>JALGPY010000004.1:136576028-138045403 GCA_023055425.1 Linanthus parryae | reverse complement strand
TTTTTTGAAAAATTGGATACAGTTACTAATTCATGAGCTGGCATGTACAGAATGAAAACTTCATTCTCGATTCTACGAGAATTTTTATGAAAGCCTTTCATTTGCTCCTCTTCGATGGAAGTTTTATTTTCCCAGAGTGTGTCCTAATTTTTGGCCTAATTGATGATCGATTCAACCTCTGATAAAAAATATATACCTTGGTTATATTTCATTTCTTCAACAAGCTTAGTAATGAGCATAACAGCCCTGTTGTTCCGTTGGAGAGAAGATCCTATGATTAGCTTTTCGGGAAATTTCCAAACGAACAATTTCAACGAAATCTTTCAATTTCTTATTTTACTATGTTCAACTCTATGTATTCCTCTATCCGTACAATATGTTGAATGTACAGAAATGGCTATAAAAGAGTTTATCTAATGCAAATAGCTAGGAGATAAATATATATTAGTAAAACTAAAGCTCAAAATTTGAAGTACACAATATTCACCCAGACTTGAGAAGATAACTAAACAGAAACACAAACAACAAGAATAGGAAGATAGTTTGGTGCTAGTTTCGTGTACTCCTGCAGCGATAGAAACAGCGACATAGAAGTGTGGCTTCGAGCTAGTCTCTCGCGTACTCTTGCAGCGAAGAGAGATGGATAGGCGCCAAGGGTTCAATCCTCAAAACCCAAACCTCCAACACTTGAAACCCTAGCTAGACAAGAGCTTTAGCTCCTCACATTTTCATAAACCAAACATATCTATTCTTTTGCAACTTGGTTGCCTCTTTTTGAAAAGAAAGCGAGAATAACATTAAAAAACGAAATATTTTACACAATCCCCATCCTGCAAGGGGGAAAGCAAAACAACTTTAGGAACCTAACCGACTCAAAACATCATTGTAGCAGTTAACATTTTGCATCAGCCTAATGGAAACACAGTGACAAGACTGACTAATCTTTGCCAAATCCAGCAGCTTCCTCTTCCACTTCAGCGGCCAGCTTTGTGTCCTCAGCAAGCTGTTTCAGTCCATCTGCTTCAGTAAATGGAAAACAAAAACATCACCAACAAGGATGGCAATGTGAGCAAAATTCCTGGCAAGCATGGAGATCAAAGTTTCAATGAGCAAATCAATGTTGTCCAAGGGGGTGGACACCCTGACATCCTGTCTTTGTGAGAAGAGAACCAGACCCCCTTGCATAGCAGCACTGTAAACCATTTTCCTCTTCCTGCATCTTTCTTAGACCAGATCAAGATTTCAACCTCCTGATCATGAATATTTAGATGGATAATACTAGATTGTGTCCTCGGTTTGGCTGAAGAAGAATCCAACACATGATTCCACGCTTCCAAAAACTGATTCACATAGACCTTACATTTGAAGATTGGAGAGTGAATGGGAACGTCATGGCTATCCTCCTCCGTCCCAAAGACAACAACATTTCTGGCCAACCAAATAGTCCAAGTGACTGCACCTATCCAGCTAAGATTCCCAGGAATAGCATGCAAAGGGGAATGATGCAAGGTACTGCTAATTTGGCTAGGGAGAGAACGAGGGGTGGAATACCTAATCGGGGACAAAGACCAAAGAATTTTAGAAACTTGCAATCAAGGAAAAGGTGGTCAGTGGTTTCAGCATGAGTTTTGCATAAACTACAAAGGTTGCTAGAGGTTTAAAAAAAAATTTAATTTTAACACGGGTTGGAAGTTTACCAATGATAGCTTGCCAAAGAAAGAAAAGAATTTTGAAGGGAAGCTTAAGTTTCCAGAATTGCTGCCAAGGAATGATGCCCTCCCACCCTTTGCTATTTTGCTGCATGAGATTAGTGCATAACTCCTCTTTGATAAGCCATTTATAAGCGTCCTTAGTGGTAATCTGCCCAGAAGAAGATCCCCCCCAGATATACTCATCCTCTTGCTCTAAGAAAGAAAGAGGGATAGAGCTAATCTTCTTCCTAGTCCAGGTAGGAAGGTTACCAATTTTATCCATATTCCAAGTCCTTTTACCATTTCTCCTCACTTGAATCCACTCACTGACCTTAGCATCCAAATCCCACCCCCCCCCTCCAAAAATTCATAAAGAGCAGGTGTGTCAGGGATCCATCTATCCTTGAAGGCGTAGATGTTGTTGTTCCCATTTCCCACATGCCAGCAAATCCCCCTAGATACAATGTGTTCGACAGAAGAGAAGCTTTTCCAAACTAAGGATGGATTCTTGTCAGTTTTCCTGGTTAGGAAATCTTTCCTCTTACAGTACCTAGACGAGAAGTAGGAAGACAGCAAGTTGGACTTAGCAGTAGCAATTTTCCAAGCTTGCTTAGCTAGTAAAGTTAGATTAAGAAAGTCGGGCGATTTCAGGTTAAGACCCCCATAACTCTAGGTCTGCACATTTATATCAACGAGAACCAATGCATAGGCTTCGTATCCTTGTCTTTTCTCCAAATGAAAGAGGATAAAACATGCTCTAACCTCCTTAAGCTAGATTTAGGAAATCTAAAGCTGGAGAAAGGGTAGACAAGGAGGCTAGTTAGGGTAGATTGAACCTGAGTAATTCTAGCAGCTCTATTGAGACAACATCCCTTCCAACCTGCACACCTACTCTCAACTTTTTCTAAGGTTTTGTTAGTAATTTCCTCAGCAGAGAGCCCCATGCTAAGTGGAATCCCCAAGTAATTCCCAGATTATCTTTAGGACTGATATGAAGTTGACTGGCAAGTGTCATCTTCATATGAAAAGAGCAATTAGGGCTCACTGTCAAACTAGATTTGGAGGTGTTAATTTCTTGCCCAGACTGTATACAGTACTCCTCAAAAAGGTGCTTCAGGTGCTGTCCACATTGGTTATCAATCTTAAAGAAGAAAATGGAGTCATCAGCAAATTGCAGGTGAGTAATAGATGGACCGTTTCTGGAGTGCTGGATGCCACTGATGAACTTACCTTCCGCAGCTCTAACCAAAGCCAAAGAAAGAGCTTCAGCAGCGAGCACAAAAAGGAAGGGGAAAAGAGGGTCCCCTTGCCTCAAACCACAAGAGGGGGTGAAGTGATCTGAAATGGATCCATTGACACTGATAGCAAGAGTGGATGTGGTGATACACCCCATAATAAGCCTAATAAAGGAAGCAGGAAAGCTAAATTTGACAAGGGTCGCATGGAGAACATCCCATCTCACCTTATCAAAAGCCTTGGTCATATCAACCTTAAGGCATCCAAAAGCTTCCTCATTGGATTGAGTTTTACTGCTATGAAATGGACAAGGTTAGAGGCAATAGCAGTATTGTCCTGAATCAGTCGCCCAGAGATGAATCCAGATTGGTTCCATCTAATGATATGGGGTAAAACTAACTTAAGTCAGTTAGCTAAAACCTTGGCTATAATTCTATACAGAATGTTTGTCAGGCTAATAGGTCTGTAGTCCTTCATTGTGGTGGGATTCTCACCTTTAGGCAGTAAAACAATGATTGTTGTATTGGTCTCTTATAACATGAAGCCCGAATTTAGGTAAGATAAAACAGCAGTGATGACTGAATTTGCAACGGTAGGCCAGAATTTTCGGAAGAAGATGGGGGGGGGGGGATACCATCAGCTCCTGGGGCCTTCAAAGGACCCATACTAAAGACAGCTCTTTGAACTTCCTCATCATTGAAAGGCTTTTGAAGGGCTTCAGCATGCTGAGGGAGTAAGGAACAACCAATGTGATTGAGGATAGGGAAGTTGGTTCTGGGCTGAGTCCTAGTTTCATGGTTAAAAAGATCTTTGAAAAACATGGTGAAAGCCCCCCTGATCTCATCATCCTGCCTAAAAGTACATCCATTATCAGTTGTAATTGCCCAAATGTGGTTCCTGCCTCTCCTAATCTTGGTGGAAGTGTGAAAAAATTTAGTGTTTCGATAACCATAGGTTAGCCCATTGCAATGTTCTCTCTGAGCCCAGAAAATCTCATGGTAGAGGAGCAGCTGCTCAAGGTTCTTCCTAGACTAAAGAAATGATTCATGGCCTCATTGTTTGGCAGGAGACTTTGGTAGTGGGACACCTCCTTCCTAGCCTTCTCAATTTGATTTGTTAGGGAACCATTATGTTTGCCCAGTAGCTAATAGTTTTGACTGCTATCTTGAGAAGCTGCGGAAGCCTGAACAAAGGGGATCTCAAAATATTGAGAGACCAAATGAAGGAGATCAAGTCGTGAACATGGTGATGCTTGGTCCACCACGCCTCAAATCTATAAATCCTTCTAGGCTTGAGGTTGGAGGGTTGCATGTTGATCTGGATCGGACAATGATCCGAAGAAAAAAACCCCAGATTTTGCTGAAAACATAGGGGAAACAAACTTAACCAGGCAAAGTTAATCCAAGCACGGTGAAGGCGTTCAATGGTTGGGGAAGCATTAATCCTATTATTCGTCCAAGTGAACCACAGGCCTACATGTTTCATTTCCAATAAACCCCATTTTTTCAAGAAGTCACGTAAAATACGCGCTCCCGGGTCAGAAGCGATACAAGGCCCACATTTATCATGACGAGAAAGAATTTGATTAAAATCCCCAACCAAAAGAAATGGGTGATCCAAGCCCTCTAAAAGAGAATCAATCCTTTCCCAAACCTTAACTCTATTAGGGGCACTTGGGTGCCCATAGAGGAGCCCCACATCAAATCCCCTTGCGCCCGGCGCGGAGATTGATAGAAGGACAAAGTTTGGAGACATGTGACTAACCTGAACAGAGAAGCACCCATAACCCCCCACTTTTCCCCACAGAATCAAACCCAACGGAATTGAAACCTAGTTTCCTTAATTTTTTGTTCACAAAATCAACCGAATGCATCGTTTCAGAGAGAAACAAAAGAGAAGGGTTAATTTTTTTGGTCAAATAAAACAGATCAAGAACTGCAGGTTTCTGACAAATTCTCCTGCAGTTCCAAGCTAAAACATTCATGGCGATTTTGAAGGTTTTTGTGGGACAACCTGCCTACACCCCGGATTAACAGGAGAGAGAAAAGGAAGACCAATCAAATCCCAGCCCAAACCAAAAACTAATTCCTTAGGGTTGTGATTGTTTAGATTAACAAGGTGTGGGGATGAGAGAGGAAGTGAAGGAGATTGAATCTTGCAAAATGAACATGTACCTGGAGGATTCACTAGATGTGGGACACGGTAAAGACACGGTTTCTTACCCTGACAGCCTCCTCTCTCCCTTCTCCATTGCTTCCTCTTTCTAGGTGGTAAAGAAGCCATATTCATAACCTTCTTGATTCTAGACTTGCCGCCTTCATAGCCTGAAAATTACTGCCACCATCCTCACTTTCATCGTCACTAATAACGATCACTTCAGGGGACCCATGCATGCGAACCTCCGGATCTGCAATAAGTGGAATCATTGACTCCAAAGATTCCACCTTACTATCCATGATTTTCTCCATAGCTTCCGCTCCTAACTCCCATTCGGAGTCCTCGTCATCGAAAAAGTCTTTAAAACTCGGAATCTCCATTTTAAACGCCGGAATCATCAACAGTGGGTCAACATCCACCACTGGGATTATTGCCAAACTGTTCTCCCCCTCCCCCTTCACATTCTTCTCTTTGCCAGTGACTTCATTCATGCCCAGATCTCCGGTCGACATCACTTCCTCCTTGTCTCCGGCCTTTTCCACAGAAAACTTCCCGGCAGATGCATCAGTTTCCATCTCCAGCCCTTTCCCTGCTTTCTCTCTTGGTTGAACCCTCTCCCTTATCCATTTTTGACAAAAAACTTCGTCTTCACACACTTGCTTGCCATTTATACTCCTTTCCATTGGGAAACGCAACGGTTCGAGGGAGGACGGTTGGTTGACTGTCCGAAATAATTCATCCCCCCTCCCCCTTGCTGTCTTGAACCCTCCGAAGAGTCACCTACATGCACGCTTGGGAAGCGTGTGAAATGAAAGTCTTCCTCTGTGCCCCCCCCTCTCACATGCACCTCTCCATTTGGAAACCCTAAAGCCACATCTTCCTCTTTTATCCCTTGAACTCTTTCCGCCGGAATTTCACCAGTCGCAATTAATGATCCGAGTTGGATGGCTACTTGCTGTAGAATCCCAAGGGTAGATTCAGGCTCCATCAACCGTACATTGTGGTTGGGTGGTGGGGCGTGAACCGAGATGGGGGAGAGAACCGATGTGGGAGAATGAAACGCTGAATCTGAAGACGAAGAGTCTTCAGAATCCGATGAGTCCATAAGATCCATTGAACCCGCATCGGAACCGGCAGAAGATGAAGAGGAACTCACATTAAAGACCAGATTCTGGTTTGCATGTATAAAAGCCGGTGAAACAGGATCAATTGGATCGTTTACATCATGCACCAAAAGCTTCGTAGTTCTGTTCGGCCCGTAAACCCTAAAAGCCCTCAATTTGGAGTGAACAACGGAAAATCATTTTGAATCAGAACCGGTTAGACATCGCACAAACAAGCCTCCTGATACCTTTGGTGAAGGTTGTCTAAAACCATCCATTCTTCCCAATCACAGTGGTTTAGTTTGTGACCCACCCTACCACATCTCATGCATATCTTAAAGAGACGTTCATACCTGTAGAACAGCCATCTTGGGACTCCATCCAACAAATGAAGAAACGCCCCTGGCATTAATGGTTGTTGTGGGTCAATTCTGATGCGTAAATTGAACTTCGAGATCGTCTCATTAAGATAAAGTGTCGATCTGTGTCTCTCTGTTTCCCTTGCTATGCCTTCTCTGCATGTAGCTTGATTACTGCTTTCTGTGGCTGTTCCGATTCATCGTGCCAAAATTTATTTTTCTGCTCCAACTATTCACAATTTTTCTTCAAATTGTCATTTAATCACGCTATTTTCTGGATTGTTTTTTTTTGTTTTTTTTTTTGTTTTTTTGTTTTTTTTTTTTTTTTTGTTTTTGTTTTTGTTGCTTTTCTAATTCAATTATTTGAGTGTGTGATTAAGAGGCTGATTGAAAAATCATCTGGACTAATCCAATCGAAATTAAATGACCAATTAACGATTTTGATTACTAAATGAGTCTGATAGTTGATTTGTCTGCCCAATCTTGCTCTGCATGTTGCTTGCTAATTGATTTGGATTATGAACCAATTGCAAAAAAGTACAAAATCAATTTTGTAAATATATTATTACTCCTGTAATTTCAGTTTCTAATACTTTATTTGTTGAAAAAAGTTTCTAATACTTGCTTCTGTATGATGAATGTATGATTGATGCTTGTTTCTTGTTTAGATGAGAGACGACAGCGCCAATGTTGCTGCTGCAATATGGCATACTCCGATGATTATTGCAATCCTGTTACAGGTATCTGCTCCTGAATCCCCATATTCTTCTTTCATTATCTGCTTGTGTGGGAATTGTTTGCATTTCTAATTATGATTAACAAATATGTGCAGGAAGTGATAGGGGCTTATAGGCTTCTTTCGCCGTTCAGGCTCAACACTAAGGACATAGAGAGAGTCTGCGATACTCTAGCACTCTTTACAGTGAGTAATCATTGTCATTCCTATTGCTTTAACTTAGTAATGACATGTTTGAAAGCCGTTAGTTCTAATAGTTTTTTTTTTTTTTTTTTTTTTTGATATTTCTTGACAGTTTGTGGCATCACATAAGGAAACGAGGAAGCCGTTAATGGATGGTACCTTCCTATTTTCCTCCATTAATTATATTCTGAATATGTCTTCTATCACTAACCTTTTATGAGCTTACTATTATAATACTATTATTGTATTTGAATTTGGTTATTTGCATCTCAAATTCCAGCCTATGTATACCCATTCCTCAAGCCGATGGCAATGGCCACTAGCCAGCAAGAAGGATTTCTGAAGCTCGCTAGTTTGGGCGTATTGCCAGCTTAGTGCAGGTCCGAACTCCTTATACTTATTTGTTTGTATACATCAGGTGCTCTAAATTTGCATTTCATAAATCCTTCTGTTTAAGAATATTTTCCTTTTGCAGGATGACGATCCAGAAGCTGTGGAATTTCTTCTGTCAACAGAAGTATTTCCGCTTTGTTTACAGTGCTTGGAACACAGAGATGAAAGGTTAAATATCGTAAGTGCATCACCTCTCCATCTAAGTTAGTTCATGTAACTGATTATGTACTCTTACTTCATGATAACTAGTTATATGAGTACTTTTTGTGATTGTCTCCCCGTATATTTAAAAATATATAAACAAAGAATTATAATTTAACCTGCGAAACTTCATAGTTGTGCTTTTTAAGAAGCTACTGAGAGGTGATAATTAACTTGAGCATAAATAGTTTACTAGTTAACATCTTATAGCAGTTAAAAGGAGTTGAAGCATTTATCATAGCCTCAAGCCATGAATAGTTCACTAGTCAAGCATAAAATAGTTAGAAAAACATGAACTTCTATGGTGTGAAGGATCAATGAGTCATGATGAAGCACATGTAGATTGGTTGTTTCGTTTTAAAGTATCCTATAAAATTTACCGGGTTTAGTATGTTTCCTTTGAATAGCGATATCTCAAAGTAACAAGTACTCACTCTTAGATGCAACTGTCAATGCACAGCTTGCAGCCCGTATAATTTCGAAGATACTGGCTCAAAACATAACATACATATGTGACAATCTGCAACGATTTCAAGCCGTGGTAGTCGTATTGGGCAGCGTGGTAGATAGGATTGATCAAGCATCATCACCAGAACTAATGCTGCTACTTTTGAGGGCTATCATCAATTGCTACCTTTTCCTGTCAAGAGAGCATAGGTGAGTTATTGCTCTGTTTAGTATCATTTTGCGGAAATAAGCTTCCTTCATCATATTTCTTCAAAATGTAGGGCATGCGCCATGCTGAAACAATGTTTTCCAGCAAAGTTAAGAAGTAGTCCAATAGTAAGCACGCTACGTGAGGTAAGTTCCATTCCAAAATTTGTTTTATTTCTTCATATAAACTAATTCAATTTCTTCTACAAAACTTTTTGGATTCTTGACTCTGCTCATGTCTTGGGTGGCTCTCTATTTTTATCTTTCTAAGTTCTTAATACATGTATTCGGAATCGGTCATTTACACATTTACCCATTTCAATTTTGCAGCACGATTCAAATAGTTTTGAAAGGCTGGAAGTTGTGGTTCGTAACATCATCAAGACATGAGAGGTTTGACAAGAGGGAACAACTGTTACAAAAGATGTTGCTTGTGTAATCAATGGGAGATAGGAGCGAACTTTACAGCAATTTGCATTGTAATATGTTGTGATTGATGTATGATTCTTGTGGAAATTAGACTTGGTCTTTTTATAGCAAATTTAAAACAACTTTTTTAACTTTCACTCCTTCAATAGAGTGCTTGTTTCTCTCCTTTTGTGATGTATTCAAAGTTCCTATATTTGCTTGAATCAAGTGCTCCATAAGTGGTCAGATAGATATTACAGTGTATTTTGAGCTACTGAAGTAACCCATTGTTCTTTTTTGTAGTCTAAAGTCTGCTCATGTTCATTGGATCATTTAGATGATTGAATTGTGCAGCGTCATCACTTTGGATAATACATAGATTGGGCATATTTCGGGAATGAAGAGATATTGAAGTGTGGTGATGAATTGAAATTGCATATTTTAGTATGTTAACGAACTCTTCGTAACTTGCTAATGTGTGTAATTTATATATTTTATTGCTTTCTAGACTTATGCTTATTTTTCGTAGTTTTGGTTGTTTTTCCCTAATTTTGTAGGTGAAGACGTGCTTTAAAATGCAAGAGGCTAGCTAGGGTAAGCTTAAATCATGAATTTGAAGAGAATTTGAGTCTCAAGAGACATGAAGAATGAATTTGTAGGGCTTAGTTGAAGAAGAAAATAGAAGAATTGGGGAAAATATTGAAGATAGAGGCCAAAAAGTGAAGTTAAAGAAGACAAGGGACCAATTTGCAAAGCCAAAATTACACCAGAGGGCGTATTTGAAGTCACTTTAACGGAGAGGGGGTCTATGTGAAGCTTTAAAAAGTTGGCTAAATTGCACCGGAGGTACCCAAAGTTTGTAAAAACGAGCAAGTAGGTAACCAAATTTCAAAATCGAGCACCGCAGGTCTCAAACTTTGGATTTTGAGCAAGTAGGTACCCTTCCGTTAACTTTCTGCTAACTTTGGGCGGAAAATTATAAAAAGACTTTTATACCCCTTATTTTCACCTCATATTTTTTTGTTAAAATACAAGTTTTGTTAAATATTAAAAAAAATCAAAAGTTTATTTAATAATTTGATATATGTAAGATAATGCAATATATTTCATCAAAATTACATATTTTTACATCATTTCAAGATATGAAAAATGTTTTCATTAACATATATCCGTCAATCTTAAAGTCTTTAGCTTTTTTTAACAACTTTTTTAAAAAAAAAAAATCAAAATTTCATAATTTCACATGTATTTTTTAATAAAACAATAACATACAAGTATCTTTGTGCATTTTAACAACTTACACAAGAGTTGATACCAGACATTCTTGAGAAGTTTTTTATTGTAATGTTTTGTATTTTTCATACAAATGTAAAAGAGACTATTGTATAAAATGTAAAAAAAATACTTTATGTTATTGTTTCTTCAAAAATACATGAAATTATGAAATTTGAGATTTTTTTTAATCCCTATTAAAAAAATTAAAGACTTTAAGATTGACGGATATGTGTTAATAGAAACGTATTTCATATCTTGAAATGATGTAAAAATATGTAATTTTGATAAAATATATTGCATTATCTTACATATATCAAATTATTAAATTATTTTTTTTTTTACTTTTTTAGGTTTTTAGTAAAACTTGTATTTAAAAAAAAAAGTTGGAGGTGAAAATAAGGGGTACAAAACTCTTTTTATAATTTTCCGTCCAATGTTAACGGAAAGTTAACGGAAGGGTACCTACTTGCTCGAAAATCCAAAGTTTGAGACCTGTGGTGCTTGAATTTGAAATTTGGGTACCTACTTGCTCGTTTTGGCAAACTTTGGGTACCTCCGGTGCAATTTAGCCTAAAAAGTTATAAATGGGCTATTCAATATGATTTTAACGGAAAGGGGTGTAGGTGCAATTATCTATAACGTTTTTAGAAGAAAATGGGGTCATTTTAAATCCCCCGCAAACCAAGGGGGGTGCCGAATGTACTTTCTTCAAAAATATCATGAAGCTTCTTCTCTTTCCCCGTCGGTTCAACACAGAACGAACCAAACACCATGGATGTTCTTCGAAGCTTCCTCTTAGCTCCACCCGACCTCATCTCTTCACCAAATCGCGCAAGAATGGTCCCAAATTGCTCCCCAGCCCAATATCTATCTACTACTACCCTCAAATCGGCCCAAGATACAATGAAGAGAAAAGCCCTAAAACCTAGGGTTCATAAGACGGTTCTGAAAATGGACGACTGTGGATGAATTGGACGAATTGAATGGATGAGATGAGTTCTTGGAGGCCAAGTAATCCCAAAGACAAGTCTATATAAATCAGAATCGAAGAAATCAAAGCTCTCTCTCACTCATTCGGGTCACAATACACTCTGTTTTTCTCCTCTCTCTCTCTCTCTCTCTCCGATTTCACCCAATTTCTGGGCTTGTTCTTGAGTTTCTGAGCTCTCTCTTGAGCTAACTAAGGTCCAAGAACAAGGGGAAGAGGGAGAGAGGGAGAGAGGAGGCCGAATTAAGCCATTGTTGGGCTGTTTTCAATGAATTTCGGGCTGCTCTATTGGTGATACTTCTGCTACTGTTCTGTTCCGGGTAGTGCTCTGTTTTGGTGTTCTTGAGGCATCAATCAATGGTGGTAGCTACTCTAGGGCTTAGTTGCTTGTTAGTTTTGTAGTTTGAATCAATTTCTTATCAAGTTCTTATGGTATGAATCAAGTTTAGTGGATGAATTGGTAATAACAAGTGTTTGATTCAAGTTCTATCTATGGAAACAACAATTCTCTCTAATTATCTTGAATCTCTCATGTTTAGCTAGTTCATTTGTTGGGTTACTTGATGAAGTTGGATGGCTTGTTGTGAAGTTTTTAATTGTTCTTCAAAGTTTCACAAGTTTGGATGTCGACTTCATTGAATTCTTGTGTCGAAATACAAATCCGAATTGTGGCTTGATCTTGTATGTGGACTCACTTAGATGAGTACATATCCTTGATGCTTGACATAACTCGATTTTGGGTTTCGCTCTTGAATTCGTGAGCTAGACGATCCCGTTCGCTTTAGAATCCATGTTTCGTCGCTTTATACACATTTTGGATATTGAACTTCACTTGCAGGTCTTCTAGCGAAGTCAATTGACCCAACTTCACTCTCTTGAACCGTAGTATTAGTAGTCGTTTATTTTGTTTCTTAGTTTCAAACACAACTTGCTCCATCACTTGTGGTGGATTTGATACCTTGGCATGCTCTAAAGCCATTGAGAAATTTATTTTATCGCTTAGTTAGTCGTTTACTCTAGTGATAGTAAGTCATTATCTAATCCTCCTCTCCTTGTGGATTCGACTCCGGACTTACCGGATTTTATTACTTGAGACGATATCCTCTACTTGTAATTTTTGTCGAACAAAGCTCCTTTTGTTCTATACATTACATTCACTTATATCTAGATTTCAAGTGAAGAACACTCTTAAGTCTCAAGGGATGCTAATATGGACCTATCCGAACTGATATCCAAGCGATTCGAACTGAATGGATCGGATCAGAATCTAGTCCAATTAATAATGGATCGGATTTGGATTCAAAAAATCAGACCTGATTGAATTTGAATATGGATTTGTATATGAGGGTAGATTCACCAGGTTCTGACCGGATCCGATACGAAGTATATATGTGCTTTACAAATATACCCCTATTACCTCCCCACTTACACTTCAAAAAATAATACAATAATAACCCTGAGCTACAAAGCTATATCTTTTGTGTATTATGTTTCATAACTTACGAACATGCCTTATATAGTGCGAAATAGTGTTTATTTTTTTACGTTATTTTTTGTATTTTATTGAAAAAACGAACTGGATCAGATCTGGCCACGTACTATATGGATCTACGGATCGGATTTGGATCAGCTGAATGAAACCCGGTCCGATCTGATCCAAATCCAGTGATGATCCGATCTGGATCCCATTTCTCCTTGTCGGATCTGGATCGGGAAGGACTTGATCCGATCCGGATTCGACCTTTTGCCATCCCTAAGTCTCAAGTCCTACACAAACCCGAAAGGACTGAATTGAGATGTGGAACTGGGTTTAGGAAAATTTTCAATACCTCACAAATAAAGGCAAGTAATGGACTGAACTGAAACATCGAACAAAGGTTAGGCAATCATTTCAAAATTTTGAAAACGAATGGCAAGTAATGGACTGAACCGAAACACCGCACACGGCTTATGGAATACATTTCAATTTCTCAATAAACAAACGGAAAGGGAACTGACTCTGGGGGGCAATTGGAAATATGCCCGTATGTGAAATGGTCTTAGAAGAATGCACTCGGCTGAATTGGTCTTTGAAAATACTCTTCTTTTTTAAACGCATATTAACTAAAGTTGTTAACAGACAAGTGGGGTCGTGACAGAGACATGGATGATGACGTGTACCCTAAAGTGATGAGAAAAATATCGTTAAAAATAATGTTAATTTCATATTTTTTTGAGAAATATTGCTAATTTCATATTTATTAATAGTTGTTGACAAAAAAGTAAGACAAATTGAAAAAATACAGTGTTCTTCATTCTGGTGAGAATGGGACGAGTATCTCCTCGTCTCGATATTCTAAGGAAAGATTGAGATGAGCAGGACTAGTCCCAGTCTCACCAAAATGAACTGGGACGAGCAAGTTATAAATATGAGACGAGCATGCCATGTGAGCTGGGTTTAGCATGGCATGTGAACTGGGACGAGCATGCCATGTTAACTGGGACGAGCAAGCCATGTGGACTGGGACGAGCAATCTATGGACATGGACTAGCAAGCCATGGATATGGGACGAGCAACAAATTGACATGCAATGTCAAACTAGTTTTTGTGAACTTCTACAATATATATTGAATATTTTAATAACTACAATATGTCCATAAATAGTTACAATGGGTTACTACTAGGCAATGTCCATACAAAATATTTTATAAAAAAAATATATTCATTTGCTTTAATGGATGGGCTGCTCATCTCACTAAAAGGTCAAACGAGTAGTTGGTTGTCTGAAATTTTACTATCAATTAGACGAGTATACCCTAAACCCTAAACTCTAATTAATCAGACTATCAATTATGACTCACCACTCAATCGGACTATCGATCTTCATTAATAAACTCAATCGAACTACTATTAGATCAAATCGGACTATCAATTGCAACTCACCACTCAATCAGACCATCGGTCTTCACTAATAAACTCAAGTGATCTAATAATTAATCAATTCGGACTATCAACTGTGACTAACCACTCGATCGAACTATTGGTCTTTACTAATAAACTCAATCAAACTACTACTCAATCAAATCAGACTATCAATTGTGACTAATCACTCAATCAGACTATCGGTCTTCAATAATAAACTCAATCGAACTACTAATCAATCAAATTGAACGATCAATTGTGACTAGTCACTCGATCGGACTATTGATTTTTGCTAATAAACTCAATAAAACTACTAAACGATCAAATTATCGGACTAAACGATCAAATTATCGTACTTTAGTTAGTTTTCCTTTCTCCTTTAGCAATCCATTCTCTTTTGGATATTCGCATCCACATGATTCCTCTTCAGCCAGCACTTCTGTGTACTGTTTAATGAGGTAAACTTCCAATAAAAAAAGATTATGACTATAGTTAGTTGACTGGGCAGATTGTATACCTTTCAATCTTCCTTGAATCCACTTTTTCTTTTTAAAAACATTACCAAATTCATTCTTACTCCACTCCTTAGATTTAGCAGCAATCAAAGAAATTTTCTCAGTGGTGGGGATGTTACATCTCCAAGTATCACCTACCGTTTCTCATAAGAGACCTTGGTAGCCCACGTAGCTTCAAATCTAAAATACTTATGTTTAAAGAGAACAGAAGAGTTACCTTCAGTGTCCACCAAGAGTGGAGAGTGATCAAAATAAGTCCTGGGAAAGGTAGTCACATTGTAATTTGGGAAAATCCTAATCTATTCACCATTTCTCATGGCTGTATCCATCCCTTTAAGTGTATTTGCCACCCCCTGTATGTTGTTAGACCAAGTAAGAGCTGGCCCAGAGCTTCCAAGGTCAATGAGCTTGCACTGATTGATGTGGTTGCAAAATTTCTAAATTCGGCCATCCTCACTAACCTGCACCCTGCTCCTCCTCTCACTCTGACTAGAAATTTCATTGAAATCACCCCTAATAAGCTAGGGTTTTTCAATGGTAGAGGCCATACCTTCGAGCCCCTCCCACATCTCATCTCTCTAGCTTTGGTCGGACTCGCATAAATGGCAAACAAAGACCACACTGGGTATTTCAATCTTTTCACAAAACAGTGAATACCCTGGCTGGTTCCGTTGTAGATGTCAAAATCCACCTCATCCTTATCCCACAATAACCAAATTCCCCTAGCCCTTCTATCAGGATCCACGTGATCTTCTCCCATCAGGTTAAAACCATGGCAGATATCCCCCATTGCTACAATCGCAACTAATAAAAATAGTTAGTGATCTGGCAAACCTTGTGCCCAATGTTACCATATTGTATTATCCCTTTGTCTCCATATCCAGATTGGACACGAGACATACTTGTCATACGCGTATATCCAATCCATAGTTTCTTGATGCTGGGAATATGCTTATCCATGCAGATAACATCAATATCCCATATTGATTTATCTGAGTCTGGCCAGACATTCTATAAGCACCATCCCTTGAGTGGCCCTTGGATATTTGCTCCCACTATGTGGGAGGGACGAATCCTCTCTTCATCACTACCATCTCTCAGATTGCTTCCTATTATGTCCGACTACTATCTTTATTGTTACCCGATGAAGGCGCACTGTTTGATAACATCAAAGCATGATATTTCACAACTAGTGTATCTAGTGACTTCAAGTCTAGGGATTACAATACCATTAGCACTACAAGAAGCACTTGTGACTTTGACATAATCTAATGTAGTCTTCACGTTGTGGGTCAATCCAGTATGTCATTACGCCTAATGCATACCCATGTGTTAGACTTGATATCTCCATATCAATCTACCCACATACTAGTATAGTGATTGTACCGTTAATCAATATAATGGAATGGGGATATTTAAGATAAACAACACATTGTAATATAAGGACTTCATTTATATTAAATATCTCGATAAATGATAAATGAATATTCTAGCCAAACAATGTTCATACTAAATCTATATTGCCTCTAGGGCACCTATTCCAACAATTACCGCACTGACAACTGTGCACTTGAGGTTGGAACATGTCAGATGCATCACTTAACATGACAATTGATGGTTGCACACTTGCAGAATAATATGTATTATGCTTTAGAGAGAGAAACATGTGAGGGCCACGAAGGGGATGGGATGTGGGTTTGGGTGGGCTTTGAGCACAAATGTCGTGCTGACCTGACACAATATTAGGTAACTTCTTCTTTTATTAGACTGGATTCATGGCTAGAGTAGAAGTATAATAGAGTTTACCAAATTCAAAAGATACACCGATTTGAGTAGACAATGTGGTGGAGATGAGAATTCTTATAGGAGAGTAAATGTGTTGTTAGTACCAACTACCGAGGAAAAGAGATGTTCAATATCAATTTTACCACTACGAAGGGTAAAATAGTCGTCAGAATGAAAATATGATGTAAGAAGTTCAACCAGCTTATGCGTTTCTGCCTATGAACTATCGGCCCGGGAGGACGCTCGACATAAATTTGGGCTCATAACCTATTTTAAGTGGATTAGACTTGTTGGCCAGTTTAGGTCCAAATAATTACGGCCCACGTGCATTATGTCATTCATTATTATGCGTTTATAAATTTCATTGAGGGTTGCGAATTCCACGGTAGTAGGTGGCAAATACTTTTAGGGTTACGAAATATAATATAGTTAGTCGCCGCCTACTCTACTTCTGTCTGCAACTCTCTATTCTTTCCTCTATTCTACTTTATGAATACATCTTCAAAAACCATCGAAAGATTCTTCAAATCGTCTGATATTTGTAAGTTTTTCTTTACCGATCTCAAATAATCAGGCGTTGAGTTTTAAGATCATGTGATTTGTTGGTAAATAAAGTTAAGGGATAATCTTTGTAGCGAGTATGTTTATATATTTCTTCATGGAACGAGTATGTTTCTATCTTGCCTCATGAGTTCTCAAGTATCTCGTTATGCTATATATTTTCCAGTTTACAGATAATTTTGTTTAGAAAGAATCAGATGGTCGTAAGTATGTTATTTGGTGGGGAATCATGGACACATCGGCACATTTGTCATCCTCGTTATGTTTCTTCTTACTGGAGAATTGACGGGCCTTTATATTCTTGATCTATCGGTATGTAAATACTCAAGTCCACAAGCGACTATTGAATTTTCAAGAAAAAATTGGTAAAATACTTAGATGAGTTCTAGAGTATTCATTATAAGGTAAAATCACTTTTTCTGAGAACGATCTAAAGAGTATTACCGAAATACATTGGTAGATCTTTATCTACATGTTTTGCATTCCTAGTTTTAATCCAATTTAGTCCTTTAGGTAGCACAAATATTTATAGTTGGAAACATACATATTAAATCAGTTTCAATGGAGTTGGAGAATTCCTAAATTTCAAGATTATTCTGCTGAAAATCTCACGAAGATAATTCTTAGTGTATATAAGTTGACATGATTGTGCTTTTTCACCAAAACCTCGACTCAAAGTTTGTAGGATTAACATCTTACTCATTTTTTCTATAGCATAAAAATTCAAATCGAAACCTTTTAACTCAAAACCCTCATATCCAAATATAGAACAAGTTTGGTTTTCTAAACCATAGAACATTTCAATACAAACTGGGCCGGTGAAAGTTTAATTTATAAGCGAGTGAAATAATTGATCAAATGAATAAGATATATAGTATTCAATTTCACTTCATACTTGACCAATTTTAATTTTCAATTAAGCTAGATTTTCCACTCACATTATCTCCGACCAACTTTTAGATCCTCGTCAACTTCGAAACAGTCTCTATGTAAGCCTTAGTGTCTATCTAAATACTTGAATCTACATGTGTTATTTTGATTGTTATAAAGTTAGCCCGTACTTAAGTATATTTTTGTGAAACGTGTATAAAAATTGGCATGTATTTTTTTGAAGATCAAATGGTTGTGACGACTGCGCATAACACAGTGATAAGTTGGCCTTTGTATATAAATAGACATGGATATTTGTATTTACACATATCACGAATCATGAAATATGTGATATAGCTTCACTGCTTGCGTCTTAAGTCACATTTTCCGATTCTAGACAGTAACATCGATAAATTCCAACTTCCTTATCTCCCTATAGCGTGCACATTTATTCAACATTTTTAATTTTAATTTTTAACTCTTGTTATGTGTTCCTCTGCAGATCATGCATGTAAAATTACGGAGTAATTGTAAGATCGATGTTTATGACATTTCTATTTGGTATCTATCTACAATGATGATACAGGTACACATTCTATATCTGAACGTCAATTAGTAATACTTTTATGCTTATGTACTAATTTAATTATGTTATTTAATTGCACAAGTTCACTCTTTATACACTGTCTCTCATTATTTTGCAAAATAATGTAAATAAATTTAAGACGAACTAATGGTGGAGTAATATTACATCTCCGAAAAACTATATTTATATGGTTGTTTAGGAATTAATGAATGGATTATAAATTAAATAATTTCAAAAAGAAATGATATATTTATTTTAGTGTGCTTTTATAAATCAATTGCGCTGTGACTGACTATTAGCATTAAACGCGAGTAAATAATATATTAATATGTGACATTGATTATCTAATAACTTTGCAAAACAATTATTTAATTATATACTACTTATCAACTACTTTTTTGAGGGGACAATTATTATTATATTTATTGATGATTGTTATATATGTCGTATGAGAGTGTGTTTGGTTCCAGAAAATATCTTCGATTATTCGTACCCACAGTTAAAATAAGATGTAGTTTAGTTTGAAAAATATGATTTTAAAACCTAATTTGGTAACGAAAGAATATGTTTTTTTTTTGAGAAAACGAAAGAATATCATTGTTGGGAGGTTGGAATTAATATAATCAACGTCATCTAGGTCACGCAAAAATAATTTATTTGTATTTTTCTTTAGAAGAGAAAAACTACATTGTTGATTAGATAATATACACAAATTCCTCTAAAAAAATAATTTACACAAAAATCAACTACTGTAGAAATTGCGAACCAAACTTGCATACAACTTCCAGGGACAAGTGGGAACACATGTGTACAAAATCTTTTTGAATTCTTGCTTTTTCTTCGTCAAATTATAGTTATTGTTTATCTTTTAATTGGTCACAGCTTCTCTGAACTCTTTATGATCTTTGAAAATCAACCCCGTAATGAACATGGGGTTGCTCATGTCTGTCTGCCTCCTGAACTCAACATACTTTTTCTTCTTGGGCAGTGCCTCCTCCTATTGAAGGTATGCATGGTTAGCATATATGCGAGTATTTCCGTATTAATATTTCTCCTTGTCCATGTAACGGTCACATTTTTCTTTTTCTTATGTTTTCTCATTTAGATAGGTCAGGTTTTCCTGCAATTAATATGACTTCCAACGATCAAGATGAGAATGTCCTACAGCTCATTGCATAGCAGAAGGTATACCTCGCTTGGTATCAGAAAACAAAACTCTTGGGAGATTCATTTTTTTCTTTCTTTCGTAAAGTACTTACTAGTTTAATTAAATATGCTTGCAGAGGGAAAAACTGGATTCACTACATATGATTGTTGAGCTAGAAAGGAAAATAGAACTTAAACAGCAATTGGAAAATAAGATTAAAGATCTTCGAAAGAAACTGCAGGCGAAGTATTGTTTTTGCAAAATCCGTTTATATGTGCTGGATTGATGTTGAACATTGTAAGTATTAGAAGAGACGTGCAGGTGAGGAGTGTTGCAAAATCCGAAAGAAGCTAATCTTTCGGAGGAGCTCTTACATGTCACGCCCAACACAAGGACTAGAGTTAGAGAGCATCAGCTAAAGTTGCAGGTGAGGAGTGTTTTTTCTTCTTGTGCCACTTTAAATCTTAAAGACTTTGATATGAGAAGCTTATGCTTAAGTGAACCTCCACGAATTGAAAAACAGGAAAGCTCGACTTTGACAGTTCAGTTAGGAGGCAAGCTGGATGCTAAACATAAATAGGAAATGACAATTGAAAAGTTGTGAAGGGCAGGAAGGATCTAACATGTTCAGATCTACAACATGAATTAAAGCGGAATATTCATGTGTTTACCTTGTCTTCCTAATCTCCTTAATGCAGCGGATGATCGATGTGTTGCTTGCTTTCACGCGCCTCCTCTTTGATCTTGCTCCCACCAATCTAGTGTGAATCTCGAGGACGAACACTGATTTCCACACCACGTTCCACCTCCTTGGATGAAGTTGGAGAGAGACTAGGGTTCTCTACAACTAGTATGAATCTAGACAGAATAACTTTACTCTCTGGAATAGCTTATAGTCACACCATAATGTGTAGGAGGCTGCCTCCTTATATAGTCAAAACTTCTCCTAGGTTTGCACATAAACCCCTAGGGTTTGAGCCTTAGCTACTAACCCCTCTAGTTTGTGCATTAGTGCAACTAACCCCATAAGGTTACGATAATTACATTGGGCACCCCACATGGGCGCACCAATTGCTAACATCTCCCACTCGCACAGTGGGGTTGCACAATTCATCTAGTCTCCATCAATCTCCAACTTTCTATCATCTACAAAAGAGTATTGTGTGGCCGTGGCGTGTGACCGGTGAGAGTACCTGCATTTCGGGAGATCCGTACACCAAACTCGTATAGCCAGCATGGGAAGGCACCCTCTCGGGAGATCCACATACCAAACTCGTATAGCCAGCGCAGGAAGGCACCCTTAAAACATAAAACAGTGATAATGCTCTCCGTAACTCTCGTATTCCCCAGATTCCTCCGATTGTCATCTCGTGGATCATGAGCACCTGCCATGTCCCGAAGGCCATGCTCCAATGAGTCCACATCTCCTTTATATTTTCATATCCTACACGATCCCATAAGATCTTGCAGGTGGGCCCAATGAAGATAATAAAGAGCGATGCAACGAGAATCTTTCCTTACATACATGTGTCACTCAGATTCGGCTCAGCTGCTTTCCCAGCAGTGTCCGGAAGGCCGAATCATCCATAGCCGTAAGGTGTCACGCCAAAGTAGCACCACCGACCCGTCTCCTCATGACACAGACGTAAGTACAAAGGGTATACAGTGTCAATCATCTTTCTATGATCGACGAGGCTCACACGATGAGGAATCCCAGGGACTAATTCTACTCATCACCTCATGGTCACTCATAAGCGCGCGTTATTCAAGGGGGAATATGCTCCATAGTGTTTAGACTCTGATCAGAGCGCATGTCTTATCCTTGCAAAGGACCACTATGCAGATGTCTATCCGGCAGCCCTTATGGCCACCGGCCCGAGTGCTGCGACGTCACACTATTGTGAACAATTATCAGCTCTCGCATCTGGCTTTCTCTTCTACACAGACTATACATGGTTCGGGGTAATAACCATGTTCGATTGGCCATAACCAACCTCACCTTGGAACTTATTTCCAATGCGACAATTAAATCCGTCTGACAGGCTCCTAGCTCTACTGATAGACATCTTGCTCTTATCATAGGCCATATGCTCATATGAAGAAGGCATTTCTTATCCTATCGCAGGGTTTCAGCGCTTATCGGGATTCTGTCTCATCTTCCGCCACACCCAGACATATCCAGGATATTGCGAAGGCGGTTGCTCGTGTGAGTGAG
This sequence comes from Linanthus parryae, assembly GCA_023055425.1. Classification (NCBI taxonomy): domain Eukaryota; kingdom Viridiplantae; phylum Streptophyta; class Magnoliopsida; order Ericales; family Polemoniaceae; genus Linanthus; species Linanthus parryae. The sequence goes on along the minus strand of JALGPY010000004.1, from coordinate 138,023,438 downwards.
CCAACCTAGTGTCTGCGTGACATGCTCTATGCTAGTTACAGGAAATGTAACATATCATACATGTATCAAAACAACACGTTGCTTAAAACAAATCCAATTAAAATCCAGTCAATCAATGTCTCGTGTGCTCATCAATCATATTGCTAGTTATCGACAACCAAGTCCCAATTCTCTAAAGCAATCCACAAAGACAATTCTTAAGTGGTTTAGGAATGGGATGAGCCAACATCCTGGCCCATAGTCGATCCACTCCAAGATTACTCTCTAGGTAGTTACTTCACCTTTTGTGAAACAGTACCCTCGTCTATGTGTTTGTCTTAACCGCAGTGTTATAGCCATATGCTAGCACTACTCATGGTAATAGGTTTGTTGATAGCTCATAAGCTTACAAGAAACCTCCTCAGTTAAACACATTTCTGCCCTATGGCGGAACAGGCAATCGTGCTTCGCTTCCATGGTCAATGGAGCGGTCCAATACAATCATGCAACACTTATATTGCATTTGTTCCATGCGAGTCTGTCATCGAGCATGGACGATAGCCTGAGTTGGATCCAAGTGCATCTAGGTCCCCACCCTAGTTGGCATATGTGGCTAACTAGTCGAAGCATCATCTTCGATAGTCATAGCACGTGATCAATCATATAGAGTATCCTGGTTACAATCTTGTGTCTTAAATTGGAATATCCTGAAAACCAATTCTTCCGATTGCATAGCGTTCGCTAGGTCTGAGTATACACCATAGTGCATATAAGACTCATACTGCATCAGGCACTCTGGTTATCTGGTCATTCTTTATATGGTGTCTTTTAGGGCACATGCCTAGGCTCGTAAAGTCTTGCGCTGAGCTACAGGAGTACATATACTCCTTAGGGGACTCGAACAACCCTTAAGCTCCACTAGCCAATAGTGTGTCATCAATATTAAGAGACGTGATTGCTTACTCTCTACCAGTAAGAGTAATTCACAGCGGTTTCCATTTGTTATCGTAAACATATAGTAAACGATCCCTGATGAAATACTACTGTCTGGAGGACTAGCTAAGATCCCATATGGACTTAGTTAGCTTGCACACATTTTGTGCATTTGACCTTAGTCACCTCTAGGATTTCTCCATTGAGAAATTCAGTCGTTATGTCTGTCGAGAATGGATCCACAACTATTGATGCTACCAAGCGAATCAACGTAATCCTTATCACCCAAAGCCTTGGGAAGGATACCTTGTTGAACCAACGCAAATTCGTCGGATCGACTCAAACTCGTCGATGTCTATCCTCAGAATGAGTGTAGACTTATTCGCTTCTACGCAAGTCGTATGCCTTACCACGCTTCCGTCTGGGCCTCTGATTGACCTTGGAAATCCATTAATCTCCAATAGTCTTCTATCCAGTCGGAAAGTCAACCTAGCCTTAAACTCGGTTGGCCCCTTATAGACTCTAATTTATCCTGTAAAGCTTACTATTCATTCTTCATAATTAGGGAACGATAAGGCCTAGAATTCTATCCTATCGTTTATGCAAGGTGATCCTTAAGATCATCCCTTCGATCCCAAATAGTCGATAGGGTATGCTCCTTATGAGCAATTCCTTTGCATAGGAGGATCATCATTTGCTTTCATCCCTTATGGATGGAGCACCCTGCTTGGAAAGTCACTCCCACTGTTCAAAAAGATCCTTGAGGGACTAATTCATCATAATCGATTTAATGAACGGGTATCTTCCAGCGGTATCCTCCATGCTCGTGGAGATCATCATCTCTACGAACATATCCCTTAATTATGGTCATCTCCTATGAGAAAACATATATCTCGTGAATCCATTTATGTTACACTACTTATCGGCTATTGCGTTTCAAATACACAACCCCTAGAGTGCTCCAAATAGCATAAGAAGATACGTTACTCCATGAAGATACGTTTCTTCCATCTAGGGTCTAACTTCAAATTCTTTCTTGTCAGGTGATGAAACATCCTAGGACAATATCCTAGGTTCATCATTGTCTTGCGTGATGACCCTTATGGTCTTCCTTTCGACGTCAATTCATCGACGGGGTACGCTCCAAAGAACGTTCCTACGCAAAGAGGGTTCCTCCTCATAGTCATAATCTATGATGGGCTTGTTCACTAGGCAAGTCACTCCCACTGTCCTGAAGATCCGTAGGAACTATTTCCTGTTGATCATTCAGGGATGGGGTGTCATCCAGTGAAATCTCTGTTTCGTAGAGACTTATTTCTCAACGAACCTCTTCCTGACTTGAAATTTAGTTAGTACATAAGCTGCCGATCCCCATGGCCTAAGGTGACCTCATTCAGGTTGCCTTTTGGTCCACATCTCGTAGGGTGTAGTGGCTACAGACTTAGTGGACTTATGGTTGCGTATGTTGATAGTCGTTTAGCAAAGTGTCTCCTTCGAATAGGGAACTTGTACCTTGCACGCTCTATCATATTTCAGACCATCTCTTTACAGTAACCTATTCCTCTTATTCTCTACAGCACCCTGCTGAGGCGTGGGAATAGCCAACTGCCTTACTATTTCTCTCCATCACATAGCTCTTGCTAAGATAGATACTTCCAGTCTCATTCTGGCCAAGGACATATCCTTTTATCCAGACGGTTTTCTACCTTTTGTAGAGACCTGTCTGAAGCACCCTTGTGCCTCAGACTTATGTGGCCCAAGCACACATAGTTGAGACGTGGACAATGATCTACGAATGTGATGGAACAGTAAGCACCATGTCTTAGCTTTAACAAATAATGGAACACAACAACAGAATGAATAATGTATAAAGACTCATTAGTCCTTAATGCTCTACTGGATGATATGCGTTTTGCCTTTCATGTCCGGCAAGAACCACACACAGGTAAGGGTACCTTGGGCATAATCCAAGCAGGCCTGCCCTAGCTAGCCTGAACATCCTTTCCTGTCATCGTGTGTCTTAATCTAGCGCGCCACTTATCAGAATTTTAAGTCATACTCATAAGTTGACATCCAAGAATTCTGAGGCGTTACTCCATGCTAGAATCTTAAGAACGCAAACACCATGATATAACCATATCCAAAGTTAAAACTGTGACCAAAACAAATTTTGGTGGCTACTCCCTCAAAGATAATTCTACGGATCCTTCGACGAGAAGTTATTTGCCAGGTCTGGCCCTTTCTCTTGTCTTAGGAGAAACTCCTTTGCTTCTTTTTGCGTTTGCCAGTCTTGGGCTATTTGGTCTTATACCAATATTGCCCCTAAATTTCCTTATCCTTGTCCCACCTGTTGCCTTGGTCCTAATACCGGGCTAGGGACTTATATCTGCCTATCATACTTCACTAAGTATGATCATACTTCTCCTATAGCCTTTAGCAATCATATATTGCTTAGACATCCGAAGAATGCTGGACTAGTATTCTTAGCAAACTCTTTTTGCTTAGATCCTAGAACAGTGTGATGTTTGGCCTTATCCAAAACATCTTGACACTTACAAAATGTGACATATAACGTTTCATGAAACGTGGCAGAGATTGCAACAAATTGCAAATCGGATAGCTTGTACCTGACAACCCTTAACTCTCTTATCATACATGGCATCAATCTCAGACGTTAAAGTCGAGTGCTCAATATCATGACATGAGCCATAACTCACAGTAGAGGTAGGATTATTATGAGCCAATGCTCAGAATTTATGTACGCAAATGGCTAAGATGGATCCAAGATTCTTCTTTGGCTTCCTACAATTTTAAAAGTGGTCATGAACATGTTGATGAGGTCATTTCCCCACCTTTTTCATAGCATGCTCCATGACATTATCTTGACTGTTGCCTCCCACTAATGGTGAGCCTAAAGATAACGTCCATGTGCTGCTGTGACAACTTATACATCACAGATTTGACCATGTTTGTAGGTGGCTGACAACCTATGCCCAACGGATGGTTACATAGTACGACGGCTTATCATGTCGTTGTTGTCACCATTTAGCCTTTACAGATTCGATTTAGACATGATTGATAGAGACATTGTGGAAGTTAATCACTAGCATTTACTTAGCTCCAAAATAACATGTGACATCGATTAATCTCAATAGTTCCTCACAAGGACTCCACCAAAACCTAGCGTATATCCTAGGAATCAAATCTCATCACTTGTGATTTCCTATCAATTTTAATCATGTCATCATGTGAGCTCTTTTGTTTTAGTTCTTTAGCATGCGAGGTTAAACATATATATCCAATCACACGCAGTTATAACGTAAAACAAGCATAAGCATAAATAAATATGCAATGGATGTGGCCCCTAAGGTGCACTCCCACTATTGAGAGTACTTCTCGAGCAAGTCCTGAACTCCATCTCATGCCATCTCGCCTACTTGAGGACTCCAAGCTTGAGGCTCCATTAGACCGTCTAATTGCTCCATGCACCTTGCGCCATAGCTTTTGGTTTGGCCACCTCTCTTGAAGCTTCAATCTTCAATCTCTACTAACTATCTTATTTCTAATAAGAAGTAACCTCATAGAGGCGAGTGGATGAGGAGAGAAGACACTAGAGTATAGAGAGGCACGACACGCAGGCCGTATTTTGATTACATATTCAAAAAACAAAACCAAAACCAAAATATAAAACATCTATGCCACATCCATGCACCAAACACATCCATTCAACCCACAACAGCATGTATAACAATATAATAAACATACTGGAATTTTCTGGAAATTTCCGGAATTAAGCAATAATTACTGGAAATTAATAAGCAATAATCTAATCAACTAAAAAGATCGAAAATTGCTCCCTACCACTTAGGGTCTCACCACCTATGGCAAAACGTAGGGAAAATTGACCTAAGTCTCCAGAAAAAATTTGGGCTCAAAACAGTGTGTTTAAGGTCGTCAAACTGCCTCGGGAAGTGTGCTAAACACTAATTAATTAATCTGGAAATTACTAAAATTTTCCGTCGCTCCAAAAATTATGAAAAAATATCCACAAAATAGGAAATTTAATTTGGAGTCCCTAGGAAAAAACCGGACGAAAAATGACGGCGGGAGGAGGCCGCACGCGCCAACACGCGCCGCCGCGCGTGGGCGCGTCCGCCTCCGCCACGCGCCGACGTCGGCCATGTGCCACGTCAGCATGCCACGTGGCATGCCACGTCAGCACATATGCTGACGTCAGCTGCCACAGCAGCCCGCCACGTCATCGCCACGTCAGCTGCCACGTAAGCTGTCACGTGGCTGCCACGTCATCGCACGTCAGCCACTTGCTGACGTGGCACCGCCACGTCATCTGCCACGTCAGCCTAGGGCCACGTCAGCAGCCGCCGCCAGCCCTTAGGCGCGTGCGGCGCGTGGCGGCGCGTGGCCGCGCGTGGGGGCGGCGTCGGTGGCGCGTGAAGCCCACGCGCCGCCTTCCCGTGCTCCGATCGCGACGAAAAAAATTTTCCCGTGATCGTCTCTTCGTCCTGATCCCGATTATGTGGTCAAAATCCAATTTTAACAAGTTTTTGAAAAACGTGTTCTAATTATTGGATCTAGCAGTCCAGATTAATACAGTTCCGAAACTTTGAAAATTCATAACTAATTCACCGTAAATTCAAAAAATATAAAATTTATATATCTGGAATCCTCGTGAAAAACCCTACCTAACCATATAGGTTTCGTCTGCTGGTTATGAAATTTCAGAAACGCGATTTTTAAACAGGTTCGGGAACGCTTATCGAGGCACGAAAAACAAGCCTATGGCTCTGATACCAATGAAGGGCAGGAAGGATCTAACATGTTCAGATCTACATCATGAATTAAAGCGGAATATTCATGTGTTTACCTTGTCTTCCTAAGCTCCTTAATGCAGCGGATGATCGATGTGTTGCTTGCTTTCACGCGCCTCCTCTTTGATCTTGCTCCCACCAATCTAGTGTGAATCTCGAGGACGAACACTGATTTCCACACCACGTTCCACCTCCTTGGATGAAGTTGGAGAGAGACTAGGGTTCTCTACAACTAGTATGAATCTAGACAGAATAACTTTACTCTCTGGAATAGCTTATAGTCACACCATAATGTGTAGGAGGCTGCCTCCTTATATAGGCAAAACTTCTCCTAGGTTTGCACATAAACCCCTAGGGTTTGAGCCTTAGCTACTAACCCCTCTAGTTTGTGCATTAGTGCAACTAACCCCATAAGGTTACGATAATTACATTGGGCACCCCACATGGGCGCACCAATTGCTAACAAGTTGAAAGAGAAATTGTTTGTCAAAAATGACATGACAGCTGAACCGAGCGTTGAGAGCTTAAAGGAGGAACTGCAGGACAAACTTGAAGATATTGAAAGTTTGGAGGACCTTAACATGAAGCTATAATCTCGGCCTAGTGGCAAGCACCTAGGGCGCAGCTTAGAATTCCCCACCGGCGCATGGTAGTCACTTACATATGAAGCTATAAATACCGAGTTCCTGGACTGAAACCTTTGTCTTTTATCTCCCGATTTCTTCTCTTCCCTGTCCATAACTCAATCCAAAGCCCCGAGAAAGATGGTGAATCACTCTCTATTCACCTCAGGCGCCTCCACCTCCGGTGGTGGCGCCGCCAATGCTCCTCCGCCGAACTCCGCCTCCGCCTCCCCAACCACAGACCAGCTGATCAAATTGATACGTGACTTTCCCGAGTATCGAGGACAAGCTATCAGCGCTCTCAGTAAGGTTAATTTCGATCGTCGTACGGACATTATTTTTCATGCGTAAATTGAACTTCGAGATCGTCTGATTAAGATAAAGTGTCGATCTGTGTCTCTCTGTTTCCCTTGCTATGCCTTCTCTGCATGTACCTTGATTACTGCTTTCTGTGGCTGTTCCGATTCATCGTGCCAAAATTTCTTTTTTTGCTCAAACTATTCACACTTTTTCATCAAATTGTCATTTAATCACGCTCTTTTCTGGATTGTTTTTTTTTTCTGCTTTTCTAATTCAATTATTTGAGTGTGTGATTAAGAGGCTGATTGAAAAATCATCTGGACTAATCCAATCGAAATTAAATGACCAATTAACGATTTTGATTACTAAATGAGTCTGAGAGTTGATTTGTCTGCCCAATCTTGCTCTGCATGTTGCTTGCTAATTGATTTGGATTATAAACCAATTGCAAAAAGGTACAAAATCAAATTTCTAAATATATTATTACTCCTGTAATTTCAGTTTCTAATACTTTATTTGTTGAAAAAAGTTTCTAATACTTGCTTCTGTATGATGAATGTATGATTGATGCTTGTTTCTTGTTTAGATGAGAGACGACAGCGCCAATGTTGCTGCTGCAATATGGCATACTCCGATGATTATCGCAATCCTGTTACAGGTATCTGCTCCTGAATCCCCATATTCTTCTTTCATTATCTGCTTGTGTGGGAATTGTTTGCATTTCTAATTATGATTAACAAATATGTGCAGGAAGTGATAGGGGCTTATAGGCTTCTTTCGCCGTTCAGGCTCAACACTAAGGACATAGAGAGAGTCTGCGATAGTCTAGCACTCTTTACAGTGAGTAATGATTGTCATTCCTATTGCTTTAACTTAGTAATGATATGTTTGAAAGCCGTTAGTTCTACTAGTTTTTTTTATTATTTGTTTTTTGCTATTTCTTGACAGTTTGTGGCATCACATAAGGAAACGAGGAAGCCCTTAATGGATGGTACCTTCCTATTTTCCTCCATTCATTATATTCTGAACATGTCTTTGTATCACTAACCTTGTATGAGCTTCCAATTATAATAAGTATTATCGTATTTGAATTTGGCTATATGCAGCTCAAGTTCCAGTCTATGTATACCCATTCCTGAAGCCGATGGCAACAGCCACTAGCCAGCAAGAAGGGTTTCTGAAGCACGCTAGTTTGGGCGTCATTGCCAGCCTAGTGCAGGTTCGAACTCCTTATACTTCTTTGTTTGTATACATCAGGTGCTCTAAATTCGCATTTCTTAAATCCTTCTGTTTAAGAATATTTTCCTTTTGCAGGATGACGATCCAGAAGCTGTGGAATATATTCTGGCGACAGAAGTATTTCCGCTTTGTTTACAGTGCTTGGAACACAGCGATGAAAGACTAAATATCATAAGTGCATCACCTCTCCATCTAAGTTAGTTCATGTAACTGATTATGTACTCATATTAAATGTTAACTAGTTATACGAGTACTTTTTGTGATTGTCTCCCAGTATATTTAAAAAAGATATAAACAAAGAATTATAGTTTAACCTGCGAAACTTCATAGTTCTGCTTTTTAAGAAGCTAATGAGAGGTGATAATTAACTTGAGTTTGACCTGATGAATTTCGACCAATTTAGATAGGTTTGAACTCACTTGCCTGCTTGGTGTAATTGTAGGCTGATGTGAAATAGACGATATGTTCATATGAGCGGACATCTTATAGCAGTTAAAAAGAGTTGAAGCATTTATCATAGCCGCATGCCAGGAATAGTTCAGTAGCAAAGCATAAAATAAGTTAGAAAAAAATGAACTTGTATGGTGTGAATGATCAATGATTCATGATGAAACACATGTAGATTAATTGGTTGTTTCGTTTTCAAGTAAATAAGATTTTGCCTATAGAATTTACGGGGCTTAGTATGTTTCCTATGAATTGGGATACTATCTCAAAGTAACAAGTACTCACTCTTACATGCAACTGTCAATGCACAGCTTGCAGCCCGTATAATTTCGAAGATATTGGCTCAAAACAAAACGTACATATGTGACAATCTGCAACGATTTCAAGCCGTGGTAGTCGTATTGGGCAGCGTGGTAGATAGGATTGATCAAACATCATCACCAGAACTAATGCTGCTACTATTGAGGGCTATCATCAATTGCTACTTTTTCCTGTCACAAGAGTTCAGGTGAGTGATGTAGATCTTGTTACTCTCCATATTTGCAATTTTGTTGTTTTGTGTAGTATCATTTTGCGGAAATAAGCTTCCTTTATCATATTTCTTCAAAATGTAGGGCATGCGCCATGCTGAAACAAATTTTTCCAGCAAAGTTAAGAAGTGGTCCAATCGTAAGCACGCTACGTGTTGTAAGTTCCATTTCTAAAGTTTATTTTATTTATTCATATAAACTAATTAAATTTCTTCTACAAAACTTTTTGGATTCTTGACTCTGCTCATGTCTTGGGTGGCCCTCTATTTTAACTTTCTTAGTTCTTGATACATATGTTTGGAATCGGTCATTTACACATTTACCCATTTCAATTTCACAGCACGATTCAAATAGTTTTAAAATGCTGGAAGTTGTGGTTCGTAACATCATCAAGACATGAGAGGTCTGACAAGATGGAACAACTGTTACAAAGGATGTTGCTTGTGTAATCAATGGGAGATAGGAGCGACCTTACAGCAATTTGCATTGTAATATGTTGTGATCGATGTATGATTATTGTGGGAATTAGGCTGTCTTTTTTATAGCAAATTTAAAGCAACTTTGTTTAACTTTCACTCCTTCAATAGAGTGCGCTTGTTTCTCTCCTTTGCGATGTATTCAAATTTGATTTTAGTTGCTTGAATCAAGTGCTTCATAACTGGTCACATAGATACTACAGTGTATTTTGAGCTATTGAAGTAACCGATTGTTCTTTTTTACTAGTCTAAAGTCTGCCCATGCTCTTGGCATCATTTAGATTATTGAATTGTGCAGCATCATCACATTGGATAATACATAGATTGGGCATATTTCGGGAATGAAGAGATATTGAATTTCCTTATTTTCTATACATTGCATTCACTTAGATCTAGATCTCAAATGAACTCTTAAGTCTCAAGTCCTACACGAACCAGAAAGGACTGAACCGAAATGTTGAACAAGGTTTAAGGCAAAATGTCAATTTCTCACAAGTTAAGGGAAGTAATGGACTGGACTCAAACAGAGAAAAAGGGTTAGGCAATCATTTCAATTTTTCGAAAATGAAGGGCAGGTGATGGACTGAACTGAAACATAGCACAAGGTTTATGGAATACATTTCAATTTCTCACAAATCAAGCCTACACAAACCCAAAAAAGGACTGAACTGAAAATGTTCAACAAGGTTTAAGGAAAACATTTCAATTTCTCACAAATTAAGGCAAGTAATGGACTGAACTGAAACATCGAACAATGGGTTAGGCAAACATTTCAATTTTGGGTAAAAGACACTTTTTACCCCTATATTTAGATAAAATACACTATGCACCATGATGTTTGAAAAGTTCCACTTCGTACCCTAGTAAAAGATAAATACTACGGCACAAAGACTCCCCCCCCCCCACACCCTATCTTCTTCTCCTTCTCTCATTTCTTCTCCTTCTTGTACTCTTCTCAAAATCAGTATCTTCTTCTCGAACCTTAGCCGCCACTTTCATCTCCTCTCTCTCATATCCTCCCACCGGACTCCACAAACCTAGCCACCAAGTACTAAACTTTTGAAGAACAACAACTAAGATTTGGGAAAGAAAATACTAAAATAGAGTTTTCTTTCTTCACTTGTTATTACTTTTCATATATTAAAAAAAGAAGATAAAGATTTGTTATTGGTGGTTGTGTAATTTTCTTAGTTGGTTACAGATGTAATAGACTTTTACTCAAAATAGGAGCAATAGTCAGAACAATCATAAAAGGTTGCTTCACGGACGGATCTTGACAGAAGGGTGTAAAGTGTCCAAATATTTTTCCGTTACGAGGGTACAAAGTGAAAATTTTCAAACATCAGGGGTAGAGGTTCACCGTATGCTTTGTGCGGTTTTCTCTGTGTTTGGAAATCAAGATACTTAAAAGATGGTCACCCTCATGATGGAGTTTTCTGCCATGTACTCGCACTCGCAGTTCGTCTGTCTCGTGGGCAAAATGCTCTTTATATCATCGATTTGATCTAGAAATGATTCATGTTGAGCAATCAAATGGTCGAGTTGATGTGCTGTCATACGTTAATGTCACATTTATGACAAAGTGGGTATTTGAAAGATGTCTGCGATACTCTAGCACTCTTTACGGTGAGTAATCATTGTCATTCCTTGAGCTACAACTTTGTAACTTTGTAACTGCTTCTTTTTACGGTCACTTGTATAGTTGTATTCAATGATGGACTTGTTTTTTTATTTCCCTAATAGTAATGAAATGTTTAAAATATGTGAGTTCTAATAGCTTTTTTGCTATTTCTTGACAGTTTGTGGCTTCACATAAGGAAACAAGGAAGCCGTTAATGGATGGTACTATTTTATCGAGAAATTGTGTTCTATTGTATCACTACTTTTTATGAGTTTTCAATTATAGTTAGTATTATTGGGTTTGAATTTGGTTCTTCGCAAGTCATATTCCAGTCTATGTATACCCATTCCTGAAGCCGATGGCAACAGCCACAAGCCAGCAAGAAGGATTTCTGAAGCTCGCTAGTTTGGGCGTCATTGCCAGCTTAGTGCAGGTTCGAACTCCTTATGCATATTTGTTCGTATACATCAGAAGCTCTAAATTCGCATTTCTATAAATCCTTAATGTTTACCTTTTGCAGAATGACAATCCAGAAGCTGTTAAATTTCTTCTTGCAACAGAAGTATTTCCCCTTTGTTTACAGTGCTTGGAAGACAGCCATGAAATGTTAAATATCGTAAGTGCATCACCTCTTTTTTCATTTAAATTAGTTCATGTTACTGTTTTTGTACCCATACTTAATGGTAGCTAGTAATATGAACTGGTAATATGATTGTCTTCAGTATATTTACAAAATTTAAACAAAAAGATTTAGTTTAAACCCGCGAAACTTCCGAGATCCTGAAGTTTTTTTACTTGTTTAATTATACGTGTGTGTGTAGTTTATGCTACGGAAGTTCAACCAGCTTATGCGTTTCAGCCTATGAACTATCGGGCCGCGAGGACCCTCGACATAAATTTGGGCTTATAACCTATTTTAAGTGGATTAGATTTGTTGGCCAGCGAAGGTCCAAATAAATTACGGCCCACTTGCATTGTGTCATTCGTTATTATGTGTTTATAAATTACTTTGAGAGCTGTGAAGTCCACGGTAGTAGGTGACAAATACTTTTAGGGTTATGAAGTATAATATAGTTAGTCGCCGCCTACTCTACTTATGTCTGCAACTCTATATTCTTTATTCTATTTTGTGTATACGTCTTCAAAAAGCATCGAAAGATTTCGCATCGTCTGAAATTTGTAAGTTTCTCTTTATCGATCTCAAATAATCATGTGTTGAGTTGTAAGATCATGTGATTCGTTAGTAAATAAAGTTATTGGATGATCTCTATAGCGAGTATGCCTCCATCTTTCTTCATGAAGCAAGTATGTTTCTATCTTACTTCATTTAGTTCTCAAGTATCTTGCTCTGCTATACATTTTCCAGTTTACATATAATTTTGTCTTGAAAGAATCAAATGGTTGTATGTTATTTGGTTAGAAATCATGGGCACATCGGTACATTTGTCACCGTCTTTATATTTTTTCTTACTGAAAAAATTGACGAGCCTTTATATTCTTGCTCTATCCGTATGTAAATACTCGAATCAACGCAACTATTAAACTTTCAAGAAAAATTTTGTAACAAACTAAGATTAGTTCTAGAGTATTCATTTTAAGATAAATCCACTTTCTCTTGGAAAGATCTGAAGATTACAACTGAAATACATTGGTAGATCTTTATCTGCATGCTTTGCATACCTAGTTTTAATCCAATTCAGTCCTTTAGGTAGCACAAATATTTATAGTTGAAAACATACATATTAAATCAATTTCAAGGCAATTGGAGAATTCCTAAATTTCAAGATTATTCAACTCAGAATCTCACAAAGATGATTCTTAATTTAAGTTGACGTGGTTGTGATTTTTCACCAAAACATCATCCCAAAGTTTGTTGGACCCACATTTCACTCATTTTTCTATAACATAGAAGTCAAACCTTAAAACTCACAACCTTCATATCCAAACACGGAACATGTTCAGTTTTCTAAATCATGAATCCTTTCAATCCAAACGAAGCCCATGAAAGTTTAATTTATAAGTGAGTGAAATAATTTATCAAATGAATAAGGTATATAGTAATCAATTTCATTTCGTACTTAACAAATTCCAATTTTTAGTTAAGCTATATTTTCCACTCACATTATCTCCAACTAACTTTTAGATCCTCATCAACTTCAAAACAGTCTCTATGTAAGCTTTAGTGTCTATCTAAATACTTGAATCTTCATGTGTTAATTCGATTGTTACAAAATAAGCCTGTACTTAAATATTTTTGTGAAATGTATGTAAAAATTGGCATGCATTTTTTCGAAGATCATATGGTTGTGGCGACTGTCCACAACACAATGATAAGTTGGCCTTGTTATATACATTGACATAATTGTTTGTATTTATACGTATCTGAATCATGACATATGTGACATGGCTTCCCAGCTTGCGTCTTAAACAACATTTGCCAATTCTAGACAGTAACATCGATAATTTCCAACTGCGTTAACTCTATAGCGGGCAAAGTTATTCAACATTCTTAATATTAATTATTAACTCTTCTTTTGTGTTCCTGTGCAGATCATGCATGTAAATTCACAGAGTAAATATAAGATCGATGTTTATGACATTTCAATTTGGTCTCTATCTACAATGACGATACCGGTACACTTTCTATATGTGAGTGTCAATACTTTTTTGCTTGTTTTTCTCATTTAATTATGTGTTTTAATTACACGAGTTTGCTCTTTGTACACTGTCTCTCATTGTTTTGCAAAATAATGTAAATAAATTTAAGACGAATAAATGGTGGAGTAAATATTATATCTCCGAAAAACTATATTTACATGGTTGGTTAGGAATTAATGAATGGACTATAAATTAAATAATTTCGAAAAGAAATGATATATTTATTTTAGTGTGTCAATTATGTTGTGACTAACTATTAGCATTAAATGTGAGTAAATAATATATTAATACGTGACATTGATTATCTAATAACTTTGGAAAAAAATTATTTAATAATATACTAATTATCAACTACTTTTAGGGGACGATTATTATTATATTTATTGATGATTGTTATAAAGTATGAGAGTGTGTTTGGGTCCAAAAAATATCTCCGATTATTCATACCCACAATTAAAATAAGAAATAGTTTAGTTTGAAAAATATGATTTTATAACATAATTTGCAACGAAAGAATATATATACATATATATTTGAGAAAACGAAAGAATATCATTGTTGCGAGGCTGGAATGAATATAATCAACGTCAGCTAGGTCACACAAAATAATTTAGTTGTATTTTTATTTTGAAGAGAAAAACCACATTGTTCAGATAATTTACACAAATTCCTCTAAAAAGAATAATTTACACCAAAATGAACTACTGTAAAAATTGGGAACCAAACTGACCCAATAATCTTGGCCTACTGGCAAGCACCTAGGGCGCACCTTAGACATCCACACCGGCGCATGGTAGTCACTTGCATACGAAGCTATAAATACCCAGTTCCTGGAGTGAAACCTTTCGTCTTTCATCTCCCGATTTCTTCTGTTCCCTGTCCATAACTCAATCCAAAGCCCCGAGAAAGATGGTGAATCACTCTCTATTCACCTACTCTCAAGCCTCAGGCGCTACCACCTCCACCTCAAATGGTAGCGCCGCCAATGCCCCTCAGCCGCACTCCGCCGCGTCCCCAACCATAGACCAGCTGATTAAATTGATCCGTGACTTTCCCGAGTATCGAGGACAAGCTATCAGCGCTCTCAGTAAGGTTAATTTCGATCCTAGTCGTAAAGAGATAGTTTTTTCACACGTAAATTGAACTTCGAGATCGTCTGATTACGACGAATGTGACTGTATGAAGCGTCGATCTATGTTTCTCTGCATGTTGCTTTATCACTGCTTTCAGTGGCTGTTCTGATCCCTCGTGCCATCAAATTGTCTCTTTTCTGGATTTGAATGATGCAGATTGTTTTTTATTAATTGTCTAATACAGTTATACGAGTGCGTGATTAAGAGTCTGATTGAGAATTTATATGAATTCTGAACTTGTCCAAAAAAAATAACATGATAACTTTGATTACTAAATTAGTCTGATAGTCGATTAGTCTGGGTAATATTGCTCTGCATGTTGCCTTGCTAATTGATTTGGATTATCAACCTATTGCCCTCATTGTCTTTCTTTATTTCTTTCTTTTTTTATGCTCTTATATTTTATTGGGAAAAAGTACAAAAATAAATAGTTTTCTAAAAATATAATTACTCCTGTAATGTCAGTTTCTAATACTTGCTTCTTGTTTACTATACGTGATGAGTTTTGTTTGTGATGATTGTATAATTTATTCTTGTTTCTTGTTTAGATGAGAGACAACAGCGCCCATCTTGCTACTGCAATATGGCATACTCCGATGATAGTCGCAATCCTGTTACAAGTATGTGCTCCTGAATCCCAATATTCTTCTTTCATGATTTGCTTATGTGGGAAGTGTTTGCATTGCTAATTGTGATTACCAAATATGTGCAGGAAGTGATAGGGGCGTATAGGCTTCTTTCGCCCTTCAGGCTCAACAGCCAAGACATAGAGAGAGTCTGCGATACGCTAGCGCTCTTTACAGTGAGTAATCATTGTCATTCCTTGAGCTTTAACTTAGTAATGACATGTTTAAAAGTCGTTAGTTCTCATACTTTTTTTTTGTGCCATTTTTTGACAGTTTGTGGCATCACATAAGGAAACGAGGAAGCCGTTAATGGATGGTACCTTCCTATTTTCCTCCATTCATTATATCCAGAACATGTCTTCTATCACTACCTTTAATGAGTTTTCAATTATAATTAGTATCATTGTATTTGAATTTGGTTATTTGCAGCTCATATTCCAGTCTATGTATACCCATTCCTGAAGCCAATGGCAACAGCCACTAGCCAGCAAGAAGGGTTACTGAAGCTTGCTAGTTTGGGTGTCATTGCCAGCCTAGTGCAGGTTAATTCGAACTCCTTGTACTAATCTGTTTGTATACATCAGGTGCTCTTGATTAGCATTTCCTTAAATCCTTCAGTTTATGTATATTTTCCTTTTGCAGGATGACGATCCAGAAGCTATTAAATTTCTTCTGGCAACAGATGTGTTTCCCTTTTGTTTACAGTGCTCGGAAGACAGCGATGAAAGGTTAAATATCGTAAGTGCATCACCTCTTTTTTCATCTAAGTCAGTTCATGTTACTATTTTTGTACTCATACTTAATGGTAAATAATAATATGAAGTAGTAATATGATTGTCTCCGGTATATTTAAAAAATATAAACAAAACATTTTAGTTTAAACCCGCGAAACTTCAGAGATCCTGATTTTTTAAGAAGCTAATGAGATATGATAATTAAACTTGAGTTCGGCCTGATTAATTTTCGTCCAACGTAGTTAGGTTTAGAGTCACTTGTCTGCTTGGTGATATTGTAGGCTGATGTGAAATAGACGATAAGATCATATGAGCGGACATCTTTTATCTGTTAAAAAGAGTTGAATCATTTATCACATAAAATTATTAGGAGAACAAAAACTTGTATGGCGTGAAGGATTCAAGAGTCATGAGGAAGCACATGTAGTTTGATTGTTTCGTTTTCAAGTAAATTAGATTTTCCTATGAAATTTACGGGGCTAATGTGTTTCCTATGAGTGGGGATATCACAAACTGACAAGTACTCACTCTTACATGCAACTGTCAATGTACAGCTTGCAACTCGTATTATCTCGAAGATATTGGATCAAAACATAGCGTACATATGTGACAATCTGCAACATTTCCAAGCCGTGGTAGTCTTATTGGGCAGGGTGGTAGATAGGATTGATCAAGCATCATCACCACAACTAATGCTGCTTCTGTTGAGGGGTATCATCAATTGCTACTTTTGCTTGTCAAGGGAGCATAGGTGAGTTATGTATATCTTGTTAGTCTTTATATTAGCAATTTCTTGTTTTGTTTAATATCATTTTGCGGAAATAAGTTTTCTTTTATCATATTTCATCAAAATTTTAGGGCATGCGCCATGCTGAAACAATGTTTTCCAGCAAAGTTAAGAAGTGGTCCAATCGTAAGCACGCTGCGTGATGTAAGTTCCATATCCAAAATTTGTTTTATTTCTTCATATAAACTAATTAAATTTCTTCTACAGAACTTTTTGGATTCTTGACTCTGCTCATGTCTTGGGTGGTTCTCTATTTTAACTTTCTTAGTTCTTGATACATATGTTTGGAATCGGTCATTTACACATTTACCCATTTCAATTTTGCAGAACGATTCAAATAGTTTTAAAGTGTTGGAAGTTGTGGTTCGTAACATCATCAAGACATGAGAGGTCTGACAAGATGGAACAACTGTTACGGAGGATGTTGCTTGTGTAATCAATGGGAGATAGGATCGAACTTCACAGCAATTTGCATTGTAATATGTTGTGATCGATGTATGATTTTTGTGGAAATTAGACACTGTCTTTTTTATAGCAAATTAAGCAACTTTGTTAACTTTCACTCCCTCAATAGAGTGCGCTTGTTTCTCTCCTTTGCGATGTATTCAAATTTGATTTTACTTTCTTGAATCAAGTGCTTCATAACTGGTCACATAGATACTACAGTGTATTTTGAGCTACTGAAGTAACCGATTGTTCTTTTTTACTAGTCTAAAGTCTGCCCATGCTCATGGCATCATTTAGATTATTGAATTGTGCAGCATCAAAACTTTGGATAATACATAGATTGGGCATATTTCGAGAATGAAGAGATCTTGAATTTCCTTATTTTCTATACATTGCATTCGCTTAGATCTAGATATGAAATGAACTCTTAAGTCTCAAGTCCTACACAAACCAGAAAGGACTGAACCGAAATGTTGAACAAGGTTTAAGGCAAAATGTCAATTTCTCACAAGTTAAGGCAAGTAATGGACTGGACTGAAAGAGAGAAAAAGGGTTAGGCAATCATTTCAATTTTTCGAAAATGAAGGGCAGGTGATGGACTGAACTGAAACATAGCACAAGGTTTATGGAATACATTTCAATTTCTCACAAATCAAGCCTACACAAACCCAAAAAAGGACTGAACTGAAAATGTTCAACAAGGTTTAAGGAAAACATTTCAATTTCTCACAAATTAAGGTAAGTAATGGACTGAATTGAAACATCAAACAATGGGTTAGGCAAACATTTCAATTTTGGGTAAAAGACACTTTTTACCCCTATATTTAGATAAAATACACTATGCACCATGATGTTTGAAAAGTTCCACTTCGTACCCTAGTAAAAGATAAATACTAACGGAGACGGCACAAATACTCACCCCCCCCCCCCACACCCTATCTTCTTCCCCTTCTCTCATTTCTTCTCCTTCTTGTACTCTTCTCAAAATCAGTATCTTCTTCTCGAACCTTAGCCGCCATTTTCATCTCCGCTCTCTCATATCCTCCCACCGGACTCCACAACCCTAGCCACCAAGTACTAAACTTTTGAAGAACAACAATTAAGATTTGGGAAAGAAAATACTAAAATAGAGTATTCTTTCTTCACTTGTTATTACTTTTCATATATTAAAAAAAGAAGATAAAGATTTGTTATTGGTGGTTGTGTAATTTTCTTAGTTGGTTACAGATGTAATAGACTTTTACTCAAACTAGGAGCAATAGTCAGAACAATGATAAAAGGTTGCTTCACGGACGGATCTTGACAGAAGGGTGTAAAGTGTCCAAATATTTTTCCGTTACGAGGGTACAAAGTGAAAATTTTCAAACATCAGGGGTAGAGGTTCACCGTATGCTTTGTGCGGTTTTCTCTGTGTTTGAAAATCAAGATACTTAAAAGATGGTCACCCTCATGATGGATTTTTCTGCCATGTACTCGCACTCGCAGTTCGTCTGTCTCGTGGGCAAAATGCCCTTTATATCATCGATTTGATCTAGAAATGATTCATGTTGAGCAATCAAATGGTCGAGTTGATGTGCTGTCATATGTTAATGTCACATTTCTGACAAAGTGGGTATTTGAAAGATGTCTGCGATACTCTAGCACTCTTTACGGTGAGTAATCATTGTCATTCCTTGAGCTACAACTTTGTAGCTTTGTAACTGCTTCTTTTTACGGTCACTTGTGTAGTTGTATTCAATGATGGACTTGTTTTTTATTTCCCTAATAGTAATGAAATGTTTAAAATATGTGAGTTCTAATAGCTTTTTTGCTATTTCTTGACAGTTTGTGGCTTCACATAAGGAAACAAGGAAGTCGTTAATGGATGGTACTATTTTATCGAGAAATTGTGTTCTATTGTATCACTACTTTTTATGAGTTTTCAATTATAGTTAGTATTATTGGGTTTGAATTTGGTTCTTCGCAAGTCATATTCCAGTCTATGTATACCCATTCCTGAAGCCGATGGCAACAGCCACAAGCCAGCAAGAAGGATTTCTGAAGCTCGCTAGTTTGGGCGTCATTGCCAGCTTAGTGCAGGTTCGAACTCCTTATGCTTATTTGTTCGTATACATCAGGTGCTCTAAATTCGCATTTCTATAAATCCTTCTGTTTCTGAATGTTTTCCTTTTGCAGGATGACAATTCAGAAGCTGTTAAATTTCTTCTTGCAACAGAAGTATTTCCCCTTTGTTTACAGTGCTTGGAAGACAGCCATGAAATGTTAGATATCGTAAGTGCATCACCTCTTTTTTCATTTAAATCAGTTCATGTTACTGTTTTTGTACCCATACTTAATGGTAGCTAGTAATATGAACTGGTAATATGATTGTCTTCAGTATATTTACAAAATATAAACAAAAAGATTTAGTTTAAATCCGCGAAACTTCAGAGATCCTGAAGTTTTTTTTACTTGTTTAATTATACGTGTGTGTTTAGTTTATGCTACGGAAGTTCAACCAACTTATGCGTTTCACCCTATGAACTATCGGGCCGCGAGGACGCTCGACATAAATTTGGGCTTATAACCTATTTTAAGTGGATTAGATTTGTTGGCCAGCGAAGGTCCAAATAAATTACGGCCCACTTGCATTATGTCATTCGTTATTACGTGTTTATAAATTACTTTGAGATCTGTGAAGTCCACGGTAGTAGGTGACAAATACTTTTAGGGTTACGAAGTATAATATAGTTAGTCGCCGCCTACTCTACTTCTGTCTGCAACTCTATATTCTTTATTATATTTTGTGTATACATCTTCAAAAAGCATCGAAAGATTTCGCATCGTCTGAGATTTGTAAGTTTCTCTTTATCGATCTCAAATAATCATGTGTTGAGTTGTAAGATCATGTGATTTGTTAGTAAATAAAGTTATTAGATGATCTCTATAGCGAGTATGTCTCCATCTTTCTTCATGAAGCAAGTATGTTTCTATCTTACTTCATTGAGTTCTCAAGTATCTTGCTCTGCTATACATTTTTCAGTTTACATATAATTTTGTCTTGAAAGAATCAAATGGTCGTATGTTATTTGGTTGGAAATCATGGGCACATCGGTACATTTGTCACCGTCTTTATGTTTTTTCTTACTGGAAAAATTGACGAGCCTTTATATTCTTGCTATATCTGTATGTAAATACTCGAATCAACGCAACTATTAAACTTTCAAGAAAAATTTGGTAACAAACTAAGATTAGTTCTAGAGTATTCATTTTAAGGTAAATCCACTTTCTCTTGGAAAGATCTGAAGATTACAACCGAAATACATTGGTAGATCTTTATCTGCATGCTTTGCATCCCTAGTTTTAATCCAATTCAGTCCTTTAGGTAGCACAAATATTTATAGTTAAAAACATACATATTAAATCAATTTCAAGACAATTGGAGAATTCCTAAATTTCAAGATTATTCAACTCAGAATCTCACAAAGATGATTCTTAATGTAAGTTGACATGGTTGTGATTTTTCACCAAAACATCATCCCAAAGTTTGTTGGACCCACATTTCACTCATTTTTCTATAACATAAAAGTCAAACCTTAAAACTCACAACCTTCATATCCAAACACGGAACAAGTTTAGTTTTCTAAATAATGAATCCTTTCAATCCAAACGAAGCCTAATTTATAAGTGAGTGAAATAATTTATCAAATGAATAAGGTATATAGTATTCAATTTCATTTCGTACTTAACAAATTCCAATTTTTAGTTAAGCTATATTTTCCACTCACATTATCTCCAACTAACTTTTAGATCCTTATCAACTTCAATACAGTCTCTATGTAAGCCTTAGTGTCTATCTAAATACTTGAATCTTCATGTGTTAATTCGATTGCTACAAAATAAGCCTGTACTTAAATATTTTTGTGCAATGTATATAAAAATTGGCATGCATTTTTTCGAAGATCATATGGTTGTGGCGACTGTCCACAACACAATGATAAGTTGGCCTTGTTATATACATTGACATAATTATTTGTATTTATACGTATCATGAATCATGACATATGTGACATGGCTTCCCACCTTGCGTCTTAAACCACATTTGCCAATTCTAGACAGTAACATCGATAATTTCCAACTGCCTTAACTCTATAGCGTGCAAAGTTATTCAACATTCTTTATTTTAATTATCAACTCTTCTTTTGTGTTCCTGTGCAGATCATGCACGTAAAATCACAGAGTAAATATAAGATCGATGTTTATGACATTTCAATTTGGTCTCTATCTACAATGACGATACCGGTACACTTTCTATATGTGAGTGTCAATACTTTTGTGCTTGTTTTTCTCATTTAATTATGTGTTTTAATTACACGAGTTTGCTCTTTGTACACTGTCTCTCATTGTATTGCAAAATAATGTAAATAAATTTAAGACGAATTAATGGTGGAGTAAATATTATATCTCCGAAAAACTATATTTACATGGTTGTTTAGGAATTAATGAATGGACTATAAATTAAATGATTTCAAAAAGAAATGATATATTTATTTTAGTGTGTCAATTATGTTGTGACTAACTATTAGCATTAAATGTGAGTAAATAATATATTAATACGTGACATTGATTATCTAATAACTTTGGAAAAAAATATTTAATTATATACTAATTATCAACTACTTTTAGGGGACAATTATTATTATATTTATTGATGATTGTTATAAAGTATGAGAGTGTGTTTGGGTCCAAAAAATATCTTCGATTATTCGTACCCACAATTAAAATAAGAAATAGTTTAGTTTGAAAAATATGATTTTATAACCTAATTTGCAACGAAAGAATATATATACATATATATTTGAGAAAACGAAAGAATATCATTGTTGCGAGGCTGGAATGAATATAATCAACGTCAGCTAGGTCACACAAAATAATTTAGTTGTATTTTTATTTTGAAGAGAAAAACCACATTGTTCAGATAATTTACACAAATTCCTCTAAAAAGAATAATTTACACAAAAATGAACTACTGTAAAAAATGGGAACCAAACTGACCCAATAATCTTGGCCTACTGGCAAGCACCTAGGGCGCACCTTAGACATCCACACCGGCGCATGGTAGTCACTTGCATACGAAGCTATAAATACCCAGTTCCTGGAGTGAAACCTTTCGTCTTTCATCTCCCGATTTCTTCTGTTCCCTGTCCATAACTCAATCCAAAGCCCCGAGAAAGATGGTGAATCACTCTCTATTCACCTACTCTCAAGCCTCAGGCGCCTCCACCTCAGGTGGTAGCGCCGCCAATGCCCCTCAGCCGCACTCCGCCGCGTCCCCAACCTTAGACCAGCTGATTAAATTGATCCGTGACTTTCCCGAGTATCGAGGACAAGCTATCAGCGCTCTCAGTAAGGTTAATTTCGATCCTAGTCGTAAAGAGATAGTTTTTTCACACGTAAATTGAACTTCGAGATCGTCGGATTACGACGAATGTGACTGTATGAAGCGTCGATCTATGTTTCTCTGCATGTTGCTTTATCACTGCTTTCAGTGGCTGTTCTGATCCCTCGTGCCATCAAATTGTCTCTTTTCTGGATTTGAATGATGCAGATTGTTTTTTATTAATTGTCTAATACAGTTATACGAGTGCGTGATTAGGAGTCTGATTGAGAATTTATATGAATTCTGAACTTGTCCAACCAAAATAACATGATAACTTTGATTACTAAATTAGTCTGATAGTCGATTAGTCTGGGTAATATTGCTCTGCATGTTGCCTTGCTAATTGATTTGGATTATCAACCTATTGCCCTCATTGTCTTTCTTTATTTCTTTCTTTTTTTATGCTCTTATATTTTATTGGGAAAAAGTACAAAAATAAATAGTTTTCTAAAAACATAATTACTCCTGTAATGTCAGTTTCTAATACTTGCTTCTTGTTTACTATACGTGATGAGTTTTGTTTGTGATGATTGTATAATTTATTCTTGTTTCTTGTTTAGATGAGAGACAACAGCGCCCATCTTGCTACTGCAATATGGCATACTCCGATGATAGTCGCAATCCTGTTACAAGTATGTGCTCCTGAATCCCAATATTCTTCTTTCATGATTTGCTTATTTGGGAAGTGTTTGCATTGCTAATTGTGATTACCAAATATGTGCAGGAAGTGATAGGGGCGTATAGGCTTCTTTCGCCCTTCAGGCTCAACAGCCAGGACATAGAGAGAGTCTGCGATACGCTAGCGCTCTTTACAGTGAGTAATCATTGTCATTCCTTGAGCTTTAACTTAGTAATGACATGTTTAAAAGTCGTTAGTTCTCATACTTTTTTTTTGTGCCATTTTTTGACAGTTTGTGGCATCACATAAGGAATTGAGGAAGCCATTAATGGATGGTACCTTCCTATTTTCCTCCATTCATTATATCCAGAACATGTCTTCTATCACTACCTTTAATGAGTTTTCAATTATAACTAGTATCATTGTATTTGAATTTGGTTATTTGCAGCTCATATTCCAGTCTATGTATACCCATTCCTGAAGCCAATGGCAACAGCCACTAGCCAGCAAGAAGGGTTACTGAAGCTTGCTAGTTTGGGTGTCATTGCCAGCCTAGTGCAGGTTAATTCGAACTCCTTGTACTAATCTGTTTGTATACATCAGGTGCTCTTGATTAGCATTTCCTTAAATCCTTCAGTTTATGTATATTTTCCTTTTGCAGGATGACGATCCAGAAGCTATTAAATTTCTTCTGGCAACAGATGTGTTTCCCTTTTGTTTACAGTGCTCGGAAGACAGCGATGAAAGGTTAAATATCGTAAGTGCATCACCTCTTTTTTCATCTAAGTCAGTTCATGTTACTATTTTTGTACTCATACTTAATGGTAACTAATAATATGAAGTAGTAATATGATTGTCTCCGGTATATTTAAAAAATATAAACAAAAAATTTTAGTTTAAACCCGCGAAACTTCAGAGATCCTGATTTTTTAAGAAGCTAATGAGATATGATAATTAAACTTGAGTTCAGCCTGATTAATTTTCGTCCAACGTAGTTAGGTTTAGAGTCACTTGTCTGCTTGGTGATATTGTAGGCTGATGTGAAATAGACGATAAGATCATATGAGCGGACATCTTTTATCTGTTAAAAAGAGTTGAATCATTTATCACATAAAATTATTAGGAGAACAAAAACTTGTATGGCGTGAAGGATTCAAGAGTCATGAGGAAGCACATGTAGTTTGATTGTTTCGTTTTCAAGTAAATTAGATTTTCCTATGAAATTTACGGGGCTAATGTGTTTCCTATGAGTGGGGATATCACAAACTGACAAGTACTCACTCTTACATGCAACTGTCAATGTACAGCTTGCAACTCGTATTATCTCGAAGATATTGGATCAAAACATAGCGTACATATGTGACAATCTGCAACATTTCCAAGCCGTGGTAGTCTTATTGGGCAGGGTGGTAGATAGGATTGATCAAGCATCATCACCACAACTAATGCTGCTTCTGTTGAGGGGTATCATCAATTGCTACTTTTGCTTGTCAAGGGAGCATAGGTGAGTTATGTATATCTTGTTAGTCTTTATATTAGCAATTTCTTGTTTTGTTTAATATCATTTTGCGGAAATAAGTTTTCTTTTATCATATTTCATCAAAATTTTAGGGCATGCGCCATGCTGAAACAATGTTTTCCAGCAAAGTTAAGAAGTGGTCCAATCGTAAGCACGCTGCGTGATGTAAGTTCCATATCCAAAATTTGTTTTATTTCTTCATATAAACTAATTAAATTTCTTCTACAGAACTTTTTGGATTCTTGACTCTGCTCATGTCTTGGGTGGTTCTCTATTTTAACTTTCTTAGTTCTTGATACATATGTTTGGAATCGGTCATTTACACATTTACCCATTTCAATTTTGCAGAACGATTCAAATAGTTTTAAAGTGTTGGAAGTTGTGGTTCGTAACATCATCAAGACATGAGAGGTCTGACAAGATGGAACAACTGTTACGGAGGATGTTGCTTGTGTAATCAATGGGAGATAGGATCGAACTTCACAGCAATTTGCATTGTAATATGTTGTGATCGATGTATGATTTTTGTGGGAATTAGGCTGTCTTTTTTATAGCAAATTTAAAGCAACTTTGTTTAACTTTCACTCCTTCAATAGAGTGCGCTTGTTTCTCTCCTTTGCGATGTATTCAAATTTGATTTTAGTTGCTTGAATCAAGTGCTTCATAACTGGTCACATAGATACTACAGTGTATTTTGAGCTATTGAAGTAACCGATTGTTCTTTTTTACTAGTCTAAAGTCTGCCCATGCTCTTGGCATCATTTAGATTATTGAATTGTGCAGCATCATCACTTTGGATAATACATAGATTGGGCATATTTCGGGAATGAAGAGATATTGAATTTCCTTATTTTCTATACATTGCATTCACTTAGATCTAGATCTCAAATGAACTCTTAAGTCTCAAGTCCTACACGAACCAGAAAGGGTTGAACCGAAATGTTGAACAAGGTTTAAGGCAAAATGTCAATTTCTCACAAGTTAAGGCAAGTAATGGACTAATTCAATTATTTGAGTGTGTGATTAAGAGGCTGATTGAAAAATCATCTGGACTAATCCAATCGAAATTAAATGACCAATTAACGATTTTGATTACTAAATGAGTCTGATAGTTGATTTGTCTGCCCAATCTTGCTCTGCATGTTGCTTGCTAATTGATTTGGATTATGAACCAATTGCAAAAAAGTACAAAATCAATTTTGTAAATATATTATTACTCCTGTAATTTCAGTTTCTAATACTTTATTTGTTGAAAAAAGTTTCTAATACTTGCTTCTGTATGATGAATGTATGATTGATGCTTGTTTCTTGTTTAGATGAGAGACGACAGCGCCAATGTTGCTGCTGCAATATGGCATACTCCGATGATTATTGCAATCCTGTTACAGGTATCTGCTCCTGAATCCCCATATTCTTCTTTCATTATCTGCTTGTGTGGGAATTGTTTGCATTTCTAATTATGATTAACAAATATGTGCAGGAAGTGATAGGGGCTTATAGGCTTCTTTCGCCGTTCAGGCTCAACACTAAGGACATAGAGAGAGTCTGCGATACTCTAGCACTCTTTACAGTGAGTAATCATTGTCATTCCTATTGCTTTAACTTAGTAATGACATGTTTGAAAGCCGTTAGTTCTAATAGTTTTTTTTTTTTTTGCTATTTCTTGACAGTTTGTGGCATCACATAAGGAAACGAGGAAGCCGTTAATGGATGGTACCTTCCTATTTTCCTCCATTAATTATATTCTGAATATGTCTTCTATCACTAACCTTTTATGAGCTTACTATTATAATACTATTATTGTATTTGAATTTGGTTATTTGCATCTCAAATTCCAGCCTATGTATACCCATTCCTCAAGCCGATGGCAATGGCCACTAGCCAGCAAGAAGGATTTCTGAAGCTCGCTAGTTTGGGCGTATTGCCAGCTTAGTGCAGGTCCGAACTCCTTATACTTATTTGTTTGTATACATCAGGTGCTCTAAATTTGCATTTCATAAATCCTTCTGTTTAAGAATATTTTCCTTTTGCAGGATGACGATCCAGAAGCTGTGGAATTTCTTCTGTCAACAGAAGTATTTCCGCTTTGTTTACAGTGCTTGGAACACAGAGATGAAAGGTTAAATATCGTAAGTGCATCACCTCTCCATCTAAGTTAGTTCATGTAACTGATTATGTACTCTTACTTCATGATAACTAGTTATATGAGTACTTTTTGTGATTGTCTCCCCGTATATTTAAAAATATATAAACAAAGAATTATAATTTAACCTGCGAAACTTCATAGTTGTGCTTTTTAAGAAGCTACTGAGAGGTGATAATTAACTTGAGCATAAATAGTTTACTAGTTAACATCTTATAGCAGTTAAAAGGAGTTGAAGCATTTATCATAGCCTCAAGCCATGAATAGTTCACTAGTCAAGCATAAAATAGTTAGAAAAACATGAACTTCTATGGTGTGAAGGATCAATGAGTCATGATGAAGCACATGTAGATTGGTTGTTTCGTTTTAAAGTATCCTATAAAATTTACCGGGTTTAGTATGTTTCCTTTGAATAGCGATATCTCAAAGTAACAAGTACTCACTCTTAGATGCAACTGTCAATGCACAGCTTGCAGCCCGTATAATTTCGAAGATACTGGCTCAAAACATAACATACATATGTGACCATCTGCAACGATTTCAAGCCGTGGTAGTCGTATTGGGCAGCGTGGTAGATAGGATTGATCAAGCATCATCACCAGAACTAATGCTGCTACTTTTGAGGGCTATCATCAATTGCTACCTTTTCCTGTCATGAGAGCATAGGTGAGTTATTGCTCTGTTTAGTATCATTTTGCGGAAATAAGCTTCCTTCATCATATTTCTTCAAAATGTAGGGCATGCGCCATGCTGAAACAATGTTTTCCAGCAAAGTTAAGAAGTAGTCCAATAGTAAGCACGCTACGTGAGGTAAGTTCCATTCCAAAATTTGTTTTATTTCTTCATATAAACTAATTCAATTTCTTCTACAAAACTTTTTGGATTCTTGACTCTGCTCATGTCTTGGGTGGCTCTCTATTTTTATCTTTCTAAGTTCTTAATACATGTATTCGGAATCGGTCATTTACACATTTACCCATTTCAATTTTGCAGCACGATTCAAATAGTTTTGAAAGGCTGGAAGTTGTGGTTCGTAACATCATCAAGACATGAGAGGTTTGACAAGAGGGAACAACTGTTACAAAAGATGTTGCTTGTGTAATCAATGGGAGATAGGAGCGAACTTTACAGCAATTTGCATTGTAATATGTTGTGATTGATGTATGATTCTTGTGGAAATTAGACTTGGTCTTTTTATAGCAAATTTAAAACAACTTTTTTAACTTTCACTCCTTCAATAGAGTGATTGTTTCTCTCCTTTTGTGATGTATTCAAAGTTCCTATATTTGCTTGAATCAAGTGCTCCATAAGTGGTCAGATAGATATTACAGTGTATTTTGAGCTACTGAAGTAACCCATTGTTCTTTTTTGTAGTCTAAAGTCTGCTCATGTTCATTGGATCATTTAGATGATTGAATTGTGCAGCGTCATCACTTTGGATAATACATAGATTGGGCATATTTCGGGAATGAAGAGATATTGAAGTGTGGTGATGAATTGAAATTGCATATTTTAGTATGTTAACGAACTCTTCGTAACTTGCTAATGTGTGTAATTTATATATTTTATTGCTTTCTAGACTTACGCTTATTTTCGTAGTTTTGGTTGTTTTTCCCTAATTTTGTAGGTGAAGACGTGCTTTAAAATGCAAGAGGCTAGCTAGGGTAAGCTTAAATCATGAATTTAAAGAGAATTTGAGTCTCAAGAGACATGAAGAATGAATTTGTAGGGCTTAGTTGAAGAAGAAAATAGAAGAATTGGGGAAAATATTGAAGATAGAGGCCAAAAAGTGAAGTTAAAGAAGACAAGGGACCAATTTGCAAAGCCAAAATTACACCAGAGGGCGTATTTGAAGTCACTTTAACGGAGAGGGGGTCTATGTGAAGCTTTAAAAAGTTGGCTAAATTGCACCGGAGGTACCCAAAGTTTGTAAAAACGAGCAAGTAGGTAACCAAATTTCAAAATCGAGCACCGCAGGTCTCAAACTTTGGATTTTGAGCAAGTAGGTACCCTTCCGTTAACTTTCTGCTAACTTTGGGCGGAAAATTATAAAAAGACTTTTATACCCCTTATTTTCACCTCATATTTTTTTGTTAAAATACAAGTTTTGTTAAATATTAAAAAAAATCAAAAGTTTATTTAATAATTTGATATATGTAAGATAATGCAATATATTTCATCAAAATTACATATTTTTACATCATTTCAAGATATGAAAAATGTTTTCATTAACATATATCCGTCAATCTTAAAGTCTTTAGCTTTTTTTAACAACTTTTTTTAAAAAAAAATCAAAATTTCATAATTTCACATGTATTTTTTAATAAAACAATAACATACAAGTATCTTTGTGCATTTTAACAACTTACACAAGAGTTGATACCAGACATTCTTGAGAAGTTTTTTATTGTAATGTTTTGTATTTTTCATACAAATGTAAAAGAGACTATTGTATAAAATGTAAAAAAAATACTTTATGTTATTGTTTCTTCAAAAATACATGAAATTATGAAATTTGAGATTTTTTTTAATCCCTATTAAAAAAATTAAAGACTTTAAGATTGACGGATATGTGTTAATAGAAACGTATTTCATATCTTGAAATGATGTAAAAATATGTAATTTTGATAAAATATATTGCATTATCTTACATATATCAAATTATTAAATTATTTTTTTTTTACTTTTTTAGGTTTTTAGTAAAACTTGTATTTAAAAAAAAAGTTGGAGGTGAAAATAAGGGGTACAAAACTCTTTTTATAATTTTCCGTCCAATGTTAACGGAAAGTTAACGGAAGGGTACCTACTTGCTCGAAAATCCAAAGTTTGAGACCTGTGGTGCTTGAATTTGAAATTTGGGTACCTACTTGCTCGTTTTGGCAAACTTTGGGTACCTCCGGTGCAACTTAGCCTAAAAAGTTATAAATGGGTTATTCAATATGATTTTAACGGAAAGGGGTGTAGGTGCAATTATCTATAACGTTTTAAGAAGAAAATGGGGTCATTTTAAATCCCCCGCAAACCAAGGGGGGTGCCGAATGTACTTTCTTCAAAAATATCATGAAGCTTCTTCTCTTTCCCCGTCGGTTCAACACAGAACGAACCAAACACCATGGATGTTCTTCGAAGCTTCCTCTTAGCTCCACCCGACCTCATCTCTTCACCAAATCGCGCAAGAATGGTCCCAAATTGCTCCCCAGCCCAATATCTATCTACTACTACCCTCAAATCGGCCCAAGATACAATGAAGAGAAAAGCCCTAAAACCTAGGGTTCATAAGACGGTTCTGAAAATGGACGACTGTGGATGAATTGGACGAATTGAATGGATGAGATGAGTTCTTGGAGGCCAATTAATTTCAAAGACAAGTCTATATAAATCAGAATCGAAGAAATCAAAGCTCTCTCTCACTCATTCGGGTCACAATACACTCTGTTTTTCTCCTCTCTCTCTCTCTCTCTCTCTCCGATTTCACCCAATTTCTGGGCTTGTTCTTGAGTTTCTGAGCTCTCTCTTGAGCTAACTAAGGTCCAAGAACAAGGGGAAGAGGGAGAGAGGGAGATAGGAGGCCGAATTAAGCCATTGTTGGGCTGTTTTCAATGAATTTCGGGCTGCTCTGTTGGTGATACTTCTGCTACTGTTCTGTTCCGGGTAGTGCTCTGTTTTGGTGTTCTTGAGGCATCAATCAATGGTGGTAGCTACTCTAGGGCTTAGTTGCTTGTTAGTTTTGTAGTTTGAATCAATTTCTTATCAAGTTCTTATGGTATGAATCAAGTTTAGTGGATGAATTGGTAATAACAAGTGTTTGATTCAATTTCTATCTATGGAAACAACAATTCTCTCTAATTATCTTGAATCTCTCATTTTAGCTAGTTCATTTGTTGGGTTACTTGATGAAGTTGGATGGCTTGTTGTGAAGTTTTTAATTGTTCTTCAAAGTTTCACAAGTTTGGATGTCGACTTCATTGAATTCTTGTGTCGAAATACAAATCCGAATTGTGGCTTGATCTTGTATGTGGACTCACTTAGATGAGTACATATCCTTGATGCTTGACATAACTCGATTTTGGGTTTCGCTCTTGAATTCGTGAGCTAGACGATCCCGTTCGCTTTAGAATCCATGTTTCGTCGCTTTATACACATTTTGGATATTGAACTTCACTTGCAGGTCTTCTAGCGAAGTCAATTGACCCAACTTCACTCTCTTGAACCGTAGTATTAGTAGTCGTTTATTTTGTTTCTTAGTTTCAAACACAACTTGCTCCATCACTTGTGGTGGATTTGATACCTTGGCATGCTCTAAAGCCATTGAGAAATTTATTTTATCGCTTAGTTAGTCGTTTACTCTAGTGATAGTAAGTCATTATCTAATCCTCCTCTCCTTGTGGATTCGACTCCGGACTTACCGGATTTTATTACTTGAGACGATATCCTATACTTGGAATTTTTGTCGAACAAAGCTCCTTTTGTTCTATACATTACATTCACTTATATCTAGATTTCAAGTGAAGAACACTCTTAAGTCTCAAGGGATGCTAATATGGACCTATCCGAACTGATATCCAAGCGATTCGAACTGAATGGATCGGATCAGAATCTAGTCCAATTAATAATGGATCGGATTTGGATTCAAAAAATCAGACCTGATTGAATTTGAATATGGATTTGTATATGAGGGTAGATTCACCAGGTTCTGACCGGATCCGATACGAAGTATATATGTGCTTTACAAATATACCCCTATTACCTCCCCACTTACACTTCAAAAAATAATACAATAATAACCCTGAGCTACAAAGCTATATCTTTTGTGTATTATGTTTCATAACTTACGAACATGCCTTATATAGTGCGAAATAGTGTTTATTTTTTTACGTTATTTTTTGTATTTTATTGAAAAAACGAACTGGATCAGATCTGGCCACGTACTATATGGATCTACGGATCGGATTTGGATCAGCTGAATGAAACCCGGTCCGATCTGATCCAAATCCAGTGATGATCCGATCTAGATCCCATTTCTCCTTGTCGGATCTGGATCGGGAAGGACTTGATCCGATCCGGATTCGACCTTTTGCCATCCCTAAGTCTCAAGTCCTACACAAACCCGAAAGGACTGAATTGAGATGTGGAACTGGGTTAAGGAAAATTTTCAATACCTCACAAATAAAGGCAAGTAATGGACTGAACTGAAACATCGAACAAAGGTTAGGCAATCATTTCAAATTTTTGAAAACGAATGGCAAGTAATGGACTGAACCGAAACACCGCACACGGCTTATGGAATACATTTCAATTTCTCAATAAACAAACGGAAAGGGAACTGACTCTGGGGGGCAATTGGAAATATGCCCGTATGTGAAATGGTCTTAGAAGAATGCACTCGGCTGAATTGGTCTTTGAAAATACTCTTCTTTTTTAAACGCATATTAACTAAAGTTGTTAACAGACAAGTGGGGTCGTGACAGAGACATGGATGATGACGTGTACCCTAAAGTGATGAGAAAAATATCGTTAAAAATAATGTTAATTTCATATTTTTTTGAGAAATATTGCTAATTTCATATTTATTAATAGTTGTTGACAAAAAAGTAAGACAAATTGAAAAAATACAGTGTTCTTCATTCTGGTGAGAATGGGACGAGTATCTCCTCGTCTCGATATTCTAAGGAAAGATTGAGATGAGCAGGACTCGTCCCAGTCTCACCAAAATGAACTGGGACGAGCAAGTTATAAATATGAGACGAGCATGCCATGTGAGCTGGGTTTAGCATGGCATGTGAACTGGGATGAGCATGCCATGTTAACTGGGACGAGCAAGCCATGTGGACTGGGACGAGCAATCTATGGACATGGACTAGCAAGCCATGGATATGGGACGAGCAACAAATTGACATGCAATGTCAAACTAGTTTTTGTGAACTTCTACAATATATATTGAATATTTTAATAACTACAATATGTCCATAAATAGTTACAATGGGTTACTACTAGGCAATGTCCATACAAAATATTTTATAAAAAAAATATATTCATTTGCTTTAATGGATGGGCTGCTCATCTCACTAAAAGGTCAAACGAGTAGTTGGTTGTCTGAAATTTTACTATCAATTAGACGAGTATACCCTAAACCCTAAACTCTAATTAATCAGACTATCAATTATGACTCACCACTCAATCGGACTATCGATCTTCATTAATAAACTCAATCGAACTACTATTAGATCAAATCGGACTATCAATTGCAACTCACCACTCAATCAGACCATCGGTCTTCACTAATAAACTCAAGTGATCTAATAATTAATCAATTCGGACTATCAACTGTGACTAACCACTCGATCGAACTATTGGTCTTTACTAATAAACTCAATCAAACTACTACTCAATCAAATCAGACTATCAATTGTGACTAATCACTCAATCAGACTATCGGTCTTCAATAATAAACTCAATCGAACTACTAATCAATCAAATTGAACGATCAATTGTGACTAGTCACTCGATCGGACTATTGATTTTTGCTAATAAACTCAATAAAACTACTAAACGATCAAATTATCGGACTAAACGATCAAATTATCGTACTTTAGTTAGTTTTCCTTTCTCCTTTAGCAATCCATTCTCTTTTGGATATTCGCATCCACATGATTCCTCTTCAGCCATCACTTCTGTGTACTGTTTAATGAGGTAAACTTCCAATAAAAAAAGATTATGACTATAGTTAGTTGACTGGGCAGATTGTATACCTTTCAATCTTCCTTGAATCCACTTTTTCTTTTTAAAAACATTACCAAATTCATTCTTACTCCACTCCTTAGATTTAGCAGCAATCAAAGAAATTTTCTCAGTGGTGGGGATGTTACATCTCCAAGTATCACCTACCGTTTCTCATAAGAGACCTTGGTAGCCCACGTAGCTTCAAATCTAAAATACTTATGTTTAAAGAGAACAGAAGAGTTACCTTCAGTGTCCACCAAGAGTGGAGAGTGATCAAAATAAGTC
Source organism: Linanthus parryae (assembly GCA_023055425.1). NCBI lineage: Eukaryota > Viridiplantae > Streptophyta > Magnoliopsida > Ericales > Polemoniaceae > Linanthus > Linanthus parryae. The sequence goes on along the minus strand of JALGPY010000004.1, from coordinate 137,989,371 downwards.
CTGGGAAAAGTAGTCACATTGTAATTTGGGAAAATCCTAATCTATTCACCATTTCTCATGGCTGTATCCATCCCTTTAAGTGTATTTGCCACCCCCTGTATGTTGTTAGACCAAGTAAGAGCTGGCCCAGAGCTTCCAAGGTCAATGAGCTTGCACTGATTGATGTGGTTGCAAAATTTCTAAATTCGGCCATCCTCACTAACCTGCACCCTGCTCCTCCTCTCACTCTGACTAGAAATTTCATTGAAATCACCCCTAATAAGCTAGGGTTTTTCAATGGTAGAGGCCATACCTTCGAGCCCCTCCCACATCTCATCTCTCTAGCTTTGGTCGGACTCGCATAAATGGCAAACAAAGACCACACTGGGTATTTCAATCTTTTCACAAAACAGTGAATACCCTGGCTGGTTCCGTTGTAGATGTCAAAATCCACCTCATCCTTATCCCACAATAACCAAATTCCCCTAGCCCTTCTATCAGGATCCACGTGATCTTCTCCCATCAGGTTAAAACCATGGCAGATATCCCCCATTGCTACAATCGCAACTAATAAAAATAGTTAGTGATCTGGCAAACCTTGTGCCCAATGTTACCATATTGTATTATCCCTTTGTCTCCATATCCAGATTGGACACGAGACATACTTGTCATACGCGTATATCCAATCCATAGTTTCTTGATGCTGGGAATATGCTTATCCATGCAGATAACATCAATATCCCATATTGATTTATCTGAGTCTGGCCAGACATTCTATAAGCACCATCCCTTGAGTGGCCCTTGGATATTTGCTCCCACTATGTGGGAGGGACGAATCCTCTCTTCATCACTACCATCTCTCAGATTGCTTCCTATTATGTCCGACTACTATCTTTATTGTTACCCGATGAAGGCGCACTGTTTGATAACATCAAAGCATGATATTTCACAACTAGTGTATCTAGTGACTTCAAGTCTAGGGATTACAATACCATTAGCACTACAAGAAGCACTTGTGACTTTGACATAATCTAATGTAGTCTTCACGTTGTGGGTCAATCCAGTATGTCATTACGCCTAATGCATACCCATGTGTTAGACTTGATATCTCCATATCAATCTACCCACATACTAGTTTATAGTGATTGTACCGTTAATCAATATAATGGAATGGGGATATTTAAGATAAACAACACATTGTAATATAAGGACTTCATTTATATTAAATATCTCGATAAATGATAAATGAATATTCTAGCCAAACAATGTTCATACTAAATCTATATTGCCTCTAGGGCACCTATTCCAACAATTACCGCACTGACAACTGTGCACTTGAGGTTGGAACATGTCAGATGCATCACTTAACATGACAATTGATGGTTGCACACTTGCAGAATAATATGTATTATGCTTTAGAGAGAGAAACATGTGAGGGCCACGAAGGGGATGGGATGTGGGTTTGGGTGGGCTTTGAGCACAAATGTCGTGCTGACCTGGCACAATATTAGGTAACTTCTTCTTTTATTAGACTGGATTCATGGCTAGAGTATAAGTATAATGGAGTTTACCAAATTCAAAAGATACACCGATTTGAGTAGACAATGTGGTGGAGATGAGAATTCTTATAGGAGAGTAAATGTGTTGTTAGTACCAACTACCGAGGAAAAGAGATGTTCAATATCAATTTTACCACTACGAAGGGTAAAATAGTCGTCAGAATGAAAATATGATGTAAGAAGTTCAACCAGCTTATGCGTTTCTGCCTATGAACTATCGGCCCGGGAGGACGCTCGACATAAATTTGGGCTCATAACCTATTTTAAGTGGATTAGACTTGTTGGCCAGTTTAGGTCCAAATAATTACGGCCCACGTGCATTATGTCATTCATTATTATGCGTTTATAAATTTCATTGAGGGTTGCGAATTCCACGGTAGTAGGTGGCAAATACTTTTAGGGTTACGAAATATAATATAGTTAGTCGCCGCCTACTCTACTTCTGTCTGCAACTCTCTATTCTTTCCTCTATTCTACTTTATGAATACATCTTCAAAAACCATCGAAAGATTCTTCAAATCGTCTGATATTTGTAAGTTTTTCTTTACCGATCTCAAATAATCAGGCGTTGAGTTTTAAGATCATGTGATTTGTTGGTAAATAAAGTTAAGGGATAATCTTTGTAGCGAGTATGTTTATATATTTCTTCATGGAACGAGTATGTTTCTATCTTGCCTCATGAGTTCTCAAGTATCTCGTTATGCTATATATTTTCCAGTTTACAGATAATTTTGTTTAGAAAGAATCAGATGGTCGTAAGTATGTTATTTGGTGGGGAATCATGGACACATCGGCACATTTGTCATCCTCGTTATGTTTCTTCTTACTGGAGAATCGACGGGCCTTTATATTCTTGATCTATCGGTATGTAAATACTCAAGTCCACAAGCGACTATTGAATTTTCAAGAAAAAATTGGTAAAATACTTAGATAAGTTCTAGAGTATTCATTATAAGGTAAAATCACTTTTTCTGAGAACGATCTAAAGAGTATTACCGAAATACATTGGTAGATCTTTATCTACATGTTTTGCATTCCTAGTTTTAATCCAATTTAGTCCTTTAGGTAGCACAAATATTTATAGTTGGAAACATACATATTAAATTAGTTTCAATGGAGTTGGAGAATTCCTAAATTTCAAGATTATTCTGCTGAAAATCTCACGAAGATAATTCTTAGTGTATATAAGTTGACATGATTGTGCTTTTTCACCAAAACCTCGACTCAAAGTTTGTAGGATTAACATCTTACTCATTTTTCTATAGCATAAAAATTCAAATCGAAACCTTTAACTCAAAACCCTCATATCCAAATATAGAACAAGTTTGGTTTTCTAAACCATAGAACATTTCAATACAAACTGGGCCGGTGAAAGTTTAATTTATAAGCGAGTGAAATAATTGATCAAATGAATAAGATATATAGTATTCAATTTCACTTCATACTTGACCAATTTTAATTTTCAGTTAAGCTAGATTTTCCACTCACATTATCTCCGACCAACTTTTAGATCCTCGTCAACTTCGAAACAGTCTCTATGTAAGCCTTAGTGTCTATCTAAATACTTGAATCTACATGTGTTATTTTGATTGTTATAAAGTTAGCCCGTACTTAAGTATATTTTTGTGAAACGTGTATAAAAATTGGCATGTATTTTTTTGAAGATCAAATGGTTGTGACGACTGCGCATAACACAGTGATAAGTTGGCCTTTGTATATAAATAGACATGGATATTTGTATTTACACATATCACGAATCATGAAATATGTGATATAGCTTCACTGCTTGCGTCTTAAGTCACATTTTCCGATTCTAGACAGTAACATCGATAAATTCCAACTTCCTTATCTCCCTATAGCGTGCACATTTATTCAACATTTTTAATTTTAATTTTTAACTCTTGTTATGTGTTCCTCTGCAGATCATGCATGTAAAATTACGGAGTAATTGTAAGATCGATGTTTATGACATTTCTATTTGGTATCTATCTACAATGATGATACAGGTACACATTCTATATCTGAACGTCAATTAGTAATACTTTTATGCTTATGTACTAATTTAATTATGTTATTTAATTGCACAAGTTCACTCTTTATACACTGTCTCTCATTATTTTGCAAAATAATGTAAATAAATTTAAGACGAACTAATGGTGGAGTAATATTACATCTCCGAAAAACTATATTTATATGGTTGTTTAGGAATTAATGAATGGATTATAAATTAAATAATTTCAAAAAGAAATGATATATTTATTTTAGTGTGCTTTTATAAATCAATTGCGCTGTGACTGACTATTAGCATTAAACGCGAGTAAATAATATATTAATATGTGACATTGATTATCTAATAACTTTGCAAAACAATTATTTAATTATATACTACTTATCAACTACTTTTTTGAGGGGACAATTATTATTATATTTATTGATGATTGTTATATATGTCGTATGAGAGTGTGTTTGGTTCCAGAAAATATCTTCGATTATTCGTACCCACAGTTAAAATAAGATGTAGTTTAGTTTGAAAAATATGATTTTAAAACCTAATTTGGTAACGAAAGAATATGTTTTTTTTTTTGAGAAAACGAAAGAATATCATTGTTGGGAGGTTGGAATTAATATAATCAACGTCATCTAGGTCACGCAAAAATAATTTATTTGTATTTTTCTTTTGAAGAGAAAAACTACATTGTTGATTAGATAATATACACAAATTCCTCTAAAAAAATAATTTACACAAAAATCAACTACTGTAGAAATTGCGAACCAAACTTGCATACAACTTCCAGGGACAAGTGGGAACACATGTGTACAAAATCTTTTTGAATTCTTGCTTTTTCTTCGTCAAATTATAGTTATTGTTTATCTTTTAATTGGTCACAGCTTCTCTGAACTCTTTATGATCTTTGAAAATCAACCCCGTAATGAACATGGGGTTGCTCATGTCTGTCTGCCTCCTGAACTCAACATACTTTTTCTTCTTGGGCAGTGCCTCCTCCTATTGAAGGTGTGCATGGTTAGCATATATGCGAGTATTTCCGTATTAATATTTCTCCTTGTCCATGTAACGGTCACATTTTTCTTTTTCTTATGTTTTCTCATTTAGATAGGTCAGGTTTTCCTGCAATTAATATGACTTCCAACGATCAAGATGAGAATGTCCTACAGCTCATTGCATAGCAGAAGGTATACCTCGCTTGGTATCAGAAAACAAAACTCTTGGGAGATTCATTTTTTTCTTTCTTTCGTAAAGTACTTACTAGTTTAATTAAATATGCTTGCAGAGGGAAAAACTGGATTCACTACATATGATTGTTGAGCTAGAAAGGAAAATAGAACTTAAACAGCAATTGGAAAATAAGATTAAAGATCTTCGAAAGAAACTGCAGGCGAAGTATTGTTTTTGCAAAATCCGTTTATATGTGCTGGATTGATGTTGAACATTGTAAGTATTAGAAGAGACGTGCAGGTGAGGAGTGTTGCAAAATCCGAAAGAAGCTAATCTTTCGGAGGAGCTCTTACATGTCACGCCCAACACAAGGACTAGAGTTAGAGAGCATCAGCTAAAGTTGCAGGTGAGGAGTGTTTTTTCTTCTTGTGCCACTTTAAATCTTAAAGACTTTGATATGAGAAGCTTATGCTTAAGTGAACCTCCACGAATTGAAAAACAGGAAAGCTCGACTTTGACAGTTCAGTTAGGAGGCAAGCTGGATGCTAAACATAAATAGGAAATGACAATTGAAAAGTTGTGAAGGGCAGGAAGGATCTAACATGTTCAGATCTACAACATGAATTAAAGCGGAATATTCATGTGTTTACCTTGTCTTCCTAAGCTCCTTAATGCAGCGGATGATCGATGTGTTGCTTGCTTTCACGCGCCTCCTCTTTGATCTTGCTCCCACCAATCTAGTGTGAATCTCGAGGACGAACACTGATTTCCACACCACGTTCCACCTCCTTGGATGAAGTTGGAGAGAGACTAGGGTTCTCTACAACTAGTATGAATCTAGAAAGAATAACTTTACTCTCTGGAATAGCTTATAGTCACACCATAATGTGTAGGAGGCTGCCTCCTTATATAGGCAAAACTTCTCCTAGGTTTGCACATAAACCCCTAGGGTTTGAGCCTTAGCTACTAACCCCTCTAGTTTGTGCATTAGTGCAACTAACCCCATAAGGTTACGATAATTACATTGGGCACCCCACATGGGCGCACCAATTGCTAACATCTCCCACTCGCACAGTGGGGTTGCACAATTCATCTAGTCTCCATCAATCTCCAACTTTCTATCATCTACAAAAGAGTATTGTGTGGCCGTGGCGTGTGACCGGTGAGAGTACCTGCATTTCGGGAGATCCGTACACCAAACTCGTATAGCCAGCATGGGAAGGCACCCTCTCGGGAGATCCACATACCAAACTCGTATAGCCAGCGCAGGAAGGCACCCTTAAAACATAAAACAGTGATAATGCTCTCCGTAACTCTCGTATTCCCCAGATTCCTCCGATTGTCATCTCGTGGATCATGAGCACCTGCCATGTCCCGAAGGCCATGCTCCAATGAGTCCACATCTCCTTTATATTTTCATATCCTACACGATCCCATAAGATCTTGCAGGTGGGCCCAATGAAGATAATAAAGAGCGATGCAACGAGAATCTTTCCTTACATACATGTGTCACTCAGATTCGGCTCAGCTGCTTTCCCAGTAGTGTCCGGAAGGCCGAATCATCCATAGCCGTAAGGTGTCACGCCAAAGTAGCACCACCGACCCGTCTCCTCATGACACAGACGTAAGTACAAAGGGTATACAGTGTCAATCATCTTTCTATGATCGACGAGGCTCACACGATGAGGAATCCCAGGGACTAATTCTACTCATCACCTCATGGTCACTCATAAGCGCGCGTTATTCAAGGGGGAATATGCGCCATAGTGTTTAGACTCTGATCAGAGCGCATGTCTTATCCTTGCAAAGGACCACTATGCAGATGTCTATCCGGCAGCCCTTATGGCCACCAGCCCGAGTGCTGCGACGTCACACTATTGTGAACAATTATCAGCTCTCGCATCTGGCTTTCTCTTCTACACAGACTATACATGGTTCGGGGTAATAACCATGTTCGATTGGCCATAACCAACCTCACCTTGGAACTTATTTCCAATGCGACAATTAAATCCGTCTGACAGGCTCCTAGCTCTACTGATAGACATCTTGCTCTTATCATAGGCCATATGCTCATATGAAGAAGGCATTTCTTATCCTATCGCAGGCTTTCAGCGCTTATCGGGATTCTGTCTCATCTTCCGCCACACCCAGACATATCCAGGATATTGCGAAGGCGGTTGCTCGTGTGAGTGAGCCAACCTAGTGTCTGCGTGACATGCTCTATGCTAGTTACAGGAAATGTAACATATCATACATGTATCAAAACAACACGTTGCTTAAAACAAATCCAATTAAAATCCAGTCAATCAATGTCTCGTGTGCTCATCAATCATATTGCTAGTTATCGACAACCAAGTCCCAATTCTCTAAAGCAATCCACAAAGACAATTCTTAAGTGGTTTAGGAATGGGATGAGCCAACATCCTGGCCCATAGTCGATCCACTCCAAGATTACTCTCTAGGTAGTTACTTCACCTTTTGTGAAACAGTACCCTCGTCTATGTGTTTGTCTTTACCGCAGTGTTATAGCCATATGCTAGCACTACTCATGGTAATAGGTTTGTTGATAGCTCATAAGCTTACAAGAAACCTCCTCAGTTAAACACATTTCTGCCCTATGGCGGAACAGGCAATCGTGCTTCGCTTCCATGGTCAATGGAGCGGTCCAATACAATCATGCAACACTTATATTGCATTTGTTCCATGCGAGTCTGTCATCGAGCATGGACGATAGCCTAAGTCGGATCCAAGTGCATCTAGGTCCCCACCCTAGTTGGCATATGTGGCTAACTAGTCGAAGCATCATCTTCGATAGTCATAGCACGTGATCAATCATATAGAGTATCCTGGTTACAATCTTGTGTCTTAAATTGGAATATCCTGAAAACCAATTCTTCCGATTGCATAGCGTTCGCTAGGTCTGAGTATACACCATAGTGCATATAAGACTCATACTGCATCAGGCACTCTGGTTATCTGGTCATTCTTTATATGGTGTCTTTTAGGGCACATGCCTAGGCTCGTAAAGTCTTGCGCTGAGCTACAGGAGTACATATACTCCTTAGGGGACTCGAACAACCCTTAAGCTCCACTAGCCAATAGTGTGTCATCAATATTAAGAGACGTGATTGCTTACTCTCTACCAGTAAGAGTAATTCACAGCGGTTTCCATTTGTTATCGTAAACATATAGTAAACGATCCCTGATGAAATACTACTGTCTGGAGGACTAGCTAAGATCCCATATGGACTTAGTTAGCTTGCACACATTTTGTGCATTTGACCTTAGTCACCTCTAGGATTTCTCCATTGAGAAATTCAGTCGTTATGTCTGTCGAGAATGGATCCACAACTATTGATGCTACCAAGCGAATCAACGTAATCCTTATCACCCAAAGCCTTGGGAAGGATACCTCGTTGAACCAACGCAAATTCGTCGGATCGACTCAAACTCGTCGATGTCTATCCTCAGAATGAGTGTAGACTTATTCGCTTCTACGCAAGTCGTATGCCTTACCACGCTTCCGTCTGGGCCTCTGATTGACCTTGGAAATCCATTAATCTCCAATAGTCTTCTATCCAGTCGGAAAGTCAACCTAGCCTTAAACTCGGTTGGCCCCTTATAGACTCTAATTTATCCTGTAAAGCTTACTATTCATTCTTCATAATTAGGGAACGATAAGGCCTAGAATTCTATCCTATCGTTTATGCAAGGTGATCCTTAAGATCATCCCTTCGATCCCAAATAGTCGATAGGGTATGCTCCTTATGAGCAATTCCTTTGCATAGGAGGATCATCATTTGCTTTCATCCCTTATGGATGGAGCACCCTGCTTGGAAAGTCACTCCCACTGTTCAAAAAGATCATTGAGGGACTAATTCATCATAATCGATTTAATGAACGGGTATCTTCCAGCGGTATCCTCCATGCTCGTGGAGATCATCATCTCTACGAACATATCCCTTAATTATGGTCATCTCCTATGAGAAAACATATATCTCGTGAATCCATTTATGTTACACTACTTATCGGCTATTGCGTTTCAAATACACAACCCCTAGAGTGCTCCAAATAGCATAAGAAGATACGTTACTCCATGAAGATACGTTTCTTCCATCTAGGGTCTAACTTCAAATTCTTTCTTGTCAGGTGATGAAACATCCTAGGACAATATCCTAGGTTCATCATTGTCTTGCGTGATGACCCTTATGGTCTTCCTTTCGACGTCAATTCATCGACGGGGTACGCTCCAAAGAACGTTCCTACGCAAAGAGGGTTCCTCCTCATAGTCATAATCTATGATGGGCTTGTTCACTAGGCAAGTCACTCCCACTGTCCTGAAGATCCGTAGGAACTATTTCCTGTTGATCATTCAGGGATGGGGTGTCATCCAGTGAAATCTCTGTTTCGTAGAGACTTATTTCTCAACGAACCTCTTCCTGACTTGAAATTTAGTTAGTACATAAGCTGCCGATCCCCATGGCCTAAGGTGACCTCATTCAGGTTGCCTTTTGGTCCACATCTCGTAGGGTGTAGTGGCTACAGACTTAGTGGACTTATGGTTGCGTATGTTGATAGTCGTTTAGCAAAGTGTCTCCTTCGAATAGGGAACTTGTACCTTGCACGCTCTATCATATTTCAGACCATCTCTTTACAGTAACCTATTCCTCTTATTCTCTACAGCACCCTGCTGAGGCGTGGGAATAGCCAACTGCCTTACTATTTCTCTCCATCACATAGCTCTTGCTAAGATAGATACTTCCAGTCTCATTCTGGCCAAGGACATATCCTTTTATCCAGACGGTTTTCTACCTTTTGTAGAGACCTGTCTGAAGCACCCTTGTGCCTCAGACTTATGTGGCCCAAGCACACATAGTTGAGATGTGGACAATGATCTACGAATGTGATGGAACAGTAAGCACCATGTCTTAGCTTTAACAAATAATGGAACACAACAACAGAATGAATAATGTATAAAGACTCATTAGTCCTTAATGCTCTACTGGATGATATGCGTTTTGCCTTTCATGTCCTGCAAGAACCACACACAGGTAAGGGTACCTTGGGCATAATCCAAGCAGGCCTGCCCTAGCTAGCCTGAACATCCTTTCCTGTCATCGTGTGTCTTAATCTAGCGCGCCACTTATCAGAATTTTAAGTCATACTCATAAGTTGACATCCAAGAATTCTGAGGCGTTACTCCATGCTAGAATCTTAAGAACGCAAACACCATGATATAACCATATCCAAAGTTAAAACTGTGACCAAAACAAATTTTGGTGGCTACTCCCTCAAAGATAATTCTACGGATCCTTAGACGAGAAGTTATTTGCCAGGTCTGGCCCTTTCTCTTGTCTTAGGAGAAACTCCTTTGCTTCTTTTTGCGTTTGCCAGTCTTGGGCTATTTGGTCTTATACCAATATTGCCCCTAAATTTCCTTATCCTTGTCCCACCTGTTGCCTTGGTCCTAATACCGGGCTAGGGACTTATATCTGCCTATCATACTTCACTAAGTATGATCATACTTCTCCTATAGCCTTTAGCAATCATATATTGCTTAGACATCCGAAGAATGCTGGACTAGTATTCTTAGCAAACTCTTTTTGCTTAGATCCTAGAACAGTGTGATGTTTGGCCTTATCCAAAACATCTTGACACTTACAAAATGTGACATATAACGTTTCATGAAACGTGGCAGAGATTGCAACAAATTGCAAATCGGATAGCTTGTACCTGACAACCCTTAACTCTCTTATCATACATGGCATCAATCTCAGACGTTAAAGTCGAGTGCTCAATATCATGACATGAGCCATAACTCACAGTAGAGGTAGGATTATTATGAGCCAATGCTCAGAATTTATGTACGCAAATGGCTAAGATGGATCCAAGATTCTTCTTTGGCTTCCTCCAATTTTAAAAGTGGTCATGAACATGTTGATGAGGTCATTTCCCCACCTTTTTCATAGCATGCTCCATGACATTATCTTGACTGTTGCCTCCCACTAATGGTGAGCCTAAAGATAACGTCCATGTGCTGCTGTGACAACTTATACATCACAGATTTGACCATGTTTGTAGGTGGCTGACAACCTATGCCCAACGGATGGTTACATAGTACGACGGCTTATCATGTCGTTGTTGTCACCATTTAGCCTTTACAGATTCGATTTAGACATGATTGATAGAGACATTGTGGAAGTTAATCACTAGCATTTACTTAGCTCCAAAATAACATGTGACATCGATTAATCTCAATAGTTCCTCACAAGGACTCCACCAAAACCTAGCGTATATCCTAGGAATCAAATCTCATCACTTGTGATTTCCTATCAATTTTAATCATGTCATCATGTGAGCTCTTTTGTTTTAGTTCTTTAGCATGCGAGGTTAAACATATATATCCAATCACACGCAGTTATAACGTAAAACAAGCATAAGCATAAATAAATATGCAATGGATGTGGCCCCTAAGGTGCACTCCCACTATTGAGAGTACTTCTCGAGCAAGTCCTGAACTCCATCTCATGCCATCTCGCCTACTTGAGGACTCCAAGCTTGAGGCTCCATTAGACCGTCTAATTGCTCCATGCACCTTGCGCCATAGCTTTTGGTTTGGCCACCTCTCTTGAAGCTTCAATCTTCAATCTCTACTAACTATCTTATTTCTAATAAGAAGTAACCTCATAGAGGCGAGTGGATGAGGAGAGAAGACACTAGAGTATAGAGAGGCACGACACGCAGGCCGTATTTTGATTACATATTCAAAAAACAAAACCAAAACCAAAATATAAAACATCTATGCCACATCCATGCACCAAACACATCCATTCAACCCACAACAGCATGTATAACAATATAATAAACATACTGGAATTTTCTGGAAATTTCCGGAATTAAGCAATAATTACTGGAAATTAATAAGCAATAATCTAATCAACTAAAAAGATCGAAAATTGCTCCCTACCACTTAGGGTCTCACCACCTATGGCAAAACGTAGGGAAAATTGACCTAAGTCTCCAGAAAAAATTTGGGCTCAAAACAGTGTGTTTAAGGTCGTCAAACTGCCTCGGGAAGTGTGCTAAACACTAATTAATTAATCTGGAAATTACTAAAATTTTCCGTCGCTCCAAAAATTATGAAAAAATATCCACAAAATAGGAAATTTAATTTGGAGTCCCTAGGAAAAAACCGGACGAAAAATGACGGCGGGAGGAGGCCGCACGCGCCAACACGCGCCGCCGCGCGTGGGCGCGTCCGCCTCCGCCACGCGCCGACGTCGGCCATGTGCCACGTCAGCATGCCACGTGGTATGCCACGTCAGCACATATGCTGACGTCAGCTGTCACAGCAGCCCGCCACGTCATCGCCACGTCAGCTGCCACGTAAGCTGACACGTGGCTGCCACGTCATCGCACGTCAGCCACTTGCTGACGTGGCACCGCCACGTCATCTGCCACGTCAGCCTAGGGCCACGTCAGCAGCCGCCGCCAGCCCTTAGGCGCGTGCGGCGCGTGGCGGCGCGTGGCCGCGCGTGGGGGCGGCGTCGGTGGCGCGTGAAGCCCACGCGCCGCCTTCCCGTGCTCCGATCGCGACGAAAAAAATTTTCCCGTGATCGTCTCTTCGTCCTGATCCCGATTATGTGGTCAAAATCCAATTTTAACAAGTTTTTGAAAAACGTGTTCTAATTATTGGATCTAGCAGTCCAGATTAATACAGTTCCGAAACTTTGAAAATTCATAACTAATTCACCGTAAATTCAAAAAATATAAAATTTATATATCTGGAATCCTCGTGAAAAACCCTACCTAACCATATAGGTTTCGTCTACTGGTTATGAAATTTCAGAAACGCGATTTTTTAAACAGGTTCGGGAACGCTTATCGAGGCACGAAAAACAAGCCTATGGCTCTGATACCAATGAAGGGCAGGAAGGATCTAACATGTTCAGATCTACAACATGAATTAAAGCGGAATATTCATGTGTTTACCTTGTCTTCCTAAGCTCCTTAATGCAGCGGATGATCGATGTGTTGCTTGCTTTCACGCGCCTCCTCTTTGATCTTGCTCCCACCAATCTAGTGTGAATCTCGAGGACGAACACTGATTTCCACACCACGTTCCACCTCCTTGGATGAAGTTGGAGAGATACTAGGGTTCTCTACAACTAGTATGAATCTAGACAGAATAACTTTACTCTCTGGAATAGCTTATAGTCACACCATAATGTGTAGGAGGCTGCCTCCTTATATAGGCAAAACTTCTCCTAGGTTTGCACATAAACCCCTAGGGTTTGAGCCTTAGCTACTAACCCCTCTAGTTTGTGCATTAGTGCAACTAACCCCATAAGGTTACGATAATTACATTGGGCACCCCACATGGGCGCACCAATTGCTAACAAGTTGAAAGAGAAATTGTTTGTCAAAAATGACATGACAGCTGAACCGAGCGTTGAGAGCTTAAAGGAGGAACTGCAGGACAAACTTGAAGATATTGAAAGTTTGGAGGACCTTAACATGAAGCTATAATCTCGGCCTAGTGGCAAGCACCTAGGGCGCAGCTTAGAATTCCCCACCGGCGCATGGTAGTCACTTACATATGAAGCTATAAATACCGAGTTCCTGGACTGAAACCTTTGTCTTTTATCTCCCGATTTCTTCTCTTCCCTGTCCATAACTCAATCCAAAGCCCCGAGAAAGATGGTGAATCACTCTCTATTCACCTCAGGCGCCTCCACCTCCGGTGGTGGCGCCGCCAATGCTCCTCCGCCGAACTCCGCCTCCGCCTCCCCAACCACAGACCAGCTGATCAAATTGATACGTGACTTTCCCGAGTATCGAGGACAAGCTATCAGCGCTCTCAGTAAGGTTAATTTCGATCGTCGTACGGACATTATTTTTCATGCGTAAATTGAACTTCGAGATCGTCTGATTAAGATAAAGTGTCGATCTGTGTCTCTCTGTTTCCCTTGCTATGCCTTCTCTGCATGTACCTTGATTACTGCTTTCTGTGGCTGTTCCGATTCATCGTGCCAAAATTTCTTTTTTTGCTCAAACTATTCACACTTTTTCATCAAATTGTCATTTAATCACGCTCTTTTCTGGATTGTTTTTTTTCTGCTTTTCTAATTCAATTATTTGAGTGTGTGATTAAGAGGCTGATTGAAAAATCATCTGGACTAATCCAATCGAAATTAAATGACCAATTAACGATTTTGATTACTAAATGAGTCTGAGAGTTGATTTGTCTGCCCAATCTTGCTCTGCATGTTGCTTGCTAATTGATTTGGATTATAAACCAATTGCAAAAAGGTACAAAATCAAATTTCTAAATATATTATTACTCCTGTAATTTCAGTTTCTAATACTTTATTTGTTGAAAAAAGTTTCTAATACTTGCTTCTGTATGATGAATGTATGATTGATGCTTGTTTCTTGTTTAGATGAGAGACGACAGCGCCAATGTTGCTGCTGCAATATGGCATACTCCGATGATTATCGCAATCCTGTTACAGGTATCTGCTCCTGAATCCCCATATTCTTCTTTCATTATCTGCTTGTGTGGGAATTGTTTGCATTTCTAATTATGATTAACAAATATGTGCAGGAAGTGATAGGGGCTTATAGGCTTCTTTCGCCGTTCAGGCTCAACACTAAGGACATAGAGAGAGTCTGCGATAGTCTAGCACTCTTTACAGTGAGTAATGATTGTCATTCCTATTGCTTTAACTTAGTAATGATATGTTTGAAAGCCGTTAGTTCTACTAGTTCTTTTTATTATTTGTTTTTTGCTATTTCTTGACAGTTTGTGGCATCACATAAGGAAACGAGGAAGCCCTTAATGGATGGTACCTTCCTATTTTCCTCCATTCATTATATTCTGAACATGTCTTTGTATCACTAACCTTGTATGAGCTTCCAATTATAATAAGTATTATCGTATTTGAATTTGGCTATATGCAGCTCAAGTTCCAGTCTATGTATACCCATTCCTGAAGCCGATGGCAACAGCCACTAGCCAGCAAGAAGGGTTTCTGAAGCACGCTAGTTTGGGCGTCATTGCCAGCCTAGTGCAGGTTCGAACTCCTTATACTTCTTTGTTTGTATACATCAGGTGCTCTAAATTCGCATTTCTTAAATCCTTCTGTTTAAGAATATTTTCCTTTTGCAGGATGACGATCCAGAAGCTGTGGAATATATTCTGGCGACAGAAGTATTTCCGCTTTGTTTACAGTGCTTGGAACACAGCGATGAAAGACTAAATATCATAAGTGCATCACCTCTCCATCTAAGTTAGTTCATGTAACTGATTATGTACTCATATTAAATGTTAACTAGTTATACGAGTACTTTTTGTGATTGTCTCCCAGTATATTTAAAAAAGATATAAACAAAGAATTATAGTTTAACCTGCGAAACTTCATAGTTCTGCTTTTTAAGAAGCTAATGAGAGGTGATAATTAACTTGAGTTTGACCTGATGAATTTCGACCAATTTAGATAGGTTTGAACTCACTTGCCTGCTTGGTGTAATTGTAGGCTGATGTGAAATAGACGATATGTTCATATGAGCGGACATCTTATAGCAGTTAAAAAGAGTTGAAGCATTTATCATAGCCGCATGCCATGAATAGTTCAGTAGCAAAGCATAAAATAGTTAGAAAAAAATGAACTTCTATGGTGTGAATGATCAATGATTCATGATGAAACACATGTAGATTAATTGGTTGTTTCGTTTTCAAGTAAATAAGATTTTGCCTATAGAATTTACGGGGCTTAGTATGTTTCCTATGAATTGGGATACTATCTCAAAGTAACAAGTACTCACTCTTACATGCAACTGTCAATGCACAGCTTGCAGCCCGTATAATTTCGAAGATATTGGCTCAAAACAAAACGTACATATGTGACAATCTGCAACGATTTCAAGCCGTGGTAGTCGTATTGGGCAGCGTGGTAGATAGGATTGATCAAACATCATCACCAGAACTAATGCTGCTACTATTGAGGGCTATCATCAATTGCTACTTTTTCCTGTCACAAGAGTTCAGGTGAGTGATGTAGATCTTGTTACTCTCCATATTTGCAATTTTGTTGTTTTGTGTAGTATCATTTTGCGGAAATAAGCTTCCTTTATCATATTTCTTCAAAATGTAGGGCATGCGCCATGCTGAAACAAATTTTTCCAGCAAAGTTAAGAAGTGGTCCAATCGTAAGCACGCTACGTGTTGTAAGTTCCATTTCTAAAGTTTATTTTATTTATTCATATAAACTAATTAAATTTCTTCTACAAAACTTTTTGGATTCTTGACTCTGCTCATGTCTTGGGTGGCCCTCTATTTTAACTTTCTTAGTTCTTGATACATATGTTTGGAATCGGTCATTTACACATTTACCCATTTCAATTTCACAGCACGATTCAAATAGTTTTAAAATGCTGGAAGTTGTGGTTCGTAACATCATCAAGACATGAGAGGTCTGACAAGATGGAACAACTGTTACAAAGGATGTTGCTTGTGTAATCAATGGGAGATAGGAGCGACCTTACAGCAATTTGCATTGTAATATGTTGTGATCGATGTATGATTATTGTGGGAATTAGGCTGTCTTTTTTATAGCAAATTTAAAGCAACTTTGTTTAACTTTCACTCCTTCAATAGAGTGCGCTTGTTTCTCTCCTTTGCGATGTATTCAAATTTGATTTTAGTTGCTTGAATCAAGTGCTTCATAACTGGTCACATAGATACTACAGTGTATTTTGAGCTATTGAAGTAACCGATTGTTCTTTTTTACTAGTCTAAAGTCTGCCCATGCTCTTGGCATCATTTAGATTATTGAATTGTGCAGCATCATCACTTTGGATAATACATAGATTGGGCATATTTCGGGAATGAAGAGATATTGAATTTCCTTATTTTCTATACATTGCATTCACTTAGATCTAGATCTCAAATGAACTCTTAAGTCTCAAGTCCTACACGAACCAGAAAGGACTGAACCGAAATGTTGAACAAGGTTTAAGGCAAAATGTCAATTTCTCACAAGTTAAGGCAAGTAATGGACTGGACTCAAACAGAGAAAAAGGGTTAGGCAATCATTTCAATTTTTCGAAAATGAAGGGCAGGTGATGGACTGAACTGAAACATAGCACAAGGTTTATGGAATACATTTCAATTTCTCACAAATCAAGCCTACACAAACCCAAAAAAGGACTGAACTGAAAATGTTCAACAAGGTTTAAGGAAAACATTTCAATTTCTCACAAATTAAGGCAAGTAATGGACTGAACTGAAACATCGAACAATGGGTTAGGCAAACATTTCAATTTTGGGTAAAAGACACTTTTTACCCCTATATTTAGATAAAATACACTATGCACCATGATGTTTGAAAAGTTCCACTTCGTACCCTAGTAAAAGATAAATACTACGGCACAAAGACTCCCCCCCCCCACACCCTATCTTCTTCTCCTTCTCTCATTTCTTCTCCTTCTTGAACTCTTCTCAAAATCAGTATCTTCTTCTCGAACCTTAGCCGCCATTTTCATCTCCTCTCTCTCATATCCTCCCACCGGACTCCACAAACCTAGCCACCAAGTACTAAACTTTTGAAGAACAACAACTAAGATTTGGGAAAGAAAATACTAACATAGAGTTTTCTTTCTTCACTTGTTATTACTTTTCATATATTAAAAAAAGAAGATAAAGATTTGTTATTGGTGGTTGTGTAATTTTCTTAGTTGGTTACAGATGTAATAGACTTTTACTCAAAATAGGAGCAATAGTCAGAACAATCATAAAAGGTTGCTTCACGGACGGATCTTGACAGAAGGGTGTAAAGTGTCCAAATATTTTTCCGTTACGAGGGTACAAAGTGAAAATTTTCAAACATCAGGGGTAGAGGTTCACCGTATGCTTTGTGCGGTTTTCTCTGTGTTTGGAAATCAAGATACTTAAAAGATGGTCACCCTCATGATGGAGTTTTCTGCCATGTACTCGCACTCGCAGTTCGTCTGTCTCGTGGGCAAAATGCTCTTTATATCATCGATTTGATCTAGAAATGATTCATGTTGAGCAATCAAATGGTCGAGTTGATGTGCTGTCATATGTTAATGTCACATTTATGACAAAGTGGGTATTTGAAAGATGTCTGCGATACTCTAGCACTCTTTACGGTGAGTAATCATTGTCATTCCTTGAGCTACAACTTTGTAACTTTGTAACTGCTTCTTTTTACGGTCACTTGTATAGTTGTATTCAATGATGGACTTGTTTTTTTATTTCCCTAATAGTAATGAAATGTTTAAAATATGTGAGTTCTAATAGCTTTTTTGCTATTTCTTGACAGTTTGTGGCTTCACATAAGGAAACAAGGAAGCCGTTAATGGATGGTACTATTTTATCGAGAAATTGTGTTCTATTGTATCACTACTTTTTATGCGTTTTCAATTATAGTTAGTATTATTGGGTTTGAATTTGGTTCTTCGCAAGTCATATTCCAGTCTATGTATACCCATTCCTGAAGCCGATGGCAACAGCCACAAGCCAGCAAGAAGGATTTCTGAAGCTCGCTAGTTTGGGCGTCATTGCCAGCTTAGTGCAGGTTCGAACTCCTTATGCATATTTGTTCGTATACATCAGAAGCTCTAAATTCGCATTTCTATAAATCCTTAATGTTTACCTTTTGCAGGATGACAATCCAGAAGCTGTTAAATTTCTTCTTGAAACAGAAGTATTTCCCCTTTGTTTACAGTGCTTGGAAGACAGCCATGAAATGTTAAATATCGTAAGTGCATCACCTCTTTTTTCATTTAAATTAGTTCATGTTACTGTTTTTGTACCCATACTTAATGGTAGCTAGTAATATGAACTGGTAATATGATTGTCTTCAGTATATTTACAAAATTTAAACAAAAAGATTTAGTTTAAACCCGCGAAACTTCCGAGATCCTGAAAATTTTTTACTTGTTTAATTATACGTGTGTGTGTAGTTTATGCTACGGAAGTTCAACCAGCTTATGCGTTTCAGCCTATGAACTATCGGGCCGCGAGGACCCTCGACATAAATTTGGGCTTATAACCTATTTTAAGTGGATTAGATTTGTTGGCCAGCGAAGGTCCAAATAAATTACGGCCCACTTGCATTGTGTCATTCGTTATTATGTGTTTATAAATTACTTTGAGAGCTGTGAAGTCCACGGTAGTAGGTGACAAATACTTTTAGGGTTATGAAGTATAATATAGTTAGTCGCCGCCTACTCTACTTATGTCTGCAACTCTATATTCTTTATTCTATTTTGTGTATACGTCTTCAAAAAGCATCGAAAGATTTCGCATCGTCTGAAATTTGTAAGTTTCTCTTTATCGATCTCAAATAATCATGTGTTGAGTTGTAAGATCATGTGATTCGTTAGTAAATAAAGTTATTGGATGATCTCTATAGCGAGTATGCCTCCATCTTTCTTCATGAAGCAAGTATGTTTCTATCTTACTTCATTGAGTTCTCAAGTATCTTGCTCTGCTATACATTTTCCAGTTTACATATAATTTTGTCTTGAAAGAATCAAATGGTCGTATGTTATTTGGTTAGAAATCATGGGCACATCGGTACATTTGTCACCGTCTTTATGTTTTTTCTTACTGAAAAAATTGACGAGCCTTTATATTCTTGCTCTATCCGTATGTAAATACTCGAATCAACGCAACTATTAAACTTTCAAGAAAAATTTTGTAACAAACTAAGATTAGTTCTAGAGTATTCATTTTAAGATAAATCCACTTTCTCTTGGAAAGATCTGAAGATTACAACCGAAATACATTGGTAGATCTTTATCTGCATGCTTTGCATACCTAGTTTTAATCCAATTCAGTCCTTTAGGTAGCACAAATATTTATAGTTGAAAACATACATATTAAATCAATTTCAAGGCAATTGGAGAATTCCTAAATTTCAAGATTATTCAACTCAGAATCTCACAAAGATGATTCTTAATGTAAGTTGACGTGGTTGTGATTTTTCACCAAAACATCATCCCAAAGTTTGTTGGACCCACATTTCACTCATTTTTCTATAACATAAAAGTCAAACCTTAAAACTCACAACCTTCATATCCAAACACGGAACAAGTTTAGTTTTCTAAATCATGAATCCTTTCAATCCAAACGAAGCCCATGAAAGTTTAATTTATAAGTGAGTGAAATAATTTATCAAATGAATAAGGTATATAGTATTCAATTTCATTTCGTACTTAACAAATTCCAATTTTAAGTTAAGCTATATTTTCCACTCACATTATCTCCAACTAACTTTTAGATCCTCATCAACTTCAAAACAGTCTCTATGTAAGCCTTAGTGTCTATCTAAATATTCGAATCTTCACGTGTTAATTCGATTGTTACAAAATAAGCCTGTACTTAAATATTTTTGTGAAATGTATATAAAAATTGGCATGCATTTTTTCAAAGATCACATGGTTGTGGCGATTATCCACAACACAGTGATAAGTTGGCCTTGTTGTATACATTGACATAATTATTTGTATTTATACGTATCATGAATCGTGACATATGTGGCATGGCTTCCCAGCTTGCGTCTTAAACCACATTTGCCAATTCTAGACAGTAACATCGATAATTTCCAACTGCCTTAACTCTATAGCGTGAAAAGTTATTCAACATTCTTTATTTTAATTATTAACTCTTCTTTTGTGTTCCTGTGCAGATCATGCATGTAAAATCACAGAGTAAATATAAGATCGATGTTTATGACATTTCAATTTGGTCTCTATCTACAATGACGATACCGGTACACTTTCTATATGTGAGTGTCAATACTTTTGTGCTTGTTTTTCTCATTTAATTATGTGTTTTAATTACACGAGTTTGCTCTTTGTACACTGTCTCTCATTGTTTTGCAAAATAATGTAAATAAATTTAAGACGAATTAATGGTGGAGTAAATATTATATCTCCGAAAAACTATATTTACATGGTTGTTTAGGAATTAATGAATGGACTATAAATTAAATAATTTCAAAAAGAAATGATATATTTATTTTAGTGTGTCAATTATGTTGTGACTAACTATTAGCATTAAATGTGAGTAAATAATATATTAATACGTGACATTGATTATCTAATAACTTTGGAAAAATTATTTAATAATATACTAATTATCAACTACTTTTAGGGGACAATTATTATTATATTTATTGATGATTGTTATAAAGTATGAGAGTGTGTTTGGGTCCAAAAAATATCTTCGATTATTCGTACCCACAATTAAAATAAGAAATAGTTTAGTTTGAAAAATATGATTTTATAACCTAATTTGCAACGAAAGAATATATATACATATATATTTGAGAAAACGAAAGAATATCATTGTTGCGAGGCTGGAATGAATATAATCAACGTCAGCTAGGTCACACAAAATAATTTAGTTGTATTTTTCTTTTGAAGAGAAAAACTACATTGTTGATTAGATAATATACACAAATTCCTCTAAAAAAGTAATTTACACAAAAATCAACTACTGTAGAAATTGCGAACCAAACTTGCATACAGCTTCCAGGGACAAGTGGGAACACATGTGTACAAAATCTTTTTGAATTCTTGCTTTTTCTTCGTCAAATTATAGTTATTGTTTATCTTTTAATTGGTCACAGCTTCTCTGAACTCTTTATGATCTTTGAAAATCAACCCCGTAATGAACATGGGGTTGCTCATGTCTGTCTGCCTCCTGAACTCAACATACTTTTTCTTCTTGGGCAGTGCCTCCTCCTATTGAAGGTATGCATGGTTAGCATATATGCGAGTATTTCCGTATTAATATTTCTCCTTGTCCATGTAACGGTCACATTTTTCTTTTTCTTATGTTTTCTCATTTAGATAGGTCAGGTTTTCCTGCAATTAATATGACTTCCAACGATCAAGATGAGAATGTCCTACAGCTCATTGCATAGCAGAAGGTATACCTCGCTTGGTATCAGAAAACAAAACTCTTGGGAGATTCATTTTTTTTTCTTTCGTAAAGTACTTACTAGTTTAATTAAATATGCTTGCAGAGGGAAAAACTGGATTCACTACATATGATTGTTGAGCTAGAAAGGAAAATAGAACTTAAACATCAATTGGAAAATAAGATTAAAGATCTTCGAAAGACACTGCAGGCGAAGTATTGTTTTTGCAAAATCCGTTTATATGTGCTGGATTGATGTTGAACATTGTAAGTATTAGAAGAGACGTGCAGGTGAGGAGTGTTGCAAAATCCGAAAGAAGCTAATCTTTCGGAGGAGCTCTTACATGTCACGCCCAACACAAGGACTAGAGTTAGAGAGCATCAGCTAAAGTTGCAGGTGAGGAGTGTTTTTTCTTCTTGTGCCACTTTAAATCTTAAAGACTTTGATATGAGAAGCTTATGCTTAAGTGAACCTCCACGAATTGAAAAACAGGAAAGCTCGACTTTGACAGTTCAGTTAGGAGGCATGCTGGATGCTAAACATAAATAGGAAATGACAATTGAAAAGTTGAAAGAGAAATTGTTTGTCAAAAATGACATGACAGCTGAACCGAGCGTTGAGAGCTTAAAGGAGGAACTGCAGGACAAACTTGAAGATATTGAAAGTTTGGAGGACCTTTACATGAAGCTATAATCTCGGCCTAGTGGCAAGCACCTAGGGCGCAGCTTAGAATTCCCCACCGGCGCATGGTAGTCACTTACATATGAAGCTATAAATACCGAGTTCCTGGACTGAAACCTTTGTCTTTTATCTCCCGATTTCTTCTCTTCCCTGTCCATAACTCAATCCAAAGCCCCGAGAAAGATGGTGAATCACTCTCTATTCACCTCAGGCGCCTCCACCTCCGGTGGTGGCGCCGCCAATGCTCCTCCGCCGAACTCCGCCTCCGCCTCCCCAACCACAGACCAGCTGATCAAATTGATACGTGACTTTCCCGAGTATCGAGGACAAGCTGTCAGCGCTCTCAGTAAGGTTAATTTCGATCGTCGTACGGACATTATTTTTCATGCGTAAATTGAACTTCGAGATCGTCTGATTAAGATAAAGTGTCGATCTGTGTCTCTCTGTTTCCCTTGCTATGCCTTCTCTGCATGTACCTTGATTACTGCTTTCTGTGGCTGTTCCGATTCATCGTGCCAAAATTTCTTTTTTTGCTCAAACTATTCACACTTTTTCTTCAAACTGTCATTTAATCACGCTCTTTTCTGGATTGTTTTTTTTTTCTGCTTTTCTAATTCAATTATTTGAGTGTGTGATTAAGAGGCTGATTAAAAAATCATCTGGACTAATCCAATCGAAATTAAATGACCAATTAACGATTTTGATTACTAAATGAGTCTGAGAGTTGATTTGTCTGCCCAATCTTGCTCTGCATGTTGCTTGCTAATTGATTTGGATTATAAACCAATTGCAAAAAAGTACAAAATCAAATTTCTAAATATATTATTACTCCTGTAATTTCAGTTTCTAATACTTTATTTGTTGAAAAAAGTTTCTAATACTTGCTTCTGTATGATGAATGTATGATTGATGCTTGTTTCTTGTTTAGATGAGAGACGACAGCGCCAATGTTGCTGCTGCAATATGGCATACTCCGATGATTATCGCAATCCTGTTACAGGTATCTGCTCCTGAATCCCCATATTCTTCTTTCATTATCTGCTTGTGTGGGAATTGTTTGCATTTCTAATTATGATTAACAAATATGTGCAGGAAGTGATAGGGGCTTATAGGCTTCTTTCGCCGTTCAGGCTCAACACTAAGGACATAGAGAGAGTCTGCGATAGTCTAGCACTCTTTACAGTGAGTAATGATTGTCATTCCTATTGCTTTAACTTAGTAATGACATGTTTGAAAGCCGTTAGTTCTACTAGTTTTTTCTTTATTATTTGTTTTTTGCTATTTCTTGACAGTTTGTGGCATCACATAAGGAAACGAGGAAGCCCTTAATGGATGGTACCTTCCTATTTTCCTCCATTCATTATATTCTGAACATGTCTTTGTATCACTAACCTTGTATGAGCTTCCTATTATAATAAGTATTATCGTATTTGAATTTGGCTATATGCAGCTCAAGTTCCAGTCTATGTATACCCATTCCTGAAGCCGATGGCAACAGCCACTAGCCAGCAAGAAGGGTTTCTGAAGCACGCTAGTTTGGGCGTCATTGCCAGCCTAGTGCAGGTTCGAACTCCTTATACTTCTTTGTTTGTATACATCAGGTGCTCTAAATTCGCATTTCTTAAATCCTTCTGTTTAAGAATATTTTCCTTTTGCAGGATGACGATCCAGAAGCTGTGGAATATATTCTGGCGACAGAAGTATTTCCGCTTTGTTTACAGTGCTTGGAACACAGCGATGAAAGACTAAATATCATAAGTGCATCACCTCTCCATCTAAGTTAGTTCATGTAACTGATTATGTACTCATATTAAATGTTAACTAGTTATACGAGTACTTTTTGTGATTGTCTCCCAGTATATTTAAAAAAGATATAAACAAAGAATCATAGTTTAACCTGCGAAACTTCATAGTTCTGCTTTTTAAGAAACTAATGAGAGGTGATAATTAACTTGAGTTTGACCTGATGAATTTCGACCAATTTAGATAGGTTTGAACTCACTTGCCTGCTTGGTGTAATTGTAGGCTGATGTGAAATAGACGATATGTTCATATGAGCGGACATCTTATAGCAGTTAAAAAGAGTTGAAGCATTTATCATAGCCGCATGCCATGAATAGTTCAGTAGCAAAGCATAAAATAGTTAGAAAAAAATGAACTTCTATGGTGTGAATGATCAATGATTCATGATGAAACACATGTAGATTAATTGGTTGTTTCGTTTTCAAGTAAATAAGATTTTGCCTATAGAATTTACGGGGCTTAGTATGTTTCCTATGAATTGGGATACTATCTCAAAGTAACAAGTACTCACTCTTACATGCAACTGTCAATGCACAGCTTGCAGCCCGTATAATTTCGAAGATATTGGCTCAAAACATAACGTACATATGTGACAATCTGCAACGATTTCAAGCCGTGGTAGTCGTATTGGGCAGCGTGGTAGATAGGATTGATCAAACATCATCACCAGAACTAATGCTGCTACTATTGAGGGCTATCATCAATTGCTACTTTTTCCTGTCACAAGAGTTCAGGTGAGTGATGTAGATCTTGTTACTCTCCATATTTGCAATTTTGTTGTTTTGTGTAGTATCATTTTGCGGAAATAAGCTTCCTTTATCATATTTCTTCAAAATGTAGGGCATGCGCCATGCTGAAACAAATTTTTCCAGCAAAGTTAAGAAGTGGTCCAATCGTAAGCACGCTACGTGTTGTAAGTTCCATTTCTAAAGTTTATTTTATTTATTCATATAAACTAATTAAATTTCTTCTACAAAACTTTTTGGATTCTTGACTCTGCTCATGTCTTGGGTGGCCCTCTATTTTAACTTTCTTAGTTCTTGATACATATGTTTGGAATCGGTCATTTACACATTTACCCATTTCAATTTCACAGCACGATTCAAATAGTTTTAAAATGCTGGAAGTTGTGGTTCGTAACATCATCAAGACATGAGAGGTCTGACAAGATGGAACAACTGTTACAAAGGATGTTGCTTGTGTAATCAATGGGAGATAGGAGCGACCTTACAGCAATTTGCATTGTAATATGTTGTGATCGATGTATGATTATTGTGGGAATTAGGCTGTCTTTTTTATAGCAAATTTAAAGCAACTTTGTTTAACTTTCACTCCTTCAATAGAGTGCGCTTGTTTCTCTCCTTTGCGATGTATTCAAATTTGATTTTAGTTGCTTGAATCAAGTGCTTCATAACTGGTCACATAGATACTACAGTGTATTTTGAGCTATTGAAGTAACCGATTGTTCTTTTTTACTAGTCTAAAGTCTGCCCATGCTCTTGGCATCATTTAGATTATTGAATTGTGCAGCATCATCACTTTGGATAATACATAGATTGGGCATATTTCGGGAATGAAGAGATATTGAATTTCCTTATTTTCTATACATTGCATTCACTTAGATCTAGATCTCAAATGAACTCTTAAGTCTCAAGTCCTACACGAACCAGAAAGGACTGAACCGAAATGTTGAACAAGGTTTAAGGCAAAATGTCAATTTCTCACAAGTTAAGGCAAGTAATGGACTGGACTCAAACAGAGAAAAAGGGTTAGGCAATCATTTCAATTTTTCGAAAATGAAGGGCAGGTGATGGACTGAACTGAAACATAGCACAAGGTTTATGGAATACATTTCAATTTCTCACAAATCAAGCCTACACAAACCCAAAAAAGGACTGAACTGAAAATGTTCAACAAGGTTTAAGGAAAACATTTCAATTTCTCACAAATTAAGGCAAGTAATGGACTGAACTGAAACATCGAACAATGGGTTAGGCAAACATTTCAATTTTGGGTAAAAGACACTTTTTACCCCTATATTTAGATAAAATACACTATGCACCATGATGTTTGAAAAGTTCCACTTCGTACCCTAGTAAAAGATAAATACTACGGCACAAAGACTCCCCCCCCCCCCCACACCCTATCTTCTTCTCCTTCTCTCATTTCTTCTCCTTCTTGTACTCTTCTCAAAATCAGTATCTTCTTCTCGAACCTTAGCCGCCATTTTCATCTCCTCTCTCTCATATCCTCCCACCGGACTCCACAAACCTAGCCACCAAGTACTAAACTTTTGAAGAACTAAGATTTGGGAAAGAAAATACTAAAATAGAGTTTTCTTTCTTCACTTGTTATTACTTTTCATATATTAAAAAAATAAGATAAAGATTTGTTATTGGTGGTTGTGTAATTTTCTTAGTTGGTTACAGATGTAATAGACTTTTACTCAAAATAGGAGCAATAGTCAGAACAATCATAAAAGGTTGCTTCACGGACGGATCTTGACAGAAGGGTGTAAAGTGTCCAAATATTTTTCCGTTACGAGGGTACAAAGTGAAAATTTTCAAACATCAGGGGTAGAGGTTCACCGTATGCTTTGTGCGGTTTTCTCTGTGTTTGGAAATCAAGATACTTAAAAGATGGTCACCCTCATGATGGAGTTTTCTGCCATGTACTCGCACTCGCAGTTCGTCTGTCTCGTGGGCAAAATGCTCTTTATATCATCGATTTGATCTAGAAATGATTCATGTTGAGCAATCAAATGGTCGAGTTGATGTGCTGTCATATGTTAATGTCACATTTATGACAAAGTGGGTATTTGAAAGATGTCTGCGATACTCTAGCACTCTTTACGGTGAGTAATCATTGTCATTCCTTGAGCTACAACTTTGTAACTTTGTAACTGCTTCTTTTTACGGTCACTTGTATAGTTGTATTCAATGATGGACTTGTTTTTTTATTTCCCTAATAGTAATGAAATGTTTAAAATATGTGAGTTCTAATAGCTTTTTTGCTATTTCTTGACAGTTTGTGGCTTCACATAAGGAAACAAGGAAGCCGTTAATGGATGGTACTATTTTATCGAGAAATTGTGTTCTATTGTATCACTACTTTTTATGCGTTTTCAATTATAGTTAGTATTATTGGGTTTGAATTTGGTTCTTCGCAAGTCATATTCCAGTCTATGTATACCCATTCCTGAAGCCGATGGCAACAGCCACAAGCCAGCAAGAAGGATTTCTGAAGCTCGCTAGTTTGGGCGTCATTGCCAGCTTAGTGCAGGTTCGAACTCCTTATGCATATTTGTTCGTATACATCAGAAGCTCTAAATTCGCATTTCTATAAATCCTTAATGTTTACCTTTTGCAGGATGACAATCCAGAAGCTGTTAAATTTCTTCTTGCAACAGAAGTATTTCCCCTTTGTTTACAGTGCTTGGAAGACAGCCATGAAATGTTAAATATCGTAAGTGCATCACCTCTTTTTTCATTTAAATTAGTTCATGTTACTGTTTTTGTACCCATACTTAATGGTAGCTAGTAATATGAACTGGTAATATGATTGTCTTCAGTATATTTACAAAATTTAAACAAAAAGGTTTAGTTTAAACCCGCGAAACTTCCGAGATCCTGAAGTTTTTTTACTTGTTTAATTATACGTGTGTGTGTGTAGTTTATGCTACGGAAGTTCAACCAGCTTATGCGTTTCAGCCTATGAACTATCGGGCCGCGAGGACCCTCGACATAAATTTGGGCTTATAACCTATTTTAAGTGGATTAGATTTGTTGGCCAGCGAAGGTCCAAATAAATTACGGCCCACTTGCATTGTGTCATTCGTTATTATGTGTTTATAAATTACTTTGAGAGCTGTGAAGTCCACGGTAGTAGGTGACAAATACTTTTAGGGTTATGAAGTATAATATAGTTAGTCGCCGCCTACTCTACTTATGTCTGCAACTCTATATTCTTTATTCTATTTTGTGTATACGTCTTCAAAAAGCATCGAAAGATTTCGCATCGTCTGAAATTTGTAAGTTTCTCTTTATCGATCTCAAATAATCATGTGTTGAGTTGTAAGATCATGTGATTCTTTAGTAAATAAAGTTATTGGATGATCTCTATAGCGAGTATGCCTCCATCTTTCTTCATGAAGCAAGTATGTTTCTATCTTACTTCATTTAGTTCTCAAGTATCTTGCTCTGCTATACATTTTCCAGTTTACATATAATTTTGTCTTGAAAGAATCAAATGGTCGTATGTTATTTGGTTAGAAATCATGGGCACATCGGTACATTTGTCACCGTCTTTATGTTTTTTCTTACTGAAAAAATTGACGAGCCTTTATATTCTTGCTCTATCCGTATGTAAATACTCGAATCAACGCAACTATTAAACTTTCAAGAAAAATTTGGTAACAAACTAAGATTAGTTCTAGAGTATTCATTTTAAGATAAATCCACTTTCTCTTGGAAAGATCTGAAGATTACAACCGAAATACATTGGTAGATCTTTATCTGCATGCTTTGCATACCTAGTTTTAATCCAATTCAGTCCTTTAGGTAGCACAAATATTTATAGTTGAAAACATACATATTAAATCAATTTCAAGGCAATTGGAGAATTCCTAAATTTCAAGATTATTCAACTCAGAATCTCACAAAGATGATTCTTAATTTAAGTTGACGTGGTTGTGATTTTTCACCAAAACATCATCCCAAAGTTTGTTGGACCCACATTTCACTCATTTTTTTATAACATAGAAGTCAAACCTTAAAACTCACAACCTTCATATCCAAACACGGAACATGTTCAGTTTTCTAAATCATGAATCCTTTCAATCCAAACGAAGTCGATGAAAGTTTAATTTATAAGTGAGTGAAATAATTTATCAAATGAATAAGGTATATAGTAATCAATTTCATTTCGTACTTAACAAATTCCAATTTTTAGTTAAGCTATATTTTCCACTCACATTATCTCCAACTAACTTTTAGATCCTCATCAACTTCAAAACAGTCTCTATGTAAGCTTTAGTGTCTATCTAAATACTTGAATCTTCATGTGTTAATTCGATTGTTACAAAATAAGCCTGTACTTAAATATTTTTGTGAAATGTATGTAAAAATTGGCATGCATTTTTTCGAAGATCATATGGTTGTGGCGACTGTCCACAACACAATGATAAGTTGGCCTTGTTATATACATTGACATAATTGTTTGTATTTATACGTATCATGAATCATGACATATGTGACATGGCTTCCCAGCTTGCGTCTTAAACAACATTTGCCAATTCTAGACAGTAACATCGATAATTTCCAACTGCGTTAACTCTATAGCGGGCAAAGTTATTCAACATTCTTAATTTTAATTATTAACTCTTCTTTTGTGTTCCTGTGCAGATCATGCATGTAAATTCACAGAGTAAATATAAGATCGATGTTTATGACATTTCAATTTGGTCTCTATCTACAATGACGATACCGGTACACTTTCTATATGTGAGTGTCAATACTTTTTTGCTTGTTTTTCTCATTTAATTATGTGTTTTAATTACACGAGTTTGCTCTTTGTACACTGTCTCTCATTGTTTTGCAAAATAATGTAAATAAATTTAAGACGAATAAATGGTGGAGTAAATATTATATCTCCGAAAAACTATATTTACATGGTTGGTTAGGAATTAATGAATGGACTATAAATTAAATAATTTCGAAAAGAAATGATATATTTATTTTAGTGTGTCAATTATGTTGTGACTAACTATTAGCATTAAATGTGAGTAAATAATATATTAATACGTGACATTGATTATCTAATAACTTTGGAAAAAAATTATTTAATAATATACTAATTATCAACTACTTTTAGGGGACGATTATTATTATATTTATTGATGATTGTTATAAAGTATGAGAGTGTGTTTGGGTCCAAAAAATATCTCCGATTATTCGTACCCACAATTAAAATAAGAAATAGTTTAGTTTGAAAAAAATGATTTTATAACATAATTTGCAACGAAAGAATATATATACATATATATTTGAGAAAACGAAAGAATATCATTGTTGCGAGGCTGGAATGAATATAATCAACGTCAGCTAGGTCACACAAAATAATTTAGTTGTATTTTTATTTTGAAGAGAAAAACCACATTGTTCAGATAATTTACACAAATTCCTCTAAAAAGAATAATTTACACAAAAATGAACTACTGTAAAAATTGGGAACCAAACTGACCCAATAATCTTGGCCTACTGGCAAGCACCTAGGGCGCACCTTAGACATCCACACCGGCGCATGGTAGTCACTTGCATACGAAGCTATAAATACCCAGTTCCTGGAGTGAAACCTTTCGTCTTTCATCTCCCGATTTCTTCTGTTCCCTGTCCATAACTCAATCCAAAGCCCCGAGAAAGATGGTGAATCACTCTCTATTCACCTACTCTCAAGCCTCAGGCGCTACCACCTCCACCTCAGGTGGTAGCGCCGCCAATGCCCCTCAGCCGCACTCCGCCGCGTCCCCAACCATAGACCAGCTGATTAAATTGATCCGTGACTTTCCCGAGTATCGAGGACAAGCTATCAGCGCTCTCAGTAAGGTTAATTTCGATCCTAGTCGTAAAGAGATAGTTTTTTCACACGTAAATTGAACTTCGAGATCGTCTGATTACGACGAATGTGACTGTATGAAGCGTCGATCTATGTTTCTCTGCATGTTGCTTTATCACTGCTTTCAGTGGCTGTTCTGATCCCTCGTGCCATCAAATTGTCTCTTTTCTGGATTTGAATGATGCAGATTGTTTTTTATTAATTGTCTAATACAGTTATACGAGTGCGTGATTAAGAGTCTGATTGAGAATTTATATGAATTCTGAACTTGTCCAAAAAAAATAACATGATAACTTTGATTACTAAATTAGTCTGATAGTCGATTAGTCTGGGTAATATTGCTCTGCATGTTGCCTTGCTAATTGATTTGGATTATCAACCTATTGCCCTCATTGTCTTTCTTTATTTCTTTCTTTTTTTATGCTCTTATATTTTATTGGGAAAAAGTACAAAAATAAATAGTTTTCTAAAAATATAATTACTCCTGTAATGTCAGTTTCTAATACTTGCTTCTTGTTTACTATACGTGATGAGTTTTGTTTGTGATGATTGTATAATTTATTCTTGTTTCTTGTTTAGATGAGAGACAACAGCGCCCATCTTGCTACTGCAATATGGCATACTCCGATGATAGTCGCAATCCTGTTACAAGTATGTGCTCCTGAATCCCAATATTCTTCTTTCATGATTTGCTTATGTGGGAAGTGTTTGCATTGCTAATTGTGATTACCAAATATGTGCAGGAAGTGATAGGGGCGTATAGGCTTCTTTCGCCCTTCAGGCTCAACAGCCAAGACATAGAGAGAGTCTGCGATACGCTAGCGCTCTTTACAGTGAGTAATCATTGTCATTCCTTGAGCTTTAACTTAGTAATGACATGTTTAAAAGTCGTTAGTTCTCATACTTTTTTTTTGTGCCATTTTTTGACAGTTTGTGGCATCACATAAGGAAACGAGGAAGCCGTTAATGGATGGTACCTTCCTATTTTCCTCCATTCATTATATCCAGAACATGTCTTCTATCACTACCTTTAATGAGTTTTCAATTATAATTAGTATCATTGTATTTGAATTTGGTTATTTGCAGCTCATATTCCAGTCTATGTATACCCATTCCTGAAGCCAATGGCAACAGCCACTAGCCAGCAAGAAGGGTTACTGAAGCTTGCTAGTTTGGGTGTCATTGCCAGCCTAGTGCAGGTTAATTCGAACTCCTTGTACTAATCTGTTTGTATACATCAGGTGCTCTTGATTAGCATTTCCTTAAATCCTTCAGTTTATGTATATTTTCCTTTTGCAGGATGACGATCCAGAAGCTATTAAATTTCTTCTGGCAACGGATGTGTTTCCCTTTTGTTTACAGTGCTCGGAAGACAGCGATGAAAGGTTAAATATCGTAAGTGCATCACCTCTTTTTTCATCTAAGTCAGTTCATGTTACTATTTTTGTACTCATACTTAATGGTAAATAATAATATGAAGTAGTAATATGATTGTCTCCGGTATATTTAAAAAATATAAACAAAAAATTTTAGTTTAAACCCGCGAAACTTCAGAGATCCTGATTTTTTAAGAAGCTAATGAGATATGATAATTAAACTTGAGTTCGGCCTGATTAATTTTCGTCCAACGTAGTTAGGTTTAGAGTCACTTGTCTGCTTGGTGATATTGTAGGCTGATGTGAAATAGACGATAAGATCATATGAGCGGACATCTTTTATCTGTTAAAAAGAGTTGAATCATTTATCACATAAAATTATTAGGAGAACAAAAACTTGTATGGCGTGAAGGATTCAAGAGTCATGAGGAAGCACATGTAGTTTGATTGTTTCGTTTTCAAGTAAATTAGATTTTCCTATGAAATTTACGGGGCTAATGTGTTTCCTATGAGTGGGGATATCACAAACTGACAAGTACTCACTCTTACATGCAACTGTCAATGTACAGCTTGCAACTCGTATTATCTCGAAGATATTGGATCAAAACATAGCGTACATATGTGACAATCTGCAACATTTCCAAGCCGTGGTAGTCTTATTGGGCAGGGTGGTAGATAGGATTGATCAAGCATCATCACCACAACTAATGCTGCTTCTGTTGAGGGGTATCATCAATTGCTACTTTTGCTTGTCAAGGGAGCATAGGTGAGTTATGTATATCTTGTTAGTCTTTATATTAGCAATTTCTTGTTTTGTTTAATATCATTTTGCGGAAATAAGTTTTCTTTTATCATATTTCATCAAAATTTTAGGGCATGCGCCATGCTGAAACAATGTTTTCCAGCAAAGTTAAGAAGTGGTCCAATCGTAAGCACGCTGCGTGATGTAAGTTCCATATCCAAAATTTGTTTTATTTCTTCATATAAACTAATTAAATTTCTTCTACAGAACTTTTTGGATTCTTGACTCTGCTCATGTCTTGGGTGGTTCTCTATTTTAACTTTCTTAGTTCTTGATACATATGTTTGGAATCGGTCATTTACACATTTACCCATTTCAATTTTGCAGAACGATTCAAATAGTTTTAAAGTGTTGGAAGTTGTGGTTCGTAACATCATCAAGACATGAGAGGTCTGACAAGATGGAACAACTGTTACGGAGGATGTTGCTTGTGTAATCAATGGGAGATAGGATCGAACTTCACAGCAATTTGCATTGTAATATGTTGTGATCGATGTATGATTTTTGTGGAAATTAGACACTGTCTTTTTTATAGCAAATTAAGCAACTTTGTTAACTTTCACTCCCTCAATAGAGTGCGCTTGTTTCTCTCCTTTGCGATGTATTCAAATTTGATTTTACTTTCTTGAATCAAGTGCTTCATAACTGGTCACATAGATACTACAGTGTATTTTGAGCTACTGAAGTAACCGATTGTTCTTTTTTACTAGTCTAAAGTCTGCCCATGCTCATGGCATCATTTAGATTATTGAATTGTGCAGCATCAAAACTTTGGATAATACATAGATTGGGCATATTTCGGGAATGAAGAGATCTTGAATTTCCTTATTTTCTATACATTGCATTCGCTTAGATCTAGATATGAAATGAACTCTTAAGTCTCAAGTCCTACACAAACCAGAAAGGACTGAACCGAAATGTTGAACAAGGTTTAAGGCAAAATGTCAATTTCTCACAAGTTAAGGCAAGTAATGGACTGGACTGAAAGAGAGAAAAAGGGTTAGGCAATCATTTCAATTTTTCGAAAATGAAGGGCAGGTGATGGACTGAACTGAAACATAGCACAAGGTTTATGGAATACATTTCAATTTCTCACAAATCAAGCCTACACAAACCCAAAAAAGGACTGAACTGAAAATGTTCAACAAGGTTTAAGGAAAACATTTCAATTTCTCACAAATTAAGGTAAGTAATGGACTGAATTGAAACATCAAACAATGGGTTAGGCAAACATTTCAATTTTGGGTAAAAGACACTTTTTACCCCTATATTTAGATAAAATACACTATGCACCATGATGTTTGAAAAGTTCCACTTCGTACCCTAGTAAAAGATAAATACTAACGGAGACGGCACAAATACTCACCCCCCCCCCCCCCCACACCCTATCTTCTTCCCCTTCTCTCATTTCTTCTCCTTCTTGTACTCTTCTCAAAATCAGTATCTTCTTCTCGAACCTTAGCCGCCATTTTCATCTCCGCTCTCTCATATCCTCCCACCGGACTCCACAACCCTAGCCACCAAGTACTAAACTTTTGAAGAACAACAATTAAGATTTGGGAAAGAAAATACTAAAATAGAGTATTCTTTCTTCACTTGTTATTACTTTTCATATATTAAAAAAAGAAGATAAAGATTTGTTATTGGTGGTTGTGTAATTTTCTTAGTTGGTTACAGATGTAATAGACTTTTACTCAAACTAGGAGCAATAGTCAGAACAATGATAAAAGGTTGCTTCACGGACGGATCTTGACAGAAGGGTGTAAAGTGTCCAAATATTTTTCCGTTACGAGGGTACAAAGTGAAAATTTTCAAACATCAGGGGTAGAGGTTCACCGTATGCTTTGTGCGGTTTTCTCTGTGTTTGAAAATCAAGATACTTAAAAGATGGTCACCCTCATGATGGATTTTTCTGCCATGTACTCGCACTCGCAGTTCGTCTGTCTCGTGGGCAAAATGCCCTTTATATCATCGATTTGATCTAGAAATGATTCATGTTGAGCAATCAAATGGTCGAGTTGATGTGCTGTCATATGTTAATGTCACATTTCTGACAAAGTGGGTATTTGAAAGATGTCTGCGATACTCTAGCACTCTTTACGGTGAGTAATCATTGTCATTCCTTGAGCTACAACTTTGTAGCTTTGTAACTGCTTCTTTTTACGGTCACTTGTGTAGTTGTATTCAATGATGGACTTGTTTTTTATTTCCCTAATAGTAATGAAATGTTTAAAATATGTGAGTTCTAATAGCTTTTTTGCTATTTCTTGACAGTTTGTGGCTTCACATAAGGAAACAAGGAAGTCGTTAATGGATGGTACTATTTTATCGAGAAATTGTGTTCTATTGTATCACTACTTTTTATGAGTTTTCAATTATAGTTAGTATTATTGGGTTTGAATTTGGTTCTTCGCAAGTCATATTCCAGTCTATGTATACCCATTCCTGAAGCCGATGGCAACAGCCACAAGCCAGCAAGAAGGATTTCTGAAGCTCGCTAGTTTGGGCGTCATTGCCAGCTTAGTGCAGGTTCGAACTCCTTATGCTTATTTGTTCGTATACATCAGGTGCTCTAAATTCGCATTTCTATAAATCCTTCTGTTTCTGAATGTTTTCCTTTTGCAGGATGACAATTCAGAAGCTGTTAAATTTCTTCTTGCAACAGAAGTATTTCCCCTTTGTTTACAGTGCTTGGAAGACAGCCATGAAATGTTAGATATCGTAAGTGCATCACCTCTTTTTTCATTTAAATCAGTTCATGTTACTGTTTTTGTACCCATACTTAATGGTAGCTAGTAATATGAACTGGTAATATGATTGTCTTCAGTATATTTACAAAATATAAACAAAAAGATTTAGTTTAAATCCGCGAAACTTCAGAGATCCTGAAGTTTTTTTTACTTGTTTAATTATACGTGTGTGTTTAGTTTATGCTACGGAAGTTCAACCAACTTATGCGTTTCACCCTATGAACTATCGGGCCGCGAGGACGCTCGACATAAATTTGGGCTTATAACCTATTTTAAGTGGATTAGATTTGTTGGCCAGCGAAGGTCCAAATAAATTACGGCCCACTTGCATTATGTCATTCGTTATTACGTGTTTATAAATTACTTTGAGAGCTGTGAAGTCCACGGTAGTAGGTGACAAATACTTTTAGGGTTACGAAGTATAATATAGTTAGTCGCCGCCTACTCTACTTCTGTCTGCAACTCTATATTCTTTATTATATTTTGTGTATACATCTTCAAAAAGCATCGAAAGATTTCGCATCGTCTGAGATTTGTAAGTTTCTCTTTATCGATCTCAAATAATCATGTGTTGAGTTGTAAGATCATGTGATTTGTTAGTAAATAAAGTTATTAGATGATCTCTATAGCGAGTATGTCTCCATCTTTCTTCATGAAGCAAGTATGTTTCTATCTTACTTCATTGAGTTCTCAAGTATCTTGCTCTGCTATACATTTTTCAGTTTACATATAATTTTGTCTTGAAAGAATCAAATGGTCGTATGTTATTTGGTTGGAAATCATGGGCACATCGGTACATTTGTCACCGTCTTTATGTTTTTTCTTACTGGAAAAATTGACGAGCCTTTATATTCTTGCTCTATCTGTATGTAAATACTCGAATCAACGCAACTATTAAACTTTCAAGAAAAATTTGGTAACAAACTAAGATTAGTTCTAGAGTATTCATTTTAAGGTAAATCCACTTTCTCTTGGAAAGATCTGAAGATTACAACCGAAATACATTGGTAGATCTTTATCTGCATGCTTTGCATCCCTAGTTTTAATCCAATTCAGTCCTTTAGGTAGCACAAATATTTATAGTTAAAAACATACATATTAAATCAATTTCAAGACAATTGGAGAATTCCTAAATTTCAAGATTATTTAACTCAGAATCTCACAAAGATTATTCTTAATGTAAGTTGACATGGTTGTGATTTTTCACCAAAACATCATCCCAAAGTTTGTTGGACCCACATTTCACTCATTTTTCTATAACATAAAAGTCAAACCTTAAAACTCACAACCTTCATATCCAAACACGGAACAAGTTTAGTTTTCTAAATAATGAATCCTTTCAATCCAAACGAAGCCTAATTTATAAGTGAGTGAAATAATTTATCAAATGAATAAGGTATATAGTATTCAATTTCATTTCGTACTTAACAAATTCTAATTTTTAGTTAAGCTATATTTTCCATTCACATTATCTCTAACTAACTTTTAGATCCTCATCAACTTCAATACAGTCTCTATGTAAGCCTTAGTGTCTATCTAAATACTTGAATCTTCATGTGTTAATTCTATTGTTACAAAATAAGCCTGTACTTAAATATTTTTGTGAAATGTATATAAAAATTGGAATGCATTTTTTCGAAGATCATATGGTTGTGGCGACTGTCCACAACACAATGATAAGTTGGCCTTGTTATATACATTGACATAATTATTTGTATTTATACGTATCATGAATCATGACATATGTGACATGGCTTCCCACCTTGCGTCTTAAACCACATTTGCCAATTCTAGACAGTAACATCGATAATTTCCAACTGCCTTAACTCTATAGCGTGCAAAGTTATTCAACATTCTTGATTTTAATTATCAACTCTTCTTTTGTGTTCCTGTGCAGATCATGCACGTAAAATCACAGAGTAAATATAAGATCGATGTTTATGACATTTCAATTTGGTCTCTATCTACAATGACGATACCGGTACACTTTCTATATGTGAGTGTCAATAATTTTGTGCTTGTTTTTCTCATTTAATTATGTGTTTT
Source organism: Linanthus parryae (assembly GCA_023055425.1). Lineage (NCBI taxonomy): Eukaryota > Viridiplantae > Streptophyta > Magnoliopsida > Ericales > Polemoniaceae > Linanthus > Linanthus parryae. Next base: position 137,951,630 of record JALGPY010000004.1, on the reverse strand, counting down.
AATTACACGAGTTTGCTCTTTGTACACTGTCTCTCATTGTATTGCAAAATAATGTAAATAAATTTAAGACGAATTAATGGTGGAGTAAATATTATATCTCCGAAAAACTATATTTACATGGTTGTTTAGGAATTAATGAATGGACTATAAATTAAATGATTTCAAAAAGAAATGATATATTTATTTTAGTGTGTCAATTATGTTGTGACTAACTATTAGCATTAAATGTGAGTAAATAATATATTAATACGTGACATTGATTATCTAATAACTTTGGAAAAAAATATTTAATTATATACTAATTATCAACTACTTTTAGGGGACAATTATTATTATATTTATTGATGATTGTTATAAAGTATGAGAGTGTGTTTGGGTCCAAAAAATATCTTCGATTATTCGTACCCACAATTAAAATAAGAAATAGTTTAGTTTGAAAAATATGATTTTATAACCTAATTTGCAACAGAAGAATATATATACATATATATTTGAGAAAACGAAAGAATATCATTGTTGCGAGGCTGGAATGAATATAATCAACGTCAGCTAGGTCACACAAAATAATTTAGTTGTATTTTTATTTTGAAGAGAAAAACCACATTGTTCAGATAATTTACACAAATTCCTCTAAAAAGAATAATTTACACAAAAATGAACTACTGTAAAAAATGGGAACCAAACTGACCCAATAATCTTGGCCTACTGGCAAGCACCTAGGGCGCACCTTAGACATCCACACCGGCGCATGGTAGTCACTTGCATACGAAGCTATAAATACCCAGTTCCTGGAGTGAAACCTTTCGTCTTTCATCTCCCGATTTCTTCTGTTCCCTGTCCATAACTCAATCCAAAGCCCCGAGAAAGATGGTGAATCACTCTCTATTCACCTACTCTCAAGCCTCAGGCGCCTCCACCTCAGGTGGTAGCGCCGCCAATGCCCCTCAGCCGCACTCCGCCGCGTCCCCAACCATAGACCAGCTGATTAAATTGATCCGTGACTTTCCCGAGTATCGAGGACAAGCTATCAGCGCTCTCAGTAAGGTTAATTTCGATCCTAGTCGTAAAGAGATAGTTTTTTCACACGTAAATTGAACTTCGAGATCGTCGGATTACGACGAATGTGACTGTATGAAGCGTCGATCTATGTTTCTCTGCATGTTGCTTTATCACTGCTTTCAGTGGCTGTTCTGATCCCTCGTGCCATCAAATTGTCTCTTTTCTGGATTTGAATGATGCAGATTGTTTTTTATTAATTGTCTAATACAGTTATACGAGTGCGTGATTAGGAGTCTGATTGAGAATTTATATGAATTCTGAACTTGTCCAACCAAAATAACATGATAACTTTGATTACTAAATTAGTCTGATAGTCGATTAGTCTGGGTAATATTGCTCTGCATGTTGCCTTGCTAATTGATTTGGATTATCAACCTATTGCCCTCATTGTCTTTCTTTATTTCTTTCTTTTTTTATGCTCTTATATTTTATTGGGAAAAAGTACAAAAATAAATAGTTTTCTAAGAACATAATTACTCCTGTAATGTCAGTTTCTAATACTTGCTTCTTGTTTACTATACGTGATGAGTTTTGTTTGTGATGATTGTATAATTTATTCTTGTTTCTTGTTTAGATGAGAGACAACAGCGCCCATCTTGCTACTGCAATATGGCATACTCCGATGATAGTCGCAATCCTGTTACAAGTATGTGCTCCTGAATCCCAATATTCTTCTTTCATGATTTGCTTATTTGGGAAGTGTTTGCATTGCTAATTGTGATTACCAAATATGTGCAGGAAGTGATAGGGGCGTATAGGCTTCTTTCGCCCTTCAGGCTCAACAGCCAGGACATAGAGAGAGTCTGCGATACGCTAGCGCTCTTTACAGTGAGTAATCATTGTCATTCCTTGAGCTTTAACTTAGTAATGACATGTTTAAAAGTCGTTAGTTCTCCTACTTTTTTTTTGTGCCATTTTTTGACAGTTTGTGGCATCACATAAGGAATTGAGGAAGCCATTAATGGATGGTACCTTCCTATTTTCCTCCATTCATTATATCCAGAACATGTCTTCTATCACTACCTTTAATGAGTTTTCAATTATAACTAGTATCATTGTATTTGAATTTGGTTATTTGCAGCTCATATTCCAGTCTATGTATACCCATTCCTGAAGCCAATGGCAACAGCCACTAGCCAGCAAGAAGGGTTACTGAAGCTTGCTAGTTTGGGTGTCATTGCCAGCCTAGTGCAGGTTAATTCGAACTCCTTGTACTAATCTGTTTGTATACATCAGGTGCTCTTGATTAGCATTTCCTTAAATCCTTCAGTTTATGTATATTTTCCTTTTGCAGGATGACGATCCAGAAGCTATTAAATTTCTTCTGGCAACAGATGTGTTTCCCTTTTGTTTACAGTGCTCGGAAGACAGCGATGAAAGGTTAAATATCGTAAGTGCATCACCTCTTTTTTCATCTAAGTCAGTTCATGTTACTATTTTTGTACTCATACTTAATGGTAACTAATAATATGAAGTAGTAATATGATTGTCTCCGGTATATTTAAAAAATATAAACAAAAAATTTTAGTTTAAACCCGCGAAACTTCAGAGATCCTGATTTTTTAAGAAGCTAATGAGATATGATAATTAAACTTGAGTTCGGCCTGATTAATTTTCGTCCAACGTAGCTAGGTTTGGAGTCACTTGTCTGCTTGGTGATATTGTAGGCTGATGTGAAATAGACGATAAGATCATATGAGCGGACATCTTTTATCTGTTAAAAAGAGTTGAATCATTTATCACATAAAATTATTAGGAGAACAAAAACTTGTATGGCGTGAAGGATTCAAGAGTCATGAGGAAGCACATGTAGTTTGATTGTTTCGTTTTCAAGTAAATTAGATTTTTCCTATGAAATTTACGGGGCTAATGTGTTTCCAATGAGTGGGGATATCACAAACTGACAAGTACTCACTCTTACATGCAACTGTCAATGTACAGCTTGCAACTCGTATTATCTCGAAGATATTGGATCAAAACATAGCGTACATATGTGACAATCTGCAACATTTCCAAGCCGTGGTAGTCTTATTGGGCAGGGTGGTAGATAGGATTGATCAAGCATCATCACCACAACTAATGCTGCTTCTGTTGAGGGCTATCATCAATTGCTACTTTTGCTTGTCAAGGGAGCATAGGTGAGTTATGTATATCTTGTTAGTCTTTATATTAGCAATTTCTTGTTTTGTTTAATATCATTTTGCGGAAATAAGTTTTCTTTTATCATATTTCATCAAAATGTTAGGGCATGCGCCATGCTGAAACAATGTTTTCCAGCAAAGTTAAGAAGTGGTCCAATCGTAAGCACGCTGCGTGATGTAAGTTCCATATCCAAAATTTGTTTTATTTCTTCATATAAACTAATTAAATTTCTTCAACAGAACCTTTTGGATTCTTGACTCTGCTCATGTCTTGGGTGGTTCTCTATTTTAACTTTCTTAGTTCTTGATACATATGTTTGGAATCGGTCATTTACACATTTACCCATTTCAATTTTGCAGAACGATTCAAATAGTTTTAAAGTGTTGGAAGTTGTGGTTCGTAACATCATCAAGACATGAGAGGTCTGACAAGATGGAACAACTGTTACGGAGGATGTTGCTTGTGTAATCAATGGGAGATAGGATCGAACTTCACAGCAATTTGCATTGTAATATGTTGTGATCGATGTATGATTTTTGTGGAAATTAGACACTGTCTTTTTTATAGCAAATTAAGCAACTTTGTTAACTTTCACTCCTTCAATAGAGTGCGCTTGTTTCTCTCCTTTGCGATGTATTCAAATTTGATTTTACTTGCTTGAATCAAGTGCTTCATAACTGGTCACATAGATACTACAGTGTATTTTGAGCTACTGAAGTAACCGATTGTTCTTTTTTACTAGTCTAAAGTCTGCCCATGCTCATGGCATCATTTAGATTATTGAATTGTGCAGCATCATCACTTTGGATAATACATAGATTGGGCATATTTCGGGAATGAAGAGATATTGAATTTCCTTATTTTCTATACATTGCATTCACTTAGATCTAGATCTCAAATGAACTCTTAAGTCTCAAGTCCTACACAAACCAGAAAGGACTGAACCGAAATGTTGAACAAGGTTTAAGGCAAAATGTCTATTTCTCAAAAGTTAAGGCAAGTAATGGACTGGACTGAAAGAGAGAAAAAGGGTTAGGCAATCATTTCAATTTTTCGAAAATGAAGGGCAGGTGATGGACTGAACTGAAACATAGCACAAGGTTTATGGAATACATTTCAATTTCTCACAAATCAAGCCTACACAAACCCAAAAAAGGACTGAACTGAAAATGTTCAACAAGGTTTAAGGAAAACATTTCAATATCTCACAAATTAAGGTAAGTAATGGACTGAACTGAAACATCAAACAATGGGTTAGGCAAACATTTCAATTTTGGGTAAAAGACACTTTTTACCCCTATATTTAGATAAAATACACTATGCACCATGATGTTTGAAAAGTTCCACTTCGTGCCCTAGTAAAAGATAAATACTAACGGAGACGGCACAAATACTCCCCCCCCCCCAACACCCTATCTTCTTCCTCTTCACTCATTTCTTCTCCTTCTTGTACTCTTCTCAAAATCAGTATCTTCTTCTCGAACCTTAGCCGCCATTTTCATCTCCTCTCTCTCATATCCCCCCACCGGACTCCACAACCCTAGCCACCAAGTACTAAACTTTTGAAGAACAACAACTAAGATTTGGGAAAGAAAATACTAAAATAGAGTATTCTTTCTTCACTTGTTATTACTTTTCATATATTAAAAAAAGAAGATAAAGATGTGTTATTGGTGGTTGTGTAATTTTCTTAGTTGGTTACAGATGTAACAGACTTTTACTCAAACTAGGAGTAATAGTCAGAACAATGATAAAAGGTTGCTTCACGGACGGATCTTGACAGAAGGGTGTAAAGTGTCCAAATATTTTTCCGTTACGAGGGTACAAAGTGAAAATTTTCAAACATCAGGGGTAGAGGTTCACCGTATGCTTTGTGCGGTTTTCTCTGTGATTGGAAATCATGATACTTAAAAGATGGTCACCCTCATGATGGATTTTTCTGCCATGTACTCGCACTCGCAGTTCGTCTGTCTCGTGGGCAAAATGCCCTTTATATCATCTATTTGATCTAGAAATGATTCATGTTGAGCAATCAAATGGTCGAGTTGATGTGCTGTCATATGTTAATGTCACATTTCTGACAAAGTGGGTATTTGAAAGATATCAGCGATACTCTAGCACTCTTTACGGTGAGTAATCATTGTCATTCCTTGAGCTACAACTTTGTAACTTTGTAACGGCTTCTTTTTACGGTCACTTGTATAGTTGTATTCAATGATGGACTTGTTTTTTATTTCCCTAATAGTAATGAATTGTTTAAAATATGTGAGTTCTAATAGCTTTTTTGCTTTGTCTTGACAGTTTGTGGCTTCACATAAGGAAACAAGGAAGCCGTTAATGGATGGTACTATTTTATCGAGAAATTGTGTTCTATTGTATCACTACTTTTTATGAGTTTTCAATTATAGTTAGTATTATTGGGTTTGAATTTGGTTCTTCGCAAGTCATATTCCAGTCTATGTATACCCATTCCTGAAGCCGATGGCAACAGCCACAAGCCAGCAAGAAGGATTTCTGAAGCTCGCTAGTTTGGGCGTCATTGCCAGCTTAGTGCAGGTTCGAACTCCTTATGCTTATTTGTTCGTATACATCAGGTGCTCTAAATTCGCATTTCTATAAATCCTTCTGTTTCTGAATGTTTTCCTTTTGCAGGATGACAATTCAGAAGCTGTTAAATTTCTTCTTGCAACAGAAGTATTTCCCCTTTGTTTACAGTGCTTGGAAGACAGCCATGAAATGTTAGATATCGTAAGTGCATCACCTCTTTTTTCATTTAAATCAGTTCATGTTACTGTTTTTGTACCCATACTTAATGGTAGCTAGTAATATGAACTGGTAATATGATTGTCTTCAGTATATTTACAAAATATAAACAAAAAGATTTAGTTTAAATCCGCGAAACTTCAGAGATCCTGAAGTTTTTTTTACTTGTTTAATTATACGTGTGTGTTTAGTTTATGCTACGGAAGTTCAACCAACTTATGCGTTTCACCCTATGAACTATCGGGCCGCGAGGACGCTCGACATAAATTTGGGCTTATAACCTATTTTAAGTGGATTAGATTTGTTGGCCAGCGAAGGTCCAAATAAATTACGGCCCACTTGCATTATGTCATTCGTTATTACGTGTTTATAAATTACTTTGAGAGCTGTGAAGTCCACGGTAGTAGGTGACAAATACTTTTAGGGTTACGAAGTATAATATAGTTAGTCGCCGCCTACTCTACTTCTGTCTGCAACTCTATATTCTTTATTATATTTTGTGTATACATCTTCAAAAAGCATCGAAAGATTTCGCATCGTCTGAGATTTGTAAGTTTCTCTTTATCGATCTCAAATAATCATGTGTTGAGTTGTAAGATCATGTGATTTGTTAGTAAATAAAGTTATTAGATGATCTCTATAGCGAGTATGTCTCCATCTTTCTTCATGAAGCAAGTATGTTTCTATCTTACTTCATTGAGTTCTCAAGTATCTTGCTCTGCTATACATTTTTCAGTTTACATATAATTTTGTCTTGAAAGAATCAAATGGTCGTATGTTATTTGGTTGGAAATCATGGGCACATCGGTACATTTGTCACCGTCTTTATGTTTTTTCTTACTGGAAAAATTGACGAGCCTTTATATTCTTGCTCTATCTGTATGTAAATACTCGAATCAACGCAACTATTAAACTTTCAAGAAAAATTTGGTAACAAACTAAGATTAGTTCTAGAGTATTCATTTTAAGGTAAATCCACTTTCTCTTGGAAAGATCTGAAGATTACAACCGAAATACATTGGTAGATCTTTATCTGCATGCTTTGCATCCCTAGTTTTAATCCAATTCAGTCCTTTAGGTAGCACAAATATTTATAGTTAAAAACATACATATTAAATCAATTTCAAGACAATTGGAGAATTCCTAAATTTCAAGATTATTTAACTCAGAATCTCACAAAGATTATTCTTAATGTAAGTTGACATGGTTGTGATTTTTCACCAAAACATCATCCCAAAGTTTGTTGGACCCACATTTCACTCATTTTTCTATAACATAAAAGTCAAACCTTAAAACTCACAACCTTCATATCCAAACACGGAACAAGTTTAGTTTTCTAAATAATGAATCCTTTCAATCCAAACGAAGCCTAATTTATAAGTGAGTGAAATAATTTATCAAATGAATAAGGTATATAGTATTCAATTTCATTTCGTACTTAACAAATTCCAATTTTTAGTTAAGCTATATTTTCCATTCACATTATCTCTAACTAACTTTTAGATCCTCATCAACTTCAATACAGTCTCTATGTAAGCCTTAGTGTCTATCTAAATACTTGAATCTTCATGTGTTAATTCTATTGTTACAAAATAAGCCTGTACTTAAATATTTTTGTGAAATGTATATAAAAATTGGAATGCATTTTTTCGAAGATCATATGGTTGTGGCGACTGTCCACAACACAATGATAAGTTGGCCTTGTTATATACATTGACATAATTATTTGTATTTATACGTATCATGAATCATGACATATGTGACATGGCTTCCCACCTTGCGTCTTAAACCACATTTGCCAATTCTAGACAGTAACATCGATAATTTCCAACTGCCTTAACTCTATAGCGTGCAAAGTTATTCAACATTCTTGATTTTAATTATCAACTCTTCTTTTGTGTTCCTGTGCAGATCATGCACGTAAAATCACAGAGTAAATATAAGATCGATGTTTATGACATTTCAATTTGGTCTCTATCTACAATGACGATACCGGTACACTTTCTATATGTGAGTGTCAATAATTTTGTGCTTGTTTTTCTCATTTAATTATGTGTTTTAATTACACGAGTTTGCTCTTTGTACACTGTCTCTCATTGTATTGCAAAATAATGTAAATAAATTTAAGACGAATTAATGGTGGAGTAAATATTATATCTCCGAAAAACTATATTTACATGGTTGTTTAGGAATTAATGAATGGACTATAAATTAAATGATTTCAAAAAGAAATGATATATTTATTTTAGTGTGTCAATTATGTTGTGACTAACTATTAGCATTAAATGTGAGTAAATAATATATTAATACGTGACATTGATTATCTAATAACTTTGGAAAAAAATATTTAATTATATACTAATTATCAACTACTTTTAGGGGACAATTATTATTATATTTATTGATGATTGTTATAAAGTATGAGAGTGTGTTTGGGTCCAAAAAATATCTTCGATTATTCGTACCCACAATTAAAATAAGAAATAGTTTAGTTTGAAAAATATGATTTTATAACCTAATTTGCAACAGAAGAATATATATACATATATATTTGAGAAAACGAAAGAATATCATTGTTGCGAGGCTGGAATGAATATAATCAACGTCAGCTAGGTCACACAAAATAATTTAGTTGTATTTTTATTTTGAAGAGAAAAACCACATTGTTCAGATAATTTACACAAATTCCTCTAAAAAGAATAATTTACACAAAAATGAACTACTGTAAAAAATGGGAACCAAACTGACCCAATAATCTTGGCCTACTGGCAAGCACCTAGGGCGCACCTTAGACATCCACACCGGCGCATGGTAGTCACTTGCATACGAAGCTATAAATACCCAGTTCCTGGAGTGAAACCTTTCGTCTTTCATCTCCCGATTTCTTCTGTTCCCTGTCCATAACTCAATCCAAAGCCCCGAGAAAGATGGTGAATCACTCTCTATTCACCTACTCTCAAGCCTCAGGCGCCTCCACCTCAGGTGGTAGCGCCGCCAATGCCCCTCAGCCGCACTCCGCCGCGTCCCCAACCATAGACCAGCTGATTAAATTGATCCGTGACTTTCCCGAGTATCGAGGACAAGCTATCAGCGCTCTCAGTAAGGTTAATTTCGATCCTAGTCGTAAAGAGATAGTTTTTTCACACGTAAATTGAACTTCGAGATCGTCGGATTACGACGAATGTGACTGTATGAAGCGTCGATCTATGTTTCTCTGCATGTTGCTTTATCACTGCTTTCAGTGGCTGTTCTGATCCCTCGTGCCATCAAATTGTCTCTTTTCTGGATTTGAATGATGCAGATTGTTTTTTATTAATTGTCTAATACAGTTATACGAGTGCGTGATTAGGAGTCTGATTGAGAATTTATATGAATTCTGAACTTGTCCAACCAAAATAACATGATAACTTTGATTACTAAATTAGTCTGATAGTCGATTAGTCTGGGTAATATTGCTCTGCATGTTGCCTTGCTAATTGATTTGGATTATCAACCTATTGCCCTCATTGTCTTTCTTTATTTCTTTCTTTTTTTATGCTCTTATATTTTATTGGGAAAAAGTACAAAAATAAATAGTTTTCTAAAAACATAATTACTCCTGTAATGTCAGTTTCTAATACTTGCTTCTTGTTTACTATACGTGATGAGTTTTGTTTGTGATGATTGTATAATTTATTCTTGTTTCTTGTTTAGATGAGAGACAACAGCGCCCATCTTGCTACTGCAATATGGCATACTCCGATGATAGTCGCAATCCTGTTACAAGTATGTGCTCCTGAATCCCAATATTCTTCTTTCATGATTTGCTTATTTGGGAAGTGTTTGCATTGCTAATTGTGATTACCAAATATGTGCAGGAAGTGATAGGGGCGTATAGGCTTCTTTCGCCCTTCAGGCTCAACAGCCAGGACATAGAGAGAGTCTGCGATACGCTAGCGCTCTTTACAGTGAGTAATCATTGTCATTCCTTGAGCTTTAACTTAGTAATGACATGTTTAAAAGTCGTTAGTTCTCCTACTTTTTTTTTGTGCCATTTTTTGACAGTTTGTGGCATCACATAAGGAATTGAGGAAGCCATTAATGGATGGTACCTTCCTATTTTCCTCCATTCATTATATCCAGAACATGTCTTCTATCACTACCTTTAATGAGTTTTCAATTATAACTAGTATCATTGTATTTGAATTTGGTTATTTGCAGCTCATATTCCAGTCTATGTATACCCATTCCTGAAGCCAATGGCAACAGCCACTAGCCAGCAAGAAGGGTTACTGAAGCTTGCTAGTTTGGGTGTCATTGCCAGCCTAGTGCAGGTTAATTCGAACTCCTTGTACTAATCTGTTTGTATACATCAGGTGCTCTTGATTAGCATTTCCTTAAATCCTTCAGTTTATGTATATTTTCCTTTTGCAGGATGACGATCCAGAAGCTATTAAATTTCTTCTGGCAACAGATGTGTTTCCCTTTTGTTTACAGTGCTCGGAAGACAGCGATGAAAGGTTAAATATCGTAAGTGCATCACCTCTTTTTTCATCTAAGTCAGTTCATGTTACTATTTTTGTACTCATACTTAATGGTAACTAATAATATGAAGTAGTAATATGATTGTCTCCGGTATATTTAAAAAATATAAACAAAAAATTTTAGTTTAAACCCGCGAAACTTCAGAGATCCTGATTTTTTAAGAAGCTAATGAGATATGATAATTAAACTTGAGTTCGGCCTGATTAATTTTCGTCCAACGTAGCTAGGTTTGGAGTCACTTGTCTGCTTGGTGATATTGTAGGCTGATGTGAAATAGACGATAAGATCATATGAGCGGACATCTTTTATCTGTTAAAAAGAGTTGAATCATTTATCACATAAAATTATTAGGAGAACAAAAACTTGTATGGCGTGAAGGATTCAAGAGTCATGAGGAAGCACATGTAGTTTGATTGTTTCGTTTTCAAGTAAATTAGATTTTTCCTATGAAATTTACGGGGCTAATGTGTTTCCAATGAGTGGGGATATCACAAACTGACAAGTACTCACTCTTACATGCAACTGTCAATGTACAGCTTGCAACTCGTATTATCTCGAAGATATTGGATCAAAACATAGCGTACATATGTGACAATCTGCAACATTTCCAAGCCGTGGTAGTCTTATTGGGCAGGGTGGTAGATAGGATTGATCAAGCATCATCACCACAACTAATGCTGCTTCTGTTGAGGGCTATCATCAATTGCTACTTTTGCTTGTCAAGGGAGCATAGGTGAGTTATGTATATCTTGTTAGTCTTTATATTAGCAATTTCTTGTTTTGTTTAATATCATTTTGCGGAAATAAGTTTTCTTTTATCATATTTCATCAAAATGTTAGGGCATGCGCCATGCTGAAACAATGTTTTCCAGCAAAGTTAAGAAGTGGTCCAATCGTAAGCACGCTGCGTGATGTAAGTTCCATATCCAAAATTTGTTTTATTTCTTCATATAAACTAATTAAATTTCTTCAACAGAACCTTTTGGATTCTTGACTCTGCTCATGTCTTGGGTGGTTCTCTATTTTAACTTTCTTAGTTCTTGATACATATGTTTGGAATCGGTCATTTACACATTTACCCATTTCAATTTTGCAGAACGATTCAAATAGTTTTAAAGTGTTGGAAGTTGTGGTTCGTAACATCATCAAGACATGAGAGGTCTGACAAGATGGAACAACTGTTACGGAGGATGTTGCTTGTGTAATCAATGGGAGATAGGATCGAACTTCACAGCAATTTGCATTGTAATATGTTGTGATCGATGTATGATTTTTGTGGAAATTAGACACTGTCTTTTTTATAGCAAATTAAGCAACTTTGTTAACTTTCACTCCTTCAATAGAGTGCGCTTGTTTCTCTCCTTTGCGATGTATTCAAATTTGATTTTACTTGCTTGAATCAAGTGCTTCATAACTGGTCACATAGATACTACAGTGTATTTTGAGCTACTGAAGTAACCGATTGTTCTTTTTTACTAGTCTAAAGTCTGCCCATGCTCATGGCATCATTTAGATTATTGAATTGTGCAGCATCATCACTTTGGATAATACATAGATTGGGCATATTTCGGGAATGAAGAGATATTGAATTTCCTTATTTTCTATACATTGCATTCACTTAGATCTAGATCTCAAATGAACTCTTAAGTCTCAAGTCCTACACAAACCAGAAAGGACTGAACCGAAATGTTGAACAAGGTTTAAGGCAAAATGTCTATTTCTCAAAAGTTAAGGCAAGTAATGGACTGGACTGAAAGAGAGAAAAAGGGTTAGGCAATCATTTCAATTTTTCGAAAATGAAGGGCAGGTGATGGACTGAACTGAAACATAGCACAAGGTTTATGGAATACATTTCAATTTCTCACAAATCAAGCCTACACAAACCCAAAAAAGGACTGAACTGAAAATGTTCAACAAGGTTTAAGGAAAACATTTCAATATCTCACAAATTAAGGTAAGTAATGGACTGAACTGAAACATCAAACAATGGGTTAGGCAAACATTTCAATTTTGGGTAAAAGACACTTTTTACCCCTATATTTAGATAAAATACACTATGCACCATGATGTTTGAAAAGTTCCACTTCGTGCCCTAGTAAAAGATAAATACTAACGGAGACGGCACAAATACTCCCCCCCCCCCAACACCCTATCTTCTTCCTCTTCACTCATTTCTTCTCCTTCTTGTACTCTTCTCAAAATCAGTATCTTCTTCTCGAACCTTAGCCGCCATTTTCATCTCCTCTCTCTCATATCCCCCCACCGGACTCCACAACCCTAGCCACCAAGTACTAAACTTTTGAAGAACAACAACTAAGATTTGGGAAAGAAAATACTAAAATAGAGTATTCTTTCTTCACTTGTTATTACTTTTCATATATTAAAAAAAGAAGATAAAGATGTGTTATTGGTGGTTGTGTAATTTTCTTAGTTGGTTACAGATGTAACAGACTTTTACTCAAACTAGGAGTAATAGTCAGAACAATGATAAAAGGTTGCTTCACGGACGGATCTTGACAGAAGGGTGTAAAGTGTCCAAATATTTTTCCGTTACGAGGGTACAAAGTGAAAATTTTCAAACATCAGGGGTAGAGGTTCACCGTATGCTTTGTGCGGTTTTCTCTGTGATTGGAAATCAAGATACTTAAAAGATGGTCACCCTCATGATGGATTTTTCTGCCATGTACTCGCACTCGCAGTTCGTCTGTCTCGTGGGCAAAATGCCCTTTATATCATCTATTTGATCTAGAAATGATTCATGTTGAGCAATCAAATGGTCGAGTTGATGTGCTGTCATATGTTAATGTCACATTTCTGACAAAGTGGGTATTTGAAAGATATCAGCGATACTCTAGCACTCTTTACGGTGAGTAATCATTGTCATTCCTTGAGCTACAACTTTGTAACTTTGTAACGGCTTCTTTTTACGGTCATTTGTATAGTTGTATTCAATGATGGACTTGTTTTTTATTTCCCTAATAGTAATGAATTGTTTAAAATATGTGAGTTCTAATAGCTTTTTTGCTTTGTCTTGACAGTTTGTGGCTTCACATAAGGAAACAAGGAAGCCGTTAATGGATGGTACTATTTTATCGAGAAATTGTGTTCTATTGTATCACTACTTTTTATGAGTTTTCAATTATAGTTAGTATTATTGGGTTTGAATTTGGTTCTTCGCAAGTCATATTCCAGTCTATGTATACCCATTCCTGAAGCCGATGGCAACAGCCACAAGCCAGCAAGAAGGATTTCTGAAGCTCGCTAGTTTAGGCGTCATTGCCAGCTTAGTGCAGGTTCGAACTCCTTATGCTTATTTGTTCGTATACATCAAGTGCTCTAAATTCGCATTTCTATAAATCCTTCTGTTTCTGAATGTTTTCCTTTTGCAGGATTACAATTCAGAAGCTGTTAAATTTCTTCTTGCAACAGAAGTATTTCCCCTTTGTTTACAGTGCTTGGAAGACAGCCATGAAATGTTAAATATCGTAAGTGCATCACCTCTTTTTTCATTTAAATCAGTTCATGTTACTGTTTTTGTACCATACTTAATGGTAGCCAGTAATATGAACTGGTAATATGATTGTCTTCAGTATATTTACAAAATATAAACAAAAAGATTTAGTTTAAACCCGCGAAACTTCAGAGATCCTGAAGTTTTTTTACTTGTTTAATTATACGTGTGTGTAGTTTATGCTACGGAAGTTCAACCAGCTTATGCGTTTCAGCCTATGAACTATCGGGCCGCGAGGACGCTCGACATAAATTTGGGCTTATAACCTATTTTAAGTGGATTAGATTTGTTGGCCAGCGAAGGTCCAAATAAATTACGGCCCACTTGCATTATGTCATTCGTTATTACGTGTTTATAAATTACTTTGAGAGCTGTGAATTCCACGGTAGTAGGTGACAAATACTTTTAGGGTTACGAAGTATAATATAGTTAGTCGCCGCCTACTCTACTTCTGTCTGCAACTCTATATTCTTTATTATATTTTGTGTATACATCTTCAAAAAGCATCGAAAGATTTCGCATCGTCTGAGATTTGTAAGTTTCTCTTTATCGATCTCAAATAATCATGTGTTGAGTTGTAAGATCATGTGATTTGTTAGTAAATAAAGTTATTGGATGATCTCTATAGCGAGTATGTCTCCATCTTTCTTCATGAAGCAAGTATGTTTCTATCTTACTTCATTGAGTTCTCAAGTATCTTGCTCTGCTATACATTTTCCAGTTTACATATAATTTTGTCTTGAAAGAATCAAATGGTCGTATGTTATTTGGTTGGAAATCATGGGCACATCGGTACATTTGTCACCGTCTTTATGTTTTTTCTTATTGGAAAAATTGACGAGCCTTTATATTCTTGCTCTATCTGTATGTAAATACTCGAATCAACGCAACTATTAAACTTTCAAGAAAAATTTGGTAACAAACTAAGATTAGTTCTAGAGTATTCATTTTAAGGTAAATCCACTTTCTCTTGGAAAGATCTGAAGATTACAACCGAAATACATTGGTAGATCTTTATCTGCATGCTTTGCATCCCTAGTTTTAATCCAATTCAGTCCTTTAGGTAGCACAAATATTTATAGTTAAAAACATACATATTAAATCAATTTCAAGGCAATTGGAGAATTCCTAAATTTCAAAATTATTCAACTCAGAATCTCACAAAGATGATTCTTAATGTAAGTTGACATGGTTGTGATTTTTCACCAAAACATCATCCCAAAGTTTGTTGGACCCACATTTCACTCATTTTTCTATAACATAAAAGTCAAACCTTAAAACTCACAACCTTCATATCCAAACACGGAGCAAGTTTAGTTTTCTAAATAATGAATCCTTTCAATTCAAAGGAAGCCGATAAAAGTTTAATTTATAAGTGAGTGAAATAATTTATCAAATGAATAAGGTATATAGTATTCAATTTCATTTCGTACTTAACAAATTCCAATTTTTAGTTAAGCTATATTTTCCATTCACATTATCTCTAACTAACTTTTAGATCCTCATCAACTTCAATACAGTCTCTATGTAAGCCTTAGTGTCTATCTAAATACTTGAATCTTCATGTGTTAATTCTATTGTTACAAAATAAGCCTGTACTTAAATATTTTTGTGAAATGTATATAAAAATTGGAATGCATTTTTTCGAAGATCATATGGTTGTGGCGACTGTCCACAACACAATGATAAGTTGGCCTTGTTATATACATTGACATAATTATTTGTATTTATACGTATCATGAATCATGACATATGTGACATGGCTTCATAGCTTGCGTCTTAAACCACATTTGCCAATTCTAGACAGTAACATCGATAATTTCCAACTGCCTTAACTCTATAGCGTGCAAAGTTATTCAACATTCTTTATTTTAGTTATTAACTCTTCTTTTGTGTTCCTGTGCAGATCATGCATGTAAAATCACAGAGTAAATATAAGATCGATGTTTATGACATTTCAATTTGGTCTCTATCTACAATGACGATACCGGTACACTTTCTATATGTGAGTGTCAATACTTTTGTGCTTGTTTTTCTCATTTAATTATGTGTTTTAATTACACGAGTTTGCTCTTTGTACACTGTCTCTCATTGTTTTGCAAAATAATGTAAATAAATTTAAGACGAATTAATGGTGGAGTAAATATTCTATCTCCGAAAAACTATATTTACATGGTTGTTTAGGAATTAATGAATGAACTATAAATTAAATGATTTCAAAAAGAAATGATATATTTATTTTAGTGTGTCAATTATGTTGTGACTAACTATTAGCATTAAATGTGAGTAAATAATATATTAATACGTGACATTGATTATCTAATAACTTTGGAAAAAAATATTTAATAATATACTAATTATCAACTACTTTTAGGGGACAATTATTATTATATTTATTGATGATTGTTATAAAGTATGAGAGTGTGTTTGGGTCCAAAAAATATCTTCGAGTATTCGTACCCACAATTAAAATAAGAAATAGTTTAGTTTGAAAAATATGATTTTATAACCTAATTTGCAACGAAAGAATATATATACATATATATTTGAGAAAACGAAAGAATATCATTGTTGCGAGGCTGGAATGAATATAATCAACGTCAGCTAGGTCACACAAAATAATTTAGTTGTATTTTTATTTTGAAGAGAAAAACCACATTGTTCAGATAATTTACACAAATTCCTCTAAAAAGAATAATTTACACAAAAATGAACTACTGTAAAAATTGGGAACCAAACTGACCCAATAATCTTGGCCTACTGGCAAGCACCTAGGGCGCACCTTAGACATCCACACCGGCGCATGATAGTCACTTGCATACGAAGCTATAAATACCCAGTTCCTGGAGTGAAACCTTTCGTCTTTCATCTCCCGATTTCTTCTGTTCCCTGTCCACAGTCCATTACTTACCTTAATTTGTGAGAAATTGAAATGTTTTCCTTAAACCTTGTTGAACATTTTCAGTTCAGTCCTTTTTTGGGTTTGTGTAGGCTTGATTTGTGAGAAATTGAAATGTAGTCCATAAACCTTGTATTTTAATTATTAACTCTTCTTTTGTGTTCCTGTGCAGATCATGCATGTAAATGTTTATGACATTTCAATTTGGTCTCTATCTACAATGACGATACCGGTACACTTTCTATATGTGAGTGTCAATACTTTTGTGCTTGTTTTTCTCATTTAATTATGTGTTTTAATTACACGAGTTTGCTCTTTGTACACTGTCTCTCATTGTTTTTCAAAATAATGTAAATAAATTTAAGACGAATTAATGGTGGAGTAAATATTATATCTCCGAAAAACTATATTTACATGGTTGTTTAGGAATTAATGAATGGACTATAAATTAAATAATTTCAAAAAGAAATGATATATTTATTTTAGTGTGTCAATTATGTTGTGACTAACTATTAGCATTAAATGTGAGTAAATAATATATTAATACGTGACATTGATTATCTAATAACTTCGGAAAAATTATTTAATAATATACTAATTATCAACTACTTTTAGGGGACAATTATTATTATATTTATTGATGATTGTTATAAAGTATGAGAGTGTGTTTGGGTCCAAAAAATATCTTCGATTATTCGTACCCACAATTAAAATAAGAAATAGTTTAGTTTGAAAAATATGATTTTAAAACCTAATTTGCAACGAAAGAATATATATACATATATATTTGAGAAAACGAAAGAATATCATTGTTGCGAGGCTGGAATGAATATAATCAACGTCAGCTAAGTCACACAAAATAATTTAGTTGTATTTTTATTTTGAAGAGAAAAACCACATTGTTCAGATAATTTCCACAAATTCCTCTAAAAAGAATAATTTACACAAAAATGAACTACTGTAAAAATTGGGAACCAAACTGACCCAATAATCTTGGCCTACTGGCAAGCACCTAGGGCGCACCTTAGACATCCACATAGGCGCATGGTAGTCACTTGCATACGAAGCTATAAATACCCAGTTCCTGGAGTGAAACCTTTCGTCTTTCATCTCCCGATTTCTTCTATTCCCTGTCCATAACTCAATCCAAAGCCCCGAGAAAGATGGTGAATCACTCTGATGCAGGAGAAAATTGGAAAATTAATCAGTCGCGTCCAGAAAAGCAGTTTTGGTCAAAACGCAGAATCAGGGGCAGAATTGAAGGATGTCGGATTCATGCAAAATCATACATTATTTTGAGTGGAAACAACGTTCTAAACAGAACCCGTGATAAATTACGGGCACCACCCTTATTTGGTCAAATTCGGTCATTTAGGGGTCTAATCAGCGTTTTGTCATTTTTAGTAATATTTATTTTTCTAATTAGGAGGTCAAATAAAACCCGATTTGGGTGAATCTTTTTGCTGAGTCTTTATTTTGTTTAGGACTTTAATTTATGATTGTTTTTGAGATTTTGCTATTTTTGACAAAATTATGTTTTTTAGCTATTTATACCGGCTTGTGGGTAAATTTCAGCAGACTTTGATTATTGAAATTATTCAGAACTCTAGAGAGCTTCGTGCCCTAGTTCTTTACCCTTTTCTTTGTTGATTCCGCTGTGTACCCACGCTCGGTGATTTTACCCGACTTTGGCCGAGACAAGACGCTTGTTCTTGTATCTGCTGATTTTTATTGGCAAAAATTGAGTGCTGACGTGGCGCACTATGTGGACCGTTGCTATGTGTGTCAGCGATCGAAAGGAGTTCTCACGAATGCAGGTCTTTACACTCCTTTACCTGTCCCTGAGGCACCATAGTTTGATGTCAGTATGGATTTTGTTCTCGGCTTACCCCGCACCCAGAGAGCAGCGGATTCTGTCCTTGTTGTTGTTGACAGGTTTAATAAAATGGCACATTTTGGGTCAAACTTTCACGTACGTGTTTCTTTCAATAAGGCCAAACTGTTGGGCCAATTTCGGGATTTTGCCATTTTTGGCATATTTTATGATTTAAGCTATATATGCCAGGCTTGTGGGCAGAATTGAGCAGTTTTTGGTCAATAGATATTTTCTTCGAACCCTAGAGTCTCTCTACAGGTTTGTGCCTTTCTTTTCGTTGTTCTGCTGCGTTTGATCCCTCGCCTTGATTCAATTCGGCGTCAGGTTGGTATCAGAGCAAGTTCAACTTGGGAGGAAGATCATCATCGACGATGCCTCGTGGACGTGCTCGTGGCCGTGGGCAGCAGGTTGCTGAAGATGCCCCCCAGAGAGAACGTAACCTCGAAGACGTGATGAGGATAGAAGATCTGCAGCGACAGAACCAGGTTCAGCAGCAGCGGATCGAAGAGCTGACACGGCGCCTGGCGGCGCAAGATCTGGATGATCAGGAAGACTCAGACGACGACTCAGAGACGTCACTCGAAAACCCGTACCATCGCGAACCACGAGTTCGGGGGTACAGTGGTCGTGACGATCATCGCAGCGGTCTAGGCTTCAAGGTCGAGATCCCTAGTTATTCCGGTACCCTTCAGGCCGATGGATTCATCGATTGGCAACAAGGTGGATCGGATCTTTGAGTACAAGGAAGTTTCTGAACGTGAGAAGGTGAAGTTGGTCGCAATCAAGCTCAAGGGCAGAGCTTCAGCATGGTGGGAGCAGTTGCGACGTTCTCGTGAGAAGCAGGGAAAACCGAAGATTGCTGAATGGGAAAAGATGAAGAAGAAGATGAAGGCTCACTTTCTTCCCTTCGGCTACACCCAAACCCTATATCAGCGTCTCCACACGCTGAGGCAGGGTGTTAAATCGGTGGAAGATTACACTGAGGAGTTCTACCAGTTGATCGCCCGCAACGACCTATCCGAAACAGAAGAGCAGCTAGTAGCACGGTACTTGTCAGGTTTGCGACAATCACTGCAGGATGTTCTATGCCTGCAGACTTTCTGGACGGTTTGAGAAGTTTACCAGAGGGCTCTTATTGTGGAGAAGCAACAGAGCAGAAAACCTGCATCGAGGGCCGATCAGACCAATCGATCGACTCGATCTCAGGAGTCCCGACCAGCCACCCAGGCAGCACATGGTGCATCGAGAAGCGGCTTCAAGTGCTACAAGTGTGGCGAGCCAGGACACAGGGCGACAGAGTGCAAGAAGCCGATTTTGCAAAAGCCGAAGAGTTTATTCATCGAAGAGGGTACTACGGACGAGGTCGAAGAAGCGGAGTACGAGGGAGACCCCGTATATGATGACTACGGAGATGAAGATGTGCTTTACGGGGATGGTCATGAGAATCTGGTCGTCCCTAAAAACTTGCTAACTCCCAAGGGTGACTCGGAGGATGATTGGTTGAGGACCAATATCTTTCACACTACCAGCACAATTGGGAAGAAGGTTTGCAAGATGATCCTAGGCGGCGGCAGTTGCGACAACATAGTCTCTGAAGAAGCTGTCAAGAACTTGCAGCTGAAGACGGAGCAGCATCCTGCGCCTTACAAGCTGCCATGGTTGATCCGAGGTTCCGAGGTAACAGTTGATAAAAGATGTCTTGTTTCTTTTTCAATTGGTAATAAGTATCATGATAGTCATTAGTGTGACGTGGTGAAGATGGATGCATGTCATGTTTTGTTGGGTCGTCCGTGGCAGTACGATAGACGTGTGTTCCATGATGGGTACAAGAATACCCATTCGTTTGTGATGAAGGGGAAGAAAATCGTACTAGCTCCGCAACGGGAGGGTTCCACTCCGGCTCCAACCGCGCCGGCTAACCTTCTTTCTCGATCCCAGTTCTTGGGGGAGATTCAGCGGGAAAAGTTTGTTTATGCGTTGATCCCTTCTAATAATAGTGCCAGTAATGAGGAATCTGAATTACCCCCTGAGGTGCAGCAGGTTTTGGATGAGTTCTCCTACTTGATGCCAGAGGACCTCCCTCCTGGTTTGCCACCAATGAGAGGTATCCAGCATCAGATAGACCTAGTTCCAGGTTCTAGTCTGCCAAACAGACCTGCCTATCGTCTCAGTCCAAAGGAAGCAGAAGAGTTACAGAGGCAGGTAGTTGAATTACTTGAGAGGGGTTACATCAGAGAGAGTATGAGTCCTTGCGCAGTACCCGCTCTGCTAGTTCCAAAGAAGGATGGTTCATGGCGCATGTGTGTAGACAGCATAGCCATCAATCAGATCACTGTGAAGTACAGGTTTCCCATTCCGCGGCTTGATGATATGCTAGATCAACTGTCCGGCTCTCAGGTCTTCTCAAAGATTGACCTCAAGAGTGGATACCATCAGATTCGGATCAAGCAGGGGGATGAGTGGAAGACCGCGTTCAAGACACAGCAAGGGTTGTACGAGTGGATGGTGATGCCTTTCGGTCTCTCCAACGCACCTAGCACCTTCATGCGGTTTATGCATCAGGTTTTGAGGCCTTTCATGGGGAAGTTTGTTGTCGTTTATTTCGATGACATTCTTATTTACAGTCCCACATGGGCTGTTCACTTTGATCATTTGCGAGCTGTCTTTGAAGCATTGAAGGCGGAGAGTTTGTTCATTAACAGGAAGAAGTGTTTCTTTTTCACTACTTATGTGCAATTTCTGGGTTTCATTGTGTCTACTGATGGTGTGCATGCAGATCCTTCGAAGATTGAGGCAATTGTGGACTGATTTTGATATGTTATGAATTATTGAAATTTTTCTGAACCTAGAGAGGTTTTTCCCCTAGTGTCTTTCATGATTTTCCTTTCTAAATCGTTGCTTCTTGCTGCTCCCATAAAACGCCTCGATTCAATTCGGCGTCAGTTGGTATCAGAGCTCAATTCGACGTGGGAAGAAGATCGTCATAACCATGGTGCGTGGACGACCTGGCGGCTGCGGGCAGGTTCCGGTTGAGGAAGCCCCCCAACGGGAAATTAACCTCCAAGGGGTTATTATGATGGTTGCAGAAGGTCAAGCCTTGGATCATGACATGGAGCCCGCGTTCGAGATTGCATTCAATCGCGAGCGTTATGGAAGACCAAGTTCCATGATCGACGAGCTAGATTCTACGGGTATGTTTCAAATTGAACATATTTTTCGTGATGCAATCTTTTACAGGCGTATTTCTAAATCATGTGAATCTGAGGTGGATTGGACAATCCCTCCGGTTTATGATGACTATGGAGATGGCGATGAAATTACATATGACGACGAAGAGACGAAATTTGAATTAAACGAGTCAGTAGTTTTTCCGTTCAAGGTTCCATCCTTCTATTGTGATCCTTTCTTGGTGGAGCGGATCATTCAAGTTCCTAAATCGAACTCGAGGACGAGTTCTTTTGAAGAGGGGGTGACTGATGCAGGAGAAAATTGGAAAATTAATCAGTCGCGTCCAGAAAAGCAGTTTCGGTCAAAACGCAGAATCAGGGGCAGAATTGAAGGATGTCGGATTCATGCAAAATCATACACTATTTTGAGAGGAAACAACGTTCTAAACAGAACCCGTGATATATCACGGGCACCACCCTGATTTGGTCAAATTCGCTCATTTAGGGGTCCAAATCAGCGTTTTGTCATTTTTAGTAATATTTATTTCTCTAATTAGGAGGTCAAATAAAACCCGATTTGGGTGAATCTTTTTGCTGAGTCTTTATTTTGTTTAGGACTTTAATTTATGCTTTTTTTGAGATTTTGCTATTTTTGGCAAAATTATGTTTTTTAGCTATTTATACCGGCTTGTGGGTACATTTCAGCAGACTTTGATTATTGAAATTATTCAGAACTCTAGAGAGCTTCGTGCCCTAGTTCTTTACCCTTTTCTTTGTGGATTCCGCTGTGTACCCACGCTCGGTGATTTTACCCGGCGTCACACTCTCTATTCACCTACTCTCAAGCCTCAGGCGCCTCCACCTCAGGTGGTAGCGCCGCCAATGCCCCTCAGCCGCACTCCACTGCGTCCCCAACCATAGACCAGCTGATTAAATTGATCCGTGACTTTCCCGAGTATCGAGGACAAGCTATCAGCGCTCTCAGTAAGGTTAATTTCGATCCTAGTCGTAAAGAGATAGTTTTTTCACACGTAAATTGAACTTCGAGATCGTCTTATTAAGACGAATGTGACTGTATGAAGCGTCGATCTATGTTTCTCTGCATGTTGCTTTATCACTGCTTTCAGTGGCTGTTCTGATCCCTCGTGCCATCAAATTGTCACTAATCACGGTCTTTTCTGGATTTGAATGATGCAGATTGTTTTTTATTAATTGTCTAATACAGTTATACGAGTGCGTGATTAAGAGCCTGATTGAGAATTTATCTGAATTCTAAACTTGTCCAACCAAAATAACATGATAACTTTGATTACTAAATTAGTCTGATTGTCGATTAGTCTGGGTAATATTGCTCTGCATGTTGCCTTGCTAATTGATTTGGATTATCAACCTATTGCCCTCATTGTCTTTCTTTATTTCTTTCTTTTTTTATGCTCTTATATTTTATTGGGAAAAAGTACAAAAATAAATTGTTTTCTAAAAATATAATTACTCCTGTAATGTCAGTTTCTAATACTTGCTTCTTGTTTACTATACGTGATGAGTTTTGTTTGTGATGAATGTATAATTTATTCTTGTTTCTTGTTTAGATGAGAGACAACAGCTCCCATCTTGCTACTGCAATATGGCATACTCCGATGATAGTCGCAATCCTGTTACAAGTATGTGCTCCTGAATCCCAATATTCTTCTTTCATGATTTGCTTATGTGGGAAGTGTTTGCATTGCTAATTGTGATTACCAAATATGTGCAGGAAGTGATAGGGGCGTATAGGCTTCTTTCGCCCTTCAGGCTCAACAGCCAGGACATAGAGAGAGTCTGCGATACGCTAGCGCTCTTTACAGTGAGTAATCATTGTAATTCCTTGAGCTTTAACTTAGTAATGACATGTTTAAAAGTCGTTAGTTCTCATAGTTTTTTTTTTGTGCCATTTTTTGACAGTTTGTGGCATCACATAAGGAAACGAGGAAGCCGTTAATGGATGGTACCTTCCTATTTTCCTCCATTCATTATATCCAGAACATGTCTTCTATCACTACCTTTAATGAGTTCTCAATTATAATTAGTATCATTGTATTTGAATTTGGTTATTTGCAGCTCATATTCCAGTCTATGTATACCCATTCCTGAAGCCAATGGCAACAGCCACTAGCCAGCAAGAAGGGTTACTGAAGCTTGCTAGTTTGGGTGTCATTGCCAGCCTAGTGCAGGTTAATTCGAACTCCTTGTACTAATCTGTTTGTATACATCAGGTGCTCTTGATTAGCATTTCCTTAAATCCTTCAGTTTATGTATATTTTCCTTTTGCAGGATGACGATCCAGAAGCTATTAAATTTCTTCTGGCAACAGATGTGTTTCCCTTTTGTTTACAGTGCTTGGAAGACAGCGATGAAAGGTTAAATATCGTAAGTGCATCACCTCTTTTTTCATTTAAGTCAGTTCATGTTACTATTTTTGTACTCATACTTAATGGTAACTAATAATATGAAGTAGTAATATGATTGTCTCCGGTATATTTAAAAAATATAAACAAAAAATTTTAGTTTAAACCCGCGAAACTTCAGAGATCCTGATTTTTTAAGAAGCTAATGAGATATGATAATTAAACTTGAGTTCGGCCTGATTAATTTTCGTCCAACGTAGTTAGGTTTGGAGTCACTTGTCTGCTTGGTGATATTGTAGGCTGATGTGAAATAGACGATAAGATCATATGAGCGGACATCTTTTATCTGTTAAAAAGAGTTGAATCATTTATCACATAAAATTATTAGGAGAACAAAAACTTGTATGGCGTGAAGGATTCAAGAGTCATGAGGAAGCACATGTAGTTTGATTGTTTCGTTTTCAAGTAAATTAGATTTTCCTATGAAATTTACGGGGCTAATGTGTTTCCTATGAGTGGGGATATCACAAACTGACAAGTACTCACTCTTACATGCAATTGTCAATGTACAGCTTGCAACTCGTATTATCTCGAAGATATTGGATCAAAACATAGCGTACATATGTGACAATCTGCAACATTTCCAGGCCGTGGTAGTCTTATTGGGCAGGGTGGTAGATAGGATTGATCAAGCATCATCACCACAACTAATGCTGCTTCTGTTGAGGGCTATCATCAATTGCTACTTTTTCTTGTCAAGGGAGCATAGGTGAGTTATGTATATCTTGTTAGTCTTTATATTAGCAATTTCTTGTTTTGTTTAATATCATTTTGCGGAAATAAGTTTTCTTTTATCATATTTCATCTGTTAGGGCATGCGCCATGCTGAAACAATGTTTTCCAGCAAAGTTAAGAAGTGGTCCAATCGTAAGCACGCTGCGTTATGTAAGTTCCATATCCAAAATTTGTTTTATTTCTTCATATAAACTAATTAAATTTCTTCTACAGAACTTTTTGGATTCTTGACTCTGCTCATGTCTTGGGTGGTTCTCTATTTTAACTTTCTTAGTTCTTGATACATATGTTTGGAATCGGTCATTTACACATTTACCCATTTCAATTTTGCAGAACGATTCAAATAGTTTTAAAGTGTTGGAAGTTGTGGTTCGTAACATCATCAAGACATGAGAGATCTGACAAGATGGAACAACTGTTACGGAGGATGTTTCTTGTGTAATCAATGGGAGATAGGATCGAACTTCACAGCAATTTGCATTGTAATATGTTGTGATCAATGTATGATTTTTGTGGAAATTAGACACTGTCTTTTTTATAAAAAATTAAGCAACTTTGTTAACTTTCACTCCTTCAATAGAGTGCGCTTGTTTCTCTCCTTTGCGATGTATTCAAATTTGATTTTACTTGCTTGAATCAAGTGCTTCATAACTGGTCACATAGATACTACAGTGTATTTTGAGCTACTGAAGTAACCGATTGTTCTTTTTTACTAGTCTAAAGTCTGCCCATGCTCATGGCATCATTTAGATTATTGAATTGTGCAGCATCATCACTTTGGATAATACATAGATTGGGCATATTTCGGGAATGAAGAGATATTGAATTTCCTTATTTTCTATACATTGCATTCACTTAGATCTAGATCTCAAATGAACTCTTAAGTCTCAAGTCCTACACAAACCAGAAAGGACTGAACCGAAATGTTGAACAAGGTTTAAGGCAAAATGTCAATTTCTCACAAGTTAAGGCAGGTAATGGACTGGACTGAAAGAGAGAAAAAGGATTAGGCAATCATTTCAATTTTTCGAAAATGAAGGGCAGGTGATGGATTGAACTGAAACATAGACAAGGTTTATGGAATACATTTCAATTTCTCACAAATCAAGCCTACACAAACCCAAAAAAAGGCTGAACTGAAAATGTTCAACAAGGTTTAAGGAAAACATTTCAATTTCTCACAAATTAAGGCAAGTAATGGACTGAACTGAAACATCAAACAATGGGTTAGGCAAACATTTCAATTTTGGGTAAAAGACACTTTTTACCCCTATATTTAGATAAAATACACTATGCACCATGATGTTTGAAAAGTTCCACTTCGTACCCTAGTAAAAGATAAATACTAACGGAGACGGCACAAAGACTCCCCCCCCCCCACACCCTATCTTCTTCCCCTTCTCTCATTTCTTCTCCTTCTTGTACTCTTCTCAAAATCAATATCTTCTTCTCGAACCTTAGCCGCCATTTTCATCTCCTCTCTCTCATATCCTCCCACCGGACTCCACAACCCTAGCCACCAAGTACTAAACTTTTGAAGAACAACAACTAAGATTTGGGAAAGAAAATACTAAAATAGAGTATTCTTTCTTCACTTGTTATTACTTTTCATATATTAAAAAAAGAAGATAAAGATGTGTTATTGGTGGTTGTGTAATTTTCTTAGTTGGTTACAGATGTAATAGAATTTTACTCAAACTAGGAGCAATAGTCAGAACAATGATAAAAGGTTGCTTCACGGACGGATCTTGACAGAAGGGTGTAAAGTGTCCAAATATTTTTCCGTTACGAGGGTACAAAGTGAAAATTTTCAAACATCAGGGGTAGAGGTTCACCGTATGCTTTGTGCGGTTTTCTCTGTGTTTGGAAATCAAGATACTTAAAAGATGGTCACCCTCATGATGGATTTTTCTGTCATGTACTCGCACTCGCAGTTCGTCTGTCTCGTGGGCAAAATGCCCTATATATCATCGATTTGATCTAGAAATGATTCATGTTGAGCAATCAAATGGTCGAGTTGATGTGCTGTCATATGTTAATGTCACATTTCTGACAAAGTGGGTATTTGAAAGATGTCTGCGATACTCTAGCACTCTTTACGGTGAGTAATCATTGTCATTCCTTGAGCTACAACTTTGTAACTTTGTAACTGCTTCTTTTTACGGTCACTTGTATAGTTGTATTCAATGATGGACTTGGTTTTTATTTCCATAATAGTAATGAAATGTTTAAAATATGTGAGTTCTAATAGCTTTTTTTGCTATTTCTTGACAGTTTGTGGCTTCACATAAGGAAACAAGGAAGCCGTTAATGATTGGTACTATTTTATCTAGAAATTGTGTTCTATTGTATCACTACTTTTTATGAGTTTTCAATTATAGTTAGTATTATTGGGTTTGAATTTGGTTCTTCGCAAGTCATATTCCAGTCTATGTATACCCATTCCTGAAGCCGTGGCAACAGCCACAAGCCAGCAAGAAGGATTTCTGAAGCTCGCTATTTTGGGCGTCATTGCCAGCTTAGTGCAGGTTCGAACTCCTTATGCTTATTTGTTCGTATACATCAGGTGTTCTAAATTCGCATTTCTATAAATCCTTCTGTTTCTGAATGTTTTCCTTTTGCAGGATGACAATCCAGAAGCTGTTAAATTTCTTCTTGCAACAGAAGTATTTCCCCTTTGTTTACAGTGCTTGGAAGACAGCCATGAAATGTTAAATATCGTAAGTGCATCACCTCTTTTTTCATTTAAATCAGTTCATGTTACTGTTTTTGTACCCATACTTAATGGTAGCTGGTAATATGAACTGGTAATATGATTGTGTTCAGTATATTTACAAAATATAAACAAAAAGATTTAGTTTAAACCCGCGAAACTTCAGAGATCCTGAAGTTTTTTTACTTGTTTAATTATACGTGTGTGTGTAGTTTATGCTACGGAAGTTCAACCAGCTTATGCGTTTCAGCCTATGAACTATCGGGCCGCGAGGACGCTCGACATAAATTTGGGCTTATAACCTATTTTAAGTGGATTAGATTTGTTGGCCAGCGAAGGTCCAAATAAATTACGGCCCACTTGCATTATGTCATTCGTTATTACGTGTTTATAAATTACTTTGAGAGCTGTGAAGTCCACGGTAGTAGGTGACAAATACTTTTAGGGTTACGAAGTATAATATAGTTAGTCGCCTACTCTACTTCTGTCTGCAACTCTATATTCTTTATTATATTTTGTGTATACATCTTCAAAAAGCATCGAAAGATTTCGCATCGTCTGAGATTTGTAAGTTTCTCTTTATCGATCTCAAATAATCATGTGTTGAGTTGTAAGATCATGTGATTTGTTAGTAACTAAAGTTATTGGATGATCTCTATAGCGAGTATGTCTCCATCTTTCTTCATGAAGCAAGTATGTTTCTATCTTACTTCATTGAGTTCTCAAGTATCTTGCTCTGCTATACATTTTCCAGTTTACATATAATTTTTTCTTGAAAGAATCAAATGGTCGTATGTTATTTGGTTGGAAATCATGGGCACATCGGTACATTTGTCACCGTCTTTATGTTTTTTCTTATTGGAAAAATTGACGAGCCTTTATATTCTTGCTCTATCTGTATGTAAATACTCGAATCAACGCAACTATTAAACTTTCAAGAAAAATTTGGTAACAAACTAAGATTAGTTCTAGAGTATTCATTTTAAGGTAAATCCACTTTCTCTTGGAAGGATCTGAAGATTACAACCGAAATACATTGGTAGATCTTTATATGCATGCTTTGCATCCCTAGTTTTAATCCAATTCAGTCCTTTAGGTAGCACAAATATTTATAGTTAAAAACATACATATTAAATCAATTTCAAGGCAATTCGAGAATTCCTAAATTTCAAGATTATTCAACTCAGAATCTCACAAAGATGATTCTTAATGTAAGTTGATATGGTTGTGATATTTCACCAAAACATCATCCCAAAGTTTGTTGGACCCACATTTCACTCATTTTTCTATAACATAGAAGTCAAACCTTAAAACTCACAACCTTCATATCCAAACACGGAACATGTTCAGTTTTCTAAATCATGAATCCTTTCAATCCAAACGAAGCCGATGAAAGTTTAATTTATAAGTGAGTGAAATAATTTATCAAATGAATAAGGTATATAGTAATCAATTTCATTTCGTACTTAACAAATTCCAATTTTTAGTTAAGCTATATTTTCCACTCACATTATCTCCAACTAACTTTTAGATCCTCATCAACTTCAAAACAGTCTCTATGTAAGCTTTAGTGGCTATCTAAATACTTGAATCTTCATGTGTTAATTCGATTGTTACAAAATAAGCCTGTACTTAAATATTTTTGTGAAATGTATGTAAAAATTGGCATGCATTTTTTCGAAGATCATATGGTTGTGGCGACTGTCCACAACACAATGATAAGTTGGCCTTGTTATATACATTGACATAATTGTTTGTATTTATACGTATCATGAATCATGACATATGTGACATGGCTTCCCAGCTTGCGTCTTAAACAACATTTGCCAATTCTAGACAGTAACATCGATAATTTCCAACTGCCTTAACTCTATAACGGGCAAAGTTATTCAACATTCTTTATTGTAATTATTAACTCTTCTTTTGTGTTCCTGTGCAGATCATGCATGTAAAATCACAGAGTAAATATAAGATCGATGTTTATGACATTTCAATTTGGTCTCTATCTACAATGACGATACCGGTACACTTTCTATATGTGAGTGTCAATACTTTTTTGCTTGTTTTTCTCATTTAATTATGTGTTTTAATTACACGAGTTTGCTCTTTGTACACTGTCTCTCATTGTTTTGCAAAATAATGTAAATAAATTTAAGACGAATAAATGGTGGAGTAAATATTATATCTCCGAAAAACTATATTTACATGGTTGGTTAGGAATTAATGAATGGACTATAAATTAAATAATTTCGAAAAGAAATGATATATTTATTTTAGTGTGTCAATTATGTTGTGACTAACTATTAGCATTAAATGTGAGTAAATAATATATTAATACGTGACATTGATTATCTAATAACTTTGGAAAAAAATTATTTAATAATATACTAATTATCAACTACTTTTAGGGGACAATTATTATTATATTTATTGATGATTGTTATAAAGTATGAGAGTGTGTTTGGGTCCAAAAAATATCTCCGATTATTCGTACCCACAATTAAAATAAGAAATAGTTTAGTTTGAAAAATATGATTTTATAACCTAATTTGCAACGAAAGAATATATATACATATATATTTGAGAAAACGAAAGAAATCATTGTTGCGAGGCTGGAATGAATATAATCAACGTCAGCTAGGTCACACAAAATAATTTAGTTGTATTTTTATTTTGAAGAGAAAAACCACATTGTTCAGATAATTTACACAAATTCCTCTAAAAAGAATAATTTACACAAAAATGAACTACTGTAAAAATTGGGAACCAAACTGACCTAATAATCTTGGCCTACTGGCAAGCACCTAGGGCGCACCTTAGACATCCACACCGGCGCATGGTAGTCACTTACATACGAAGCTATAAATACCCAGTTCCTGGAGTGAAACCTTTCGTCTTTCATCTCCCGATTTCTTCTGTTCCCTGTCCATAACTCAATCCAAAGCCCCGAGAAAGATGGTGAATCACTCTCTATTCACCTACTCTCAAGCCTCAGGCGCTACCACCTCCACCTCAGGTGGTAGCGCCGCCAATGCCCCTCAGCCGCACTCCGCCGCGTCCCCAACCATAGACCAGCTGATTAAATTGATCCGTGACTTTCCCGAGTATTGAGGACAAGCTATCAGCGCTCTCAGTAAGGTTAATTTCGATCCTAGTCGTAAAGAGATAGTTTTTTTACACGTAAATTGAACTTCGAGATCGTCTGATTACGACGAATGTGACTGTATGAAGCGTCGATCTATGTTTCTCTGCATGTTGCTTTATCACTGCTTTCAGTGGCTGTTCTGATCCCTCGTGCCATCAAATTGTCTCTTTTCTGGATTTGAATGATGCAGATTGTTTTTTATTAATTGTCTAATACAGTTATACGAGTGCATGATTAAGAGTCTGATTGAGAATTTATATGAATTCTGAACTTGTCCAACAAAAATAACATGATAACTTTGATTACTAAATTAGTCTGATAGTCGATTAGTCTGGGTAATATTGCTCTGCATGTTGCCTTGCTAATTGATTTGGATTATCAACCTATTGCCCTCATTGTCTTTCTTTATTTCTTTCTTTTTTTATGCTCTTATATTTTATTCGGAAAAAGTACAAAAATAAATAGTTTTCTAAAAATATAATTACTCCTGTAATGTCAGTTTCTAATACTTGCTTCTTGTTTACTATACGTGATGAGTTTTGTTTGTGATGATTGTATAATTTATTCTTGTTTCTTGTTTAGATGAGAGACAACAGCGCCCATCTTGCTACTGCAATATGGCATACTCCGATGATAGTCGCAATCCTGTTACAAGTATGTGCTCCTGAATCCCAATATTCTTCTTTCATGATTTGCTTATGTGGGAAGTGTTTGCATTGCTAATTGTGATTACCAAATATGTGCAGGAAGTGATAGGGGCGTATAGGCTTCTTTCGCCCTTCAGGCTCAACAGCCAAGACATAGAGAGAGTCTGCGATACGCTAGCGCTCTTTACAGTGAGTAATCATTGTCATTCCTTGAGCTTTAACTTAGTAATGACATGTTTAAAAGTCGTTAGTTCTGATACTTTTTTTTGTGCCATTTTTTGGCATTTTGTGGCATCACATAAGGAAACGAGGAAGCCGTTAATGGATGGTACCTTCCTATTTTCCTCCATTCATTATATCCAGAACATGTCTTCTATCACTACCTTTAATGAGTTTTCAATTATAATTAGTATCATTGTATTTGAATTTGGTTATTTGCAGCTCATATTCCAGTCTATGTATACCCATTCCTGAAGCCAATGGCAACAGCCACTAGCCAGCAAGAAGGGTTACTGAAGCTTGCTAGTTTGGGTGTCATTGCCAGCCTAGTGCAGGTTAATTCGAACTCCTTGTACTAATCTGTTTGTATACATCAGGTGCTCTTGATTAGCATTTCCTTAAATCCTTCAGTTTATGTATATTTTCCTTTTGCAGGATGACGATCCAGAAGCTATTAAATTTCTTCTGGCAACAGATGTGTTTCCCTTTTGTTTACAGTGCTCGGAAGACAGCGATGAAAGGTTAAATATCGTAAGTGCATCACCTCTTTTTTCATCTAAGTCAGTTCATGTTACTATTTTTGTACTCATACTTAATGGTAACTAATAATATGAAGTAGTAATATGGTTGTCTCCGGTATATTTAAAAAATATAAACAAAAAATTTTAGTTTAAACCCGCGAAACTTCAGAGATCCTGATTTTTTAAGAAGCTAATGAGATATGATAATTAAACTTGAGTTCGGCCTGATTAATTTTCGTCCAACGTAGTTAGGTTTAGAGTCACTTGTCTGCTTGGTGATATTGTAGGCTGATGTGAAATAGACGATAAGATCATATGAGCGGACATCTTTTATCTGTTAAAAAGATTTGAATCATTTATCACATAAAATTATTAGGAGAACAAAAACTTGTATGGCGTGAAGGATTCAAGAGTCATGAGGAAGCACATGTAGTTTGATTGTTTCGTTTTCAAGTAAATTAGATTTTCCTATGAAATTTACGGGGCTAATGTGTTTCCTATGAGTGGGGATATCACAAACTGACAAGTACTCACTCTTACATGCAACTGTCAATGTACAGCTTGCAACTCGTATTATCTCGAAGATATTGGATCAAAACATAGCGTACATATGTGACAATCTGCAACATTTCCAGGCCGTGGTAGTCTTATTGGGCAGGGTGGTAGATAGGATTGATCAAGCATCATCACCACAACTAATGCTGCTTCTGTTGAGGGCTATCATCAATTGCTACTTTTTCTTGTCAAGGGAGCATAGGTGAGTTATGTATATCTTGTTAGTCTTTATATTAGCAATTTCTTGTTTTGTTTAATATCATTTTGCGGAAATAAGTTTTCTTTTATCATATTTCATCAAAATGTTAGGGCATGCGCCATGCTGAAACAATGTTTTCCAGCAAAGTTAAGAAGTGGTCCAATCGTAAGCACGCTGCGTTATGTAAGTTCCATATCCAAAATTTGTTTTATTTCTTCATATAAACTAATTAAATTTCTTCTACAGAACTTTTTGGATTCTTGACTCTGCTCATGTCTTGGGTGGTTCTCTATTTTAACTTTCTTAGTTCTTGATACATATGTTTGGAATCGGTCATTTACACATTTACCCATTTCAATTTTGCAGAACGATTCAAATAGTTTTAAAGTGTTGGAAGTTGTGGTTCGTAACATCATCAAGACATGAGAGATCTGACAAGATGGAACAACTGTTACGGAGGATGTTTCTTGTGTAATCAATGGGAGATAGGATCGAACTTCTTAGCAATTTGCATTGTAATATGTTGTGATCAATGTATGATTTTTGTGGAAATTAGACACTGTCTTTTTTATAAAAAATTAAGCAACTTTGTTGACTTTCACTCCTTCAATAGAGTGCGCTTGTTTCTCTCCTTTGCGATGTATTCAAATTTGATTTTACTTGCTTGAATCAAGTGCTTCATAACTGGTCACATAGATACTACAGTGTATTTTGAGCTACTGAAGTAACCGATTGTTCTTTTTTACTAGTCTAAAGTCTGCCCATGCTCATGGCATCATTTAGATTATTGAATTGTGCAGCATCATCACTTTGGATAATACATAGATTGGGCATATTTCGGGAATGAAGAGATATTGAATTTCCTTATTTTCTATACATTGCATTCACTTAGATCTAGATCTCAAATGAACTCTTAAGTCTCAAGTCCTACACAAACCAGAAAGGACTGAACCGAAATGTTGAACAAGGTTTAAGGCAAAATGTCAATTTCTCACAAGTTAAGGCAGGTAATGGACTGGACTGAAAGAGAGAAAAAGGATTAGGCAATCATTTCAATTTTTCGAAAATGAAGGGCAGGTGATGGACTGAACTGAAACATAGCACAAGGTTTATGGAATACATTTCAATTTCTCACAAATCAAGCCTACACAAACCCAAAAAAGGACTGAACTGAAAATGTTCAACAAGGTTTAAGGAAAACATTTCAATTTCTCACAAATTAAGGTAAGTAATGGACTGAACTGAAACATCAAACAATGGGTTAAGCAAACATTTCAATTTTGGGTAAAAGACACTTTTTACCCCTATATTTAGATAAAATACACTATGCACCATGATGTTTGAAAAGTTCCACTTCGTACCCTAGTAAAAGATAAATACTAACGAAGACGGCACAAATACTCACCCCCCCCCCCACACCCTATCTTCTTCCCCTTCTCTCATTTCTTCTCCTTCTTGTACTCTTCTCAAAATCAGTATCTTCTTCTCGAACTTTAGCCGCCATTTTCATCTCCGCTCTCTCATATCCTCCCACCGGACTCCACAACCCTAGCCACCAAGTACTAAACTTTTGAAGAACAACAATTAAGATTTGGGAAAGAAAATACTAAAATAGAGTATTCTTTCTTCACTTGTTATTACTTTTCATATATTAAAAAAAGAAGATAAAGATTTGTTATTGGTGGTTGTGTAATTTTCTTAGTTGGTTACAGATGTAATAGACTTTTACTCAAACTAGAAGCAATAGTCAGAACAATGATAAAAGGTTGCTTCACGGACGGATCTTGACAGAAGGGTGTAAAGTGTCCAAATATTTTTCCGTTACGAGGGTACAAAGTGAAAATTTTCAAACATCAGGGGTAGAGGTTCACCGTATGCTTTGTGCGGTTTTCTCTGTGTTTGGAAATCAAGATACTTAAAAGATGGTCACCCTCATGATGGATTTTTCTGCCATGTACTCGCACTCGCAGCTCGTCTGTCTCGTGGGCAAAATGCCCTTTATATCATCGATTTGATCTAGAAATGATTCATGTTGAGCAATCAAATGGTCGAGTTGATGTGCTGTCATATGTTAATGTCACATTTCTGACAAAGTGGGTATTTGAAAGATGTCTGCGATACTCTAGCACTCTTTACGGTGAGTAATCATTGTCATTCCTTGAGCTACAACTTTGTAGCTTTGTAACTGCTTCTTTTTACGGTCACTTGTGTAGTTGTATTCAATGATGGACTTGTTTTTATTTCCCTAATAGTAATGAAATGTTTAAAATATGTGAGTTCTAATAGCTTTTTTGCTATTTCTTGACAGTTTGTGGCTTCACATAAGGAAACAAGGAAGTCGTTAATGGATGGTACTATTTTATCGAGAAATTGTGTTCTATTGTATCACTACTTTTTATGAGTTTTCAATTATAGTTAGTATTATTGGGTTTGAATTTGGTTCTTCGGAAGTCATATTCCAGTCTATGTATACCCATTCCTGAAGCCGATGGCAACAGCCACAAGCCAGCAAGAAGGATTTCTGAAGCTCGCTAGTTTGGGCGTCATTGCCAGCTTAGTGCAGGTTCGAACTCCATATGCTTATTTGTTAGTATACATCAGGTGCTCTAAATTCGCATTTCTATAAATCCTTCTGTTTCTGAATGTTTTCCTTTTGCAGGATGACAATTCAGAAGCTGTTAAATTTCTTCTTGCAACAGAAGTATTTCCCCTTTGTTTACATTGCTTGGAAGACAGCCATGAAATGTTAGATATCGTAAGTGCATCACCTCTTTTTTCATTTAAATCAGTTAATGTTACTGTTTTTGTACCCATACTTAATGGTAGCTAGTAATATGAACTGGTAAAATGATTGTCTTCAGTACATTTACAAAATATAAACAAAAAGATTTAGTTTAAACCCGCGAAACTTTAGAGATCCTGAAGTTTTTTCACTTGTTTAATTATACGTGTGTGTTTAGTTTATGCTACGGAAGTTCAACCGACTTATGCGTTTCACCCTATGAACTACCGGGCCGCGAGGACGCTCGACATAAATTTGGGCTTATAACCTATTTTAAGTGGATTAGATTTGTTGGCCAGCGAAGGTCCAAATAAATTACGGCCCACTTGCATTATGTCATTCGTTATTACGTGTTTATAAATTACTTTGAGAGCTGTGAAGTCCACGGTAGTAGGTGACAATTACTTTTAGGGTTACGAAGTATAATATAGTTAGTCGCCGCCTACTCTACTTCTGTCTGCAACTCTATATTCTTTATTATATTTTGTGTATACATCTTCAAAAAGCATCGAAAGATTTTGCATCGTCTGAGATTTGTAAGTTTCTCTTTATCGATCTCAAATAATCATGTGTTGAGTTGTAAGATCATGTGATTTGTTAGTAAATAAAGTTATTGGATGATCTCTATAGCGAGTATGTCTCCATCTTTCTTCATGAAGCAAGTACGTTTCTATCTTACTTCATTGAGTTCTCAAGTATCTTGCTCTGCTATACATTTTCCAGTTTACATATAATTTTGTCTTGAAAGAATCAAATGGTCGTATGTTATTTGGTTGGAAATCATGGGCACATCGGTACATTTGTCACCGTCTTTATGTTTTTTCTTACTGGAAAAATTGACGAGCCTTTATATTCTTGCTCTATCTGTATGTAAATACTCGAATCAACGCAACTATTAAACTTTCAAGAAAAATTTGGTAACAAACTAAGATTAGTTCTAGAGTATTCATTTTAAGGTAAATCCACTTTCTCTTGGAAAGATCTGAAGATTACAACCGAAATACATTGGTAGATCTTTATATGCATGCTTTGCGTCCCTAGTTTTAATTCAATTCAGTCCTTTAGGTAGCACAAATATTTATAGTTAAAAACATACATATTAAATCAATTTCAAGGCAATTCGAGAATTCCTAAATTTCAAGATTATTCAACTCAGAATCTCACAAAGATGATTCTTAATGTAAGTTGACATGGTTGTGATTTTTCACCAAAACATCATCCCAAAGTTTGTTGGACCCACATTTCACTCATTTTTCTATAACATAAAAGTCAAACCTTAAAACTCACAACCTTCATATCCAAACACGGAACAAGTTTAGTTTTCTAAATAATGAATCCTTCTAATCCAAACGAAGCCGATGAAAGTTTAATTTATAAGTGAGTGAAATAATTTATCAAATGAATAAGGTATATAGTATTCAATTTCATTTCGTACTTAACAAATTCCAATTTTTAGTTAAGCTATATTTTCCACTCACATTATCTCCA
Source organism: Linanthus parryae (assembly GCA_023055425.1). Taxonomy (NCBI): domain Eukaryota; kingdom Viridiplantae; phylum Streptophyta; class Magnoliopsida; order Ericales; family Polemoniaceae; genus Linanthus; species Linanthus parryae. Next base: position 137,914,241 of record JALGPY010000004.1, on the reverse strand, counting down.
ACTAACTTTTAGATCCTTATCAACTTCAATACAGTCTCTATGTAAGCCTTAGTGTCTATCTAAATACTTGAATCTTCATGTGTTAATTCGATTGCTACAAAATAAGCCTGTACTTAAATATTTTTGTGAAATGTATATAAAAATTGGCATGCATTTTTTCGAAGATCATATGGTTGTGGCGACTGTCCACAACACAATGATAAGTTGGCCTTGTTATATACATTGACATAATTATTTGTATTTATACGTATCATGAATCATGACATATGTGACATGGCTTCCCAGCTTGCGTCTTAAACCACATTTGCCAATTCTAGACAGTAACATCGATAATTTCCAACTGCCTTAACTCTATAGCGTGCAAAGTTATTCAACATTCTTTATTTTAATTATCAACTCTTCTTTTGTGTTCCTGTGCAGATCATGCATGTAAAATCACAGAGTAAATATAAGATCGATGTCTATGACATTTCAATTTGGTCTCTATCTACAATGACGATACCGGTACACTTTCTATATGTGAGTGTCAATACTTTTGTGCTTGTTTTTCTCATTTAATTATGTGTTTTAATTACACGAGTTTGCTCTTTGTACACTGTCTCTCATTGTTTTGCAAAAGAATGTAAATAAATTTAAGACGAATTAATGGTGGAGTAAATATTATATCTCCGAAAAACTATATTTACATGGTTGTTTAGGAATTAATGAATGGACTATAAATTAAATGATTTCAAAAAGAAATGATATATTTATTTTAGTGTGTCAATTATGTTGTGACTAATTATTAGCATTAAATGTGAGTAAATAATATATTAATACGTGACATTGATTATCTAATAACTTTGGAAAAAAATATTTAATAATATAATAATTATCAACTACTTTTAGGGGACAATTATTATTATATTTATTGATGATTGTTATAAAGTATGAGAGTGTGTTTGGGTCCAAAAAATATCTTCGATTATTCGTACTCACAATTAAAATAAGAAATAGTTTAGTTTGAAAAATATGATTTTATAACCTAATTTGCAACGAAAGAATATATATACATATATATTTGAGAAAACGAAAGAATATCATTGTTGCGAGGCTGGAATGAATATAATCAACGTCAGCTAGGTCACACAAAATAATTTAGTTGTATTTTTATTTTGAAGAGAAAAACCACATTGTTCAGATAATTTCCACAAATTCCTCTAAAAAGAATAATTTACACAAAAATGAACTACTGTAAAAATTGGGAACCAAACTGACCCAATAATCTTGGCCTACTGGCAAGCACCTAGGGCGCACCTTAGACATCCACACCGGCGCATGGTAGTCACTTGCATACGAAGCTATAAATACCAAGTTCCTGGAGTGAAACCTTTCGTCTTTCATGTCCCGATTTCTTTTGTTCCCTGTCCATAACTCAATCCAAAGCCCCGAGAAAGATGGTGAATCACTCTCTATTCACCTACTCTCAAGCCTCAGGCGCCTCCACCTCAGGTGGTAGCGCCGCCAATTCCCCTCAGCCGCACTCCGCCGCGTCCCCAACCATAGACCAGCTGATTAAATTGATCCGTGACTTTCCCGAGTATCGAGGACAAGCTATCAGCGCTCTCAGTAAGGTTAATTTCGATCCTAGTCGTAAAGAGATAGTTTTTTCACACGTAAATTGAACTTCGAGATCGTCTGATTAAGACGAATGTGACTGTATGAAGCGTCGATCTATGTTTCTCTGCATGTTGCTTTATCACTGCTTTCAGTGGCTGTTCTGATCCCTCGTGCCATCAAATTGTCACTAATCACGGTCTTTTCTGGATTTGAATGATGCAGATTGTTTTTTATTACTTGTCTAATACAGTTATACGAGTGCGTGATTAAGAGTCTGATTGAGAATTTATATGAATTCTGAACTTGTCCAACAAAAAAACATGATAACTTAATTTGATTACTAAATCAGTCTGATAGTCGATTAGTCTGGGTAATATTGCTCTGCATGTTGCCTTGCTAATTGATTTGGATTATCAACCTATTGCCCTCATTGTCTTTCTTTATTTCTTTCTTTTTTTATGCTCTTATATTTTATTGGGAAAAAGTACAAAAATATATAGTTTTCTAAAAATATAATTACTCCTGTAATGTCAGTTTCTAATACTTGCTTCTTGTTTACTATACGTGATGAGTTTTGTTTGTGATGAATGTATAATTTATTCTTGTTTCTTGTTTAGATGAGAGACAACAGCGCCCATCTTGCTACTGCAATATGGCATACTCCGATGATAGTCGCAATCCTGTTACAAGTATGTGCTCCCGAATCCCAATATTCTTCTTTCATGATTTGCTTATGTGGGAAGTGTTTGCATTGCTAATTGTGATTACCAAATATGTGCAGGAAGTGATAGGGGCGTATAGGCTTCTTTCGCCCTTCAGGCTCAACAGCCAGGACATAGAGAGAGTCTGCGATACGCTAGCGCTCTTTACAGTGAGTAATCATTGTCATTCCTTGAGCTTTAACTTAGTAATGACATGTTTAAAAGTCGTTAGTTCTCGTAGTTTATTTTTGTGCCATTTTTTGACAGTTTGTGGCATCACATAAGGAAACAAGGAAGCCGTTAATGGATGGTACCTTCCTATTTTCCTCCATTCATTAGATCCAGAACATGTCTTCTATCACTACCTTTAATGAGTTTTCAATTATAATTAGTATCATTGTATTTGAATTTGGTTATTTGCAGCTCATATTCCAGTCTATGTGTACCCATTCCTGAAGCCAATGGCAACAGCCACTAGCCAGCAAGAAGGGTTACTGAAGCTTGCTAGTTTGGGTGTCATTGCCAGCCTAGTGCAGGTTAATTCGAACTCCTTGTACTAATCTGTTTGTATACATCAGGTGCTCTTGATTAGCATTTCCTTAAATCCTTCAGTTTATGTATATTTTCCTTTTGCAGGATGACGATCCAGAAGCTATTAAATTTCTTCTGGCAACAGATGTGTTTCCCTTTTGTTTACAGTGCTTGGAAGACAGCGATGAAAGGTTAAATATCGTAAGTGCATCACCTCTTTTTTCATTTAAGTCAGTTCATGTTACTATTTTTGTACTCATACTTAATGGCAACTAATAATATGAAGTAGTAATATGATTGTCTCCGGTATATTTAAAAAATATAAACAAAAAATTTTAGCTTAAACCCGCGAAACTTCAGAGATCCTGAATTTTTAAGAAGCTAATTAGATATGATAATTAAACTTGAGTTCGGCCTGATTAATTTTCGTCCAACGTAGTTAGGTTTGGAGTCACTTGTCTGCTTGGTGATATTGTAGGCTGATGTGAAATAGACGATAAGATCATATGAGCGGACATCTTTTATCTGTTAAAAAGAGTTGAATCATTTATCACATAAAATTATTAGGAGAACAAAAACTTGTATGGCGTGAAGGATTCAAGAGTCATGAGGAAGCACATGTAGTTTGATTGTTTCGTTTTCAAGTAAATTAGATTTTCCTATGAAATTTACGGGGCTAATGTGTTTCCTATGAGTGGGGATATCACAAACTGACAAGTACTCACTCTTACATGCAACTGTCAATGTACAGCTTGCAACTCGTATTATCTCGAAGATATTGGATCAAAACATAGCGTACATATGTGACAATCTGCAACATTTCCAAGCCGTGGTAGTCTTATTGGGCAGGGTGGTAGATAGGATTGATCAAGCATCATCACCACAACTAATGCTGCTTCTGTTGAGGGCTATCATCAATTGCTACTTTTGCTTGTCAAGGGAGCATAGGTGAGTTATGTATATCTTGTTAGTCTTTATATTAGCAATTTCTTGTTTTGTTTAATATCATTTTGCGGAAATAAGTTTTCTTTTATCATATTTCATCAAAATGTTAGGGCATGCGCCATGCTGAAACAATGTTTTCCAGCAAAGTTAAGAAGTGGTTCAATCGTAAGCACGCTGCGTGATGTAAGTTCCATATCCAAAATTTGTTTTATTTCTTCATATAAACTAATTAAATTTCTTCTACAGAACTTTTTGGATTCTTGACTCTGCTCATGTCTTGGGTGGTTCTCTATTTTAACTTTCTTAGTTCTTGATACATATGTTTGGAATCGGTCATTTACCCATTTCAATTTTGCAGCACGATTCAAATAGTTTTAAAGTGCTGGAAGTTGTGGTTCGTAACATCATCAAGACATGAAAGGTCTGACAAGATGGAACAACTGTTACAGAGGATGTTGCTTGTGTAATCAATGGGAGATAGGATCGAACTTCACAGCAATTTGCATTGTAACATGTTGTGATCGATGTATGATTTTTGTGGAAATTAGACACTGTCTTTTTTATAGCAAAATAAGCAACTTTGTTAACTTTCACTCCTTCAATAGAGTGCGCTTGTTTCTCTCCTTTGCGATGTATTCAAATTTGATTTTACTTGCTTGAATCAAGTGCTTCATAACTGGTCACATAGATACTACAGTGTATTTTGAGCTACTGAAGTAACCGATTGTTCTTTTTTACTAGTCTAAAGTCTGCCCATGCTCATGGCATCATTTAGATTATTGAATTTTTCAGCATCATCACTTTGGATAATACATAGATTGGGCATATTTCGGGAATGAAGAGATATTGAATTTCCTTATTTTCTATACATTGCATTCACTTAGATCTAGATCTCAAATGAACTCTTAAGTCTCAAGTCCTACACAAACCAGAAAGGACTGAACCGAAATGTTGAACAAGGTTTAAGGCAAAATGTCAATTTCTCACAAGTTAAGGCAGGTAATGGACTGGACTGAAAGAGAGAAAAGGGTTAGGCAATCATTTCAATTTTCCGAAAATGAAGGGCAGGTGATGGACTGAACTGAAACATAGCACAAGGTTTATGGACTACATTTCAATTTCTCACAAATCAAGCCTACACAAACCCAAAAAAGGACTGAACTGAAAATGTTCAACAAGGTTTAAGGAAAACATTTCAATTTGTCACAAATTAAGGCAAGTAATGGACTGAACTGAAACATCGAACAATGGGTTAGGCAAACATTTCAATTTTGGGTAAAAGACACTTTTTACCCCTATATTTAGATAAAATAAACTAACGGAGACGGCACAAAGACTCCCCCCCCCCAACCCTATCTTCTTCCCCTTCTCTCATTTCTTCTCCTTCTTGTACTCTTCTCAAAATCAGTATCTTCTTCTCGAACCTTAGCCGCCATTTTCTTCTCCTCTCTCTCATATCCTCCCACCGGACACAACCCTAGCCACCAAGTACTAAACTTTTGAAGAACAACAACTAAGATTTGGGAAAGAAAATACTAAAATAGAGTTTTCTTTCTTCACTTGTTATTACTTTTCATATATTAAAAAAAGAAGATAAAGATTTGTTATTGGTGGTTGTGTAATTTTCTTAGTTGGTTACAGATGTAATAGACTTTTACTCAAACTAGGAGCAATAGTCAGAACAATGATAAATGGTTGCTTCACGGACGGATCTTGACAGAAGGGTGTAAAGTGTCCAAATATTTTTCCGTTACGAGGGTACAAAGTGAAAATTTTCAAACATCAGGGTAGAGGTTCACCGTATGCTTTGTGCGGTTTTCTCTGCGTTTGGAAATCAAGATACTTAAAAGATGGTCACCCTCATGATGGAGTTTTCTGCCATGTACTCGCACTCGCAGTTCGTCTGTCTCGTGGGCAAAATGCCCTTTATATCATCGATTTGATCTAGAAATGATTCATGTTGAGCAATCAAATGGTCGAGTTGATGTGCTGTCATATGTTAATGTCACATTTCTGACAACGTGGGTATTTGAAAGATGTCTGCGATACTCTAGCACTCTTTACGGTGAGTAATCATTGTCATTCCTTGAGCTACAACTTTGTAACTTTGTAACTGCTTCTTTTTACTGTCACTTGTATAGTTGTATTCAATGATGGACTTGTTTTTTATTTCCCTAATAGTAATGTAATGTTTAAAATATGTGAGTTCTAATAGCTTTCTTGCTATTTCTTGACAGTTTGTGGCTTCACATAAGGAAACAAGGAAGCCGTTAATGGATGGTACTATTTTATCGAGAAATTGTGTTCTATTGTATCACTACTTTTTATGAGTTTTCAATTATAGTTAGTATTATTTGGTTTGAATTTGGTTCTTCGCAAGTCATATTCCAGTCTATGTATACCCATTCCTGAAGCCGATGGCAACAGCCACAAACCAGCAAGAAGGATTTCTGAAGCTCGCTAGTTTGGGCGTCATTGCCAGCTTAGTGCAGGTTCGAACTCCTTATGCTTATTTGTTCGTATACATCAGGTGCTCTAAATTCGCATTTCTATAATCCTTCTGTTTCTGAATGTTTTCCTTTTGCAGGATGACAATCCAGAAGCTGTTAAATTTCTTCTTGCAACAGAAGTATTTCCCCTTTGTTTACAGTGCTTGGAAGACAGCCATGAAATGTTAAATATCGTAAGTGCATCACCTCTTTTTTCATTTAAATCAGTTCATGTTACTGTTTTTGTACCCATACTTAATGGTAGCTAGTAATATGAACTGGTAATATGATTGTCTTCAGTATATTTACAAAACATAAACAAAAAGATTTAGTTTAAACCCGCGAAACTTCAGAGATCCCGAAGTTTTTTTACTTGTTTAATTATACGTGTGTGTGTAGTTTATGCTACGGAAGTTCAACCAGCTTATGCGTTTCAGCCTATGAACTATCGGGCCGCGAGGACGCTCGACATAAATTTGGGCTTATAACCTATTTTAAGTGGATTAGATTTGTTGGCCAGCGAAGGTCCAAATATATTACGGCCCACTTGCATTATGTCATTCGTTATTACGTGTTTATAAATTACTTTGAGAGCTGTGAAGTCCACGGTAGTAGGTGACAAATACTTTTAGGGTTACGCAGTATAATATAGTTAGTCGCCGCCTACTCTACTTCTGTCTGCAACTCTATATTCTTTATTCTATTTTGTGTATACATCTTCAAAAAGCATCGAAAGATTTTTGCATCGTCTGAGATTTGTAAGTTTCTCTTTATCGATCTCAAATAATCGTGTGTTGAGTTGTAAGATCATGTGATTTGTTAGTAAATAAAGTTATTGGATGATCTCTATAGCGAGTATGTCTCCATCTTTCTTCATGAAGCAAGTATGTTTCTATCTTACTTCATTGAGTTCTCAAGTATCTTGCTCTGCTATACATTTACCGGTTTACATATAATTTTGTCTTGAAAGAATCAAATGGTCGTATGTTATTTGGTTGGAAATCATGGGCACATCGGTACATTTGTCACCGTCTTTATGTTTTTTCTTACTGGAAAAATTGACGAGCCTTTATATTCTTGCTCTATCTGTATGTAAATACTCGAATCAACGCAACTATTAAACTTTCAAGAAAAATTTGGTAACAAACTAAGATTAGTTCTAGAGTATTCATTTTAAGGTAAATCCACTTTCTCTTGGAAAGATCTGAAGATTACAACCGAAATACATTGGTAGATCTTTATCTGCATGCTTTGCATCCCTAGTTTTAATCCAATTTAGTCCTTTAGGTAGCACAAATATTTATAGTTGAAAACATACATATTAAATCAATTTCAACGCAATTGGAGAATTCCTAAATTTCAAGATTATTCAACTCAGAATCTCACAAAGATGATTCTTAATGTAAGTTGACATGGTTGTGATTTTTCACCAAAAATTCATCCCAAAGTTTGTTGGACCCACATTTCACTCATTTTTCTTTAATATAAAAGTCAAACCCTTAAAACTCACAACCTTCATATCCAAACACGGAACAAGTTTAGTTTTCTAAATCATGAATCCTTTCAATCCAAACGAAGCCGATGAAAGTTTAATTTATAAGTGAGTGAAATTATTTATCAAATGAATAAGGTATATATTAATCAATTTCATTTTGTACTTAACAAATTCCAATTTTTAGTTAAGCTATATTTTCCACTCACATTATCTCCAACTAACTTTTAGATCCTCATCAACTTCAAAACAGTCTCTATGTAAGCCTTAGTGTCTATCTAAGTACTTGAATCTTAATGTGTTAATTCGATTGTTACAAAATAAGCCTGTACTTAAATATTTTTGTGAAATGTGTATAAAAATTGGCATGCATTTTTTCGAAGATCATATGGTTGTGGCGACTGTCCACAACACAATGATAAGTTGGCCTTGTTATATACATTGACATAATTATTTGTATTTATACGTATCATGAATCATGACATATGTGACATGGCTTCCCAGCTTGCGTCTTAAACCACATTTGCCAATTCTAGACAGTAACATCGATAATTTCCAACTGCCTTAACTCTATAGTGTGCAAAGTTATTCAACATTCTTTATTTTAATTATTAACTCTTCTTTTGTGTTCCTGTGCAGATCATGCATGTAAAATCACAGAGTAAATATAAGATCGATGTTTATGACATTTCAATTTGGTCTCTATCTACAATGACGATACCGGTACACTTTCTATATGTGAGTGTCAATACTTTTGTGCTTGTTTTTCTCATTTAATTATGTGTTTTAATTACACGAGTTTGCTCTTTGTACACTGTCTCTCATTGTTTTGCAAAATAATGTAAATAAATTTAAGACAAATTAATGGTGGAGTAAATATTATATCTCCGAAAAACTATATTTACATGGTTGGTTAGGAATTAATGAATGGACTATAAATTAAATAATTTCGAAAAGAAATGATATATTTATTTTAGTGTGTCAATTATGTTGTGACTAACTATTAGCATTAAATGTGAGTAAATAATATATTAATACGTGACATTGATTATCTAATAACTTTGGAAAAAAATTATTTAATAATATACTAATTATCAACTACTTTTAGGGGACAATTATTATTATATTTATTGATGATTGTTATAAAGTATGAGAGTGTGTTTGGGTCCAAAAAATATCTTCGATTATTCGTACCCACAATTAAAATAAGAAGTAGTTTAGTTTGAAAAATATGATTTTATAACCTAATTTGCAACGAAAGGATATATATACATATATATTTGAGAAAACGAAAGAATATCATTGTTGCGAGGCTGGAATGAATATAATCAACGTCAGCTAGGTCACACAAAATAATTTAGTTGTATTTTTATTTTGAAGAGAAAAACCACATTGTTCAGATAATTTCCACAAATTCCTCTAAAAAGAATAATTTACACAAAAATGAACTACTGTAAAAATTGGGAACCAAACTGACCCAATAATCTTGGCCTACTGGCAAGCACCTAGGGCGCACCTTAGACATCCACACCGGCGCATGGTAGTCACTTGCATACGAAGCTATAAATACCAAGTTCCTGGAGTGAAACCTTTCGTCTTTCATGTCCCGATTTCTTCTGTTCCCTGTCCATAACTCAATCCAAAGCCCCGAGAAAGATGGTGAATCACTCTCCATTCACCTACTCTCAAGCCTCAGGGGCCTCCACCTCAGGTGGTAGCGCCGCCAATGCCCCTCAGCCGCACTCCGCCGCGTCCCCAACCATAGACCAGCTGATTAAATTGATCCGTGACTTTCCCGAGTATCGAGGACAAGCTATCAGCGCTCTCAGTAAGGTTAATTTCGATCCTAGTCGTAAAGAGATAGTTTTTTCACACGTAAATTGAACTTCGAGTTCGTCTGATTAAGACGAATGTGACTGTATGAAGCGTCGATCTATGTTTCTCTGCATGTTGCTTTATCACTGCTTTCAGTGGCTGCTCTGATCCCTCGTGCCATCAAATTGTCACTAATCACGGTCTTTTCTGGATTTGAATGATGCAGATTGTTTTTTATTACTTGTCTAATACAGTTATACGAGTGCGTGATTAAGAGTCTGATTGAGAATTTATATGAATTCTGAACTTGTCCAACAAAAATAACATGATAACTTTGATTACTAAATTAGTCTGATAGTCGATTAGTCTGGGTAATATTGCTCTGCATGTTGCCTTGCTAATTGATTTGGATTATCAACCTATTGCCCTCATTGTCTTTCTTTATTTCTTTCTTTTTTATGCTCTTATATTTTATTGGGAAAAAGTACAAAAATAAATAGTTTTCTAAATTATAATTACTCCTGTGATGTCAGTTTCTAATACTTGCTTCTTGTTTACTATACGTGATGAGTTTTGTTTGTGATGAATGTATAATTTATTCTTGTTTCTTGTTTAGATGAGAGACAACAGCGCCCATCTTGCTACTGCAATATGGCATACTCCGATGATAGTCGCAATCCTGTTACAAGTATGTGCTCCCGAATCCCAATATTCTTCTTTCATGATTTGCTTATGTGGGAAGTGTTTGCATTGCTAATTGTGATTACCAAATATGTGCAGGAAGTGATAGGGGCGTATAGGCTTCTTTCGCCCTTCAGGCTCAACAGCCAGGACATAGAGAGAGTCTGCGATACGCTAGCGCTCTTTACAGTGAGTAATCATTGTCATTCCTTGAGCTTTAACTTAGTAATGACATGTTTAAAAGTCGTTAGTTCTCATAGTTTATTTTTGTGCCATTTTTTGACAGTTTGTGGCATCACATAAGGAAACAAGGAAGCCGTTAATGGATGGTACCTTCCTATTTTCCTCCATTCATTATATCCAGAACATGTCTTCTATCACTACCTTTAATGAGTTTTCAATTATAATTAGTATCATTGTATTTGAATTTGGTTATTTGCAGCTCATATTCCAGTCTATGTGTACCCATTCCTGAAGCCAATGGCAACAGCCACTAGCCAGCAAGAAGGGTTACTGAAGCTTGCTAGTTTGGGTGTCATTGCCAGCCTAGTGCAGGTTAATTCGAACTCCTTGTACTAATCTGTTTGTATACATCAGGTGCTCTTGATTAGCATTTCCTTAAATCCTTCAGTTTATGTATATTTTCCTTTTGCAGGATGACGATCCAGAAGCTATTAAATTTCTTCTGACAACAGCTGTGTTTCCCTTTTGTTTACAGTGCTTGGAAGACAGCGATGAAAGGTTAAATATCGTAAGTGCATCACCTCTTTTTTCATTTAAGTCAGTTCATGTTACTATTTTTGTACTCATACTTAATGGCAACTAATAATATGAAGTAGTAATATGATTGTCTCCGGTATATTTGAAAAATATAAACAAAAAATTTTAGCTTAAACCCGCGAAACTTCAGAGATCCTGAATTTTTAAGAAGCTAATTAGATATGATAATTAAACTTGAGTTCGGCCTGATTAATTTTCGTCCAACGTAGTTAGGTTTGGAGTCACTTGTCTGCTTGGTGATATTGTAGGCTGATGTGAAATAGACGATAAGATCATATGAGCGGACATCTTTTATCTGTTAAAAAGAGTTGAATCATTTATCACATAAAATTATTAGGAGAACAAAAACTTGTATGGCGTGAAGGATTCAAGAGTCATGAGGAAGCACATGTAGTTTGATTGTTTCGTTTTCAAGTAAATTAGATTTTCCTATGAAATTTACGGGGCTAATGTGTTTCCTATGAGTGGGGATATCACAAACTGACAAGTACTCACTCTTACATGCAACTGTCAATGTACAGCTTGCAACTCGTATTATCTCGAAGATATTGGATCAAAACATAGCGTACATATGTGACAATCTGCAACATTTCCAAGCCGTGGTAGTCTTATTGGGCAGGGTGGTAGATAGGATTGATCAAGCATCATCACCACAACTAATGCTGCTTCTGTTGAGGGCTATCATCAATTGCTACTTTTGCTTGTCAAGGGAGCATAGGTGAGTTATGTATATCTTGTTAGTCTTTATATTAGCAATTTCTTGTTTTGTTTAATATCATTTTGCGGAAATAAGTTTTATTTTATCATATTTCATCAAAATGTTAGGGCATGCGCCATGCTGAAACAATGTTTTCCAGCAAAGTTAAGAAGTGGTTCAATCGTAAGCACGCTGCGTGATGTAAGTTCCATATCCAAAATTTGTTTTATTTCTTCATATAAACTAATTAAATTTCTTCTACAGAACTTTTTGGATTCTTGACTCTGCTCATGTCTTGGGTGGTTCTCTATTTTAACTTTCTTAGTTCTTGATACATATGTTTGGAATCGGTCATTTACCCATTTCAATTTTGCAGCACGATTCAAATAGTTTTAAAGTGCTGGAAGTTGTGGTTCGTAACATCATCAAGACATGAGAGGTCTGACAAGATGGAACAACTGTTACAGAGGATGTTGCTTGTGTAATCAATGGGAGATAGGATCGAACTTCACAGCAATTTGCATTGTAACATGTTGTGATCGATGTATGATTTTTGTGGAAATTAGACACTGTCTTTTTTATAGCAAAATAAGCAACTTTGTTAACTTTCACTCCTTCAATAGAGTGCGCTTGTTTCTCTCCTTTGCGATGTATTCAAATTTGATTTTACTTGCTTGAATCAAGTGCTTCATAACTGGTCACATAGATACTACAGTGTATTTTGAGCTACTGAAGTAACCGATTGTTCTTTTTTACTAGTCTAAAGTCTGCCCATGCTCATGGCATCATTTAGATTATTGAATTGTTCAGCATCATCACTTTGGATAATACATAGATTGGGCATATTTCGGGAATGAAGAGATATTGAATTTCCTTATTTTCTATACATTGCATTCACTTAGATCTAGATCTCAAATGAACTCTTAAGTCTCAAGTCCTACACAAACCAGAAAGGACTGAACCGAAATGTTGAACAAGGTTTAAGGCAAAATGTCAATTTCTCACAAGTTAAGGCAGGTAATGGACTGGACTGAAAGAGAGAAAAGGGTTAGGCAATCATTTCAATTTTCCGAAAATGAAGGGCAGGTGATGGACTGAACTGAAACATAGCACAAGGTTTATGGACTACATTTCAATTTCTCACAAATCAAGCCTACACAAACCCAAAAAAGGACTGAACTGAAAATGTTCAACAAGGTTTAAGGAAAACATTTCAATTTGTCACAAATTAAGGCAAGTAATGGACTGAACTGAAACATCGAACAATGGGTTAGGCAAACATTTCAATTTTGGGTAAAAGACACTTTTTACCCCTATATTTAGATAAAATAAACTAACGGAGACGGCACAAAGACTCCCCCCCCCAACCCTATCTTCTTCCCCTTCTCTCATTTCTTCTCCTTCTTGTACTCTTCTCAAAATCAGTATCTTCTTCTCGAACCTTAGCCGCCATTTTCTTCTCCTCTCTCTCATATCCTCCCACCGGACACAACCCTAGCCACCAAGTACTAAACTTTTGAAGAACAACAACTAAGATTTGGGAAAGAAAATACTAAAATAGAGTTTTCTTTCTTCACTTGTTATTACTTTTCATATATTAAAAAAAGAAGATAAAGATTTGTTATTGGTGGTTGTGTAATTTTCTTAGTTGGTTACAGATGTAATAGACTTTTACTCAAACTAGGAGCAATAGTCAGAACAATGATAAATGGTTGCTTCACGGACGGATCTTGACAGAAGGGTGTAAAGTGTCCAAATATTTTTCCGTTACGAGGGTACAAAGTGAAAATTTTCAAACATCAGGGTAGAGGTTCACCGTATGCTTTGTGCGGTTTTCTCTGCGTTTGGAAATCAAGATACTTAAAAGATGGTCACCCTCATGATGGAGTTTTCTGCCATGTACTCGCACTCGCAGTTCGTCTGTCTCGTGGGCAAAATGCCCTTTATATCATCGATTTGATCTAGAAATGATTCATGTTGAGCAATCAAATGGTCGAGTTGATGTGCTGTCATATGTTAATGTCACATTTCTGACAACGTGGGTATTTGAAAGATGTCTGCGATACTCTAGCACTCTTTACGGTGAGTAATCATTGTCATTCCTTGAGCTACAACTTTGTAACTTTGTAACTGCTTCTTTTTACTGTCACTTGTATAGTTGTATTCAATGATGGACTTGTTTTTTATTTCCCTAATAGTAATGTAATGTTTAAAATATGTGAGTTCTAATAGCTTTCTTGCTATTTCTTGACAGTTTGTGGCTTCACATAAGGAAACAAGGAAGCCGTTAATGGATGGTACTATTTTATCGAGAAATTGTGTTCTATTGTATCACTACTTTTTATGAGTTTTCAATTATAGTTAGTATTATTTGGTTTGAATTTGGTTCTTCGCAAGTCATATTCCAGTCTATGTATACCCATTCCTGAAGCCGATGGCAACAGCCACAAACCAGCAAGAAGGATTTCTGAAGCTCGCTAGTTTGGGCGTCATTGCCAGCTTAGTGCAGGTTCGAACTCCTTATGCTTATTTGTTCGTATACATCAGGTGCTCTAAATTCGCATTTCTATAATCCTTCTGTTTCTGAATGTTTTCCTTTTGCAGGATGACAATCCAGAAGCTGTTAAATTTCTTCTTGCAACAGAAGTATTTCCCCTTTGTTTACAGTGCTTGGAAGACAGCCATGAAATGTTAAATATCGTAAGTGCATCACCTCTTTTTTCATTTAAATCAGTTCATGTTACTGTTTTTGTTCCCATACTTAATGGTAGCTAGTAATATGAACTGGTAATATGATTGTCTTCAGTATATTTACAAAACATAAACAAAAAGATTTAGTTTAAACCCGCGAAACTTCAGAGATCCCGAAGTTTTTTTACTTGTTTAATTATACGTGTGTGTGTAGTTTATGCTACGGAAGTTCAACCAGCTTATGCGTTTCAGCCTATGAACTATCGGGCCGCGAGGACGCTCGACATAAATTTGGGCTTATAACCTATTTTAAGTGGATTAGATTTGTTGGCCAGCGAAGGTCCAAATATATTACGGCCCACTTGCATTATGTCATTCGTTATTACGTGTTTATAAATTACTTTGAGAGCTGTGAAGTCCACGGTAGTAGGTGACAAATACTTTTAGGGTTACGCAGTATAATATAGTTAGTCGCCGCCTACTCTACTTCTGTCTGCAACTCTATATTCTTTATTCTATTTTGTGTATACATCTTCAAAAAGCATCGAAAGATTTTTGCATCGTCTGAGATTTGTAAGTTTCTCTTTATCGATCTCAAATAATCGTGTGTTGAGTTGTAAGATCATGTGATTTGTTAGTAAATAAAGTTATTGGATGATCTCTATAGCGAGTATGTCTCCATCTTTCTTCATGAAGCAAGTATGTTTCTATCTTACTTCATTGAGTTCTCAAGTATCTTGCTCTGCTATACATTTACCGGTTTACATATAATTTTGTCTTGAAAGAATCAAATGGTCGTATGTTATTTGGTTGGAAATCATGGGCACATCGGTACATTTGTCACCGTCTTTATGTTTTTTCTTACTGGAAAAATTGACGAGCCTTTATATTCTTGCTCTATCTGTATGTAAATACTCGAATCAACGCAACTATTAAACTTTCAAGAAAAATTTGGTAACAAACTAAGATTAGTTCTAGAGTATTCATTTTAAGGTAAATCCACTTTCTCTTGGAAAGATCTGAAGATTACAACCGAAATACATTGGTAGATCTTTATCTGCATGCTTTGCATCCCTAGTTTTAATCCAATTTAGTCCTTTAGGTAGCACAAATATTTATAGTTGAAAACATACATATTAAATCAATTTCAACGCAATTGGAGAATTCCTAAATTTCAAGATTATTCAACTCAGAATCTCACAAAGATGATTCTTAATGTAAGTTGACATGGTTGTGATTTTTCACCAAAAATTCATCCCAAAGTTTGTTGGACCCACATTTCACTCATTTTTCTTTAACATAAAAGTCAAACCCTTAAAACTCACAACCTTCATATCCAAACACGGAACAAGTTTAGTTTTCTAAATCATGAATCCTTTCAATCCAAACGAAGCCGATGAAAGTTTAATTTATAAGTGAGTGAAATTATTTATCAAATGAATAAGGTATATATTAATCAATTTCATTTTGTACTTAACAAATTCCAATTTTTAGTTAAGCTATATTTTCCACTCACATTATCTCCAACTAACTTTTAGATCCTCATCAACTTCAAAACAGTCTCTATGTAAGCCTTAGTGTCTATCTAAGTACTTGAATCTTAATGTGTTAATTCGATTGTTACAAAATAAGCCTGTACTTAAATATTTTTGTGAAATGTGTATAAAAATTGGCATGCATTTTTTCGAAGATCATATGGTTGTGGCGACTGTCCACAACACAATGATAAGTTGGCCTTGTTATATACATTGACATAATTATTTGTATTTATACGTATCATGAATCATGACATATGTGACATGGCTTCCCAGCTTGCGTCTTAAACCACATTTGCCAATTCTAGACAGTAACATCGATAATTTCCAACTGCCTTAACTCTATAGTGTGCAAAGTTATTCAACATTCTTTATTTTAATTATTAACTCTTCTTTTGTGTTCCTGTGCAGATCATGCATGTAAAATCACAGAGTAAATATAAGATCGATGTTTATGACATTTCAATTTGGTCTCTATCTACAATGACGATACCGGTACACTTTCTATATGTGAGTGTCAATACTTTTGTGCTTGTTTTTCTCATTTAATTATGTGTTTTAATTACACGAGTTTGCTCTTTGTACACTGTCTCTCATTGTTTTGCAAAATAATGTAAATAAATTTAAGACAAATTAATGGTGGAGTAAATATTATATCTCCGAAAAACTATATTTACATGGTTGGTTAGGAATTAATGAATGGACTATAAATTAAATAATTTCGAAAAGAAATGATATATTTATTTTAGTGTGTCAATTATGTTGTGACTAACTATTAGCATTAAATGTGAGTAAATAATATATTAATACGTGACATTGATTATCTAATAACTTTGGAAAAAAATTATTTAATAATATACTAATTATCAACTACTTTTAGGGGACAATTATTATTATATTTATTGATGATTGTTATAAAGTATGAGAGTGTGTTTGGGTCCAAAAAATATCTTCGATTATTCGTACCCACAATTAAAATAAGAAGTAGTTTAGTTTGAAAAATATGATTTTATAACCTAATTTGCAACGAAAGGATATATATACATATATATTTGAGAAAACGAAAGAATATCATTGTTGCGAGGCTGGAATGAATATAATCAACGTCAGCTAGGTCACACAAAATAATTTAGTTGTATTTTTATTTTGAAGAGAAAAACCACATTGTTCAGATAATTTCCACAAATTCCTCTAAAAAGAATAATTTACACAAAAATGAACTACTGTAAAAATTGGGAACCAAACTGACCCAATAATCTTGGCCTACTGGCAAGCACCTAGGGCGCACCTTAGACATCCACACCGGCGCATGGTAGTCACTTGCATACGAAGCTATAAATACCAAGTTCCTGGAGTGAAACCTTTCGTCTTTCATGTCCCGATTTCTTCTGTTCCCTGTCCATAACTCAATCCAAAGCCCCGAGAAAGATGGTGAATCACTCTCCATTCACCTACTCTCAAGCCTCAGGGGCCTCCACCTCAGGTGGTAGCGCCGCCAATGCCCCTCAGCCGCACTCCGCCGCGTCCCCAACCATAGACCAGCTGATTAAATTGATCCGTGACTTTCCCGAGTATCGAGGACAAGCTATCAGCGCTCTCAGTAAGGTTAATTTCGATCCTAGTCGTAAAGAGATAGTTTTTTCACACGTAAATTGAACTTCGAGTTCGTCTGATTAAGACGAATGTGACTGTATGAAGCGTCGATCTATGTTTCTCTGCATGTTGCTTTATCACTGCTTTCAGTGGCTGCTCTGATCCCTCGTGCCATCAAATTGTCACTAATCACGGTCTTTTCTGGATTTGAATGATGCAGATTGTTTTTTATTACTTGTCTAATACAGTTATACGAGTGCGTGATTAAGAGTCTGATTGAGAATTTATATGAATTCTGAACTTGTCCAACAAAAATAACATGATAACTTTGATTACTAAATTAGTCTGATAGTCGATTAGTCTGGGTAATATTGCTCTGCATGTTGCCTTGCTAATTGATTTGGATTATCAACCTATTGCCCTCATTGTCTTTCTTTATTTCTTTCTTTTTTATGCTCTTATATTTTATTGGGAAAAAGTACAAAAATAAATAGTTTTCTAAATTATAATTACTCCTGTGATGTCAGTTTCTAATACTTGCTTCTTGTTTACTATACGTGATGAGTTTTGTTTGTGATGAATGTATAATTTATTCTTGTTTCTTGTTTAGATGAGAGACAACAGCGCCCATCTTGCTACTGCAATATGGCATACTCCGATGATAGTCGCAATCCTGTTACAAGTATGTGCTCCCGAATCCCAATATTCTTCTTTCATGATTTGCTTATGTGGGAAGTGTTTGCATTGCTAATTGTGATTACCAAATATGTGCAGGAAGTGATAGGGGCGTATAGGCTTCTTTCGCCCTTCAGGCTCAACAGCCAGGACATAGAGAGAGTCTGCGATACGCTAGCGCTCTTTACAGTGAGTAATCATTGTCATTCCTTGAGCTTTAACTTAGTAATGACATGTTTAAAAGTCGTTAGTTCTCATAGTTTATTTTTGTGCCATTTTTTGACAGTTTGTGGCATCACATAAGGAAACAAGGAAGCCGTTAATGGATGGTACCTTCCTATTTTCCTCCATTCATTATATCCAGAACATGTCTTCTATCACTACCTTTAATGAGTTTTCAATTATAATTAGTATCATTGTATTTGAATTTGGTTATTTGCAGCTCATATTCCAGTCTATGTGTACCCATTCCTGAAGCCAATGGCAACAGCCACTAGCCAGCAAGAAGGGTTACTGAAGCTTGCTAGTTTGGGTGTCATTGCCAGCCTAGTGCAGGTTAATTCGAACTCCTTGTACTAATCTGTTTGTATACATCAGGTGCTCTTGATTAGCATTTCCTTAAATCCTTCAGTTTATGTATATTTTCCTTTTGCAGGATGACGATCCAGAAGCTATTAAATTTCTTCTGACAACAGCTGTGTTTCCCTTTTGTTTACAGTGCTTGGAAGACAGCGATGAAAGGTTAAATATCGTAAGTGCATCACCTCTTTTTTCATTTAAGTCAGTTCATGTTACTATTTTTGTACTCATACTTAATGGCAACTAATAATATGAAGTAGTAATATGATTGTCTCCGGTATATTTGAAAAATATAAACAAAAAATTTTAGCTTAAACCCGCGAAACTTCAGAGATCCTGAATTTTTAAGAAGCTAATTAGATATGATAATTAAACTTGAGTTCGGCCTGATTAATTTTCGTCCAACGTAGTTAGGTTTGGAGTCACTTGTCTGCTTGGTGATATTGTAGGCTGATGTGAAATAGACGATAAGATCATATGAGCGGACATCTTTTATCTGTTAAAAAGAGTTGAATCATTTATCACATAAAATTATTAGGAGAACAAAAACTTGTATGGCGTGAAGGATTCAAGAGTCATGAGGAAGCACATGTAGTTTGATTGTTTCGTTTTCAAGTAAATTAGATTTTCCTATGAAATTTACGGGGCTAATGTGTTTCCTATGAGTGGGGATATCACAAACTGACAAGTACTCACTCTTACATGCAACTGTCAATGTACAGCTTGCAACTCGTATTATCTCGAAGATATTGGATCAAAACATAGCGTACATATGTGACAATCTGCAACATTTCCAAGCCGTGGTAGTCTTATTGGGCAGGGTGGTAGATAGGATTGATCAAGCATCATCACCACAACTAATGCTGCTTCTGTTGAGGGCTATCATCAATTGCTACTTTTGCTTGTCAAGGGAGCATAGGTGAGTTATGTATATCTTGTTAGTCTTTATATTAGCAATTTCTTGTTTTGTTTAATATCATTTTGCGGAAATAAGTTTTATTTTATCATATTTCATCAAAATGTTAGGGCATGCGCCATGCTGAAACAATGTTTTCCAGCAAAGTTAAGAAGTGGTTCAATCGTAAGCACGCTGCGTGATGTAAGTTCCATATCCAAAATTTGTTTTATTTCTTCATATAAACTAATTAAATTTCTTCTACAGAACTTTTTGGATTCTTGACTCTGCTCATGTCTTGGGTGGTTCTCTATTTTAACTTTCTTAGTTCTTGATACATATGTTTGGAATCGGTCATTTACCCATTTCAATTTTGCAGCACGATTCAAATAGTTTTAAAGTGCTGGAAGTTGTGGTTCGTAACATCATCAAGACATGAGAGGTCTGACAAGATGGAACAACTGTTACAGAGGATGTTGCTTGTGTAATCAATGGGAGATAGGATCGAACTTCACAGCAATTTGCATTGTAACATGTTGTGATCGATGTATGATTTTTGTGGAAATTAGACACTGTCTTTTTTATAGCAAAATAAGCAACTTTGTTAACTTTCACTCCTTCAATAGAGTGCGCTTGTTTCTCTCCTTTGCGATGTATTCAAATTTGATTTTACTTGCTTGAATCAAGTGCTTCATAACTGGTCACATAGATACTACAGTGTATTTTGAGCTACTGAAGTAACCGATTGTTCTTTTTTACTAGTCTAAAGTCTGCCCATGCTCATGGCATCATTTAGATTATTGAATTGTTCAGCATCATCACTTTGGATAATACATAGATTGGGCATATTTCGGGAATGAAGAGATATTGAATTTCCTTATTTTCTATACATTGCATTCACTTAGATCTAGATCTCAAATGAACTCTTAAGTCTCAAGTCCTACACAAACCAGAAAGGACTGAACCGAAATGTTGAACAAGGTTTAAGGCAAAATGTCAATTTCTCACAAGTTAAGGCAGGTAATGGACTGGACTGAAAGAGAGAAAAGGGTTAGGCAATCATTTCAATTTTCCGAAAATGAAGGGCAGGTGATGGACTGAACTGAAACATAGCACAAGGTTTATGGACTACATTTCAATTTCTCACAAATCAAGCCTACACAAACCCAAAAAAGGACTGAACTGAAAATGTTCAACAAGGTTTAAGGAAAACATTTCAATTTGTCACAAATTAAGGCAAGTAATGGACTGAACTGAAACATCGAACAATGGGTTAGGCAAACATTTCAATTTTGGGTAAAAGACACTTTTTACCCCTATATTTAGATAAAATAAACTAACGGAGACGGCACAAAGACTCCCCCCCCCCCAACCCTATCTTCTTCCCCTTCTCTCATTTCTTCTCCTTCTTGTACTCTTCTCAAAATCAGTATCTTCTTCTCGAACCTTAGCCGCCATTTTCATCTCCTCTCTCTCATATCCTCCCACCGGACACAACCCTAGCCACCAAATACTAAACTTTTGAAGAACAACAACTAAGATTTGGGAAAGAAAATACTAAAATAGAGTTTTCTTTCTTCACTTGTTATTACTTTTCATATATTAAAAAAAGAAGATAAAGATTTGTTATTGGTGGTTGTGTAATTTTCTTAGTTGGTTACAGATGTAATAGACTTTTACTCAAACTAGGAGCAATAGTCAGAACAATGATAAATGGTTGCTTCACGGACGGATCTTGACAGAAGGGTGTAAAGTGTCCAAATATTTTTCCGTTACGAGGGTACAAAGTGAAAATTTTCAAACATCAGGGGTAGAGGTTCACCGTATGCTTTGTGCGGTTTTCTCTGCGTTTGGAAATCAAGATACTTAAAAGATGGTCACCCTCATGATGGAGTTTTCTGCCATGTACTCGCACTCGCAGTTCGTCTGTCTCGTGGGCAAAATGCCCTTTATATCATCGATTTGATCTAGAAATGATTCATGTTGAGCAATCAAATGGTCGAGTTGATGTGCTGTCATATGTTAATGTCACATTTCTGACAACGTGGGTATTTGAAAGATGTCTGCGATACTCTAGCACTCTTTACAGTGAGTAATCATTGTCATTCCTTGAGCTACAACTTTGTAACTTTGTAACTGCTTCTTTTTACTGTCACTTGTATAGTTGTATTCAATGATGGACTTGTTTTTTATTTCCCTAATAGTAATGTAATGTTTAAAATATGTGAGTTCTAATAGCTTTTTTGCTATTTCTTGACAGTTTGTGGCTTCACATAAGGAAACAAGGAAGCCGTTAATGGATGGTACTATTTTATCGAGAAATTGTGTTCTATTGTATCACTACTTTTTATGAGTTTTCAATTATAGTTAGTATTATTTGGTTTGAATTTGGTTCTTCGCAAGTCATATTCCAGTCTATGTATACCCATTCCTGAAGCCGATGGCAACAGCCACAAACCAGCAAGAAGGATTTCTGAAGCTCGCTAGTTTGGGCGTCATTGCCAGCTTAGTGCAGGTTCGAACTCCTTATGCTTATTTGTTCGTATACATCAGGTGCTCTAAATTCGCATTTCTATAATCCTTCTGTTTCTGAATGTTTTCCTTTTGCAGGATGACAATCCAGAAGCTGTTAAATTTCTTCTTGCAACAGAAGTATTTCCCCTTTGTTTACAGTGCTTGGAAGACAGCCATGAAATGTTAAATATCGTAAGTGCATCACCTCTTTTTTCATTTAAATCAGTTCATGTTACTGTTTTTGTACCCATACTTAATGGTAGCTAGTAATATGAACTGGTAATATGATTGTCTTCAGTATATTTACAAAACATAAACAAAAAGATTTAGTTTAAACCCGCGAAACTTCAGAGATCCCGAAGTTTTTTTACTTGTTTAATTATACGTGTGTGTGTAGTTTATGCTACGGAAGTTCAACCAGCTTATGCGTTTCAGCCTATGAACTATCGGGCCGCGAGGACGCTCGACATAAATTTGGGCTTATAACCTATTTTAAGTGGATTAGATTTGTTGGCCAGCGAAGGTCCAAATATATTACGGCCCACTTGCATTATGTCATTCGTTATTACGTGTTTATAAATTACTTTGAGAGCTGTGAAGTCCACGGTAGTAGGTGACAAATACTTTTAGGGTTACGAAGTATAATATAGTTAGTCGCCGCCTACTCTACTTCTGTCTGCAACTCTATATTCTTTATTCTATTTTGTGTATACATCTTCAAAAAGCATCGAAAGATTTTTGCATCGTCTGAGATTTGTAAGTTTCTCTTTATCGATCTCAAATAATCGTGTGTTGAGTTGTAAGATCATGTGATTTGTTAGTAAATAAAGTTATTGGATGATCTCTATAGCGAGTATGTCTCCATCTTTCTTCATGAAGCAAGTATGTTTCTATCTTACTTCATTGAGTTCTCAAGTATCTTGCTCTGCTATACATTTACCGGTTTACATATAATTTTGTCTTGAAAGAATCAAATGGTCGTATGTTATTTGGTTGGAAATCATGGGCACATCGGTACATTTGTCACCGTCTTTATGTTTTTTCTTACTGGAAAAATTGACGAGCCTTTATATTCTTGCTCTATCTGTATGTAAATACTCGAATCAACGCAACTATTAAACTTTCAAGAAAAATTTGGTAACAAACTAAGATTAGTTCTAGAGTATTCATTTTAAGGTAAATCCACTTTCTCTTGGAAAGATCTGAAGATTACAACCGAAATACATTGGTAGATCTTTATCTGCATGCTTTGCATCCCTAGTTTTAATCCAATTTAGTCCTTTAGGTAGCACAAATATTTATAGTTGAAAACATACATATTAAATCAATTTCAAGGCAATTGGAGAATTCCTAAATTTCAAGATTATTCAACTCAGAATCTCACAAAGATGATTCTTAATGTAAGTTGACATGGTTGTGATTTTTCACCTAAACATCATCCCAAAATTTGTTGGACCCACATTTCACTCATTTTTCTATAACATAAAAGTCAAACCTTAAAACTCACAACCTTCATATCTAAACACGGAACAAGTTTAGTTTTCTAAATCATGAATCCTTTCAATCCAAACGAAGCCGATGAAAGTTTAATTTATAAGTGAGTGAAATAATTTATCAAATGAATAAGGTATATAGTAATCAATTTCATTTCGTACTTAACAAATTCCAATTTTTAGTTAAGCTATATTTTCCACTCACATTATCTCCAACTAACTTTTAGATCCTCATCAACTTCAAAACAATCTCTATGTAAGCCTTAGTGTCTATCTAAATACTTGAATCTTAATGTGTTAATTTGATTGTTACAAAATAAGCCTATACTTAAATATTTTTGTGAAATGTATATAAAAATTGGCATGCATTTTTTCGAAGATCATATGGTTGTGGCGACTGTCCACAACACAATGATAAGTTGGCCTTGTTATATACATTGACATAATTATTTGTATTTATACGTATCATGAATCATGACATATGTGACATGGCTTCCCAGCTTGCGTCTTAAACCACATTTGCCAATTCTAGACAGTAACTTCGATAATTTCCAACTGCCTTAACTTTATAGTGTGCAAAGTTATTCAACATTCTTTATTTCAATTATTAACTCTTCTTTTGTGTTCCTGTGCAGATCATGCATGTAAAATCACAGAGTAAATATAAGATCGATGTTTATGACATTTCAATTTGGTCTCTATCTACAATGACGATACCGGTACACTTTCTATATGTGAGTGTCAATACTTTTGTGCTTGTTTTTCTCATTTAATTATGTGTTTTAATTACACGAGTTTGCTCTTTGTACACTGTCTCTCATTGTTTTGCAAAATAATGTAAATAAATTTAAGACAAATTAATGGTGGAGTAAATATTATATCTCCGAAAAACTATATTTACATGGTTGGTTAGGAATTAATGAATGGACTATAAATTAAATAATTTCGAAAAGAAATGATATATTTATTTTAGTGTGTCAATTATGTTGTGACTAACTATTAGCATTAAATGTGAGTAAATAATATATTAATACGTGACATTGATTATCTAATAACTTTGGAAAAAAATTATTTAATAATATACTAATTATCAACTACTTTTACGGGACAATTATTATTATATTTACTGATGATTGTTATAAAGTATGGGAGTGTATTTGGGTCCAAAAAATATCTCCGATTATTCGTACCCACAATTAAAATAAGAAGTAGTTTAGTTTGAAAAATATGATTTTATAACCTAATTTGCAACGAAAGAATATATATACATATATATATTTGAGAAAACGAAAGAATATCATTGTTGCGAGGCTGGAATGAATATAATCAACGTCAGCTAGGCCACACAAAATAATTTAGTTGTATTTTTATTTTGAAGAGAAAAACCACATTGTTCAGATAATTTACACAAATTCCTCTAAAAAGAATAATTTACACAAAAATGAACTACTGTAAAAATTGGGAACCAAACTGACCCAATAATCTTGGCCTACTGGCAAACACCTAGGGCGCACCTTAGACATCCACACCGGCGCATGGTAGTCACTTGCATACGAAGCTATAAATACCCAGTTCCTGGAGTGAAACCTTTCGTCTTTCATGTCCCGATTTCTTCTGTTCCCTGTCCATAACTCAATCCAAAGCCCCGAGAAAGATGGTGAATCACTCTCTATTCACCTACTCTCAAGCCTCAGGCGCCTCCACCTCAGGTGGTAGCGCCGCCAATGCCCCTCAGCCGCACTCCGCCGCGTCCCCAACCATAGACCAGCTGATTAAATTGATCCGTGACTTTCCCGAGTATCGAGGACAAGCTATCAGCGCTCTCAGTAAGGTTAATTTCGATCCTAGTCGTAAAGAGATAGTTTTTTCACACGTAAATTGAACTTCGAGATCGTCTGATTAAAACCGAATGTGACTGTATGAAGCGTCGATCTATGTTTCTCTGCATGTTGCTTTATCACTGCTTTCAGTGGCTGTTCTGATCCCTCGTGCCATCAAATTGTCACTAATCACGGTCTTTTCTGGATTTGAATGATGCAGTTTGTTTTTTATTACTTGTCTAATACAGTTATACGAGTGCGTGATTAAGAGTCCGATTGAGAATTTATCTAAATTCTGAACTAGTCCAATCAAAATTACATGATAATTAACGACTTTGCATTATCAACTAGATTAGTCTGATAGTTTGGACAAAAGAAAAGATTAGTCTGATAGTCGATAAGTCTGGCCATTATTGCTCTGCATGTTGCCTTGCTAATTGATTTGGATTATCAACCTATTGCTCTCATTGTCTTTCTTTATATCTTTCCTTTTTATGCTCTTATATTTTTATCGCGAAAAAGTACAAAAGCAATCAATTTTGTTAAAATATTATTACTGCTATAATTTCAGTTTATAATACTTGCTTCTGGTACTACATGTAATTGATGCTTGTTTCTTGTTTAGAGAAGAGACGACAGCCCCAATCTTGCTACTGCAATATGGCATACGCCGATGATTATTGCAATCCTGTTACAAGTATGTGCTCCTGAATCCCAATATTCATCTTTCATGATTTGCTTATGTGGGAATTGTTTGCATTGCTAATTGTGATTACCAAATATGTGCAGGAAGTGAGAGGCGCTTATAGACTTCTTTCGCCCTTCAGGCTCAACAGCCAGGACATAGAGAGAGTCTGCGATACGCTAGCGCTCTTTACAGTGAGTAATCATTGTCATTCCTTGACCTTTAACTTAGTAATGACATGTTTAAAAGTCGTTAGTTCTAATATTTTTTTTTTCTTGACAGTTTGTGGCATCACATAAGGAAACGAGGAAGCCGTTAATGGATGGTACCTTCCTATTTTCCTCCATTTATTATATTCTGAACATGTCTTCTATCACTAACCTTTTATGAGCTTACTATTATAATTAGTATTATCGTATTTGAATTTGGCTATTTGCAGCTCAAATTCCAGTCTATGTATACCCATTCCTGAAGCCGATGGCAACAGCCACTAGCCAGCAAGAAGGGTTTCTGAAGCTCGCTAGTTTGGGCGTCATTGCCAGCCTAGTGCAGGTTCGAACTCCTTATATTTCTTTGTTTGTATACATCAGGTGCTCTAAATTCGCATTTCTTAAATCCTTCTGCTTAAGAATATTTCCTTTTGCAGGATGATGATCCAGAAGCTGTGGAATATCTTCTGGCGACAGAAGTATTTCCGCTTTGTTTACAGTGCTTGGAACATAGCAATGAAAGACTAAATATCGTAAGTGCATCACCTCTCCATCTAAGTTAGTTCATGTAACTGATTATGTACTCATATTAAATGTTAACTAGTTATACGAGTACTTTTTGTGATTGTCTCCCAGTATATTTAAAAAAGATATAAACAAAGAATTATAGTTTAACCTGCGAAACTTCATAGTTCTGCTTTTTAAGAAGCTAATGAGAGGTGATAATTAACTTGAGTTTGACCTGATGAATTTCGACCAATGTAGATAGGTTTGAACTCACTTGCCTGCTTGGTGTAATTGTAGGCTGATGTGTGAAATAGACGATATGATCATATGAAAGGAAACCTTATAGCAGTTAAAAAGAGTTGATGCATTTATCATAGCCGCATGCCATGAATAGTTCAGTAGCAAAGCATGAAATAGTTAGAAAAACATGAACTTCTATGGTGTGAAGGATCAATGAGTCATGATGAAACACATGTAGATTAATTGGTTGTTTCGTTGTCAAGTAAATAAGATTTTGCCTATAAAATTTACGGGGCTTAGTATGTTTCCTATGAATTGGGATACTATCTCAAAGTAACAAGTACTCACTCTTACATGCAACTATCAATGCACAGCTTGCAGCCCGTATAATTTCGAAGATATTGGCTCACAACATAACGTACATATGTGACAATCTGCATCGATTTCAAGCCGTGGTAGTCGTATTGGGCAGCGTGGTAGATAGGATTGATCAAGCATCGTCACCAGAACTAATGCTGCTACTATTGAGGGCTATCATCAATTGCTACTTTTTCCTGTCACAAGAGTTCAGGTGAGTGATGTAGATCTTGTTACTCTCCATATTCGCAATTTTGTTGTTTTGTGTAGTATCATTTTGCGGAAATAAGCTTCCTTTATCATATTTCTTCAAAATGTAGGGCATGCGCCATGCTGAAACAAATTTTTCCAGCAAAGTTAAGAAGTGGTCCAATCCTAAGCACGCTACGAGATGTAAGTTCCATTTCCAAAGTTTGTTTTATTTATTCATATAAACTAATTAAATTTCTTCTACAAAACTTTTTGGATTCTTGACTCTGCTCATGTCTTGGGTGACCCTCTATTTTAGCTTTCTTAGTTCTTGATACACATGTTTAGAATCGGTCATTTACACATTTACCCATTTCAATTTTGCAGCACGATTCAAATAGTTTTAAGATGCTGGAAGTTGTGGTCCGTAACATCATCAAGACATGAGAGGTCTGACAAGAGGGAACAACTGTTACAAAGGATGTTGCTTGTGTAATCAATGGGAGATAGGATCGAACTTTACAGCAATTTGCATTGTAATATGTTGTGATCGATGTATGATTCTCGTGGGAATTAGACACTCTTTTTTACAGCAAATTTAAAGCAACTTTGTTAACTTTTACTCCTTCAATAGAGTGTGCTTGTTTCTGCTTTGTGATGTATTCAAATTTGATTATACTTGCTGGAATCAAGTGCTTCATAACTGCTCACATAGATACTACAGTGTATTTTGAGCTACACTGAAGTAACCGGTTGTTCTTTTTTTACTAGTCTAAAGTCTGCTCATGTTCATGGCACCAGCATCATCACTTTGGATAATACATAGATTGGGCTTATTTCGGGAATGAATAGATATTGAATTGTCTTCTTTTCTATACATTGTATTCACTTGGATCTAGATCTCAAATGAACTCTTAAGTCTCAAGTCCTACACAAACCAGAAAGGACTGAACTGAAATGTTGAACAAGGTTTAAGGCAAAAATTCAATTTCTCACAAGTTAAGGCAAGTAATGGACTGAACTCAAACAGCGAAGAAGGGTTAGGCAATGATTTCAATTTTTCGAAAGTGAAGGGCAGGTAATGGACAGAACTGAATAGCACAAGGTTTATGGAATACATTTCAATTTATCACAAATCGAGTCCTACACAAACTAAAAGGACTGAACTGAAATGTTCAACAAGGTTTAAGGAAAACATTTCAATTTCTCACAAATTAAGGCAAGTAATGGACTGAACTGAAACATAGAACAAGGGTAGGCAAACATTTCAATTTTGGGTAAAAGACAATTTTTACCCCTATATTTAGATAAAAATACACTATGCACCCATGATGTTTGAAAAGTTCCACTTCGCACCCTCGTACCAGACAAGTACTAACAAAGACGCCACAAAGACTATTCCCCTCCACCCCCACCCAAAACAACTATCTTCTTCCCCTTCTCTCCTTTCTTATCCTTCATCTATTCTTCCCAAGATCATTATCTTCTTCTCAAACCTTGGTTGTCATTTTCATCTCCCTTCTCTCTCATCTCCACCCGCCTGACTCCACAACCCTAGTCACCCAGTACTAGAATTTTGAAGAACAACAACTAACATTTGGTAAAGAAAAATACCAAAATAGAGTTTTCTTTCATCACTTGTTATTACTTTTCATAGATTAAAAAAAGAAGATAAATATTTGTTATTGGTGGTTGTTTAATTTTCTTAGTTGGTTACAGTTGCAATAGACTTTTACTCAAACTACGAGCAATAGTCAGAACAATGCTAAAAGGTTGCTTCACGGACGGATCTTGACAGAACTGTGTAAAGTGTCCAAACATTTTTCCGTTACAAGAGTACAAAGTGGAACTTTTCAAACACCAGGGGTGGAAAGTGTTTTTTTCCTAAATGTAAGGTGGAAAGTGTCTCCTGGCCTTCAATTTTTCGAAAATGAAGGGCAAGTAATGGACTGAAGTGAAACATCTCACAAGGTTGATCGAATACATTTCAATTTCTCAAAAAATGAACGGAAAGGGGCAAAGGGCACTGAGTTCCAGGTTTCGCAAAGTCGGAGCTCAGTGAGCGAGAGAGAGAGAGAGAGAGAGAGTAGAAGACGAAGGAGACGAATCGGCGCATCGAAAGCAGAAAGTGCGATGGATGTTCCCACTGTACGCCTCTGTATTGGCATCTTCCGCCTCTTGCCCTCGGTTGTCCCTCTGGCCCTCTCCTCTCCATTACCGAAGGTGAGATATCCAAACTCCTTCTGCCTCTTGCCCTCGGTTGAGGCCTACTGCCGATTTCTGGATTTGTGAAATTGGCTAGCTTTCTGGTAACTGTGTATGCTAGATCAACAGTAGTTGTACGATTTCACACTTGCCTTTTAAACATTATAGCTCGATTCAGAGGAAATAAGCTGAATCGAGCAATAATTTATCCTTGAGAGCTCTGGTTTGTCTACGCAAATTGCATACATCGCTCTACATAGTTTGTGTTTGTCTTTTTAAAGTTTCGGCAATTTTTTGTGTTCTGTTACATAATCATACTCTGATGCAAGTGAACATATATGTCACGATGATAGGCATATAACTTGTTACAGATGTTAACATTATAGGACGGAATGAATATAAATTGGAAAAGTCTAGGTGAACAAAAATTGCATACAAAAAGTCAAACATAAATGATATATATGGAAACATGTCATTAATAAAAATTCAGGGAGAAGATTATGAAGGAAATAGATAGAATCAATCTGGGTGATATTTAGGGCTGTAAACAAACCAAGCCGTTCGTGAACAACTCGTGTTCGGTTCGGTAAAAGTTCGTTCGTGTTTGGTTCGACTAATTAATCAAACAAACTCAAACATGAAAATGTGTTCGCGAGCCGAACACGAGCCGAACTGATATTCGCCACGTCATTTTTTGTTGGAATTTCTGTTCAATTTTTTGTCTCCCTAGCACGGCTCATATAAATTTAAAGCAAAGTCCAACTCGCGCAACTAGGTAACTTGAACAAAATAGAAAAATATAGCGCACATTTACTGCTTCCAAAGTAGAAAAATATACGAAATCTTGTTTTATAAGGAAGTTTCATCCGAATGTGAAAATATCTAAACAATTCATGTTTTGGAGGGGTTCAAAATATTTCATTGGTTAAAGCATTTCGTAGAAAGAAGGAATCCAATTCAGCAATTCGATAGAGAAGCAGTTCGAGAAGCTTCGGTCTCCAATTCAGCAATTCGAGAAGCTGAGATCTCCAAAACTAGGTTTTCTACTAAATTAACTCAATTCTTCTTCATTCATTTATTCAAATAAACTGACCCGGACACGTCTTTAATTACTAATGGCTAAACAACTACTTATCCAAGACCCCTCTAACATTTTACCTAGTAACGATAAAACCCCCAAACAAATAAAGTAATCCCTAAACTCTTAATAATTAAAATAAACGACTAAATTAATCAACCAGGGCGCATCCAGTTCCCATGCCGATTCCCACGCCGTGTCCTGAACTCCTGATACAGGTTCGTATCCGTATCAAGCACGGATTGTTCCTGTTCATAAACTGGGAACGGGAACACGGAGAGCAATACCCTATGTAATTCAGTACGATATGGGTAGGGTTCTTTCGAAACTTCGTAGGAGTTTTATCTTCTTTTGCAGATTATTAAGTAAACACTGCCAAATATATGCAATTTTTTCAAGTCAAAGATTTAAATGTATCTTAGCAAATTTAACAATAACGTCCCTTTCTATATAGATAATTGAATGAAAATAGTAAAAAGATACAGATCGCCAAATGTATCATCGTTCTGGATCACTAGTGTTCCATGTTTCGGAACGAGTGGTCCAATTCACAATTCCCCGAGGTACGAACAAATTGTGGTAGCACTGGTTTGATCATTGGGGCCTGCTGAGTTCTCGCTAGATGGAGGGGAACCTGTCTTAAAGAATGGAAATGCAATCCCTAAAGTGAACCTCTGGTCGCTCCAAAACATTAAGATGCCCATTGGTGTCTTTGGTTGATTGACTGTGTTGGCCTGGAATGCTTCTACATTTCAGTTACTTTAAAATTTAATTGACGAAGTTGAACAAAGTATGCCTATGGTACTTTTTGGTGAACCAGTTCCTTGAGAAGATGTCCTGGTCCTTCAGAAAGTTTGAGCCAATACTTACTATAGATTGCGTAACGGGTAAGTATCATAGGATAAAATCGGTATATACTTTTCTAGTTAGTATAAAAATAGGTTGGTATGTAGTTAGGCAACCAACTGAGACCATGATATATGTCCTGGTGTAGTTCAAGGTTAAGCTTCCTGCAGATAGAATCTGAGATTCGCAAACAGAATGAAAGAGTTGGGACGAATGGAACTTCAAGGTCCATTTTAGAATATATTCTAAACATTATGTTTATGATCCTTACAACTGTGGGGGTACACACCTTTAGGACTTATCCACCCCTCTTTTCTTCTCAATATAAAATATACTAGCAAATATGAATATCATGCTCCATATGTGTTATCTTGAACGCAATCACACCTAACTAAGACAAAATTGTTTTGTTTATCGTTCATCCTACTTCTTGAATTACATACATCTTTGATTACCTCAGTTTACAAAGGTGTTGTAGTATTTACCAGCTTCCCTTCTAATGACAAAAGCTTTTGTATTAAATATCCTGATTTTACTACTAAATCTCCTCTTAGTTATTCATTCCCATAACTTCTTTGTATGGCTTTACTAGTCATGAATGTGATTCTAGATTACTACTGCAACTTTGGGCATCCATATGTTCTGGCAGATTAGAAAAGCTTAATTGCATTTCTATTATGTTTTCAATCTTCTAAACTTCAACTAAAATCCTAGTAGTTTTGACAGTATCAGATTTTAATCTCTTTCTATGCTCATGTCTCTGCTTAGAGCTACTATTAGAACTTTCAAGTTTTCTTAACTCAATTGGTTTAGTGGTTTGCGTTGCATTATTTTACAACATGAGAATCCACTCTTCCATAGCGTTTCCGTTGCATAAACAAGTCTGCTTCATCCACGGCCTTATCTTCAATTTCTTTTTTTTTTGAGGTACTGACACTTAACTACCACACAGTTTCGAAGAACTGACACTTCGGTATATGCAGTATTGAAATTCACACTTAAGTACATGAACTATACAAAAAAACTACATCATGCACCAATTTGACATTCGGCGTGAATTTGGTCCGGAAACCGCTAGTGACGTGGCTTTTAGGTAGGGATACCTCTCTCTCTCATCCCCTCTGTAACTCTTCTTTCTCTTCTATCATGTTTTCTCTTCAGAAAATTAAGTTAACCAAGCTTCTTCTATCTCATTAGTTCCCTTAAGTAGAGGGTACTATTCTCCTTGATTCTGACCCATCTTTTAATTGAACCAGTGAAGGTAGTAAATCTAACTTGAAAATTGACTTGGGTTTTCATTTTATTAATTTCCACTACAGAATTACCGACTATGGAATTCGGCGACCCATCTTTCTCCGATTCCACCTGACCACCCAAAACGAATTCCTCAAATTAAACAAAACCAAACAACCTCCATCCTAGTAAAACAGTCGATTTCAAGCAAGTAGACACGATTAAGACTCCAATTAAACGGGTTTACCACCTTCAAACTCCGCGGCTAGATACAGCCGTACTCCCAAACTGATCCACAGCTTTGACTCAACCAAACCAGACTTCGTCAGTCTTCTTCACCAATTAACCTTCAATTCGTTCAAACCCACACACCGATGAAAATGTTCCATTCCTCTTAGCTGTTTTGCATATAGAAAGAAGTACTGTAGAAACTTATCAATGGATTTTGTATTGAGTGACCTGTTCGCAGGAGCAAGCAGTAATCAAAGGTTTGAAAATGTTTTCGGTTCATACGATGTGAGTAGACGGGGCATCGGGAAACAACATGAACGGAGACTGATCGGTTTGTGACTCACTATCCCATCCCCTGGGTTTGTTTGAAGTTAGTGTGGCGAAGGAAGAGATAGGGAAGGAGAGGAGAAAGAAGTGAAAATAGAGTAAGAGAGAGAGAGGGGAAGGGCAAGTGAAATGACCAAATTCTCCCCGCCTAAAAGCGACATCATTAACGGTGTTCTGACCAAATTCACGCTGTCTGTCAAATTGGAGCTTTGCACAGTGCATGTATCGAAGTGTCAATTTCAATATTGCATGTGCCGCAGTGTCAGTTCTCCCAAACTGCATGGTAGTTACATGTTAATTATTCGTGTTTTTGTTTACTTCCTTTGATATTCTTTTGCGTTCTTATGGAGTTTCAGCACACTTACACTAGAACGTCACGTAACTAAAACAATTTGAAGATATCCTTTTAACAATAGGACTTACAATGTGATTGATGCACGAGGCAATAAAATCCCCAGCACTAGAAAACCTGATTGACCTTGACCTTTTCACTCTCGTGTCGATGAATTTCTATGTGTGAAACCTTCACAGATCTTTCACTTTCTCTAGAAATTAGTTATATTATTTCAAACACTATAAGCCTTCATGTTACCATACAGTATGTGATTAACTGTTTCTTTTAAACATGAGCTAAGCAACTTTCTTTTATTTGATATTCTCTCTTCCTTCATGATTAAATGACTCTGAGTTGAAGCTATCTTAGTCTGATGACTTCTTGCATCTCTGCATTCCACCAGAATGTTTCCCTTAGGTTAAGATTAGCTGGTCCTAATTTACCATGGACTTGTCAAAAGTTAGTCGTTCTTTTCTCCGTCCTGCATGCTTTTCCTTTGCTTTATCATATATTCGTTAGATTGCTTATTGACATTAATCAAAGTTCTTATTTCTGGGAATGGATTGTTTCTCACGACTTTGATTTAAATAATTTTGCCATATTATGGCAGGACTTGTGAATGCTTCATTTACTGGTGTGTTTTCTCAAGATTTAAGAAGTTACAAAGCTTTCCGCTCAAGTCATGTCCATGATGTCACTATAATTTATGTACCATAAAACATCCTTCATAAGAACTGTAGTTGGCTGATAATAGAAACTACGGGGTGAGGTTCAAACTGTTTATGTGTAACTGCAAACAGGTAGTTGCAATATAGTTGGTTGAAAGTAGTGGAAGTTGAATGGTTACACATTTTTGGAATTTTCGAAACGTTTAACGCCAAAGGTTACACCCCTCCTTATATAATGGTATAGGTCATTGATATTACAAGACCTTCTAGGAAAATTTTGCTGTCTGCATATCATGTCATAAAAATTATCATTTCGACGTCAGATGTTCTAACCAGTCACCCAGACATAATTGTGAACTTTTATCCTTCCCAACAATGTACCCATGTGAAAGAAGCTGATCACGGGCTTAAGTTTGCTTCCGACCAACATTGGCGAAGGTCCCTTGATTCTGTTCTGCTCCACCAATATAATGAAAGGGGAAAAAGTAGGGATAAACATACTTCTTTGGTTGGTGAATTAAACTCTGTTCGGTCTGGGCATTTGGTCTTGGACTTGCAGTACCCATTAGATTTTTTCTTGGAGCAAAATCATATAGATCAGTGCACTTTAATTGTCTTCCCATTTGGCCACACAGATCTGGTATCTTCAGTTGGAAAAAGGGCCAATTTATGGGGGACCATTTCTCTGATCATGCAATCTTTATGGTTTCCGTTTCACACTGTGATGTTTATCTTTCCAAAACAAGACAATACTGGAGTGTAGTAAGCTGGTATGAAGTGAACTACCACACACATTCTGAACTTGCGGTGCGCTTTCTCCCATATCATTTTTTTGGGAAGAAAAGGAAAGTAAATATTGGCTGCGTTTGCCAAACTAACTTTCATGCTTGGTTTAGATGTACGCATTCAGATGAATGCTTTTGCATGCTCGACCCTACTTGTAGCTTCTTAGGGAAGTGGCTTTCTACACGTTAAATGTGGTTTTATCGTGTTTAATTCGTGTCGGTGCACTTTCTCCCCGTGTCAATCCTAACTTTTGATGGAAGAAGAGGAAGGTAAATATTGTCTGCGTTTGCAAAATTAACTTTCATGCTTGTTTGTGCGAAATGTCGTTTTGTCGCGTAGAATTAGGGTCATCTAGTTTCTAGGCTTGTCAATCATAGTTGTGGAGGAGGGTAAAAGGAAAGTAAATGTTTCATTCGATTGGAAAATTAATTTTCATTATAATTTCAGTTTGTAGTTAAGTCCCTGCCCTTCTCGTTTGCTCCTCAATGAACGTTTCAAATGAATGTGTAACCCGTGATTTTTTGTTGTTAGAAGAGAGACAACTATGAAGAACTGGCTTTGGCACTATGACATTCTAATTTGGTTTCCACTATCCTGTTACTGGATGTGAATTGCAATAGATCGTTTATCACACTACCTATGCTCAGTGTAGAGAATCTATGGCTATGATTAGGCATTGCAAAATTGAAGTAACCATGCTAATATAATACTGAGGAATTATATTATGTCGCAGGAAGTAATAGTGGGTTCATGTAACTTGAGCAAACGAAGGTCAGCATAATGGAAACCGACAGAGTTTGCAGTGCTCTTACTCTATTCATGGTCAGTAGTTATTGTTTTCTCACAAATCTTTTGCCGTCACCTGTTGAGATACAAGGACTAGTTTGGAACACCCATCTTCACCAGTAAATTTAATATTTTATGTTTACAGTTAGGCTCATTTTAGATTTTTATGCTTGCAAGTTCCCTTCTTTCTTTTCCTCGAATGACTTGTTTAGCTAAGATCTAACAGATTTTCCTCTTCCTTGACAGCGCTTAGCTCAATGTAGGGAACAAGGATCCCATTTCTGAGATGAGAGGTAAGAACTCTTGTTTTCTCCTTTGGTTGGTGCGGAAGCTGCACTTACGTAAATATCAAAGCAATAATCTGCCTAGAACTTACCTGGAAAAAGAAAATTAGTTGCACATCAGTCAATTATGGGACTCTTATGAAGTTAAATCGTGTACTGCATTTTTAGAATGTTCATTAGTGTAGTTCAACAATATGCACAAGAAATCAATTATATTGTCAAATTTATATATGGGTAAATTTCACTTTCACCCCTCAGTTTAGGAGGATCTTCACTTACACCCCTT
The DNA here is from genome assembly GCA_023055425.1 of Linanthus parryae. Lineage (NCBI taxonomy): Eukaryota > Viridiplantae > Streptophyta > Magnoliopsida > Ericales > Polemoniaceae > Linanthus > Linanthus parryae. The sequence goes on along the minus strand of JALGPY010000004.1, from coordinate 137,877,465 downwards.
CTTGTTTGGAAATCTTCACTTACACCCCTTCTTGTTTGGAAATCTTCTCATACACCCCTTCTTATACCCAAACTTGATTTCACTTATACCCCTCTTGCGATTCCGTCAGTTAGTGGGTGGGGGTGTCCCCCCAAAACAATATTTTGGGACGATTTTGCCCTCAAATAGTCTCTAATGTCCATTGATACCACCCCACCTTGACTACCACCAACAACGACCTCCCCCATCAACATAACCGAGTACCCTTCTTCCGCATCACCGACGAAGAACCTACTCATTAAAAAAATCCCAATAAGATGTAGAAATCATACTACAAAAAAGAAAATACCCAAAAAAACAAACGCAGAAAATTACAAGATTATCTAGGGAATCACTGTGGAGAATTCTTATGCTTGTTCATGGTATCTCTTCACCCACCGTATGTTTCAAACTCTGAAGGATAGCTATTGCTTTTTGTTCTTCGATGAATTGGGTGTTGTCCTAGATGCAAAATTTTAGGGTTTTTTTTCTCCATATAATATGGTGAATGATCTTGGATTTCTAAACAAAGGTTTTTACTGTGAAATTTTCAACAATTGGTTGAACAAAGAGTAAGATTGAGATTGGTTTGAGTTTGGAGGTGATGATTCTCATTTGAGTTGTGGTTAAATTCGGTTGTGGTCGATAGGTGGTTATTGAGGGAGGATCAACAAAAACTAGTACAACAACAACAAGTCCAACTAAAACCTCCAACATCACGAACATCAAATATGGTAACTCAACCTCATATTTGAACCTTCTTCTTCTCCTCCAATTGTAAAACCAAAATCTCAAAATCCAGATCAAACAATTCACATTATATAGATCCCCTTTTGTTTTTCATCATCTCTAATCATCAACACTCTAACTTTAAGACCCAAGACCTGGTTCTCACTTCCACCTAAATTAACAAATTCAAATCAACCCTACAACTTGAACTTCAATTTCCAGAAAAGTAAAGGGAGAAGGTTTTGTACAGAAATTTGGGCAAGTGCACATTCCCATCCCAGCACAGGTACAGCCCACCCTCCACCATTGCCTCCAAACTCACTCTCTTCCGTCGCTGCCAATAGAGTCAGACCCAACTGTCTGTCATCGGACCACCACAACGACACAGAGGAAGATGGCAATAGCCGTCGTCTCGTTGACCGCTAAAAAAAACCCCAAAGAAGAAGACGTTGGATTCGTCGAAATCTGGAGATTCAGTTGAGGATGGTGGGTGGAAGACGAGAGAAGCGGCGGTGATTTAGAGGTCTGATGGTGTTTGGTTAGTTAATTTGGAGGCGATGAAGGAGGCAGTGATTTGGGGTGTATTCAGCAGTCAGAACGTTGTTATGAGAAGAGAGAGTCGATAAAGTTATAGAGAGAGAGATGAACAGAAGGAAGATAGGATTTTGTTATTCTCCATCCTTATCTGTCCAAAGGTATGATGGTCTTTTTAGGAATGTCGGTGCTCTCCGTCAGGTGCAAGGGGTGTAAGTGAAGATTTCCAAACTAGAAGGGGTGTAAGTAAAGATCTTCCTAAACTGAGGAGGTGAAAGTGAAATTTACCCTTTATTTATTGTTATAAGCTTATATGTACTATTTTCGAGAGTAATAAGCTTCTATGTAGTTAATAATCCAGTAGTAACTTTTGATTTTGTTTCTGTTTTAGTTTTTCTTTGGTTCACATTTTGCTGGCTCTTTACACTCATCTGCAACGGAAACGTAAAACAAAAATATACTGCACTTTATTAATCGTTGATAATATTAATAAAATGCGTATTTGTTTCTTACATGACGTAATTGTTTTGCAATTGGGAATATATCCTTTATGTTTGTGATGCTCAGAATAGTGACTAGCTGCAGTATGATAAGCCGCAGATAACCAATACCTACTCTAGAAGGAAGAAGAATTCTGGGCACTAATGTGGGTGATTGATTTGGTGGCTGGTTTGACTTGATTGCTGATTGATTTGATTTCTGATATGCTTATCAGTTTTGATTAATATTGATTCCTGAATTGGTGTGTCAATGTGAACCACGATAATAGGGAAGATTGTATTTTCTAGTTTCAAAGGAAAGGGTGAGAGTAAATAGTCAAGAATCCTTATGATTACGGGCATTCACAATTATAGTCATTGGAATGTGGAGAGGCGAGGCTCTCGAAATCCTGGACTTTCATTTCAATAAACACCATATCCTTTACCAGTGTGTTCCTTGTTGGCTTATCTGTTCCGAGTTCTATCAAATTGGCATCAGAGCACTCGATCCTCTCACGGCGCAGAAGAAGGTGGATGCACTGATTGAGAGAGTGGAATCAGTTGAAGGTGAGTGGAGTAAAGAGTTCTCTGTTGTTTAAGAAGAGCTAAGCAGGTTGCCTAAATTGGAGAAAAACCTATTGCTCATGATGAGGCAGCGCTGATCTTTCAGAGAAGCAAAAATGCAATGCCAAGCGAAGCTGACCAAGGATTGATACCCACCGCAATGGCACATATTGCTATAGCAGGCAACACCACAGCAGCCTCGAGTCTTCACACTTCAACGACAATTCCAGAATCCTCTGCCCTCTTGATGGCTCTTCACGTCGTCTGGAACGGCCTACATTTGATGGGAATAATCCAGACGGTTGGATATTTCGCATCGAGCGGTATTTTTCTCTTAATCACTTGTCAGAAAATTGAGTCAGCAGTCATTGGACTGGAAGGAGACGCTCTTGTTTGGTACAAGTGGGAATATAAGAGATGCCCAATAAGGACATGGGAGCACATGAAAGATATTGGCCCTTCAACGTTTCAATCTAACCCATGATGGTTCCTTATATGCTTCTTTGCCGAAGTGTTGATGTGACATCCTGAAAGGATCAGTCAGATCGTGGATACATCTCAACGTGCAGAGGATAGACTGTATATGTTACAGCCATACTGCCAAAACCCAAGCATCCAATCTCATTTTCGTCCCTTCTCTAGCCCATCTGTTACCAATTTCCCCATGCCAAGTACCCAATGGCATGGCTTACTGCTAAGACCCACCTTAACCCACACAGCTTCAATCAGGCCCAAAAAGTCCAGATACCTCTAAAAATTCAGCATGCTGGTATGCGTCCTCCATCCTTGAGAAAAGGCCGGCTATTCCGCCATATGATCGTGGTTTGTGTTATCGTTGTGATGAAAAATATCACATCGGGCACTTTTGCAAACAGAGACGGTTTTGGTTGTGTGTGATGATGGAGACATTTTAGCGGAAGAACTTGGGGAGTAGATGGAAGATGAGTCCCTAGCCTTCCTCTCGAGTTTCCGAACTCGCTGTTAGGGCTCACGTCTCATACCATGAAAACTCAGCGGGTGGATGAGGAGGTGCCATTCATGATTGATATTGGAGCTTCCCATAATTTCATGGCATCTGAAATGGTTGAGCAGCTAGAAGTTACCACTTTTAGGTCAATTTGGAGTCTCTGGGTAGTGGGATGACAGTCCCTGGGTTGGAAGTATTTGCTGACTCCTGCAATTATAAGAAATATTATATGGGGATCCAAGTTTGCACAAAACTCGGATTTCTCTTCGAGCAATGAAACGTACAATCAGACTTAAGGGTGATAGTTATCTTCTGGAGTTTAGCATCCTTGAGGTAACTGAATCAATAAAGTAGACACGTGAAATTCCTGTCTTCCCCCACTTTTATTTAAGTATGAGGAAGTATTCCACATGCACCAAGGTTTACCACCATCTCGGAATAGGGACCATGCCATTGTGCTGAATGATGGCAGGGCTCCTATCCGCGTGTGCCCATATAGATGCCCCCAATTGCAGAACGACGAAATTGAAAGATTAGTTGCCGAAATGTTAGAAGCCAAGATCTCCGGCGAAGCACTAGTCCGTTTTCGAGCCTAGTTTTGTTGTTAAAGAAGAAGGTTGTGAGTTGGAGATATTTCTTGATTATCGTGCGCTGAAAAGGAGATAATACCACCATTAGTTTCCAATCACAGTCATTGATGAACTCCTCGATGAGCTCTATGGTGCCCGGGCAACCATGTTCACAAAATTGAATCTGAATACGGGCTACTATCGGATTCGTGTGTAGCTTGCTGACGTACACAAAACTGCATTTCGTTCACGTGAAGGTTATTACGAGTTCTTAGTAATGCTATTCGGTCTTACCAATCGCTTATGAATGAGGTTTTTAATCCATTCTTGCATAAATTTGTTATGGTATTTTTTGATGATATCAATTGCAGCCCACTTAGAGCATTTTCAACTGGTTTTGGAGGTCTTGCGTCAATACCAACTTTAAGCCAGGCGCTAGAAATGTTTGTTTGCCCAAGGCAAGTTGGAATATCTCCGGCAAATTATTTCTAGAGACATTGTTAAAGTTACAGCAATGATGAGTTGGCCTCCTACGACCAATCTTAGAGAGCTGCAAGGATTACTGGAGCTAACGGGGCAATATCGCAAATTTGTTGCTGGGTATGGGCACATTGTGTAGCCGTTAACCGATCAATTGAAGAAGGATAATTTCGGTTGGACAGATGAGTCACAACTAGCTTTTCTACATTGAAGGAGGCAATGTGTGATGTGCCTGTGCTAGCACTCCCCGACTTTAAATAAACTTTTGTAGTGGAAACAAATGCGTCAGGTTTTGGATTGTGGGTTGTTCCAAGCAAAACCAGCGCCATGTTGCCTCTTACCCATCAGGTTTTGTCTCCAAGGGCACACACCAAATCAATCTATGCGCGAGAGCTAACAACTATTGTATTGGCCATCCTGAAATGGCGACTTGGGAACGGGTCGAAAAAGTCTCAACTGGTCGTATCAAATAAACACTAGAAATGGCTTGCCAAACTGTTACGCTATGACTTTAAGTATCGTCCAGGTCTTCAAAATAAGGTTTCAGACGCCTTGTCCTTACGGAACTCGCAGCCACTTTCTCAGCCTTGTCTGTTCTTGACGTTATCCACGCTGCAACAACATATTGAATTAGATCCTTATTTTTCAGTCATTCATAAGGGATTATCACAATGTTTTCCTAGGAATGAGGGGTCTCGCTGGATCATGTTTCTTTTCTATACAAAGGAGGCTTGTGTTGGGAGATCAAGCACCATGAGAGAGGAGCACCATAGCTACTTGTTTCTTCTCTTTCCCCCATTTGACTTTTTTGAATCGTATTTGGGTCACTTTGACCGGGTGGTTTGGATAACGATGCAATTTTTCGATAATTTTTTCACCGTGTTATAGAGCAACTTTTACTCTACAACAACTTTAAAATTATCAAAAAGTTGCATCATTTTGCTATTAAAATCACCGGGTCAAAGTGACCCGGTGAACTTTGTAGAAAACTCAAATGGGGAAAGAGAAGAAACATATTTAGTATGATTCGGGACACCCACTTGCCCAAAAGGCCAACCTTTTGAGTTAGGACCCAAATCATACTATATTAACCATGGACATCACGTCCACCATCCCTATGTGGGACAAAGCTCTCACAAATGATACCCAACATTCTCCCTTCATGTATGAGTCCTTCAACATGTTCCCCCTCGCCCGGAAGCATTCGCTGAATTTCTTGAAATCACGTTTGTGAGAGTCCACCGGACCACCGCCATTTTCCAGACCACCTGCTAGAACAACACAAGATGTTGACCGTCCATAGGAATACCTAGTCCACCATTCATGGTAAACCCATCCATGAGAACACCACACACCTCACCCATTGATTCACCACGGCAGCTTGCACGGACCATTGGCTCTGATACCATTTGTTGGGAGATCAAGCACCGCAAGAGAGGTGCATCATGGTATGATTCGGGACACCCACTTACCTTAATGTTCAAGCTTATGAGTTAGGACTTAGGACTCATATCATACTATAGTAACCATGGACATCATGTCCACCATCCCAATGTGAGACAAACCACTCACACATGATACCTAACAGCTTGGTGCTCCCCACAGTTGCTCCAAGAACAACACTGTATTGTCATTGGCGGTCTTTCAGGTGCTTTTAAGATTTGCCAGCGACTTATTAATGATTTGTTTTGGGTGGGAATAAAGAAATCGGTTGAGGAATTCGTTGCTCACAGTTCGATTTTGCCAACGGAGCAAATATTAGCTCAATCACTCGCTGACGTATTGCAGCCATCTTCGGACATGACTTGGAAGGACATATTAATGGATTTTATTTAAGACTTGCCTCGTTCCGTTGGGTATGGTACTATTTTGGTAGTGGTGGATCGCTTATCAAAATATAGACATTTTATTCATCTGCTACATCCATTTTCCACTTATCAAAATATGGACATTTTGTTCATCTGCTACTTCCAGATTGCAGTCACAGTAGCAGATGTATTTGTTTGAGACATCTTTAAGCCTCACAGAGTTCCATCTGTCTCTGATTGAGACAATATTGTTGAGCCTTTTCTGGAAGAGTTGTTCAACCTTCAAGGGACATAACTCAAGCACGTGACGACTTATCATCTTCAAACTGGCTGGCATACGGAGGCGGTGAACCGATGCGGTGAGACTTATTTGCATTGCTTTGTCGCTGACAAACCGCGACAAGGGACTCGCTAGCTAGCATGGGCTGATATATTGGTACAACACATCCTACCATACTTCTACGCACACAACTCCGTTTCAACAGGTGTATCACGGAGAACCTCATTTCCTACTTCGTTTTCAAGGAGAGATGACTACATGACACTCCAAAACAGGGGCCGTATTCGTGTAGGACACTTAGGATACTTGGACACCAGTACGATTCTCCAAAATACCGGTCAGACACTCCGGCTAGCGTGTCCGAGTATTTTAGAGAATTTTATTAGACTGGACACTTGGAGGACACTTGGGGGATACTTTAGGGACAGTTAATGATAGCCGACAGTTGGCCCCCAGTGTTTATTAGACTTCAAAAAGGTTGTTTTATGAGATATTTGAACTTTAAATGGGTTAAAATATAACTAAGCTAAAGTAGATAGAATATATATCGTTAATTTGATGACTCAATATGAAAAGGTTACCCTTTTGAACGAAAAGTTCAAGTGAGCTTTTAAGTTCTCACATGTGACAACTTCAAGAGTATTCTCAGACACAACTCGTCAGACTCAAACCCACCTAAGCTACTCCTCTCTATGCTTTTTTGTAATATTTAAGCTATAAATATAAAGAGGTTGGAATCCATATTTTATCATATCTCGTAGTATAAAAATTCAAATATATATAAAAGGGAAATGCCAAACGTCACCCTTTTTTCTTCACCCTTCAAGTTCACCCCTCATGCGGATGTTTTTGATTGGTGATGTGATTATAGAAATATCTTAAAATAAAGGGTAGAAGACAAAAACCACCCCTCGAGTATGGGGTATATACAAAAACACCCCTCATGTTCGGGGATATACAAAAACCACCCGTCTGTCGAGACAAAAACCACCCCTGTCAGTGGATGGACGTTAGACGAAAAGCACCCTTCTGTTACAATCAGTTAGTATGGGGGTGCAATCTGTCCTTTTTATGACAATTTTGCCCCTATTTGTGTTTTTGTGTTTACTGTGTTCATATTCTTGGTGTTCTTGGCCACCATGCTTGGTGTTCTTGGCCACCACCAGCACCGCCAGCACCACTTAATCCTCCAACAACACCATCGCCATCGAATCCTCACCACCAACACAACACAAAAACAAACAACAAAAACATTCAAAAAATGTACAAATTCAATTAAGCTCATAAAAGGCAATGCACAAATTCAATTAACCGAAGACTAGGCACAACTGAATGCACAAACCCAGCCCCAAACTTCACCAGAATTAATCAAGAAAATTGCAACTTTGAGTAGCAAAATCAAAACACTGTTTTTGCAACTTCAAAGACTCAGAAGATGGGAACTCAAGTAAGAGAACCCAGAATCTTCTCTGCACACAGCCTAAGAAGACATAACAAGATCGACTTCATTCTCCAAAAATTCACCTTTTTGAGACTGTCACTCCCGCAACCAATTCTTCAGTGACCTAATCGACTCCCAACCTGGAAATTGACCTTCCTCGCCACCACTTTCTCCCTTCCAATCTAGAGTAGGAAGGGGTTTATTCTCCGAGCAACGTCCACAACGACCCGGCAGACCTCTCGCACACCGATCCCTGTTTTGAGAGAACCCGAAGGTCAGAGCCATGGGAAAGTGCAGATTCGTGATTGAAGAAGTCCGATAAATCAAAACCACAATAGAAAATCGATGGAGGATGGGTATCAAAACTGGGACCCGTTTGATCGAATTCCTCACGATTTTTATCGCTTTTTCCGGGTCGAAAGGTATCGGACCCCACGATTTGGACCACAGATCATTTCGGGAAGGACACGGTGGCAATGGGTAAATCGATGGAGGACCGAAGCTGAAGTCGGGAGGTTACCCGGACCGACTGGCAAGCCGGCGGCGAGTACGCTGCTGAGGAGGATAGTCATCCATCCCGAGTTCCATCACCCACGAAATCCATTAGCCACGAACCGCCTCCAATCTGTTTCGATCTGAGCTTTGAAAGATGGGGATGGCGATGGTGGTGGCTGTCGAAGTAGAGGAGGAGAGACTGAGAGAGATAAACAGGGGGAAGAGAAGAGGAGGCTGGTCGGTGAAGGTGAGAGAGGGAGCAAGAGGGGGCGAAGGAGAGGGTGGAGGGATTCATCGTCATCCAGGAGCAGTAGAGGGAGAGAAAAAAAATAAAATTCTAGGGTTAGAAATGAGGGGGTGGGGAGAAGAAAAGATTATATAGCAATGTAATTTTTCTTGAAAGTGAGGGTACATATGTCTTTTTATCCATCCGTTAGCTGCCGTTAGTCACCGTTAGCTGACAGGGGTGGTTTTTGTATATCCCCGAACAAGAGGGGTGTTTTTGTATATACCCCATACTCGAGGGGTGGTTTTTGTCTTTTACCCTAAAATAAATTGTCACCACAATCATATCATGACACGTAGGAGGTGAACTTTATGGGTGAAGAAAAAAGGGTGAAGCATAGCGGCCCTCTATATAAAAAGATAATAATAATGTTGACGTATCCGTGCCGTGTCGTATCCTCATTTTTTTTAGAAAATGACGTATCCCGTGTCCATTTCCGTATCGTATCTAATACCCGTATCCGTGCCTGTGCTTCGTAGGTCTCAGCAGTTGAACAAAATTTGAGTGATCGAGATTCCATCATCGATGAGCTTAAGGTCCATTTGCATACGGCTCAGCAGAAAATGAAGAGTTCAACTGACATGAAACGCCGTGACGCGTCCTTTGAAGTTGGAGACCTGGTTTATCTTAATCTTCATTCCTATCGCCATACGTCGTTGGCAAAAAGGCGCAACGAAAAGCTTCCGCCTCGGTATTTTGATCTATACAAAGTACTGGTACGTATTGGCAACGTTGCTTATCGACTTCAAATGCCGGAATCCACCAGCGTAGATCCAGTATATCATGTATCCTTACTACGCCCAGCTCTTGGGGCTGACCAGTTACTTAACAGGTAGTTGAATTTGAGGCGGTCTTGTGAGCTCGGAAAGCTGGTACAGAAGCTGCTGAACGTTCCAAAGTATTGTTTAAATGTAAGAACCTAACAGGGCATGATCCACCTGAGAGGACCGTGTGCTTTGACTTCCCAATATCCTGATTTTCACCTTCGGGACAAGGTGAAAGTTCGGGCGGCCGGTAATGATAAACCCTAGATAATCAATGGCGGACGCACACTTGACCGGGGGTGGGCCTATGGCCACCCTGGATTTTTTTTCCTCTACTACAATTTTCAGTTCAAATTGCACAAAGTACTCCAGTGTCTGTTGAAACTACTTAAGTACCCATAAGATAAACACAACTATTTATTATTTAGGTCCAAAATTCTCACTATATAACAATTTTCCCAAAACTCTCACTACATGTAGATTTAAGCCAAAAATTTCGTGTCAATTTTTTTTTCCTCTGCAAGTATAAATTGCAGAGTAGAAAAACAGAGATTGAGCACGCTGACGCGGATGTGGCGGCGTACGGGAATAGAGATTGAGCACGCTGATTGACCATCTTTCTCGGGAATCGCTAAAACTGTCTCACTATAGATTGATTTACGGACAAGGGGACAGAACATGCCCCCGGAGACGAAGAAGCGAAAAATTGAAGGACAAAAGGTGAAAAGTTTCACTCCAGGAACTCACTATTTATAGCTTTGAATGTGCGACTATGACTACTCTCCGTAGGTGGGAAATTCAAATGTGCGCCCTCGGTGAATGAACCTTTTGTGCTACCACCCTGTGTACTCGCCACTTGTACACTAGGGCCAAGAAATTATTAATGTTCTAGTACTATCAACCTTCGGTATTCAATTACTATCATTAAAGTATCTTAAAATCTACAAAAAAATAGTAAACACTATTATTAATGTTTTAATAATGAATTCTCTCATAGTATTATGATAGAAACTGGAACAGATTAGCGAACAAGGAACACATAAGTAAAGGGAATGGTGTCTATTGAAATGAAAGTTAAATAGTCAATAATTGCGGGTATTCAGAATTGTAGTCATTGGAAAGTGGAGATACCAGGCTCTTGAAATCCCGGACTTTCATTTCAATAAACACCATTCCCTTTACTTGTGTGTTCCATGTTGGCTAATCTGTTCCAGTTTCTATCATAATGAGAGAATTCATTATTTAACCATTAATAATATTGTTTACTATTTTTTTGTACATTTGAGATACTTTAATGATAATAATTAAATACTGAAGGTTGATATTACTAAAACATTAATAATTTCTTGGCCCTAGTGTACAAGTGGTGAGTACACAGGATGGTAGCACGAAAGGTTCATTCACCGAGGGCGCACATTTGAATTTCCCACCAACGGAGAGTAGTCATAGTCGCACATTCAAAGCTATAAATAGCGAGTTCCTGGAGTGAAACTTTTCGCCTTTTGTCCTTCAATTTTTCGCTTCTTCGTCTCCAGGGGCCTGTTCTGTTCCCTTGTCCGTAAATCAATCTATAGGGAGACAGTTTTAGCGATTCCCGAGAAAGATGGTCAATCAGCGTGCTCAATCTCTATTCCTGTACGCCGCCGCATCCGCGTCAGCCGCTTCCTCCTCGAGGGGTACCGCTAATGCTCCTCCGCCCAACTCACCCTACCCAACCATAGATCAGTTGATCAATTTGATTCGTGAGGATCCTGAGTGTCGAGGACAAGCTATCAGCGCTCTCAGTAAGGTATAATCAATTGATTAATATCACAGAACTTTGATCGTGCGTAAAGTGAATTTCGATAGTCTGATTAAGAATGTGATCACAGAAATAGTTGGATCGAGATGAGAATTTGACGATTTTTGTTTCTATGTTTCGACTTGCCATTCGTGCTCTCTGCCATGTTGCTTCATTACTCCTCCTCAATTCATAGTTTGATATGGTATGAAAAGAAATCGATCACATGTTTTAGGTTCTAGTATAGTTCTTTCTTGAAAGGTGTTTTAACTATGTCTTGTTTGGATTGAAAAATGCTAATATTTTTTTAATTCAACTTTTTAGTGTATGTTTACAAGTTCGGTTTAAATAATTAATCTGAACTAATCCAACCCAAACAAGACCTATGTTCTTGAGCGATTGACAATTTTGATCTTTGATTATGAAAGTTCAATTCAGTGGTCGATTTCGCTTGCCATTCCTGCTCTGCATGTTGCCTAGGTAATGCAGATTTTAATTACAGTTCCCACGCCTTTTCTTTTCTGCTCCAACAATTTTCTGTACATATGTTTATAATTGATTCTTGTTTGCTGTGTAGATCAGAGACGGAAGATCATATCTGGCTAGTGCAATATGGCATTCTCCGTTGATTGTCACCATCCTGGTACAGGTATGGTCTGCTCTCTCTCTCTCTCTCTCTCACACACACACACACACACACACACACACACATTACTAGTTTTGGTGGGAATTGTTCTCATGTTGAGCGGCTTGTGATTAATACTGGAACACATTTTATATTGCAGGAAGTGTTAGGGGCTTATAAGTTCCTCTCGCCGTCGAAGCTCAACAGTAAAGACATAGAGAGAGTTCGTGACACTCTTACTCTCTTTATGGTCAGTACTTATTGTCACCCCATGAATTAGAATTTGGCAACCTCTTCTTTCCCCTAATAGCACTGCAATAAATGTTTTACAAGCCGTGAGATCTTACCTTTTCTGCTCTTTCTTGACAGTTTGTGGCTTCACATAAAGAAACGAGGAAGCTATTCATGGATGGTAGCTAGCAACCCCACCTTTTTATTTGTCTCCCTTCATTGAATCTAGAACTTGCCATTCTGTCATTAATCTTTTGGTTCCTTCCTATTCTACTCGGTATTCATATTGTATTTTAATTTGTTCATTGCAGCTCAAATTCCAGTTTATCTTTACCCATTCCTGAAGCCTATGGCCACAGTGACTGGCCAGCAAACAGATTTCCTACAGCTTGCCAGTTTGGGTGTCATTGCCAGCTTAACACAGGTTCAGACTTCTCGTGAATCCTTTTCCGCAATCTGTGTTCTGGTTGTTTATATCTGTTGCCCTTGACTCACGGTTCTTCCACTCCCTACTTATTTTATTTTTTGAATTATCTTTGTTATGCAGGATGATGATCCAGAAGCTGTAAAATTTCTGCTGGAAACAGATGTGTTTCCGCTTTGCTTGCACTGCTTGGAGCACAGGGATGAAAGACTAAATATCGTAAGTGCATTGCTTCTTTTTTCTCTCGCAAACAATTACTACTATAAACCAGTTATGGTTACCTACCGACTGATCCTTAAAACTTCCTGATAAGTAGAATTTTTCTATTGCCAAGAGTAGAAAGACAATGTTCGTTTTTAATAATATAAAGAAATAGAATTCAAACACATGAAACTTTGTAGATCTTGATGTTTATGAAGCTAATAAGGTAAACATTAAACTTCTGATTTTGGCCTGATGAAAACTCTTCTATCCAACTTAGATTAGCTTGGAGTCACTTGCTTCTTGGTGGAAGTGTAACTGATGTCAATTAGACGACCCCATCTTATAGCAGTTACAGAAGTAGGGTTAGCCATCCACTGATTATAAATAGGATTTGTGCTTAGCCTCCAACTTCGAACCCGATGAATTTATGGGCTGGGCTTGGGTTTTGAGATATTGGCCCATGCTTGGCTTGGCACGAATTTGCTGATCCTTGAACTTGTGTATAGGATTTGTACAAAATATTTTAAGCTCCAAAAGCAAATGGGTTGCTGTTCCATTAGGTAAGGAGACAAGTAAATGAACAATTTAATGATCAGGAAGTTAGTTTCTAAAGAGACAATCTATCAAATTGGTTCCCAGCATACTAAGCAGAGGACTTCTGTAAGAAAGGTAGTTATCTACTTTTTGAGAAGGTAAGAAAGGTAGGTAAGTAATCTTAATACGTGAAATTTATAAATTATTTGAAGAAAACATTTTGGCTCGTGGATTGGGTTTGGGCTTGAAAATCGGCCCGATGTGCAGTACAGTATGGCTCGAGCCCATCTCCGACCATTGACCAGCCAAGAGTTGCAGTTGTACATAGTAGCCTCATTAATGAATAGGCCAGTAATAGAGCATAAAACAAGAGAGAAAAGGGAATTTGTATGGTGTAGATACTTCAAAGCTGTAATACTAACCCATGGCCACGTGCCTGTCCCACAAGGGTACATGTCACCTCTTACTTGTAGTCTATGGGTACGTTTGGTTTTTCAGTATTAGCGGTATTAGCTGGGATTGGACTAAATATAGTCCAGGTATTAGTTAATACTGTGTTTGGTTGTTCTGGACTAATTTTAATACCAGTACTAAATAGTGAAAAGATGGTGGTTAATACCCAAATTAGTACCCTCTCACATGAGGGTATTAGCTGGATTGGACTATTTATACCTTAATACTGAATTAATACTGCACAAAACCAAACACATTATTAATTATAGCTCAGCTAATCCAGTCCAATCCTATCCGGAAAATTTAGTCCAGTCCAGTCCAGTACGGATAGTCCGGAAAACCAAACGTGCCAATATATGCATTGTATCACATTATCACCAGGGCTGTGAGACATGGCCCCTCGCGTATATTACATACGAACGGGGTCAAGGAGCTAATTGGTTTGGAGGTCAGGGTGAGGCTCGTCGCATGCGAGGACTCGTGTTACTCTCATGCAACCCTTGTATGTTGTATGGAGACCTGCGAAGACCTCTCTATATGTGAGGTTGACAATTACTTCAACAAGAGGAAGTTATATAACCGTTCACAATTATATAATTGCTCGTGACTGTCCTCTTGAACTAGTATATATAGAGAGGTCATCCTCTTATTAGAGGTTCGGATCCATTGAGGTTTTAAACCTATTGCAAACTGTCTCTATCGTATACAACATACTTGGCTCAATCCAATCTCTTATCACTTTGTGATCTTCGTGACCCCTTGCTTGGATACACCTTTGGAATGGTTTTTATATTCTGTATTGCAGGTACAGAGTGATCTCCCCCACTCGTATCCTTATCTACAGAGGGATCAGATTCGCTTTTTGGTTAAAATAGATTCTTTTTTTTTCTAGAAACTTAATGGTGTTGTTATGTATCCTATGAATGGGAATATCTCGAAATGACAAGTACGCACACTTATAAGCAATTGTCCAATGCACAGATTGCTGCCCATGTAATCTCGAAGATGTTTGCCCAAAATGTATCTTACATCTGTGACAATCTAGATCGATTTCAAGCCTTGGTAGTGGTAATGAGGAGCGTGTTAGATAGGATTGAACAAACATCGTCACAACATCGGATGTTGCTTCTGTTGAGGGCTATGATCAACTGTTATTTTTACTTGTCAACTTACCAGAGGTCAGTTAATGTAGAGTTCTTGCTGGACTTTCTATTACAATTTTTGTTTTCGTTTAGCATTATTTTGTGGAAACAAGTTTTCTTACACATCTTAAAAAATGTAGGTTTGCTGCCATGCTGAAACATTTCTTTCCAGCAAAGCTAAGAAGTGATCCAATCCTAGACATGTTGCGTGCTGTAAGCTTCCTCTTCAATTTTGCTTTTCCTGCTTTATCAACTACTTATCATACTATGAATACTAGTCGAACAATTCTATGTAGCATATAAACTCAAGAAAATTGCATTTTAAGTTAAAAAAATGTGTTCTACCAGTTCATTTTCTTCTGCAAGTTCTTGATCCAAACACTGTACTTCAAGTCCAGAAAGGTTTTCGCATTATGTGGCTTTTTGTACTGTCCTTGTCTTGCCTGGGAAACCTATATATCTAAGTCCATTATTTCTTGTGTACCTTTGGAATTGGCCATTTACACATATCCATGTTTAAATTTTGCAGTGCGATTCCGAGTGTTTTAAATTGCTGGAAGTTGCGCTTTGTAACATAATCAACGCACAAGGGGTCTGATAAGATTGGAACAGCTGTTACTAATGGGTATTGCTTGTGTAGTCAAGAGGATATATGAGTGAACTTTAGAGCAATTGGTGCTGTAATATTTTGTGATCTCTTTTTTTTTGTCCAAAATATTTTGTGATGAATATCTGCCTATTTTGGGATTTAGACATTATTAAGTTTATAGTTAAAGTATCCATTGTGGGATTTAGACATTATTTAGCTTATTGCAGATTTAAAGCAAGTTTGTAAACTTTAGTACCCTAATCCGAGTATTTGGTTTGTCTCCTTTGTGATGTCTTCGAGCTTCTTTTAAGTGCTCAATAATCGCTCCAAACTTCCAATATTAACATACTGTTATGTAATTTGAGCATCGAAAGAACTCATCTTTACTTTTGTTGGTGTATTCCTAAGTTGGGTCATGTTCACATTCTCATTTTAGTTGATTGCATTGTGCAATATTAGTTTATACTGTGGTATCCCGTTGGCATCAAAATGTTACCACGGTAAAAAACACTTTCACCCCCATCAAGCTTGAAACAAAGACACAGTCTCACCTCTTTAGTGTGCCAAAGCTCAGGACAATCACATAGTTACACCCTCCAGTTGTATAACTCCATATTGCAAGAGGGTAAATTTGTCTAAGAAACTATTATCTGTGACAGATCCCACCCAGACTAATGCATCAGAATTAGGGAGTATGTGTCCCGAAATCCAGCACACTAAAGGGGCTAGAGTGTTCTTCCGAAAATGTAAGTGTCCTTGCATCAAACTTGAGAGGTGAAAGTGTCCTTTGCTCAAACATAATCTAGGAAAGTTGAACCCCCCACCATGCTGTTAGCCTTCGGTGGATCCATTAGTGACAATTAGTTTTGGTGCAAATTCTCTCTTCGTGTATGAAATGACCGTTTAAGTCCATTAGATTCATGACTTATAACTCAATCAAAAGAATGTTATTTAATTTTACGATAGAAAAACTAAGTTGTTGCAACACTGACAAGGGTGAAATGATATTATTGTCCTATACTCTAAGATGATAAATTTAAACATCCATTAGAGACTTCAATGGCGTCTATACATCTAAGATGATAAATTTGTTTTAAAAAATGCTATCACACCCCTCCCAGACTAATGGCGCCACAATGACAGTATAAGTATATTGGAGTTTGACACACTTAAAAAGGTGAATTTGTCATCTTCCAAACTAGAGCATACCTTGCAGCTAGGGTGGTAGCTCAAGTGGTAGAAGGTTTGAAGCGCCTGCATGAGGTCACGGGTTCAAGCCCCGTTGACGACAAAACAATTTCTCCAAAAAACTAGAGCAGACCCCCGCCCCTGGAGAGCAATACTCACCCAATACACATAAATAAATTTCTCAGTGTCATCACTTCTTTTTTTTTTTTTTAAAGAAGCTGTATTTATTTAGATAATATGGGCTAAGTCCTTGGCCCAATGATCATACAAGCTTCGTGGGCATGTTATGGCCCAAACAGAAACATAAATACATTGCATGCCCATTTTAGCTAGATAATGGGCTAGGTTGTTCTGCATTTTACAACACCACATAACCCTAGCAGCTATAAAAGAATGAAGAGTGTTGTGAGCTTCAGTTAGGGTTCGTTCTTTCTCAGAAAAGCCATTCGGCGCCTCCTTCTTCGAGAGCTTTCCAACCAGTAACTGAGAGTCCGATTCAATCGTCAGAGAGACGAAATCTCTGGATCTTGCTATCTTCATCGCTAAGATCATGGCCATAGCTTCTGCTACAGTCGAATCTGCGGTGAAGGGAATAGGGAAAGACATTCCCAGAACAAAGTCACCGTTGTTGTTTCGTATCACAGCACCACCTCCGGATTTTCGATTGTCAACGTCGATGGCCGCATCCACGTTCATTTTTAGTTTGCCAGAGAGCGGAGCCGTCCAAGTAGTTCGTGGAGGAGCTTCTGGGGAACCTGCATGCACCAATCCCAAATCAAGATAAGTAGAGCTTTTGAATTCAGATTGACTTGCTAGTGCTAGATTTAAAATATTGATGGGGTTCTGAGTCTCTTTCTGAAAAAAGCCTTCTATTTCTTTCAAGCCAAATGTTCCACCAAATATAACTGATGATAGATCTGTTTTTAGGCGAAAGACCCATAAAGAAATGGCGAAATCGAGTCTTGAAGGGGATGTGGTCATTTGGGATCTGCGGATCTAAAGAGACAAATTGAAGGATTTGTTTTGTCCAGAAGCATTTGAAGAAAAGATGACTCTGATTTCAATAAAAGAGTCACAAAAACCGCAGGAAGAAGGTAAGCTGATTCCTCTTTTGCAAAGATTTTCTTTTGTTGGAAGAAAATTGTTGTAAAGTTTCCATATAAAGATCTTTATTTTTCTTGGCAGTTCATCTTCCAAATAGTATTCCAAATAGGATCAGTGTGGCTTTGTGAGGTGGACTGCAAATTCTGAAACGAATCAGGGCAAATGATAGATAAAGTCACGTAATAAGCAGATTTGACAGTGTAAATACCATCTTTTGTTTGTGACCACACAAAGTTATCTTGATTCAAACGAGAACTAAGAGGAATCTGTATTATGGCCATAGTTTCTTCTTCAGAAAAATTATTGAAAATAAGATTTGTGTCCCAAGTGAAATATGGTTTGATAAGATCTGAAACATAGGAATGATTTGGCAGTTTAGGATAACTGAAAGGTTTCCTACCCAGCCCTATAGGAATCCATCTATGATGGTAAATAAGAGTTCTTTGACCATTCCCAATACCTTGTCTAACCCCTTTGAAGGTAATATTTCTCGCTGTAAGTAAACCTTTCCAAAAGTAGAGGAACTAGTAGTGTCTTCAATAGAATAATATCTGAATACCGGAAATACTTACCTTTCAAAACTCTAGAAAGTAAAGAAATCGGGTTATGAAGTATACGCCAAACCTGTTTTCCTAGGAGTGCAAGGTTAAAAGCATACATGTGGCGAAAACCCATACTACCCATAGATTTAGAATTACAAAGACTATCCCAAGTTTTCCAATGGATTTTGTTATTTTCCAAATCATTTCCCCACCAAAAACGCGCAAAAAGCTACTGTAAATCTTTTTGAAAAGTGATAGGAAGAAGATAAACAGACATAATGTAGGTGGGGATAGCCTGAACAACTGATTTTATAAGAATTTCCTTTCCCGCAGGAGAAAGTAATTTTTCTTTGTAACCAGAAAGTTTATTCCAAATTTTTGTTTTTATGGGATTGAAAACCTCTTTTTTATTGCGGCCAATCATAGTAGGTGAGCCAAGATACTTATCGTGATTGGTCGAAATTGGTATTTGAAGAATTTGGGTGATAGTATTTTGAACATTGTGTGGGACTCTAGGACCAAAAATAATTTTAGATTTGTCATGGTTAACTAATTGTCCAGAGGCTGCACAATATTGGAAAACGATGGAACGAATAGTAATAGAATTTTGAAAAGTTGCTTTTGAGAAAAAAATACTATCATCCGCGAAAAGAAGGTGAGTAATGCAAGGTGAACCCATACCAGCTTTAACCCCATGTAGAATGTTGTTAGTGACACCATGATTAATTAAAGACGACAAACCTTCGGAGCAAATAACAAATAAGTAAGGACTAAGAGGGTCACCCTGTCTGATGCCTCTAGTAGGCTGAAATCTGTTAGTTTGTTGAACGTTAATAAGTATAGAAAAAGAAACCGAGGTCACACACGCCATTATCCTGCTAATAAAAATGTTAGGAAAACCCAGCTTTTGAAGAATTTGCTCCAAGTAAGACCATTCAATTCTGTCGTAAGCTTTAGCCATATCTAATTTTAAAGAAAAGGACCCAACCTTACTTTTTTGTTTGTTTATTGTATGCAGGGTCTCAATAGCAATGATGGAATTGTCAGAAATTTGGCGGCCCACAATAAAAGCAGATTGGAAATGGTCAAGAATATCAGGTAAAATTTGTTTTAGACGGTTGGCTAAAGTTTTCGAAATAATTTTGTAAGAAACATTGCAGAGACTTATCGGTCTAAATCAGAGACTAAAAGAGGGTTTTTGACTTTAGGTATTAGAGCAATACAGGTCTCATTTAGCCTACTAATATCACCACCATTATTTAAAAAATCAAGACACATAGCAACAATATCTTTTCCAATAATAGGCCAGTAATGGTGATAAAAAAGGGCTGGAATCCCGTCTGGTCCTGGTGCCTTTAGAGCACCTATTGAATTTAAAGCAGTAACAATTTCACTTTCTAAAAAAGGTTCCGAGAGTAAACTAGCCATGGAAGGGGCAATTTTAGGAAGAACACAGTCTAAAGTTTGATAAGGAACAATGGGATTTGCTTTAAGCAAGTCTTTGTAGTAGATGTTAAAACAATTTTTAATGTCAACAATGTCCTTAAAGCAGTTACCATTCAAATCAGTTATAGCAGTAATAGTATTTTTTCTTTTCCGCTCATTTGTAACTCTATGAAAAAAATGAGTGTTACGATCCTCCTCCCTAAGCCACTTAACTCTAGAACGTTGTTTCCAATGAATCTCCTCGTTAGAAAGTATTTTTTGCAGCTTAGTAACAATTTCTTTTTTCTTGCAGATAACATCAAAGGACTGCCTACAAGTTGAGAGTCTGGACAATTTACGAAGCAACATATTCTTTTCTCTATTTTCAGACAGAAAGTTTTTTTTTCCCCCAATCACGAATGTAATTTGTTGTGTAATCTATTCTTTCAGCAAAGTCATGTATATAAGTAGAAATAGATGTAGAGTTAGGCCAAACCTCACTGATTAGATCTGCACATTCTGGTTTGCGGGTCCATTCCGCGGCAAAGTGAAAGCGACGATGAGTTGGATGCGTCGGTTGATGTGGCAGTGCTGTAATCAAGATTGGAAGATGGTCGGAGCCCACCATTTGCAGAACCTCTACTGTGTTAGATGGGTAAGCACGTTCCCATTGCTGGTTTGCTACGGCCCTATTCAATCGTTCTCTGGACGGAGAAAGGGTAAGTTCGTCCATTCCACCAAGTAAAAAGTTCCCCTTTATACCCTAAGTCCCACAAAGCACAATCTGAAAGTGCATATGCAAACTGCTGATTTTGTGTCCAGTTGCGATAGTTCCAACCCTTCTTCTCCGAATTGGAGAGTATTTCATTAAAATCACCGGCTACAAGCCAAGGGGCATCCCCCTGCGGCTTTAGACGCCTTAATAAGTCCCATGCTAGGCAGCGGTTTGCTGTAACGGGGTAACCATAGTAACCCGTGAAATAGAAACCATCCGATCCGGCCTCGGGAGTCCGTATAAAGCAATGAATGTGAAAGCGATTGCTGGATAAAACTTGAACGCAAAAGTAATTATTCCACATAAGAGACAGACCGCCCCCTAAACCAACCCGGGGGATGTGACAAGCTTTTTTGTAACCCAACTTAAAACAAACTGAATCTGCACCCTGGATAGGCAACTTAGTTTCCATAAGAAATATCAAATCTGGTCGCTTATCCCTAATTAGGGAGTGTAGGGTATGGAATGTAGAGGTACTCCCCAACCCTCTAACGTTCCAACACAAAGTCCTCATGGTTGTTGGCAGGGCTGGAGCGCGCCAGCCTCTGCCAAAGGGGGGGAGAGAGATACGTCTCGATCTCCCTTGAGCTTTTTTGCACTGTCATCCGAATCTGCCGAAAGATTGCGCTTGCCACAAACACCAGTAGAAGCCATAGGTTGGTCAGTCCCACTTCCTTTTGACATAGTGACCAAATCAGTATCATCTTACTCGTCATCACCGTTGTTCACCGTGGAGTCTACCCTGGCCTGGTTTAAAAGTTCCAAATCTGATTCATTTTCCCATTGTCTTAGCATGAATTGCCCCTCGTCAGAATCCGGAACAATTTCCTCCTCACTTTCTTCTGCGCTCCCCCCAGTGTACTCTGTATTGATGTTCGGAATTGGTTGTTCGGCCTGTGGGATATTACAATCCGTAGGGATAGCAAGGGGACCAAAGATGGACTTAGGGTCAGAATTATATCCAACACATAGTCCATCATAGCAGTAGAGGTCATCCAAGTCCCATAATTATGTGGGATTTCATCAATTGGGATATCCACCGTGGCCTATTTATCACAGTCGCGCATTTCGTGGCCCATTCGGCCGCAGAAATTGCAGATACTTGGTAGCTTTTCATATTTCAATAAAACCCATTCCGTGTGGTCCTCAAGAAGGTTCACGGAACAGGCCCTAAGCAAGGGTTCTGCAATTTTCACTAGCACTTCGACGCGGATGCATTTTCCCACCAGAATTCCTCGTGTTGGGATCACCACTTTGGGAAAGAGTCCAAGAATTGACCCAATCACTTTTCCAGCCTTATCATTGTAGCAATCTGGAGAGAGATTCCAGATTTGTACCCAGAGAAAAGCTTCATTGTAGCGACTTTCCCTCATATTTTTCCACGGGAACCACTTTTCCATGGCAATCATGGAACCCCTGTAGAACCAAGGTTGGGTATCCAAAATAGCCTGAACCTGATCTTCCCTTTCAAAAACAAACTGGTAAATGTGATTTTCCAATGGAATAACACGAAAAACAACTGGATCATCCCATGCTTTTGACATGACATTCATAAGATTACCCAAGTTCACATTCTTTGTAGTAATAATCTTACCGAAGAGACTCTTACGACATTCAGCCTGTCCGTCCTTCAAGGCTTCCGGCGGAAGAGTAACACCCAATTTTTTCTTTGTGGTGAGGTTCATTGTGGCTAGCAGTTTAGTGATATCTGTAGAGAAGCAAGGATTTGTGGACTGTTTAGTAGTCATGTTAATGAAAACAGACAAGCTTTTTGTGCAACAATGATAAAAGGTTCGAGAGAAAAAGCCCAGAATGGCTAAACAGATAGTGCCCAGTGCACAAATATACGGAGGTAACCGACGTTAACCGCCGGACACCGACATTAACTGCAGAAAAACAATTTCTGGAAAATGGTAGCGGTAGTAGTTATCAGAGGTTATCTCCTTCAGAAGGAGATAACTGACTACAGATTAATTGGTAAACTTGATGACGTGGAGGAGAGAGGGCAGAGCAAAAAAGAGGGATTGCTTTTTTTTTGAGATAAAAAAGAGGGATTGCTTATATCACTGTTGATGATAATTACAAAATTATCTTGATTTAACCAAACTTCCATTTTGATGATAATTAAAAAATTATCGCCAAGATTAGCTATTATGGCTGCAATTTTGAAAGGCTTTCTCAAAGTCAGTTTCTATTCAGATTGCAAAATTTTAATTGATGCTATGTCCTCTTCATGCCCCCATCAGTATTGATACAATTTTTCAGGACTGTGAATCTTTGCGAAGTTGTTTTATCTCGTGTAAGTTTTTCTTTTTTTTATAAGAGATTGTAACTTTGATGCCCAGTGGGGCGCCAAAGATGCTCTTTTGCTTTCTGATGTGGAGATTTCCTGATTGTTTCTCCTCTCGGACTTTGTAATTTTTATGCTATAAAAAGAATTTGCTGCAATTTTTCAAAAAAAATAAAAATAAAATTATCGGACGGTCTAGATTTGGACTGCAAGGATTTGAAGAGATTTGAACATGAGATGATCCAAATGCAAACATAAATTTTGATTTTTTTTAATTTCTCTTTGGTCCTTACAAAACATAAAATTTCCGAGTAAACTAACACACCTACCACCTTTTTTTTCTAATTTTAGGTGATTTTACATTTTCTAGTAAAAAGTTACTAAAATGCTTATTTTACTAGTATGAAATTTTTAAAGAAGTTTAAATTATATTTTTTGAAGAAAAATGTCTCTTACACCCCCTTTTTCATCTCCTAAAAGTAATAAATATTAAAAATGTTGAAGTTGGAAAAATTAAGTTTTTGTATTCTTTAAATTGATAACAAATGAACAAAACATTACATTGTTTTGTAATTTAAAGAAAGATAAAGAGTCCCCTACAATCAGACAAAGAAAACGGATTCGTTACCTAAGACGCCCGAAACAACAGAACGAGTTAATTGTCACGTTTTGGTTTGGCAATACCTGATCCGATATTTGTCTATGACTGCAACGTGGACGGATTGGACGGGTTGGCACCCATGTTCTATAGAGGTTGCTGAAGCCTAGTTCAGCCCGAGTAAAGATCATCGTTAGCTCGTCCAAACTCGAATTCGTATGAATCAATCCGGGTCCAGGCTTAATTCGGACTAGTACATTGAAATTAACTTTTCTAAAACACAAGAAACAATAAATTATTGGTATAACAAATAAACTAACTAGTCAAAGAACCAAAATATGATTAAGAAAATATCGCTAATAATTAAAAGAATATTAGCATATTCATATTATATATGTTACATATATTTGCAAAATGTAATATTTATAGGTAGCGGTCATGCAAATCGGGCAATTGTCATTTAATATTTGTATCCAAACGTGATCCTAATTGTAATTCGGGCTTAGAATATATGTCCAAGCTCGTCTAAAATTATTAGAACTATGTGCACATACTCTATTTAAGTTTGGATTGGGCTCGGGTTGGTCGGGTTCAACCCGCAGAGTTGCACCTCTAGATCTGTCGAGTTTAGGTTTTGCAACCGGACTTTATTAAACTAAACTAAATCATCTTATCCATGTATGTATAGGGATCGTGTTCTCAAAACAGAAAAAGCTTATTCTCCGCGTTTAAAAGGTTGAAGAATAGGTTCATATACATTTAAGCAGCAACATGGTATACATATACAATTTGACACTTGTTACACTATCTCTTCCGTACTTTCAATTCTTTAGAAAAACCATCTACGCTTTTTATTTCGAGACACATAACCTCCAATTGTTAACAAGCTTAGATTTAATTAACAAAATTTACTAAGATGAGTATTACAACCCATCACGTGACGTCACATGATGGGCAGTACAGTAAATTTTGGACCAGAGAAATTCAGATGTAATAGGAATATAAGAAATGAGAAAGTGCATGGGGGTGGGGGTTAGCTACGTTGTTATTTACTGTTACGCTAAATTGAAGGATTTACATGATCTATCACATACAAATCTACAACATGAATTATAGCGGAAGATTCATGTGTTTATCTCGTCTTCCTTAGCTCCTAGCGCTACGGATGATCGTAGGTTGCTTGCTTTCACGCACCAGTCTTGCTCCCACAGTCTGGCTCGAATCACTAGGACGAAAGCTCTTGTTCACACCAAGATCCACCAGTGGAGGATAGTTAGAGAGAGAGGCTAGGGTTTCTAGAATTGTATTTTGATCAGCACATGATATCTACACAGTAGTGTATTATTATTATACCTCACATAATATGTGTAGGAGGGTGTCTCCTTATATAGACAAACTTATACCTAGTTTGCACATAACCCCTTAGGGTTTGTGCCTCCGCTACTAATCCCATAAGGTTTGAGCTTTGTTGCAACTAACCCCATAAGATTAAGATAATTTCATTGGGCACCCCAAATGGGCGCACCAAATGCTAACATCTCCCACTCGCACAGTGGGGTTGCACAATTACAGTTCATCTAGTCTCCCACAATCTCCAACTATTATCATCTACCAAAGTGTTTTGTGGTCGTGGTGTGTGACTGTGAGAGAACCTGCATTTCGGGAGTTCCATACTCTAAACTCATACGAGACGAGCTAGCAGAAGGCGCACTCAACCTTAAGAAATAATGAAATACATATATATATATATATATATATATATTGTATCCCCCAGATTCGATCAATTGTCATCTCGTAGACCATGAGCACCTACCTTGTCCCGAAGGTCGTGCGCCAATGAGTCTACATCTCCTTTATTATTTTCATATCCTGCATGATCCCATAAGATCTTGTAGGTGGGCCCAATGAATATAACAAAGAGTGATGCAATGAGAAACTTCCTTTCCATCCGTTGTGCCACTTGATTCGGATTGGCTGCTTTCCTAGCAATGTCCTGGAAGGACGAATCATTCATAGCCGTAAGGTGTCACGCTAAAGTAGCACCACCGAACTGTTTCTCCACGACGCGGATAAAAGTACTAACGGTATACTGTGTCAATCATTTTTTATATGATCGACGAGGCTCAAATGACGAGGAATTACAGGGACTAGTTCTACTCGCCACCTCATGTCACTCATCAGCACGCGTTATCTCGGGAAGATATGCGCCATAGTTTTTGGACTCTAATCGGAGCACATGTCATATCCCATAGGGACCACTATGCAGATATAAGTCCAACAGCCCTTATGATTATTAAACCGAGTGCTCAATGTTGCACATATGCAAACCAAAATCAGTTCTCTTATCTGGCTTTCTCTACGCAGACTATACATGGCTTGGGGTAGTAACCATGTTCGAATGGCCATAAATCAATATCACCTTGGAACTTGTTCCAATGCGACAATTAAATCTGTCTGATAGACGTCTTGCACTAGTGATAGATGTATAGCTCATATCACGGGGCACATGGCTCACATGATAGGCATCTCGTATCATATCATAGGCTTCTAGCACTTATCGGAATTCTGTCTCATCTTCTACTCACCTAGACTATCCAAGATATCGTAAAGGCGGTTGCTCGTGTGAGGGAGACAACCTAGTGTCTGCGCGACATGTTATATGCTAGTACAGGATATGTAGACGTATCATACACGTATTGAAACAACATGTAGCATAATCAAATAAATCCAATTAAAATCCAACAATCAATGTCTAAATCATATCATCAGTCTGAAAACTCTAGCGATATCTCACCACTTACTTAATACCATATTCCTAACATGACCAGTGAAAACATGCCTTAACAAAGGTTTGGTCATGGGATCATCTAGCATCTGATTCGTCGGAATGTGCTCCAAAGAAACATCTCCTTTAGCTACCAACTCCCTAATGAAGTGATACTTTATCTCTATGTGTTTGGCTTTACTGTGTTATTTCGGATCCTTAGCACAAGAAATGGCCGACATACTATCACAACGTAGTGTTACTAGTCTTGGTTTGTCAACCGCCCTTAGGCTGACCAGAAATCTCTTTAGCCAAATGACGCGATTTACTAACGCGTTTAAACGCAAGCGCACGGTCAAGTAATATAGGGGTGGTATTTCAAACCCGAGTTATCGATCCCACGAGGACAGACTTGAGATTATTTAATTAGTAGATTAATGTAGAGTACTGTAATAGGAGGAAAGAATTGTGATAAATGAGTTCGTCGCCCACAAACAAGTGACCGAAAAATGAAATAACAATAAAACTAATATTTTTGTATTTTTTATTTGAGAAATAGATATGGAGAAACTAGGAAATCTCTAGATCACCTATGGTGGTAGACGAATTCCGGTTCAACTATGTAACACGTCAATCCAGTTCTAGTTTAGCCGGGTAATAGGCTGTGACACTATCATGTCGGTCTCATGTCATTTTACGTTTCGGTTAACTACAATCTCCTCTCGGTCTCATGTTGTCTACCGGTCCGTTCTAGCAGGTCATCTACTGGTACGATAACGGGTCCTGTCGGTCCACCGTTTCACGAAATAGCTGAATAATCATGCCGAATCTACCCACTAAGGCCAATCCTAACACTTCTCCTTTTCGGTCTTGGTGATTCGGGACTGTGTTCATACACTCTTCACAACTAGGTTAAGTCACTTTCGTGCACTTTCTAGTTAATTAACAAGTCGGGGTCGCGAATCCATTCTTGCTAAGGATTAAGCACAATGCATGAACATGTAACAAGAAAAAAAATTAACATTAAGCAAGACAATGTTTCAAGAACAAACCCTAGCTTCAATGACAATCAAATCCTACACTACCCGTGTTAATAGACTAGAATCATCAATTATATCATGAAACTAACAGTTATTCATTGAATCAAAGACATAGGCATGAAACAAAGACTTGAATCCGGGAAATAATCCGTCTACATAACCCTAGGCTCTCGTAGAGATGCCTAGCAAAACGTTTAGCTAAGAGGAATCAACCAAACATGATGCAATAGTTTCTCCATAAACATATTGAGAGAGAAGAAGAAGAAATCAAAAACCTAGCTCTCCAATGGTGGAGTTCGGATCTTCACCTCCGTCTTCGTTCTCGTCGTCCTCCTTGCTTCCAAGATGCGTGCCTCCTCAAAGATGTGTCTCTGACCCCCAAGACACTGCCTCCTAGGTTAGAACAAGTCCTCAAAGCTCAAACTCTCAAAAAATTACAAAACAGCCCCCAAAAATCACATTCTGGCCCTTTGTTCGCATGAACACACGGGTGTTCGCACGAACATATATTTGTTTTATGTTCGCACGAACACCTTTTTTGTTCCAACAAATTTTCAGCTTGTTTTTCACCTTTTCTTGGCCATCCCGAAATTTTCTAAATGTTTTTGTTCGCACGAACACAAAAAGTGTTCGCACGAACACCCCTGGAGATGAACTTAGATTTTCATCCTCTTCAACGGACCATAACTTTCTCATCCGATCTCCGTTTTAGCTCTATGACCTCTCGTTGGAAAGTTCTTTGAGTCTACTTTCATTTTCCACTAGTATCACTCCAAAATGTATTGTAGAACTCAAGATACTATCAAAATAGTGGAGATTGGTCACTTTTGCTCCTCCGACTTTGCTTCTCTTGCTTCCTCTTGAATTTGCTTTGTTTCCGAAGTTTGTTTCATGCCTCCTAGCCATCGTTTAGCATCCGTTCCTGTCAAGACAACATGAACAACCATACCAAGCGATTATATTTGATAAATAACATCGAAATATGCATCGAAACGCCCGGATTAACAATAAAGTGCTAAAAACTCAACTTTCTACGTTTTCTCAACATTCATAGTGTAAAACTCATATTTCAACCCCGGAATCACGCAAAACGATATTAAATATGCAAGAAATATAACTATAATAAAGAGTTATCACCAAACACTCTCCTGCGGTGCCGCAGAATAGGCAACGTATTCAACTTCCATGGTTGATAAGGCAGTGCAAGTCTGTTTGCTATTGTGCCACGTGATGGCACCTCCACCCAGCATGAAGACGTATCCTGAGGTCGATTTCCGAGCGTCTAGGTCCCCACCCCATTCAGCATCACTGTAGCCAACGAGTCGAAGCTCATAGCCTCAATAGCACAACACGTAATCCTTTGACCCTTTGAGATATTGGAGTATTCTTTTCACAGCCTTCCAATGCCCAATTACTGGGTCAGACTGATATCTGCTAACTAAACCGACCTCATGACATATGTCAGGTCGTGTACACATCATAGCGTACATGAGACTCCCGACATCACTTGCATAGGGTACTTTGGCCATCTGGTCTTTCTCGTGTTGGTTCTTGGGACACATTTCTAGACTGAGTTTCTTGCCATGCGCAATGGGAGTGTCAAGTGGTTTGGCATCGCACATTCTGAATCATTCAAGTATCTTCTTGATGTACGCCTCTTGCGACAATCCTAGAAGTCTTTTGGAACGATCTCTCAGGATCTTAATCCCAAGGATGTAGCTTGCCTCGCCTATATCCTTCATCGAAAAACGAGAGGACAACCACACTTTAGTGGTCTTGAGCATTCCTATATCATTGCTTGCCAATAGTATGTCATCCACATATAGAGACAAAATCATGAACTTATTTCCTGAGCTTTTGACATACACACAGTGGTCTTCATCTACCATTGCAAAGCCATATGCTACAATGTCCTGATGGAATTTCAAATACCACTGTCTTGAGGATTGTTTAAGCCTATATATGGACTTAAGCTGTTTGCACACTTTGTGCTCTTGACCTTTCTACTCGAAGCCTTGCGGCTGAGCCATATAGATCTCCTCGTCTAATTCTCCATTGAGAAACACAATCTTAACATCCATCTGATGTAGCTCTAAGTCCATTCTTGCTACTATTGCTAGTATAAGACGAATAGAGGCTATTCTCACCACCGGCGAGAATGTCTCCTCATAATCTACACCCTACTTTTGGGTGTATCCTTTCGCCACTAGTCGGGTCTTATGCCTTTCCACGCTTCCGTCTGACTTCCCTTTGACCTTGAAAACTCACTTTTTTCCAATGGCCCTACGTCCAGGAGGCAAGTCAACTAGGTCCCAAACATGGGTTGGTTTTCATTGACTCTAGTTCTTCTTGTAAAGCAATTTCCCATTCTTTCTTGCCAGGCGATGATAGAGCCTCAAACAGTGTCCTACGTTCATCATTTTCTTGCGTGGTGACCACCATGGCCTCCCCTTCGATGTAAAATCGTCGACGGGTATGCTCTTACGAGCTCTCCTACGCAAAGAGGGTTCTTCTTCAGCATTATCGTCATATACGATAGGCTGCTCACTAGTAAGGCACTCCCACTGTTCTCAAGATCCATAGGAACAAATTCCTCTTGAGTAGTGGTGAATTGAGTGTCATCTAGTGGTTCCTCTTCTTCGTAGAGAATACCATTTCCACGTGCTTCTCCCTGACTAGGAAAATCTCCCTCGAGAAATTCAACGTCTCGCGACTCCATCTCTGTTAGACTGCCATCCGGATGCTGCGCTATGAATACGTAACCCTTAGAGTGCTCAGAGTATCTTATGAAGATGCTCTTCTTTCCTCTAGCACCCAATTTCCCATGGACATGAGAGACGTTACGTACATAGGCGGCCGACCCCCATGTCCTAAGGTGACCCAATTCGGGTTGCCTTTTGGTCCACATCTCGTGGGGGTTGTGGCTATAGACTTGGTGGGCACACGGTTGAGTATGTATGTGGCTATCATCAATGCGTCTCCCCAATAGGAGACAGGCAAATTTGCGTTTTCCATCATACTACGCACCATCTCTAACAGTGTTCTATTCCTTCTTTCCGCTACACCATTCTGTTGCGGTGTTAAGGGGATAGTCAACTGCCTCGCTATTCCTTTAGTCTCACAGAGCTCCTTAAATTTCTCAGATAGATACTCGCGGCCTCTGTCTGTCCTAAGAGCCTTAACTCTTTTGTCCAGTTGGTTCTCTACCTCTTGTAGGAACTTTCTGAAGCACTCTAGCGCCTCAGATTTATGTGTCATCAAGTACACATGGCCGAAACGAGTGTGATCATCTATGAATGTGATGAAATAGCGAGCACCGCGTCTAGTCCTAACATTCAATGGACCGCAAACATCAGAATGAATAAGTTGTAAAGGCTCAGTAGCCCTTACTGCTTTACCGAACGGTTTGCGTTTTGCTTTCCCTGCAAGGCAACACTCACATACACGTAGAGAAATCTTGGACATATTTCCAAGTAGGCCTGCCTTAGCCAGCAGGTTCATCGTGTCCTGTCCTATATGTCCCAATCTAGCATGCCATCTAGTGGAATCAACATCATTAGAAGACGTAATGAATGAACAAGAATCATAAACATCACCAAAGCTAGAACAAATAATTTCTAGATAAAATAAACCATGAGAAATCAATCCAGTACCAAAACATAAATTGCCACAAAACAGTTTGGCAACTCTACCCTAAAAAACAAGTTTGTAATCCAAATCCAAAAGTCTAGAAACTGAAACTAAGTTATTGCGTGCATCAGGAGCGTAAAGAACATCATGAAGGACAAGTGTCTCTCCAGACCTCATCTTCAGCTGATATGTGCAAATGCCCACTACATCAACGAAGGAGTTGTTTCCCATGTACACTCTTTTACTGCCCACTGGTACTCGCCTATAATCCGTGTATGTGTTACGATCGCATGCTAGGTGGTCGCTCGCACCTGAATCCAAAACCCACTCGTTAGGGGAATCGGCAATATAAACTTGAATTATAAGATAACAGTTGGAGTTTGGATTATGGCACACCTTTGGCTCGGTGCAATCACGAGCAAAGTGACCCTTCTTTTGGCAGTTGAAGCACAAGACTCTTTGTAGACATGGAAATTTTAACAAATTTAATTTCCACGTGTTAAATCATGGCACGCTACAATGGAGATTGACATAAAGTATCCTACAAAGGGAGAGGTTTTTGTGTAAATAACTGAAAGTTGCTAGCTCTTTAATTAAATATTAAGAGATAGTAATTTTTTATGTTATTAGATATTATCTCTTAAAATTAGATAAATTAAGAGATAAATATTGAAAAGTCCACATCATCCCTCATTTCCTCTATAAATAGAGAGCCATCCCCAAGGAGAAAAACACACGTGGAGATTCAGAAGTAGCATAGCTCTGACGAACAAGCCATTCAAGGCCCGAAGAACCTCATCGCTGCTCAGAATTGCCGCCTCCGCCAAAATCAGAGATCCCAACTCCGCCCAAACCGGAGAAATCAACCGCCTACATCGGATATCAAAGCTCCGCTCAAATCGGAGAACAAAACAGCTCCGCTCAATTCGGAGAAGATCAGATCCGCATAAATCGGAGAAGATCAATCCCCTCGACCAAAGAAGGAGAGAAGAATCAAAGGATATTATTTTCTTATTTAAGAAAATACATACCAGAGATTGTAGTCCCGCTTTATTACTCACTTAAATTGAATTTGTCGCATATTTACTTGTTTATTTTCTTGAACAACAAATTTGTGTGTACAAATTTCTGGCACGCCCAGTGGGACCATCTCTGTCTTTCATCTCTTCTTTCTAAGAAATCATTGAACCTTGTTCGTGATGTCTTCCAACAAAGGCGTTGCAACAGTTCCAGACCAAAAGATCTAGACCGTCAGATCTGCAAGTTCTGACAAAAATGGCTCAAGAACAAGTGAAGAAAGTTTTGGACCAATGACCCAAAGCAAAGCTGTAGCCCTAGGCCTCCCTCCTATGGTGTTGATTCCCAAATCAAATCCGGTGTTCGGATCCAATCTGCCCGACGTTCCGGATCTGCGCATTCAAGTTGAAGCTCACGAAGATGATCACGATGCGCCGGGGGCAGAAAGTCAAATCAACTCACCAATCCAGAAATCTCCTTCACATTCCTCAACTAAAGAAGATACTGATGGAGATGATGTTTCCAAACATGATGAGGATGAGGATGATTCTAACATATCGGGATATTCCTTTGATGTCGCTGAATCAAAGTCACATAAAAACGGCGGTCATGTGGCTTCTGACTGCTCTATCATGCCCGTCATGACCACAAATGTCGTTTCACTAGAAGAGCAAGTTTCCCTATTATCTAGGAGTGTTGAGGAAATGAATCTTGCTATGGAGAAACGTGATCTTCAGTTTGCAGCACTGATGAACAGGTTGGAGAACATGGGAGAGTCAAGCCATGTTGTCCACCACCTTCCAAGAACTGAGTATGCTTCTGGCAAGAACAAGGAAAATTTTCCAGATCTAAATGTCTTGGCAGATGGTTCCATTCCTGTCAGTCAGTTGAAGAACTTCGCCCAAACCTTTAACAGGGTATAAGAAGCCTTACTCTGAAAGAATCGAGCTACTGCAATTGCCTACAGGATATAATCCTCCAAAGTTCAAGTTATTCAGTGGCAAAGGAAATCCCATACAGCATATTGCTCATTTCGTGGACACGTGCAACAACGCAGGTTTGTATGGTGACCTACTTGTCAAGCAGTTTGTTCAAACACTTGATGGCTATGCTTTTGATTGGTATGGAGATCTTGAGCCCAGATCAATCGATAGTTGGGAGCAAATAGATAACAAGTTCTTGAATCGATTCTACAGCACACGAAGGACAGTGAGCATGACTGAGCTCACTAACACCCGCCAATGGAAGGATGAGCATGTGATCGATTACATCAATCGATGGTGGAATCTAAGTCTCAACTGCAAAGATAGACTTAGAGAAAGCTCCGGCATTGAGATGTGCATTCAAGGTATGCATTGGGGATTCGGCTACATCCTTCAGGGGATCAAGCCTAGAACCTTTGAGGAGATAGCAACACGTGATCATGATATGGAACTTAGTATTTCTCCTAGTGGAAGCCAAGGACCACAAATTCAAGAATCTAAACATACTGGAGTCAAACCAACTTTTCACAAAGGGGGCAACAGTACTTTGAAAGTTGAAGCTAAGGAATCAATGGCTGTAATAGCTGCACCTGTGAAGCTAGGCGCCAAGTCAAGTAAGAAAGATGGCGATAAATTCACCTCGTATCAAGCAGGGTACACACCAAAGCCATCGCTGAAGGAATTGCAAGCCAAAGTGTATCTGTTTCCTGACGCTAATGTTCCTGATATGCTTGATCAACTTTTGACCCTCAAACTGCTCGAGCTCCCTGAATCAAAGCGACCAGAGGAAGCTACAAGGACTAATGACCCACGATACTGAAAATATCATCGTCTTGTAAGCCATACTACACACCAATGCTTTATTTTAAAAGATAAAATACTGCAACTTGTTCGAGAAGGGAAGGTTTCTTTGGAAGACGAACGAGAAACTACAGCTGCAAATATGATATCTCTCACTTGTGATGATGAAGATCAAGAAATAATTCCATATGAAGTATCGTGCAATGTCATTGGCGTCGAAGAAGTTGAAGGCAATTTTGGTGAATTGTTACTCATTGAAGGGAATGATATCGACACCATAGAGAAGCCTTCTGTCTTTTCACCGCCTTGGAAAGCGCAAAGCAGCAGAGTCTGTGTTTGATCGTTTGGGAGTGAAGGATGCTAATACCATGAACAGGTTGGGTACACTCGTGGAGCGTGAAATGAAGGATATGGCTCGACGAAGAAAACCACCTGCAATGTCAAAAGAACGCGAGGAGATCGCTAAGAAATTCCCATCTCCAATGAGAAGACATACAGAACTTGTGGTAGAAACCAAGGACATGTTGAAAGTTAGACAACAAACTGTGATAGATACTAAACTGAAAAATGAAGAAAGATCAAGAACTAGTCCCATCAACGGCAAGTTCTTCAAACACTCCTATCCTTGAAGATTCCTAAATGCTCTTGTAGCACGAGCCTAAACTGCTTTAAGCGATCCACTAGTACGAGCCTAAATTGCTTCAGACGCTCCTTTAGTACGAGCTAAAACTGCTTCAAATGACTGATTCAATGCTCCTTTAGCACGAGCCTAAACTGCTCCAACGATCCTCTAGCACGAGCTTATAAACTACTTCAATGCTCTACGAGACAAGAGCTTAAACTGTGTCACTCCTAACTTGCACGAGTATAAACTGAAAAGGGTAAATTGAACTACGCTTGACTTGATCATGTGAGGGTACGTAGGCAGCTTCGAATACCCTTCCAAGTTCATTCATACCAAAAAGACAACCTCCCACACGGATTCTTGTGAAGGTGAAATAATGTCAATACTGGTTCCAACAAAGACATTATGAAGAAAAAAAAAAAAAAACAAAGAATCAAATGATGAAGCTTGACATTCGGAAATAGATCATCAACTCAAAGTTTATGTCTGTCATGTCATCCTAAAGACGGACTACATTAAGAAAGCAATCTGAACATGCTCTACATGATGTTTTGTTCTTCAACTTCATCACCATATTTTGTTTCTCAGGTCGATGATGAAGCTTCTTTTTATCAAGACTTTCTCAACCCCAACCTTCAGTGTCCTCGTGTTGTCTCTGCTGAGAAATCAAGTTCGACAGTGGTACTCCCTCCATCATGTGGGTAATATCTCTGTGCTGATTCCAAGTTGTTGCTATTATGCTTATGAAGAACACCGCTGCTGTTCCAAGTCATCCACGCAAGCTTGTCGAGGACACGACATGATGATGCTCGGCCGGTAAAACCCCAAGTCAATATCTTAGGTCCACAGTTTCTAATCATCTTCATGGATCTGCCTCGTAGTCACTGGCGAGTTGGTGGGCTGGGCCATCTTTCAACGTTGGCAAAGGTAACGCATCGGAATAATAAAAATTCAATTCCTACTTCAAAGCCCACCACGGATCGTCAGGAGGAGATATCATAACATTATAAGAGACATAGTATTGTGTACCTTTGATTTGTGAGATCACATGAAGAATGATGTCTTCGTCTCTACGATTGATCCACGTCTAGAGGTGAGATCTAGATTCTTCCTTCAAAAAATTGCTAGCTTGAACCCGGAGGAAGATGGAAGAAGATCAAAGCAACAAAGGACAAGAGGAAGTTTCGGCCTCCTCTTTGAGCCGACAGGAAGGGGGGCGGACGGGCTAGGCTTCGGCCTAGCTTGTCTTGCTCTCTCTCTCTTTTGCTCTCTCCCACTCACTCTGTTATGTCTAATAACATTAAGTGGGAAGGAAGCTAGAGCCTCTTTATATACTCCATCAACTCCTTGTTGTTTCCATAAAAGTGTTTTCAAATTATAGATGAACTGGCATTATTCTCTTCCTTACAAATTAGTCCTTCTAAGTTTGCAAGGTGTTGCACAATGATCCTTCTATTAATTAATCAATATTAATTAATCCCAAATCTAGCTCTACTCTATTTGACGTGTGACCCCATGGGTTTCTATATAGTTGGTAGTAACTCTTACTAACATGGAGTGGTGTCTAGCAACACATCCATGCTACCCAACCAATAGAAATAGTCAGTGATCCCGACAAACCTCCCGTGCCCAATATCTCATATTGCACTATCTCTTTGTCTCCATATCCGGATTGGACACGAGACATAAATAGTCACACTCGTATATCCAATCCATAGTTCCTCGATCCTGGGAATATGCTTATGCTTGCAGATAACATCAATATCTCCATATTGATTTATCTGATTCTGGCCAGACATTCAATAAGCCTCATCCCTCGAGTGGCCGTGGATATTTTCCCCCATTATGTGGGAGGGACAAATCCTATCTACATCACTACGATTTCTAAGCTTGCTTCCTATCATGCTCGATAGCCATCTTTATGATTACCCAGTTATGGTGTAACGTTTGATAACATCAAAGCGCAATATTCCACAACTAGAGTATCTAGTGACTTCAAGTCTAAGGATTGCAATTATATTAGCACTACGAAAAGCGATTATGACTTGACATAATATAATGTATCCTTTTCGTTGTGGGTCAATCCAGTATGCCATTACTCCTAATGCATACCCATGTGTTCAACTTGATATCTCCATATCAATCTACCCACATACTAGTCTATATGTGATCGTCCCATAAATCAATATAGTGGACTAGGGATATTTAAGATAAACAACACATTTTTATCTAAGGACTTCATTATATTAAGTATCACAATATATAATAAATGAATATTCTAGCCAAAACAATGTTCATACTAAATCT
Organism: Linanthus parryae; assembly: GCA_023055425.1. Taxonomy (NCBI): domain Eukaryota; kingdom Viridiplantae; phylum Streptophyta; class Magnoliopsida; order Ericales; family Polemoniaceae; genus Linanthus; species Linanthus parryae. Next base: position 137,840,980 of record JALGPY010000004.1, on the reverse strand, counting down.
ACGATTGCCTCTAGGGCATCTATTCCAATAGTCTCCCACTTGCACTAGAGCCAATCTGGCGCATCTCGTATGCCTATAGATCTGGCGTGCCCTTCATGCTTTCGCTGCGCAAGAGGTTTTGTGAGTGGATCTGAAATATTGTCATCCGTTGGAATCTTGCACATCTTCACATCTCCTCGATCGATCATATCACGAATAAGATGGAATCTCATAAGTACATGCTTTGATTTCTGGTGTGATCTTGGTTCCTTGGCCTGTGCGATTGCCCCAGAGTTGTCACAGTACAACTCTATGGGATCCACGATGCTAGGGACCACATCGAGCTCAGTGATAAACTTCTTTATCCAAACTACCTCTTTTGCTGCTTCGGCAGCAGCAATGTACTCAGCTTCTATTGTAGAATCAGCAACTGTCCCTTGCTTGGAACTCTTCCAGCTCACAGCTCCTCCATTCAGGCAAAACACGTATCCAGACTGCGATCTGTAGTCATCTTTTTCGATTTGGAATCTTGCATCAGTGTAACTCTTTACACTCAGCTCTTCCTTACCTCCAAATATCAAGAACACATCCTTAGTTCTTCTCAAGTGCTTTAGGATGTTCTTGACAGCAATCCAGTGACTCTCACCCGGATTGGACTGGTATCTGCTCACCATACTCAACGCGTATGATACGTCTTGTCTAGTACATAACATGGCGTACATGATGGATCCCATGTCCGAAGAATAGGGTATCCTACTCGTGCGGTCCTTCTCAATCTCATTGGAGGGACAGTCATTCTTAGAAAGAGTGAATCCATGCGACATGGGCAAGAATCCCTTCTTGGAATCTTTCATGTTGAACCTCTTCAACACCTTGTCTATATATGTACTTTGAATTAAGCCAAGCAACCTCTTAGATCTATCCCTATAGATCTTTATACCAAGTATATAGGCTGCATCTCCTAAGTCCTTCATTGCAAAGCACTTTCCTAGCCAATCTTTAACAGATTGGAAAGTAGGAATGTCGTTGCCAATGATTAGTATGTCATCCACATACAAGACCAGAAATACTACAGAGCTCCCACTAACCTTCTTGTAAACACAAGGCTCATCTTCGTTCTTGATGAAGCCAAACTCTTTGACCGCGTCATCAAAACGTCGATTCCAACTCCTAAAAGATTGCTTTAAACCATAAACGGATCTTTGCAGCTTACGGACTTTATTGGCATTCTCTGGATCCTCAAAACCCTCCTGTTGTGTCATGTACACATCCTCGAGGAGGTTCCCATGAAGGAACGCTGTTTTGACATCTATTTGCCAAATCTCATAGTCGTAGTATGCTGCAATAGCAAGTAGGATTCGAATATATTTAGTCATGGCGACTGGTGAAAAGGTCTCATCATAGTCAATACCATGAATCTGTCTATACCCTTTGGCTACCAATCGCCCCTTATAGGCATCTACCTTGCCATCCATGTCAGTCTTCTTCTTGAAGACCCACTTGCACCCTATGGGCCGAGCCCCTTCGGGTGGTTCCACCAAAGTCCATACTTTGTTGGTGTACATGGAATCCATTTCGGATCTCATGCCTTCTAGCCACTTCTTAGAGTCTGGGCCTTTCATGGCCTCTTAGTAGGTTGCAGGCTCATCATCCATGAGTTGTACGTCATTGGGATCAGTCACGAGAAGTCCATACCTCTCTGGCTCATGACGCACTCTTCCTGATCTACGGAGTTCCTGTGTCACTTGAACAGTTTCTTCCACAACTACTTGCGGTTCATGTTCATGTTCCATCATCGGTTCAGTGATTTGTGGTTCTTGAATCTCCTCAAGTTCTACAGCCCTCCCACTTCCTTCTTTAGAGACAAATTCTCTTTATAGAAACACGTCGGTCCGAGCAACAAACACTTTGTTCTCGATGGGATTGTAGAAATAATATCCTTTAGTTTCCTTAGGATATCCCACAAATTTACACTTATCCGCTTTGGGCCTGAGCTTGTCTGTTTGTAAATGTTTTACATAGACATCGCAGCCCCAAATCCTCATAAACGACACTATGGGACGCTTCCAGTCCATATCTCATATGGTGTCTTCATGACTGATTTGGATGGAACGCGGTTAATAGTAAAAGCTGCCGTCATTAGAGCATGTCCCCAAAAGGATATCGGAAGATCTGTTTGAGACATCATAGATCGCACCATATCTAATAGAGTGCGATTCCTCCTCTCGGACACGCCATTCCATTGTGGCGTTTCGGGTGGAGTGAGATGGGATACTATCCCACACTCTCTAAGATACTCATCAAACTCTTGGCTTAAGTATTCTCCTCCACGATCCGATCGTAGAGCCTTAATACTTTTCCCAAGTTGCTTCTCTACTTCATTCTTGAATTCTTTGAACAATTCAAAGGATTCGGATTTGGCCTTCATAAGGTATACAAATCCATATCAACTGAAATCATCAGTAAATGTGATGAAGTAGGTGTAACCACCTCTGGCAGGCGTGGGGAATGGTCCACATACATCGGTATGTATGAGTGCCAATAACTCACTAGTCCTTTCACTTTTCTTATTGAAAGGGAACTTTGTCATTTTTCCTAATAAACAAGATTCACGTGTCTCATATGATTCCAAATCAAATGAGTCTAGAAGTCCATCCTTATGGAGTCTAGATATGCGTTTCTCATTTATATGGCCTAAACGACAGTGCCATAGATATGTAGGATTTAAATCATTAGTTTTAATCCTTTTAGTATTTATGTTATAGACTGGACTATTTAGATCAAGGATATACAATCCATTAGACGAATGCGCACTACAATAGTGCATACTATCAAAATAAATGGAGCAACACTTGTCCTTTATTGAAATAGAAAAACCGTTCTCGTCCAAACAAGAAATGGAAATAATATTTCTGCTCATAGCAGGCACATAAAAGCAATTGCATAATTCTAAAATAAGTCCAGAAGGCAAAGATAGCTCATAAACGCCTACAGCTAATGCAGCAACTCTTGCTCCATTCCCGACGCGTAGGTCTATCTCCCCTTTACTCAATCTTCTACTTCTTTTCAAATCCTGCACATTACGACAAATGTGAGAACCACATCCGGTATCCAATACCCAAGATGAAGAAATAGAGATATTGACGTCTATAACATAAATACCTGGTGGTGGTGGAATCACTATTCCAAGCTTCTTATCCTCCAGATATTTAGGGCAATTCCTCCTCCAGTGACCCGGCTGGCTGCAGTAGTGACACTCACCCTTAGCCATGCCGCCACTAGGCTTTAGGGCTTCCTTGGATTTTTCAACTTTGTTGCTCTTTCCTTTTGAAGTAGAGTCAACTTACTTGCCCTTCTTCTTATGCACCATCATTATGGCTTTGACCTTGCCTTTGTTGACGCTCTGTTTCGTTGTCTTCAGCATATTCAATAAGTCAGGCAGAGTCTTACTGTATCATTCATATTATAGTTCATGATGAACTGATTATAACTATCAGGCAACGATTGCAAGACAAGATCAGTAGCCAAATCTTGGCCCAATGGGAATCCCAGTCTCTCAAGGTTCTCTATGTACCCGATAATTCGGAGCACATGAGGTCCAACTGGATTCCCCTCTGCAAGACTACTCTTGAATAATTTAGACACCTCATAGCGCTCATGCCTAGCCTGTTCATGAAACAATTGTTTCAAGTGTATGATCATATCATAGGCTTCTATATTCTCATGCTGCTTATGAATCTCAGGAGTCATGGTACAAATCATGAGGCAAGTCACGTCATTAGAATCATCAATATGTTTCTGACGTGCCCTCACTTACGCTAGAAGAGACTCGTCTTGTGGTGGTTCTGGAATTTGAGTTTCCAAGACGTACAACTTCTTTTATTGCTTAAGGACAATCCTTAAGTTTCTGTACCAGTCAAGGAAATTTGTTCCAGACAGTTTATCCTTCTCAAGGACAGATCGCAGGGATTAAGTCGATGCGTTGTTGTTTGCCATTTGGAATTCTACATGGCTAGATTATAAAATATAGCTCCCACTATTTTTATCGGATTAATATCCCTCACCATTAATGCGGAAAATATCATCATATTTTCTAGTGGGTCCAAGATCCTTTTTTCATTTCTTCTTGAGCTTGCTTTGGCAAGTCACCCAAGAATAGGTTATTTAGGTAGGAACCATTCCAATTGCATCCCATGCAACTCTTGGTCCAATTAGGTGAATAACTCTTTATTCTTTATCCCATGGATAACCCCTAATTGTCATGCCTCTAGGCTCATCAATCCAATTAATTCTTGCCCAGTTGCGTCCAACCTCTTGCTTCAACAGACACACATTACTAGCTTGTGTCGTCCGCAACACACCATGTTAAATTAAAATCGCCTTGCTTTGGCAAGCTCGAATTTTAATGACCCTGATCATGAAGGGTGTTTTGGCAAGAGAAGGCAAAACGCAATATTTAATTGAGGGATTTTTCTTTCTTAATTTGTTTGGTTGATCTCGTCAACATGGTCTACTTATTTGGATTGGGCAATCCACAATAAAAGACCAACCTTGTTTATTATTATCTTGTTATTGTTTTCGCTAGTATCGCCATACACACAAAAATTAAATAACAACGCATGAATAATAAACATCCACAAACATAAAAGAAACGTTCCATGGATATGGCCCCTAGAATAATGATATTATCAAGCCAATGATAATATCCATTTGCCCTAAAGTGCCGAGCTCATCTCCATGTGCTCCACCATAGCTACGCGCCTAGGGGTGTCTTCTTTGTCTTTTGGCTCCTTTGGTTCTTCGGTCTTCTTCTCCATGATCTTGGCTATCATCTAAATATTTCTAATTCTAGCCTAACATCTAGATCAAATAAATAACAAAAGCCTCACATGTCGAGGAGAAAAAGACGACTCGCAGGCCGTAAAAATTAATTAATTATTACATTAATTTGATCAGCTCGCAGGCCGTAAACCAAACCACAAAGCAATAAACATCCACAAACCTAGGCCATATCCATCCACCATGCAACAAAGCACATAATACAGTTAAAACCAATTTTTAACGCGCTTGTTCAACTTTAATTGTATTGGGTAATTAGGGTTACAACTGTCCAAAGAGTTCAAGCCAACAAGGGGTCCGAACCCTTAGGACCGCCGCCCGCCACAAGGCCCGGCCCCAGGCCGGCCGCCCCATGTGGCCCGCGGCCTTTGCTTGGCGCGCAAGGGAGGGGGCGGGCGGCTAGGGTTTCGGCCCTAGTCTCCTTCCCTCTTCCTTGTTGCCCAAGCAAGGTTGTTTCCTTATGGACTTAAGTCCATAAATTTGTTTCCATAATTGAAAACCCCTTTTCAATAATGTGCCCATGAACCCTAATTTTAAAAACCCAATTGTTCACATCTTATGTGATTAAACTCACCAATTATAACATCCAATGTTAAATTTGATCTTGTTTTATTGAATCAAATTCAATCTTGCATCTACTATGCCAATTATGTTGCGTAATAAACAATAATACGGTGTATAAACTGAAATCGTAACACATAAGATCATGTTATGCTCTACGACCTGTGGCTCTGATACCACTGTTGGATTTTGACGCAGGTAACGCAGCGGAATAACAAAAATTTAATTCCTACTTCAAAGCCCACCACAGATCGTCAGGAGGAGATATCATAACATGATAAGAGACATAGTATTGTGTACCTTTGATTTGTGAGATCACACGAAGAATGATGTCCTCGTCTCTACGGTTGATCCAAGTCTAGAGGTGAGATCTAGATTCTTCCTTCAAAAAAGTGCTAGCTTGAAACCGGAAGAAGAGGGAAGAAGATCAAAGCAACAAGGGACAAGAGGAGGTTTCGGCCTCCTCTTTGAGCCGACGGGAAGGGGGGCGGACAGGCTAGGCTTCGGGCTAGCTTGTCTTGCTCTCTCTCTCTCTTTTGTTCTCTCCCACTTACTTTGTTATGTCTAATAACATTAAGTGGGAAGGAAGCTAGAGCCTCTTTATATACTCCAACAACTCCTTGTTGTTTCCATAAAAGAGTTTCCTAATTCTAGATGAACTCGAATTATTCCCTTCCTTACAAATTAGTCCTACTAAGTTTGCAAGGTGTTTCACAATGATCCTTCTATTAATTAATCAATATTAATTAATCCCAAATCTAGCTCTACTCTATTTGACGTGTGACCCCATGGGTTTCTATATAGTTGGTAGGAACTCTTACTAACATGGAGTGGTGTCTAGCAACACATCCATGCTACCCAACCAATAGAAATTGTCAGTGATCCCGACAAACCTCCCGTGCCCAATATCTCATATTGCACTATCTCTTTGTCTCCATATCCGGATTGGACACGAGACATAAATAGTCACACTCGTATATCCAATCCATAGTTCCTCGATCCTGGGAATGTGCTTATGCTTGCAGATAACATCAATATCTCCATATTGATTTATCTGATTCTGGCCAGACATTCAATAAGCCTCATCCCTCGAGTGGCCGTGGATATTTTCCCCCATTATGTGGGAGGGACAAATCCTATCCACATCACTACGATCTCTAAGCTTGCTTCCTATCACGCTCGATAGCCATCTTTATGATTACCCATTTACGGTGTAACGTTTTATAACATCAAAGCGCAATATTCCACAACTAGAGTATCTAGTGACTTCAAGTCTAAGGATTGCAATTATATTAGCACTACGCAAAGCGATTGTGACTTGACATAATCTAATGTATCCTTTTCGTTGTGGGTCAATCCAGTATGCCATTACTCCTAATGCATACCCATGTGTTAGACTTGATATCTCCATATCAATCTACCCACATACTAGTCTATATGTGATCGTCCCATTAATCAATATAGAGGACTAGGGATATTTAAGATAAACAACACATTTTTATCTAAGGACTTCATTATATTAAATATCACAATATATAATAAATGAATATTCTAGCCAAAACAATGTTCATACTAAATCTATGGTGGCCTCTAGGGCATCTATTCCAACACGAGTTTGACTCGAAATCTCTGGAGTCTTCTTAATGCTGGTGTTGCACTACGTTGGTCAAGTATACTATCATCGCCACCAATATTGTCTATCTTGTTGCGCAAATTTCCTGCAACTGCTTAAAGAGTAGTACCTGCAAAAGAAAAGGTTGATATTTCCATCGTCAACAAATTGAAACAGCTCCATGGATCATGCTCTGTTGGCTTTGTTGATATTCGAAACATAGTTGCTTGGGCTGTTCCAGCTATGCCAGCCCACCAAGGTCGTCAAAATTGCAGCAAGGCTCCTCCATTTCAACGATCAATCATCACACCACTGGAACCAATCACAGTCTGAGAGGTCGCCATTGCTCACTTGATGCTCCTAATCTTTTGGCCCATCGCACGACAAATAAAACTTGGCTAAGCTAGTTGTTGCTTCGCGGTCAGGTCCAATTTTCATGGTTAAGTTGATACTTCGTCAGATTTAACCACCGTCAATACTTCCGATCTCTCTCCTGTTTGTCCATATAAGTTTCATGGCCATCATCTTTGTGGTGACAACGATTTCATTGTTGGTTCTCACCGTGGTTCCTTCCTTAATATTCCAAGTAGCGATGCTCCTGCAACCATATAAAAGAAGAAGAAGAAGAAGAAGAAGAAGAAGAAGAAGAAGAAGAAGAAGAAGAAGAAGAAGAAGAAGAAGAAGAAGAAGAAGAAGAAGAAGAAGAAGAAGAAGAAGAAGAAGAAGAAGAAGTTGATCTGTTCCATCAAGAGCTTGTGGTCGATGTTCGAATTCTCCATCATATTTGACGCCTACGAAGCGTGTGATCATCATCGACTACGATCTCCCCAACAGCACCACCATCTTTGTTTGATGCTTCTTTATAAGATCATAACAGCCTGACATGATGCAAGTTCGTGATATTAATGTTGTCGAAGCCTATTAAGACCGATCTTTGAAATGGCCCTTCAGCATCCCGATAGTTTCTCACTGTGAAGCCCGCCAGCCGGTCAAGTTTCTACGAGGACATCTTCAATCGGGATTTCTCTCGTTCTAAGAATGTGTTGGTTCACCATCACCATGGTTACGCGTGGGCTGCACTAACAATCAAGATAAAATAAATGAGAAGAGCAAAAAGAGACAAATTTCAAAGCAAAAAGAGACGAAGTTGAAATGCCGCAATTTAAAGTTTTAGTTACAGACACAACTAGGTTCAACATTGTCCCTTATGTGGTGGTTATTAGCACTTGGTTTCTCCATGCAATGAATTTCCTACACATGAGTAAATCCCAAGAGGATCACATGGATCAACCTATCCGATTTCCCGCAAAGGAGCAGAACATGGGGTAAGGGAAAGAAGCATATTCCTTGTTATAGTAGTAGGCTTCCTTAATTACTTTGCTTCTAGATCTGGGGGAGAATATAGCAAGGGAAGTCGGGAACCATGTGTTCTTGTGATGAAAACAAAGGGCAAGTGCGAGAAACAGAGGAAGGAATGAAGACTCCCCTGAAATGGTGACACAACTTCTTTGACCTCCTATTTAGTCGATCGGAAATGGATTGCATCACGCTTTCTCCAAAATTTTGTCTCGCCTTCTCTTTCTGAGCTTTCTTCGAGTAGTATAAGAAGGATGGCTTCTTGTTTCTTCAACTGGAAGCAAGGTCAAACAGTCGCAATGATTTTTCTACTCCTTTTGAGAACCTCAATTAAGTAAAGAGTGAAGAGTGTGATGATCATTAGCATTGGTGTTCAGCTCTTTATATAGCTGAGAAACGAAGCTCAGGAAGATAAAAAATTGAACACGATTCAGTTGATTTGTTTTGGATCTGATAAGATCCTATCTGATTTTTGATACACGCCCCCTGAGATTAGTCCGGTTTTGAAATTACTCTCATGATAAAGATAACAGCTAAAGAGGGTGGCGAGAATCTTGTCGAGTCTATCCAAAATTATCAGGTTGATTCTGTTTCAAGTTCATATCTCGGGCAAGTAATCCACGGTGCCAACATTCAAAGTTTCGATGAAACCGGAGAAGAGACGCGATGGAGCCCCATGAGAATGATGTGCTAATTACGGGCTTAAAATTAGCCCATCAAATTCCAAAGTTAAAGTACGTCAAAAGCTTCACGTTTTAATGCCTACAATTTCTCCAAATTTGTTTCAAATACAAATTGGGGACCAAGAAATTAACTTCAGTTAAAATGTATGCCAGCTAAACAAAGTCCTGACACACTGGAGGGGATTTATTTTTACACCCATGAAATTAAGTATCGAGAAGACTGAAATTCGCACTTGAAGCTCGATGATTGACGAGTTACATGAAGTTTTTCTAAAAACTCAAATAGAAACCCAAATTTCAAAAGAATGTCTGGTCTTCTGAACACGACGTTCCGAAAGCATAATTAGAATCCTCATGGATCGTCAAAGAAACAAATTCAAACATGTTGTGCAAATGTCAACGAAAGATGACTTTGAAAGTTCGAGACAAATCCGCCAACACAAGCTACAAACAAGGCGAATCAGTCTCAAAGGAGGCATTTGTAGACATGGAAATTTTAACAAATTTAATTTCCACGTGTTAAATCATGGCACGCTACAATGGAGATTGACATAAAGTATCCTACAAAAGGGAGAGTTTTTGTGCAAATAACTGAAAGTTGCTAGCCCTTTGATTAAATATTAAGAGATAGTAATTATTTATGTTATTAGATATTATCTCTTAAAAATAGATAAATTAAGAGATAATATTGAGAAGTCCACATCATCCCTCATTTCCTCTATAAATATAGGGCCATCCCCAAGGAGAAAACACACACTTGGAGATTCAAAAGTAGCAGAGCTCTGATGAACAAGCCATTCAAGGCCCGAAGAACCTCATCGCTGCTGAGAATTGCCGCGTTCGCCTAAATTGGAGATCACAACTCCGCCTCAACCGGAGAAATCACAACCGCCTACATCGGAGATCAAAGCTCCGCTCAAATCGGAGAACAAAACAGCTCCGCTCAATTCGGAGAAGATCAGATCCGCATAAATCGGAGAAGATCAATCCCCTCGATCAAAGAAGGAGAGAAGAATCAAATGATATTATTTTCCTATTTAAGAAAATACATACCAGAGATTGTAGTCCCGCTTTATTACTCACTTAAATTGAATTTTTCGCAGATTTACTTGTTTATTTTCTTGAACAACAAATTTGTGTGAACACTCTTTCCACATTTCTAATCCTTTTTCCCACTCGACTTTTACTGATTTTCGTGCATGGGCCCAATTGGCCTTTAGGGTCGTATCCCATAATGCTCCCACTTGGCCCTTTGGCCAAGAATGAGGTTTTACCTCCAGTGTTGAGCTGCTAGTCCTGGCATGTTCCAGTCTTTGTTCCTCAAACATCAGATATCGTTTGGCATCTCCAAACGTTCTAATGTTTTCTGATTCAATCAACACTTTTATCACGGGTTCCCATGACTCTGGTAGAGACATCATCACGGCTATGAGTTGTCTTTCATCAGTTCCTTCATGCCCAGAAGTTATAAGCTCAGTAATATAAAATGATAAGGGTCTTAGGTGCTTTTCAATGGATTCACATTCTTTCTTTTTCAGAGTGGTGAGCATCCTCAATAGGTACTTCTCATGGAAGCTGTCAAATGTTCCATACATTGCTAGGATGTCTTCCCAAAACTTCTTTGCATAATCAATCTCGATTGACTCTAGGAGTTCGAATTTCGCTAGATCCATCAATTCCAGACATGCCATGTTGTCATTGGTTTTCCATTTCAGGTAAGACTCAACATCACGTATGTATCCCTCATTTGGGCCGCCCTGTGGCTCCCAAGGCTCGAGTTTTACCACATGCAAATGTTCAGACAAATCCAGCTATATGAAGCGACAAATCACGCTTTTATACCATGTATGGAAATTGTCTCCGTTCAGTATTACAGCAGTTTTAAGTAGTTGAGTAATCGTAACTGAAAAAATATGAGACAAAGTGGAAGTTAATTACTAGTTTAGCTCCTAGAAACATGTAGACAAGATTAAAAATTAATAGTTCTTCATAAGGACTCCACCAAAACCTAGTAGCAATTCTAGGAATCAAATATTGTCACTTATGATTCCCTATTAGTTTTAATCATGTCTTAATGTGAGCTCTTTTGTTTTAGTTCTTTAGCATGCGAGGTTATATAGTTATATCCAATCACACACAGTTATAACATAAAACAAGCACAAGCATAAAATAAATATGCAATGGATATGGCCCCTAAGGTGCATGCCTACTATTGAGAGAACGTCTTGAGCAAGTCTTGAACTTCCCGCCTCATGGATCTCGCCTATCTCGAGTACTCCTTTTGAAGCTCCTTGGTTCGTCTATTTGCTCCATGCACCTCGCGCCGTAGCTTTTGGTTTGGCCACCTCTCTTGAAGCTTCTATTCTTTAATCTTCACTAACTATCTTATTTCTAATAAGAAGTAACCTCATAGAGGCGATTGGATGAGAAGAGAATACACTAGAGTATGTAGAGAGGCACGACACGTAGACCGTATTTTTATTACATATTCAAAAATAAAACCAAAATAGATTATAATAAATTCTAAGCCACATCCATGCATCAAACACATCCATTAAACCCACAACAGCATATATAATAATAAAATAAACATACTAAAGTTTTCTGAAAGTTTCTAGAATTAAATACTAATTACTGGAACTTAATAAGCAATAATCTAATCAACTAAAAAGATCGAAAATTGCTCTAAATCTCCTAAGGTCTCACCCCCTATGGTAGACCGTATGGAAAATGATCCAAGTCTCCAGAAAAAATTTGGGCTCAAAACAGAGTGTTTAAGGTCGTCTAATTACCTCGGGAAGTGTGCTAAACACTAATTAATTTATCTGGAAATTAGTAAAATTTTCTATTTTTCCAAAAACTATGAAAAAAATCCCAGAAAAAAGGAACTTAAATTCTGACAATGTAGAAAAAAAATTGGCGAAAAATGACGGCGGGAGGAGGCCGCACACGCCCACACACGCTGTCATCGGCCTTGTGCCATGTCATCATGACACGTGGCTTGCCACGTCGGTCGCATGTTGACGTCAGCAGTCACGTGAGCAGCCACGTGGACGACCATGTCATTACCACGTCATCCTCGTGCTTAAGTGGCACTGCCACGTCAGCCCTAGCCACGTCAGCAGTCCACCGTAGCCCTTTGGCGCGTGGTGGCGCGTGAGGCCCACGCGCCGCCTTCATGACCTCCGTTTCCGATGTTTGTTATACCACGGGAATCGTCTCTTCACCCTGATTCCGATTATGTATTCAAAAATCAATTCTAAAAACTTTTGAAAAAATTGAATAACAGATCAGATCAAAACAGTCCAGATTTATACAGTTTCGTATCTTAAAATATTCATAACTAATTCATCGTTTATCCAAAACTTATAAAATTATATTTCTGGAATCCTCGTGAAAATCTCTACCTAACCATATAGGTTTCACCTACAGATTATGAACTTTCAGAAACTCGATTTTCTAATAAGATTTGGGTTCGCATAACGAGGTATAAAAAACAAGCCTAGGGCTCTGATACCAATGAAGGATTTACCTGATCTATCACATAAAGATCTACAACATGAATTATAGCGGAAGATTCATGTGTTTACCTTGTCTTCCTTAGCTCCTAGCGCAGCGGATGATCGTAGGTTGCTTTCTTTCATGCCCAGTCTTGCTCCCATAGTCTGGCTCGAATCACTAGGACGAAAGCTCTTGTTCACACCAAGATCCACCAATGGAGGATAGTTAGAGAGAGAGGCTAGGGTTTCTAAAACTGTATTTTGATCAGCACATGATCTCTACACAGTAGTGTATTATTATTATACCTCACATAACATGTGTAGGAGGTTGTCTCCTTATATAGACAGACTTATACCTAGTTTGCACATAACCCCCTTGGGTTTGTGCCTCTGCGAACGAGGACCCTTGAAGAGAACTCTTCATCTTGGCTCTCGGAAACCTCGTCCACTTCCCTCGCCTTCACATTGAAAGCCAACTCTTTCGCCTCCCTCACCATATGCTATAATATAATCCTCTTCCGAGCAAGAGGGATCCTCTCGTTGTCCGGGGCTTTGACGTCGAAGTAGAGCACTTACAGGTTCTGTTTCTCTGACACCACCGTGATGACAGGGTGGCCGACAATGACGGAAAATACCGTTCCCCGCCTGAGCTATGAACTTACCTTCTGGTAGCTTGGGCTGCACTTGGTTTGCCTGCCGCTTCCACCTTGACGTCCCTGTTTTGAGTCGCCAAATTGGGAAAACGCCATGTGAGGACATGCCATCAAACTCCACAAACGTATCACTGACCCATGAATCAACCGATTCAAACCCCTCCATTCATTATTATCCCAGGTGCGTTCTATGGAGAAATTAACCACCGTACTCACTCTAGACGGTGGTTGATTTGGGTAAGCGGAGAGGTCGGTGAACAACAAGAGTGTGTCCAGATTGGTCAAGCCTCTACTCAAACTACAACTTGGTGGAATAGATTTTGGAGGCAATATGTTTAGAAGAAGAAATTGTATACAACTTGGAGAGTTATAACAAACAGTTTGTTGTGCGTGTAAATCTAAAAAGAAGAGGGATAGATATACCGATTATTATCCCGATCTGCTTGAGAAGCGAGGAGGCAGTAAACCATACGCTGGTGGAGTGCGCTTCGGTTCAACAAATCTAGAGTCTCATCTTCGGGGAGAACTTCCTTCAAACCATAGCAAGGGGATTCAAGTCCTGGTTTCCTCAGCCCTTCAACAGCCTTCAACAACCTTCAACATCATATGTGAACGAAATTCGTCAAATTTATACGATACGTAAAATTGGCTCATTCGCTATTGAATCATATTCAATTTGCATCATTATGCTTACTTCAGTTATTCACTAAAAAGTGTAAAAATAGTGAAAAGTTGAAAAACAGTAACAAATAAAACCATGTTATGCGCTACGACACCAGGCTCTGATACCACTATAGGGTTTTGATGCATGTAACGCAGCGGAATAACAATAAATAAATCATGCTCAAAACCCTCCACTGATCGCAGGAACGCTTTTCATAACATGATAATAGAAGAGAATCGTGTACCTTAGTTTGTGTGATCACTACGAAGAATTGTCTCTTCGTCTCTACGAGTATTCACACCTTGGATTAGTAGCTGGAATCATTCTCCACGTTTAGTGCTAGAAACAGAAGAAGGAGGCAAGATATCACGCAAAACGGAGCAAAGTACCGCGCCTAAAAGGGAGGCCGACAGTGCAAGGGGAGGACGGGTGGGAGGTTCAGCCTCTTGACTTGTCTCTCTCCTTGATTTGTTATATTCTCACACTAATGACTTGTGTTGGAGAAATAATAATCTAGATTTCCTTTATATATAGTTAATGACTCCTTATTAACTACATATCCTATCCATACACGGATTAGTTCACCTTGCAAATTATTCCTACTAACTTTGCATGTGGTTGCGTTTTGATCCCACTAATTAATGCACATATCCAGTTTAATCATGGTGTGTGATCCCCTAAGTTTCTACTTAGTTGGTAGTAACCATTAGTAACATAGAGCGGTGTCTAGCAACACATCCGTATCACCCAACTAATAAAATAGTTAGTGATCTGACAAACCTTGTGCCCAATGTTACCGTATTGTATTATCTCTTTGTCTCCATATTCGGATTGGACACGAGACATACTTGTCACACTCGTATATCCAATCCATAGTTCCTCGATGTTGGGAATATGCTTATCCATGCAGATAACTTCAATATCCCATATCGATTTATCTGAGTCTGGCCAGACATTCTATAAGCAACATCCCTTGAGTGGCCCTTGGATATTTGCTCCGATTATGTGGGAGGGACAAATCATCTCTACATCACTACCATCTCTCAGCTTGCTTCCTATTATGCCCGATTACTATCTTTATAGTTACCCGATGAAGGCGCACTTTTTAATAACATCAAAGCATGATATTTCACAACTAGAGTATCTAGTGACTTCAAGTATTTACAATACCATTAGCACTACAAGAAGCACTTGTGGCTTTGACATAATCTATTGTATTCTTCTCGTTGTGGGTCAATCCAGTATGTCATTACGCCTAATGCATACCCATATGTTAGACTTGATATCTCCATATCAATCTACCCACATACTAGTCTATAGTGATTGTCCTGTTAATCAATATAATGGACTGATGATATTTAAGATAAAACAACACATTGTAATATAATGACTTCATTATATTCAATATCCCCATAAATAATAAATGAATATTCTAGCCAAAAAATGTTCATACTAAATCTATATTGCCTCTAGGACACCGATTCCAACAATTACTGCATTGACAACTGTGCACTTGAGGTTGGAACATGTCAATTGATGGTTGCAGACTTGCAGAATAATATGTATTATGCTTAGAGAGAGAAACATGTGAGGGCCACGAAGGGGATGGGATGTGGGTTTGGGTGGGCTTTGAGCACAAATGTCGTGCTGACCTGGCATAATATTAGGTAACTTCTGCTTTTATTAGACTGGATTCATGGCTAGAGTAGAAGTATAATGGAGTTTACCAAATCCAAAAGATACACCGATTTGAGTAGACCATGTGGTGGAGATGAGAATTCTTATAGGAGAGTAAATGCATTGTTGGTACCAACTACCGAGGAAAAGAGATGTTCAATATCAATTTTACCACTACGAAGGGTAAAATAGTCCTCAGAATGAAAATATGGTGTAAGAAGTTCAACCAGCTTATGCGTTTCTGCCTATGAACTATCGGCCCGGGAGGACGCTTGACATAAATTTGGGCTCATAACCTATTTTAAGTGGATTAGACTTGTTGGCCAGTTAAGGTCCAAATAATTACGGCCCACGTACATTATGTCATTCATTATTATGCGTTTATAAATTTCATTGAGGGTTGCGAAGTCCACGATAGTAGGTGGCAAATACTTTTAGGGTTACGAAATATAATAGTCGCCGCCAACTCTACTTATGTCTACAACTCTCTATTCTTTCCTCTATTCTACTTTATGAATACATCTTCAAAAACCATCGAAAGATTCTTCACATCGTTTGATATTTGTAAGTTTTTCTTTACCGATCTCAAATAATCAGGCATTGAGTTTTAAGATCATGTGATTTGTTGGTAAATAAAGTTAATGGATAATCTCTGTAGCGAGTATGTTTATATATTTCTTCATGAAACGAGTATGTTTCTATCTTGCCTCATTAGTTCTCAAGTATCTCGCTATGATATATATTTTCCAGTTTACAGATAATTTTGTTTAGAAAGAATCAGATGACCGTAAGTATGTTATTTGGTGGGGATTCATGGACACATCGGCACATTTGTCATCCTCTTTATGTTTCTTCTTACTGGAGAATTGATGGGCCTTTATATTCTTGCTCTCTCGGTATGTAAATACTCAAGTCTACAAGCGACTATTGAATTTTCAAGAAAAAAATGGTAAATTACGTAGATAAGTTCTAGAGTATTCATTATAAGGTAAAATCACTTTCTCTAAGAACGATCTAAAGAGTACTACCGAAATACATTGGTAGATCTTTATCTACATGTTTTGCATTCCTAGTTTTAATCCAATTTAGTCCTTTAGGTAGCACAAATATTTATAGTTGGAAACATACATATTAAATCAGTTTCAATGCAGTTGGAGAATTCCTAAATTTCAAGATTATTCTGCTGAAAATCTCACGAAGATAATTCTTAATGTATGTAAGTTGACATGATTGTGCTTTTCACCAAAACCTCGACTCAAAGTTTGTAGGAATAACATCATACTCATTTTTCTATAGCATAAAAATTCAAATCAAAACCTTAAACTCAAAACCCTCATATCCAAATATAGAACAAGTTTGGTTTTCTAAACCATAGAACATTTCAATACAAACAGGGCCGGTGAAAGTTCAATTTATAAGTGAGTGAAATAATTGATCAAATGAATAAGATATATAGTATTCAATTTCACTTCATACTTGACAAATTTTAATTTTCAGGTAAGCTAGATTTTCCACTCACATTATCTCCGACCAACTTTTCGGTCCTCATCAATTTCAAAACAGTCTCTATGTAAGCCTTAGTGTCTAACTAAATACTTGAATCTACATGTGTTATTTCGATTGTTATAAAGTTAGCCTGTACTTAGGTATGTTTTTGTCCAACATATATAAAAATTGGCAGGTATTTTTCGAAGATCAAATGGTTGTGGCGACTGCGCATAACACAGTGATAAGTTGGCCTTGTTATATAAATAGACATGGATATTTGTATTTATACATATCACGAATCATGACATATGTGATATAGCTTCAATGCTTGCCTCTTAAGTCACATTTTTCAATTCTAGAAGTTAACATCGATAAATTCCAACTGGCTTATCTCTCTATAGCGTGCACATTATTCAACATCTTAATTTTAATTTTTAACTCTTGTTTTGTGCTCCTGTGCAGATCATGCATGTAAAATTACAGAGTAAATGTAAGATCGATGTTTATGACATTTCTATTTGGTCTCTAACTACAATGACGATACAGGTACACGTTGTATATTTGAATGTCAATAAGTAATACTTTTATGCTTATGTTCTCATATAATTATGTTGTTTAATTACACGAGTTCGCTCTTTGTACTCTGTCTCTCATTATTTTGCAAAACAATGTAAATAAATTTAAGACGAATTAATGGTGGAGTAAATATTATATCTCCGAAAAACTATATTTATATGGTTTTTTAGGAATTAATGAATGGACTATAAATTAGTGTGCTTCTATAAATCAATTATGTTGTTACTCACTATTAGCATTAAACGTGAGTAAATAATGAATTAATACGTGACAATAATTATCTAATAACTTTGCAAAACAATTATTTAATAATATAATAATTATCAACTACTTTTTTGAGGGGACAATTATTATAATATTTATTGATGATTGTTATATAGTATTGTAAGAGTGTGTTTGGTTCCAACAATATCTTCGATTATTCGTATCCACAATTAAAATAAGATGTAGTTTAGTTTGAAAAATATGATTTTAAAAACTAATTTGGCAACGAAAGAATATATATATTTTTGAGAAAACGAAAGAATATCATTGTTGTGAGGTTGGAATTAATATAATCAACGTCAGCTAGGTCACACAAAATAATTTAGTTGTATTTTTTCTTTTTGAAGAGAAAAACTAACCCATTGTTAATTAGATAATCTACACAAATTCCTCTAAAAAAATAATTTACACAAAAACCAACTATACTATAAAAATTGGGAACCAAACAGACCCAATAATCTGGGCCTAGTGGCCAGCACCTAGAGCGCAGCTATAAATACCCAGTTCCTGGAGTGAAACCTTTCGTCTTTCATCTCCCGATTTCTTCTGTTCCCTGTCCATAACTCAATCCAAAGCCCCGAGAAAGATGGTCAATCACTCTCTATTCACCTACTCCCAAGCCTCCTCAGGCGCCTCCACCTCCGGTGGTAGTGCCGCCAATGCTCCTCCGCCGAACTCCGCCTCCGCCTCCCCAACCGTAGACCAGCTGATCAAATTGATACGTGACTTTCCCGACTATCGAGGACAAGCTATCAGCGCTCTCAGTAAGGTGTATTTCAATCGTCCTAAGGACATTATTTTACGTTTTCATGCGTAAATTGAACTTCGAGATCGTCTGATTAAGATAAATTGTCGATCTGTGTCTCTCTGTTTCACTTGCTATGCCTTCTCTGCATGTAGCTTGATTACTGCTTTCTGTGGCTGTTCCCATTCATCGTGCCAAAATTTCTTTTTCTGCTCCAACTATTCACACTTTTTCTTCAAATTGTCATTTAATCACGCTCTTTTCTGGTGCAGATTGTTTTCCTTTCTGCTTTTCTAATTCAATTATTTGAGAGTGTGATTAAGAGTCTGATTGAGAAATCATCTGAACTAATCCAATCGAAATTACATGACCAATTAACGATTTTGATTACTAAATGAGTCTGATAGTTGATTAGTCTGCCCAATCTTGCTCTGCATGTTGCATACTAATTGATTTGGATTATGAACCAATTGCAAAAAAGTAGAAAATCAATTTTCTAAATATATTATTACTCCTGTAATTTCAGATTCTAATACTTTAATTGTTGAAAAAAGTTTCTAATACTTGCTTCTGTATGATGAATGTATGATTGATGCTTGTTTCTTGTTTAGATGAGAGACGACAGCGCCAATGTTGCTGCTGCAATATGGCATACTCCGATGATTATCGCAATCCTGTTACAAGTATGTGCTCCTGAAACCCAATATTCTTCTTTCATTATCTGCTTATGTGGGAATTGTTTGCATTGCTAATTGTTGATTAACAAATATGTGCAGGAAGTGATAGGGGCTTATAGGCTTCTTTCGCCCTTCAGGCTCAACAGCCAGGACATAGAGAGAGTTTGTGATACTCTAGCACTCTTTACAGTGAGTAATCATTGTCATTCCTTGAGCTTTAACTTAGTAATGACATGTTTAAAAGTCGTTAGTTCTAATAGTTTTTTTTTTTTTTTTTTGCCATTTTTTGACAGTTTGTGGCATCACATAAGGAAACAAGGAAGCCGTTAATGGATGGTACCTTCTTATTTTCCTCCATTCATTATATCCAGAACATGTCTTCTATCACTACCTTTAATGAGTTTTCAATTATAATTAGTATCATTGTATTTGAATTTGGTTATTTGCAGCTCATATTCCAGTCTATGTATACCCATTCCTGAAGCCAATGGCAACAGCCACTAGCCAGCCAGAAGGGTTACTGAAGCTTGCTAGTTTGGGTGTCATTGCCAGCCTAGTGCAGGTTAATTCGGTTAATTCGAACTCCTTGTACTAATATGTTTGTATACATCCGGTGCTCTTGATTAGCATTTCTTTAAATCCTTCAGTTTATGTATATTTTCCTTTTGCAGGATGACGATCCAGAAGCTGTTAAATTTCTTCTGGCAACAGATGTGTTTCCCTTTTGTTTACAGTGCTTGGAAGACAGCGATGAAAGGTTAAATATCGTAAGTGCATCACCTCTTTTTTCATTTAATTCAGTTCATGTTACTATTTTTGTACTCATACTTAATGGTAACTAATAATATGAACTAGTAATATGATTGTCTCCAGTATATTTACAAAATATAAACAAAAAATGTTAGTTTAAACCCGCGAAACTTCAGAGATCCTGATTTTTTTGAGAAGCAAATGAGATATGATAATTAAACTTGAGTTCGGCCTGATTAATTTTCGTCTAACGTAGTTAGGTTTGGGGTCACTTGCCTGCTTGGTGAAATTGTAGGCTGATGTGATATGGACGATAAGATCATATGAGCGGACATCTTTTAGCTGTTAAAAAGAGTTGAATCATTTATCACATAAAATAATTAGGAGAACAAAAACTTGTACGACGTGAAGGATTCAAGAGTCATGAGGAAGCACATGTAGTTTGATTGTTTCGTTTTCAAGTAAATTAGATTTTCCTATAAAATTTACGGGGCTAATGTGTTTCCAATGAGTGGGGATATCACAAACTAACAAGTACTCACTCGTACATGCAACTGTCAATGTACAGCTTGCAACTCGTATTATCTCGAAGATATTGGATCAAAACATAGCATACATATGTGACAATCTGCAACATTTCCAAGCCGTGGTAGTCTTATTGGGCAGGGTGGTAGATAGGATTGATCAAGCATCATCACCACAACTAATGCTGCTTCTGTTGAGGGCTATCATCGATTGCTACGTTTGCTTGTCAAGAGAGCATAGGTGAGTTATGTATATCTTGTTAGTCTTTATATTAGCAATATCTTGTTTTGTTTAATATCATTTTGCAGAAATAAATTTTCTTTTATCAAATTTCATCAAAATGTTAGGGCATGCGCCATGCTGAAACAATGTTTTCCAGCAAAGTTAAGAAGTGGTCCAATCGTAAGCACGCTACGTGATGTAAGTTCCATATCCAAAATTTGTTTTATTTCTTCATATAAACTAATTAAATTTCTTCTACAGAACTTTTTGGATTCTTGACTCTGCTCATGTCTTGGGTGGTTCTCTATATAACATTCGTAGTTCTTGATACATATGTTTCGAATCGGTCATTTACACATTTACCCATTTCAATTTTGCAGCACGATTCAAATAGTTATAAAGTGCTGGAAGTTGTGGTTCGTAACATCATCAAGACATGAGAGGTCTGACAAGATGGAACAACTGTTACAAAGGATGTTGCTTGTGTAATCAATGGGAGATAGGATCGAACTTCACAACAATTTGCATTGTAATATGTTGTGATCGATGTATGATTCTTGTGGAAATTTGACACCGTCTTTTTTATAGCAAATTAAGCAACTTTGTTAACTTTCACTCCTTCAATAGAGTGCGCTTGTTTCTCTCCTTTGCGATGTATTCAGATTTGATTTTACTTGCTTGAATCAAGTGCTTCATAACTGGTCACATAGATACTACAATGTATATTGAGCTACTGAAGTAACCGATTGTTCTTTTTTACTAGTCTAAAGTCTGCTCATGTTCATGGCATCATTTAGATGATTGAATTGTGCAGCATCATGATAACTCCCCACTAGGGGTTATCTATTATCCCGGAATCACGAGCGTTTGCATCCTAAATGAACGTTTTAGTCGAATTTCAGCCCCGATTAAACTTGGAATTTACGACTTGCTGTCTTACTCTTCTTGACGCATAACTGCTTTATTTCACGCATTCCGAGATATGATCACGGCTTTTTGTTCTTGTTGTCTATGCAGGGACAGGACTTGTGCGGGAGTCAGGAATGAAGCAGGCATGCAGGAGAAGGGTCAAGGAAGGCCGAGAAGGCTAGCACGCACCCCGAGAAGGCTAGCACGCACCCCGAGGAGCCAAGCACGCAAGTCCTGAGCTAGCCACGCAGCCTGTGTGGCAGCCATGCAGCAGGGACGCAGACAGCGTGTTTTCCGAGGCGGTTTCGGTCACTGGCAGTTTCGTAATTCGGGCAGTTTCCAGAAACGTCTCCAGCACTATATAAAGACTCGTCCAGGACCTGTTTGGGGGCTCACAACACAACACATCCAAGGAGATTTCAGAGCACCCTCAGAGAGCACGGAAGCACGGATCCAGATTTCAGCATACTCGTTTGATCTCAATTCTCTCTTTTCTTTCAGAAACTTTGTTATTTAATTATGTCCCGTAGTAGCCAAACTTTTTACCTAGGATCTCGGTGAACCTAGAGTTTCGTAACCAGAGATTGTTCTATGTTTCGTATTGAATTCATGATTGCGTTATCTTAATTCAGCAGTATTATCAGTTATTCTGTCTTTGATTATTATCGTTTATGCATGATCGGAGTCGCGAACCAGAATTGCTACAGACCCGAGCCTGTAGGTGGAAACGTCAGGTTAGGGTTAGGAAGAAAATACAGGATTTAGTACCTTACCCCGATGGACCGACCAGAGAAAGGGAGATAGGGCTAGTTAGACGTTGAGACCAACTGTTAGAGAATCTGACCCGGCCCATCAGGACATGTTAGAAATCGTAGCAGTCGTAGAACGAGACTGTAGACTTAGGCAGCTTAACAGTAATCCGACAGTCTGCATGATCGTGACAGCGTGTGGAATCTGAAAGGTTACTGCACAATTGGTACGTGGCACGGGTATTAAAACTACTGAGTGTTTTCATATCAAAACAAAGAACATAACTCTGAAGAAACCCTAGGGGATCCCGGGACCTAGTATTTCAAACCCTAGCTTTACAAACTTTCAAGATTTTCAGAAAACGTCACAAAAAAATATTTACGTTTTATTTGTTTATTTTTAGTTCATAGTTAATCATACCCTTCAACTACTCCTCCTTTTACACTCTGCAAGTTAAAACTGATAGCTCGAAAAAACTAAAAATAGTCCTCATGGGAACGATCACCCGAGTTAAAATACACCCGGTATTACTAGATTCGTATACTTGCGATTAGTTGCGCACCAAGTTTTTGGCGCCGTTGCCGGGAACTTTTTAGGGTTAATTTAGTTATCAGAATTAGTTTTCAGAGTTTTTTTATTTTTCAGTTTCGTTATTTTTCTTTTATCTCACTGCTTTTTGAATCTGCGTTTTTCAGGACTGTTCAGTTGATGCTCAGATTGCCTCGTAATTTGGTACCACCACTCGACAATCCAGAGAAGTTGTACACCGAACAGAACCGCAGAAACCGAGAAAGCAGAATGGCAACCAACCAGAGAGACAATCATGAAAACCCAGCAACCGGTGGGGAGGAACGAGAGACACGTACCCCAGCCCAGATGGCCCGTTGCATTGAAGAGCTCGTCACAGCAGGCCTTGCTGCCCGGAGCAACCAGAGAACTTATAACCGGTCTTGGAAGGCGTTGGTGGAGAATTTCGAAGTCCCTACGGGGGGAATGAGCGAGCTATTGTGGTGCCCGAGATCACCGCAGGACACTTTGACATCAAACCCTCCATCATCCAGACGGTGCAGACCCTCTGCCCGTTTTATGGCAAAGCCGACGAAGACCCGAATGCCTTTATCGGGAAATTCGAGGATTACTGCAACAAGGTCCGATACAAGGGGGTAGATGCAGAGGCGCTTATGCTAATCCTGTTTCCATATTGCCTATTCGGAGTAGCCAAAGACTGGCTCGAATCCCGACCACCCAAGTCCATTACTACATGGGAAGGGTGCGTCACAGATTTTCTAGCAAAGCTTTTTCCCGCCTCCCGGGCGATTCAATTGCAAAGCGAGATTCTGTCATTCAAGAAGAGGACAGGGGAGACGGTGGTAGACGCGTGGGACAGATTGATGAGATTAGTGAAAATATGCCCGAACCACGGTTTTGGAGATGCGAAGATCCTGCAGGTATTCTACCATGCCCTAGACAGGGAGAGTGCTGAAAGGATTACATATTCAAAACCAAAACCAATTATAAAAACTTCTAAGCCACATCCATGCATCAAACACATCCATTCAACCCACAACAGCATGTATAATAATAAAATAAACATATTGAAATTTTCAGAAAATTTCTAAAATTAAATACTAATTACTGGAAATCAATAAGCAATAATCTAATCAACTAAAAAGATCGAAAATTGCTCTAAATCTCCTAAGGTCTCACCACCTATGGTAGACAGTAGGGAAAATGATCCAAGTCTCCAGAAAAAAATTGGGCTCAAAACAAAGTGTTTAAGGTCGTCCAATTACCTCGGGAAGTGTGCTAAACACTATTAATTAATCTGGAAATTAGTAAAATTTTCTGTTTTTCCAAAAATTATGACAAAAATCCCAGAAAAAAGGAACTTAAATTCTGACTTTGTAGAAAAAATTGGCGAAAAACGACGGCGGGAGGAGGCCGCACGCGCCCACACGCGCCGCTGCGCGTGGGAGCGTCCGCCTCCGTCACGCGCTGTCGTCGGCCTTGTGCCACGTCAGCATGACACGTGGCTTGCCACGTCGGTCGCGTGATGACATCAGCAGCCACGTGGACGCCCATTTCATTACCACGTCATCCTCGTGCTTATGTGGCACTGCCACGTCAGCCCTAGCCAAGTCAGTAGTCCACCGCAGCCCTTTGGCGCGTGCGGCGCGTGGTGGCGCTTGAGGCCCACGCGCCGCCTTCATGGCCTCCGTTTCCGATGTTCGTTATACCAATGGAATCGTCTCTTCACCCTGATTCTGATTATGTATTCAAAAATCAATTCTAACAACTTTTGAAAAAAACGAATAACAGTTCAGATCAAAACAGCCCAGATTTATACAGTTTTGTATCTTAAAATATTCATAACTAATTCATCGTTTATCCAAAATTTAAAAAAATTATATTTCTGGAATCCTCGTGAAAAACTCTACCTAACCATACAGGTTTCGCTTACAGATTATGAATTTTCAGAAACTCGATTTTTTAATCAGATTTGGGTTCGCATAACGAGGTAGAAAAAAAAAGCCTAGGGCTCTGATACCAATGAAGGATTTACATGATCTATCACATAAAGATCTACAACATGAATTATAGCAGAAGATTCATGTGTTTACCTTGTCTTCCTTAGCTCCTAGCGCAGCGGATGATCGTAGGTTGCTTGCTTTCAAGCACCAGTCTTGCTCCCACAGTCTGGCTCGAATCACTAGGACGAAAGCTCTTGTTCACACCAAGATCCACCAATGGAGGATAGTTAGAGAGAGAGGCTAGGGTTTCTAAAACTGTATTTTGATCAGCACATGATCTCTACACAGTAGTGTATTATTATTATACCTCACATAACATGTGTAGGAGGTTGTCTCCTTATATAGACAGACTTATACCTAGTTTGCACATAACCCCCTAGGGTTTGTGCCTCTGCTACTAACCCCATAAGGTTTAAGTTTTGTTGCAACTAACCCCATAAGATTAAGATAATTGCATTGGGCACCCCACATGGGCGCACCAAATGCTAACATAAAGAAATACAACTTCTTAGCTTACAAATACTTTGTTGTACACTCACGTTATAGAAAGAAACATAAGACTTGGAAACAAAACATATCAAAACCCCTGTAGTAGTAGTAGTAACACATGACCCTCTCTACAACCCAACCTTCTTTTCCAGCCACCGCGAAATCTTTCTTTAAGCATAAGCCCGACTTTCCTCTGCCTCCCGCTGCCTCTGTGAACGAGGACCCTTGAAGAGAACTCTTCATCTTGGCTCTCGGAAACCTCGTCCACTTCCCTCGCCGTAACATTGAAAGCCAACTCTTCCGCCTCCCTCACCATATGCTAGAATATAATCCTCTTCCCAGCAAGAGGGATCCTCTCGTTGTTCGGGGCTTTAACGTCGAAGAGCACCTACAGGTTCTGTTTCTCTGACACCACCGTGATGACAGGGTGGCCGACAATGACGGCAAATACCGTTCCCCGCCTGAGCTGTGAACTTACCTTCAGGTAGCTTGGGCTGCTCTTGGTTTGCTTGCCGTTGCTACCATGGCGTCCCTGTTTTGAGTCGCCAAATTGGGAAAACGCCATGTGAGGACATGCCATCAAACTCCGCAAACGTATCACTGACCCATGAATCAACCAATTCAAACCCCTCCATTCATTATTATCCCAGGCGCGTTCTATGGAGAAATTAACCACCGTACTCACTGTAGACGATGGTTGATTTGGGTAAGCGGAGAGGTCGGTGAACAACAAGAGTGTGTCCAGATTGGTCAAGCCTCTACTCAAACTACAACTTGGTGGAATAGATTTTGGAGGCAATATGTTTAGAAGAAGAAATTGTATACAACTTGGAGAGTTATAACAAACAGTTTGTTGTGCGTGTAAATCTAAAAAGAAGAGGGATAGATATACCGATTATTATCTTGATCTTCTTGAGAAGCGAGGAGGCGATAAACCATACGCTGGTAGAGTGCGCTTCGGTTCAACAAATCTGGAGTCTCATCTTCGGGGAGAACTTCTTCACACCATATCAAAGGGCTTCAAGTCCTGGTTTCCTCAGACCTTCAACAGCCTTCAACAGCCTTCAACATCATATGTGAACGAAATTCGTCACATTTTATACGATACGTAAAATTGGCTCATTCGCTATTGAATCATATTCAATTTGCATCATTATGCTTACTTCAATTTTTCACTAAAAAGTGTAAAAACAGTGAAAAGTTGAAAAACTGTAACAAATAAAACCATGTAATGCGCTACGACACCAGGCTCTGATACCACTGTAGGTTTTGATGCAGGTAACACAGCGGAATAACAATAAATCAATCCTGCTCAAAACCCTCCCCGGTCGCAGGAAAGCTTTTCATAACATGATAATAGAAGAGAATCGTGTACCTTAGTTTGTGTGACCACTACGAAGAATTGTCTCTTAGTCTCTACGAGTATCCACACCTTGGATTAGTAGCTGGAATCATTCTCCACGTGTAGTGCTAGGAACGGAAGAAGGAGGCAAGAGATCACGCAAAATGGAGGCCAACGGTGCAAGGGGCGGACGGGTTGGGAGGTTCGGCCTCTTGACTTGTCTCTCTCCTTGATTTGTTATATTATCAAACTAATGACTTGTGTCGAAGAAATCATAATCTATAATTCCTTTATATATAATTAATAACTCCTTATTAACTACATATTGACCCCAATACTAATCCTATCCATACACGGATTAGTTCACCTTGCAAATTAGTCCTACTAACTTTGCATGTGGTTGCGTTTTGATCCTTTTGATTAATTAGTCCCACTAATTAATGCACATATCCAGTTTAATCCATATGGTGTGTGATCCCCTAAGTTTCTACTTAGTTGGTAGTAACCATTAGTAACATAGAGCGATGTCTAGCAACACATCCATATCACCCAACTAATAAAAATAGTTAGTATTCTGACAAACCTTGTGCCCAATGTTATCGTATTGTATTATCCCTTTGTCTCCATATCCGGATTGGACACGAGACATACTTGTCACACTCGTATATCCAATCCATAGTTTCTCGATGCTGGGAATATGCTTATCCATGCAGATAACTTCAATATCCCATATCGATTTATCTGAGTCTGGCCAGATATTCTATAAGCACCATCCCTTGAGTGGCCCTTGGATATTTGCTCCCATTATGTGGGAGGGACAAATCCTCTCTACATCACTACCATCTCTCAGCTTGCTTCATATTATGCCCGATTACTATCTTTATAGTTACCCGATGAAGGCGCACTGTTTGATAACATCAAAGCATGATATTTCACAACTAGAGTATCTAGTGACTTCAAGTCTAAGGATTACAATACCATTAGCACTACAAGAAGCACTTGTGACTTTGACATAATATAATGTAGTATTCTCGTTGTGGGTCAATCCAGTATGTCATTACGCCTAAGGCATACCCATGTGTTAGACTTGATATCTCCATATCAATCTACCCACATACTAGTCCATAGTGATTGTACCGTTAATCAATATAATGGACTGGGTATATTTAAGATAAACAACACATTGTAATATAATGAATTCATTATATTAAATATTCCCATAAATAATAAATGAATATTCTAGCCAAACAATGTTCATACTAAATCTATATTGCCTCTAGAACACCTATTCCAACAATTACTGCACTGACAACTGTGCACTTGAGGTTGGAACATGTCAATGCATCACTTAACACGGCAATTGATGGTTGCAGACTTGCAGAATAATATGTATTATGCTTTAGAGAGAGAAACATGTGAGGGCCACGAAGGGGATGGGATGTGGGTTTGGGTGGGCTTTGAGCACAAATGTCGTGCTGACCTAGCACAATATTAGGTAACTTCCGCTTTTATTAGACTGGATTCATGGCTAGAGTAGAATTATAATGGAGTTTACCAAATCCAAAAGATACACCGATTTGAGTAGACCATGTGGTGGACATGAGAATTCTTATAGGAGAGTAAATGCATTGTTGGTACCAACTACCGAGGAAAAGAGATGTTCAATATCAATTTTACCACTACGAAGGGTAAAATAGTCCTCAAAATGAAAATATGGTGTAAGAAGTTCAACCAGCATATGCGTTTCTGCCTATGAACTATCGGCCCGGGAGGACGCTCGACATAAATTTGGGCTCATAACCTATTTTAAGTGGATTAGACTTGTTGGCCAGTTAAGGTCCAAATAATTACGGCCCACGTACATTATGTCATTCATTATTATGCGTTTATAAATTTCATTGAGGGTTGCGAAGTCCACGGTGGTATGTGGCAAATACTTTTAGGGTTACGAAATATAATAGTCGCCGCCTACTCTACTTCTGTCTGCAACTCTCTATTCTTTCCTCTATTCTACTTTATGAATACATCTTCAAAAACCATCGAAAGATTCTGCACATCATATGATATTTGTAAGTTTTTCTTTACCGATCTCAAATAATCAAGCGTTGAGTTTTAAGATCATGTGATTTGTTGGTAAATAAATTTAATGGATAATATCTGTAGCGAGTATGTTTATATATTTCTTCACGATATGTTTCTATCTTGCCTCATTAATTCTCATGTATCTCGCTATGATATATATTTTCCAGTTTACACATAATTTTGTTTAGAAAAAATCAGATGGCCGTAAGTATGTTATTTGGTGGGGAATCATGGACACATCGGCACATTTGTCATCCTCTTTATGTTTCTTCTTACTGGAGAATTGACGGGCCTTTATATTCTTGCTATATCGGTATACAAATACTCAAGTCTACAAGCGACTATTGAATTTTCAAGAAAAAATGGTAAAATACTTAAATCAGTTCTAGAGTATTCATTATAAGGTAAAATCACTTTCTCGAAGAATGATCTAAAGAGTACTACCGAAATACATTGGTAGATCTTTATCTACATGTTTTGCATTCCTAGTTTTAATCCAATTTAGTCCTTTGGTAGCACCAATATTTATAGTTGGACACATACATATTAAATCAGTTTCAATGCAGTTGGAGAATTCCTAAATTTCAAGATTATTCTGCTGAAAATCTCACGAAGATAATTCTTAATGTATGTAAGTTGACATGATTGTGCTTTTTCACCAAAACCTCGACTCAAAGTTTGTAGGATTAACATCTTACTTATTTTTCTATAGCATAAAAATTCAAATCAAAACCTTAAACTCAAAACCCTCATATTCAAATATAGAACAAGTTTGGTTTTCTAAACCATAGAACATTTCAATACAAACAAGGCCGATGAAAGTTCAATTTATAA
This sequence comes from Linanthus parryae, assembly GCA_023055425.1. Classification (NCBI taxonomy): domain Eukaryota; kingdom Viridiplantae; phylum Streptophyta; class Magnoliopsida; order Ericales; family Polemoniaceae; genus Linanthus; species Linanthus parryae. The sequence goes on along the minus strand of JALGPY010000004.1, from coordinate 137,811,272 downwards.
GTGAGTGAAATAATTGATCAAATGAATAAGATATATAGTATTCAATTTCACTTCATACTTGACCAATTTTAATTTTTCAGGTAAGCTAGATTTTCCACTCGCATTATCTCAGACCAACTTTTAGATCCTCATCAATTTCGAAACAGTCTCTATGTAAGCCTTAGTGTCTATCTAAATACTTAAATCTACATGTGTTATTTCGATTGTTATAAAGTTAGCCTGTACTTAAGTATGTTTTTGTGAAACATATATAAAAATTGGCATGTATTTTTTCGAAGATCAAATGGTTGTGGCGACAGCGCATAACACGGTGATAAGTTGGCCTTGTTATATAAATAGACATGGATATTTGTATTTATACATATCACGAATCATGACATATGTTATATAGCTTCAGTGCTTGCGTCTTAAGTCACATTTTTCAATTCTAGACAGTAACAACGATAAATTCCAACTGGCTTATCTCTCTATTGCGTGCACATTTATTCAACATCTTAATTTAATTTTTAACTCTTGTTTTGTGCTCCTGTGCAGATCATGCATGTAAAATTATAGAGTAAATATAAGATCAATGTTTATGACATGTCTATTTGGTCTCTAACTACAATGACGATACAGGTACACGTTCTATATCTGAATGTTAATAAGTAATACTTTTATGCTTATGTTCTCATTTAATTATGTTGTTTAATTACACAAGTTCGCTCTTTGTACACTGTCTCTCATTATTTTGCAAAACAATGTAATTAAATTTAAGATGAACTAATGGTGGAGTAAATATTATATCTCCGAAAAACTATATTTATATGGTTTTTTAGGAATTAATGAATGGACTATAAATTAGTGTGCTTCTATAAATCAATTATGTTGTTACTCACTATTAGCATTAAACGTGAGTAAATAATGCATTAATACGTGACAATAATTATCTAATAACTTTTCAAAACAATTATTTAATAATATAATAATTATCAACAACTTTTTTGAGGGGACAATTATTATAATATTTATTGATGATTGTTATATAGTATTGTAAGAGTGTGTTTGGTTCCAAAAATATCTTCGATTATTCGTATCCACAATTAAAATAAGATGTAGTTTAGTTTGAAATATATGATTTTAAAAACTAATTTGGCAACGAAAGAATATATACTTTTTTTTTTGAAAAAACGAAAGAATATCATTGTTGTGAGGTTGGAATTAATATAATCAACGTCAGCTAGGTCACACAAAATAATTTAGTTGTATTTTTTCCTTTTTGAAGAGAAAAACTAACCCATTGTTAATTAGATTATCTACACAAATTCCTCTAAGAAAAATAATTTACACAAAAACCAACTATACTATAAAAATTGGGAACCAAACAGACCCAATAATCTGGGCCTAGTGGCAAGCACCTAGAGCGCAGCTATAAATACCCAGTTCCTGGAGTGAAACCTTTCGTCTTTCATCTCCCGATTTCTTCTGTTCCCTGTCCATAACTCAATCCAAAGCCCCGAGAAAGATGGTGAATCACTCTCTATTCACCTACTCCCAAGCCTCCTCAGGCGCCTCCACCTCCGGTGGTAGTGCCGCCAATGCTCCTCCGCCGAACTCCGCCTCCACCTCCCCAACCGTAGACCAGCTGATCAAATTGATACGTGACTTTCCCGAGTATCGAGGACAAGCTATCAGCGCTCTCAGTAAGGTGTATTTCAATCGTCCCAAGGACATTATTTTACGTTTTCATGCGTAAATTGAACTTCCAGATCGTCTGATTAAGATAAAGTGTCGATCTGTGTCTCTCTGTTTCCCTTGCTATGCCTTCTCTGCATGTAGCTTGATTACTGCTTTCTGTGGCTGTTCCCATTCATCGTGCCAAAATTTCTTTTTCTGCTCCAACTATTCACACTTTTTCTTCAAATTGTCATTTAATCACGCTCTTTTCTGGTGCAGATTGTTTTTCTTTCTGCTTTTCTAATTCAATTATTTGAGTGTGTGTTTAAGAGGATGATTGAGAAATCATCTGAACTAATCCAATCGAAATTACATGACCAATTAACGATTTTGATTACTAAAAATGAGTCTGATAGTTGATTAGTCTGCCCAATCTTGCTCTGCATGTTGCTTACTAATTGATTTGGATTATGAACCAATTGCAAAAAAGTAGAAAATTAATTTTCTAAATATATTATTACTCCTGTAATTTCAGTTTCTAATACTTTATTTGTTGAAAAAAGTTTCTAATACTTGCTTCTGTATGATGAATGTATGATTGATGCTTGTTTCTTGTTTAGATGAGAGACGACAGCGCCAATGTTGCTGCTGCAATATGGCATACTCCGATGATTATCGCAATCCTGTTACAAGTATGTGCTCCTGAAACCCAATATTCTTCTTTCATTATCTGCTTATGTGGGAATTGTTTGCATTGCTAATTGTTGATTAACAAATATGTGCAGGAAGTGATAGGGGCTTATAGGCTTCTTTCGCCCTTCAGGCTCAACAGCCAGGACATAGAGAGAGTTTGTGATACTCTAGCACTCTTTACAGTGAGTAATTATTGTCATTCCTTGAGCTTTAACTTAGTAATGACATGTTTAAAAGTCGTTAGTTCTAATATTTTTTTTTTTGCCATTTTTTGACAGTTTGTGGCATCACATAAAGAAACAAGGAAGCCGTTAATGGATGGTAGCTTCTTATTTTCCTCCATTCATTATATCCAGAACATGTCTTCTATCACTACCTTTAATGAGTTTTCAATTATAATTAGTATCATTGTATTTGAATTTTGGTTATTTGCAGCTCATATTCCAGTCTATGTATACCCATTCCTGAAGCCAATGGCAACAGCCACTAGCCAGCAAGAAGGGTTACTGAAGCTTGCTAGTTTGGGTGTCATTGCCAGCCTAGTGCAGGTTAATTCGAACTCCTTGTACTAATCTGTTTGTATACATCTGGTGCTTTTGATTAGCATTTCTTTAAATCCTTCAGTTTATGTATATTTTCCTTTTGCAGGATGACGATCCAGAAGCTGTTAAATTTCTTCTGGCAACAGATGTGTTTCCCTTTTGTTTACAGTGCTTGGAAGACAGCGATGAAAGGTTAAATATCGTAAGTGCATCACCTCTTTTTTCATTTAAGTCAGTTCATGTTACTATTTTTGTACTCATACTTAATGGTAACTAATAATATGCACTAGTAATATGATTGTCTCCAGTATATTTAAAAAATATAAACAAAATTTTTTAGTTTAAACCCGCGAAACTTCAGAGATCCTGATTTTTTTAAGAAGCTAATGAGATATGATAATTAAACTTGAGTTCGGCCTGATTAATTTTTATCCAACGTAGTTAGGTTTGGAGTCACTTGCCAGCTTGGTGAAATTGTAGGCTGATGTGAAATGGACGATAAGATCATATGAGCGGACATCTTTTAGCTATTAAAAAGAGTTGAATCATTTATCACATAAAATTATTAGGAGAACAAAAACTTGTATGGCGTGAAGGATTCAAGAGTCATGAGGAAGCACATGTAGTTTGATTGTTTCGTTTTCAAGTAAATTAGATTTCCTATAAAATTTACGGGGCTAATGTGTTTCCTATGAGTGGGGATATCACAAACTAACAAGTACTCACTCTTACATGCAACTGGCAATGTACAGCTTGCAACTCGTATTATCTCGAAGATATTGGATCAAAACATAGCGTACATATGTGACAATCTGCAACATTTCCAAGCCGTGGTAGTCTTATTGGGCAGGGTGGTAGATAGGATTGATCAAGCATCATCACCACAACTAATGCTGCTTCTGTTGAGGGCTATCATCGATTGCTACTTTTGCTTGTCAAGAGAGCATAGGTGAGTTAAGTAAATCTTGTTAGTCTTTATATTAGCAATTTCTTGTTTTGTTTAATATAGTTTTGCGGAAATAAGTTTTCTTCCTATTTCATCAAAATGTTAGGGCATGCGCCATGCTGAAACAATGTTTTCCAGCAAAGTTAAGAAGTGGTCCAATCGTAAGCACACCACGTGATGTAAGCTCCATATCCAAAATTTGTTTTATTTCTTCATATAAAAATTTCTTCTTAAGAACTTTTTGGATTCTTGACTCTGCTCATGTCTTGGGTGGTTCTCTACTTAACTTTCTTAGTTCTTGATACATATGTTTGGAATCGGTCATTTACACATTTACCCATTTCAATTTTGCAGCAGGATTCAAATAGTTTTAAAGTGCTGGAAGTTGTGGTTCGTAACATCATCAAGACATGAGAGGTCTGACAAGATGGAACAACTGTTACAGAGGATGTTGCTTGTGTAATCAATGGGAGATAGGATCGAACTTCACAGCAATTTGCATTGTAATATGTTGTGATCGATGTATGATTCTTGTGGAAATTAGACACTGTCTTTTTTATAGAAAATTAAGCAACTTTGTTAACTTTCACTCCTTCAATAGAGTGTGCTTGTTTTTCTTCTTTGCGATGTATTCAAATTTGAATCAAGTGCTTCATAACTGGTCACATAGATACTACAGTGTATATTGAGCTACTGAAGTAACCGATTGTTCTTTTTTACTAGTCTAAAGTTTGCCCATGTTCATGGCATCATTTAGATGATTGAATTGTGCAGGGGTTATCTTTTATCCCGGAATCACAAGCGTTTGCATCCTAAATGAACGTTTTAGTCGGATTTCAGCCCCGATTAACCTTGGAATTTACGACTTGCTGTTTTACTCTTCTTGACGCATAACTGCTTTATTTCACGCATTTCAAGATATGATCACGGGTTTTTGTTCGTGTTGTCTATGCAGGGACAGGACTTGTGCGGGAGTCAGGAATGAAGTAGGCATGCAGGAGAAGGGTCAAGGAAGGCCGAGAAGGCTAGCAAGCACCCCGAGAAGGCTAGCACGCACCCCGAGGAGCCAAGCACGCAAGTCCAGAGCTAGCCACGCAGCGAGCTACGCAGCCTGCGTGGCAGCCATGCAGCAGGGACGCAGACAGCGCATTTTTCGAGGCGGTTTCGGTCAGTTGCAGTTTCATAATTCGGGCAGTTTCCAGAAACGTCTCCAGCACTATATAAAGACTCGTCCAGGACCGGTTTGGGGGATCACAACACAACACATCCAAGGAGATTTCAGAGCACCCTCGGAGAGCACGGAAGCACGGATCCAGATATCAACATACTCGTTTGATCTCAATTCTCTCTTTTCTTTCAGAAACTTTGTTATTTAATTATGTCACGTAGTAGCTAAACTTTTTACCTAGGTTCTCGGTGAACCTAGGGTTTCGTAACCAGAGATTATTCTATGTTTCGGTATTGAATTCATGATTGCGTTATCTTAATTCAGCAGTATTATCATTTATTCTGTCTTTGATTATTATCGTTTATGCATGATCGGAGTCGTGAACCAGAATTGCTACAGACCCGAGCCTGTAGGTGAAAACGTCAGGTTAGGGTTAGGAAGAAAAGACAGGATTTAGTACCTTACCCCGATGGACCGACCAGAGAAAGGGAGATAGGGCAAGTTAGACGTTGAGACCAACTGTTAGAGAATCTGACCCGGGCCATCAGGACATGTTAGAAATCCTAGCAGTCGTAGAACGAGACTGTAGACTTAGGCAGCTTAACAGTAATCCGACAGTCTGCAGGATCGTGACAGCGTGTGGAATCTGAAAGCTTACTGCACAATTGGTACGTGGCACGGGTAATTAAAACTGCTGAGAGTTTTCATATCAAAACAAAGAACATAACTCTGAAGAAACCCTAGGGGATCCCGGGACCTAGTATTTCAAACCCTAGATTTACAAACTTTCAAGATTTTCAGAAAATGACACAAAAAAATATTTACGTTTTATTTTTTATTTTGAGTTCATAGTTAATCATACTCTTCAACTACTCCTCCTTTTACACTCTGCAAGTTAAAACTGATATCTCGAAAAAACTCAAAATAGTCCTCGTGGGAACGATCACCCGAGTTAAAATACACCCGGTATTACTAGATTCGTATACTTGTGATTAGCACGTTAGCTTGGGCACTAAGTTTTTGGCGTCGTTGCTAGGGACTTTTTGAAGTAAATTTAGTTATTAGAATTAGTTTTCAGAGTTTTTTTATTTTTCAGTTTCGTTATTTTTCTTTTATCTCACTGCTTTTTGAATTTGCGTTTTTCAGGACTGTTCAGTTGATGCCCAGATTGCCTCGCAATTTGGTACCACCACTCGACAATCCAGAGAAGTTGTACACCGAACAAAACCGCAGAAACCGAGAAATTAGAATGGCAACCAACCAGAGAGACATTCCTGAAAACCCAGCAACCGGTGGGGAGGAACGAGAGACACGTACCCCAGCCCAGATGGTCCGTTACATTGAAGAGCTCTTCACAGCAGGCCTTGCTGCCCGGAGCAACCAGAGAACTTATAACCGGTCTGGGAAGGCGTTGGTGGAGAATTTCGAAGTCCCCACGGGGGCATGAGCGAGCTATTGTGGTGCCCGAGATCACCGCATAACACTTTGACATTAAACCCTCCACCATCCAGACGGTACAGACCCTCTGCCCGTTTTATGGCAAAGCCGACGAAGACCCGAATGACTTTATTGGGAAATTCGAGGATTACTGCAACGAGGTCCGATACAAGGGGGTAGATGCAGAGGCGCTTATGCTAATTCTGTTTTCATATTGCCTATTCGGAGTAGCCAAAGACTGGCTCGAATCCCGACCACCCAAGTCCATTACTACATGGGAAGGGTGCGTCACAGATTTTCTGGCAAAGTTTTTTCCCGCCTCCCGGGTCATTCAATTGCAAAGCGAGATTCTGTCATTCACGTAGAGGACAGCGGAGACGGTGGTAGACGCATGGGACAGATTGCTGAGATTAGTTAAAAGATGCCCGAACCACGATTTTGGAGATGCGAAGATCCTGCAGGTATTCTACCATGCCCTAGACAGGGAGAGTGCTGACAGGATTGACAGAGAAGTCGGTGGAAACTTCCTGTACCATGTGGACAAAGATGGTGCATATGCCCTTAAGAAGCAGTTAGCCAAACTGGACACCCGACTGTTTGAAGATCGCAGGATGGCAGCTAGAGTCGAGCCAGCGGAAGATGACCGGATAGATAATCTGGCCAAGATCGTTCAGGACTTGGTTAAGAAAGTCTACTCGGACAAGAAAGTCGTTGCAGCAGTAGGCGAACCTTATTTGGACACGGCCATTGAGGAGCTCAGAGCCGAAGACACCAATTACGTACAACATCAGTGGGACCCGTGCCGGTTGTGCACAAGAGAATCCGGCGGGGAGCACTCTGTGTACACCGAGAGCAGAGGATCGGAAATGGCACAGGAAGAGTTGGGTTGTGTGTAGGGAGAGAGTAAGGCAGTAGTAATGTCTGAGAGAGAGACAGGGGTTTGGCAGAGCTTCCGCGTATGTCTGATGTGTTCTCCTTTGTATGGAAAGGTTAGCGTCCTATATATAACGGAGAATGTGACCGTTGTAGTGTGGTTAATGCGCCCATCAATGGCGGCTTAATTGGCTTAACCACAACGGCACGTTCGTCCGCGTATATAGGGACCGTTACAGCACGTTATGCGCGAATACCGGTACCTTTATGGGGTTGGCCAGGTTTGACCGGATTGACCGGGTTTATGGAGCTCGTGCCATAAATCCCTCAAAAGCAGTTACTAAAGGTCGCGTTCAGGACTGGCTCGCACGCGACAGGACTTACTCTAGCCTCCAAACCACTAAGTCCCTACAAGTCCCGTGCAGTGGTATGCGAGGGCCCTGTCTCGCAGCCCCCACATGGATCAACGCAGCTGGTGATCCAGTGTGTGTGGAGCACAATATGGTGTGCTGGATGATTGCCACGTGGCCAAGATCTGTCAGCTCAGAAAGCACTATCTACAATAGCCCCCTTTCTGCGCGTGAAGACTCACAGCCGGGGCTTCCATGCGCAGGAACCAACGCACGCGTCGCCGCCACGCACCAATTCAAATGTATGCAGGTTCAGCCCCCATGCGTGCCATTATGACCTAAAACCCCTACATTCGTGCCGTCTGGCCTTTTAGGGTTTTAGGCGTGACGTCAGCTTGTCCTGTGATTGCGCGATTCGACGGTGACGGTTGCGATTCGACTACTGAAAGGACGCAACCCTTCATTGTTTTTGGATAAATACTCTGTACTCTCCATTGTTGTAAAGCATCACTTCTTTCTCTTAAAGTGAATGATACCCGGAAGCCTTCAAGAGCAGATTCAGATAATCAATCACCAGTTCTCTCTTGTCAATCGTCTTCTTCAATTGTACGCATCCAAGCAAGCTCTACCAAAACAAGGTTGGCCTTGTTCAATTGTGTTTAATATACTGATATATGCTTTGAACTGCGTTGAATCTGCAAACCCGGAACATATTATCCACTGCAAACTTATGAAGAAGCTCTCGATCTTTGAATCCAATTTCGATCTAATCCCCAGATGATAAGGATCTTGAATGTAGGGTTTCTGAAATCCTGATAATGTAAACCATTCCAATCTCTAATTTTGAAAATTGCCACTGGACTGTTCATCTTTCTTCCAATAAACCCTCGTATGCTTAGAGCTGAATCTTGAAATTCGAACTAAAGTGTGTGTATTTCTCCCCCCTTTTTTCTTGCTTTTCCGCAGGAATGGCAAAGACAAAAGGAACCAAACCCATTAAGGAGATCGAAGAAATACCTGATCTTCCCCGGACTTTATGGCGAAAAGCCCCCTATCTGGGCGGCAAAGACTTTTATCATGCTAGAGTTAAGGCAAAGAAATTGCCAATCGCCGTCTCTGGTGAAGAATTGCAAACGTTAACCCCTCCAGTTAACTCAGCGTTGCTCGAATTGATCGATTCCGAAGATGTGATTCGATTGGGAGTCGAAAATGGGTACTTCCCATACACTGCGATTTCTACTCAAGCATTTGTTCAGAAATTGGACTTCATGGATGAGTGGATTGACCATGTGTTGACCAATCATGCCGTGACTTTAAACAATGCCGGAATATACTTTGCCGTTCGTGCTATGAAGGGTGTTGTCGTGAAGCTGGATCAGTCCATGCTTCTAAACCTTCTTTCTCGTTACTCGCCTGCGACTCACACGTTCCATTTTGCTGAGTTCGAGGCTGCTCCCACGCTCGAAGATGTGCACATGCTGTATGATCTGTCTCCCGTGGGCGAGGTGGATCCTTTGAGTCCCTTGAGAACGGATGCGGAGATCGCTTTGTACAAGCAGATGGAGGAGTGCTTATCAGAAGTGAAGAAAATTTCCACCCGGTGGACTCCTACAAAAGTCCTTCCTCACTGGCAGTTGGTTGACACATCTGCGAAAAATACTTGGAACAAGTGGGTGCAATACTTTTTCCGTGATTATGCGAACAGCAGTATCACCAAGAAGCTTTTGAGCCAAAACCCGAAGGCTAAAAACTATGTGAATGGCAAGGGTTATCACTTGACCCTATGCGCCTTCCACTGTGCCTGGTTGTCGGGGTATCTAATCGATGGTCACCCGCATGATGGGGTCTTTTACCATGTTCTGCCTCTTGCTGTGAAATTGGCCCTTGGCCAGAAAGTCGCACTTGGACCCTTAGTCTTGGGCACGCTGTACCACAGGTTGGATAAGCTGGTTGTTGCAATGAAGGAATCATGTGGTCGCCTCGATGTACTGACTTACATTAACATTGCTTTCTTGACAATGTGGCTCTTCAAGCGATGGCCCTCTTATGCCCCAGTCGCTTCTAAGCCCAGCAAATGGTGTCCCCCAGGTACGGAGGAGGAGCGTAACAGTGGCAAGGCTGCGAGGTGGTTTGGAACTAACTTTCCCAAGTGCGTTTGGAGCGGCTGCGAGGTGGTTTGGAACTAACTTTCCCAAGTGCGTTTGGAGCCTGATATGCGACAATCAGGAAGAGTTTATAGCTAGGCCTTACGCCATGCGCGTTGAGAATGTGCGATGGTTCCCAAAACTGTATCCCTCCAAGGCTGTTGCTTTCTCAGAAGAGCTCCTTTTCGAGGGCGGGGAGCATTTCCACGAGCGCAATCGCGAATTCTTTTGCTGGTGTCTGCGAGGTTCCCTTCCTGCTCTTGCAGAGCATGTACGTGAGCTCACACCTAGGTACGAGAGGATTACCGTGGATGTCGATCCCACTCGCGTGTCTCCCCAGTTTGTCTTCGATGCAGTGGCACCCTCAATTTGGCCGCAGTCTATCATCAGAGGCTGCTACAAGCGGTTATTGTCTAGAGAGTGTAAAACAATCTTGATGAGCAATCTTCCCTTCGAGCAACCTCCAGGTAACCGCGAAGGTGGCTATTCCAGAAACTGGATCGCTTACTGGAACGCCCAGCAGACAAGGTTTGAGACGCAGTCGGTCCCTCAGCCAGGCAGAGCTCCTGTGATCAAAAGGAATTCTTTCCCTTTTCGTCCCAATTGTAGCCTAGACGAGTCTGAATATGGTTGCTATTCATTGCTGGATCGCGAGAATCACCTGTGTCCCTCCATCATTCAGGATGAAAAGATCGCCGCGGTTAGGAAAGGTGATTCGCATGTCATCAGATATAGCGAAACTTTTGCTAAGGTAAGCAATTTCTCTTGCATGAGCTAAGTTTCCTTATTCCAATATGTCAAAAGCTTCATGCTTCACTTTATGTTGTAGTGCCATGTGAGGAGGTTTGCATCTGGTGAGCGTTCCAAATCGCTAGTCACCACCATTGTTACTGCGAGAAGACAAGGACAACCAGTTCGGCTGGCATCAAAGATGGATCCCACGGTTGAGACCAAAATTCGCGAGATCATGAATGCTTTTGCTGATTCGCTGATAGACAACACTCCAGCCTTGTCTCCTCCCAGGAATGATCCGTCTCCTCCAACAACTGCTGCTCCGAGAGCGAAGAGGCCCAGGCAAAGGGGAATTACAATCTCTTCACCTAGGAGCGTTACAGCTTCCCCTCCTGCGAGATCCCTTACTGCCAGGGATAAAGGTAAAGGTCGCATGACCAGTAAAGCGCGGAAGGAGCTCGCAGTGGAGACCTTTGTTCCGTTTGGCCAGGAGGAAGAAGAGGAGAGAAGAGAAACAAAAGAAGGAGATGAGGAAGAAGAAAGAATTGAAGATGTCGGCGACAGAGAGAGAGAGATGAGATACAAGAGGAAGACTCAGGAGGTATCTCAATCGTGCTTCTCTTAACTCTTTTGTAATTTTATCTGAACGAATTGTTTCTTAGCAGATGATGATGATGAGACCGTCGGTGGCCTCTTGGCCAAGAAGCAGAAGAGAGGTTCTCATTCTGGCGTTTCTGATGAAACCATAAGCGAGGACATTCTTACCGAGTCCAGAAGAACAGCTGCGGAGGCTGCTAAAAGAAGAAGAAAGCGAGAAGAAGAGGAACTCGAACGCGTGAAGCAAAGGAGCCTAGAAGAACAACACGTCGACGACCTAGTGCGTCCAACTGATGAGGAAGATGTGCTTCCAGAAGAGGTGGCTCCTCAAGTTGAAGAGGAGGATGTGGCTCCAGAAGAAGATGCGGCAGCTCTAGAGCAAGCCCAAGCAGATTTTGAAGAAATCGCAGGCGGTAATGAAGGTGAGATTTTTAATCTCGCAGTAACTTACCGAGATGTTATTGTCGGTGCGCTAAAGCACGGTGTGTCAAAAGCTGACATTCGTCGTTGGCTAGTAGGCAAGTGCGGTGAACCCTCAGGTAATCATTTGAGCAATATGTGTGAACTAGGCTTAGCAACCCAAACATAATCATGACTGGTTTCTTCGCGCCCCAGGTCACGCTCACCTTAAAGATACGCTTAATGAAGATACATTAATAGGGCAAGGCTCCACGTCCTTAGCATATGACAAGGATGCTGCGATCCCACCTTTGCGTGGAGGTGCTCGCTCTTAGCTTACCAAAGATAATAAAATAATATACGATACAAGTTACCTCACACCATCGTATTTTGTGTCGCAGGTAATGCTGATGAAGCCGTGTTGGAGCAAAGGAGTCAACCCTCTACATCCTATGTCCCGGTGCCAAGTTCTCATACTGAGAAGCCCGTCGCAGCCGCTGAATACGCAGGAGAGCCCTTCGAGGACGTCATTGAACTTTCTGATGATGCCGAAGCTGACACCGTGTTGTTGGAGGAAGATGCCCATGCTGGTGCTGAGGAAATAGGAACGAACGCTGCTGATGCTATCGCACCTGAAGGTATCCCTCATCAAGCTGCAACTTCTGCTGCCGCCATGCCCCCGGCAATGAATGAGCCTGCGGCACCTCTTCCTGTGTGGAACTTTTGGGGTTCGCAGGTCAGGGCTGCAATCGCACTTGGTGCGGCCTATACTCTTCCCCCCGACTATGAGGAGTTAGAGCTCGCAGCTGATAGAAGGGCTATGGAGCGAGGACAGTCTTCAACTGCCCAGTAATGCGCATTCCTTCTCTGCGCCAGATCCTTGAAGGAACTGGTATGTCGTGGTTTGCTGTTCGCATCTTGCATTCTTTACTTGCGAGTTTGACAGTCTAATCTTGACTTTAACATTGCTTTAGGGTTGAAGCAAGCTGACGTGGGCTGGCTAGTTCGCATGCGCCTCTCCTACCCCCAGTCGTTTGCGAGGTCTCTGGAGATCAGCCCCTTCGATATAAGGCTGTTTCTGACTGAAGCCATCTGGATTTTAGAGCAGCTGTCCGCAGCCACACCTGCGACCATTTCTCCTCAGAGCGCGGAATTTCTTTTTGGCATGTGCCAGAACCTTCTCGCCAAAGTTCAAGGCAAGCTGGGCTTTGGGTTTCTTATCAAAAGAGTCACCCTGATTCGCGCGGCCGTGACTTTGAAACGCGGCCACCAAAACCTCGCAGCTGAGAAGCAGAAGGTAGAGCAGCAAAGACAAAAGGTTGAAGAGGCTGTGAAGCTCTTTCATGAGATGAACGCCAAATGCGAGCAACAAGAAGTGGAGCAAGTGGAAAATCTGAGCCGTCAGTTTACTCCTGACGACTCCTTGATCAAGGGCTTGTTTTGAAAAGTAGCAAATAAGTGGCTGAAATATTACTGTAATATTGCTAGGGTTTCTCCCTCTTTTTTTTTTCAAAAAGAAATTTGAATGCCTGTTTTGCCCTTCTCGAGATTTGCTTGAGCATATCTGTGCATATCAAGTAAGACGGCAGCAATTGATATTCTGCCTCGATTTTCGCGCTAATTGCTCATTAGATAAGCACGCTTTCCTTGGGAAGTCCATCCGTATCATGACTATCTGTCATTAGTTAGGATACGCAACCGAATCGTCGTAGCCTTTAGTAGGGTAATTGATTACTACCTCTTTTCAAGGCGTAAGTGATTGATCCTTACCCTCTTTTCAAATTCTGCTGACTCATCTTGGTAACTAAAGAGTCTCCACAAGGTCTATATAAACCCTGCCTTTTGCTATTTGGGTTCTTTATCCCACAATGTGGCTTGCCGTGAGTCCTTACGACTGCTGGCTTCAACGCTTGTTTTTCGTTGATTCATGGCAGCTTCAAGTTGTGAAACCTGAGTTTGTGCTTTGTGCTATAGAAATAGTTTCCAAGATCTGCTTTGTAAGGCTTATTGATCTTTATAACTATCATAAACAAGATGCAGATAATACCTCATGTTTGCTCGAAGAATTTTCTTCGTCTATTATGCTTGCAGGTCGTGTTTCAGGCCGCCTCCCGGCGAGGTGCAGCGCCGTACTGACCTTGCCACCGACTCGTAATGAACGGCGGAATTCTCCTCCAGCATGCCCGGAGGTTGATCATTCGCCACCACGTTCGTGAGCTCAGGGTGGCGAGCCATTGGGCTCGTCTTCGTGGACAAGGAGCCCATTGCCAGAGGAATGACTGCTCCCCTGTCTTGCACAGCCGCATACGCCGGAACAGGTGGTTCCTCAGGCACGTCTCTTAGGTGTAAGACCAAAGAATGGCCTTGTCAGATCCTGGGATCTCAAACATAGCGTCGCATAGGTCTTGTAGGCATGGCGGGCTGCGCGCTGTTCTTCTCGCAGGAACACCTTACTTGCTAAAGATCTTTGGTCGCAGATCTTTGTATCGCATAGCTTTTGCTAGGACCGTTAGGTCGATCCTTTTCCAGTTGGGATTCCCCCGATGTGTAACTTTTGTTTGTAAGTTACCGTTTGGATGCATTGTAAGCCATGTTGGCTGCGTAGCTAGCTTGAGTTGAGCTTTTCGCTTGTAAGCTGTTATCTAGACAGATAAATTGTAAGTCATTTTGACTCATAATGATAAATCACTTTGTATGATTTGCTGTCTTGTTACAACAAATTACGATTCCGCATGCGCGTTGGCAAATTTCGCCTTTTGTAGTGTTGTATTCACACTTTGCATTGTTGTTATGATTGGCTATCTGTCGAATAGATTCGCAGATATGTTTTTAGATCGTTCGAGATCGTATTTGCGCAGCTTTGCTACCTTGGCGGATAGGCTTGCGATTTACTTTAGATTCAAGTGCAGGTGCTATCTTAGCAGATAGGTTTTTGTAGATCACTTAAGATCATTTTGCATAATGCTGCTATCATGGCAGATAGACTTAAGAATCATTTTAAGATCGCATTTGTATAGTGCTGCTATCGTGGCAGATAGGCTTGAAAGATCATTTAAGATCATACTCGCACAGGCTGCTATCGTTGCAGATAGGCTTAAAAGATCATTTAAGATCGTGTTCGCATGGGCTGCTATCGTGGCAGATAGGCTTAAAAGATCACTTAAGATCGTATTCGCACGGGCTGCTATCGTGGCAGATAGGCTTAAAAGATCAGTTAAGATCGCATTTGCATGGGCTACTATCGTGGCAGATAGGCTTAAAAGATCGTATTTGCATAGGCTGCTATCGTGGTAGATAGGCTTAAAAGATCAGTTAAGATCGTATTTGCATGGGCTGCTATCACGGCGGATAGGCTTTTGCTAACAGTAATAATGAACTAAATAGAGCAATAAAGACAGCTAGAAGCATAAAGTTCTTCTCATTTGGGAGAAGTCTTTTTATTATAAAACTCTTGTATGGGAGAGATGAGATTACAGTTCTCTCATATGGGAGAGAAGATGTGCAAATCATAGCAATACAGAGCATGAAGCAACCATTGTAATATAATTCATGCAACGAGAGAAGTTAAGGGTAATACTTCTTAATCCAGCGCATGTTGACTGAGCTTGGGGTTGAGGTCGTTCCATGTAACCTCCGTATGCTGCAGTAGCCACTGTCAAAGACTTTCGTGACTTCAAAGGGTCCTTCCCAATTGGCTGCAAATTTTGGGTGAGCTGCCTCGCGCATGCAATGGTCAGACGCGCACAAGACCAACTCTCCAACTGCGAAATCTCGACGTTGGACTGTTTTGTTGTACGCACGAGCGATCCTTTCTTGGTATCGTTTGTTGGTCCTTTTAGCTTTCTCCCGCTTTTCTTCTAGCAGGACTAAGTCATGATCGCGTTGATTGTCATATAATGCATGAAAGGCCAATCTTGCAGAGTTAACCTTCACTTCCGCAGGTACCACAGCCTCAGCTCCATAGCATAAAATGAATGGTGAGACCCCTGTGGGTGTCCTTGGAGAAGTCCGATAAGCCCACAGGGCTATGCTTAAAGAATCAGCCCACTTCTTGTGGTCATCTGCAACCATCTTGCTCAAAATTCTCAATAGCGTCTTGTTGGTTGCTTCTGCTTGCCCATTCCCCTTCGGGTAGTATGGAGTGGAGCATATCTGCCTGATGTTGTATTCTGCTAGCTTTGCAGCCACCAGGCGATTAACAAAAAGAGTGCCATTATCCGAAAGGATGGTGTTGGGAATTCCGAACCTGCATATGATAATTTCTTGGATGAAATGGACCACAGCTAGCGCATTTGCTGTCTTCAGCGGTATCGCTTCTACCCACTTGGTGAACAATTCGGTCGCGGTGAGAATGAAGTGATTCCCGTGCGAGGTCGGTCGAATGGGACCGATGAAATCCAGAGCCCATGTGTGAAACGGCCATGGTGTTCCCAATGCATGTAGATCTACGGCAGGGGCGTGCACTAGATTACCCTTGAATTGACACTCCTGGCAGCGTCTTACTTTGGTGCGGCAATCAGCCTCCATAGTGGGCCAGAAATATCCAATTGAGAGGAGTTGTCTGCATAATTTCGCACCTCCCTGATGTTCCACCTGATGAGAAAGGTCCATCACTTCTTGTGCTTCTGTGCTGTCTAGGCATCGCAGCAAGTTACCTTCATGGCCCCTTCGCCAAAGCAGATTTTCTTGCACCAAGCTGCTTTCCTCTTTAGTTTCTCGGCTTCTTTTCTCGACTCGGGTACAGTACCCTGGGTAAGAAAATCAAAGAGTGGTTTCCTCCAATCCGCATCATCGTCGATCAGAGCAACGAGTAAAGAGTCCTTGATCAGTGCGCAACTCTCGCACTTTCCTTGAATCAATGCTGCGGTCGTTGACATGTCCGGCCAATGAATGCCATACCTCTGGGCTTTCCGATAGATTGACACCTCACTTTCCCCGCAAGCATGTTGGTGAATCTTTTCTAACAGCAGTTGTCCCTCTTGCTCGGAGATGCATCGCATAAGTATTCCGCCAGGGCCCTTGTAATAAAGGGTGTTGTCATGTATGCAATAGCCCTTTGTGGATGCCCAGTTCTCGCTACTCGTGCCTTCTACGATGGCGCGTAAGATTGAATTTCTCCAGTCCGCATCGTCCATGCATTCATCATCGCACGCGTCTTCTGTCAACGCCGAGGATGTTCGCACTTCAATGAAGATCCTTGCGGGACATTTGTCCGTACTGACCTTGGATCCCAAGGTAGCTAAAGCATCAGTATGCCTATTGTCCGCTCGAGGTTTGTGCTCATATCTAACGTCGCAGAACTATTGCACCAATTTCTGCACTAGGGTCCTGTAGGGCAATAAGTTTATTTCCTTCAAACCATACTCGCCCGAGGCTTGTTTGACGATTAGCTTGGAGTCCCCCATAACTTTCAAGTTCCTTACTTCCAAGTCCTTTGCCGCGCGGAGTCCTGCGATGAGAGCTTCATACTCTGCTTCGTTGTTGGTAACTGCGAAGTTAAGCTTTGCGGACATCTGTATGACTTCCCCATCTGGTTTGGTCAAGACTATCCCGATGCCTCCACCTTTCCTTGTTGACGAGCCGTCGAAATGAAGCGTCCAGTAAGGCAACTCTACTGCGTAGATTTCAGGTCCCTCCAATTCTTCTTCAATCACGGGCTCATGACTGTTATCGGGGAACTGCGCCAGCAAATCCGCTACCGCCTGCGATTTGATCGGCCGCGGCCGAACGCATGTGATGTCATATTGGGAAATGGTCATATACCACTTTGCCAATCTTCCCCCAGGAGTGGTGTGAGTAAGAAGATATCGTATGGGATCGCTCTTTGTGACCACCACTACTTTGTGCGAAGAAAAATAGTGTCTCAACTTCTCTATTACGAAGAATAAAGCAAGGCAATGACGTTCGATGTCTGTGTACCTTGATTCCGCGGGCTGCACAATGCGAGAGATATAGTAAATGGGCCTTTCTTGACCCTCATACTCCTGAGCGAGGAGAGCTCCTATAGACCTCCTTGTTGACGTCAGATACAACAAGAGAGGTGATCCGAGCTGAGGTGCGATCATTACTTTTGAAGATGTCAGCAGCTCCTTTAATTTCCCGAACGCAGCTTCGTGTTCCGCAGTCCAGTTGTATACAACATCTTTCTTGAGAAGATCACTGAAACAGAAGGTGATTTCGGCGATCACTGAGATGAATCTTCGCAGATAGGATAGCTTTCCCAAGATGGTTTTCAAGGCACTCTGGTTGTGCGGCAGAGTCATACCAGTGATGGCTGATACTTTCGCAGGGTCGGGCTCGATTCCTTGGCGATGTACCACGCATCCCAAGAACTTCCCTGATGTTACCCCAAATGCGCACTTCATGGGATTCATCTTCAATTGAAAGCGCCTGCACCTGTTGAACACTTTTCGCAAATCCGCCATATGGTCTGCCTCTTGCTTGGATTTGACAACTAGGTCATCCACATAGAATTCCACTTCTTTGTGCATCATGTCGTGGAACAGGACCATCGTGGCCCGCTGATAGGTTGCACCTGCGTTTTTGAGGCCAAAAGGCATCACCGTATAGTTGAATACTCCCACCGGGGTGATGAATGCGGTTTTCCGTGCATCTTCGGGGTCCATTTTGATCTGATTGTACCCACTGAAGCCGTCCATGAAGCTGAACATGCGATGACCCGCTGTCGAATCAATAAGTGAATCGATGTTAGGAAGCGGAAAATCGTCCTTAGGGAAGAAACGATTGAGATCCCGGAAATCCACGCAAATACGAAGCTGCCCATTCTTCTTTACCACTGGCACAATGTTGGTGATTTGGCAAATACGAAGATCCCGGAAATCCACGCAAATACGAAGATCCCGGAAAGCCATGTGGGATGGTGATTTGGCTCTATGAATTTGGCATCCATGAGTTTGACAATATCCTGCTTAATCTTCACGTTGAGCTCCGGCCTAAAGCTTCTTGTGCTCTGCTTTACCGGCTTGGATCCTGGAATCACATCCAACCGATGCATGGTGATGCTCGTGTCCAGGCCAGGCATTTCATCGTACTCCTATGCGAATACGTCCTTGTACTCGGTCAAGAGCTGTAGCAATCTTTCCTCCTCTTCGCTTGTGAGATCCGCACTTAGAAAGACTAGCCTCTTCATTTCTTCGCTCGGGCTTAGGAATACCTCCTTCAGCTCCTGCTTTTGCGGTCTGGGTTTGTCTTCCATGCATTCGGGTGCTTCTTTGATTTTCTCTTCTAGAGTGCTCGGCTTTGGTTTTTCTGTCTCCGAAACCTGCTCAATTTGGTTGATTTGCTCAGGGATATCCCCATGCCCACGTGGGGACACCCCCGCGCACCTTCATATGCGATAGCATTTCTTCCCGTTGGCGTAGAAACTCTCTATCTCCTTGCCTTCAGGGTCATGTTTTGCTATTATTTTCAGAGTTTACACACTCTTTCGCTGGTAGGCAATTCGCGGCGCCTCTCCTCGCGCAGGCTGCTTTTCGTTGGCATCCTCTCTTGTCACCATCACTCCCGCAGGCGACTGATCTTTGATATCCTCCCATCGGGGCAAAGGAGTGGGGTTGAATGGTCCCGGTGTTTGCTCATCTGCCATCTCGGTGAACCACACCGCCTCACTGAGATGCGCTTCATCCATGTTGAATGGATTCGTCGAAGCTGGTATCTCGACTATTCTGTCATTCCAAATGGCTTTCATCACTTGGTGAGCTGTTGAAGGGACAGCATCAAAGCGATGAATCCAGGCTCGACCTATGATCATGTGATACGTAGTGTTCGCATCTATGACATAGAATTTCGCTGAGCACTTGATTTTGCCGATCTGGATACCCAGGCGGATCCATCCTATCGTCATTCTGGAGTCGCTTCCGAATCCCATCAGCGGGGATGGACGCTTGACAATCATGTACTCTGGAATTCCTGCTAGCTTCAATGTATGGAGCGAAAAAACGTTAACTGCTGCTCTCCATCAACGAACGCTCTCTTGAACTCAACGCCATTGATGATAGCCGTCACGTACAGAGGCCTCTGGTGGCTTGCATCTGTCTTCTTGTCGCTTGCGGAAAAGGTTATGACCTTTTCTGTAGAGCGAGACGCCCTAACGACTTTCCCATTGGAGACTACAAGATCCTCCTCGTAGTCTTCTGCTATCCATAAGACCGCCTTTGTCATTTCCGTCCGGCACTTTTCTGAGAAATTCATCTCGTCGAAGAACCTGCTGAACCCGTGCGACCCCTTCATCCGGTCGGCACGTTCGTCCTCCGTGTCTATGCTGTAGTCCTCATCCTGGATCTCGGCAATGATGGGTAGACCATCTTCTGCGACCTCTTCAAGATCCATAATCGAGATCATAGCGACCTCTTTGCCTTTCGATTCTTGCTCCGCATGGACAGGGAGTGGATTGTTGCGCACATCCTGCCTTTGATCGCTGACAATCAGTTCGCCATTCTTCATCTTTTGGCTAAACACAATTCTGAGCTTCTTGCAGTCCGCCGTGGGATGCATGACCTTTCCGTGATATTCTCACCACTTCGGGTCCCTCACCATCTCCCTGGAGGGTGCCTTCTCGAGCGGCGGTAGGACACCGTCCTCGCGCCATTGCCTGCAAAGGTCGCTTGCTTCTTCGACCGAACATGGCAGAGGTGGTGCATCAAATTTCACAATCTTCGCCTGCTTTTGGGGTGAGACCGTATTCACTTCGGCCTCGCGTCCCCTCTTGTAGCTGAATCTCCCGATCTTGAAAGTAGTACCGCCCGAGGATCGCTCAGGGGCGTTTCTCTTTTTCTGCCTTTTCACTATAGGCTCGATGTTCTTCGTGCATTCGATTAGCTTTGAAAACGTAGGCGTTTGCAAGTTAATAAGCATACCTTTGTACTCGTCTCGCATGCACTGCAGGCATATCTCTACGAGTCTGCTTTCGAGTATCACATCTTTGCATTCCAAGGACTTGGCCCTGAACTTCTTGATGAAGGTTATTCCGTCCTCCTCGCGCTTCTGATACATCCGCGAGAGATGAATCATCGTCACCTTTTCCTCCATCTAGAAGAACTTGGTGTAGAACTTCTGGACCATGTCGTCCCAAGTCTTCACGGATCCGGCTTCCAATGTCCTATACCACTTGTAAGCCACGTTCCCAGGGATTTCGGGAACTCGCGCATCAGCAGTTTGGGATCAGCTCCATACGGCCCCATCACATCAATGAAACGCATGACATGCTCATGGGCGTTCCCATTGACATCTTCGAACTTGTCCCATTTAGGAGCCTTTTACCCAGCAGGGTTAGGCATGAGATAGATCTCTCATGGGATAGGTGGATCGTTGTCAAGCTTCGGGATGATGGTATCCGCGAACGATTGGTGAGCCAGAATAGTATCTATGCGTCGTTGCAGAGACATCATACACTCTGGAGTACTTCCCTCGGCAGCGGGGGGAGGGGTTGCCGCAGGCGGAGGCGACACATATGCCGCAGGAGGGCTAGGGACGTATTGCGAATTCACGTTACCCCAGACTGCCGTTGGAGGAGGCAAGGGATACTGTGAGGCCGGGTTAGGTACCAAAGCCGGAGGCTGAGGAGTATGAGCAGCGAGAGGCAACATTTGAGCTGTTGACCCCTGAATTGAGGGTAGCTGCATAGTCGCTGGTGGAGTTTGCAGATTAGGGTTGGGTGGTGTGGTTGACACTCCTAATCCTTGAGTGGTGGAGACTCATCCTCCCTGAGAAACGGCGGTGGCTGGTGCAGGGTTTGGAGCAAGAGTCCGCAAGACATCCATGATCCATTCTAGCTGTGCAGATTGAGCTTTGAGGGCCTTCGCCTGACTCTGGATGGTGGCGTCCAAGGCTTCTAGCGTCGGAGCTTCACCGGTAGCTGTAGGAGTACGGCGAATCTCCTCTCCTGAGGCGGCCTCCGTGGAAGGCGATCTGTTACTGACATCATCCTCCTGAGACATGGTTGCTTGAGATGGTAGGTTCACGTCAGGTTCACCAAAATGTGCACAAGAGAATCCGGCGGGGAGCACTCTGTGTACACCGAGAGCAGAGGATCGGAAATGGCACAGGAAGAGTTGGGTTGTGTGTAGGGAGAGAGTAAGGCAGTAGTAATGTCTGAGAGAGAGACAGGGGTTTGGCAGAGCTTCCGCGTATGTCTGATGTGTTCTCCTTTGTATGAAAAGGTTAACATCCTATATATAACGGAGAATGTGACCGTTGTAGTGTGGTTAATGCGCCCATCAATGGCGGCTTAATTGGCTTAACCACAACGGCACGTTCGTCCGCGTATATAGGGACCGTTACAGCACGTTATGCGCGAATACCGGAACCGTTATGGGGTTGACCGGGTTTGACCGGATTGACCGGGTTTATGGAGCTCGTGCCATAAATCTCTCAAAAGCAGTTACTAAAGGTCGCGTGCGGGCCTGGCTCGCACGCGACAGGACTTACTCTAGCCTCCAAACCACTAAGTCCCTACAAGTCCCGTGCAGTGGTATGCGAGGGCCCTGTCTCGCAGCCCCCACATGGATCAGCGCGGCTGGTGATCCAGTGTGTGTGGAGCACAATATGGTGTGCTGGATGATTGCCACGTGGCCAAGATCTGTCAGCTCAGAAAGCACTATCTACACCGGTACAGACCGGGTACGAGAGATCATCCCGGGTTCCGGTATGGAAACCCGAATTCCGCAGTTTATGCACCGGGATTCCAGCACAGGCCACCGGCCCAGCAGGCTGCACCGAAACACCAGGTTCAGCCAGGCCCATCTGCACAGCAGTACGACTCCCAGATGAAGAAGATCGAGTCCAAGTTTCAGACCATGGAGTCCCGGTTTGCGCATATGGATGCCCTAACATCCGACGTGCAAGCGACCAAAACGTCACTGCGCTCTTTGGAGGTACATGTGGGGCAGTTAGCACAGCAGCTAACGGAGAGACAGCCAGGAAACTTGCCCTCGAATACAGTAAATAATCCACGTGCTCAGATCAATGCTATCATCACTCGGAGTGGATTAGCACTACAGGATCCACCGTATCCTAGCCACGCTTGCGCAGAAAAATCGAAAGAAATTGAACGCAGACTGTCTGGCCAGGATAACAGCTCAGTCGACCGCCCCCAGCTGAAGAGCTCGGTTGAGCAGGATGCAGTGCAGAACGAGACAGATGCAGAAACGGTACCTGTCTCCAAGGAGGTGCCATACCCCTTGAGGACACGAAAGAGGGATGATAGCAAGGACTACGCCAGGTTTCTCGAGATGTTCAAGCAGCTGCATATCAACATACCCTTTGTTGAGGCTTTGGCATAGATGCCCACTTACGCCAAATTACTCAAACACATTCTGTATGGGAGGAGGCGAATGAGCGATTTTGAGACTATAAACCTAACAGCAGAAGTGAGCAACTGTATGAAGAATGGGCTACCGAGGAAGAGAAAAGATCCTAGCAGTTTTGTTATACCGGTCACCCTAGGTAATGCTTACACAGGAAAGGCTCTGTGTGACCTAGGGGCCAGCATCAACCTGATGCCATTAACAATTTTCAAGAGTTTGAAATTCGGTGAACCCCGACCCACCAGAATCATGCTGCAGATGGCAGACAGGTCCGTAAAACAGGCTTATGGAGTTATCGAGGATATATTGGTGAAGGTCGGCGAGCTGATTTTTCCGGCAGATTTCGTGATCCTGGATATGGAGGCAGGGGAGGTACCGCTCATACTGGGCAGGCCGTTTTTGGCCACTGGAGAAGTTATGATAAATTTCAAGAGCAGAGAACAAACCATGCATATTAACGAGGACAAGGTTAAATTTAACGTCTTTAAAAATCTGCAACTGCCAAATTATTACGAGCACGAAGACATTTTTACCATAGACGTGGTCGATGAAGGTTGGGAAAACGAGGAGATGGATCAATTGTGGGAAGAGATTGACAGCATGTACGGGGAAGAAAAAGAGATGACCCGGTGCGAGCAGGCCATGAGAGCCGAAGACTGGACCACTTTGCACCGAGACGAAGATGGGGGGCAAAAGATGATCCTAGTCCCGTCACTCAAGGAACCACCCGCACTTGAGCTGAAACCGCTCCCGAGCCATCTCAGGTATGCGTATATTGGTGATAATAGTACTATGCCCGTAATTGTTTCTTCTCGTTTATCTCAGGAACAGGAGCAGAAACTGTTGGACATGTTGCGAGAGCACAAAAAAGCAATCGCCTGGACGATTGCGAATATTAAGGGGATCAGCCCCTCCTATTGCATGCACAAGATCAGAATTGATGAAGGCAAGAAACCGGTGATTCAGCCCCAGCGGAGGCTGAATCCGAACATGAAGGATGTTGTGCGCAAGGAGGTCATGAAGTGGTTGGAGGCAGGAATCATATACCCCATATCCGAAAGCACTTGGATCAGCCCGGTCCAGTGTGTGCCCAAAATGGGGGGTATTACGGTGGTGCAGAACGAGGACCAGGAACAGATTGCGCAGTGCACCGTTACAGGCTGGCGGATCTATATGGATTACCGGAGGCTAAACGATGCAACACTGAAAGATCACTTCCCGCTACCGTTCATGGACCAGATGTTGGACTGGCTAGCCCATCACGCCTATTACTGTTTTCAGGACGGGTACTCCGGGTACAACCAGATTTGCATAGCCCCGGAAGATCAGGAGAAGACAACGTTTACCTGCCCGTATGATACGTTTGCGTTCCGGCGCATGCCATTCGTGTTGTGTAACGCTCCAGCTACGTTCCAGAGATGCATGATGGCAATATTCTACGACATGATCGAGAAAATCTGGAGGTCTTTATGGACGATTTTTCACTGTTCGGGGACAGTTTTGATGACTGTTTGCATCACCTGGGCCAGGTTCTGATCCGATGCAAGAAGGCGAATTTAGTACTGAACTGGGAGAAGTGTCATTTTATGGTCACCGAGGGGATCGTGATGGGTCACAAAATTTCCACCAAGGGACTTGAGGTGGACAGGGCCAAGATCGAAGTGATAAAACAGCTCCCATACCCAACAACCGTAAAGGCGATCAAGAGCTTTTTCTGGGACATGCGGGATTTTACCGGCAATTCATCAAAGACTTTTCCAAGATCACAAAGCCACTCTGCGCTTTACTTGGAAAAGACGTGCCCTTTGACTTTGATGCAGCCTGCAAGCAGGCCTTCGACCATTTGAAGGAGAAGCTGACCACAGCCCCAGTAATTACTACGCCGGACTAGTCACTTCCGTTTGAGCTGATGTGTTACGCCAGCGGCTACACAGTCGGTGCAGTTTTGGGGCAGCAGAAGGATAAGGTCTGCCATGTTATATATTATATGAGTCGGGTACTCAATGATGACCAGATCAACTATGGCACTACAGAGAAGGAGTTGCTTGCTGTGGTGTATGCCCTGGACAAATCCAGGCCGTACTTAGTCGGGTCAAAAGTGATCGTTTTTACCGACCGCAGTGCCCAGAAATATCTGCTGGACAAAAAGGACGCAAAACCGAGGCTGCTGAGGTGGGTACTACTGATGCAAGAATTTGATGTGGAGATTCGGGACAAGAAGGGAGTTGAGAACGTATTTGCGGACCACCTGTTCAGGCTTGAGAGTGCAAAGGTGGACCCGATACCGATCAAGGAAAATTTTCCGGACGAGCATGTCATGGCAGTCAAACTGGGGAGACCATGGTACTATGTTATAGCCAACTATGTAGTGAGTGGTACGCTTCCCGAGGACCTAACCCCGTCACAACGGAAACGGTTCATTTCTGAGGGCCGACAGTATTTCTGGGATGACCCGTATCTATTCAAGCAGGGGGCCAACAACATTCTGAGAAGGTGTGTTCCGACTCACGAGGCCTCGAACGTGATAAGGCACTGCCACTCGGCGCAGTGTGGGGGTCACTTCGGAGGGACCCGCACGGCACACAAGGTACTGCATTCAGGTTTCTTTTGGCCGACACTTTTCAAAGACTGTCATGATTATGTACAGGTATGTGATAGATGCCAGAGGACAGGTAGTACGTCACAGAGGGATGAGATGCCTTTGACTATTTGGCAAGAAGTTGAACCCCTTGATGTATGGGGGATTGACTTCATGGGGTCGTTCCCGTCTTCTATGGGAAATCTGTACATACTGCTGGCAGTGGACTATGTGACGAAGTGAATCGAGGCAATGGTGTGTCAGAAAAACGATGCAGCGACAGTTGAGCGTTTTCTGAAACGAATCATATTTACACGGTTCGGGACCCCCAGAGCGATGATCAGCGATGAAGGGTCACACTTCATTAACAAAGTGTTTGTCAGGGTACTGAATCAGTACGGGGTGTCTATCCATAAGGTATCGTTGCCCTATCACCCCCAGACTAACGGACAAGCTGAGGTGTCCAACAGAGAGATCAAGGGCATTCTTGAGAAAACCGTAAATCTGGGCCGAAAGAATTGGTCGATGAGACTGGACGATGCGCTATGGGCATACAGGACAGCTTTCAAAATGCCGCTGGGAATGTCACGGTATCAGCTGGTGTTTGGGAAAGCGTGTCACCTTCCAGTTGAGTTGGAGCACAAGGCCTATTGGGCTATCAAACTGCTCAACATGGATGAGAGTCTGGCCGGAGATAAGAGAAAGATGGCGCTACTGGAATTAGAGGAGTTCTGCAGAACGACATTTGAAAGCGCCAAAATTTACAAAGAGAAGACTAAGAAGTGGCATGATCAGCGTATCACGCCAAAGCAGTTTAACGAAAGGGACAAAGTACTTCTCTACAACACAAGAATGAGGTTCTTTTCGGAAAAGTTGAGATATCGTTGGTCGGGGCCGTTCATCATCAAGAAGATATTCACATGGGGTGTGTTTGAGCTAGAGAATCCAAAAGATAAATCGAGTTTCAGGGTGAACGAAAACCGGATCAAACCATATCTCGAGACCGTCGAAGTTGCCAAGGTAGAACCGGTCTACTTTGACGACCCATGATCAAGCCGGAGGTAACTGGGTCGGGCCGTCGACCGTAAATTACAAGTGCTGGTTGGGAGGCAACTCAACGTAGTAAATTTATTTCAGTTTTATTTAAGTTTTGAATTTTGAGAAGAGGCGAGATGAGTGTGATCTAATGAGTAAACGGGAATGTGCAGAAAAATGAGCTGATTGAAAGCCGAGAGGCTAGCCATGCAGTCAAGGAGTGCAGAAACGCAAACCGAAAAAAAAATAGCCACGCGGTCTGAGGGGGTCAGAATGTAATTTCTAAAACTGTGGGGGTCAGTATGTAATTTCTGAAACTTTGGGGGGTCAGAATGTAATTTCTGAAAGTTTGGGGGTCGATGTGTATTTTCAAGAACTTTTGGCGGTCAAAGTGCACTTTTAGAGACTTTGGGGGCGTATGTGCAATTAAGGGAAAGTTAAGAGTTTGAAATGATTTCTGCAAGTGCAGAACGGCAGACCATGCCATCCCATCCCCATTATCACCATTTTCATCTCTTTTGAAGCTTTCTCTCTCCATTTTCTCTACACCTCCAAAAACTCAAAACTCATCCAAATTAAAAACAGGGCACGTTTCTGGAATTCTCGCGACGACGGGAGTCTACCAGTAGTGTTGGAATTGCAAAACACAGCTCGAGAGAGTGTGGGGGTGAAGATAAAGTTTGGGGAAAAATCGTAGAAAAGCTTCAGATTCGTCAGCTTCGGGTTGGATTTAGAAAAAATGCAAAGCAGAAACGTCGAAGTGGAGGTCGAGACCTACGAGGTGCCCAGCTCGGAATTTTTTTTCGGAGACGGAAAATTTTGCGGCGACTTTTTCCGACAACGGAAATTTTCAGAATCTTGCACTCGTTGACTAGCTCCGAGTGCTCAGGTTCAAATTTTCTTCTTTCGCTTTATTTTACATTTTAGGTACCAACCCGTACCCGGGTCGAGATTTTTAGCTGCGTTTTAAGCTGCGTTTTCTGCGTTTTTCTGCTATATATTTACCTATGGATTGGACTGACAGACCGGAAGTTGCTCATTTTCGTTGGAATTTCGCGGTAGAATTAGAATTGAGTGAAATTACTGATACTTATTATGATAGCTTTTCGGTTTGTTAGTGCCCATGTTCATTATTTAGAAAATATAGATAAGGGGATAACTCGGGATTTGAGGCTTGAGATAGACGAGGACAGGATGACTCCAGCCATGGCAGCCTATGCTCATAGAGCTGATCTTTTCGGCCTTACCATAGCGAACTTTCCCGAGAGGGCTAGTTCCGCCCTCACGCTAGAATTTTTTTGTAACCTCATATTTCAGGAGCACGGTGAGGCGGCTCATTACTCGTATTGGGTTTATTGTCGTCGGTCTTTTATCTGGCTGTCACCCCTCGCTATCCGATGGGCATATGGTCTGCCCGGCGAATTCGTGGGGACGTGTGAGTATGGTGAGATGCCGGCTAACCCGCCTTCGAGTAGGGTCATTTTGAGGACTTTATGTGCTGGAAAAGATGGGGCCCGCTGGGAGAACAAGGGTAGATTGCATGCCACTTTTTTGAGTCCAGAGGCTCGATGGTGGTTTGAGTGGGTTCGTAACCGGGTATTGGGGATACATCATAGCACCAAGCTGACTTAGGAGGTAGTTATTCTTTTCTACTGCCTCATGATTCGGCGCCCGGTCGACCTCCCGCTTCGGATTTGGTCGTCTATTAGGTGTCGAGCGGACCTAGACAACCGGAAGGGTTTTGGGTTTTGCAACCTAATTGCCCGACTTGCCTCGCAGAATGAGGTTGACTTTGAGAATGAGAGAAACTTAGATCCCCCTGCCTTGAAGCCATTCCATAGCGTAGGAAGGAGGGCGGCGAGGAACACGAGGGTGCCATGACCAGGAGATGCTTTCGTTGACCTAGATGGTAATGATGACGAGCAGGGTGATGACCCTATGGACGAGGATAGGCATGACCATGACTCGTACCATGACTCGGACCCGGACATTGACCCTGCTCCTACCCCCGCCCCTGTGCCCAGAAGGCGCTCGACTCGAGAGAGGGGGGTTCCTGTCCATGACCCTGCCCCAGTCTCTAGCCGGCGACCGACCCAGGACCACCATGTCCATGCTCCTACCCCTGTCCCTACGAGGCATTCCACACAGGAGCGACCCGTCATGAGAGAGCCTCCCGTCCAACTTCATCGTTCTCGGTCCACTTACGAGTACGGTGAGTCTAGCCGGCCAGCCCATCCTGAGCCTAGCCGGCCGACTAGACCATCTAGGGCCACTGCCCCCGAGCCTCCCAGACCATCCGCTACCACTGAGCGTAGCCGGCCATCCAGGGCTGCTGCCCCTGACACCAGCATTCCCCCGTGGGCAGCCTTTCAGCAGAAACTTACCCAAATAGATGAGAGGGTCGAGTCCACGAAGAAGTCCCTTGGGGACATGTGGAAAAAGAAGTTCGGTAAATTGTGGAAGCTGGTGAAACACGACCAGCTGACAAACGAGAAGAGGGAAAAGGACCAGGTTGCGGCTCTTAAGCATTCAAGAGGAGCAACGAGCGGCGGCAAGGAGCGCGGGCCGAGAGGTCCCGCTACCCTTATATTTCCCGCCGACTTACTCCAGTGAGTTTCCTACCAGCTGGTCCGGCGAGGCTGAGTCGAATCCGCATGCCAGTGACCCGGCTCCATAGCAGTCCGACAGTCGGTCCAGTTCCGGGCCCTACTGTCTGCCTCCGGACACCCATTCATTCCGGACGCCGCCAGCGCGTGCGCGCTGGGGGATCAGTTCCGCGAGACCCACTGAGCCTAGTAGTCCTAGGTTCTGGACTACCAGCAGCTCCGCCATGCATATCCGGTACTTCAGAGTCTGGGTCAGACCCGCCTTATGTACCAGATCAGGACATGTCATGAAGACATGCCATCCCTTAGTGTGGGGGTGGGAGTCGTGTCTGCATTAACCCAGTCTGCACGATTTTTAATATTCATATCAAAACCCTGTAGTAATAGTAACATATGACCCTCTCTACAACCCAACCTTCTTTTCTAGCCACCGAGAAATCTTTCTTTAAGCATAAGCCCGACTTTCCTCCGCCTCCCGCTGCCTCTGTGAACGAGGGCCCTTGAAGAGAACTCTTCATCTTGGCTCTCGGAAACCTCGTCCACTTCCCTCGCCTTCACATTGAAAGCCAACTCTTCCGCCTCCCTCACCATATGCTAGAATATAATCCTCTTCCCAGAAAGAGGGATCCTCTCGTTGTTCGGGGCCTTGACGTCGAAGTAGAGCACTTACAGGTTCTGTTTCTCTGACACCACCGTGATGACAAGGTGGCCGACAATGACGCAAAATACCGTTCCCTGCCTGAGCTGTGAACTTACCTTCTGGTAGCTTGGGCTGCTCTTGGTTTTCCTGCCGCTGCCACCTTGACGTCCCTGTTTTGAGTCGCCAAATTGGGAAAACGCCATGTGAGGACATGCCATCAAAATCCGCAAACGTATCACTGACCCATAAATCAACCGATTCAAACCCCTCCATTCATTATTATCCCAGGTGCGTTCTATGGAGAAATTAATCACCGTACTCACTGTAGACGGTGGTTGATTTGGGTAAGCGGAGAGGTCGGTGAACAACCAGAGTGTGTCCAGATTGGTCAAGCCTCTACTCAAACTACAACTTGGGGGAATAGATTTTGGAGGCAATATGTTTAGAAGAAGAAATTGTATACAACTTGGAGAGTTATTACAAACAGTTTGTTGTGCGTGTAAATCTAAAAAGAAGAGGGATAGATATACCGATTATTATCCCGATCTGCTTGAGAAGCGAGGAGGCAGTAAACCATACCCTGGTGGAAATCTGGAGTCTCATCTTCGGGGAGAACTTCCTTCGCACCATAGCAAGGGGCTTCAAGTCCTGGTTTCCTCAGCCCTTCAACAGCCTTCAACAGCCTTCAACATCATATGTGAACGAAATTCGTCAAATTTTATACGATACGTAAAATTGGCTCATTCGCTATTGAATCATATTCAATTTTCATCATTATGCTTACTTCAGTTATTCACTAAAAAGTGTAAAAACAGTGAAAAGTTGAAAAATAGTAACAAATAAAACCATGTTATGCGCTACGACACCAGGCTCTGATACAAGGTTTTGATGCAGGTAACGCAGCGGAATAACAATAAATCAATCTTGCTCAAAACCCTCCACGGATCGCAGGAAAGCTTTTCATAACATGATAATAGAAGAGAATCGTGTACCTTAGTTTGTGTGATCACTACAAAGAATTTTCACTTCGTCTCTACGAGTATCCACACCTTGGATTAGTAGCTGGAATCATTCTCCACGTGTAGTGCTAGCAACAGAAGAAGGAGGCAAGAGATCACGCAAAACGGAGCAAAGTACCGCGCCTAAAAGGGAGGCTGACGGTGCAAGGGGCGGACGGGTTGGGAGGTTCGGCCTCTTGACTTGTATCTCTCCTTGATTTGTTATATTCTCACACTAATGACTTGTGTTGGAGAAATAATAATCTATAATTTCTGTATATATAGTTAATAACTCCTTATTAACTACATATTGACCCCAATACTAATCATATCCATACACGGATTAGTTCACCTTGCAAATTAGTCCTACTAACTTTACATGTGGTTGCGTTTTGATCCTTTTGATTAATTAGTCCCACTAATTAATGCACATATCCAGTTTAATCCGTATGGTGTGTGATCCCCTAAGTTTCTACTTAGTTGGTAGTAACCATTAGTAACATAGAGCGGTGTCTAGCAACACATCCATATCACCCAACTAATAAAAATAGTTAGTAATCTGACAAACCTTGTGCCCAATGTTACCGCATTGTATTATCTCTTTGTCTCCATATCCGGATTGGACACGAGACATACTTGTCACACTCGTATATCTAATCCATAGTTTCTCGTTGTTGGGAATATGCTTATCCATGCAGATAACTTCAATATCCCATATCGATTTATCTGAGTCTGGCCAGACATTCTATAAGCACCATCCCATGAGTGGCCCTTAGATATTTGCTCCCATTATGTGGGAGGGACAAATCCTCTCTACATCACTACCATTTCTCAGCTTGCTTCCTATTATGCCCGATTACTATCTTTATAGTTACCCGGTGAAGGCGCACTGTTTGATAACATCAAAGCATGATATTTCACAACTAGAGTATCTGGTGACTTCAAGTCTAAGGATTACAATACCATTAGCACTACAAGAAGCACTTGTGGCTTTGACACAATCTATTGTAGTCTTCTCGTTGTGGGTCAATCCAGTATGTCATTACGCCTAATGCATACCCATGTGTTAGACTTGATATCTCCATATCAATCTACCCACATACTAGTCTATAGTGATTGTCACGTTAATCAATATAACGGACTGGGGATATTTAAGATAAACAACACATTGTAATATAATGACTTCATTATATTAAATATCCCCATAAATAATAAATGAATATTCTAGCCAAACAATGTTCATACTAAATCTATATTGCCTCTAGGACACCTATTCCAACATACTGCACTGACAACTGTGCACTTGAGGTTGGAACATGTCAATGCATCACTTAACATGGCAATTGATGGTTGCAGACTTGCAGAATAATATGTATTATGCTTTAGAGAGAGAAACATGTGAGGGCCACGAAGGGGATGGGATGTGGGTTTGGGTGGGCTTTGAGCACAAATGTTGTGCTGACCTGGCACAATATTAGGTAACTTCTGCTTTTATTAGACTGAATTCATGGCTAGAGTAGAAGTAATGGAGTTTACCAAATCCAAAAGATACACCGATTTGAGTAGACCATGTGGTGGAGATGAGAATTCTTATAGGAGAGTAAATGCATTGTTGGTACCAACTACAGAGGAAAAGAGATGTTCAATATCAATTTTACCACTACGAAGGGTAAAATAGTCCTCATAATGAAAATATGGTGTAAGAAGTTCAACCAGCTTATGCGTTTCTGCCTATGAACTATCGGCCCGGGAGGATGCTCAACATAAATTTGCGCTCATAACCTATTTTAAGTGGATTAGACTTGTTGGCCTGTTAAGTTCCAAATAATTACGGCCCACGTACATTATGTCATTCATTATTATGCGTTTATAAATTTCATTGAGGGTTGCGAAGTCCACGATAGTAGGTGGCAAATACTTTTAGGGTTACGAAATATAATAGTCGCCGCCTACTCTACTTCTGTCTGCAACTCTCTATTCTTTCCTCTATTCTACTTTATGAATACATCTTCAAAAACCATCGAAAGATTCTTCACATCGTCTAGTATTTGTAAGTTTTTCTTTACCGATCTCAAATAATCAGGCGTTGAGTTTTAAGATCATGTGATTTGTTGGTAAATAAAGTTAATGGATAATCTCTGTAGCGAGTATGTTTATATATTTCTTCATGAAACGAGTATGTTTCTATCTTGCCTCATTAGTTCTCAAGTATCTCGCTATGATATATATTTTCCAGTTTACAGATAATTTTGTTTAGAAAGAATCAGATGGTCGTAAGTATGTTATTTGGTGGGGATTCATGGACACATCGGCACATTTGTCATCCTCTTTATGTTTCTTCTTACTGAAGTATTGACGGGCCTTTATATTCTTGCTCTATCGGTATGTAAATACTCAAGTCCACAAGCGACTATTGAATTTTCAAGAAAAAAATGGTAAAATACTTAGATCAGTTCTAGAGTATTCATTATAAGGTAAAATCACTTTCTCTAAGAACGATCTAAAGAGTACTACCGAAATACATTGGTAGATCTTTATCTACATGTTTTGCATTCCTAGTTTTAATCCAATTTAGTCCTTCAGGTAGCACAAATATTTATAGTTGGAAACATACATATTAAATCAGTTTCAATGCAGTTGGAGAATTCCTAAATTTCAAGATTATTCTGCTGAAAATCTCACGAAGATAATTCTTAATGTGTGTAAGTTGACATGATTTTGTGCTTTTTCACCAAAACCTCGACTCAAAGTTTGTAGGATTAACATCTTACTCATTTTTCTATAGCATAAAAATTCAAATCAAAACCTTAAACTCAAAACCCTCATATCCAAATATAGAGCAAGTTTGGTTTTCTAAACCATGGAACATTTCAATACAAACAGGACCGATGAAAGTTCAATTTATAAGTGAGTGAAATAATTGATCAAATGAATAAGATATATAGTATTCAATTTCACTTCATACTTGACCAATTTTAATTTTCAGGTAAGCTAGATTTTCCACTAACATTATCTCCGACCAACTTTTAGATCCTCATCAATTTCGAAACAGTCTCTATGTAAGCCTTAGTGTCTATCTAAATACTTGAATCTACATGTGTTATTTCGATTGTTATAAAGTTAGCCTGTACTTAAGTATGTTTTTGTGAAACATATATAAAAATTGGCATGTAATTTTTCGAAGATCAAATGGTTGTGACGACTGCGCATAACACAGTGATAAGTTGGCTTTGTTATATAAATAGACATGGATAATTTTATTTATACATATCACGAATCATGACATATGTGATATAGCTTCACTGCTTACGTCTTAAGTCACATTTTTCAATTCTAGACAGTAACATCGATAAATTCCAACTGGCTTATCTCTCTATAGCGTGCACATTTATTCAACATCTTAATTTTAATTTTTAGCTCTTGTTTTGTGCTCGATCATGCATGTAAAATTACAGAGTAAATGTAAGATCAATGTTTATGACATTTCTATTTGGTCTCTAACTACAATGACGATACAGGTACACGTTGTATATCTGAATGTCAATAAGTAATACTTTTATGCTTATGTTCTCATTTAATTATGTTGTTTAATTACACGAGTTCGCTCTTTGTACTCTGTCTCTCATTATTTTGCAGAACAATGTAAATAAATTTAAGACGAACTAATGGTGGAGTAATATTATATCTCCGAAAAACTATATTTATATGATTTTTTAGGAATTAATGAATGGACTATAAATTAGTGTGCTTCTATAAATCAATTATGTTTTTACTCACTATTAGCATTAAACGTGAGTAAATAATGCATTAATACGTGACAATAATTATCTAATAACTTTGCAAAACAATTATTTAATAATATAATAATTATCAACTACTTTTTTGAGGGGACAATTATTATAATATTTATTGATGATTGTTATATAGTATTGTAAGAGTGTGTTTGGTTCCAAAAATATCTTCGATTATTCGTATCCACAATTAAAATAAGATGTAGTTTAGTTTGAAAAATATGATTTTAAAAACTAATTTGGCAACGAAAGAATATATATATATATATATATATATATATATTTGAGAAAACGAAAGAATATTATTGTTGTGAGGTTGGAATTAATATAATCAACGTCAGCTAGGTCACACAAAATAATTTAGTTGTATTTTTTCTTTTTGAAGAGAAAAACTAACCCATTGTTAATTAGATAATCTACACAAATTCCTCTAAAAAAAATAATTTACACAGAAACCAACTATACTATAAAAATTGGGAACCAAACAGACCCAATAATCTGGGCCTAGTGGCAAGCACCTAGAGCGCAGCTATAAATACCCAGTTCCTGGAGTGAAACCTTTCGTCTTTCATCTCCCGATTTCTTCTGTTCCCTGTCCACGAGAAAGATGGTGAATCACTCTCTATTCACCTACTCCCAAGCCTCCTCAGGCGCCTCCACCTCCGGTGGTAGTGCCGCCAATGCTCCTCCGCCGAACTCCGCCTCCGCCTCCGCCTCCGCCTCCCCAACCGTAGACCAGCTGATCAAATTGATACGTGACTTTCCCGACTACCGAGGACAAGCTATCAGCGCTCTCAGTAAGGTGTATTTCAATCGTCCCAAGGACATTATTTTACGTTTACATGCGTAAATTGAACTTCGAGATCGTCTGATTAAGATAAAGTGTCGATCTGTGTCTCTCTGTTTCACTTGCTATGCCTTCTCTGCATGTAGCTTGATTGCTGCTTTCGGTGGCTGTTCCCATTCATCATGCCAAAATTTCTTTTTCTGCTCCAACTATTCACACTTTTTCTTCAAATTGTCATTTAATCACGCTCTTTTCTGGTGCAGATTGTTTTTCTTTCTGCTTTTCTAATTCAATAATTTGAGAGTGTGATTAAGAGTCTGATTGAGAAATCATCTGAACTAATCCAATCGAAATTACATGACCAATTAACGGTTTTGATTACTAAATTAGTCTGATAGTTGATTAGTCTGCCCAATCTTGCTGTGCATGTTGCTTACTAATTGATTTGGATTATGAACCAATTGCAAAAAAGTAGAAAATCAATTTTCTAAATATATTATTACTCCTGTAATTTCAGTTTCTAATACTTTATTTGTTGAAAAAAGTTTCTAATACTTGCTTCTGTATGATGAATGTATGATTGATGCTTGTTTCTTGTTTAGATGAGAGACGACAGCGCCAATGTTGCTGCTGCAATATGGCATACTCCGATGATTATCGCAATCCTGTTACAAGTATGTGCTCCTGAAACCCAATATTCTTCTTTCATTATCTGCTTATGTGGGAATTGTTTGCATTGCTAATTGTTGATTAACAAATATGTGCAGGAAGTGATAGGGGCTTATAGGCTTCTTTCGCCCTTCAGGCTCAACAGCCAGGACATAGAGAGAGTTTGTGATACTCTAGCACTCTTTACAGTGAGTAATCATTGTCATTCCTTGAGCTTTGACTTAGTAATGACATGTTTAGAAGTCCTTAGTTCTAATAGTTTTTTTTTTTTGCTATTTCTTGACAGTTTGTCGCATCACATAAGGAAACGAGGAAGCCGTTAATGGATGGTACCTGCCTATTTTCCTCCATTCATTATATTCTGAACATGTCTTATACCACTAACCTTAATGAGCTTACTATTATAATTACTATTATTGTATTTGAATTTGGTTATTTGCAGCTCAAATTCCAGTCTATGTATACCCATTCCTGAAGCCGATGGCAACAGCCACTAGCCAGCAAGAAGGGTTTCTGAAGCTCGCTAGTTTGGGCGTCATTGCCAGCCTAGTGCAGGTTCGAACTCCTTATACTTCTTTGTTTGTATACATCAGGTGCTCTAAATTCGCATTTCTTCAATCCTTCTGTTTAAGAATATTTTCCTTTTGCAGGATGACGATCCAGAAGCTGTGAAATTTCTTCTGGCAACAGAAGTATTTCCGCTTTGTTTACAGTGCTTGGAACACAGCGATGAAAGGTTAAATATCGTAAGTGCATCACCTCTCCATCTAAGTTAGTTCATGTAACTGATTATGTACTCATGCTCCACGGTAACTAGTTATATGAGTACTTTTTGTGATTGTCTCCCAGTATATTTAAAAAGATATAAACAAAGAATTATAGTTTAACCTGCAAAACTTCATAAGAAGCTACTGAGAGGTGATAATTAACCTGAGTTTGGCCTGATGAATTTTTGACTAATGTAGATAGGTTTGAAATCACTTGCCTGCTTGGTGTAATTGTACGCTGATGTGAAATAAACGATATGATTATCTGCGCGGACACCTTATAGCAGTTAAAAAGAGTTGAAGCATTTATCATAGCCTCGTGCCATGAATAGCTCACTAGTAAAGCATAAAATAGTTAGAAAAACATGAACCTCTATAGTGTGAAGGACCAAAGAGTGATGATGAAACACATGTAGATTAATTGGTTGTTTTGTTTTCAAGTAAATTAGTTTTTTACTATAAAATTTACGGGGTTTAGTATGTTTCTTATGAATGGCGATACCATCTCAAAGTAACACGTACTCACTCTTACATCCAACTGTCAATGCACAGCTTGCAGCCCGCATAATTTCGAAGATATTGGCTCAAAACATAACATACATATGTGACAATCTGCAACGATTTCAAGCCGTGGTAGTCGTATTGGGCAGCGTGGTAGATAGGATTGATCAAGCATCATCACCTGAACTAATGCTGCTACTATTGAGGGCTATCATCAATTGCTACTTTTTCCTGTCACAAGAGTTCAGGTGAGTTATGTAGATCTTGTTACTCTCCATATTCGCAATTTGTTATTTTGTGTAGTATCATTTTGCGGAAATAAGCTTCCTTTATCATATTTCTTCAAAATGTAGGGCATGCGCCATGCTGAAACAATTTTTTCCAGCAAAGTTAAGAAGTGGTCCAATCGTAAGCATGCTACGTGATGTAAGTTCCATTTCCAAATTTTTTTTTGTTTCTTTATATAAACTAATTCAATTTCTTCTACAAAACTTTTTGGATTCTTGACTCTGCTCATGTCTTGGATGGCTTTCTATTTTAACTTATATATATATATATGTGTGTGTGTGTGTGTGTGTGTGTGTGTGTGTGTGTGTGTGGAATCGGTACATACTAACCCATTTTAATTTTGCAGCAAGATTCCAATAGTTTTAAAATGCTGGAAGTTGTGGTTAGTAACATCATCAGGACATGAGAGGTTTGACAAGATGGAACAACTGTTACAAAGGATGTTGCTTGTGTATTAATGGGAGATAGGAGTGAACTTTACAACAATTTGCATTGTGATATGTTGTGATCGATGTATGATTCTTGTGGGAATTAGACATTGTCTTTTTTATAGAAAATTTAAAACAACTTTGTTTACTTCCTTTTCTTCAATAGAGTGCTCGTTTCTCTCGTTTGTGATGTATTCAAAGTTCAATTTACTTGCGCTCCATAACTGGTCAGATAGATACTGCACTTTAGAGCTACTGAAGTATATTGTTGCTCTTTTTTACTAGTTTAAAGTCTACTAGTGTTTACGGAATCATTTATGGCATTTTTGGTTTTCTAGTATTAGTGGTATTAATTAGTATTGGACTAATTATAGTACTGTGATTATCAATACCTTGTTTGATTTGTTCTGGATTAAATTTAATACCGGTACTAAATAGTGAAAAATATGAGTCTAATATCCTATTTTAATGCCCTCCCCAGGAGAGTATTAAGAATATTGGACTATTCAGTATAGTTGGAATTGAACATTAATTGCACCAACAACTATTCATAATACTTTTTACGGTACATAACCAAACACAGTATTAAATATAATACAGGTAATCCAGTTCAATCCTATTTTACCTAGTCCAGTCCAGTACAGTCCAGTCCGGCTAGTCCGGAAAACCAAACGTGACCTTAGATGATTGAATTGTGCAGCACGAGTTTTGATAATACATACATTGGTGCCTATTTCGGGAATGTCGAGATATTGAAATTCTTCTTTTCTATACATTTAAGTCACTTAGATCTTGATCTCAAATGAAGAACACTCTTAAATCTAAATTCCTACACAAACTACAAAGGACTGAACTGAAATGTTCAATTTCTCGCAAATTAAAACGTTTTGGTGCATTCTTCAAATCCTTCTTCAAGTGTTAACTTGTGCTGGAAAAGGCTTTGGAATCTTTGTGTGTTACTAAAAATTAAATTCTTCATGTGGAGACTGTTATTATGTTGTCTCCCTGTGGCTACAACTTTAAAAAGGAGGAGTTATACTTCTATTGATGAATTTTGCAATCTCTGTGAAATGGACTTAGAATCTGAAGATCACTTATTCAATCTTGTAGTTTTGCCTTGCAGGTTTGGAAATTATTCCCCCTAAGATTCATTGCCAATATACCTCATGAATTGTCTTTGCAAGAATGGTGGTCTACCGTCAATGAGATGGCCTCCAAGGAAGAAGGTAAAATGGCTATTTCGGGCTAAGCTTGTCAACTAAGCTGGGAAATTCGGAAAGCAAGAAGTGATTGGCTATTTAGGAAAATCAAATTCCATCCTCTTCAGTTGGCTCAAATGGCTGTGGCAAGATTTATGAGTACTGGAATAGATATAATGAGGTGAAGATACTCAAAAATCCAGTTGTAGACTCAACTTCTGAACTTCCACATTTTGATGGTGCTTGAATTTTTTTAACAGATGCTGCTACAGACAAGTGTAGAGGCAGAGGAATTTATGCTATTGTTTTGGTAGATGATCAAGTTAGTGTTATTCAAAACTGGTCTAAATGTTTACCATTTCGCTGCAATCCCCTGGTTCTGGAAGCTTTGGGAATTAGAGGAGCTCTCTTAAAAGCCAAGTCTGAAGGTGTTCAAATAATCATTATTTGCTCATATTCAAAAGTGGTAATTGATGCTATTAATTCTAGAAATGGTGGCTGTGCTGCTACTATAACTTCTGTTGTTGATGATTGCAAATTGTTAGCAGCCAGTTTCTCTTTTTGTGTTTTTTTCTTTTATCTCCATAAGGTTGAATGGCTTAGCTCACTATGGCTGGTCACTCTGCTTTGTATAACCATTTGTACGGGTAAAACTCACTTACGCCCCCTCAGTTTTTGTCGATATTTACTACACCTCTCATAGTTTGGAAAACTTCTCTTGCACTCCAAATCGCTACCAAACATGTTGTCACTTACAGCCTTTTTATACATTCAATGTGCTAGTTCTTATGGTAACTTCTCAAAAACAGTTTTTCGGACAAACTTACATTTGCAGAGGCTGCAAAGGTCAGTCCAGTCCAATGTATATCTTAACACATGCAAAATATTTGTATTCTATTATATATTTCATACGCATTTTTAAATATAGTCCAACTACTACAAGCAAAAAAAAACTCGAGGTAGAGTTTACAAGTTGTAGATAGTGTATTCTATGTACATCGATCATCATCCACGTGTCAGTCAGTGATGAAATTTTATGGTACTCCAATATCACTCTATACTTGTCCTTACATTTATACTTATCCATATGGGGCTGTGAGGCAGGGTCACCCTCGCGCATAATTCGGAGGAGTCAAGGGGTATAAGTGGCTTGGAGGCTAGAGTAAGGCTTGTCGCACGTGAGTGGCAGTTACACTCACATGCGACCCTTGTCAGCTATATGAGAGACTTGCGAATCACACGCCTATATATGCGGTTGACCGTACACGTGTGAGGCAATTATATAACCGCCACATGCAGTTATATAACTCCCTTAACTGTTGTCTTAAGACCCCTATATATAGGAGTGTTGTCT
This sequence comes from Linanthus parryae, assembly GCA_023055425.1. Taxonomy (NCBI): domain Eukaryota; kingdom Viridiplantae; phylum Streptophyta; class Magnoliopsida; order Ericales; family Polemoniaceae; genus Linanthus; species Linanthus parryae. The sequence continues at coordinate 137,770,770 of JALGPY010000004.1, read as the reverse complement.
TTTGTTCTAAGTTCAGTTCTTTTGGCTATCATCACATACTGTCTCTCTCTCAGACCATTGACAAGACTTACTCTTACCATTGCTTACTCTTACTGTCTGTCTATTGTGCTTTGTGTTCTTGTCTATTGCAGGTACATGTCCAGATCTCTCTACCAACATCCCTAATCCACACAAGTTAAGGGTGAATTTGAACTTTATAGCCTTCACAAGGCTAATTTTGTCCAAAAAACTGAATTTGGAAAGTTACGCTACCAAGTAATAGAATAAGTACACGTAGGTGTGAGTGACAACATTGTTTGGTCGTCATATGGGGTGTAAGTGAAATTTTCCAAACTAAAAGGGGTGTAAGTGAAGATCAACCAATGTGATGGCCCTTTTTTAATGAAAGCTTCCGTCTTTTCAAAAAAGAAAAAAATAATGGACTGAACTGAAACATCGAACAAGGGTTAAGCAAACATTTCAATTTTCGAAAAATGAAGGGGAAGTAATGGACTGAACTGAAACATCGAACAAGGTTTATGGAATAGGAACAGTACATTTCAATTTCTGAAAAAATGAACGGGAAGGGCACTGAGTTCCAGGTTTCGCAAAGTCGGAGATCAGTGGGCGAGAGAGAGATAGAGAGAGAGTAGAAGACGAAGGGGACGAAGCGGCACATTCAAAATATTTATATTCTATCATATGTTTTATATGCATTTTTAAATATGATGCAGCTATTACAAGCAAACTTTTAAAATAACTCGAAGGTAGAGTTTACAGGTTAAGGGTGGATTAACCTTTATAGCATTTGCAAGGGTAAATCTATGAAAAAAATCGAATTTGGAAAGTTACGTTACCAACTAAGAGAGTAAGTACACGTAGGGGTGGGAGTGACAACGAGGTGTAAGTGAAATTTTCCAAACTAAAAGGGGTGTAAGTGAAGATCAACCAAAATTGAGGAGGTGTAAGTGAAAATTACCCCATTCGTAATGATCATTTTTTTTTTTTTTAAAATGCAATGATCTTTCCCTTTTAAAATGCAATGATCTTTCCCTTCGGCTGTGATGACCCTTATTTATAGGAAAGATGATCTTTTTTTAATGAAAGCTTCTTTCTTTTAAAAAAAAAAAGAAAAAAAGGAAAAAGAAAAAAGAATGGACTGAACTGAAACATCGAACAAGGGTTAAGCAAACATTTGAATTTTTTGAAAATGAAGGGCACGTAATGGACTGAACTGAAACATCTCACAAGGTTGATCGAATACATTTCAATTTCTCAAAAAAATGAACGGAAAGGGCACTGACTCTGAGTTCCAGGTTTCGCAAAGTCGGACATCAGTGAGAGAGAGAGAAGAAGACGAAGGCGACGAATCGGCGCATCGAAAGCAGAAAGTGCGATGGATGTTGACACTGCTTGGCCGGCTTTCAGTCCGCGTCTGTATTGGCATCTCAGAGAAGGCTTCGCCGCCGTCAACCACTCATCTTCCGCCTCTTGCCCTCCTTGCCTCCGAAGGTGAGATATCCAATCTCCTCATCGGAGAGCTACTCTATATTGAGGCACACGGCCGATTCTGGATTTGTGAATTTGATTAGCTTTCTGGTAACTGTGTATGCTAGATGAACAATAGTTGTACGATTTCACACCTGCCTTTTAAACATTATAGCTCGATTCAGAGGAAATTAACTGAATCGAGCTATAATTCTTCCTTGAGAGCTCTGGTTTGTCTACGCAAATTGCATACATCGCTCTACATAGTTTGTGTTTGTCTTTTTTAAGTTTCGGTAATTTTTTGTGTTCTGTTACATAATTATACTCTGATGCAAGTGATATATGTCACCATGATAGTCGTATAAGTTGTTAACGTTATAGGACGGAATGAATATAAATTTATAACTGAGTCGAAGTCGCGTAACTAGGTAGCTTGAACTAAATAGAAAAATATTTCACAAATTTACTGCTTCCATAGGAGAAAAATGTACAAAATCTTGTTTTATAAGGAAGTTTCATCGGGATGTGAAAATATCTAAACAATTCATGTTTTGGAGGGGTTCAAAATAATTCATTGGTTAAAGCATTTCGGAGAAAGAAGGAATCCATTAAGGCCATGTTTCGACTCATGAGACATGGGTGACAGGATGATATAACAATTTTGCACTAGGTGTGTCGATATAAGGATGTTTCGGTATGGAATATGTATAGGGTAGCCACCTCTTTTACATGTACAGGGAAGGAGGTAGTATAAGTTCGATTAGAGAGTTGATTGTTGATGCGATTTTCTTTTACATGCAATTTTCGTAAAATCTGACTTCTTACTAGAAACCAGCTGCTGGATTGTGCTATTATTTTAGATGACATTTGGTGTTTAGCTAATGGTAGAAACGTGAAGTTTAGATGGGTTCCTAGAGAAGCTAATAGTGCAGCAGATGGCATCACTAAAATCTGTGGTGATAGTAGAGGTAGGAGGGTGGTAGATGATGTCAACAATCTAGAACAAGTAGTTCTAGATAGGATGTAACTTTGCTTTTCTTTGAAATTCTATTTTGGACAAAAAAAAAAAAAAATTTTGCTCACCAAACATATATTATAAATTTCGATTTAACTTCATATCCCCCTTTACATAGATTAACCTCATATCTTACGGGATTCATTATCCCACCTTTTAATATCCCAAACCCGAACATGGCCATTTGATTTCTCAGCAACGTCATTTGTCACTTCCTCAGTTAAGTTCTTTGGGATTTGATGTCTCGAAGAGGGGAACAGTTAGAGTGGGAGGGACTAAAAGTGTATTGAACTGAATCCAAATCTATGTAATAGTGGATTAAAATTGAAGAAGGTCAAATACAAACTGGACAGAAGTATATAATGAAATGCGATCTGGTGTTTGTAAGAACTTAATTAAGTGGGTCATCTTACGGTAAAGGTAAATCTGCGTCATCTCATATGAGGTTCAGTCTCCACTCTGCTCTCCTTATAAACTTTCTCTCTGAGTTTTGGCGGGTGTGCTTGGTTCTCTGTAGTAAATGTTTGGTTTCAGTTTCTGGTTGTTCTGATTTGGCACTCTTTGACATTTCAATGAGAAAATCAAATCACTTGCGGAGATGGTAACTCATAGTTCCCAGTTTGATCCTAAGTTACCAGGAGCAGTGATAGCAGAAGCTATCGACAGAGAAGCAGTTCGAGAAGCTTCGGTCTCCAATCCAGCAATTCGAGAAGCTGAGATCTCGAAAACTAGGGTTTCTACTAAATTAACTTAATTCTTCTTCATTCATTTATTCAAATAAACTGACCCGGACACGTCTTTAATTACTAATGGCCAAACAACTACTTATCCAAGACCCCTCTAACAATTTACCTAGTAACGATAAAACCCCCAAACAAATAAAGTAACCCTAAACTCTTAATAATTAAATAAACGACTAAATTAATTAACCAGGAGGCATCCAGTTCCCATCCCGGTTCCCACGCCGTGTCCTGAACTCCTGATACGGGTTCGTATCCGTATCAAGCACGGATTGTTCCGGTTCGTAAACTGGGAACGGGAACACGGAGTGCAATACCCTATGTAATTCAGTACGATATGGGTAGGGTTCTTTCGAAATTTCGTAGGAGTTTTATCTACTTTTGCAGATTATTAAGTAAAAGACTGCCAAATATATGCAATTGTTTCAAGTCAAAGATTTAAATGTATCTTAGCAAATTTAACAATAACGTCCCCTTCTATATAGATAATTGAGTGAAAATAGTAAAAAGATACAGATCGCCAAATGTATCATCGTTCTGGATCACTAGTGTTCCATGTTTCGGAACGAGTGGTCCAATTCACAATTCCCCGAGGTACGAACGAATTGTGGTAGCACTGGTTTGATCATTGGGGCCTGCTGAGTTCTCGCTAGATGGAGGGGAACCTGTCTTAAAGAATGGAAATGCAATCCCTGAAGTGAACCTCTGGTCACTCCAAAACATTAAGATGCCCATTGGTGTCTTTGGTTGATTGACTACATCGTCCTGGAATGCTTCTACATTTCAGTTACTTTAAAATTTAATTGATGAGGGTGAACAAAGTATGCCTATGGTACTTTTTGGTGAACATACAGTTCCTTGAGAAGATGTTGAGCCAATACTTAATATAGATTGCGTAACGGGTAAGTATCATATAATTGGTAATATACTTTTCTAATTAGTATAAAGATAGGTTGGTATTTAGTTAGGCAATCAACTGACACCATGATATATGTCCTGGTGTAGTTCAAGGTTAAGCTTCCTGCAGATAGAATCTGAGATTCGCAAACTGAATGAAAGAGTTGGGATGAATGGAACTTCAAGGTTCATTTTAGAAGATATTCTAAACATTATGTTTATGCTCCTTACAACTGTGGGGGTACACACCTTTAGGACTTATCCACCCCTCTTTTCTTCTCAATATAAAATATACTAGCAAATATGAATTTGATGCTCCATATGTGTTAATTGTTATCTTGAACGCAATCACACCTAACTAAGACATTTTTTTTTTTTGTTTATCGTTCATCCTACTTCTTGAATTACATACATCTTTGATTACCTCAGTTTACAAAGGTGTTGTAGTATTTACCAGCTTCCCTTCTAATGACAAAAGCTTTTGTATTAAATATCCTGATTTTACTACTAAATATTTAATCTCCTCTTAGTTACTCATTCCCATAACTTCTTTGTATGGCTTTACTAGTCGTGAATGTGATTCTAGATTACTACTGCAACTTTGGGCATCCATATGTTCTGGCAGATTAGAAAAGCTTAATTGCATTTCTCTTATGTTTTCAATCTTCTAAATTTCAACTAAAATCCTAGTAGTTTTGACCATATCAGATTTTAATCTCTTTCTATGCTCATGTCTCTGCTTAGAGCTACTCTGGCTCGACATTTTATAACTCGAGATTACTATTAGAACTTTCAAGTATTCTTAACTCGATTGATTCAGTAGTTTGCGTTGCATTATTTTACAACATGAGAATCCACTCTTCCATAGCGTTTCCGTTGCTTAAACAAGTCTGCTTCATCCACGGCCTTATCTTCGATTTCTTGTTTTTGAGGTACTGACACTTAACTACCACACAGTTTGGAAGAACTGACACTTCGGTATATGCATTATTGAAATTCACACTTAAGTACATCAACTATACAAAAAAGCTACATCATGCACCAATTTGACATTCGGCGTGAATTTGGTCCGGAAACCGCTAGTGACGTCGCTTTTAGGTAGGGATACCTCTCTCTCATCCCCTCTGTAACTCTTCTTTCTCTTCTATCATGTTTTCTCTTCAGAAAATTAAGTTAACCAAGCTTCTTCTATCTCATTAGTTCCCTTAAGTAGAGGGTACTATTCTCCTTGATTCTGACCCATCTTTTAATTGAACCAGTGAAGGTAGTAAATCTAACTTGAAAATTGACTTGGGTTTTCATTTTATTTATTTGTGCTACTGAATTACCAACTATGGAATTCGGCGACCCATCTCTCCCGGATTCCACCTGACCACCCAAAACGAATTCCTCAAATTAATCAAACCCAAACAACCTCCATCCTAGTAAAACGGTTAATTTCAAGCAAGTAGACACGATTAAGACTCCAATTAAACGGGTTTACCACCTTCAAACTCTGCGGCTAGATACAGCCGTACTCCCAAACTGATCCACAGCTTTGACTCAACCAAACCAGACCTCGTCAGTCTTCTTCACCAATTAACCTTCAATTCGTTCAAACCCACACAACGATGAAAATGTTCCATTCCTCTTTGCTGTTTTGCATATAGAAAGAAGTACTGTAGAAACTTATCAATGGATTTTGTATTGAGTGACCTGTTCGCAGGAGCAAGCAGTAATCAAAGGTTTGAAAATGTTTTCGGTTCATACGATGTGAGTAGACGGGGCATCGAGAAACAACATGAACGGAGACTGATCGGTTTGTGACTCGCTATCCCATCCCCTGGGTTTGTTTGAAGTTAGTGTGGCGAAGGAAGAGATAGGGCAGAAGAGGAGAAAGAAGTGAAAATAGAGTAAGAGAGAGAGAGGGGAAGGGCAAGTGAAATGACCAAATTCTCCCCGCCTAAAAGCGACATCATTAACGGTGTTCTGACCAAATTCACGCTGACTGTCAAATTGGAGCGTGATGTAACTTTTCTGCACAGTGCATGTATCGAAGTGTCAATTTCAATATTGCATGTGCCGGAGTGTCAGTTCTCCCAAACTGCATGGTAGTTACATGTTAGTTATTCGTGTTTTTTGTTTACTTTCTTTGATATTCTTTTGCGTTCTTATGGAGTTTCAGCACACTTACACTAGAAAGTCACGTAACTAAAACAATTTGAAGATATCCTTTTAACAATAGGACTTACAATGTGATTGATGCACGAGGCAATAAAATCCCCAGCACTAGAAAACCTGATTGACCTTGACCTTTTCACTCTCGTGTCGATGAATTTCTATGTGTGAAACCTTCACAGATCTTTCACTTTCTCTAGAAATTAGTTATATTATTTCAAACACTATAAGCCTTCATGTTACCATACAGTATGTGATTAACTGTTTCTTCTAAACATGAGCTAAGCAACTTTCTTTTATTTGATATTCTCTCTTCCTTCATGAATAAATGACTCTGAGTTGAAGCTATTTTGGTCTGATGACTTCTTGCATCTCTGCATTCCACCAGAATGTTTCCCTTAGGTTAAGAGTAGCTGGTCCTAATTTACCATGGACTTGTCAAAATTTAGTTGCTCTTTTCTCCGTCCTGCATGCTTTTCCTTTGCTTTATCATATATTCGTTAGATTGCTTATTGACATTAATCAAACTTCTTATTTCTGGGAATGGATTGTTTCTCACGACTTTGATTTAAATAATTTTGCCATATTATGGCAGGACTTGTGAATGCTTCATTTACTGGTGTGTTTTCTCAAGATTTAAGAAGTTACAAAGCTTTCTGCTCATGTCATGTCCATGATGTGACTATAATTTATGTACCATAAAACATCCTTCATAAGAACTGAAATTGGCTGATAATAGAATCTACGGGGTGAGGTTCAAACTGTTTATGTGTGACTGCAAACAGGTAGTTGCGATATAGTTGGTTGAAAGTAGTGGAAGTTGAATGGTTACACATTTTTGGAATTTTCGAAACGTTTAACGCCGAAGGTTACACCCCTCCTTATATAATGGTATAGATCATTGATATTACAAGACCTTCTAGGAAAATTTTGCTGTCTGCATATCATGTCATAAAAATTATCATTTCGACGTCAGATGTTCTAACCAGTCACCCAAACATAATTGTGAACTTTTATCCTTCCCAACAATGTACCCATGTGAAAGAAGCTGATCACGGGCTTAAGTTTGCTTCCGACCAACATTGGCGAAGGTCCTTTGGTTCTGTTCTGCTCCACCAATATAATGAAAGGGGAAAAAGAAGGGAGAAACACACTTCTTTGGTTGGTATATTAAACTCTGTTTGGTCTGGGGATTTGGTCTTGGACTTGCAGTACCCATTAGATTTTTTCTTGGAGCAAAATCATATAAATCAGTGCACTTTAATTGTCTTCCCATTTGGCCACACAGATCTGGTAAAAGGGCCAAAATTATGGGGGACCATTTCTCTGTCATGCAATCTTTATGGTTTCCGTTTCACTCTGTGATGTTTATCTTTCCAAAACAAGACAATAGTGGAGTGTAGTAAGCTGGTATGAAGTGAACTACCACACACATATTGGGAAGAAAAGGAAAGTAAATGTTGGCTGCGTTTGCCAAACTAACTTTCATGCTTGGTTTAGATGTACGCATTCAGATGAATGCTTTTGCATGCTCGACCCTACTTGTAGCTTCTTGGGGAAGTGGATTTCTACGCGGTAAATGTGGTTTTATCGTGTTTAATTCGTGTCGGTGCACTTTCTCCCCGTGTCAATCCTAACTTTTGATGGAAGAAAAGGAAGGAAATATTGTCTGCGTTTGCAAAATTAACTTTCATGCTTGTTTGTGCGAAATGTCATTTTGTCGCGTAGAATTAGTGTCATCTAGTTTCTCCGCTTGTCAATCATAGTTGTTGAGGAGGGTAAAAGGAAAGTAAATGTTTCATCCGATTGCAAAATTAATTTTCATTATAATTTCAGATTTTAGTTAAGTGCCTGCTCTTCTCGTTTGCTCCTCAATGAACGTTTCAAATGAATGTGTAACCCGTGATTGTTTGTTGTTAGAAGAGAGACAACTATGAAGAACTGGCTTTGGCACTATGGCATTCTAATTTGGTTGCCACTATCCTGTTACTGGATGTGAATTGCAATAAATCGTTTATCACACTACCTATGCTCAGTGTAGAGAATCTATGGCTATGATTAGGCATTGCAAAATTAAAGTAACCATGCTAATATAATACTGAGGAATTATATTATGTCGCAGGAAGTAATAGTGGGTTCATGTAACTTGAGCAAACGAAGGTCAGCATAATGGAAACCGACAGAGTTTGCAGTGCTCTTGCTCTATTCATGGTTAGTAGTATAGCTTTCTCCAAAATCTTTTGCTGTCACCTGTTGAGATACGAGGACTAGTTTGGAACGCACATCTTCACCAGTAAATTTAATATTTTATGTTTACAGTTAGGCTCATTTTTTATTTTTATGCTTGCAAGTTCCCTTCTTTCTTTTCCTCCAATGACTTGTTTAGCTAAGATCTAACAGATTTTCCTCTTCCTTGACAGCGCTTAGCTCAATGTAGGGAAACAAGGATCCCATTTCTGAGATGAGAGGTAAGAATTCTTGTTTTCTCCTTTGGTTGGTGCGGAAGCTGCACTTACATAAATATCAAAGCAATAATCTGCCTAGAATTTACCTGGAAAAAAGAAAATTACTTGCACATCAGTCAATTCTGGGACTCTTATGAAGTTAAATCGTGTACTGCATTTTTAGAATGTTCATTAGTGTAGTTCACCAATATGCACAAGAGATCAATTATATTGTCAAATTTATATATGGGTAAATTTCACTTTCACCCCTCAGTTTAGGAGGATCTTCACTTACACCCCTTCTTGTTTGGAAATCTTCACATACACCCCTTCTTATACCCAAACTTGATTTCACTTATACCCCTCTTGCGATTCCGTCAGTTAGTGGGTGGGGGTATCCCCCCAAAACAATATTTTTGGACAATTTTGCCCTCAAATAGTCTCTAATGTCCATTGATACCACCCCACCTTGACTACCACCGACAACGACCTCCCCCTCAACATAACCGAGTACCCTTCTTCCGCATCACCGACGAAGAAACTACTCATTAAAAAATCCCAATAAGATGTAGAAATCATACTACAAAAAAGAAAATACCCAAAAAAAAAAAAACGCAGAAAATTACAAAATTATCTATCTAGGGAATCACTGTGGAGAATTCTTATGCTTGTTCGTGGTATCTCTTCACCCACCGTATGTTTCAAACTCTGAAGGATAGTTATTTCTTTTTGTTCGTCGATGAATTGGGTGTTGTCCTAGATGCAAAATTTTAGGGTTTTTTTCTCCATATAATATGGTGAATGATCTTAGATTTCTCCCGACTGTGAAGTAAACGAAGGTTTTTACTGTGAAATTTTCAACAATTGGTTGAACAAAGAGTAAGATTGAGATTGGTTTGAGTTTGGAGGTGATGATTCTCATTTGAGTTGTGGTTAAATTAGGTTGTGGTCGATAGGTGGTTATTGAGGGAGGATCAACAAAAACTAGTACAACAACAACAAGTCCAACTAAAACCTCCAACATCACGAACATCAAATATGGTAACTCAACCTCATATTTGAACCTTCTTCTTCTCCTCCAATTGTAAAACCAAAATCTCAAAATCCAGATCAAACAATTCACATTATATAGATCCCCTTTTGTTTTTCATCATCTCTAATCATCAACACTCTAACTTTACTACCCAAGACCTGGTTCTCACTTCCACCTAAATTAACAAATTCAAATCAACCCTACAACTTGAACTTCAATTTCCAGAAAAGTAAAGGGAGAAGGTTTTGTACAGAAATTTGGGCAAGTGCACATTCCCATCCCAGCACAGGTACAGCCCACCCTCCACCATTGCCTCCAAACTCACTCTCTTCCGTCGCTGCCAATAGAATCAGACCCAACTGTCTGTCATCGGACCACCACAACGACACAGAGAAAGATGGCAATAGCCGTCGGTCTCGTTGACCGCTAAAAAAGAACCCCAAAGAAGAAGACGTCGGATTCGTCGAAATCTGGAGATTCAGTTGAGGATGGTGGGTGGAAGACGAGAGAAGCGGCGGTGATATAGAGGTCTGATGGTGTTTGGTTAGTTAATTTGGAGGCGTTGAAGGAGGCAGTGATTTGGGGTGTATTCAGCAGTCAGAACGTTGTTATGAGAAGAGAGAGTCGATAAAGTTATAGAGAGAGAGATGAACAGAAGGAAGATAGGATTTTGTTACTCTCCATCCTTATCTGTCCAAGGGTATGATGGTCTTTTTAGGAATGTCGGTGCTCTCCGTCAGATACAAGGGGTGTAAGTGAAGATTTCCAAACTAGAAGGGGTGTAAGTGAAGATCTTCCTAAACTGAAGGGGTGAAAGTGAAATTTACCCTTTATTTATTGTTATAAGCTTATATGTACTATTTTCGAGAGTAATAAGCTTCTATGTAGTTAATAATCCAGTAGTAACTTTTGATTTTGTTTCTGTTTTAGTTTTTCTTTGGTTCACATTTTGCTGGCTCTTTACACTCATCTGCAACGAAAAAGTAAAACAAAAATATACTGCACTTTATTAATCGTTGATAATATTAATAAAATGCGTATTTGTTTCTTACATGACGTAATTGTTTTGCAATTGGGAATATATCCTTTATGTTTGTGATGCTCAGAATACTGACTAGCTGCAGTATGATAAGCCGCAGATAACCAATACCTACTCTAGAAGGAAGAAGAATTCTGGGCACTAATGTGGGTGATTGATTTGGTGGCTGGTTTGACTTGATTGCTGATTGATTTGATTTCTGATATGCTTATCAGTTTTGATTAATATTGATTCCTGAATTGGTGTGTCAATGTGAATCACGATAATAGGGAAGATTGTATTTTCTAGTTTCAAAGGAAAGGGTGAGAGTAAATAGTCAAGAATCCTTATGATTACGGGCATTCACAATTATAGTCATTGGAAAGTTGAGAGGCGAGGTTCTCAAAATCCTGGACTTTCATTTTAATAAACACCATATCCTTTACCAGTGTGTTCCTTGTTGGCTTATCTTTTCCGAGTTCTATCAAATCGGCATCAGAGCACTCGATCCTCTCACGGCGCAGAAGAAGGTGGATGCACTGATTGAGAGAGTGGAATCAGTTGAAGGTGAGTGGAGAAAAGAGTTCTCTGTTGTTTAAGAAGAGCTAAGCAGGTTGCCTAAATTGGAGAAAAACCTATTGCTCATGATGAGGCAGCGCTGATCTTTCAGAGAAGCAAAAATGCAATGCCAAGCGAAGCTGACCAAGGATTGATACCCACCGCAATGGCACATATTGCTATAGCAGGCAACACCACAGCAGCCTTGAGTATTCACACTTCAACGACAATTCCAGAATCGGTCTGCCCTCCAGATGACTCTTCACGTCGTCTGGAACTGCCTACATATGATGGGAATAATCCAGAGGGTTGGATTTTTCGCATCGAGTGGTATTTTTCTCTCAATCACTTGTCAGAAAATTGAGTCAGCAGTCATTGGACTGGAGGGCGACGCTCTGGTTTGGTACAAGTGGGAGTATAAGATATGCCCAATAAGGACATGGGCGCACATGAAGATATTGGCCCTTCAACGTTTCAAGCCAACCCATGATGGTTCCTTATATGCTTCTTTGCCGAAGTGTTGATGTGACATCCTGAAGGGATAAGTCAGATCATGTATACTTCTCAACGTGCAGAGGATAGACTGCATATGTTACAGCCATACTGCCAAAACCCAAGCATCCAATCTCATTTTCGTCCCTTCTCTAGCCCATCTGTTACCAATTTCCCCATGCCAAGTACTCAATGGCATGGCTTACTGCTAAGACCCACCTTAATCCACACAGCTTGGATCAGGCCCAAAAAGTCCAGATACCTCTAAAAATTCAGTATGCTGGTATGCCTCCTCCATCCTTGACCAAAGGCCGGCCATTTCGCCGTATGATCGTGGTTTGTGTCATCGTTGTGATGAAAAATATCACATCGGGCACTTTTGCAAACAGCGACGGTTTTAGTTGTGTGTAATGATGGAGACATTCCAGCGGAAGAACTTGGTGAGTAGATGGAAGATTAGTCCCTAGCCTTCCTCTCGAGTTTCCGAACTCGCTGTTAGGGCTCACAACGCCTCATACCATGAATACTCAGCGGGTGGATGAGGAGGTGGCATTCATGATTGATATTGGAGCTTCTCATAATTTGATATCGTCTTAAGTGGTTGAGCAGCTAGAAGTTACCACTTATAGGTCAATTTGGAGTCTGTGGGTAGTGGTGGGATGACAGTCCCTGGGTTGGAAGTAATTGCTGACTCCGTACTGTTGTTGCAGTGTACCCGAAATATTATATGGGGATCCAAGTTTGCACAAAACTCGGATTTCTCTTCGAGCAATGAAACGTACAATCAAACATAAGTGTGATGGATATCTTCTGGGGTTTAGAATCCTTGAGGTAACTGAATCAATAAAGTAGACACGTGAAATTCCTCTGTCTTTCCCCACTTTTAATTAAGTATGAGGAAGTATTTCACATGCACCAAGGTTTACCACCATCTCGTTATAGGGACCATGCCATTGTGCTCAATGATGGCAGGGCTCCTATCCGCGTGCGTCCATATAGATACCCCCAATTGCAGAACGACGAAATTAAAAGATTAGTTGCAGAAATGCTTGCAGCAAAGATAGTCAGGCGAAGCACTAGTCCCTTTTCGAGCCTAGTTTTGTTGGTAAAGAAGAAGGTTGCGAGTTGGAGGTATTTTGTGATTATCGTGCGCTGAAAAGGAGATAATACCACCATAAGTTTCCAATCACAGTCATCGATGAACTCCTCGATGAGCTCTATGGTGCCCGCGTCACCTTGTTCACATAATTGAATCTGAAGTCCGGCTACTATCGGATTCGTGTGTAGCTTGCTGACGTACAGTAAACTGCATTTCAGTCACATGAAGGTCATTACGATCTCTTAGTAATGCTATTCGGTCTTACCAATCGCTTATGAATGAGGTTTTCAATCCATTCTTGCATAAATTTGTTATGGTATATTTTGATGATATCAATTGCAGCCCACGTAGAGCATTTGCAACTGGTTTTGGAGGTCTTGCGTCAATACCAACTTTAAGCCAGGCGCTAAATATGTTTATTTGCCCAAGGCAAGTTAGAATATCTCAGGCATATTATTTCAACGGACAGTATCGTTGCAGACATTGTTAAAAGTTACAGCAATGATGAGTTGGCCTCCTCCGACCAATCTTAGAGAGCTGCAAGGATTACTGGAGCTAACGGGGCAATATCGCAAATTTGTTGGTGGGTATGGGCACATTGTGTAGCCGTTAACCGATCAATTGAAGAAGGATAATTTCGGTTGGACAGATGAGTCACACCTAGCTTTTCTAAGTTGAAGGAGGCAATGCGTGATGTGCCTGTGCTAGCACTCCCCGACTTTAAATAACCTTTTGTTGTGGAAACAAATGTGCCAGGTTTTGGATTGTGGGTTGTTCTCAAGCAAAACCATAGCCATGTTGCCTCGTACCGCCAGGTTTTGTCTCCAAGGGCACACACCAAATCAATCTATGCGCGAGAGCTAACGGCTATTGTATTGGCCATCCAGAAATGGACTTTGAGAACGGGTCAAAAAAGTCTCAACTTCTTACTCGAGCTACGCGTCGTATCAAATAAACACTAGAAATGGCTTGCCAAACTGTTACGCTATGACTTTGAGATTCAATATCGTCCAGGTCTTCAAAATAGTCTTCAAAATAAGGTTGCAGACGCCTTGTCCTTGTGGAACTCGCAGCCTCTTTCTCAGCCTTGTCTGTTCCTCACGTTATCCCCGCTGCAACAACATATTGAATTAGATCCTTATTTTCCAGTCATTCATAAGGGATTATCACAATGTTTGCCTAGGAAGGAGGGGTCTCACTGGATCATGGTTCTTTTCTATACAAAGGAGGCTTGTGTTGGGAGATCAAGCACCGCGAGAGAGGAGCACCATAGTATGATTCGGGACACCCACTTACCCAAATGGTCAACCTTATGAGTTAGGACCAAAAATCTAACTATATTAACCATGGACATCATGTCCACCATCCCGATGTGGGACAAACCGCTCACACATGATACCCAACATTCTCCCTTCATGTGTGAGCCTTCCAGACCACCTGCTGTAACAACACATGAATTTGACTGTCCATAGGAATATTTAGTCACCATTCATGATAGACCCATCCATGAGAGCACCGCACATCTCACCTATTGATTCACCACGGCAGCTCGCACGAACCGTTGGCTCTGATACCACTTGTTGGGAGATTAAGCACCGCAAGAGAGGAGCATCATAGTATGATTCGGGACACCCACTAACCGCTTACACATGATACCTAACAGCTTGGTGCTCCCGCCGAACCCGCTGTACATGCCATAGTTGCTCCAAGAACAGCACTGTATTGCCATTGGCGGTCTTTCATGTGCTTTTAAGACTTGCCAGCGGCTTATTAATGATTTGTTTCGGGTAGGAATAAAGAAATCGGTGGAGGAATTCGTTGCTCATTGTTTGATTTTGCCAACGGAGCAAATATTAGCTCAATCACTCGCTGACGTATTGCAGCCATTTCCGGACATGACTTGGGAGGACATATCAATGGATTTTATTTAAGGCTTGCCTCGTTCCGTTGGGTATGATACTATTCTGGTAGTGATGGATCGCTTATCAAAATACGGACATTTTATTCGTCTGGTACATCCATTTTCCGCTTATCAAAATGCGGACATTTTGTTCATCTGCTACATCCATTTTCTGCAATCACAGTAGCATATGTATTTGTTTGAGACAACTTTAAGCTTCACAGAGTTCCATCGTCTCTGATGGAGACAATATTCTTGAGCCTTTTCTGGAAGAGTTGTTCAACCTTCAAGGGACACAACTCAAGCACGGCACGGCTTATCATTTTCAAACTTGCTGGCTTACGGAGGCGGTGAACTGATGCGGTGAGACTTATTTGCATTGCTTATCGACTTCAAATGCTGGAATCCACCAACGTTGCTTATCGACTTCAAATGCCTGAATCCACCAGCGGAGATCAAGTATAGCATGTATCCTTACTACGCCCAACTCTTGGGGCTGAGCAAGTTGCTTAACAGCTAGTTGAGTCTGAGGCGGTCTTGTGAGCTCGGAAAGCTGGTACAGAAGCTGCTGAACGTTCCAATGTATTGTTTAAATGTAAGAACCTAACAGGGCATGATCCACCTGAGAGGACGGTGTGCTTTGATCTCTAAATATCCCGATTTTCACCTTCGGGGCAAGGTGAAAGTTCAGGCGGCTGGTAATGATAATCCCCAGATAATCAAGGGCGGACGCACACTTGGGCGGGGGTGGGCCTATTGCCACCCTGAATTTTTTTTCCTCTACTACAATTTTCAGTTTTTTGTCAAAAAAATTCATATACCCCCCCCCCTCTCTGAAATTGCACAAAGTACTCCAGTGTCTGTTGAAACTACTTAAGATAAACACAAATATTTGTTATTTAGGCCCAAAATTCTCACTATATAACAATTTAGGTCCAAAACTCTCACTATATGTAGATTTAGGCCCAAAATTTCGTGTCATTTTTGTTTACTCTGCAAGTATAAATTGTGTCCCCCTGATGAAGAATCTTGCGTCCGCCCCTGCAGAAAATCAATACCGCTCTGTCTCATCTCTTCCTCCCCAATTTGACTTTAACCACTATTCACTGGGTCACTTTGACTCGTTGGTTTGGATAGTGATGCAATTTGTGGATAGTTTTTTCATGGTGTTGTAGAGTAAAAGTTGCTCTACAACACGGCGAAAAAATTATCAGAAAATCGCATCATTTTGCTATCAAATCACCCGTTCAAAGTGACCCAAATACGAATCAAAAAGTCAGAATGGGGAGGAAGAGCTGAGACGGAGTGGTACTACTCTAAAAGGAAGAGAATTGTGGGCACTAATGTTGGTGATCTATTTGGTTGCTGGTTGACTTGATTGCTACCAGTATTTGCCTGTTTGGTTTAATATATGATTTGTTTATCAAAATTGATTAATGCTGATTCCCGAATTGGCGTGCCAATGTGAATTGCAATATTGGGGAAGATTCCAGGAACTCACTATTTATAGCTTCGAATGTGCGACTATGACTACTCTCTGTAGGTGGGAAATTCAAATTTGCGCCCTCGGTGAATGAACGGTTTGTGCTACCACCCTGGGTACTCGCCAAATGTACACTAGGGCCAAGAAATTAGTAATGTTTTAGTAAAATCAACCTTCAGTGTTCAATTATTATCATTAAAGTATCTTAAATGTACAAAAAAATAGTAAACAATATTATTAATGTTTTAATAATGAATTCTCTCATAGTGTTATGATAGAAACTGGAACAGATTAGACAACAAGGAACACACAAGTAAAGGGAGTGGTGTTTATTGAAGTGAAAGTTCAATAATTGCGGGTATTCAGAATTGTAGTCATTGGAAAGTGGAGATGCCAGGCTCTTGAAATCCCGGACTTTCATTTCAATAAACACCATTCCCTTTACTTGGGTGTTCCTTATTGGCTAATCTGTTCCAGTTTCTATCATAATGAGAGAATTCATTTTATTAAAACATTAATAATATTGTTTACTATTTTTTGTACATTTAAGATACTTTAATGATAATAATTGAATACTGAAGGTTGATATTACTAAAATATTAATAATTTGCCCTAGTGTACAAGTGACGAGTACACAGGGTGGAAGCACGAAAGGTTCATTCACCGAGGGCACACATTTGAACTTCCCACCTACGGAGAGTAGTCATAGTCGCACATTCGAAGCTATAAATAGTGAGTTCCTGGAGTGAACCTTTTCGCCTTTTGTCCTTCAATTTTTTCGCTTCTTCGTCTCCGGGGGTCTGTTCTGTTCCCTTCTCCGTAAATCAATCTATAGTGAGACAGTTTTAGCGATTCCCGAGAAAGATGTTGAATCCGCGTGCTCAATCTCTATTCCCGTACGCCGCCGCATCCGCGTCAGCCGCTTCCTCCTCCAGGGGTACAGCTAATGCTCCTCCGCCCAACTCACCCTACCCAACCATAGATCAGTTGATCAATTTGATTCGTGAGAATCCTGAGTGTCGAGGACAAGCTATCAGCGCTCTCAGTAAGGTATAATCAATTGATTAGTATCAAAGAACTTTGATCATGCGCAAAGTGAATTTTGATAGTCTGATTAAGAATGAGATCACAGAAATAGTTGGTTCGAGATGAGAATTTGACGATTTTTGTTTCTATGTTTCGACTTGCCATTCCTGCTCTCTGCCATGTTGCTTCATTACTCCTCCTCAATTCATATTTTGATATGGTATGAAAAGAAATCGATCACATGTTTTAGGTTCTAGTAGAGTTTTTCCTTAAAAGGTGTTGTAGCTATGTCTTGTTTGGATTGAAAAATGCTAATATTTTTTTAATTCAACCTTTTCGTGTGTGACTACAAGTTCAGATTAAAGAATTAATCTGAACTAATCCAACCCAAACAAGACCTATGTGCTTGAGCGATTGCCAATTTTGATCCTTGATTATGAAATTTCAATTCAGTGGCGATTTTGCTTGCCAATCCTGCTCTGCGTGTTGCCTAGTTGATGTAGATTATTAATTACAGTTCCCTCGCCTTTTCTTTTCTGCTCCAACAATTTTCTGTACATTCATATATTTATAATTGGTTCTTGTTTGTTGTGTAGATCAGAGACGGAATATCATATCTGGCTAGTGCAATATGGCATTCTCCGTTGATTGTCACCATCCTGGTACAGGTATGGCCTGCTCTCTCTCTCTCTCTCTCTCTCACACACACACACACACACACACACACACACATTACTAGTTTTGTTGGGAATTGTTCTCGTTAGCCTTGTTGAGCGGCTTGTGATTAATACTGGAACACATTATATATTGCAGGAAGTGTTAGGGGCTTATAAGTTCCTCTCGCCGTTGAAGTTCAACAGTAAAGACATAGAGAGAGTTCGTGACACTCTCATTCTCTTTATGGTCAGTACTTACTGTCACCCCATGAATTAGAATTTGGCAACCTCTTCTTTCCCTTAATAGCACTGCAATAACTGTTCTACAAGCCGTAATATCTAATAAACCCTTTTCCGCTCTTTCGTGACAGTTTGTGGCTTCACATAAAGAAACGAAGAAGCTATTCATGGATGGTAGCTAGCAACCCCACCTTTTTATTTTTGTCCGTTCATTGAATTTAGAACTTGCCATTCTGTCATTAATCTTTTGGTTCCTTCCTATTCTATGCAGTTTCATATTGTATTTGAATTTGTCCATTGCAGCTCAAATTCCAGTTTATCTTTACCCATTCCTGAAGCCAATGGCCACAGTGACTGGCCAGCAAACAGATACCCTAAAGCTCGCCAGTTTGGGTGTCATTGCCAGCTTAGTGCAGGTTCGGACTTCTTGTGAATCCTTTTCCGCATTCTGTGTTCTGGTTGTTTATATCTGTTGCCCTTGACTCACGGTTCTTCCTCTCCATACTTATTTTATATTTTGAATTATCTTTGTTCTGCAGGATGATGATCCTGAAGCTGTGAAATTTCTGCTGGAAACAGATGTGTTTCCGCTGTGCCTGCACTGCTTGGAGCACAGCGATGAAAGATTAAATATTGTAAGTGCATTGCTTCTTTTTTTTTCTCTCTCGCAAACAATTACTACTATAAACCAGTTATGCTTACCTACCGATTGATCCTTAAAACTTCCTGATAAGTTTTTCTATTGCCGAGAGTAGAGAGACAATGTACTTTTTTAATAATATAAATAAATATAATTCAAACACATGAAACTTTGTAGATCTTGATATTTATGAAGCTAATAACGTAATCATTTAGCTTCTGATTTTGGCATGATGAATTTCCATCCAACTTAGATTAGCTTGGAGTCACTTGCTGCTTGGTGGAAGTGTAACTGATGTCAATTAGACGACCCCATCTTCTAGCAGTTCCCGTAGTAGGGTTAGCCATCCACTGATTATAAAGATGGTTTGTGCTTAGCCTCCAACTTCGAACCCGATGAATTTATGGGCCGGGCTTGGGGTTTGAGATATTGGCCCATGCTTGGCTTGGCACGAATGTGCTGATCTTCGAACTTGTGTATAGGATTTGTGCAAAATATTTTAAGCTCCAAGAGCAAATGGGTTGCTGTTCCATTAGGTAAGGAGACAAGCAAATGAACAATTTAATGATCAGGAAGTTAGTTCTTAAAGAGGCAATTCTGTAACAAAGGTAGTTGTCTACTTTTTGAGAAGGTAAGAAAGGTAGGTAAGTAATCCTAACTTATTTTGAGTATGTGAAAATTATAAATTATTTAAATAAAACATTTTAGCTCGTGGATTGGGTTTGGGCTTGGAAATCAGCCCGATGTGCAGTCCAGTATGGTTCGAGCCCATCTCAGACCTATGACCAGCCAAGAGTTGCAGTTTGTACATTGTAGCCTCATGCATGAATAGGCCAGTAATAGGGCATAAAACATTAGAGAAACGGGAATTTGTATGGTGTAGTTACCCTAAAGCTGTAATACTAACCCATGGCCACGTGCCTGTCCCACAAGGGTACATGTCACCTCTTACTTGTACTCTATATGCATTGTATCTCATTATCACCAGAGCTGTGAGACATGGCCCCTCGCGTATATTACATACGAACGGGGTCAAGGAGCTAAGTGGTTTGGAGGTCAGGGTGAGGCTCGTCGCATGCAAGGACTCGTCGTACTCGCATTGGACCCTTGTATGTTGTATGGAGACCTGCGAAGACCTCTCTATATGTGAGGTTGACAGTTAATTCAACAAGAGGATGTTATATAAGTTATATAACTTCTCGTAACTGTCCTCTTGAACTAGTATATATAGAGAGGTCAATAAGGTCATCCTCTTATAGAGGTTCGTATCCATTGAGGTTTTAAAACTATTGCAGACTGTCTCTCGAACAGTTATATAACTTCTCGTAACTGTCCTCTTGAACTAGTATATATAGAGAGGTCAATAAGGTCATCCTCTTATAGAGGTTCGTATCCATTGAGGTTTTAAAACTATTGCAGACTGTCTCTCTCGTATGCAACATACTTGGCTCATTCCCTTATCACTTATGATCTTCATGACCCCATGCTTGGATACACCTTTGGATCGTTGTTGTTGTTATATTCTGTATTGCAAGTACAAAGTGATCTCCCTCACTCCTATTCCTTATCTACAGATTGATCAGATTCGCTGTTTTGGTTAAAATACTTTTTTTTTTCTCTAGAAATTTTATGGTGTTATTATGTATCCTATGAATGGGAATATCTCGAAATGACAAATACTCACACTTATAAGCAATTGTCCAATGCACAGATTGCTGCCCGTATAATCTCCAAGTTGTTGGCGCAAAATGTATCTTACATCTGTGACAATCTAGATCGATTTCAAGCCTTGGTAGTGGTAATGAGGACCGTGGTAGATAGAATTGAACAAACATCGTCACAGCATCTTATGTTGCTGCTGTTGAGGGCTATCATCAACTGTTATTTTTGCTTGTCAACTTACAAGAGGTCAGTTTATGTAGTGATCCTGCTGGACTTTCTATTACAATTTTTGTTTTGTTTAGCATTATTTTGTAGAAACAGGTTTTCTTACACATCTTAAAAAATGTAGGTTTGCTGCCATGCTGAAACATTTCTTTCCAGCAAAGCTAAGAAGTGATCCAATCCTAGACATGTTGCGTGCTGTAAGCTTCCTCTTCAATTTTGGCTATTCCTGTTTCAACTTATCATACTATGAATACTAGTTGAACAATTCTATGTAGCATAGAAACTCAAGAAAATTGCATTTAAAGTTAAAAAAAAGGGTCAATTACGTATCTACCACTTCCAGTTTGGCATAATAATCCATGGCATCTACCACCTCCAGTTTCACAATCCTCTTATTATCACCTCCAGTTGCGGATTGCAAACAATCAACAACAGGGTTACTTTCCGTCCAAATTTGTCCGTTACTTAACGGTTTTCGAGGGGTAAAACGGTCAAATAAAAAGATATAAACACGAAGAACAACAACACCAAAAACCTCCGTAAAACCACCATCACCGCTACCACAGACTCAGAATCCGGCGATCATCAACGCTTAAACCACCATCCTTAGCGGCGACAAACACCACCGTCAGCACCACCCATACCATCACCGCCATCTCAAAACCCAAACAAAAAAAAAAAAAAAAAATTCAGCCCAACTCTCATCTCAGTTTCTCTTTCGAATTTAGGAAAATTCCTGATATCCCTATTTCAATTCCACATCTCCAATTGGATTTCCAGTTCTAAGTTCTTCAATTTGCAAAATTCTGGGCTGAATCAGATTTGTTAAATATCAACCGAATCCTCCGCGTAGTTGACGATGCTCTTCCTGGTGCTCACGATGGTTATCAGCGCAAATCTCGGTGCCAGCAAGTTCAGGACGCCACAACAGGACCTGAACAAGATCCGGAAGCACTTCTACCACACCCACCGCTCCCATCCGCGGTGGCCAGACCACCACTGCAACAACCACCGACACCGCCGCTTCTGGAGGAGATAGAGGTAGCGAAAGTGATTCAAAGAGAGGCAGCGAAAAAAATTCAGAGAGACAGAGAGGACAAATTGATTGTGTGAGGGAGAGAGTGAGAACGCGAGAGACAGATCCAACACCACAAACCCGTCATCTCTTATTTCTTATCCTCATGTTCTTTTTTTTTTTTTTTTTTTTTTTTTTTTTTTTTTTTATTACAAGCTTTTTTGAAGGACAGTTTTACCCCTGACAGAGTTAATAGATTTAACAAAAATCTATGCCATTTGTCGATTGTTTGCAATCAACAACCGGAGGTGGGTAATCAGCAAAATACAAACTGGAGGTGGTAGATGGATTATTATGTCCAATTGCAAGTGGGTAACATACCCAAAAAAAACTGTGTTATACCAGTTCTTTCTTCTGCAAGTTCTTGATCCAAACACTGTACTGCAGTCCAGAAAGGTTTCCGCATTATGTGGCTTTTTGTACTGTCATTGTCTTGTCTGGGCACCTATACATCTAAGTTCATTATTTCTTGTGTACATTTGGAATTGGCCATTTACACATGTCCATGTTTAAATTTTGCAGGGCGATTCGGAGTGTTTTAAGTTGCTGGAAGTTGCGGTTTGTAACATAATCAACGCATAAGGGGTCTGATAAGATTGGAACAGCTTTTACTAATGGGTATTGCTTTTGTAGTCAACAGGAGATATGAGTGAACTTTAGAGCAATTGGCACTATACTATGCTGTTATCAATATCTGCCTATTTTGGAATTTAGACATTATTTAGTTTATAGCGTATTTAAATTATAAGGAGTTGATTTTATAGCAATTTGCGTGGCAATATGCCGTGATCAAAACATGTCCTTTGTTGGATTTAGACATTATTTAGCTTATTGCAGACTTAAAACTTTTATTACTTTAATAATCCAAGTATTGGGTTTGTCTCCTTTGTGATATCCTCGAGCTTCTTTTAAGTGCTCCATAGTCGTTCCAAACTCAATAATAACATGCTATTGTGTAATTTGAGCATCTAAAGAACTCATCTTCATTTTTGTTCACGTACTCATTTTAGTTCATTTTAGTTGATTAATTGTGCAATATTAGTTTGTACTGTGGTATACATGTCCCGAAAATCCAGCACACTAAAGGGGTTAAAGTGTTCTTTCCCAAAATGAAAGTGATGAAAGTGTCCTCACATCAAGCTTGAGAGGTGAAAGTGTCCTTTGCTCAAACATAATCTAGAAAACTTGAACCCCACCATTCCTTCCCACATGTTGTATTCAAACATAATCTAGAAAACTTGAACCCCACCATTCCTTCCCACATGTTGTATTCACTTAATTTTGGGTAAATGACACTTCACCACCTCTAGTTTGACACAACGCTTTCACCCTTTTCAGCTTGGGAAATGATACTTTCGTTGTGCCAAACTTCAAGACACACCTCCTAATTGTGATGCTGTTAGTCTTGTGATGGATCCATTATTGACAACAATAGTTTTGCTACAAATTTTCACTCTTAGAGCTTGTTTGGTATCCGTTTAAAAACAAGAAAAACAGTGGAAAAAAAACGTGCTGAATAAACACGTTTAAAAACAGAATCAAAAAACTGTTTGGTATCCTTTTAAAAACAGTGTTTAAAATCAAAAACACATTTGACAATATTACTAAATTTCAATGTTAATTTGATTGAAAATCATTTTTACGTACAACAACGACATATATTTGATATTTTTGCATCCAATCATAATTGAAATGTCTTTAAGCACTAATAGTATGAAAAAGAAAACAAAAAAAACACCACATTTGCTGTTTTTTTAAACAACTGTTTTTCAGCATGTTTTTGTTTTTAAACAGACAAAAAAACAGGCATACCAAATGAGTTTATAAAAAACACACCGTTCTTAATCAAAGTTGATTAAAAATGGATGCCAAACATGCACTAAGTGGTCCCATTGGGAATTTGTTAACGTCACAACAAGTGTACTAATTTTACTTAAATTAATTAATAGGCTTGCTTCATTTGTAACTTATACAGTAACAGGGCTTCAACTGTCATTCCATTCTCCCAAAGCTATTTTCAGTGATGGACCCCGCACATTCACTAACGGCATCACAATTAGGGGTGCAAGTGCCCAGAAGTTTAGCGCCCTGAAATGGTCGATATGTCTTTTCCTAAACTGAAAGGGGTGCCAGTATCGTTGTATCAAACTTAGGGGGGTGAAGTGTCTTTTACCCAAATGAAAAACACTCTTTCATACCACTCCCTTAAGAACTTTGATGGACTGAACTGAAACATCGAACGAGGTTTATGGAGAACATTTCAATTTCTCAAAAATGAATCGCAAGTGCACCGAGCTCAGGTTTCCAAAGTCGGAGATCACTCAGTGAGCGAGAGGGTGAAGATGAAGGCGATGAATCGGCGCATCGAAAGCACTATGTGCGCCGGCGGCGACACTGCGCTTGGCCGGCGTCTCGGGGAAGGCTTCGCCGCCGTCAACAACTCTTGTTCCGCCTCTTGCCGTTCTTGCCTCTGCGATGGACCCTCTGAACCTCTTCTCTCCATAACCGAAGGTACGGTATTAATCTCCGTTGTTCCGGATCGTTTACATCTCTTTATTATTCTCTTGATTTCTGGATTTTGTGAAATTGGTGTATCTGTTAGGTGAGCTATAGTAGTATAAGGTATCGTAATTGATGAGAAAAATGCATTTTTTTACTGGAGTTCAGAGCAAAAAAGTACTGAATCCAGTTACAATTCTTCCTTGAGAGATCTGGTTTGTCTATGCAATTGCATTTATCCATTTTCTTCTTGTGTGTTTTTCAAAAGGAAGAGGAGAATCACTTGCTCTCTTAAGTTTGGCAATTATTTTGGTTTGCTATTTAATTGGAAAAAAACGAGAGAGATGAAGAATAAGCGAAAAACTGAGAAATCACTTAATTGAATTGGAAATGAAAATGAGATCCAATACACACTCATATCTCCTCTACATGACAATGAAATCCAAATGCAACTGAAATGAGAGTTGCACCAATCATGGCTATGAAATGTGTCTTGATTAGGCGCCAATTAACTGCCTCATACTATCAGTTAAGTGAAACACACCGTTTCGCCACGACACGGAGTATTTCTAATAAGTTACACAAGACTTTTTTATTTCAATACACCCCCTCGAGTTGGGAAGTGTGTGCCATACACTCCCAACATGGAAAGACGATAATGAAAAACATGAGAGGGGAGTGGTTTTGTGAGTAAATCTGCTAGTTGATGGCTGGAAGGAACATGCACCAGTTTCATAACTCTGCACTATATCTCTAACCAGATGACACTCAATTTCTATGTTCTTGGTGCACTCCGAGAAGACTGGGTTGGCAGCATTGTGCAGTGTTGAATGGCTGCCACATTAGATTAGTGGAGGTGAGAACAAATGAATCCCAAAGTCTGACACATGAATTACTGCAATTCATAAGAAACACTAGCGAGACTTCTATACTCAGAACAGCTGAACTTCAGGAGACTACTGTATCCTTCTTAGACTTTCAAGATATCAGAGAATTTCCAAGACAAATCAGAAATCCGTTTGTTAATTTTCTGGTATCCAGACAGCCCAATCTGCATCCGAGTAAGCCTTGAGATGAATATTGAATGTGGCTGATAAGTATAGGGCTTGAGTTGAATCATCCTTTAAATAGCTCAACACATGATGTGCTGCCTTTAAATGTATTGAGATTGGCTCGGAGACTGTGACAATTTATGAACATCAAAACACGGGATGGTCAATCTTCCAACTACATTTCTGGAAGCCATCACCTTTGTAGCTATCAAAATGTTGCCTAAATTATTCAGCAACCTCAGAGTAGGATCCATGGGACGTGCAACAACCTTGCAACCCATGTAGCCAGTACCTCTGAAAATTTCAAGAGCAAACCTCTTTTGACACAACATGATCCCTTCAGTATTTCTTGAAACCTCAAAACCCAGAAAGAACCTTGGTGGTCTCATATCCTCTAGCTCAAATTCATTGTTGAGAGTTTCCTTTAAAGACTGCAGAAGTATTCGATTAGTGCCAGCAAACACTATATCATCTACATATACCAAGAGAGCCATGAAATCCTTACCAGAGATTTTCACAAAAATATGTGTAATTTTTTTGGTGTGAACCCCATATTGATTAGTGTGCATCTAAGCTTGGTAAACCACTGCCTTTAAGCTTGCTTAAGGTCATAAAGAGATTTCTTGAGTTGACACACAGCCTTGTGATTTTGTGAAGAGACTGCAGCAGATGGCATTTACTAGGGTGAAAGATCCATGTAAACAACCATAATCTCTAATCAGTGAGTATTCTGGAACAGCTTGATGAAGACATTCATAGGGACTTTTGTGTTGAAGAATTGGGGTAGGTAGTAGGTACCTATTAATGAGGTATGCTGCCGTGAGAACACTATCCCACCAAAATCTTACAAGCATAGAAGACTGGAAAGTCACAGCTCTAGCAACATTTACTCACAATTTGACAGTTGTCTTGAGCATAAACAAATAAACAATTGTGTGACTGAGTGTGCTGATTCATGCTTACCGTAGAACTTTGGTAAGCACCGAATCAGTTGTGAGATGTACAGCACCAATGTTTGTGAGAGGGACTCTCTTTCCATCTGGTAAATGCACAAAGAGATTAGCAACTGACTTGGCATTGGGGAGAAAGATAGATCATAACACATGTAATCAGTGTACTGTCGATGATTCATGTTTGTGGCATATGAGCTCTGGGAGATACTGATGAATGAAAGCTATATGAGCTAATAACTCCAACAATTAAGTGTTGACCATGCACACTTTCTCCTCTAGCATACTGATGCATAGGACTGTCCAATTGACTCCCCGAGAACTTTGAGCGGATGAGTGCATATGACTATTATTGGTGGAACCAAGCTGAAACTAGAAGGAATGTAATATGTTACTACATTACTTGCTGACATTGTGATTAACTGAAAGGAAACAACTCTTTGGAGGATTCTGCAAAAACACTTCCCTGCATAGACTGCACACCACTAGCAGCACTGTTCACTTGTACCTTGTTCTTGAAATTACAGGATAGCCATGTAACTTCCACATTAAGCTTTGATGTGACCAGCACCTCCACAATGATGACAAGTAGACTTAGGTCTCACAGCTCGTTTTGGTGAAGGAAAATAAACTTAGAATAACCAAATCCATATACTAAAATAAAAATAACCAAATCCTCTTTTGTATGCTGCATTGGTGTCCTATCCTGTCCACCACCACCATCAGTAGAGTACATTACTAAAGAAGGAGCAAACTGTTGCATCGAGGAATTTGTTGCTGCAACTGCATTTGTGAATACATAGCCATGGTTCGCATTTGGCTTGCAGCACTGTTTCTGATTTAACCTTACATCTCTTGTTGCACCACTTTAGCAAACACTTATTCAAATCAGGGAGAGGATCAGTTAACATTATCCTGTTAAATTTAGCAAACACCTTATTGTTGTTATGCACTTGTTACTGATCCGTAACAGGTGCATAACAATTGTCGAGTCCCATTAGAAATTGCATGTCCTCATTTTTTAATATTTCACAACTGCTCCACCAATGTAAAGAAAGGGGGAAAAAGAAAGGAGAAACACATTCCTATGGTTGGTAAGTTTAACTCTATTGCTATCATTTCTCTCAAGTGCAAATTGAACTATCCTGTGCTCTTTAATTGTTTTGACCTCCCATTTGGCCACAAAGATCTGGACCATCTGGTACCTTCAGCCGCAAAAAGTGCTAAATTTTGGGGGACCATTTTCGGATCATGCAATCTTTATGGTTCCCGTTTCACACTGTGATGTATCCTTCCAATACTCGAGTGTAGTAAGCTGGTGTGAAGTGTGAACTACCACACATGCATTCTTAAATTTCATGTTTGTCACATTTTCGCAGACTGCTAATAGAGAGTGAAGACATATACAAGTATTGAAGACGCCATTTCAGATGAACTGAATCACAAGGAGGCTGCTGCTCTGGAAAGCCGACAGCGAGATGAAGTGGCACTGCTTGAAGCAAGAATGCTAAGTAGCTAACATCTCTATATCAAAAGGAGGCAGACAAGTGCAATTCGGGGTTGGAAATTTGTGAGGAGGCAAGACAGAGCTGTAGCAGCTCTAAAAGAGCAGAAAAAAGTTAACGGAATGTGGGACTTTAGGGCTTGTGAGGGAGGATGGAAAGAAGGCCTTGCCAAGCCCACGGCTCAGTCTAGTGAAAACATCAAACTGCGTAAGATTTACTTGATCAATTTGTTTGAATAGTCTGTTCCAGCACTTATGATTGTTTTTAGTATGCATTCTTTTACACGGTGTTAGATCACGCGGAGTTTACAAAACCACTCCCTTTCCCATAGCTATTAGTCTTAATAGAAGCTGCATTTCATTGAATCTCCATAAATAGCATGTATATACACTCATAGCCACACAATGCGTCTCTCCCTCCTTTTATTATGGGATTATGTTGATGCAGACGTGCTGATGAACTTGAGTTGGCATAAGCATCATTTACCACTTGGGCTGTTTCTTGTGTAGTTTTTTTTTTTTTTTTTTTTTTTTTTTTTTTTTTTTTTTTTTGTAGAGTTACGAGTCACTTTGGTGAATAGGTTTGCTGTAAAGTGGTTGGATGGTGATAATTTAAAATCAAGCGGGTACAAAATTTTGCGTTGGGGCAAACTTGTCGGCTATGTTACATGGACTCGGGTGCCGGTATCGGATATAATATGGATCCGGAGATCGGATTCGCAAACTTGCTTAAAACTAGGATACGTGGACTCGGGTAGAAAAGTATCCAACTTTGGGACACGGGTGCGAGGATTTGGTAGAAAAATAATTCTAAATATATTCCTAAAATGTCATAAATGAGAATGCAGAAAATCAAGAAATGCAATTTGTTTAAGCAAGTTTTGGTGTATTTAACTGTAATATAGCTAAACTACAAGGACTATAATTTGTTTAGTGTATTTAATGGCGAGAGATGTCGACCAAGTCTTTGTTGGAACAACATGTCTCTTTAGTCAGCGTGTCCGGGTGAGATTCAGCCATATCCTCTACACATCCCATACGCACACCAGTGTCGGATCGAATCGACACGGGTACGGCGGCGATTTAGAAGAGTCCGGGTAACGTAGCTTGTCGGGTGAAATTTAGGGGGGGGGGGGTGTATGGGTTTTGGTGCGAGCTGGGTGGGGTTTTCCCAAATTGATCCTGTACTTGCCCTATTTCCATCCCTGTTTTTTGGTTTCACGAGGTTTAGCCTAGTTAATAGCACGATGATCCTTGTGAGTGACCCCGAGCCAACTTTAGGTTCAGTTAACCAGTGAACAGTGAACAGGTTGAGCCTTATATGAATCTATGCTTAAATGGTAATGCAATCTTACTAGAGATTACATGATTTAATTTTACCGAAGTTAACATTGAGCTTCTTTGCCACATCTACAAGTAAGTAATATGTACAAGTCCAGCAATTTGCTCGTGACACAGTCTAGAAGAAATTCAAAAAAGTCAAATGACTAACTTCGAAAGAATACAGAGATCTCTAAAGTAGAGAAACCCAAAAATATTATTAAGAATGAAAGATCATC
The DNA here is from genome assembly GCA_023055425.1 of Linanthus parryae. Classification (NCBI taxonomy): domain Eukaryota; kingdom Viridiplantae; phylum Streptophyta; class Magnoliopsida; order Ericales; family Polemoniaceae; genus Linanthus; species Linanthus parryae. The sequence goes on along the minus strand of JALGPY010000004.1, from coordinate 137,741,379 downwards.
CTGCCCATGGGCTACAAAACCCTAAATAGTCCTGGGAAACCCTAAACTGAAAGTACGACTAAAAATGGTGAAAATTAAAAGTTACAAACACACCTCTTAGTAAAGAACAAAATTATAAAACTTCCCCAATTTACGGTATCACAACTGAGGTTCGTAACCTAAGTTATTAAACAACAACAACAACAACAAACAGCGACCTCCCGATGACAGAATGCTCAGCACTCTCTCAGCACTGTTGTAGTCAAACTTAGCTTGTGCTAGTGCTAGTGCTATATGCCTGTATTAGATTGTCACCGTAGATATAAGAATGAGATTACCCAATGTCCTTTTTGGCACATCGGTCTGCCCATGTCTGCGGATGTGTTGCGGTGCTCCTCTTCAACGTACTGAACAATTTTCACAAAGTGATCCTGAAGTGGTTAAGAAATTTTACGACATGATAGAAAGAGGGACTCGGTGGAGACAAACCACCTCGAAAGTGAACAATCGAGCAATATTACTCGTATCCGATGTCTTACGACATGAATGAAGTGAGCCAGCTTAGAGAACCGGTCAATGACAACAAATCAAAATCCACCCCATGTTGAGAATGCAGAAGTCTAAACACAAAATTCGTGGACAGGTCTTCCCAAACTAGCTTGGGAATGGGCACCGGTGTATAAAGACGGGTTCTGCAACTGTCCCTTGGAAATCTGACATACACAAACACTTGTAAACATACTTCCCCGCGTCCTTTTTGAACCATGTAATTGTCTTGTCGCACCCAAGGTGTTTGGTCGCTTAAGCTGCTGCCATGCAACTCTTGTATGAGCTTCTCCTTTAGTGACGCCCGAACCAGACGTGTGCATAATCACAAACGGGAACTTCTGCAAGAGCAAACTCCTGCTTGATCAAATAGTGCTCACAATGCTTCAATGCTCGGACCAGGGCATAGAAGTCCTGATCATAAGTGCTCCATCGCTTTCTCGATTCGCCAAGCTTTTCAATGAAGAAAGCCACTGGTCGGCCTTCTTGAAATAGGACTTCTCCAACTCCCATCCTGCTAGCATCACACTCAACCGCAAACAGCTTCTCAAAACTCGGTAATGCTAGAACTAGGGTTGTGGACAATCGATCTTTGATGAGAGCGTAACTCTCCTCTGCTGCATCTCCCCACATAAACTTCCTTTTCTTCATACACTATGATAGGGGCTATGATCGGGCTGAAATCCTGAAAGAATCGGCGATAAAAAGTAGCTAATCCGTGGAAGCTACGAACTTCGTTCACTGTCTTGACGTTGGCAGGTCCCTGATCCCACACACCTTCTCTTAATCAACCTAAACCCCTGTACTCCAACAACAAACCCAAGGAATAAAAGTTTATAGGTCATAAACGTGCACTTCTTGAGATAGATGTATGATTTATCTCCCTGTAAAACTGTTAGTACAGCCTTTATGTGTTGCACGTGTTCATCCTCAGACTCACTATAAATCATAATATCGTCAAAATAAACTACTATAAGTTTTCCAATGTAAGGACAAAGAACCTGATTCATCAGACGCATGAAAGATTTGGGTGCATTGGATAAACCAAATGTCATAACTAGCGGCCCGTACAAGCCATACTTAGTCTTGCACGCTGTCTTCCACTCATCCCCTGGGCTGATGCTTAGTCTTGGACGCTACCTTCCACTCCTCCGTCTCTGGCCATTGAACTAGGCGATTCCGTTCTCTGGTACCACTTGACGCAGTCTAGAAGCAACGAAAGAAAGTCAAACGACTAAGTTCGAAAGAATACAGAGATCTATAAAGTAGAGATCTCTGTATTCTTAAAAATGAAGGATCGTAGGCTACAAAACCCTGAAGTAGTCATCTTAAACCTAAACTGAAATTACTGCTAGAAATGGTAAAATATTAAAAGGAGAAATGACACTAAACCTATATGCTGTTTGACAGTTGTGACCTCTGTTGTCAGTATCGAGCGATACTCGATAAGGATCGTACGATACAATACTATACATGCCATCAACGTTATGTATGGTTCATTGCAGCGCTAATGAAAGTGTATCAAACTGTATCGAGCGATACACATCCGACACGATACGTATCGCGTATAGCACGATACGTTTGAGAAGTGAAACTGGTCTAGGTTTGTTAGAACCTATTGATATAGAAATTTTTATTACATGGATCATATGAATATTTTGTTAGATAGTCTTACTTCTCATGGTTTGCCTCAATCTTGCTAGTCAGAAAACTAAATTGTCTTGAATTCTTGATAATTGATCTAGCCTTTAGAAGAGAAAGACTGAAAGTGCCAGATAGAAAACAAATTGATCTATCAACATGACTCTAGTGGACTACGGTTGTGTTCGTAGGGGGGACTGAATAGAGGTCCCTAATTGGGTGCTTTTGCCACACATAAGCAAGAATATTTAACTACTAAAACGATGCCACATAGATATACCCTACATATAACTGACAATCCACTCAATTCTTCTAATTCACTATTATTCTCACTTATGTAATGTGAATATGTGATTCATTATTGGACATGAGTCTAAAATATATTAACATTCCCTTATAATGGGACTTGATCATAGTTGTCAAATCGGGATTCAGATAATGAATCGAATTTCACCTTCACTGAATCGTAAATCAAATTGAATCGTGAATCGTAAAGATTCAGCTTGCAATGTTTTTGTGTAGATGTAATAAATATTTCATAAATCTGTAACATTATTAAACAAAGTATTTATATTTTTACAAAAAGAAAGCTCAAATTATTGGAAATTAGCAACTAGTGATTAGGAGTTTCACACATTTTGAAGATAAAGAATAGTCTAGATATAGTTAGGCATGTGGAGGAGGGAACTACAAGATGCCAAGGAGATTGAAAATAATAAAAAATATTAGCCTTGGACTTTGAGAAAAATGCACCAGTAATCTAAAACAAATGCTTGTTGCAAAATAGACATAAATGTATGAAGTAATGTAGGTACGTATTATTTCTTAGACTGATGATGCAACTCAATTAGACCTTCAAATGAATCGAAGGTGAATCGTAGAATCTTTCTGAATCGCATATGAATCGTAAGATTTGGACTCTTGGATCGGGATTCAAATAATTTTTTGTTCATTAAAGATTCACTAAGGGATTCACATCGTTTTATGGGTGAATCGAGTCGAATCGTAGGATACGAATCGTGAATCGTAAGATTTTGACAACTATGGACTCGATAATCTAGCTCCATACAAAACATGTTAATACGTGCTGGTTAGTCTAAGTAATGCAATAAGCTCTTCACTATAAGGGTCAGTATATATCTTTTCAGTTGTTCTAAGAAGGGTGTGCGTATTTTACCGATACGCGATTTGATATGATACAAGATACGAAAATCCTACTATCGATAACAACTATGGTTGTGACACTTAACCTCCACCACTCTCTAAATTTCACAACCTTTAACAAAGTTGTATTAAATTAACGGAAATCCATCACGTGACCTCACAATGGGCATTACAGCCCATCACGTAACCTCACGTGATGGGTATTACAGTAAATTTCGTTAATTTAATCTAACCATGTTAACAATCGGAGGCTATTTGTCTAAAAATGGAAAGTGCAGGTCTTTTTTATGAAATTCAAAGTGCTAAAGGTTTAGTGTCACAACTGTCGAACTGCATATATGTTTAGTGTCATTTGTCCAAATTAAAAATTAAGAAACTCACCCTCCTACTAAAGAATGAAATTCTAAGACTTCTCCAATCAATGGAATCGCAATTGAGGTTCCTAACCAAAATTTTCAAAGGTCAAAGTCTACCAAAAATAGTAAAGAAAACACGGAAACTGCTATTTGACCCCCTTAACGTTGCCGAAATACTGTCAGTGCTCCCTGACATGTGGCATCTATGTAGCACTGAAACAGGAACGCCGGAACGACAATTTTCAGAATTTTGGGAGACGAAACGCCAGGGGAACGTCAAGGATATATATATATATATATATATGTATGTATATATACCGTGTACCCCTAGCTCGACAGTGCGGTGGCTCACAAGTGTGTATATATACATATATATATATAGATATATGTACATATATAGATATATGTATATATATACATATATATATATGTATATATATAGATATACATATATATGTATATGTATATATATACATATATATATACATATATATATATAGACACACACACACAAATTTATTCTAATGTAAATGATACCTAAATTCACACTTATAATTTATCAGACGAAATTGAAAGGCAATGATTAAGAGGACAAATGACACTAAACCTATATGCTGTTTGACACTTGTGACTCTAAACCTCCAGCACTTTCAATTTCATAGAAAAATCCCCTGTACTTTTCATTTTGAGACAAATAGCCTCCAATCCTTACACGGGTTATTTCAAAATTTTCACGGGTTACTAAATTAGCAAAATTTTCACGGGTTATTTCAAAATTCTTCATATATATACAGTCAAACAAGAGTCACAAAAACTCATTAAACTTAATTCAGTTGATTACTAAGTAGCTAATTATATAATGAGATAACTAAATATTTATTGTTATGTTCTTGGATTAATTATATTATTATTCATTAATCATATCATCACTCTTAAATACATGTTTCTTTTGCATCTCATGTCTCTAAATTTAAAGGTCAAAGTTTTTATTCTTAATATAAAAGGTTTCGTATATGCAATCAAGAGTCACAAAAGCTCATTAAATAAGAATAAATGTTATTTCAGTCAGTTTCGAAGTAATTAATTTTATAATTAATACCTATATATTATTGCTATTTATTACTATTATTCATTTTACAATATGTAATTGTCTTAATAGGAATTATCTCCATAGCATTTGGCTATTTGACATAGGTACAAATTAGTCAAAACTTCAATTTGTAACGCTTAGACCAACTTTAAGATTTCCCTCCTTAATCACATTATTATCATGTACATGTACATGAGGGTTCATTACGACAATAAAATTTTGTCCCATTGTTTGAACCATAAATCTATAATCAATTTGTACAGTTGTCTTAATTGGAATTATCTCCATAACATTTGAATATTGGACATAGTTCCAAATTAGTCAAAACTTCAATTTGTAACGCTTAGACCAACTTTAAGATTTCCCTCCTTAATCACATGATTATCATGTAAATGTACATGAGGGAGTCATTACGACAATAAAGTTTGTCCCATTGTTTGAACCATAAATCTATAATCAATTTGTATAGTAGGTTGATAAATTTTGCGAGTTATAATATTATGTAAGAAACTTACCAAAACTCTGTCACCAAAATTGATAAATACGATTCTCGAGTTCCCGTCGCTAAGTAATGCAAAATAGATGACAATACAACCTTATATTAATCAGACTTATTTCTCGTGACGTATACGAACGTACTAGTACATTAGTAACCGGGGCGCAATTTAAATCCCTAATTTTAGATTTCGCTGAAGATTGTAATTTAAATATTACTACAAATATCTAATATGGCGCGAAAAAGAATCGCTAAACAAATCACCCCATGCTACGTCAACGCTGTTTCCCTCTCGTGCCGCCGGCGATCGACGCATTTGCGACATGGCAAGCACCGAGAAATGTAGCAAAAAAACTCCATTCAGCGAGTATGTACCTTAGTAATCCCCTCATAGAGAAAGAGATAAACTAGTAGTAGGAACTAAGAACTGTGCAACCCATCAGCCATTATAAATACTGAGTTCCTGGACTGGACCTTCTCATTGTTCTCGTGTTTGGCTTTCTTCTTCTACTGCTTCTTCTTCTCTACACTAGTGCCCTGTCCGTAACTCAGATTTCTAGAGAGAGTAAGAGTGATAGATTTGATAGAAATCGATGGCGAATCCGTCTGACAATTCTCTGTTTATGCACACCCCAGGCAGTGGTGATGCTCCTCCACTCAAACTGTCCTCACTCTCTGTTGAAGAGTTGTTAGTTGTGCTCTGTGACTATCCTTCGCAACGAGGACCAGTACTCCGTGTTCTCAGTCAGGTATACAATTCACAACTTCTACATTGAAATTCATATTATCATTATTCATTCTTGTTTGTTGTTTAGAGAAGGGACGATCACGAAAATCTGGCGCTGGCCCTATGGAGTACGCCGCATATTACTGATATCCTGTTACAGGTATGTGCTCCCCATATCTCTGTTATGCCAGTAGTTTTTGGGGATATTCTTCTGAAATATTATATGTTGCAGGAAATGGTAGGGGCATATAAACTCCTTACGCCATGGAAGCTCACGAACAGAGAAGCAGAGAGAGTTTGTGATGCTCTTGCTCTTTTCAGGGTCTGTAATTGTTTGTTATTATGTCATTTCATTACTACTAGATCCATAGTTTAACTGCAATCTAATAGCATTACGCTCTTCCATGACAGTTGGTAGCTTCACACAAGGAAACAAGGAAGCCATTTCTGGAAGGTAAGAACTCTAGCTTCAGATATGCCTACTTTGTCCTGAAGATAGGAGAGAATTTGCTCCATAAAAGTGTCCTGTATGGTGTGGATGTAATTTTATTCTTTTACGGACTAGTTAACCTTTTCTGGCCTTTCATTGTCTATGGACTGTTTGTTTGAATTTGGTTGTTTGCAGCTAGGATGCCAGAATATGTTTACCCATTCCTGAAGGCTACAGTGACTGGTCCACCGCAGGTGGAGCATTTGAAGGTCAGAAGTTTGAGTGTCATTGCCAATTTAGTGAAGGTTTGGACTTTGGTTATTATTATTATTTTTTTTTCAATCTGTATTCTGTTTGTATCGGTTGTTTCTCCCCAATCTGACTTCTCCTGTAGTGTTTTGTATAATTCTTGTTTATTTTTTCCCCACCTTGCAGGATGATGATCCGGATGCTGTGCAGTTTCTTCTGGAAACGGAAGTATTTCCTGACTGCTTACACTGCTTGGAACACGGCAGTGAATCATCAAGTACTGTAAGTGCTTATTTATTTTTATTTATTTATTTATTTATTTATTTATTTATTTTTTTGTATTTTTTATTATTTTTTGTTTCCTTTACTCTTGCAAACAATTGTGAATGTCTCTTATAAGCCAATGGTCAATGCACAGCTTGCAGCTGGTATATTCTCAAACATTTTGGGGCAAACGAAGGGGATAGAGTACATATGTGACTCGGTTACACGAGTCAGTGCCATGGCAATAGCGATGGGCAGAGTGGTTGATCGAACATCATCACCGCCACTGTTGAAGCACATCATCAACTGCTATTTTAAGCTTTCAACAGAAAAGAGGTGATCAGTTATATTAAAACTTGGGTTTCACTATTATATGGATACACAACTCAGTTTTCTTATCATGAATCTTGAAATGTAGGGCCTGCACATTGCTGAAAGATTTGTTGCCAGCAAAGTTAAGAAACAACACATTCCTAAAAATGATACTTGCTGTAAGCGCCTCCTCTTCAACTTTTCTTTTCCCGATTTATTGTAACCATGTTCATTAGATCGTTGGGTCTCTTTTGAATTGGTCATGTAAATACCGTACTGTGTCCAAATTTTGCAGGGAGACATTGAGGCCATTGCCATGCTGGATTATATTTACTGTAACATCAACGCATGAATGGTCGAACAAATTTAATGGACTTGCAGCAAGTGATGAATATAGGACTATTGTGGGATTTAGACTTGAAGCAAGTTTGTTAACTTCCAATACCCCAATATAGTACTTGCTTTGTCTTTTGTCATGTATTTGAGCTTCCTTTACTTATGGAAAAGTAAATCGTTTAGTACGATATGCTTGGAATAAACAGTTGTATATGTTTTAATAGATATTATGGTTTAATTTCAATTGTGAGCTCTAAGAACTCAATTGCAGTACATGCTATTGTAGAGTTTAAGGATTGGTTTAATTTCCGGACTTATTGTACATGCTATTGTAGTGCATCTTATCAGTCAGCTTTACAAAAGTAAAGGTCATGTTTGTTACAAACTTTTTTGACAGCCTACAAGCTGCTTACATGTCATGCCAAACTCATCCAAAACATTGAACTTCTAAGTTCATAGTGTACAAAATTTGATGTCAATGTCTTCTTTTATTTGATCCATAGGCATTGACTTCAGCGCGGACCATTATATTATGTCACAGGTCCTTCGGTTGTTTCTCTTAGTGCAGTTCGGTCCTTTGGGCTTGAGCTGAGTTGGCTCTAAGCTTAAGCTTAGTTGTTGAGAATGCCTTACAGTGTGATCTTGTAAGTTGGGCTTGAATGTCCTGGTCTAATAAAAACGTCATGCGTGTCGTTACGTGACGGTTGTGGGCCATACTTAATTGCTAATCACACCAAATGAACTTACCTAAATAATAACGTGCGAAGTAATCACAAATTAGGGAGTTACAAAGCACTTTGGTTCAGTATGAAGCTGTCTTAGTGTAAATTACATTTTACCCTCCCTCTTTGGTGGCTAATGATGTGCTGTAGAAGACCCTCTTATAGTCTCAAATGATGCGAAACTCCTCACGTGATTTTACCCTAAGGACATTTTCTCTTAACCATAACAAAAAAGACCCAAATACCCTTGCATATATATGTTAACCTAGCCATTTGTCTTCTCATTTAGTCACTCCAGCTCTCATTTCTCACTGTTTTCTCTCTCTACATGAAGACGAAGAAGAAGTCGCCACCACCTAAATGCCCTTGATTTTTTTTTTTTGAGGATAAACATAAAGAAAACAAGCTAATCTGGCTCACAGCTGTCACGCTCTAGAAAGCTCTTCAGCCACTCCGGTTGCGTTTCCCAAAGCGATAAGCTTTGCGTGTGATGTCCCATTTTTGCCACGTGGTCAGCAATCTCATTTATTTTCCGTGGAACCGCCCGCACCATTACTTCATCTGCCTCGTGAATGCTCCGTCGCATCGTTTCAAGGACATCACCAGCGTTCGAGAAGTCATTCCAGATCTCTCCCTTGATCATCCTTTCGATGCTTCTGGTTACCGTGGTAGAGTCCCCTTCTAGAATCAACTTCCGATGGCCTCTCTGTATTGCTTGTTCAAGCCCCAATTTCGCCGCTCTCATCTCTGCCTCCTTCGCGTTCTCACATTTTGTGATGGCCATTGCTCCGGCGTTGATGAAATCACCGTGGCTATCCCTGATTATGAACCCGATGCTTGCATTCTTGGTTGTTGGGATCAGAGATCCGTCAAAATTGACCTTCACAAAACCTTCCGGCGGAGCTGACCATGGCTGGGGTTCCGTCACTTCAGTAGCAGGTATCTCTCCTCTCCTGCCTAGTACTTCTTCCAATTCCTCATATCTTGCAATAATTTCTGTTGGCAAGTTCGTTAAATCCGGGGCTTCCCCTTGAAAGAGGGTTTTGTTCCGCTGTAACCATATGACCCAGAGTGAGATACAGAAGAGGGTCTGGTGGTCCTTGTTGTTATCACAAAATTGGCCTTGGATCCAGTCTTCGAATTTTGCAGTCTGAAACTTCCCTGTGAATTTTTTTCCAAACAGTTTTTCCAAATGCTTTGTATGTGTTTGCATTCTTTGAACAGATGTTTACTAGAATCTTCGGCTTTGTTACAAAACCTACATCTTCGTCTCACGTCAATCCTCTTCTCTGCAGGTTCTTCGTGGTGGCAACACTGTCGTGGCTTAATCTCCAGACGAAGTGCTTGATTTTTGAAGGCATCTTCAAATTCCAGATTTTTGCTATTGGAACTTCTCTCCTTTCTGACGAACCAACCGGCGAGGTAATCCCTTTTTCTTTTGCCATTTTGTACCCATATTTGACCTTGTACACCCCATCTTCCTCAAAATGCCACACTAGTTTGTCTTTCCTCTTCGTATCAGGGAGCTGTATAGCCATTACTTCTTCTCTGTCCCCGGGGTTTAAAATTAGATTGATTTTTCCTTCATTCCACTCCTGCCTATTCTGCTGTATTAGTTCACTTACTAGCATATGCTCTGTTGCAGGAGTCTTCGAGATCAGGGAGAAATTTGGTCTTCTCGGTATCCATCTGTCATGTACTTTGACTGTTTTCCCGTCACCTACCTTCCATCTCAGACCCAGTTCCAGTGTCTTCCTCCCTTCGATAATACTACGCCAGGCAAAGGAAGGACAGTGTCCCAGCTTCGCTTCCAAGAAAGTCTCCTTTTCGAAATATTTGGCCTTAAGAACACGCGTCAGAATGGAATCAGGTTTCTGGAGAATGCGCCATCCCTGCTTCGCCAGCATTGCTCTATTGAAGACTTTAAAATCTCTGAAATCTAAGCCACCTTCCTTCTTGTGTTTTTGAATTTTCTCCCAGCTTACCCATGCTATTCCTCTATCTTGCCCCGTTCTACTCCACCAAAACTGTCTTATAATCTTTTCCATTTTTCACAGATTCCATCTGGTAAAAGGAAACAGGACATAGCGTATGTGGGGGTCGCCTCAGCAATGGCTCGGATTAACACTTCTTTCCCTCCCTGTGTAAGAGTCCTTTCCTTCCACCCTTTCAAGATACTACTCAGCTTTTCCAGTAGATTGTTGAAAGAAATTGACTTGTTTCTCCCCATTGTTGTAGGGAGGCCCAAGTATTTGTCATGCTTTTCCACCTCTGTCATGCCACAGTAGTCCAAGACCTTCTTCTTTGCATCTGCTGTGACGTTCGATGAGAAGACGATTGCAGATTTTTCCAGATTAATTTTTTGCCCTGAAGCTATGCTATAAACTTGTATAATCTGTAGAAGTGTAGCTGGGTCATCTGTATTTGCCTGTAAAAAGAACAAACTGTCATCCGCGAAAAAAAGGTGGGAAACTGGGGGCCCACCACGAGACGCTGTAACTGCTGTCATATCACCCCTGTCGACCGCACCAGTTACCGATCTCGAAAGAACCTCGCTGCAAATGAGGAAGAGGTAAGGGGATAGAGGACACCCTTGCCTCAACCCTCGTTCTGGAATCACTTTGCCCACAACTGCACCATTTCTAACAAACGAAAATTTCACAGTGGTGACACAATTCATCACTTGATCAATAAAAATAGGGCCGAACCCCAGGCCACTTAACGTCTCCCTCAAAAATTGCCACTCCACCCTATCATACGCCTTACTCATATCCACCTTTAGGGCTAGGAACCCCGTTTTCCCCTTCTTCCGAGTCTTTAGGGAGTGAATCACTTCGAAAGCAGTCAGTATATTATCGGATATCAAGTGTCCCGGGACAAAGGCGCTTTGATTTTCGCTAATAATGTTAGGCAAAATCCTCTTCAGCCGATTTGCAATGGCCTTTGCAATAATTTTATAAATGATAGTACAAAGACTAATAGGGCGAAAATCACCTGGTTTTCGCGGCTGTTTAATTTTTGGGATCAATGCAATTAGGGTTTTGTTGTGTTCTTCTAAGCTCCACCCCTGATTTAGGACTCCCAGGCAAGTCTTTGTGACTCCAGTTCCTACCACTTCCCAGAAACGCTGGAAGAAACCTGCGTTGAACCCGTCGCACCCCGGGGCTTTATCCGGGGCCATCATAAATAGCGCAGACTTGATTTATTCCGCCGTATAGGCTGACTCCATCCATCTCCGTTCCTCCTGACTAACACATTCCTCCACATCGCCCAGAGCAGTCATCATATCTGCATATGCTGGTCTGTCCGAAGTAAAGATGTTCATGAAGTGTTCTTCCAGAGCTTTTGCGATATCTGCTTCCTCCGTTACCCAATTCCCATCTTTATCTGCTATCCCCTCTACACTGTTTTTTGATCTCCTTATCGTAGCTCTTTGGTGGAAGAACCGCGTGTTCCGATCTCCGTGTTTTAGCCTTTCAACTCGAGCCCTTTGTTTCCACATAATTTCCTCCGCTTGAAGCAAACTATTGTGATTTCTGACGTCTTTTGTTTCTCCAATTGTTCCAGTTCCCTTACACAGCTTTTCGTCTGCTTTTTTATCGATCCAAATATGTTCTTCTCCCACACTTTGCATTCTTCGCCTAGCACCATCAAACGTTGGTGTAGGTTTTCGCCTCCCGTGCGGTCCCAACTGTCTCGAACAAAGCTTTCAAATCCCTCATGCCGCAGCCACATCTGTTCAAACTGGAATCTTCGTCCGGACCTTGGCTGTTGTCTCTGATCCCATTGTATGAACACGGGTTGGTGGTCTGAGTTGGGCCAGACCATATTGGTCACCCGAGCCCCTCGATGGTCATCCATCCACCCCGAAGTTGCCACGGCTGTCTAGCCGCTCTCGAATGTTCTCCTCCGATAGGATGCTAAAAGAATCTCCATCAGGTACACAACTTTCCTTCAAGTACCTACCCAATTCATTCTTAGTTTCCATGCACTCAGCATCTTCCATTTGTTTCACAAACTCAGAATGCAAATTAGATCTCCTTTTAGCAACAACTGGTTCAACATTGTCTTTTGCCCTGAACGTTTGACTAGTACTACTAGTACTATTCTCACGTTGGACATAGTAATCGAACAATTTGGTCATGGTAGTCTCCACTCTCTTTGTCATTTCTAGCGCTTTAGCACTATCATGAACCTTATCCAAGCAAAACTTCACGTATTTCATTTTGCTTCGAGGATCCAAGACGGCAGCAATATAGAGCAAGAAGTTGATATTGTCGAGGTTATCCCAATACTTATCAAACTTCTTTTTCATTCTCTCGGCCATTGCTTTCAAAGAAACATCCTCAGTTTCAATCATCTTGGTTAATGTGGACAGAATTATTACAAGTTCATCAAAAAACTGATTTGATGTCACATAGGATGAACCGGAAAACTGCAAGGTTGCACGATAAAATACTTCCAAGTACTTATTAAAGAACCTTGCATTTTTCCAATCTTCCTTGTTAGGAGCACCAAGTATCTTGTTACTCCTCCCCCTTGCCTTTTTAACACCGGTTTCTTCATTTTCTTCTGTGCTGAAGTGTGAGAAATACTTCAAATCATCCTCCTCAAGGCGAACAAAAGCTTTCTCAAACTTTTCAGCTGCTTCAAGCATTATATAGGTGGAATTCCATCTTGTTTCAACATCTAAACTTAGTAACTTTTTACTTTGAATGTTTTCTTCTTCAACACATTTCTTAAAACTTTCCAACCTACTTGGAGAAGATCTCACGTAACGGACAGCATTTCTGATTTTAACAACTGTATCCTCAATCTCTTCTAGACCATCTTTCACAATCAGGTTAAGAATATGAGAACAACAACGCACATGGAGAAAATCGTGTCCTAGAATGGTACCCCTCCAATCTTTAGTTCTCCTTTTCAAGTGACGAATAGCTCCATCATTGGAGCTTGCATTGTCGACGGTTATAGTTAATAAGTTTCCTATGCCCCACTCCTTCAAACAAGCCTCAATAACCTTACCAATTGTCTCACCTTTGTGATTAGGTACTTGGCAGAAGCTCAAAATACGCTTATGATATTTCCAGGAGTCATCTATCCAATGACAAGTGATGCACATGTAATTGAAATTCTGAATTGATGTCCAAGTATCTGTGGTAAGACACACTCGTTGGTTCTTCAACATTAATTTCAGTTTTGATTTCTCTTCTAGATAAATCTTAAGACAATCACGTGCCACTGTCCACCTAGAAGGAATGATGAACCGGGGTTGCATACCTTGGAAAAATAACTTGAAACCTACACCCTCAACAAATCTAAAGGGTAGCTCATCAATCATCACCATTTTGGCAAGATCTTTCCTGCTACCATCAGCATTAAATATCACAGATTTTAAGCTACCAACAAGTAGGCCCTTCTCATTAGCAACGCCAGCAGTGAAAGCCAAAGTCTTTTGCTTTGTTTCTTCTACACTTTGAGGTTTGTTCTTACAATTATTGTAGTGAGACCACAAGCTGCTCGTTCCATGTTGGTTCGGATCACCAGCATATGTTTTATTGGGACAGTAGTTACATCTACACCTAATCGTACCCTCAATTCTAGTGAAATGATCCCATATTTCTGATACAGACTTAGGAATTGTAGGCTTTTGTTGTTTCGCTGCATTTTTGGTTCTTTTTTTAGGAGGGCCAGGGGGTGGTTTAGTGTTACCTTCCACTTGTTCGCGAGTATTCCTCTTAGGAGCCAGGTCTGGAGCAGCCCCCTCTTCCACAACTGGGCCAGCTTCCTCGAAATTCCCGTCGTCAATTGTGAGATCCGTGATATCATCCTGTTAGCAACACAAACAAGTGTTTCAATCAGTTTAACAGTGCATATAACAACTATAGAGATAAACCATTTCAATAGAAACTACGAAAAAGTGCATTTAACAGTGAGATATAACTATGAGAGTTTAACAGTGCTCCATTTTCGTACTATTTCTGATGTAACTATTGTTGAGGCTTAGGAACAGACTACTCAACTAAGAAATAGTACATATAGCAACACAAACTAGTGTTTCAATCATCTTAACAATGCATATAACAACTATGAGAGAGAAACCATTTCAATAGAATCACTGAATTCTAGAAAACATTCATACTATACGACGAGGAAAGATATAATTTCATACCATACAATCCGAATGATCAATTTCATGATCTTATAGAGAGAGCAAGCAAACTAATATTCCCAATGCTTCTATATCAAACACACATACATGAGCAGGCCTGTCACTGGATCAGTTCGAACCTAGAAGTTTCGTAACTGACCCAACTACGTGAGAACTAGAATAAGACCCAAATAACCAAACCCATAAGATACTGCAGACGGTGCAGGAGCAGGAAGCCTAATTCAAAAGCACGGGTACATAGTCCCCTGCTATAGTTCAACCCATTTAAAGACCAGCTTTAATCAATTTAAGGACCACACCAGCACAGCTTTAATCAATTTCAAAGTTAGAAGATGCAACTAACAAACATGTAGATGCCTAGATCAGTAGATAGTGAATAGAAAAACAATAAAATTCAGGAGATAGTGAATAGGAACATACCATGTCAAATTGTCAATTATTCAGATCAGTAGATGCAGCCGTAGCCCGTAGGAATGAAGAAGAACCACAACATGCACTGAATCACGAAGTCGCTGAAGTGATGAATGTCGATCTAAATCGGAACCCTAACCATCTGGATGAACTGATAAATTTCGATCTATCTCCAAGTCGCCGAATCGCTGATGAGTGATAACTTATGGCGGAACCCTAACCATCTGGATGAACGATTGATGGCGACTGGCGAGTGACTAGTGCGGTGTCGGGGTGGGAGTTCGTGAATCTCCCTCCATCGTTCCCTCTGGTGCTTGTGAATGAGAGAGATGAGAGAGTGTGAAGCGGCGGAATAAAGAATTAGGTTAGAATATGGTAGAAGATGTATTAGTATTTACTATCCGGGTCGGGGCGGTTAAATTCGGGTTTCTTAATGTGGTACCCGTGCCCCACCCGGATTTGACGGGTTTGGGTTAAAAATACCCATAATCAATCATAATACCCAAATCTGACTATTTTGACGGCCGATTCGGTTCGGACCGGGTGATTCGGACTGGTTTGGCGGGTCCGTGCTCAGCCCTAACTGTAACCCAAATCATGCAGTTCCAGATCACTGAGCGTCTCCTTGAAACCCGCCACCTGGCTATAAGACACAGCCCTCCCTCCTTCCTTTTCTTCCCCCGACACAATTGCATTGAAATCTCCGACAACGAGCCAGCTGCACTCCAGCCCCGGTTTTATTCTACGAAGTAACTCCCACGAAAACTTTCTATCTTCCTTTGTTGGGCTTCCATAGAAACCAGTGAAGTTCCACCTTTTCCCGTTTGCTTCCTCCACTAAGGCATCAATGTGGTGAATCGTGACGAACCTCACCGTGACCTTAAGGGAGTCTCTCCACATTAGCTCGAGGCCCCCTTTGGTTCCCACCGGATCCACATAATGCCCTTTTGCATACCCCACCTTTTTCCCAATTCTTTCCATTGTGCCTCCGTTAACTTTAGTCTCCATCAAGAAAACTAAATCGGGACCTTGTTGCTTCACTAAGTCGCGAAGCGCTAGGACCGTGCAGGGGTTCCCAAGCCCCCGCACGTTCCAACTTAGTAGATTCATTGTGCTTGGCGGAGCTGCTTAGCAGCATCCGCCATTCGCGCATTTAGAGTTTTGGAGGCACTCACCGCCTTATTCCCTTCTTTGGTCGTTCGCTCATCATCGGACCCTCTCCTTATAGCTCCTAAATATTTTCGCTCGAGTTCAAGCTGTTTGTTTCTTTGGAGTTCTCGGTTACTTGGGCAGACGACGGGCTCCACTCAGGGGCAGTCTTCCTCTTCGGAGACGCAGGTCTGATCACCCCTCCGCTTCCATCTCCGATCACTTGTTTATCCTTTGGCTGTCCCGGTTCTCTATCTCCTCTGTCCTTTTCACTTCCGCCTGCAGCACCCCTTTCCCCTCCTGTATGGGCTGCACCCTTGTTAAGGGGCTGTCTCGATAGTTCCTCCCGTGGTTGGGTTGCAGCGGTGGCCTTGTTTGTGAGAGGGATTTCCTTATCTTTGTTACCCATAGTCGCACTATCTTCCTTGTTCTGCTCCGCCTCACAACACTCCATATCTTTGTTTGGCTCTTTCCCCTTATTCCCTTGCTCTGGAGCACTGTCTCCCGCTACTTACACGTCTTCGTTCATTGTGTCGTCCAAGTCTTTGTTCAGATCAAAGCCTCCGGCGTCCTCACCCATAGCTTTCCTCCCATCCCTTGCTTCAGGTGTCTTCGTCTTCATTCTTGGGTTCCCCCTTATACTTTGTCTACCTTTCTTTGGTGGCTGAATTAGCATCCAATCCCCGTACCCTTCTTCGTCTTCCGGATCTATGCCATCCTCCAAGTGGTTACAGTTGTTACTATGATGGTCCAGGTAGCCACACCATTTGCACACCGCCGGGATCCGCTCATATTTGAAGTCCAACCAAGTCCGCTGTTTCTTGATATTCACGTTAACACCCCTGGGTAGGGATTCGAAGATTGGCATCCGAACCCTAACCCTCACAAAATTCTCCACGCCCTCCCTGTCAATCCGCGGATCTGACTCAAGGATTTCGCCTAGGTTTCCCACGGCTTTACGGCCTGATGCCTCCGTCATGAGGTGCACGGGTAGTCGGTGAACCTGCACCCATACATCCATTGTTTCGAACCACGGGTTTTCGGTCTCATCTCCTAGAACTCAAGGTTTAATCAGAAGGATTGCACCCTCAAATACCGATGGTCCTCCCGAGGCTATTCGATCCATAAGACTCTTGTTTGGGAATTTTAACAAGAAAGTATTGCGGCTAACATAGAGGAAGTCGATTTGGTCACCTTTGTTCCAGATCCTTCTAAAGAAGGCTTTTGCAGCTCTGGGATTGATCTCTTCTCCGGTCAGTAGCCTGACAATCATGCACCATTCAAACCCCTTTTCTGCTTCACTACAAAACTCCTCCTCAAACTCGATCTCCTTCGCCTCCTTGGTTGTTAGCCGCATGGTATCGAAGGTTTTCGTCGCCGTCGGCCCAGTGTCCGTCGGCGCCGTCGTGTTGTTTTCCATCCTCTAGGGTTTTCTTTCGTCTCCGGGGTTCTCGGAGAGACTACTTTTGTATTTTCTTTGATGACCAATACCCTTGATTTTAGAGGAATGTTGTACACCGCTGTCGTTCTCAGCCCACCACCACCATCTTCATCTTTTTTATTTAGAGAAAGAGAGAGCGATGAGAGCTAGAGTGAGTAAGTGAGAAGAGAAATAGCTAAGTTGACGTATATATACAAGGGTATTTAAGTCTTTTCTATTGTAGTTAAGAGAAAATTCACACATGGCTAACAAAGGGAGACATCATTTGAGATTGTAAGGGGGTCTTTTGCAACACACCCTTAACCACAAGGGGTAAAAGGCAATTTATCCTACAAACTATGTTCTTTACCGCTTCTTACTTAACTGAAGTGCTTTGTAACTCCCTAATTTGGGATTACATTTCACTTTTTGTTTAGGTAAGTATATTTGGTGTGATTAGCAATATTGTATGGCCCACAACCATCACCTACTGACCCAAACGACGTTGTTTTGTGCGCAACATGCAAAAGCACTTCTATAAATGACGAGCCATATTTCATTTCTTGAAGAAGCATTGTCGTCTCTAATCTCTTCATTTTATCTTCCCCTCTTCGTAACGCAGTCCTGACCCAATCAAAATGGCCGATAAGTGCTACCAATCTTTGTTCTTCAACAGTCCAGCCGCCGCAGTTGCCGCCGACGCCTCCTCCTCGGCGAACTTTGGCGCACCTCCGTCAGACTTGAACTCTGCCTGCATAGATGAATTGTTGATTGTGCTTCGGGAACAGCCATGGAATCGAGAGGAAACTCTCTGCATTCTCAGTAACGTATAGTCACATACATCGACATTATTTTAAGAATCATATATGCGTCCTACATGATCGATAATTAATCGTCATTTTTAGTAGTGTGTGTGTGTGTTTTTTTTTTTTTTTTTTTTTTTTTTTTTTTTTTTTTGGTAAAAGGAAAGTGATCACATGAAGTCTCTATCCGTTTCACAATTCAATGCCTTTGTGCATTTTTTTGCTTTACAAGTCTCTTTATTATTAAATAGCTTACTATCAATTATTACTGCTATTATGGTATCAATTAGATGGTGGTATGAATGTAATATATTTTCTTGCTTTTTATGATCAATGAAGTCTCATGTATGCATTTATGAATGTCTGATTTATTTGAATTCTGATTTGGTCAAATGTATGTTCAATGTATCTCGTCCCATTTGGATAGCTTAGTTTTAGCTTCTTTTTTAAGAAAAATGTAGGTGTTTAGTTGGATTTTTTTTGGGGCTATATATCCAGTACCATGGTCTTTTTAGTTTTTAGTACCAGTGACCTGGTTCATTTTAAATTAATCAAGTTGGCATACAAGGGTCTTAGTTAAGGAAATAGGGTAATGGGATGATGTTTACCCACCAACGTATAGTCACATACATCCAAAATGCATCATTAGTACAACTAGAGAGACGATACACGCGGCTAGCTAGGTGCATGTATATCGTGTCGTTGTTGATCTGAATTTTGACTTTTTTTAGGTTGTATTGAATGCGCTTAAATCAATGCATTTGCATATTCGACACTCGTTGGTTATGTGATACCCATACTTTTAACTTCATGGAAAAGTGGGTTTCTACGCGTTAAACGTGGTTTATTGTGTATAATTCGTGTCAGTGCACTCTTTCCCCATGTCATTCATATTTTTTAAGGAAAGCAGAAGTAACTTTCATGCTTGTTTTGTTTGAAAATGAATGCCGTTTTGTCGCGTGGACTTCATGTCATTTAGTTTCCTCCCGTGTCAACCATAGCTGTTGAGGAGGACAAAAGGAAAGTAAATATTACATTTTATTGCAAAATTAATTTCCATGGTTGTTTTGTTGAACATAGTATACACGTTTTGCTGATTGTAATTTCAGCTTCTAAATAAGTTAATGCACCTCTTATGATCTATGCCATGAACGTTTCAAATGAATGCTTAATTGTTTGTTGTTTAGAAGAGAGACAACTATGAAGAACTGGCTTTGGCACTGTGGCATACTGATTTGATTGCTACTATCCTGTTACAGGTATGTGAATTGTTTATCACACTAGTTATGCTCAGGAGATGATTAGGCATAGCAATATTCATTTGATAATATAATACTATGTCGCAGGAAGTACTAGGAGGGTACAGGTTACTTGAGCAAAAGAAGGTCACCAAAATGGAAATTGACAGAGTTTGCAATGCTCTTACTCTATTCATGGTAAGTAGTCATCGCTATCATGTAGTTTCCTTACAATAATATATCTCAACACGCGAATGTTGTTCAGATACTAGGACTAGTTTGGAACGTGCATCTTCACCGGTAACTTTAGGCTTTTATGTTTACGGTTAGACTCATTTTTATTTTTTCTTCAAATTCAGATAGTAGCCCAACTTGTGTAAGTGCCTGCATTTCCCCCCCTGTAATGACGTGTTAAACTGAGATCTAACAGATAATCTCTTCCTTGACAGCGTGTAGCTCAATGTAGGGAAACAAGAATCCCATTTCTGAGAGGTAAGAACTCTTGTTTTCTCCGTCTGTTGGTGCAAAAACTGCGCATATCTAATTATCAAATCAATAATCTGCCTAGAATTGGCACGGAAAAAAGAAAATTAGTCTAACATCAGTCATTTCTAGGACTCTAACGAAGTTCAATCGTGTAGCGCATTTTCAGAATATTCATTAGTGTGGTTCACCAATATGCATCCATTAGTAGCGTAATACTTTAGATTCATATATACTCTACTGAAAATAAGATTGGATAGAAATAAATAACGAATGCCAAAACACTGACCCTTTTAGTTCAGAACCCATAAGAGTATTTCCTGAATAACCTACATATCAAGGTCAGATTTACTAGCATTTCGGCATTTTATATTTTTAGTTTTCAAGACGTCTGAGATGATGAAAGAAATACAAATGACTATTTATCTTGTGCAGAGCTGATGATCAGTTAACTTCCGTTACGACTTTACCAGCTTCTAATGTTTCTGTTCTATTTGAAATTTGGTCACTTGCAGCAAAAATTCCAGAGTTTTTGTACCCGTTCCTTAATTCGACAGAGACTAGCCAGCATATCGAATTTCTGAAGTTTTCAAGCTTGAGTGTTCTTGTTAGCTTAGTGCAGGTTCCAATTTTGATTCATTGAAAATCTATTTTGTATTTTGGATACTGATTTTTCTCACTGCGCTTTGAGTTTCTTATATTTATTCTCGATTTACTTACATTTTGAGTATTTACTTTCTGCAGGACAATGATCCAGAAGCTGTGCACTTTCTTCTCGAAACAGAATTGTTTCCAAAATGCTTGCGCTGTATGGAACTTGGTAGTGAAACAACAAAGATTGTAAGTGCATGTCGATACCTTTTTTGTTTCTTATCATGCGAATACTGATGTATGAACTCAGCTCTCATATGCAACTACTGTCAATGCATAGCTTGCGACCCGTGTGATCTCAAAGATTTTAACTCATGAGGAGGGGGTGTTGTACTGTTGTGACCACAAGGTACGATTCTATTCTGTGGCAAATGTAATGGCGGGCATGGTTGCTGGGATTGATCAAGGTTCATCACCATTGCTACTGAAGCACATCATTGACTGTTATCTCAAATTTTCAACTGATCACAGGTCAGTTAAGTGTAGACCTCACTGGTGGGACTTCATTTTTCTTACAACTTTTGACATAAAACGCCCCTGCAGTGTCATCTTGCTGACACTTAGCTACCAGCAATATTGATTTGGTCAGGAAAATTCCTTGCAGTTTCACTTTTACCGACATCGCGCACCAATTTCAAACATAAATCTCCTTGTTGTTTCACTTTTCCGATACTTAGCTACCAGTAGTTTTAGTAAAATGGGGCGCAATGTCGGTAAAAGTGAAACTGCAAGGGGTTTTCTGACAAAATCAATACTGCTGATAGCTGAGTGTCAGCGAGACGATACTGCATGGGGGTTTTATGTCAAAATTTCTTTTGAGTTTTCTTCGTGGAAATTCGGTTTCTGATGATGCATTTTTACATGCAGAGCTGCTGTGGCACTTAAACAAATCTTACCGGAAAGTTTAACAAACCCTTCATTCATAAACATGATGTTGTCTGTGAGTCTCATCTTCTCATCCCGTCTTGGTCACTTTTTCTTTTCTTTGTCTTATTATATTTGGAATCGGTCATTTAAACACTTCACGGTGTCTAAATTTTGCAGGGACATGTTGTGGCCATAGAGATGCTGAATCAACTGTTGTACAATATCAGCAATGCGTGATTGGCCGCAAAAGATGGATATCAACCGATGTTTATCGTTGTTGCTTGTGTAATTCATAGTAGTAAACTTCAAGCAGACTTTCATGTAATATGTCAGTGGCTTGTGACTTATGTAAGACTAAGTTGGAATTTTCGACCATACATGTCGCTGCTAATAATGAACTTAAAGCGATTATGATTTGCCTAATTTTTAAGTTTGATTCTGATTTGTGAGTTTCTCGAGCCAAAAAGAAGTTGAACAGGGCATTTTGTGCATTGTTTGGCGAATTATGAGTTTCACATGCTTTGACGATTAACCGGGCGTTTTAATGCTTAATTTAATGTTATTTGTCAAATATAATCATAGGTATGTGTGTTCTTGTTGTCTAAAATAGAATTGATATGGAACAGTTGATTTGGAGCTTAAAGCAAACTTTGGAAATGAGGAAACTCAGAAGAAAATGCATGGAAAAGGGGAAAAGATTAAGTCTCTTGTAGAGCAGACCGTGCGAGGTGGCATGGCAGATCGCACTATGTCATGGCTTAATGAAAATCCAAGAGAGGAGGTTGCACAAGCTCCATTCTTCCCTATGTAATTGGCAGGATCTCCAGCGGATTGTGCGAGCACATACTTCAGATCACACAATCTGAAGAACACCTTCAACTCGTTAGAAACCCGATGCGAAACTATAGTGTACCCTAGCAAGTGCACAAGGTCGTCAAGTAGTATCGATAAGTACCGGGTAAAATCAATCGCACGAGGATAACTATATGATTATCTAACTAATAATTGATTTAAAACACTTAAAGTACCATGATAAATTTTGTTGTGATTATAAGTTTATCGCCCCCAAACAAGCAACTGACATTAAATAGATAAATTAAACTAATATTTTTGGATTTTTCAAATTAATTGTCTTGTAAAACAGTGATGGAGAAACACTAGCCAATTTATAGGTTCCCTAGCTAGGGTACTTAAATGATTCCAGATTACATTTTGAAACACCCTACCTCTGTAAGGTTATACTGGGTAATAGCCATACGATCATATGTCGATCTCACGTAATTTTACCTAACAGTAGATTACGGTGCTGCACCACCGCCTATCGTTATATTCTAGTCAGATAGCCAATTTCATTCACCAGGTCTTGTCAGTCCACCGATTCATTCAAACCTAACTAGTTCCACCGAAACTACCCTCACGTGGTCACTCCAATACCTATCTCCTGTCAGTCTCAAGAAATTGTGGAGTAAAATTACGTTCTTCACGTTTCCAGGCATTAATGTACAACATAGTAGCTAACACGCTTAGGTTAATCAATCCACACATGCTAGGAATAAAGAACAATAACAGAATTGAATAAACTAGAACAAAAAATAATTAAGTCATGAGAACGTGAATCAAACACATAAATCCGGAATTCTAAGTTAGAACTCTAGGTTCTCCATAAACCATCTAGCAATAGTTGTTTAGCTAGACATGAAATTGTTTAGCAATACACGTTTTCCTTAAAAGTTGAGGAAAAGAGGGAAAGAATGATTCAAACGCTTATATCTCTGAAAAAGAATGAAAGCTCGCTCGAACTTTGCTCCCCGGGACCTCCTTCTTGCTCCAAGTATGAATGAATGTCGAATTCCAGATCCCTATGTCGTATTCAACCTCCTTGAGTTGTTTCCTATGTCATGACTCTTCATAATTTCACTTTTTCCTTTCAAATATGAACAAGTTACCCAGGCCATTCATACCAATGGGATCAGGCATTCGTACGTATGGGTCTTTCCCAAAAATTCTTCTAAGTCATTCGATTTGAACAAATAACTAGGGGACTTGTTTTGTTTTGTACGAATGATGTTCCAGGAAATCTTCCAAGTCCTTGCATCCGAACGAACGAAAGTCTCATTCGTACGAATGGTTCCTCAAATCCAACTCCAATGTTTTTCCTTGGTTTTTGAGCACCTTTACTTGCGCCTATTGATTTCTGAAATTCATGTTACGCTCCAAGTTGATCCTCAACTCATGTTCTAGGACAATCACCATAAGACTATAGCGAGAGAATTAATCCATCAAAATAAGCTCAAATAACGCCTAAAACATGCTCAGACTACCACTAACGTATACAAAACCGCAAGTGCCAAAACGATCCATCTTCCCTGAAATTAGGCTCAAAACCACACTAATTCTTCACAAGACGGTAGAAAATATCGAACAAATATAACACGTAAAAGGCGCTATCAAAATCCCCCAAAATACCTCTTGCTCGTTGACACATTCCAACCACAAGTGTATAGGTGCCATGTTTAGTAATAAGGTCACAGTAAGGTTGTCGAATCCCAAGATACTTCGCTAAATTAGTTATTGTTAATAACCTTAAAGTGGGAAAATAGTTTGAGTTTTTTTCTAAACTACTAATTGAAAATACTGCTAAATTAATGATTGCACGAGCAACTCCAAAGCGTGACATGTTTGGAAAAACGATTATGAGACAAATATCAGGACTCTCCTTTTGGATCACTTGAGATACTACTGGCACATATTTTGATTCATGTAACATTGACACAACTCTCTTATCAAACGAGCAATATTAACTTGTCGAGTTACCAAAGAATTGATCTACGCCTATAGTTAATCCAAACCGAGTAACCAAGTCTTCATTAATCCTAAGCATGTGTTACGATTCTCGTTCTACTTAACGTTCCTAGTCAACGACATCGAGTTACAAAATACCGATACAACTAAGTGAATGATCCAATTTATCGACTAAAGTTAGTTGAGCTATCACACAAACATCAATTAAAACCTATCTAACGTGACGTCATATGCTAACAAGAGGAGGTTAAGCTTGTAGATCAATCATAATAAGATATGTTGCATCACTTAAGCCTAAACATGAATCATAACATCAAAATACTTAAATCCAATAGCAAACTCTATCTACCAACGGGGGTCCTAATAATACGAGTTAAGCTATTCATGTTCTTGATCTCAAAGCCAAAGTTTTGTGTGATCATGAACAAAAACAAAGAAAATAAAAGGAGAAGTAATTAAACACAAGGTTCTCGAGCTCCTTGCTAGCTCCCAAGCTCCAAAATCGATGTCCAACATTGTCTAATTGGAAAACACGGACTTCTAGGTCTAATCACACTCCCCAAAACTTTTCCAAGTTTCTAACTTTCATAAATTACACAAAGGCCCCAAAACTGTCGACTTTGCCAGACTGTTCGTACGAATAGTCGTGCTCATCGTGCGGACATGTTCATAATTCCATCTAGAGATTCCACTTGATTTTCAGTATCTGAACTTTTCTAATTCTTTTTATTCGTGCGAACACCTAGTACGAACATTTCCTCAATTCTATCTTTCCTTCATCTCTTCAAGCTCTTTTCCTCTTTTTATTCATCCTTTCAGCTAGACCATTCTGATGTGGTGTGTGAGCAAATATAATAGGAAGCCCCAGAGTCAAGAAACCACACATCGGGTTGATGCATGAGAGTATCCTTTAGCAGAACATAATCTTCCTCAGAAGTATTTCCATGTTCTTCTACAGATAAGTTTTGTCACTGTTGCGCTTGTTTGGCCTCTTTTCCTTGCCCCAAGCATAAATATCCTTAGGTAACATAACATCGTATTTTTTTTCTTACTCTTCTTATCCTTCTTTCCTCCCGCCACCATCAAACCAGAAGTTGTCCTTAGGTAACATAGAGCTTGGAGATTTGCTGTCCTTATTCACAATAACGGGATGCACAAAGTTTTCGTATGATGGAGATAACTTAACAAGATAAGTGTCGCATCCTCATCATTCGTGTTCTCGTCAATGTTATGAAAATAAAAATAATTGTGTTTAATAGATCAAGGCAATTCTTGAAAGCCATGTTGGAGAACAATCGAAACTGGACCGAAAAGAAGAAGATGGAGAAGAAGCTGAAACAGAATCGTAGGATAGAAAGTAACTATATAAAGACGAATTGAAATACTTACAAAAGTCGTCGAATATGAATAGTAATTAGAAACGATCTCGAGCATTGGCTCGATGTCCTTAAGGCTTTATTTTCTCCCTTTGGTACTGCTTGATCCGGAACAAACCGCCTCCCAGGATAATCGTCTCTCACCGTGCAAGAAGTCAGTACACTACTTACACCCTACAAACCGCAATGGCACGGTACCTCTCTTGAAGACATTGAATTACAATATAGGAATTCAAATTCTGAAAGTTGAAGGTTCTACAAAGTCTAGGAGGACTTTGTAGGGAATTAGGAGAGTAGAAGGAAATGTTGGAATGCACAAATGGGTGGATAAGCCCTCTATTTATTATAGAGTAGGTGACCCTTCAAAGGGGTGCAAATGAATAGATGTGTCTATTCATGGTAATAACTAACTTTGGACGTTAGTAACTAACAATAACTAGCTTTGGTCGATAACTAATAAACTTATTAGCATTTCCAATAATTATTAATTTGCAACTTTAATTAATAACGCACCCAAAATTTAATTGCGTCCATCGAAGGACCTATTTGCACACCCATGATTTACAATAATTTCATTACCCGTAAATTATTTTGGACAACTCTCAATTGTAGATTTACCATCTCCGAATGAGAATTAAACTCTACATATTTATTATCCAAAATTTAAAATTTTCCAACAATCCCCCACATGAATGACAAATTGGCATAAGAGCCGGAATAATCATAGAGGAGATTTAGAGAGATACCAAACGAATGATAATTGCTTCGAGAAGGTGTCCAAGGACCTTGAACCTCCCTTAGTGGAATACTAGCGGATATACTGGATTGTCAGTGGTGAAACACCTTGAACTGCTTTCCGTAGTGTATACCTAGACAATAGTACCCACACGGTTATCATCCTTCCATATTAAGTTCTCACTGTCGTGTCCGTTTTTTCCTTGGAGAACTTAATCCTGGTTTCATGAGTGGTCTTAGAGAATTTAGCCTCGTCATTCTTCTAGAACCGGCCGCCAGTTCCCACTCATATATGTGAGTCTCATAATGAGTATCTTGCCATACTCCACTTGGTTTTATCCCCAACGTATGAGCTCACTAAAAGATAATCGCTTATCCTTACCAATGAAAGCGTCACTTCGTGTCGTCCTAAGAATGGGTTTGGAAATAAAATTTCCTACAGTGACTATATTTGCACAGTAATTAGGTTGTTCCTTTTGAACCTAGTTCTTGGGATCTCCAGTCATCTAGGTTGGGTTTTCCGTTACGTGCAACTCAGAGAGATAGACTTTATCCCAATCCCCTTGTCGACGTAAACAATTGCTCTCTTGTTAACCCTATGGGCAACGGATCCACGAGTTTTTACTTACTTTTCACACGATCGATCGATGTAATTATGTTCGAGGGCAAATGCCCAATGGTGTTATGTCTACGACGTATATGTCTAGACTTGCCATTGTCGATGGTGCTTTGGGCCCTTCCGATTGCCGATTGACTATCGCAATGAATGCAGATAGCTAGCACTGGTCTTGGCCACATCAGAATTTCTTCTAAAAATTGACGAAGCTTTGGCTTCCTCTCCTGTCTTATCCAAAGCAATGAATTCCGAGTCCATGGTGGATCTTGCGATGCAAGTTTGTTTAGAAGACTTCCAAGACACAGCTGCACCTCCAAGGGTAAAGACATACCCGCTTGTGGACTCAGAGTCCAAAGTGTCCGATATCTAGTTGGCATCACTATACCCTTCTAGTATAGTGTAGTCCATATGCTAAAGTATAGTGTAGTCCATATGCTAATGTATATCTTAAATATTTTAGCACTCGAGTCACTCCTTTTCACTGTTTATCACTTGGATTACTAGTGAATCGACTTAACTTTCCAACAGCTTGAGCAATATCGGGCCTTGTACAATTCATGAGGTACATTAAACAGCCGATTACTTGAGCATATTCGACTTGTCTTACACTTTCACCATGGTTCTTGGCGAGATGTAAATTAAGATCCACGAGAGTCTTAACTATCTTGCTATCGTTCTTGTCGAATTTCTCAAGAATCTTCCCAACATAGTGCGATTGAGTTAATGAGTATCCATTCGTCGTTCTAGTGATTTTCATCCCTAAAATAACGTCAGCAATACCCATATCCTTCATATCAAACTTTGTTGTCAACATTTTCTTAGTTGTTTTAATGATAGTTGAATTACTTCCCATAATTAACATATCATCAACGTACAAACACACGATGACATATCCATCACGAGTGGTTATAGTATAAACACACTTGTCACATTCATTAATATGAAATCCATTTGATAACATGGTCTTATCAAATTTGATATGCCATAGTTTCGGAGCTTGTTTGAGACCGTAAAGAGATTTCACCAAACGACATACCTTATTTTCTTGCCCAGGAGCAATAAAACCCTCAGGTTGTTCCATGTAAATCTCTTTTTCTAATTCACCATTTAAGAATGCAGTCTTAACTCTTAACGTCCATTTGGTGAATTTCAAGATTATTTATTGCTGCAATAGCTATAAGCATGCGAATGGACGTTATCCTTGTAACTGGTGAGTAGGTATCGAAATAATCAATACATTCCTTTTGTTTATAACCTTTTGCGACAAGTCTAGCCTTATACTTGTCAATTGAACCGTCAGGTTTAAGCTTCTGCTTAAAAACCCACTTACAGCCTAACGCTTTACTTCCTGGTGGAAGACTCACCAATTCCTAAGTATGGTTTTGAAGTATGAATTAAATTTCCATATTCACTGCTTCTTCCCAATACGACGCCGCAGTACTAGACATAGCTTCCTTGTAGGATTGAGGCTCATTTTCTACCAAGTAGGTTAGAAAATCTGAGCCAAATGTTTTAGCGACTTTTTCCCTTGCTACGTCTAGGTTCGTTTTCCTTTTCCGATTCTTGGGATATGGTTTCCCGCGTTCTTTTATTAGAACTTTGTTCATTATTCTCTTTTTATGGAAATACGTCTTCGAAGAATGAAGCATTGCATGACTCAAAGATGGTATTTTCATGTATATCTTCGATTTTTGATTTAATAACCAAAAATCGATATGCACTACTACTATGAGCATACCCGATAAAGACGCAATCTACCGTATTCGGTCCAAGTTTCACCTTTTTAGGTACTGGTATTGCCACTTTGCGAGACACCCTCACACTTTTAGGTATTTGTAAGATAACCGTTTTTTCTTTCCATAATTCATATGAGTTTTTCCAACATTTTACGAGCTATCCTATTAAGGATATGGTTGGCCGTTAATAGGGCTTCCCCCCCACAAGTT
Source organism: Linanthus parryae (assembly GCA_023055425.1). Lineage (NCBI taxonomy): Eukaryota > Viridiplantae > Streptophyta > Magnoliopsida > Ericales > Polemoniaceae > Linanthus > Linanthus parryae. The sequence continues at coordinate 137,712,398 of JALGPY010000004.1, read as the reverse complement.
CTGTGGTAAACCCGAACTTAAGAGTAATGCGTTTAGCAATCTCTTTTAAAGTCTTACTCTTCCTCTCGTCTACGCCATTTTGTTCAGGAAAATAGGGTGCCGTAGTTTGGTGGATAATTCCATTTTCTAGACAAATTTCCTTAAGTGGTTCTTCTTATTCTCCACCACGATCGCTACGCACCATTTTAATTTTCTTTCCCATTTGATTTCCACTTCATTTTTATAGTGCTTGAACATGTCAATTGCTTCATCTTTACTACGTAGCAGATAGACATAGCAACATCGTGTACTATCATCTACAAATGTAATGAAGTACTTCTTTCCACCTCATGTTTGAAGAAACTTCAAATCACAAATATCCGAGTGGATTAATTCAAGAGGCGTAGTAGTTTTTGTTCTCAACTGGTCGAAAGGATGCCGAAATATAAGTGGTTCCATTCGTATGCCTAATTCAAATACATATACACATTGATTATATAAATCATGAATTTTATGAAGCACTTGATTTATTTACCAATGTCCATGAGTACTTTGAAACTCTTGATATATGTACTCTACCAAATGACGTCGTGATTAAGTTTAATAACAAACCATAAGTACTATAAAAACTCTTTATTTGCAAGAAACTAAATCGACAACCCATGCGTACTTTGAAACTCTTGGATTTCCATGAGTGCTTGAAACTCTTGGTACGTCCAATAATTGATCTATTGATAAAGAGACCCCCCCACAAGGCATACGACATATTTCCGTTTTACAACGAAAATATTTGAATACGTAAATATTCAAGATCAACATACTTTAAACTTACGGATGACAACACCGTACTTATGTTAGTTTAAAATCATCTCCTACGAAACTTTTATTTTAACATATACCAAAACATTTAATAATCACATTAAATGAATTCGCGAATTAAATAAAAATTAATGTGACGCGACCTACTCTATTATAGAGTATCACGTTCATTTTCTTAATTTTGAACGTTCAATTGCCCACACACATGTCGTGCGTAACAACTACTAAAACTTTTTTTTTCGGATTCAAGACTAAGTCTGGATCCTTTTGAAGATGTCACATATGAAGAAACCAAATGCGTACGTTTCAAAATATGGATTACACTTTTAGACGTGACAACTTTCCGAAATCTAATTGCATAGACTATTCGGCTTGGTACGATATAATTTTTCAGAAATTTTGACCATGATTCTGGAAACTTTCTTTTGTGAATCTGACATCAAGACCATATCCATTAGATTCGTCTCGTCGAGATACAAAATTTTCATATATGACTCGCCTTGATCCGAGGTCTATAGCTCCAGATATCCTTCGAAAACTGAAGTCAGAATTTATACAAAATTCTGTTACGAATTAGCAGATTTGAACAACGATATCTTGAGTTTTACAACTCCGATTGATGCACCGTTTTCACCCGGTGCTTCATTTTTTCGTTATCTACAATTTTCATGTTTTACGAAAATTGATCCGAGATCGTTATCAATGTCTAAACGACAAAATATTCTTCCCCAACTTATGCATGCTAGAATTTCACTCTCCAATGATACAAATCGGTAAACCATATTTTTCATGCAATTAGTACTATAAAAACTCTTTGCAACTCGTTGTATTAATGAGTACTATAAAAACTCTTTAATACAACAATCTGTGAGTACTATGAAACTCTCAGATTTACAAAAAAATATTAAATAAACCCGACTTGAAAACTAAAGAAGCGCCAAAAATCAGTTTCGACAAATGAAAGCCTTAAGATTGTTGGAGAACAATCGAAACTGGATCGAAAAGAAGAAGATGGAGAAGAAGCTGAAACAGAATCGTAGGATAGAAAGTAACTATATAAAGACGAATTGAAATACTTATAAAAGTCGTCGAATATGAATTGTAATTAGAAATGATCTCGAGCATTGGCTCGATGTCCTTAAGGCTTTATTTGCTCCCTTTGGTACTGCTTGATCCGGAACAAATCGCCTCCCAGGATAATCGTCTCTCACCGTGCAAGAAGTCAGTACACTACTTACACCCTACGAACCGCAATGGCATGGTACCTCTCTTGAAGAAATTAAATTAGAATATAGGAATTCAAATTCTGAAAGTTGAAGGTTCTACAAAGTCTAGGAGGACTTTGTAGGGAATTAGGAGAGTAGAAGGAAATGTTGGAATACACAAATGGGTGGAGAAGCCCTCTATTTATAATAGAGTAGGTGACCCTTCAAAGGGGTGCAAATGAATAGATGTGTCTATTCATGGTAATAACTAACTTTGGACGTTAGTAACTAACAATAACTAGCTTTGGTCGATAACTAATAAACTTATTAGCAATTCCAACAATTATTAATTTGCGACTTTAATTAATAACGCACCCAAAATTAAATTGCGTCCATCGAAGGACCTATTTGCACACCCATAATTTACAATAACTTTCATTCACCCGTAACTTATTTCGGACAACTCTCAATTGTAGATTTACCATCTCCGAATAAGAATTAAACTCTACATATTTTACTATCGAAAATTTAAAAATTTCCAACAAGCCATACCTTTTTTCATCCGCAGACTTAACAACCGTTACTTTAGCATGAACTTACTGGTGATTGACTTCCTCCTGTAGAGACTCTCAAAATTGATCCATAAAGTTGTTGTCGTTGTCTGATTCGTGACTTATGTTCTAACGTGATCCTATAAGAATATCATGACCATCGAGTGTTCCTTCTCAACCTATAATCGATCGACGCAACATACATCCCGACTGTGTATGTGGCTAACCACGTCCAAATGCCTTGCGACTTCAATGATGCGCACATCTTCCTTCTCCACAGGATGGAGTTGTTCCTTCCTGTACATGTATCGATCTTCAATATCGATCCATACATCGTTGTTGGTGGATTTTGATAACCCAAACTCTGATACCAGTTTATTATGTCAAACCACCTAACGAAGGATGGGCGAAAATGAAAAACACGAGCAATTTACGTGGTTCGCTAGTGAAATCTCACTAACTACGTCCACGACAAGAAGATACCCTTTATTTATCAAGAATAGTGTTTACAATATTTTGATATCACTACCAGAATCCAAAGGGTCCTTTTATACTTTACATACCCCCTCCCAACACCTCCTAAGATCAGACAAAGAAAGAACTCCTGCTACTTGCCGCCTGTCCGTACGAACAGCCGAAGTGTTTGCATGAATAACAAGTGTTCGCACGAATAGGAAAATAGTTAGCAGGATCCTTGTTGTTATCTTGTCAATCACTTTTTAGCTTCAAGGCATAAGTCCAACATTAACCTGATGGCAAAAAATCTTCCAGCATGGTGTCGGCCCTACATTTCTGGATTCATGATAAGAAAACTGAGTTGTGTATCCATCCATATAATAGTAAAACATAAGTTTAATACAACTGACATTTCCTCTGTTGAAAGCTTAAAATAACGGTTGATGATGTGCATCAGAAGTGGCGGTGGTGATGTCGATCAACCACTCTGCCCATCACCATTTCCACGGCACTGGATCGTGTCACCGAGTCACATATGTACTCTATCACCTTTGCTTTTCCCCCGTAATGTTTGAGATTATAACGGCTGCAAGCTGCGCTTTGATAATTGTCTTATAAGAAACATTCATAATTGTTTGCGAGAGAAAAAGAAGCACTTACAATACCTGATGATCCACTTTCGTGTTCCAAGCAGTGTAAGCAGTCTGAAAATACTTCCTTTTGCAGACGAAACTGCACAACATCCGGATCATCATCGTGCAGGTTGAGGGAAAAGAAGCAAGAGTTATACAAACTCAAACATACTACGCGAGATGTCAGAAATCAGGTACTAGAATATGAGCAACCATTAAAATCAGAATACAAATTGGGAAAAAAAGTCAACCAGAGTCCAAACCTTCACTAAGCTGGAAATGAGAACCAAACGTGTGGCCTTCAGATGCTCGACCTGTGGGGGACCAATCCTTGTAGCCTAAAGGAATTTGTAAACATATTCTGGAATCCTAGCTGCAAACGACCAAATTCAAACAAACAGTCCTTAGACAATAAACGGGCTAGAAAAGGTCAACGGGTCCGTAAAAGAATAAAATTAGATCCACTCCATAGAGGACATTTTTGTGGAGCAAATTCTATCTTATCTTCAAGACTGAGTAGGCGTATCTGAAGCTGGAGTTCTTACCTTCAAGAAATGGCTTCTTCCTTTCCTTATGTGAAGCTACCAACTGTCACGGAAGAGCGTAATGCTACTAGATCTCAGTTAAATTATACTAAGCCTGTAAAATAGTTGCATTGTTATTATTCAAGTCTACAAGACATCTAAAAAAGGTCCATTTTGAAACAATGACACGCCTACTTGGGTAAAACCATGTACTTTTACACTGACGCAACTATATTTACCTTATGGTATCTGAGTAAGATTAAAGTAAATACACTATTAACCAAAAACTTGGTTTCACAATTTAAATCAGTAACATATTTCTTTAGTTTACTTTCACAAATTTAAACTAAGTTACTGCATTAGCATAAAGCTATATTATTTTTTGAATAGTACAAAAATTAATTTATGATTATTTCTAGTACAAAATTAATTTATGATTATCCATCGGTTAAATCGGTAAAGCAATGAAGCCAGTACCTCAGCCAATTCGTTTCCTGTCCGTGTTTAAAAACTATGGTTCTAATGGTAATGAAATGAAATGACAGAATAACAAATAATTAATGGTCGTAAAAGAGCAAGAGCACCGTGAGCTTCCAGGTCGTAAGGAGTTTATATGCCCCCTACCACTTCATGCGACATATAATATTTCAGTAGTAAGCCTAACCATTTAACCGTGCTAATTAATAAGCACAATTTCCCAAAATCTACTGGCATAACAGAGATATGGGATCACATACCTATACAAGATAGCAGGATGTGGTAGGGGCGTATAAACTCCTTAAGCCATGAAACTCATGAATAGAGAAGCAGAGAGTGTTTGTGTGCTCTTGCTCTTTTCACGACCAGTAATTATTTGTTATTCTGTCATTTCATTTTCATTACCATTAGAACCATAGTTTTTAAACATGGACCAGACAACGAACCAACAGGGGCACTGGCTTCACCGCTATACCGGTTTAACCACTATATATAATATTAATCTTATTTATTATAAATAAATATATAAATATCATAGAATACATGAAATCATTCAAAAAAAGATATTATAGTTTTAGGTTAACGCAATAACCTTGTTTAGAATTTGTGAAATTAAACTAAAGAAATTTCTCAAAAAAAAAAAAAAAAAAATTAACTAAAGAAACATGTTACTGATTTAGATTGCGAAACCAAGTTTTTGGTTAATAGTGAATTCTTAGTCAGATACCATAAGGTAAATATAGTTGTGCCACTGTAAAAGTACATAGTTTTACCAAGTAGGAGTGTCATTCTTTCAAAATGGACTTTGTATTAGATTTTTCTGTAGACTTGAATAATAGCTATCTAACTGTTTTAATAGATTTATATAATTTAACTGAGATCTAATAGCATTACGCCCTTTCATGACAGTTGGTGGATTCACATAAGGAAACAGGGAAGCCATTTCTGAAAGGTAAGAACTCTAGCTTCAGATATGCTTACTTAGTCTTGAAGATTGGAGAGAATTTTGCTCCACAAAAGTGTCCTCTACGGAGTGGATGTTATTTTATTCTTTTACAGACTTGTTAACTTTTTCTGCCCGTTCATTGTCTAAGGACTGTTTGTTTGAATTTGGTGGTTTGCAGCTCGGATGCCAGAATATGTTTACTAGGTCCTTAAGGCTACAGTGACTGGTCCCCCGCAGGTCGAGCATCTGAAGGCCACAAGTTTGGGTCTCATTGCCAACTTAGTGAAGGTTTGGACTCTTGTTAACTATCTTCCCCAATCTATATTATGTGTATATCGGTTGCTCTTATTCTAGTACCTAATTTCTGACATTTTTCGTAGTGTTTGAGTTTGTATAACTCTTGCTTCTTTTCCCCCACCCAGGCAGGATGATGATCCAGATGCCGTGCAATTTCTTCTGAAAATGGAAGTATTTTCAGACTGCTTACATTGCTTGGAACACCGCAGTGAATCATCATGTGCTGTAAGTACTTCTTTCTCCCATGAAAACAACTATGAATGTCCTTTATACGCCAATGATCAATGCGCAGCTTGCAGCTGGTATAAGCTGGTATAATCTCAATTATTCTAGGGGCAAACAAGGGGGATAGAGTACATATGTGACTCAGTTACACGATTTAGCGTTGTGGCAATGGTAATGGGCCGACTCGTTGATCGAACGCCATCACCGCCACTGCTGAAGCACATCATGAATTGTTATTTTAAGCTTTCAACAGAGAAGAGGCCAATTATATTAAAGCTTCAGTTTCACTATTATATGGATACGCAACTCAATTTTCATATTAAGAATCCTGGAATATAGGGTCTGCCCCATGCTCAAGGAATTTTCGCCAGCAAAGTTGATGTTGGACTTATGCCTTGAAACTAGAAACTAATCGAGAAGAGAAAAAACGACGCTGCCAACTATCTTCCCATTCGTGGGAACAATGATTGTTCGTGTGAATGCCATTCGTGCGAACACTTCGAGTGTTCGTACCAACAAGCCTTGGAGGCTGCAAGTAGGGGAAGTTGTTTCCTTGTCCGATCCTAGGACGTGTTGGGGGGGGGGGGCAAGTATAAAAGGACCCTTTAGGTTCTAGTAGTGATATGCAAACATTGTAATCTTTCCGCGTGATAAATAAAGGGTCTCTTCTTTTCATGAACATAGTTAGTGAGATTTCACTAGTGAACTGCGTTAAATTACTTGTGTTCTTGGTATTTGTTCATCGTTCGTGAGGTGTTTTGGCATAACAAAATGGTATCAGATGTTGGGTTATTGAAATCCACCAATAACGATGTCTGGATCATGGATATGCCTATAGAGTCATTTGGTCATCTAAGGCCTTTATAGTAAGTTCTTTTTTTTTTTCTTTTTTTTTTCTTTTTTTTTCTTTTTTTTGAGAAGTCTTCAGTTTCTAGGTTAATACTAACTCTCATAGTTATCAATAATTGCCTCCCAAATATAAGAGGCACATTTTCGTTTATGTCAACTATGATAAAATCGACTCGAAGAACAAAATCACCGGCTTGAATTTCCCCTAGACTCAAATAATGGTCGGTCTTTATTACTCTACAAACATAAATGATTTCCGGGGAAATGGTAAAGATAGAGTGGGAAAGTTACCTGAAAATAAATTGTGTTGGTCAGCAATTTGATGATACTAGATTAGTTGCCATGGAATGCAGCATCGATAAAATCAACCATCTCTAAAGATGAAGCCTATGTCATTCTACAAATTCCAACCTGTAGGAATCAACGACCACATACATTATTGAAAGACATGAGTAATGATTAGGATATGCGATCAACTTCTACATTTTTTTTTGTTGAAACACAATTGGAAATAAAAAATACCTCAAAAGACTACTATTTTTCTTCAAAAAACAATACATAATATCATGCCAACCAGACCGAATTTGTAAAACAAGATGCCAACAATTGAATGAGTGTCCCACTCTATAAAACATGCGAGAATCTCATGAACATTTCTTTTAAAGTGCAAGTTTGCATCAACAGTATGGGTAGATTAAGATCAGGCTTAATTATTTAATGTATATCCCCAATTATGTCGAAACTAGCATATTTCACCTCCTGTTATAGAATTGACTGATTGAAATCCTCATTTACAAAAAAAAAAAAAAAAAAAAAAAATTGTCAATGTCAATCTGCTAAAGATATTCCGTCAATCACTTAACAGAATGGTCCGTTAATTTAAGAACAAGTCCACGGGTAAAAGTGTGAACTCAATAAAATTATGAACACCACCAAAACAATATCTATAACTGCCTCAGCCCCACCATCACCACCAGCCTATACCTATAATCCGGTAGCCACCGCCATTGCCGCTGTACCCAGAATCCGGCCATCGCAACCGCAGACCCAGACCAAAATAACTTATTAAGTTTCAGTTCAAAAAATCCAAGAAATTAAAATCTAAACAAACAAAAATTAGAAACAAACCCATTCAAAACTCAATCAAACTTCAGAATTCAAAACCACCTAGAGGCTAGAGCGTATCAAAACACAGCCTTCTTTCTATCCCTCAACTGAACCCAACCCAGGACATCTCCAACCGAAGAACCAAAACCCTTCGTCTAACTCCAGCCGTACCAGGGAACCCAGTCATCATCACAGTGACTCGACTCATAACCAATTAACACTGCCTGCAATCGGAGACCTCAAACACTTAAAACACGAGGATGCAGACACTGTCATCCGAGAAGAAGAAGAGAGACAGAGCATGAGAGGCGAAAGGGTTATAGAGAAATCGAGGGTTTGATATATCATAGTGTTGGTCAATCTGTTGGGAGTTTGAGCGGCTCTTATGTTCTTACTTTCTTTTTAATTTTTCTTATTTTCGTCTTACAAGTTTAGTATTATTTTTTTATATACCCTTTTTAGATGTATGATGTTTGAATGATTTTTTGTAGCAGTTTCACATTGAAATATTTTGAGTCAATTACTTACTACCCACCTCCAGTTTGGAGGTAATGATCCATGTAGCACCTCCAGTTTCGAAACTCACTTATTACCACGTCTAGTTATTTATTACTCACAATCAGCAACTGATATTTTTTCCATCCAAAATTCTCCGTTAGTTGACGGTCTTTCAGGGACTTAATAGTCCAATCACAAAAATAAGAACATGAAGAACAATCATCACCACCGCCACATTAAACCTAGAATCCGGCACAAAAATGTTCAAATTCTGGAGGATTACCCCTCCTTAATTTCTCCCAATTTTCAAAATAAACCCAAAATCAATGCCACTGAAACCAAACTCAGATCAAGGAGCAACCACCACTTCGACGAAACCAAACTCAGATCAAGGAGCCGCCACCAGCACCTTTAACACTGCCAACACCACAGTAGCTCCGCCGCTACCATCTACAAACCCATAATACGACCACCCATTATTCGACAATCGCATCATCGCAACTTCCCCCAAAACCACACATCTACACATCACAAATCTCAGTGCCACCAAGTTTTTCAAGAGATTCAGCACACTGATCCCCAAATCAAAACCCTAAATTGGAATTCTCAGATCAGATCAATTGAAAGAAAGAAAGAAACGACCACTATTGCCTCCAACCTCCATACTTTCCCGCGAACTTTGCTTCCAACCTCCGAACTCCTCTAAAAACGACCACCCAAACCTTGGAAACCCTTTAAATTTCAAGATCCGACATCTCTCTGCCTCTACTAAGACCCAATCCAACCAACAACTGCCGATTCACCCAGTACTGGTCGCCTTTAAATCCAGCGAAGATCCCGCCAACAACTTATTCATGAAGAGAGAGAGGACTAAGAAGAGGTCAAAGGGGGGATGAGAGCATATCAAGGGTGAGACCAGACTCATACTGTTACAGAACGTTGGCGAGCTACCAACGAAGGGGAAGCCACAGAGCACTGGAACGAGAGAGAACGAGAGAGAAGAGAGAGAGATGAGTTGAGGGAAATTTCCTGTTATTGATTAAATCAGAAAATACCCTCTTTTTATCTAACCCTGTCGGTTCGACCCAACTACGACCCGGAAAGAACCGAAAAGAAAACGGGGAAGGGGTTTATAAACTACCCGAAAAATAGTTCATGTGACTCGATAATAAAATTCAGCAAACAAAAACAATATTCCCAAAAAAAAAATAACTCAAACTAATAAATCAAACGACTACTTTTTCGGTACGACGAAATCATCAAACCTCCTCGGCGGTCGCACATTCCTCCGCAAGTGTGTCCGCGACGGAGGCTCTACCGGCTCGTGCTCACTATCGTCTATACGCGTATCAACTCCCCCGGGGTTGAGAACCGCCTTGTCCTCAAGGTGGAGGGAAGGAAAATCCCGAACCATACTAGCCACAGGTTCCCACGTCTCGGCCAAACCATCGGACCAAGAGACCCGCCACTGAAGCTGGGGCACACCATCCACTACCACGGTACGCTGCTCGGTGGCCGACAATGGAATAGCAACCGGGCGACCCTTATAAAATTCAGCAGGTAACGTCCCCTCCGGGACCGCAGAAGACCCCACGACATAAGGTCTCAAGAGGGAGACATGGAACACATCATGAATACGACTGGCAGGCGGAAGCTCCAAGCGATAAGCGACTGCACCAATACGTTCCAACACCTGGAAAGGACCATAGTACCGGCGAGCAAGTTTGGCCGCCAAAGGTCGAGCCACGGACCGTTGTCGATACGGCTGTAGACGAAGAAGAACCATATCCCCCAAGTCAAAAGATAATTCGCGACGATGTTTATTAGCCGTAGTACTCATCCGCTGCTGCATCTTGGATAAGTGAAGCTTCAAATCCTGCAACAGTTCGCGACGTTCATCAAGTAATTCATCAACAGTAGGGGATTTACCTGAACGAGAAGCCGAAGGACCAATGAAGGGGGATCGCGATCGTAAAGTACACGAAACGGTGAAGAATCAATGCTCTCGTTATGCGTGCAGTTGAGCGCCAACTTCGCCCAAGGTAAGAACTGAGACCACCGCTTTGGCCGTTCACTCGTGAAGGCTCGCAGATATTGCTCTAACCCACGGTTCTTCACCTCTGTCTGTCCGTCTGTCTCGGGATGATAAGCAGTGCTGTACTTGAGGGAGGTGCCACTGAGACGAAAGAGCTCCTTCCAAAAGGTGCTCATAAAAATGGGATCACGATCTGAGAGGAGAAGAGCCGGAAACCCATGATGTTTGACGACCACCACCACAAATAACTTCGCAACTTTAGGCGCATCGAAATCTGTAGGAAGAGGGCCAAAATGTGCATACTTGGTTAACCGATCCACAACGACCATGATGGCAGTAAATCCCTGAGAAGTCGGCAAGCCAGTGATAAAGTCCATCGTAGCAAACTCCCATACCTGCTCTGGGATAGGCAGTGGCTGAAGAAGACCTGCAGGTTTCTGAGTAGAATACTTCGTCGTCTGACAAACATGACAGGCGGCCACAAACTGACGAACATCCCACCGCATGCGCGGCCAATAGAAAACCGCCGAGAGTCGGCGAAAAGTACGATCCACCCCAGGGTGTCCAGCCAGAGGAGAGCTATGGAACTCAAGAAGAAGCTTCTCGCGCAACGGAGAAGAGCCACTGATGCAAAGACGAGTACCATAATATAACAAACCATCGACAACCTTAAAATGTAGTGGTGGAGTGGCAGAACGAACCGCTGCATGTAAGGCCACCAAGTCGTCACTAACGCTATTCTCCCGACGAATCTCCGCGAGCATCTCAGCATGGGGCCGAAACACTGTGAGTGTTAGGGCTGTCGGAGAGCGATCAGTCCCCTCAACAAGGACGGGGTCGTCATCTCGACGACGAGACAAAGCATCGGCCACCCTGTTCGAAGTTCCTGTCTTGTACTCAATACGAAACTGAAATCCCATCAACTTCCTGATATAAAACTGCTGATCCGGGGTCTGAATAACCTGTGTCAACAGCTCACATAAACTCTTCTGGTCGCTTCGGATAACAAACTCTCGCCCGAGCAAGTACTGGCGCCACTTCTGAACGGACTCAACAATGGCGTAGAGCTCCTTATGATACGTCGAAGATAAGCGGCGTCGAGGCCCCAGTTTTCTGCTGAAGAATGCAATGGGGGTGATTGTCTTGCATCAAGACCGCACCAACACCGACATCGGAAGCATCAGTTTCCAAGACAAAAGTCAAAGAAAAATCAGGTAAGCGCAATACCGGAGCAGAGGTCATGGCAGCCTTAAGAGCCTCAAAAGCAGCTGTAGCAGAGTCCGTCCAAAAAAAAGAGTCCTTTTTTAAGAGCTCGGTCAACGGAGAGGCCAGAGACGCATAATCCCGGACAAAGCGGCGGTAATAACCGGTCAAACCCAGAAAGCCGCGAAGGTGCTTGAGAGATGTGGGCAGCGGCCAAGCAACCATAGCGGAGATTTTGTCTGGATCGGCCTTCAAGTGACCCTTAGAGATCAAATGCCCCAGGTAATCCACTGTCGTTCTGCTGAAGGAACACTTAGTCAGTTTAACAAAGAAACCATGAGATGAAAGGAGCTGCAAAACCTGATCAATATGGGTGGCATGGAGTAACAGTGTGCTGCTGTAAATGAGTATGTCATCGAAGAAGACAATAACAAACCGACGCAAATACGGCTGAAAGATCTGATTCATCGCAGCCTGAAAGGTCGACGGGGCATTGGTGAGACCAAACGGCATCACGAGGAACTCATAATGACCCTCGTGGGTTCGAAAAGCAGTCTTCTCAATATCTGGAGCACTCATACGTATTTGGTGATAACCCGAACGCAAGTCGAGTTTAGTAAAGAATCTAGCTGCACCCAACTCATCGAATAACTCATCGGATGTAGGAATGGGGAAGTGATCCGGGATAGTGGCTGTATTCAAGGCACGATAATCAACACAGAAACGAAAAGTGCCGTCTTTCTTGCGCACTAGCAGAACTGGAGACGAGAATGCATTCTGACTAGGCCGGATAATTCCTTGCTGCAGCATGTCACGTACCTGTTTCTCGATTTCTGTCTCTGAAAGTAAGGGTAGCGATACGGTCGTACATTGACCGGTATGGAGCCCGGCTGTAGATGAATGTGGTGATCATAAGGACGAGGTGGTGGAAGACCAGAAGGTAACTGAAAGACGCCGGAGTGACGTGTGAGGACCCGCTGAATCTCAGAAGGAACGTCGGTGGGAAAGTCAAGCTGGTCGGCCGCAGCCGGAGGCGGAGATGCGTCCACAGAGAATAACTCAAAACACTCACATAACTGTGGCTGCGCAATTAAAGATAGGAACTGGCTGTAAGATACCTGCTTCGGTGGAGATGTGTTCCCCTGAAAAGTAACAGCCTTGCCGTCCCACTGAAACTCCATGGATAACGTACTGTAATCCATCGCAAAACGACCCAGAGAAGCGAGCCATTGAACCCCTAACACAATATCAATACCATGAACCGTCAGGACATACAAATCCAACTCCAGTGTAGTTCCCTGGACGATCAAAGGTGTCTTCGGGCAATAATAAGAGCATCGCAGTGTAGCGCCATTACCGACATAAACCCGAAAAGGTGACACTGGGTGCAAAACAAGTCCCAACCTTTCGGCCACCCAAGGATGGATGAAGTTGTGTGTGCTACCGCTATCAATTAACACATTGACAGACGATCCTGAAATCTGTCCCACGATGCGCAAGGAACGCGGGCTCGAGTGAGTGGCTAAGGTGTGAAGCAGGGAAATATCAGCCTGAATCGTATCGTCAACATGAAGATCGGCTACCTCATCATCTTCATCTTCATCATCACGTCCTCCCACAAGAAGTAAAAACTTGTGTTTGCAGCGATGTGTCTTGTCATATGTCTCGTCACAGTACCAACACAATCCCTGAGCAGAACGAGCATCCTTGACTTCCTGAGAAACTCGGACCTGCTGCAGTGCTGGCTTGCGGCCAACAAATGGTGTAGGGGATGCCGTGGTGGTGTCCGGTGGTTTAGCACTGTTCGGTTGCCAAGAACGACGGGGTGTATATGCCGTAACCGTGTCCGCATGACTGGCGGATAACTTACGTGCCAGTGCAAAGGCCTCGGCTAAAGTAGACGGGTTACGCAACAATAACTCGCGACGAACGGGTTTTTTGAGACCCGAACGGAAAATAGAGATCAATGTCGAATCAGCCACACCACTAATCTTATTCAATGCCTGCTCAAATTCAGTCTGATACGCTAATACTGTGGTTGTTTGTGTCAATTTCGAGAGCTTGCCCATATAATCCTCGTAGTGGTCAGGATCAAATCTCTGTTTCACCGCGTACAAAAATTCCATCCAAGAAGAAGAGGGATTGTTACCTTGATAGTATCAAAGCCAGTCGGACGCTGGGTGATCGAACAGTAGACCCAAACTGTAGCCGGTCCGGTTCAGGTGAGCGGAAGTAGTCATAGTATTTCTAAATTTTGTAAATCCTGCCGGCGGGATCGCTGCCCGTGAAGCGAGGAGCGTCCACATGCATACGGGGGCCAATATCGTTGGTGCCCGTAGGATTAGCTACCACCGAAGTTGGGATGGTCCAGGCGGATGCCACTGGTGACGGGGGTGTTGTGGGTGCGGCGGCGACGGATTGCAGGGTGGTGACGGGAGGTGTTGGTAGGAGCGGCTTTTCTTTGAGGGCAGCGAGGATGCTGTCCAACTTTGCTTTGATTTCCTGGTTCTCTTCCGTGAGACCTAAGACCTTGGAGTCTAGGGTTTTGTATGAGGTTGTGAGGATGTCGAGAGACATGGGTTGGGGCCATGGTTGTGAGCGGTGGAGGGAGGGAGGTTGGTGAGCGTGGATGAAAGCACCAATGTTACAGAACGTTGGTGAGCTACCAACGAAGGGGAAGCCACAGAGCACTGGAACGAGAGAGAACGAGAGAGAAGAGAGAGAGATGAGTTGAGAGTAATTTCCTTGTTATTGATTAAATCAGAAAATACCCTCTTTTTATCTAACCCTGTCGGTTCGACCATACTACGACCCGGAAAGAACCGAAAAGAAAACGGGGAAGGGGTTTATAAACTACCCGAAAAATAGTTCATGTGACTCGATAATAAAATTCAGCAAACAAAAACAATATCCCCAAAAAAAATAACTCAAACTAATAAATCAAACGACTACTTCTTCGGTACGACGAAATCATCAAACCTCCTCGGCGGTCGCACATTCCTCCGCAAGTGTGTCCGCGACGGAGGCTCTACCGGCTCGTGCTCACTATCGTCTATACGCGTATCACATACCCGTTCATCTTCTTCGTCTTCTATGTTTCTTCAGAAAGGGAGAGAGAGAGAGGGAGAGAGAGAGGAGAGAGAGGGAGGGGACAAATCCAGAAAGGGAGAGAGAGGAGAAGCTGATCGAGAAAGGGACATTGAGAGAGAGAAGTGATGGAGGAAATCACACGAGTTTGCGTTGAAGTGTTCTTCTTTCTTTCTTTCTTTCTTTTTTATTTAGTTTATCATTTTTTCTCATTGACAATTCTGCCCCTAATAGAGTTAACTTTCTAACAAAAAATTCACCCGAGTTTGGATTTGTTAACAATATTAAACTTTAGGTGTTAATTAGTTAGTTTCAAAATTGGAGGTGACACATGGATCATTATACCATACTGAAGGTGTGTAACAAGTTGCAAACGGGAGTTTGATTTCGGCATACTGTGGGTATGCATATCAACAATTCATTCTAATAATCTACAATCATATAATTTTAATCTAGTACATCCAAACTAAGCCATTGAAATATTCGTTTCTCTGCATCTCAATGCCTTCACCTTCATTATATATGACGGATTGCATTAACCTCTTCTCTAGAATTTGGATACAATTTAATCTCTATCATTATCATATGGAACATTTAGTTTGCACAAAATCAATTAGTTGCCGAAAATAAGAAGATTTATAAGTGAAACTATAATCAATTCCACATTATGATTAATCATCTAACAAATCCACATCACAGTTCATTTTCTTATGATCCCCTTAAGATCGACATTCTAAATGGATTACACGGTGCAGGAGTGATAAAATAAAGTTGTTGTTGCAATTTCAATGAATCTATAGCATGCAAGGCGGCTATGTAATCAAAAATAAAAAACGACGACTTCTTTTAGCCAATCTATTTCACATCATATTCTACAACTGCATAAGCATATTAAATCGAAGAGACCCTTCTCTTACCAGCGATGCAGCTTTTTGACGATTTTTCAGTAGACAGATTCATTGAATGTGATGAACTTTATGAAGTCACGAGTCATCTCTGGAGCAACCATAAGATTCAATAGAAGAATGAAATGACGAGTGATATCTTTAATTAAAAGGTAACTTGCTTTCCTATATGAAGACGAATCTACAAGAGCTTACCGGTGAAATGAAATATCTGCAAAAGAGGAAGGAAAATTGACATCACATGTCTGATCTGCAGTCAGGAAGAGTAAATCGGGAGCTATAAGTTCTTACACTGCCCCATCTCCAAAACAGATCTAGCCCACCTACAAAGCAAATTTGAAGATTTGAGCATATGACTTTAAAAAATCTTCAAGGGAATATCGCAAAAAGTAAAGAGAAGAAGTTAACATCCTCTTGAGGCTTATCTGAGTTCAAGTCAGTAGTCAGCACAGTGGATCTGAGATACCCAACACAGAGTTGTGCTCCGGCGAACCGCGCATGCTAGAAAAAAACCTCTTCAAGCTAGTTAAAGATAAACGTGGATGCGGCATGGGATAACCAGAGAAGGAATTGAAGGAACCCTCGGGATAGTCGTTCAAAGCGCCGAATGTGTATTAATAGTTGGTAAAATTCTAGGCTACCATTCGGTCAATGAGAAAACAAGCTGAAACCACATCTCTTGAAGAAGGCACAAATCTCGCCATATAAATGAGAGTCTCCAGAGAGTGATAACTGAGAGTGACAACCTCAATCATGTGAGGGAAATGAATTGAAAAAAGAAATAAGTGCAAGGGGTAATGACTTCTCAGAAAGTGGAAGAATACTCGAGTTTTGCGTTGAGCAGCTAAAACGTATTGAAAACACAATAGTGCGGTATGACTACGGCGCACTAGCAGAAGTGCCCATCTATTTAGGGTATGGCACAAAAAAGAGTAACATTGGGCTTCCACAGTGTTGAATAATCATTTTATTGGCCCATTAGCCCATCAGTAATAGCCATTGTAACTTCTCCTAAAAAAAGTGTTATGTCTTGTGATAGTATTTGTGAAAGAAATTACAATAATATCCTTACTCATTTGATAGTTGCGGAATCATTAAGGGATAGAAATGTAAGTATACCCTTGTTTATTATTATCAACAATAAAAACTGAACGAGATGTAATAAATCTTCAGTACTTATAAACTCATTCTTATTGAAAATTAATAATATTCACATTTAGTGATTTCTACAATACTTTTCAAAACCTGACCAGACATGTGCTTAAATTAGTCGAACTTGTCAAAATTAGCTTAACCGGTCCGGTTTGACAATCGAATCGTCGAAGCAATAAATCGAGATCACACCCAGTCAAAAAGGAAAGGTTAATGGCCCAACTGACGAACCAAGCTGGTTTAATTCACCATGTTTTCATATTCTTTAACAAAAAATTGTTGATACCTCTTAATATTGAACAGTATTGAACCCAATACTGGGGAATGGTCAATCAACTTTCCGCTAGGCCTTGATTGCTAAGTTAGACGTTAAAATATTGCATTGAATATATTCATTAGTTGTAGAGCACCACGTTATGCTGTTTTGGAGCACTAAAAAAATTCTCTATTTAACTGAATACTAGTAATTTGTCATTATTATCACGAAATAATCAATTACTCCATTAGTGTCATTATGAGCGAGTTAATGTATTGCGGAGTAGTCTCGTAGACTTCTGTATACAAATAATAAAACCATTAAATGCTCCTATTTCCATCACGTATAGTACTATTTTTCATTTTACAATGAAATCTTGTCCCATTATTTGACCATAATTAAATTGTAGAGTAGGTTGATAAATTGATAAAATTTGTGATATTTGATAGTGCGCAAGAAATTTACGAAAACGTCTATCATCAAAATAGAGAGAATACCAATTGGAAGTCAAACAGCCAACTATAAATACCCTGTTCTTGGACTGGACTCTCTCACCCTTCTCGTCTTCCCTTTAATTTTCTACTACTGCTTCTTCTTCATTTTTTATTTTAGATTCATTTTATGTTCTTCTCCCCTGTCTGAAATTCCCCGAGAAACATGGCGAATCAGCGTGATCGGTCTCCATTCATTTGCTCCCCAGCCTCCTTCGCATCTGCCTCAGCCTCCAGCTCTGGTGGCAGTGCTACCAACACTCCTCCACTTAACTTATCCTCCCTCTCCGTAGACCAGTTGATAAAATTGCTCTGTGACTATCCTTCGTGTCGAGGACAAGCTATTCATGCTCTCAGCAAGGTATAGTGGATTTACATACATTGATATTGTCATGAATCATGCATATGAATTTCAATTATGAAACCTTGGTGTTGGTTTTCTGTTTGGTTCCGGATTAGTAAGGTGATTATAGAAGTGTCAATCAAGTTGAGAATTGAACGATTTGTGTTTTGGTTGCAATTCTTGCTCTGACTGTTGCTTAATCGTTGCAGGCTATCAGTTGATCCTTTGGTGTCTTTTCTGATTCCATTAGCCTCGATTATATTTATTATATATACGTAATAAATATCCTAATCATTTAATGTTAAAAAAAATGTCTTGAGACATTTTGATCAATTGATTGACTCTTTTTTTTAACACTAATGCCCATGAGCGATACGCGAACGAGGGTGTTACATGTGTTATAAAGTTTAGATTTCTTATTTGGAAACACTTTCTTGATAATTAAAATTCATTGATTCCCAAAAGCAAAATCATTACTAAAACATGTGTTATAAAGTTTAGATTTCTGATTTGGAAACACTTTCATGATAATTAAAATTCATTGATTCCCAAAAGCAAAATCATTGCTTAAAAGATCAGAGATCAATTAGGAAAGAAAATGCCGCACAAAATAATATAAGCTTCATTAATTTCTTTTATTCTTAAATAACATTTATTTATAGAAAAATAATTTTTTTGGGGTAGAGTTCGATATACATACATTCAGGGAACTATGCATAACATATATTCTAGTAAATGCATACATCGCTCAAACATATAAACATTCTGAAGATAAAATTGTACACATTTGTAAAGAAAATTCTACGAGAGAACCAAAATTAAATTCATTTTACTCCTTGGTGTTCTATAATGGCTTGGCGGTGAAGTATTTGTGTCTATGATTATATTACAATGAGTACACATTTTAAATTGACAGGAGGAAGAAATGTTATTTTAAAAATACATAAATTTTCCCTTTCTAATAGTTCAATATATGACAAGGTATATGGCAATATTCTTATTTACCTAATGAGATACATGTTATACATGTTCGTTAGGAGCATATTGCTTCTCCAATTTGTCAAAATGTTAACTAAACATGTTATATATAAGATTCCTATTCTATTAGAGACGTCAAGAACCATAATTTTCAAATTTTGTCTTCATTTGGTACTTATGTAATATCTAGTGAGCATCTAATGTAAAAACTGCACTTAAAATTTTCATCATTTCCATTCGGTGAAATCATGTACTAAAGAAATTTAGTTTATGAAAATAATTGATAGATACAACGGGATCTCTTTTAACAATGATTGGAGGTATGGAGAAAGTGAGGAAGTAATTAGAAACCACAATGAACTATCATAGTGTTAAATGATTCGCCGTGTTAATTAGTGGATACAAGTTCTATTTTGAATTTAAGTTTGAAAAAAAATAGGTATAAAGGGTGCTACTCTGCCAAGTGGCTAACTTTCTTCTTATAAAGTAGGTAGATAAGTTGTTTAAAAATTAACTCCATTTAGGCAAATAAAGGATGAGATACTATTTATATTTCTTAATATTCCTATCCCATCTCATTAATTATTTAACCTAATAATCACTATTCTATTCATAAAATGTTAAAGCCATATTCAGTTGTTAATTAAATTTTAATTGAAGATATTAAATATGAGCGGGAGGGTATCTGTTAATTTCAATTCATTTGTTCTATACCGCCCCAGGGCCAAGGTCATTTGCTATTATATTATATTATATTATATTATATTATATTATATTATATTATATTATATTATATTATATTATATTATATTATATTATATTATATTATATTATATTATATTATATTATATTATATTATATTATATTATATTATATTATATGTGTGTGTTTCATATGTATATAAATTTTTATTTAATACTCAAATAAAAAATTAAAAATGACAACAAATATTCATTCCTATATAGTTTTTAATTATGTATTGATATATTTTAATCGACTAGTACAAATTTTCTGATAAAATGATTATGAATTATGTATTGGTATAATTTAGTCGGCCACTGTACAGATAGTCAATCTAGGAATTTCAGTAATACTTCCATTTGTTTGTATGCGCACAACTAGTTATGTTAATTCATGTGATGAGTGTTGCTAAAGAATTTTTAATCGATGCTTGACTTGTTGATTAGAAAAGAGACGACAGCGAGAGGGTGGCGCTGGTATTATGGAATACACCACTGGTTATTACAATTCTGTTACAGGTATATGCTGCTGATATTTCTGCTTTAGTAACATATATGGATATTGTTTGTATCGACATTGTTGCATGACCAGTACGTTTCTGATTAACACTGATGCATTCTATGTTGCAGGAAGTAATAGCGGCTTATAAATTATTGTCGAAGTTGAATCTCACTAATAAAGACATAAAGGGAGTTTGCGATACTCTCGTTCTACTTAAGGTCAGTAATAAATGTAATTCTGTTGTTTGATCTCCTTAGAACTTGCATCAGAGTCTGTTGTCATTTTTTTGAAGCAATTCTTATTCCGTAGCTAAAAGGATAGTGAAAGCACTATTTTTGGAACTTACGTGTTTAGTAGTAATTTAGGTTTCAATTTTTCGTAGACCCGAATAATTTTATTTCAATTCTGCGAGTTTAATTGAGTTATAATAGCTTCTATCTTACTCTTCCATTACAGTTTGTAGCTTCTCATAAGGAAACGAGGCAGCCATTTCTGGAAGGTAACAACTCTAATCTTCTCCATTCATTGAATCCAGAACCTACCTATCAAATTTTCCTATGTACTCACGAAAAACTGAAGGAATTTGCTCAGTGAAACTCTCTTTTTTAGGATGTAACTTTGTAGTTTTTGTCAAATCGTTAACCTTTGGATTTGTAACGATTATTTTTATTAAACTTCGTCATTTGCAGCTAAGATTCAAGAGTATGTATACCCCTTCCTTAAGGCAATAGTACCCAGCCAGCAGATAGAGTTTCTAAAGCTCGGTAGTTTGGGCATTATTGGCAGCTTAGTGCAGGTTCCAACTCCTTGTGAATCTTTTATGCAATCTATGTTCTGTTTGTATCTGTTGCACTTGACTTGCATATCTTAAACTCATTTTTTGGTTTTGGATATTTTCTTTCTGCAGGATGATGATCCAGATGTTGTGCTATGTCTTCTGGAAGCGGAAATCGTTCCACAATGCTTACTTTGCTTGGAACACGGCGATGAAAGATCAAGTACCGTAAGTGCCTTCTGTTTCTTCTCCCATGATTTCTGAATTTTTTCTTTTTTTGGGTATTGTATAAGGATGGAGGATATGGATAACTTAATACCCATTGTCTCTTATCCCGTGTTTGGTTGTGGTGTAAGCAACAAGTACAAGTTATACTCCCTTACTCCCACCCTAAAATTTTCCTACAAGCTAAACCAGACAAGGAATGTGTAGAGACACAGTGGGAGTGCAAAAAGACTAAATACTCTCATAGTGACTTATCCTGCCTTATCATAGTACAATCATATCTTGCCTCATATCTCATTATATGTCTTATCTCGGTGATTTTTATACCTTGCCCAACGAAAAGTAGTATCATCATTTCTTTGCTGTCAATGTAGAGAGTTGAGGCACAAGGGAAATATTTTATTAAGATAAGTGATCAAAATTCAGATGCCTGAAATATCTTAGATCATAAATACTTAAGTAAGTCGATGATGTGTAAACTTTCGAGTGGAACGCCCCTTGTAAACCTCTATTACTATCTGCACTTTTAGTACATTGAAATTCACCCCAAAAAAACAAAGGACAGAACATATATATTGGTCGATTTGGATGTTAATAAATTTAGACAGTTTCTTGAAAGTTTACGGGTTATTATTTTCCTCGATAAGTACTACCTAGGGATATATCAAAATTATAAGCACTCTCTGGCCATCTTACACCCACACACTCACTCTTATGAGCAATTGTTTCATCACAGCTTGCAGCCTATATAATCTCTAAGATTTTGGCGCAAAAGAGGGGGATATCGTACATCTGTTACTCTATTCCACGATTTAATGCTGTGGTAACGGTAATGGGTAGTGTAGTAAATAGACTTGGTCAACCACCATCGCTGGGGCTGCTGAAGCAGATTATCGACTGTTTTCTAAAGCTTTCAACGGAGGAGAGGTCAGTCATGTAGATGTTTTTGGTCTAAATATTCAAACTTTGTTTATGAGTATTATTTTGGCAAAAGTCAATTTTCTATAATAAACCTTGAAATGTAGGGTACGTGCTTTGCTGAGAGAAGTTCTGCCACCAACGTTAAGAAGCTATCCAATCCGAAGTGTGTTACTTGCCGTAAGTCCCTCATGAGCTTTTCTTTCTGGTTCATACGTAGAAGATTTTTTTTTTTTAATTTCTTCTATTGATGGATAGTCTTATTGTCATTACAAGTCGTTGAAAGCAGAAGCTGAAAGGCATCCTAGGAACCCCAGAAAATGACTTCTGAAGTTCTTTCCTAAAAAAGGAAAAGTTAAACCAATTAGTTTTCTTATGAAAAATGTTAATCCAAACATGATATTGTAGTTTGGACAATTTATTTGTACTATGTGACTTTTATATTCACCTCTTATCCTGTTTCGGCCTTTTCTTTCATCACCAAGACTTTTCTATTTAGGTTCATCAGCCCCTTACGTAACTTAGAAATTGGTCATGTGAAAACACCTTACCATGTCTGTATTTTTTGCAGGGAGACCCGGAGGGTTATCAAATGCTGCAGCTTTTGTTCAATAACATTGGCGGCAACGCATGAATTGCCAGCAATACAGTATGTTGAGATCAATATAGAGCTATTATGGAATTTAGACATTAGTTTTGTAATTATTAAGTACTTAAAAGCTACTCTGTCAAATTCTCTCCTCTAAAGAGTACTTTTTGTGATTTCTGATGTATTCGAGCTTCTTCTACTTATTCGTAGTGTACTTAGTAGTTGTGGATGCTTTGAATAAGGTGTAATATAATGAAAATAGGTTGGTTTAAAAAACATGCTTGAAATCAGGTGTTCCGTAGCAATTCTGATGGATGCTATGCGGGTGGCTGTTTTCCATATTCAGTAGTAAAAAGTGTTTTAGCATGTTTCTTGAAAACTTCATTTTTCATAACTTTCGTGGACATAATTCAAATAAGATAGTAATATACACTTTTTCACATATTCCTCCTGTAGTTTTTAGTTTTTACTTTGTTCTAAATTAATATGGATTTGAACGAAATCTAGATCGTAAACCTCCTAACATTTGAACAAAATCTAAATCTCTTTTTTTGGTGGAAGATAATAATTTAATTGATAATAAACTAGCAGTACATAGCAATACATTTCCACAAACAAGTACAAGAGTTTCATCACGTCATAATACATTTCATCATTTTTCTCAAAAAAAAAGAAAACATTTCATCACTACAACTAAGAATAATAAGCAAACAACACAGAAGGCCGAAAAAATAGAACAATCCAGCGCAGAATTCACAGAATCCTACCGAGCTTCATCACACCAAAAATAAAATAGACCTTAAATAGAACGAGAGTATCACACACTCCCTTTATGTCCTTATTGTTGAGATTGCCGACATGAATTTATGTGCCACTATTAGTTTTTGCAACATAGAATGTATTTCAATTTTGATCACAAATCCACAAGTCATGAAACAATGCTAATGAAAACATCATCCACAAAAGGTACTAAAAAGAGAAACCTCAGCGGCCGATACTGTCACATAATAGTACTAACAAATGGTTTATTCCATAGTTCCATCGCCACACTCTTACTTTCTTCTCTTCTCTAAGTAAACACGCAGGCATCAATTATACACTCTTTAGCGTCACTAATCACATGAAGTAACATAACTAATAGTGTGAATGCAAACAAAATCAAGTATTACTGAAATTCATGGATTGACTTTTTGGTTGGTAGAGTAAATTTTACCAATACATTATTGATAATTATTTTTTAGAAAATTCGTACTAGTAGGGTAAATTATATTGATACACAAACTGAAAATGGGATTGACTATTTGACAACAGGTAGTCAATTCCTCTTAGTTTCCAGTTATGTATTGATATAATTTACTCTAGTAATACGAATTCTCGTTGAACTTATGTATTGATAAACTTTAATCTACCACACAGATAGCCAATCCAGAAATTCCAGTAATACTGGCTTTTGTTTGCATGCACACAATTAGTAATGTTACTTCATGTGATTAGTGATGCCAAAGTGTGTATGCTTGTTGTGTTGTGTTGATTAGGGAAGAGACGACAGCAAGAGTGTGCACTGGCACTTTGGAATACTCCATTGCTTATTACTATCCTTTTAGAGGTATGTGTCGCTGATATTTCTGTATTAGTAACTTTTGTGGATATTGTTTGTATTAGCACTGTTGCATGGCTTGTGCACTCGTGGTTAACAATGAAATACATTCTACGTTGCACACAGTAATAGCTACGTCGAAAATGGGCGTTAACTCAGTGGTAGAGTATTTAGAGCCTTTGCATGATGTTCAAGATTCGAACCGCATGACTCGTTATATGTTAAGGAGCGCACAAGCTAGCCCGGACACCACAGAAATGTTCATACTCAACTTGCGAGTCTTTAGATTTGTTAATGTTTATTTTATTAACTTTGTTATGAGTAAGTAAATACAACATGTTCAAGAAAAAAAATTAGGTCTACCCAATATTATTTCCATTTATCGGCAAAAATAAGAGGTATATTTATAATAATATAAAAGACAAGATCATACTCAGAGGTTGGAAACAAAATAGTTTGAACTCCATTAGTCTGGAGTTCAGGCCTGTAACTAGCTAGAAATTGTTTTGGGGACAAGTTTGCTCATAATCATGCAAAAGTTTTGGGGACAAGTTTGCTCATGATGGAGGGCTAGTTTTCCTCCAAAACATTTTTTAATGGAGCCGACCCCAGACAAACACTATTACAATCGTGGGTGTAAGTTACTTGACGTTTGGCAGACTGAAAGTTGTGAAAGTGTCTTTTTCTAAACTGAAAGGGGTAAAAGTGTCCTTCAATAAAACCAGAGGGGATACACATCTTTTACCCAAAGAATTTATCAGTAGGTGAAGGAGAAGTATTCCTCAAATCCATTATTTTGGCCGTTCCTATCTGTATTATCTTTGTATTTCTTCTACCATTGTCACAGTATCGAGGAATTTTCTTCAATGACTAAGTTTTGAAGGAACTCAAATGTGGGATAAAAAATATCCGTTGACGGAACTCTTTCTTTTTCTCCCAATATAGATGGGGTATTAGATTTAGTCATACGCATTCTTTTAATTTAGGAATGCTCGACATATTTAGAGATTAAGGTTTGTTGAATGTTCTCTAGTTGTGCCGGTTATGAAAGCTAAATGCTATGGATCTACTTATATTCCTTGACTAAAAGAGAGCAAATCAATTAGTACATGTTTGGCATGACTTCTTGTTGGCAAATGTTCTGATTTATCATGGAGTAAGGCATTATATTAAAAATGGTAGGTCTACATTACTCTACAAACATAAATGATTTCCCGGGATAATGGTAGAGAATAGACATAGTGTTACAAAATTACCTGAAACACACTTTGTTGGATAAGTATTTGATAATACTGGTCATGAAATGCAGCATCGATAAAATCAGCCTTCTCAGAAGATGAAGCATACGTCATTGTAAAAATTCAAACCTGTAGGAATCAATCACCAGATACATTATGTGAGGTAGTACTACAAATTGCGAGTTCAGTACGAGAGTGCATACTATTGGGAATTTGACATTTGTAAAAGACCTAGGAGTAATGATTTGGATATGGGATCGAGTTCTGCAGATTTTTATTTTATTTTTGGTTGGAAACGCATTTGAATATTGAAAATACCTCAAAAGACTACTATATTTCTTTGAAAAATAATGCATAATATCATGCCAACAGAATGATTTTGTAAAAAAAAGATGTCAACAATTGAAAGATTTTGCCCATTCTATAAAACATGTGTAGAATTTCATGAACATTTCTTTTACAAGTGCAAGTGTACATCAACAATATGGGAAGATTATGATCATGAAACTCTTAAACTTTTGTAATAAGTGGCGGAGGTCTAAATAGTACAATCTCTCTCCTCTTCTCAATCATTCATTCAAATAATCTATGATCATATAATTTTAATATATCACATCCAAACAGAGCCATTAAAAGATTAATTTCTCTGCATCTCAATGCATTCACCTTCATTATCTACGTCGGATTGGACTAAACTCTTATCCGAGGATTTGGACAAACAATCTACTCAATCATTATCTAATGGAACATTTGGTATGCACGAAATCAATTGGTTGTCAAAAATAATAAGATTTCTCAGTCATAAACTATAATCAATTCCACACTATGATTAGTCATCTAAAAATGCATCTCACCGTTTATTTTCTTATGTTCTCCTTCACACCGACATGCTAAATGGATTACACGGTGCACTGAGTGACGAAGAATCGAAGATTAATATTGATGTTGCAAATTCAATAGATCTATAGCTTGCATGTCGGGTATGTATCAAAAATCAAATGGGTGACCTCTTTTAGCTAATTTATTTCACAACATATTCTACAACTGCAGAAGCATAGGTAGTGAAGAGACCCTTCTGTTATCTAGCGATGCAGTTTTTTGGCGTTTTTCTTATAGATAGATTCATTGAATGTGAAGAATTTCATGAAGTGATGAGTCATTTTCGGAGAAACCAGAAGATTCAATAGAAGAATGAAACAAAGAGTTCTGTCTTTAATTAAAGGGTAAAAACAAAAACCACTCCTTGAGTATGGGTTATATACAAATAAAACCCTCGTGTTAGGGGATATAAAATAACCCCTGCCAAAGTTAAAAGATAATGGTGCACAAACGGATGGAGAAAAATCAAAAATACCCCTGATATTAAAGAAAATATCCCACTATAAAGTCATTTCCTTCCTTCTCCTCCTCATTTCCTAACCCCTAGCCACCAACATTATCTCTTCCCCTATCTTTCTCTTCTGTAGAACCAAAACCATTCGTCTAACTCCAGCCGTACCAGGAACCCAGTCATCATCACACAGTGAATCGACTCATAACAAATTAACACAACCTGCAATCGGAGACCTCAAACACTTAAAACCCGAGGATGCAGATACTGGTCATCCGAGAAGAAGAAGTGAGACAGAGCATGAGAGGCGAAAAGGGAATAGAGAAATCGAGGGTTTGATATATCAAAGAGTTGGTCAATCTGTTGGGAGTTTGAGCGGCTCTTATGTTCTTACTTTCATTTTATTTTTCTTATTTTTGTCTTAAAAGTTTAGTATTATTTTTTTATATACCTTTTTTAGATGTATGATGTTTGGATGAGTTTTTGTAGCAGTTTCACATTGAAATATTTTGAGTCAATTACTTATTACCCACCTCCAGTTTGGAGGTAATGATCCATGTAGCACCTCCAGTTTCGAAACTCACTTATTATCACGTCTAGTTATTTATTACTCACAATCAGAACTGTTATTTTTTCCATCCAAAATTCTCCGTTAGTTGACGGTCTTTCAGGGACTTAATAGTCCAATCACAAAAATAAGAACATGAAGAACAATCATCACCACCGCCACATTAAACCTAGAATCCGGCACAAAAATGTTCAAATTCGGGAGGATTCCCCCCTCTTTAATTTCTCCCAATTTTCAAAATAAACCCAAAATCAATGCCACTGAAACCAAACTCAGATCAAGGAGCAACCACCTTTATGACGAAACCAAACTCAGATCAATTGAAAGAAAGAAACGACCACCATTGCCTCCAACCTCCATACTTTCCCGCCAACTATGCTTCCAACCTCCGAACTCCTCTAAAAACGACCACCCAAACCTTGAAAACCCTTTAAATTTCAAGATCCGACATCTCTCTGCCTTTACTAAGACCCAATCCAACCAACAACTGCCGATTCACCCAGTACTGGTCGCCTTTAAATCCAGCGAAGATCCCGCCAACAACTTATTCATGAAGAGAGAGAGGACTAAGAAGAGGTCAAAGGGGGGATGAGAGCATATCAAGGGTGAGACCAGACTCATACGCGTTCATCTTCTTCGTCTTCTATGTTTCTTCAGAAAGGGAGAGAGAGAGAGAGAGAGAGAGAGAGAGAGAGGGAGGGAGGGAGAGGGGAGAGAGAGGGAGGGGACAAATCCATAAAGGGAGAGAAAGGAGAAGCTGATCGAGAAAGGACATCGAGAGAGAGAAGTGATGGAGGAAATCACCCTAGTTTGCGTTGAAGTGCTAATATTTCTTTCTTTTCTTTCTTTTTTTATTTAGTTTATCATTTTTTCTCATTGACAATTCTGCCCCTAATAGGGTTAATTTTCTGACGAAAAATTCACCCCAATTTGAATTTGTTAACAATATTAAACTTTAGGTGTTAGTTAGTTAGTTTCAAAATTGGAGGTGACACATGGATCATTATACCATACTGGAGGTGTGTAACAAGTTACAAACGGGAATTTGATTTCGGCATACTGTGGGTATGCACCTCAACAATTCATTCTAATAATATACAATCATATAATTTTAATCTAGCACATCCAAACAAAGCCATTGAAATATTCGTTTCTCTGCATCTCAATGCCTTCACCTTAATTATATATGACGTATTGCATTAATCTCTTCTCTAGAATATGGATACAATTTCATCCCTATCATCATCTTATGGAACATTTAGTTTGCACAACAACCATTAGTTGCCGAAAATAAGAAGATTTATAAGTGAAACTATAGTCAATTCCACACTGTGATTAATCATCTAACAAATCCACATCACAGTTCATTTTCTTATGATCCCCTTAAGACCGACATTCTAAATGGATTACACGGTGCAGGAGTGATAAAATAACATTGTTGTTGCAATTTCAACGGATCTATAGCATGCACGGCGGCTATGTAATCAAAAATAAAAAACGGCGACCTCTTTTAGCCAATCTATTTCACATCATATTCTACAACTGCATAAGCATATTAAATCGAAGAGACCCTTCTCTTACCAGCGATGCAGCTTTTTGACGATTTTTCAGTAGACAGATTCAATGAATGTGATGAACTTTATGAAGTCACGAGTCATCTCTGGAGCAACCATAAGATTCAATAGAAGAATGAAATGACGAGTGATATCTTTAATTAAAAAGGTAAATTGCTTTCCTATATGAAGACGAATCTACGAGAGCTTACCGGTGAAATGAAATATCTGCAAAAGAGGGAGGAAAATTGACATCAAATGTCTGATCTGCAGCCAGGACGAGTAAATCGGGAGCTATAAGTTCTTACACTTCCCCATCTCCAAAACAGATCTAGAAACGCCTGTAAGGAACCGCCCACCTACAAAGCATATTTTAAGATTTGAGCATATGACTTTAAAAAATCTTCAAGGGAATATCGCAAAAAGTAAAGAGAAGAAGTTAACATCCTCTGGAGGCTTATCTGAGTTCAAGTCAGTAGTCAGCACAATAGATCTGAGATATCCAACACAGAGTTGTGCTCCGGCGAACCGCGCATGCTAGAAAAAAACTCTTCAAGCTAGTTAAAGATAAACGTGGATGCGACATGGGATAACCAGAGAAGGAATTGAAGGAATCCTCGGGATAGTCGTTCAAAGCGCCGAATGTGTATCCATAGTTGGTAAAATTCTAGCGCTACCATTCGGTCAATGAGAAAACAAGCTGAAACCACATCTCTAGAAGAAGGCACAAATCTCAGCCATATAAATGAGTCTCCAGAGAGTGATAATTGAGAGTGACAACCTCAATCTTGTGAGGGAAATGAATTGAAAAAGGAAATAGGTGCAAGGGGTAATGACTTCTCAGAAAGTGGAAGAATACTCGAGTTTTGCGTTGAGCAGCTAAAACGTATTGAAAACACAATAGTGCGGTATGACTGCGGCACACTAGCAGAAGTGCCCATCTATTTAGGGTATGGCACAAAAAAGAGTAACATTGGGCTTCCAAAGTGTTGAATAATCATTTTATTGGCCCATTAGCCCATCAGTAATAGCCATTGTAACTTCTCCTAAAAAAAGTGTTATGTCTTGTGATAGTATTTGTGAAAGAAATTACAATAATATCCTTACTCATTTGTGTTTATTATTATCAATAATAAAAACTGGACGAGATGTAATAACTCTTTAGTACTTATAAACCCATTCTTATTAAAAAAAAATTATATTCACATTTAGTGATTTCTACTATACTTTTCAAAACCTGACCAGACATGTGCTTGAATTAGTCGAACTTGTCAAAATTAGCTTAACCAGTCCGGTTTGACAATCGGATCGTCAATGCAATAAATCGTGACGCTGGGTTATCAACCAAGCGAGGGTTCACAGCGGAATCAACAATGAAAAAGGAAAAAGAAGTAGGGGACGAAGCTCTCTAGAGTTCTGAAATAATAATCAAAGTCTGACTGAAATTTACCCACAAGTCGGGTATAAATAGCTGGAAACCCTAATTTTGCAAAAAATAGCAAAATTACAAAACTGGCCCAAAACAATTGACCTTATTGGAAATAATGCGTAAATGAAGGTCTGACCCAAATCGGGCTAAATAAAGAAGCCAAATACGAAAATTGAAAAACTGCCAAAATAGCAAAAATATCTTCAAAGTCTCCGTTGACTGGTCAAACATCCGTTTTTTGGAGCTGAAATCTTGCGCGATGGGGTTCACCCCGTCATTCGTGTAGGCCTCGCCGAGAGCTTTCCGAAAACATACTATAATAGTCATTCTGATCCCTGTAGCTCAAGGTACGCCCAAAACAGTGTGTCATGACCAAAAGTGATCTTCTCACCCTTCTCTTGCGTCTGTCCTCCATTTCGTGATAGTGAAGCGCGAGATTAGTCGCGTCTGAGAGCTCGGCCTCGTCTGGTTCATCTGCGATATTAGTCGCACCTGGTTCTGGGTCATCTGCTCCTGTATCAAATCGAGATCACACCCAGTCAAAAAGGAAAGGTTAATGGCCCAACTGGCGAACCGAGGGGGTTTAAATCACCATGTTTTCATATTCTTTAACAAAAAATTGTTGATACCTCTTAATATTGAACATTATTGATCCCAATACCGGGGAATGGCCAATCAACTTTCCGCTAGGCCTTAATTACTAAGTTAGACGTTAAATATTGCATTGAATATATTCATTTGTTGTAGAGCACCACGTTATGCTCTTTTGGAGTTCTAAAAAATTTATCTATTTAACTGAAGTACTAGTAATTTGTCATTATTATCTCGTAATAATCAATTTTACTCCATTAGTGTCATTATGAGCGAGTTAATGTATTGCGGAGTAGTCTCGTAGACTTCTGCATACAAATAATAACACCATTAAATGCTCCTATTTCCATCACGTATAGTACTATTTTTCATTTTACAATGAAATCTTGTCCCATTATTTGACCATAATTAAATTGTAGAGTAGGTTAATAAATTGATAAAATTTGTGATATTTGATAGTGCGCAAGAAATTTACGAAAACGTCTATCATCAAAATAGAGAGTAATACCAATTGGAAGTCAAGCAGCCAACTATAAATACCTTGGACTGGACTCTCTCACCCTCCTCGTCTTCCCTTTAATTTTCTCCTACTGCTTCTTCTTCATTTTTTATTTTAGATTCATTTTATGTTCTTCTCCCCTGTCTGAAATTCCCCGAGAAACATGGCGAATCAGCGTGATCAATCTCCATTTATTTGCTCCCCAGCCTCCTTCGCATCTGCCTCAGCCTCCAGCTCTGGTGGCAGTGCTACCAACACTCCTCCACTTAACTTATCCTCCCTCTCCGTAGACCAGTTGATAAAATTGCTCCGTGACTATCCTTTGTGTCGAGGACAAGCTATTCATGCTCTCAGCAAGGTGTAGTGGATTTACATACATTGTCATGAATCATGCATTAATTTTCAATTATTAAACCTTGGTGTTGGTTTTCTGTTTGGTTCCGGATTAGTAAGGTGATTATAGAAGTGGAATCAAGTTGAGAATTGAACGATTTGTGTTTTGGTTGCCATTCCTGCTCTGACTGTTGCTTAATCGTTGCAGGCTATCAGTTGATCCTTTGGTGTCTTTTATAATTCCATTAGCCTCGATTATATATATTTATTATATATATGCAATAAATATCCTAATCATTTAATGTTAAAAAAAAATGTCTTGAGACATTTTGATCAATTGATTGACTCTCTTTTTTAACACTAATGCCCATGAGCGATACGCGCATGAGGGTGTTACATGTGTTATACAATTTAGATTTCTTATTTGAAAACACTTTCTTGATAATTAAAATTCATTGATTCCCAAAAGAAAAATAATTGCTAAACATGTGTTATAAAGTTTAGATTTCTGATTTGGAAACACTTTCTTGATAATTAAAATTCATTGATTCCCAAAAGCAAAATCATTGCTTAAAAGATCACAGATCAATTAGGAAAGAAAATGCCGCACAAAATAATATAAGCTTCAGCAATTTCCTTTTATTCTTAAATAACATTTATTTATAGAAAAATAATATTTTTGGGGTAGAGTTCCATATACATACATTCAGGGAACTATGCACAACATATATTCTAGTAAACGCATAGATCGCTCAAACATATAAACATTCTGAAGATAAAATTGTACACATTTGTAAAGAAAATTCTACGAGGGCACCAAAATCAAAGTCATTTTACTCCTTGGTGTTCTATAATGGCTTGGCGGTGAAGTATTTGTGTCTATGAGTATATTACAATGAGTACACATTTTAAATTGACAGAAGAAGAAATGTTATTTTAAAAATACATAAATTTTCCCTTTCTAATAGTTCAATATATGACGAGGTATATGGCAATATTCTTATTTACCTAATGAGATACATGTTATACATGTTCTTTCGGAGCATATTGCTTCTCCAATTTGTCAAAATGTTAACTAAACATGTTATATATAACATTCCTATTCTATTAGAGACGTCAAGAACCGTAATTTTCAAATTTTGTCTTCATTTGGTACTTATGTAATAACTAGTGAGCATATAATGTAAAAACTGCACTTAAAATTTTCATCATTTCCATTCGGTGAAATCATGTACTAAAGAAATGTAGTTTATGAAAATAATTGATAGATACAACGGGATCTCTTTTGACAATGATTGAGGGTATGGAGAAAGTGAGGATGTAATTAGAAACCACAATGAACTATCATAGTGTTAAATGATTCGCCATGTTAATTAGTGGATACAAGTTCTATTTTGAATTTAAGTTTGAAGAAAAATAGGTATAAAGGGTGCTACTCTGCCAAGTGGCTAACTTTCTTCTTATAAAGTAGGTAGATAAGTTGTTTAAAAATTAACTCCATTTAAGCAAATAAAGGATAAGATACTATTTATATTTCTTAATATCCCTATCCCATCTAATTAATTATTTAACCTAATAATCACTATTATATTCATAAAATGTTAAAGCCATATTCATTTGTAAATTAAATTTTAATTGAAGATATTAAATATGAGCGGGAGGGTATCTGTTAATTTCAATTCATTTGTTCTATACCGCCCCAGGGCCAAGGTCATTTGCTATTATATTATATTATATTATATTATATTATATTATATTATATTATATTATATTATATTATATTATATTATATTATATTATATTATATTATATTATATTATATTATATTATATTATATTATATTAT
The DNA here is from genome assembly GCA_023055425.1 of Linanthus parryae. Lineage (NCBI taxonomy): Eukaryota > Viridiplantae > Streptophyta > Magnoliopsida > Ericales > Polemoniaceae > Linanthus > Linanthus parryae. The sequence goes on along the minus strand of JALGPY010000004.1, from coordinate 137,678,651 downwards.
ATTATATTATATTATATTATATTATATTATATTATATTATATTATATTATATTATATTATATTATATTATATTATATTATATGATATTATATTATATTATATTATATTATATTATATTATATTATATTATATTATATTATATTATATTATATTATATTATATTATATTATATGTGTGTGTTTCATATGTATATAAATTTTTATTTAATACTCAAATAAAAAATTAAAAATGACAACAAATATTCATTCCTATATAGTTTTTAATTATGTATTGATATATTTTAATCGACTAGTACAAATTTTCTGATAAAATGATTATGAATTATGTATTGGTATAATTTAGTCGGCCACTGTACAGATAGTCAATCTAGGAATTTCAGTAATACTTCCATTTGTTTGTACGCGCACAACTAGTTATGTTAATTCATGTGATGAGTGTTGCTAAAGAATTTTTAATCGATGCTTGACTTGTTGATTAGAAAAGAGACGACAGCGAGAGGGTGGCGCTGGTATTATGGAATACACCACTGGTTATTACAATTCTGTTACAGGTATATGCTGCTGATATTTCTGCTTTAGCAACATATATGGATATTGTTTGTATCGACATTGTTGCATGACCAGTACGTTTCTGATTTAACACTGATGCATTCTATGTTGCAGGAAGTAATAGCGGCTTATAAATTATTGTCGAAGTTGAATCTCACTAATAAAGACATAAAGGGAGTTTGCGATACTCTCGTTCTACTTAAGGTCAGTAATAAATGTAATTCTGTTGTTTGATCCCCTTAGAACTTGCATCAGAGTCTGTTGTCATTTTTTTGAAGCAATTCTTATTCCGTAGCTAAAAGGATAGTGAAAGCACTATTTTTGGAACTTACGTGTTTAGTAGTAATTTAGGTTTCAATTTTTCGTAGACCCGAATAATTTTATTTCAACTCTGCGAGTTTAATTGAGTTATAATAGCTTCTATCTTACTCTTCCATTACAGTTTGTAGCTTCTCATAAGGAAACGAGGCAACCATTTCTGGAAGGTAACAACTCTAATCTTCTCCATTCATTGAATCCAGAACCTACCTATCAAATTTTCCTATGTACTCACGAAAAACTGAAGGAATTTGCTCAGTGAAACTCTCTTTTTTAGGATGTAACTTTGTAGTTTTTGTCAACTCGTTAACCTTTGGATTTGTAACGATTATTTTTATTAAACTTCGTCATTTGCAGCTAAGATTCAAGAGTATGTATACCCCTTCCTTAAGGCAACAGTACCCAGCCAGCAGATAGAGTTTCTAAAGCTCGGTAGTTTGGGCATTATTGGCAGCTTAGTGCAGGTTCCAACTCCTTGTGAATCTTTTATGCAATCTATGTTCTGTTTGTATCTGTTGCACTTGACTTGCATATCTTAAACTCATTTTTTGGTTTTGGATATTTTCTTTCTGCAGGATGATGATCCAGATGTTGTGCTATGTCTTCTGGAAGCGGAAATCGTTCCACAATGCTTACTTTGCTTGGAACACGGCGATGAAAGATCAAGTACCGTAAGTGCCTTCTGTTTCTTCTCCCATGATTTCTGAATTTTTTCTTTTTTTGGGTATTGTATAAGGATGGAGGATATGGATAACTTAATACCCATTGTCTCTTATCCCGTGTTTGGTTGTGGTGTAAGCAACAAGTACAAGTTATACTCCCTTACTCCCACCCTAAAATTTTCCTACAAGCTAAACCAGACAAGGAATGTGTAGAGATACAGTGGGAGTGCAAAAAGACTAAAATACTCCCATAGTGACTTATCCTGCCTTATCATAGTACAATCATATCTTGCCTCATATCTCATTATATGTCTTATCTCGGTGATTTTTATACCTTGCCCAACGAAAAGTAGTATCATCATTTCTTTGCTGTCAATGTAGAGAGTTGAGGCACAAGGGAAATATTTTATTAAGATAAGTGATCAAAATTCAGATGCCTGAAATATCTTAGATCATAAATACTTAAGTAAGTCGATGATGTGTAAACTTTCGAGTGGAACGCCCCTTGTAAACCTCTATTACTATCTGCACTTTTAGTACATTGAAATTCACCCCAAAAAAACAAAGGACAGAACATATATATTGGTTGATTTGGATGTTAATAAATTTAGACAGTTTCTTGAAAGTTTACGGGTTATTATTTTCCTCGATAAGTACTACCTAGGGATATATCAAAATTATAAGCACTCTCTGGCCATCTTACACCCACACACTCACTCTTATGAGCAATTGTTTCATCACAGCTTGCAGCCTATATAATCTCTAAGATTTTGGGGCAAAAGAGGGGGATATCGTACATCTGTGACTCTATTCCACGATTTAATGCTGTGGTAACGGTAATGGGTAGTGTAGTAAATAGACTTGGTCAACCACCATCGCTGGGGCTGCTGAAGCAGATTATCGACTGTTTTCTAAAGCTTTCAACGGAGGAGAGGTCAGTCATGTAGATGTTTTTGGTCTAAATATTCAAACTTTGTTTATGAGTATTATTTTGGCAAAAGTCAATTTTCTTATAATAAACCTTGAAATGTAGGGTACGTGCTTTGCTGAGAGAAGTTCTGCCACCAACGTTAAGAAGCTATCCAATCCGAAGTGTGTTACTTGCCGTAAGTCCCTCATGAGCTTTTCTTTCTGGTTCATACGTAGAAGATTTTTTTTTTTTTAATTTCTTCTATTGATGGATAGTCTTATTGTCATTACAAGTCGTTGAAAGCAGAAGCTGAAAGGCATCCTAGGAACCCCAGAAAATGACTTCTGAAGTTCTTTCCTAAAAAAGGAAAAGTTAAACCAATTAGTTTTCTTATGAAAAATGTTAATCCAAACATGATATTGTAGTTTGGACAATTTATTTGTACTATGTGACTTTTATATTCACCTCTTATCCTGTTTCGGCCTTTTCTTTCATCACCAAGACTTTTCTATTTAGGTTCATCAGCCCCTTACGTAACTTAGAAATTGGTCATGTGAAAACACCTTACCATGTCTGTATTTTTTGCAGGGAGACCCGGAGGGTTATCAAATGCTGCAGCTTTTGTTCAATAACATTGGCGGCAACGCATGAATTGCCAGCAATACAGTATGTTGAGATCAATATAGAGCTATTATGGAATTTAGACATTAGTTTTGTAATTATTAAGTACTTAAAAGCTACTCTGTCAAATTCTCTCCTCTAAAGAGTACTTTTTGTGATTTCTGATGTATTCGAGCTTCTTCTACTTATTCGTAGTGTACTTAGTAGTTGTGGATGCTTTGAATAAGGTGTAATATAATGAAAATAGGTTGGTTTAAAAAACATGCTTGAAATCAGGTGTTCCGTAGCAATTCTGATGGATGCTATGCGGGTGGCTGTTTTCCATATTCAGTAGTAAAAAGTGTTTTAGCATGTTTCTTGAAAACTTCATTTTTCATAACTTTCGTGGACATAATTCAAATAAGATAGTAATATACACTTTTTCACATATTCCTCCTGTAGTTTTTAGTTTTTACTTTGTTCTAAATTAATATGGATTTGAACGAAATCTAGATCGTAAACCTCCTAACATTTGAACAAAATCTAAATCTCTTTTTTTGGTGGAAGATAATAATTTAATTGATAATAAACTAGCAGTACATAGCAATACATTTCCACAAACAAGTACAAGATTTTCATCACGTCATAATACATTTCATCATTTTTCTCAAAAAAAAAGAAAACATTTCATCACTACAACTAAGAATAATAAGCAAACAACACAGAAGGCCGAAAAAATAGAACAATCCAGCGCAGAATTCACAGAATCCTACCGGGCTTCATCACACCAAAAATAAAATAGACCTTAAATAGAACGAGAGTATCACACACTCCCTTTATGTCCTTATTGTTGAGATTGCCGACATGAATTTATGTGCCACTATTAGTTTTTGCAACATAGAATGTATTTCAATTTTGATCACAAATCCACAAGTCATGAAACAATGCTAATGAAAACATCATCCACAAAAGGTACTAAAAAGAGAAACCTCAGCGGCCGATACTGTCACATAATAGTACTAACAAATGGTTTATTCCATAGTTCCATCGCCACACTCTTACTTTCTTCTCTTCTCTAAGTAAACACGCAGGCATCAATTATACACTCTTTAGCGTCACTAATCACATGAAGTAACATAACTAATAGTGTGAATGCAAACAAAATCAAGTATTACTGAAATTCATGGATTGACTTTTTGGTTGGTAGAGTAAATTTTACCAATACATTATTGATAATTATTTTTTAGAAAATTCGTACTAGTAGGGTAAATTATATTGATACACAAACTGAAAATGGGATTGACTATTTGACAACAGGTAGTCAATTCCTCTTAGTTTCCAGTTATGAATTGATATAATTTACTCTAGTAATACGAATTCTCGTTGAACTTATGTATTGATAAACTTTAATCTACCACACAGATAGCCAATCCAGAAATTCCAGTAATACTGGCTTTTGTTTGCATGCACACAATTAGTAATGTTACTTCATGTGATTAGTGATGCCAAAGTGTGTATGCTTGTTGTGTTGTGTTGATTAGGGAAGAGACGACAGCAAGAGTGTGCACTGGCACTTTGGAATACTCCATTGCTTATTACTATCCTTTTAGAGGTATGTGTCGCTGATATTTCTGTATTAGTAACTTTTGTGGATATTGTTTGTATTAGCACTGTTGCATGGCTTGTGCACTCGTGGTTAACAATGAAATACATTCTACGTTGCACACAGTAATAGCTACGTCGAAAATGGGCGTTAACTCAGTGGTAGAGTATTTAGAGCCTTTGCATGATGTTCAAGATTCGAACCGCATGACTCGTTATATGTTAAGGAGCGCACAAGCTAGCCCGGACACCACAGAAATGTTCATACTCAACTTGCGAGTCTTTAGATTTGTTAATGTTTATTTTATTAACTTTGTTATGAGTAAGTAAATACAACATGTTCAAGAAAAAAAATTAGGTCTACCCAATATTATTTCCATTTATCGGCAAAAATAAGAGGTATATTTATAATAATATAAAAGACAAGATCATACTCAGAGGTTGGAAACAAAATAGTTTGAACTCCATTAGTCTGGAGTTCAGGCCTGTAACTAGCTAGAAATTGTTTTGGGGACAAGTTTGCTCATAATCATGCAAAAGTTTTGGGGACAAGTTTGCTCATGATGGAGGGCTAGTTTTCCTCCAAAACATTTTTTAATGGAGCCGACCCCAGACAAACACTATTACAATCGTGGGTGTAAGTTACTTGACGTTTGGCAGACTGAAAGTTGTGAAAGTGTCTTTTTCTAAACTGAAAGGGGTAAAAGTGTCCTTCAATAAAACCAGAGGGGATACACATCTTTTACCCAAAGAATTTATCCGTAGGTGAAGGAGAAGTATTCCTCAAATCCATTATTTTGGCCGTTCCTATCTGTATTATCTTTGTATTTCTTCTACCATTGTCACAGTATCGAGGAATTTTCTTCAATGACTAAGTTTTGAAGGAACTCAAATGTGGGATAAAAAATATCCGTTGACGGAACTCTTTCTTTTTCTCCCAATATAGATGGGGTATTAGATTTAGTCATACGCATTCTTTTAATTTAGGAATGCTCGACATATTTAGAGATTAAGGTTTGTTGAATGTTCTCTAGTTGTGCCGGTTATGAAAGCTAAATGCTATGGATCTACTTATATTCCTTGACTAAAAGAGAGCAAATCAATTAGTACATGTTTGGCATGACTTCTTGTTGGCAAATGTTCTGATTTATCATGGAGTAAGGCATTATATTAAAAATGGTAGGTCTACATTACTCTACAAACATAAATGATTTCCCGGGATAATGGTAGAGAATAGACATAGTGTTACAAAATTACCTGAAACACACTTTGTTGGATAAGTATTTGATAATACTGGTCATGAAATGCAGCATCGATAAAATCAGCCTTCTCAGAAGATGAAGCATACGTCATTGTAAAAATTCAAACCTGTAGGAATCAATCACCAGATACATTATGTGAGGTAGTACTACAAATTGCGAGTTCAGTACGAGAGTGCATACTATTGGGAATTTGACATTTGTAAAAGACCTAGGAGTAATGATTTGGATATGGGATCGAGTTCTGCAGATTTTTATTTTATTTTTGGTTGGAAACGCATTTGAATATTGAAAATACCTCAAAAGACTACTATATTTCTTTGAAAAATAATGCATAATATCATGCCAACCAGAATGATTTTGTAAAAAAAAGATGTCAACAATTGAAAGATTTTGCCCATTCTATAAAACATGTGTAGAATTTCATGAACATTTCTTTTACAAGTGCAAGTGTACATCAACAATATGGGAAGATTATGATCATGAAACTCTTAAACTTTTGTAATAAGTGGCGGAGGTCTAAATAGTACAATCTCTCTCCTCTTCTCAATCATTCATTCAAATAATCTATGATCATATAATTTTAATATATCACATCCAAACAGAGCCATTAAAAGATTAATTTCTCTGCATCTCAATGCATTCACCTTCATTATCTACGTCGGATTGGACTAAACTCTTATCCGAGGATTTGGACAAACAATCTACTCAATCATTATCTAATGGAACATTTGGTATGCACGAAATCAATTGGTTGTCAAAAATAATAAGATTTCTCAGTCATAAACTATAATCAATTCCACACTATGATTAGTCATCTAAAAATGCATCTCACCGTTTATTTTCTTATGTTCTCCTTCACACCGACATGCTAAATGGATTACACAGTGCACTGAGTGACGAAGAATCGGAGATTAATATTGATGTTGCAAATTCAATAGATCTATAGCTTGCATGTCGGGTATGTATCAAAAATCAAATGGGTGACCTCTTTTAGCTAATTTATTTCACAACATATTCTACAACTGCAGAAGCATAGGTAGTGAAGAGACCCTTCTGTTATCTAGCGATGCAGTTTTTTGGCGTTTTTCTTATAGATAGATTCATTGAATGTGGAGAATTTCATGAAGTGATGAGTCATTTTCGGAGAAACCAGAAGATTCAATAGAAGAATGAAACAAAGAGTTCTGTCTTTAATTAAAGGGTAAAAACAAAAACCACTCCTTGAGTATGGGTTATATACAAATAAAACCCTCGTGTTAGGGGATATAAAATAACCCCTGTCAAAGTTAAAAGATAATGGTGCACTAACGGATGGAGAAAAATAAAAAATACCCCTGATATTAAAGAAAATATCCCACTATAAAGTCATTTCCTTCCTTCTCCTCCTCATTTCCTAACCCCTAGCCACCAACATTATCTCTTCCCCTATCTTTCTCTTATGTAGAACCAAAACCATTCGTCTAACTCCAGCCGTACCAGGAACCCAGTCATCATCACACAGTGAATCGACTCATAACAAATTAACACAACCGGCAATCGGAGACCTCAAACACTTAAAACCCGAGGATGCAGATACTGGTCATCCGAGAAGAAAAAGTGAGACAGAGCATGAGAGGCGAAAAGGGAATAGAGAAATCGAGGGTTTGATATATCATAGAGTTGGTCAATCTGTTGGGAGTTTGAGCGGCTCTTGTGTTCTTACTTTCATTTTATTTTTCTTATTTTTGTCTTAAAAGTTTAGTATTATTTTTTTATATACCTTTTTTAGATGTATGATGTTTGGATGAGTTTTTGTAGCAGTTTCACATTGAAATATTTTGAGTCAATTACTTATTACCCACCTCCAGTTTGGAGGTAATGATCCATGTAGCACCTCCAGTTTCGAAACTCACTTATTATCACGTCTAGTTATTTATTACTCACAATCAGAACTGTTATTTTTTCCATCCAAAATTCTCCGTTAGTTGACGGTCTTTCAGGGACTTAATAGTCCAATCACAAAAATAAGAACATGAAGAACAATCATCACCACCGCCACATTAAACCTAGAATCCGGCACAAAAATGTTCAAATTCGGGAGGATTCCCCCCTCTTTAATTTCTCCCAATTTTCAAAATAAACCCAAAATCAATGCCACTGAAACCAAACTCAGATCAAGGAGCAACCACCACTTCGACGAAACCAAACTCAGATCAATTTGAAAGAAAGAAACGGCCACCATTGCCTCCAACCTCCATACTTTCCCGCCAACTATGCTTCCAACCTCCGAACTCCTCTAAAAACGACCACCCAAACCTTGAAAACCCTTTAAATTTCAATATCCGACATCTCTCTGCCTTTACTAAGACCCAATCCAACCAACAACTGCCGATTCACCCAGTACTGGTCGCCTTTAAATCCAGCGAAGATCCCGCCAACAACTTATTCATGAAGAGAGAGAGGACTAAGAAGAGGTCAAAGGGGGGATGAGAGCATATCAAGGGTGAGACCAGACTCATACGCGTTCATCTTCTTCGTCTTCTATGTTTCTTCAGAAAGGGAGAGAGAGAGAGAGAGAGAGAGAGAGAGAGAGAGGGAGGGAGGGAGAGGGGAGAGAGAGGGAGGGGACAAATCCATAAAGGGAGAGAAAGGAGAAGCTGATCGAGAAAGGACATCGAGAGAGAGAAGTGATGGAGGAAATCACCCTAGTTTGCGTTGAAGTGCTAATCTTTCTTTCTTTTCTTTCTTTTTTTATTTAGTTTATCATTTTTTCTCATTGACAATTCTGCCCCTAATAGGGTTAATTTTCTGACGAAAAATTCACCCCAATTTGAATTTGTTAACAATATTAAACTTTAGGTGTTAGTTAGTTAGTTTCAAAATTGGAGGTGACACATGGATCATTATACCATACTGGAGGTGTGTAACAAGTTACAAACGGGAATTTGATTTCGGCATACTGTGGGTATGCACCTCAACAATTCATTCTAATAATATACAATCATATAATTTTAATCTAGCACATCCAAACAAAGCCATTGAAATATTCGTTTCTCTGCATCTCAATGCCTTCACCTTAATTATATATGACGTATTGCATTAATCTCTTCTCTAGAATATGGATACAATTTCATCCCTATCATCATCTTATGGAACATTTAGTTTGCACAACAACCATTAGTTGCCGAAAATAAGAAGATTTATAAGTGAAACTATAGTCAATTCCACACTGTGATTAATCATCTAACAAATCCACATCACAGTTCATTTTCTTATGATCCCCTTAAGACCGACATTCTAAATGGATTACACGGTGCAGGAGTGATAAAATAACATTGTTGTTGCAATTTCAACGGATCTATAGCATGCACGGCGGCTATGTAATCAAAAATAAAAAAACGGCGACCTCTTTTAGCCAATCTATTTCACATCATATTCTACAACTGCATAAGCATATTAAATCGAAGAGACCCTTCTCTTACCAGCGATGCAGCTTTTTGACGATTTTTCAGTAGACAGATTCAATGAATGTGATGAACTTTATGAAGTCACGAGTCATCTCTGGAGCAACCATAAGATTCAATAGAAGAATGAAATGACGAGTGATATCTTTAATTAAAAAGGTAAATTGCTTTCCTATATGAAGACGAATCTACGAGAGCTTACCGGTGAAATGAAATATCTGCAAAAGAGGGAGGAAAATTGACATCAAATGTCTGATCTGCAGCCAGGACGAGTAAATCGGGAGCTATAAGTTCTTACACTTCCCCATCTCCAAAACAGATCTAGAAACGCCTGTAAGGAACCGCCCACCTACAAAGCATATTTTAAGATTTGAGCATATGACTTTAAAAAATCTTCAAGGGAATATCGCAAAAAGTAAAGAGAAGAAGTTAACATCCTCTGGAGGCTTATCTGAGTTCAAGTCAGTAGTCAGCACAATAGATCTGAGATATCCAACACAGAGTTGTGCTCCGGCGAACCGCGCATGCTAGAAAAAAACTCTTCAAGCTAGTTAAAGATAAACGTGGATGCGACATGGGATAACCAGAGAAGGAATTGAAGGAATCCTCGGGATAGTCGTTCAAAGCGCCGAATGTGTATCCATAGTTGGTAAAATTCTAGCGCTACCATTCGGTCAATGAGAAAACAAGCTCAAACCACATTTCTAGAAGAAGGCACAAATCTCAGCCATATAAATGAGTCTCCAGAGAGTGATAATTGAGAGTGACAACCTCAATCTTGTGAGGGAAATGAATTGAAAAAAGAAATAGGTGCAAGGGGTAATGACTTCTCAGAAAGTGGAAGAATACTCGAGTTTTGCGTTGAGCAGCTAAAACGTATTGAAAACACAATAGTGCGGTATGACTGCGGCACACTAGCAGAAGTGCCCATCTATTTAGGGTATGGCACAAAAAAGAGTAACATTGGGCTTCCAAAGTGTTGAATAATCATTTTATTGGCCCATTAGCCCATCAGTAATAGCCATTGTAACTTCTCCTAAAAAAAGTGTTATGTCTTGTGATAGTATTTGTGAAAGAAATTACAATAATATCCTTACTCATTTGATAGTTGCGGAATCATTAAGGGATAGACATGTAAGTATACCCTTGTTTATTATTATCAACAATAAAAACTGTACGAGATGTAATAACTCTTTAGTACTTATAAACCCATTCTTATTAAAAAAAAATTATATTCACATTTAGTGATTTCTACTATACTTTTCAAAACCTGACCAGACATGTGCTTGAATTAGTCGAACTTGTCAAAATTAGCTTAACCAGTCCGGTTTGAAAATCGGATCGTCAATGCAATAAATCGTGACGCTGGGTTATCAACCAAGCGAGGGTTCACAGCGGAATCAACAATGAAAAAGGAAAAAGAAGTAGGGGACGAAGCTCTCTAGAGTTCTGAAATAATAATCAAAGTCTGACTGAAATTTACCCACAAGTCGGGTATAAATATCTGGAAACCCTAATTTTGCCAAAAATAGCAAAATTACAAAACTGGCCCAAAACAATTGACCTTATTGGAAATAATGCGTAAATGAAGGTCTGACCCAAATCGGGCTAAATAAAGAAGTCAAAATACGAAAATTGAAAAACTGCCAAAATAGCAAAAATATCTTCAAAGTCTCCGTTGACTGGTCAAACATCCGTTTTTTGGAGCTGAAATCTTGCGCGATGGGGTTCACCCCGTCATTCGTGTAGGCCTCGCCGAGAGCTTTCCGAAAACATACTATAATAGTCATTCTGATCCCTGTAGCTCAAGGTACGCCCAAAACAGTGTGTCATGACCAAAAGTGATCTTCTCACCCTTCTCTTGCGTCTGTCCTCCATGTCGCGATAGTGAAGCGCGAGATTAGTCGCGTCTGAGAGCTCGGCCTCGTCTGGTTCATCTGCGAGATTAGTCGCACCTGGTTCTGGGTCATCTGCTCCTGTATCAAATCGAGATCACACCCAGTCAAAAAGGAAAGGTTAATGGCCCAACTGACGAACCGAGCGGGTTTAAATCACCATGTTTTCATATTCTTTAACAAAAAATTGTTGATACCTCTTAATATTGAACATTATTGATCCCAATACCGGGGAATGGCCAATCAACTTTCCGCTAGGCCTTAATTACTAAGTTAGACGTTAAATATTGCATTGAATATATTCATTTGTTGTAGAGCACCATGTTATGCTCTTTTGGAGATCTAAAAAATTTCTCTATTTAACTGAAGTACTAGTAATTTGTCATTATTATCTCGTAATAATCAATTTTACTCCATTAGTGTCATTATGAGCGAGTTAATGTATTGCGGAGTAGTCTCGTAGACTTCTGCATACAAATAATAACACCATTAAATGCTCCTATTTCCATCACGTATAGTACTATTTTTCATTTTACAATGAAATCTTGTCCCATTATTTGACCATAATTAAATTGTAGAGTAGGTTGATAAATTGATAAAATTTGTGATATTTGATAGTGTGCAAGAAATTTACGAAAACGTCTATCATCAAAATAGAGAGTAATACCAATTGGAAGTCAAGCAGCCAACTATAAATACCCTATTCTTGGACTGGACTCTCTCACCCTTCTCGTCTTCCCTTTAATTTTCTCCTACTGCTTCTTCTTCATTTTTTATTTTAGATTCATTTTATGTTCTTCTCCCCTGTCTGAAATTCCACGAGAAACATGGCGAATCAGCGTGATCAATCTCCATTTATTTGCTCCCCAGCCTCCTTCGCATCTGCCTCAGCCTCCAGCTCTGGTGGCAGTGCTACCAACACTCCTCCACTTAACTTATCCTCCCTCTCCGTAGACCAGTTGATAAAATTGCTCCGTGACTATCCTTCGTGTCGAGGACAAGCTATTCATGCTCTCAGCAAGGTACAGTGGATTTACATACATTGTCATGAATCATGCATAAGAGAATTTTCAATTATTAAACCTTGGTGTTGGTTTTCTGTTTGGTTCCGGATTAGTAAGGTGATTATAGAAGTGGAATCAAGTTGAGAATTGAACGATTTGTGTTTTGGTTGCCATTCCTGCTCTGACTGTTGCTTAATCGTTGCAGGCTATCAGTTGATCCTTTGGTGTCTTTTATGATTCCATTAGCCTCGATTATATATATTTATTATATATATGCAATAAATATCCTAATCATTTAATGTTATAAAAAAATGTCTTGAGACATTTTGATCAATTGATTGACTCTCTTTTTTAACACTAATGCCCATGAGCGATACGCGCATGAGGGTGTTACATGTGTTATACAATTTAGATTTCTTATTTGAAAACACTTTCTTGATAATTAAAATTCATTGATTCCCAAAAGAAAAATAATTGCTAAACATGTGTTATAAAGTTTAGATTTCTGATTTGGAAACACTTTCTTGATAATTAAAATTCATTGATTCCCAAAAGCAAAATCATTGCTTAAAAGATCACAGATCAATTAGGAAAGAAAATGCCGCACAAAATAATATAAGCTTCAGCAATTTCTTTTATTCTTAAATAACATTTATTTATAGAAAAATAATATTTTTGGGGTAGAGTTCCATATACATACATTCAGGGAACTATGCACAACATATATTCTAGTAAATGCATAGATCGCTCAAACATATAAACATTCTGAAGATAAAACTGTACACATTTGTAAAGAAAATTCTACGAGAGCACCAAAATCAAAGTCATTTTACTCCTTGGTGTTCTATAATGGCTTGGCGGTGAAGTATTTGTGTCTATGAGTATATTACAATGAGTACACATTTTAAATTGACAGGGGGAAGAAATGTTATTTAAAAAATACACAAATTTTCCCTTTCTAATAGTTCAATATATGACGAGGTATATGGCAATATTCTTATTTACCTAATGAGATACATGTTATACATGTTCTTTCGGAGCATATTGCTTCTCCAATTTGTCAAAATGTTAACTAAACATGTTATATATAACATTCCTATTCTATTAGAGACGTCAAGAATCGTAATTTTCAAATTTTGTCTTCATTTGGTACTTATGTAATAACTAGTGAGCATATAATGTAAAAACTGCACTTAAAATTTTCATCATTTCCATTCGGTGAAATCATGTACTAAAGAAATGTAGTTTATGAAAATAATTGATAGATACAACGGGATCTCTTTTGACAATGATTGAGGGTATGGAGAAAGTGAGGATGTAATTAGAAACCACAGTGAACTATCATAGTGTTAAATGATTCGTCGTGTTAACTAGTGGATACAAGTTCTATTTTGAATTTAAGTTTGAAGAAAAATAGGTATAAAGGGTGCTACTCTGCCAAGTGGCTAACTTTCTTCTTATAAAGTAGGTAGATAAGTTGTTTAAAAATTAACTCCATTTAAGCAAATAAAGGATAAGATACTATTTATATTTCTTAATATCCCTATCCCATCTAATTAATTATTTAACCTAATAATCACTATTATATTCATAAAATGTTAAAGCCTTATTCATTTGTAAATTAAATTTTAATTGAAGATATTAAATATGAGCGGGAGGGTATCTGTTAATTTCAATTCATTTGTTCTATACCGCCCCACGGCCAAGGTCATTATATTATATTATATTATATTATATTATATTATATTATATTATATTATATTATATTATATTATATTATATTATATTATATTATATTATATTATATTATATTATATTATATTATATTATATTATATTATATTATATTATATTATATTATATTATATTATATTATATTATATTATATTATATTATATTATATTATATTATATGTGTGTGTTTCATATGTATATAAATTTTTATTTAATACTCAAATAAAAAATTAAAAATGACAACAAATATTCATTCCTATATAGTTTTTAATTATGTATTGATATATTTTAATCGACTAGTACAAATTTTCTGATAAAATGATTATGAATTATGTATTGGTATAATTTAGTCGGTTACTGTACAGATAGTCAATCTAGGAATTTCAGTAATACTTCCATTTGTTTGTATGCGCACAACTAGTTATGTTAATTCATGTGATGAGTGTTGCTAAAGAATTTTTAATCGATGCTTGACTTGTTGATTAGAAAAGAGACGACAGCGAGAGGGTGGCGCTGGTATTATGGAATACACAACTGGTTATTACAATTCTGTTACAGGTATATGCTGCTGATATTTCTGCTTTAGCAACATATATGGATATTGTTTGTATCGACATTGTTGCATGACCAGTACGTTTCTGATTAACACTGATGCATTCTATGTTGCAGGAAGTAATAGCGGCTTATAAATTATTGTCGAAGTTGAATCTCACTAATAAAGACATAAAGGGAGTTTGCGATACTCTCGTTCTACTTAAGGTCAGTAATAAATGTAATTCTGTTGTTTGATCTCCTTAGAACTTGCATCAGAGTCTGTTGTCATTTTTTTGAAGCAATTCTTATTCCGTAGCTAAAAGGATAGTGAAAGCACTATTTTTGGAACTTACGTGTTTAGTAGTAATTTAGGTTTCAATTTTTCGTAGACCCGAATAATTTTATTTCAACTCTGCGAGTTTAATTGAGTTATAATAGCTTCTATCTTACTCTTCCATTACAATTTGTAGCTTCTCATAAGGAAACGAGGCAACCATTTCTGGAAGGTAACAACTCTAATCTTCTCCATTCATTGAATCCAGAACCTACCTATCAAATTTTCCTATGTACTCACGAAAAACTGAAGAAATTTGCTCAGTGAAACTCTCTTTTTTAGGATGTAACTTTGTAGTTTTTGTCAACTCGTTAACCTTTGAATTTGTAACGATTATTTTATTAAACTTCGTCATTTGCAGCTAAGATTAAAGAGTATGTATACCCCTTCCTTAAGGCAACAGTACCCAGCCAGCAGACAGAGTTTCTAAAGCTCGTAGTTTGGGCATTATTGGCAGCTTAGTGCAGGTTCCAACTCCTTGTGAATCTTTTATGCAATCTATGTTCTGTTTGTATCTGTTGCACTTGACTTGCATATCTTAAACTCATTTTTTGGTTTTGGATATTTTCTTTCTGCAGGAAGATGATCCAGATGTTGTGCTATGTCTTCTGGAAGCGGAAATTGTTCCACAATGCTTACTTTGCTTGGAACACGGCGATGAAAGATCAAGTACCGTAAGTGCCTTCTGTTTCTTCTCCCATGATTTCTGAATTTTTTCTTTTTTTGGGTATTGTATAAGGATGGAGAGTATGGATAACTTAATACCCATTGTCTCTTATCCCGTGTTTGGTTGTGGTGTAAGCAACAAGTACAAGTTATACTCACTTACTCCCACCCTAAAATTTTCCTACAAGCTTCTACCACCCCTAAGTGGTATAAACCAGACAAGGAATGTGTAGAGATACAGTGGGAGTGCAAAAAGACTAAAATACTCCCATAGTGACTTATCCTGCCTTATCATAGTACAATCATATCTTGCCTCATATCTCATTATATGTCTTATCTCGGTGATTTTTATACCTTGCCCAACGAAAAGTAGTATCATCATTTCTTTGCTGTCAATGTAGAGAGTTGAGGCACAAGGGAAATATTTTATTAAGATAAGTGATCAAAATTCAGATGCCTGAAATATCTTAGATCATAAATACTTAAGTAAGTCGATGATGTGTAAACTTCGAGTGGAACGCCCCTTGTAAACCTCTATTACTATCTGCACTTTTAGTACATTGAAATTCACCCCAAAAAAACAAAGGACAGAACATATATATTGGTCGATTTGGATGTTAATAAATTTAGACAGTTTCCTGAAAGTTTACGGGTTATTATTTTCCTCGATAAGTACTACCTAGGGATATATCAAAATTATAAGCACTCTCTGGCCATCTTACACCCACACACTCACTCTTATGAGCAATTGTTTCATCACAGCTTGCAGCCTATATAATCTCTAAGATTTTGGCACAAAAGAGGGGGATATCGTACATCTGTGACTCTATTCCACGATTTAATGCTGTGGTAACGGTAATGGGTAGTGTAGTAAATAGACTTGGTCAACCACCATCGCTGGGGCTGCTGAAGCAGATTATCGACTGTTTTCTAAAGCTTTCAACGGAGGAGAGGTCAGTCGTGTAGATGTTTTTGGTCTAAATATTCAAACTTTGTTTATGAGTATTATTTTGGCAAAAGTCAATTTTCTTATAATAAACCTTGAAATGTAGGGTACGTGCTTTGCTGAGAGAAGTTTTGCCACCAACGTTAAGAAGCTATCCAATCCGAAGTGTGTTACTTGCCGTAAGTCCCTCTTGAGCTTTTCTTTCTGGTTCATACGTAGAAGATTTTTTTTTTTTTTTTTAATTTCTTCTATTGATGGATAGTCTTATTGTCATTACAAGTCGTTGAAAGCAGAAGCGGAAAGGCATCCTAGGAACCCCAGAAAATGACTTCTGAAGTTCTTTCCTAAAAAAGGAAAAGTTAAACCAATTAGTTTTCTTATGAAAAATGTTAATCCAAACATGATATTGTAGTTTGGACAATTTATTTGTACTATGTGACTTTTATATTCACCTCTTATCCTGTTTCGGCCTTTTCTTTCATCACCAAGACTTTTCTATTTAGGTTCATCAGCCCCTTATGTAACTTAGAAATTGGTCATGTGAAAACACCTTACCATGTCTGTATTTTTTGCAGGGAGACCCGGAGGGTTATCAAATGCTGCAGCTTTTGTTCAATAACATTGGCGGCAACGCATGAATTGCCAGCAATACAGTATGTTGAGATCAATATAGAGCTATTATGGAATTTAGACATTAGTTTTGTAATTATTAAGTACTTAAAAGCTACTCTGTCAAATTCTATCCTCTAAAGAGTACTTTTTGTGATTTCTGATGTATTCGAGCTTCTTCTACTTATTCGTAGTGTACTTAGTAGTTGTGGATGCTTTGAATAAGGTGTAATATAATGAAAATAGGTTGGTTTAAAAAACATGCTTGAAATCAGGTGTCCCGTAGCAATTCTGATGGATGCTATGCGGGTGGCTGTTTTCCATATTCAGTAGTAAAAAGTGTTTTAGCATGTTTCTTGAAAACTTCATTTTTCATAACTTTCGTGGACATAATTCAAATAAGATAGTAGTATACTAGTATACACTTTTTCACATATTCCTCCTGTAGTTTTTAGTTTTTACTTTGTTCTAAATTAATATGGATTTGAACGAAATCTAGATCGTAAACCTCCTAACATTTGAACAAAATCTAAATCTTTTTTTTTGGTGGAAGATAATAATTTAATTGATAATAAACTAGCAGTACATAGCAAATACATTTCCACAAACAAGTACAGGATTTTCATCACGTCATAATACATTTCATCATTTTTCTCGAAAAAAAAAAGAAAACATTTCATCACTACAACTAAGAATAATAAGCAAACAACACAGAAGGCCGAAAAAATAGAACAATCCAGCGCAGAATTCACAGAATCCTACCGAGCTTCATCGCACCAAAAATAAAATAGACCTTAAATAGAACGAGAGTATCACACACTCCCTTTATGTCCTTATTGTTGAGATTGCCGACATGAATTTATGTGCCACTATTAGTTTTTGCAACATAGATTGTATTTCAATTTTGATCACAAATCCACAAGTCATGAAACAATGCTAATGAAAACATCATCCACAAAAGGTACTAAAAAGAGAAACCTCAGCGGCCGATACTGTCACATAATAGTACTAACAAATGGTTTATTCCATAGTTCCATCGCCACACTCTTACTTTCTTCTCTTCTCTAAGTAAACAAGCAGGCATCAATTATACACTCTTTAGCGTCACTAATCACATGAAGTAACATAACTAATAGTGTGCATGCAAACAAAATCAAGTATTACTGAAATTCATGGATTGACTTTTTGGTTGGTAGAGTAAATTTTACCAATACATTATTGATAATTATTTTTTAGAAAATTCGTACTAGTAGGGTAAATTATATTGATACACAAACTGAAAATGGGATTGACTATTTGACAACAGGTAGTCAATTCCTCATAGTTTCCAGTTATGTATTGATATAATTTACTCTAGTAATACGAATTCTCGTTGAACTTATGTATTGATAAACTTTAATCTACCACACAGATAGCCAATCCAGAAATTTCAGTAATACTGGCTTTTGTTTGCATGCACACAATTAGTAATGTTACTTCATGTGATTAGTGATGCCAAAGTGTGTATGCTTGTTGTGTTGTGTTGATTAGGGAAGAGACGACAGCAAGAGTGTGCACTGGCACTTTGGAATACTCCATTGCTTATTACTATCCTTTTAGAGATATGTGTCGCTGATATTTCTGTATTAGTAACTTTTGTGGATATTGTTTGTATTAGCACTGTTGCATGGCTTGTGCACTCGTGGTTAACAATGAAATACATTCTACGTTGCACACAGTAATAGATACGTCGAAAATGGGCGTTAACTCAGTGGTAGAGTATTTAGTGCCTTTGCATGATGTTCAAGATTCGAACCGCATGACTCGTTATATGTTAAGGAGCGCACAAGCTAGCCCGGACACCACGGAAAAAAATTCTCTCAAAAAAGTAATAGCTATGTATAAATTCATGTTGAAATACTACCGTTCTATTTAACTTCGGTATTTATTGTAATTATGTTGTTTGATCACGGCAGAACTTGCAACATAGGCTTTTGCAGTCATTTTTAAGGAATTTTTTTATTCCGTAACTAAAAGTTTAGTGGTAGTACTAGTTTGGAGTTGATGTTTAGTAGTAAATTTAGGTGTCAGTTTCTCATACATACGAAACAATGTTACTGCAAGCTCTGCGAGTTTAATTGAGTTTTAATAATTTCTTACTCCTAAACAACAGTGCGTAGCTGGAAGGTAAAAACTCTAGTCTTCTCTACTAATTGAATCCAGGACCTGCCTATCAAATTATCCAATGTAGCCTTGAAAAATAAAGGAGGGAATTTACTCTGTAAAACTTTCTTTGAGAATGTAATTTTAGATTTTTTTTGTCAACTTGCGAGTCTTTAGATTTGTTAATGTTTATTTTATTAACTTTGTTATGAGTAAGTAAATACAACATGTTCAAGAAAAAAAATTAGGTCTACCCAATATTATTTCCATTTATCGGCAAAAATAAGAGGTATATTTATAATAATATAAAAGACAAGATCATACTCAGAGGTTGGAAACAAAATAGTTTGAACTCCATTAGTCTGGAGTTCAGGCCTGTAACTAGCTAGAAATAGTTTTGGGGACAAGTTTGCTCATAATCATGCAAAAGTTTTGGGGACAAGTTTGCTCATGATGGAGGGCTAGTTTTCCTCCAAAACATTTTTTAATGGAGCCGACCCCAGACAAACACTATTACAATCGTGGGTGTAAGTTACTTGACGGTTGGCAGACTGAAAGTTGTGAAAGTGTCTTTTTCTAAACTGAAAGGGGTAAAAGTGTCCTTCAATAAAACCAGAGGGGATACACATCTTTTACCCAAAGAATTTATCAGTAGGTGAAGGAGAAGTATTCCTCAAATCCATTATTTTGACCGTTCATACCTGTATCATCTTTGTATTTCTTCTACCATTGTCACAGTATCGAGGAATTTTCTTCAATGACTAAGTTTTGAAGGAACTCAAATGTGGGATAAAAAATATCCGTTGACGGAACTCTTTCTTTTTCTCCCAATATAGATGGGGTATTAGATTTAGTCATATGCATTCTTTTAATTTAGGAATGCTCGACATATTTAGAGATTAAGGTTTGTTGAATGTTCTCTAGTTGTGCCGGTTATGAAAGCTAAATGCTATGGATCTACTTATATTCCTTGACTAAAAGAGAGCAAATCAATTAGTACATGTTTGGCATGACTTCTTGTTGGCAAATGTTCTGATTTATCATGGAGTAAGGCATTATATTAAAAATGGTAGGTCTACATTACTCTACAAACATAAATGATTTCCCGGGATAATGGTAGAGAATAGACATAGTGTTACAAAATTACCTGAAACACACTTTGTTGGATAAGTATTTGATAATACTGGTCATGAAATGCAGCATCGATAAAATCAGCCTTCTCAGAAGATGAAGCATACGTCATTGTAAAAATTCAAACCTGTAGGAATCAATCACCAGATACATTATGTGAGGTAGTACTACAAATTGCGAGTTCAGTACGAGAGTGCATACTATTGGGAATTTGACATTTGTAAAAGACCTAGGAGTAATGATTTGGATATGGGATCGAGTTCTGCAGATTTTTATTCTATTTTTGGTTGGAAACGCATTTGAATATTGAAAATACCTCAAAAGACTACTATATTTCTTTGAAAAATAATGCATAATATCATGCCAACCAGAATGATTTTGTAAAAAAAAGATGTCAACAATTGAAAGATTTTGCCCATTCTATAAAACATGTGTAGAATTTCATGAACGTTTCTTTTACAAGTGCAAGTGTACATCAACAATATGGGAAGATTATGATCATGAAACTCTTAAACTTTTGTAATAAGTGGCGGAGGTCTAAATAGTACAATCTCTCTCCTCTTCTCAATCATTCGTTCAAATAATCTATGATCATATAATTTTAATATATCACATCCAAACAGAGCCATTAAAAGATTAATTTCTCTGCATCTCAATGCATTCACCTTCATTATCTACGTCGGATTGGACTAAACTCTTATCCGAGGATTTGGACAAACAATCTACTCAATCATTATCTAATGGAACATTTGGTATGCACGAAATCAATTGGTTGTCAAAAATAATAAGATTTCTCAGTCATAAACTATAATCAATTCCACACTATGATTAGTCATCTAAAAATGCATCTCACCGTTTATTTTCTTATGTTCTCCTTCACACCGACATGCTAAATGGATTACACGGTGCACTGAGTGACAAAGAATCGAAGATTAATATTGATGTTGCAAATTCAGAATGAAATGAAGAGTGATATCTTTAATTAAAAAGTAACTTGCTTTCCTATGGAGACGAATCAACAAGAGCTTACCGGTGAAATGAAATCTCTTCAAAACATGAAAGAAAATTAACATCAAATGTCCGATCTGCAGCCAAAAGAGTAAATCGGGAGCTATAATTTCTATAATGGCCCGTCACCATAACAGATCTAGAAAAGCCTGCAAGGAACCGCCCACCTACAAAGCAGATCGGAAGATTTGAGCATATAACTTCAAAAAATCTTCAAAGGAATATCGCTAAAAGGAAAGAGAATAAGTTTACATCCTCTTGTGGCTTATCCGAGTTCAAGCCAGAAGTGAGCATAGTAGATCTGGGATACCTAGCACAAAGTTGTGCTTTGGTGAACATAGCAAGCTAAAAAAAACCTCCAAGCTATTTAAAGATAAATGTGGATGCGGCATGGGACAACCAGAGAAGGAATTGAAGGAACCCTCGGGATAGTCGTCCCAAGCGACGAATGTGTCGTCATAGTCGGTAAAAGTCTAGCGATGTTGTTCGGTCCATGAGAAATGAAGCTGAAACCACATCTCTAAAAGAAGGCATAGATCTCGCCATATAAATGAGTCTTCAGAGAGTGGTAATTGAGAGCGACAACCTGAATCTTGTGAGAGAAATGAATCGAAAAATGAGAAAGAGGTGCAAGGGGTAATGACTTCTCGAAAAGTGTAAGAATACTCGAGTTTTGCTTTGAGCAGCTAAAACGCATTGAAAACGCAATAGTGTGGTATGACTGCGGCGCACTAGCAAATGTGCCCATTCATTTTTCAGGCATGTACTTCTAGGGTATGGTACAAAAAGAGCCACCTTGGGTTTCTCAGTATTGAGTAATCATTTTATTGGCCCACTGGCCCATCAGTAATAACCATTGTGACTTCGCCTAAAAAAAGTGTTATGTCTTGTGACATTACTTTGTGAAAGAAATTATAATAATATCCTCACTCATTTGATAGTTGCAGAATTTTTCTCTAAAACAAATGTTGCAGAATCATTAAGCTGAACGAGATGTAATAACACTTCATTACTTATTAACTCATGCTTATTAAAAATTATAATTTTCACATTTAGTGATTTCTACAATAGTTTTCAAAACCTGACCAGACATCTGCTTCAACTGGTCAAGCCCGTCAAAATTAGCTCATTTGGAAACTGCCCGTAGCCTCCAAGACGTCTACGCGCCATTGTTATGACGATCAGGCGATTTTGGAGCAGCAAGAAGCAATCCAAAAGAAAGGCATAAACCGAGAGAAATCGTCTCTAAGGTTTGAAAAAAAACTCTAATAATTCATAACATATGAAATAAGTCCACAAGCCGGACATAAATAGCCAAAAACCTAAAATTTACATAAAATATCAAAATCTCGATAATTATTCTAATTTAAAGTCCTACTAAAGAAAAGCATGCCGGAAAAAGATTGACCAAAATCGGGTTTAAATTGACCTCCTAATTAACAAAAAGATTATTACTTAAAATATAAAATTTGACGATTTTGTGCCCTGAACAGCTGAATATGGCAACTCAGCATGCTGCACGAGTTATCTCTAGAACGTCATTTCATGTCAGATTCATGTATGGTTCGACCCCGTTCATCAATCCTACAATTCTGCCGCTGATTATGCGCATGGACCGAAACAACTTTTCTGAAACTGGCAGATATTTCTCCAAAATTCCTCCTGCATCACTAGCTTCAAGGCATAAGTCCAACATTAAATTTTATGGCAAAAATTTCTTTCAGCATGGTGCAGACCCTGCGTTTCTGGATGTGTGATAAGAAAACTGAGTTGTGTATTCATATAATAGTAAAACCTAAGTTTCAATATAACTGACCTCTTCTGTGCTGGAAGCTTAAAATAACATTTGATGGTGTGCTTAGCAGTGTCGGTGATGATGTCGATCTACCACTCTAACCATCACCATTTCCACGGCACTGAATCGTGTAACCAAGTCACATATGTACTCTATCCCCTTTGTTTACCCCCAGAAAGTTTGAGATTATACCGGCTGCAAGCTGGGCATTGATCACTGGCTTATAATAGACATTCATAATTGTTCTCAAGAGAAAAATAAGCACTTACAGCACCTGATGATTCACTGCCACGTTCCTAGTAGTGTAAGAAGTTTGGAAATACTTCCATTTCCAGACGAAACTGCATAACAACCGGATCATCATCCTGCAGGGTGAGAGAAAAGAATCAAGAGTTATACAAACTCAAACACACTACCAGATGTCAGAAATCATTGTACTAGAATATGAACAACCGATAAAAACATAATACAGTTTGGGGGAAAAAGTCAACCAGAGTCCAAACCATCACTAAGCTGGAAATGAGAACCAAACTTGTGGCCTTCAGATGCTCGACCTGCGGGGGACCAATCATTGTAGCCTGAAGGAATTGATAAACATATTCTGGTATCCTAGCTGCAAACAACCAAATTCAAACAAACAGTCCTTAGACAATGAACGGTAGAAAAGGTCAACGAGTCCGTAAAAGAAAAAAATTACATCCACTCCATAGCGGACATTTTTGTGGAGCAAATTCTATCCTATCTTCAAGACTAAGTAAGGGCATCTGAAGCTAGAGTTCTTACCTTCCAGAAATGGCTTCCTCGTTTCCTTATGTGAAGCTAACAACTGTCACGGAAGGGCATAATGCTATTAGATCTCAGTTAAATTATACAAAGCCTGTAAAATAGCTGCATTGCTATTATCCAACTCTACTGGAAATCTAAAACGAAATCCATTCTGAAACAATGACAAGTCTACTTGACTAAAACCATGTACTTTAAGACTGACATAACTATATTTACCTTATGGTATCTGAGTAAGATTCAAGTAAATTCACTATTAACCAAAAACTTGGTTTCACAATCTAAATCAATAACATATTTCTTTAGTTTATTTTCACAAATTTAAACCAAGTTATTGCATTAACATAAAACTATATTTTTTTAATATATTCATGTATTCTATGACATTTCTATATTTATTTATAGTACAAAAAGTTGATTTATCATTATCCATCAGTTAAATCGGTAAAGCAGTGAAGCCAGTACCTCTGCCGATTCGTTTTCCTGTCCGTGTTTCAAAACTATGGTTCAAATGGTAATGAAATGAAATGAAATGAAATGACTAAATAACAAATAATTAATGGTCGTGAAAAGAGCAAGAGCACCACAGACTCTCTCTGCTTCTCTGTTCGTGACCTTCCAAGGCGTAAGGAGTTTATACGCCCCTACCACTTCATGCGACATATAATCTTGCAGTAGTAAGCCTAACCATTTAACTGTGCTATTTAGTAAGCACAATATTCCCAAAATCTATTGGCATAACAGAGATATGGGGAGCACATACATATACAAGATAGCAGTAATATGCGACATACTCCAAAGGGCCAACACTAGATATTTGAGATCGTCCCTTCTCTAAAAAACAAACAAACATGAATTATAACACACATTAGCTAAAAGCTATATGATTTGCCAGCAGACAAACAGAAGCAGCCATTAGAAACTAAAAACACAGATTGTTGTCACAAACAAGAAAGCTGTCCTACTCATGGGGGGGTGGGAAAGGACTCGAGCTTGGTGCGATGTGTGACTAAGTACGATAGAATAAGTTATAACAATAGATAAATGATTGTAATACTATTAAGAAAACTTGTAGAAACTATAGCATGTGATTGATTTTTCTTCTTTGCTAATTCTGATCATCATCAAAACAAAATATAAATTTTCACAAAAATAGAATTGGGAACAGATACAGAAGCTGAAGCAGTTAATAGATAATCACATGAAGCAATAACGTCAAGCAAAACACAAATCGTCGAGCTCTAAGCTCATCCCACACTTTCTCATATTAGATTCTTTATTTTGAAGCGAACAAAAGGCCGACATCAAGGTTTTGTTATGGAAGTGTATACTTAATTATTGCACATGTTATGACAATATGAATTTCAAAGAAGTTGTGAATTATATTTGACTGAGAGCATGGATTGCTAGTCCTCGTTACAAAGGATAGTCTTGGAGCAAAACTATCAATTTTGCAAGAGAGAGGGAGGATAACATCGCCATTTCCTAGGTCGTACATAAATAGAGATTGATCAGACCGATTCGCCACCGCTCTCTTTCAAATCAATCGCTCTCACTCTCTCTAGAAATTGAGCTACGGAAGCAATAGAAGAAGAAGAAGAAGTAGTAGTCAGGCAAGTCTGAGTGGTAGCAGTAAAGTCAACAAGTTAAAATTAAGAAAAGTTGTTGTGAAAAATAAACTGATTTTAAGAAGTCTCTATAAGTTTGAAATCAGCTTTGAAGTACTTTGAACAACCGGCGTTTGAAAAGTCAGTCAAACTTATTGAATGACTTTCCAAATAACGGTTGTTTAAATATTTCAAAGCTGATTTTGATACTGATAGAGACTTCCTAAAATCATATTACTTTTCACCACGAAGTTTCTTAATTTTAATTTTTTAACCTGACTGCTACCACCCAGACTGCCTGACTACTTGTACTGCTTATGTACCTCAGTTTCTAGAGAGGGTGAGAGCGATTGATTTGATAGAGAACGATGGTGAATCGGTCTGACCAATCTATATTTATGTACGCCCCAGGCAGTAGTGATGTTCTCCTCCCTCTCTATTGAACAGTTGATAGCTTTTCTCCAAGACTAACCTTCGCAACGAGGACTAGCAATTAATCCATGCTCTCAATTAGATAAAATTCAAAATTTCAACATTGAGATTCATATTATCATAACTTATACCGCGCAATAAACTATACACTTTGATAACAAAAACCTTGATGTCGGCCTTCTATTCGCTTCACGATAAAGATTTTTATAAGAGAAATTGTAGTTAGAGCCGATAATTCAGCTATTTGTGTTTTGCTTGAAGTTGTTGCTTCATGTGATTATCTATTACTGTTTCAGCTTCTGTGTCTTTACTGAATTCCATTTTCATGAACATTTATATTTTATTTTGATGATGATCAGAATTAGCAAAGAAGAAAGATCAACCACTAGTTATAATTTTTACAAGTTTTCTTAATTATATTACTTTCATTTATCAATTCTAATAATTTACTCTATTGTACTTAGTAACACACCGCACCAGACTCGAGTCCTTCCCCACCCCTTATGACTAGGATATCTTTTTTGTTTGTAACAAACGTCTGTGTAATTAGATTTCAATGATTGCTTCTGTTGTAAGCGGACAAATCATATACCTTTTAGCTAATGAGTGTTATAATTCACGATTGTTTTTTTGTTTAGAGAAGGGACGATCTCCAAAATCTGGCGCTGGCCATATACACTACGCCACAAATTACTGGTATCCTGCTACAAGTATCTGCTATTAGTTATGCCAGTAGATTTTGGAGAAATTATTCTCCTTAATTAGCACGGTAAAATGGATAGGCTTATTACTGAAATATATATGTCGCATCAAGTGGTAGGGGCGTATAAACTCGTTAAGCCTAGAAACTCATGAACAGAGAAGCAGATAGTGTTTATGTGCTCTTGCTCTTTTCACGTCCAGTAACTATTTGTTATTCTGTCATTTCATTCATTACCATTATAAACATAGAACCATGGTTTTTAAACACGGACCGGACAACAAACCAACTGAGGTATTGGCTTCACCGCTATACCGGCTTAACCGCTAGATAATATACCGGCTACAGCGACTAGTCCCCCTCAGAGCATCTGAAGTCCACGAGTTTGGGTCTCGTTGCCAGCTTAGTGAAGGTTTGGACTCTTGTTAACTATTTTTCCCAATCTGTATTATGTGTATATCGGTTGCTCTTATTCTAGTACCGAATTTCTGACTTCTCTCGTAGTGTGTTTGAGTTTTTATAATTCATGATTCTTTTCCCCCACCCTGCAGGATGAAAATCCGAATGTTGTGCAATTTCTTCTGAAAACGGAAGTATTTTTAGACTGCTTACACTGCTTGGAACACGACACTGGATCATCGAGTATTGTAAGTACTTCTTTCTCCCATGCAAACAATTTTCAATGTCTGTTATACGCCAATGATCAATGAGCAGCTTGCAGGTGGTATAAAATTAAAAAATATTCTAGGGGAAAACAAGGGGGTAGAGTACATATGTGACTCAGTTACATGATTCAGCATTGTGGCAATGGTGATGGGCCGAGTCGTTGATCAAACATCATCACCGACACTGCTGAAGCACATCATGAATTGTTATTTTAAGCTTTCAACAGAGAAGAGATCAGTTATATTAAAACTTCAGTTTCACTATTATATGGATACACAACTTAATTTTCTTATCAAGAATCCTGAAATATAGGGTCTGCACCATGCTCAAAGAATTTTTGCCAGCAAAGTTAATGTTGGACTTATTCCTTGAAGCTAGAAAGTAATCGACAAGAGAAAAAAAGAAGGAGGCTACCAACTATCTTCCCATTCCTGCAAACACCAAAAGTGTTCGTATGAATGTCATTCGTGCGAACACTTCGGGTGTTCGTACGAAAAAAGTTCAGGAGGCTGCAAGTAGCCGTAGTTGTTTCCTTGTCCGATCCAAGGACGTGTTTGGGGTGGGGGAGTCAGTATATAAGGACCCTTTGGGTTCTAGTAGTGATATGAAAACATTGTAATCTTTCCACGTGATAAATAATGGTCCCTTCTTGTCAAGGACATGTGGTGGTTTGGCACAACAAAACCGGAGCTCAGGTTATTGAAATCCACCAATAACGAAGTTTGAATCAATGTTGAAGATCGACATGTTTACAAGAGGGAGCAACTTCATTCTGTTGGAGCTCTTAAGTTGTGTGTAAAGAATTACAAAAGTTTTGAAGATAATTGGGATCTATATTACGGTGGATTAAAGTTTAATAAGTTCAAATAAGAACTGAATAGAACGAATGGGGATCTTGTTTTTGTAAGAACAATGCATAGCAGGTTGTCTTACAGCTGATTTTCTTCATCTTAGATAAAATTCGTTCTAGACCTAATTCTGCTTGTAAATTTTCCACTATTGAGTTTCGCTAGGCATGATTGGTATTCTACAGTACATATTTGCTTTCAGTTTCTGGTTGTTCTGATTGTTTCAGTTTAGTATTTGGATGGATGAAAAATCTAATCTCATGAGAGATAACTCGTAATTCATAATATATCTACTTATGCCCATATACTAAGAACCACGAGTTATTTCATGGAGATTCTTGGATGGTCTATTGTGGCTAGTCTCCTCTTAGTACTTTTTAGTTTAATCTTGCAACACACCTCATGTATCTTAACTTTTGTCTCCACGATTAATGTCAGCGGTTGTTTCTCAACCTCAAGCCCAAGTCCATGCCGCGCGCGGTTTTATATCGACTTTGTCTAGTGGGCTCAAGCTAGTATAGTTTCTCCTTCTATTGGGCTATCAAACACATAACCCACCTTAATAGTAATCAAGTGAAATAGAGAAGAAGAAAGTGACAATGTGAAACAAATTAAAACATGAGCTTTTGAAGAACATCTAACAAAACTAGAATATTCAATTTAAGAATGAAATGAAGAGTGATATTAAAAGTAACTTGCTTTCCTATGGAGACGAATCAACAAGAGCTTACCGGTGAAATGCAATCTCTGCAAAAGAGGAAAGAAAATTGACATCAAATGTCTGATCTGCAGTCAAAAGAGTAAATCGGGAGCTATAATTTCTATAATGGCCCATCACCATAACAGATCTAGAAACGCCTGCAAGGAATCGCCCACCTACAGAGCAGATCGGAAGATTTGAGCACATAACTTCAAAAAATCTTCAAGGGAATATCGCTAAAAAGAAAGAGAAGAAGTTTACATCCTCTTGTGGCTTATCTGAGTTCAGGCCAGAAGTCAGCATAGTAGATCTAGAATACCAATCACAAAGTTGTGATCCGGCGAACATCACAAGCTAAAAATAACCTCCAAGATATTTAAAGATAAACGTGGATGCGGAATGGGACAACCAGATAAGGCATTGAAGGGAACCCTGGGGATAGTGGTCCCAAGCGACGAATGTGTCTTCATAGTCGGTAAAAGTCTAGCGATGTTGTTCGGTCCATGAGAAATGAAGCTGAAACCACATCTCTAAAAGAAGGCATAGATCTCGCCATATAAATGAGTCTTCAGAGAGTGGTAATTGAGAGTGACAACCTCAATCTGGTGAGAGAAATGAATCGAAAAAAGAGAAAGAGGTGCAAGGGGTAATGACTTCTCAAAAAGTGTAAGAATACTCGAGTTTTGCGTTGAGCGCCTAAAACGTATTGAAAACGCAAAAGTGCGGTATGACTGCGGCACACTAGCAAATTAGCCCATTTATTTTTCAGGCATGTACTTCTGGGGTATGGTACAAAAAAGAGCCACCTTGGGCTTTCTCGGTATTGAGTAATCATTTTATTGGCCCACTGGCCCATCAGTAATAGCCATTGTGACTTCGCATAAAAAAAGTGTTATGTCTTGTGACATTACTTTGTGAAAGAAATTATAATAATATCCTTACTCTTTGACAGTTGCAGAATTTTTCTCTCAAAAAATGTTGCAGAATCATTTAAGCTGAACGAGATGTAATAACACTTCATTACTTACTAACTCATTCTTATTTAAAATAATATTTTTCACATTTAGTGATTTCTAGAATAGTTTTCAAAACCTGACCAGACATGTGCTTCAACTGGTCAAGCCTGTCAAAATTAGCTCATTTGGAAACTGCCCGCAGCCTCCAGGACGTCTACGCACCATTGTTATGACGATCTTCTTCCCACGGAGCTCTCAGTTCTCATACCAACTGACGCTGGAGTGAATCAAGCGATTTTGGAGCAGCAAGAAGCAATCTTAAAGAAAGTCATAAACCGAGAAAAATCGTCTCTAAGGTTTGAAAAAAAAAACTTCAATAATTCATAACATATGATATAAGTCCACAAGCCGGACATAAAGAGCCAAAAACATAAAATTTACATAAAATATCAAAATCTCAATAATTATTCTAAATTAAAGTCCTACTATAGAAAAGCTTGCCGGAAAAAGATTTACCCAAATCGGGTTTAAATTGACCTCCTAATTAACAAAAAGATTATTACTTAAAATAGAAAATTTGATGATTTTGTGTCCTGAACAGCCGAAATTGGCAAATCAGCATGGTGCACGAGTTATCTCTAGAACGTCGTTTCTAGTCAGATTCATGTATGGTTCGACCCCGTTCATCAATCCTTCAATTCTGTCCCTGATTTTGCGTATGGACCGAAACAACTTTTCTGAAACTGGCAGATTTTGCGTATTGACTATTTGACAACAGGTAGTCAATCCCTCATACTTTCCAGTTATGTATTGATATAACTTACTGTAGTAATACGAATTCTATGAATATAAAATTATCACTTACGTATTGGTAACATTTAATCTACCACACAGATAGTCAATCCAGGAATTTCAGTAATAGTTGCTTTTGTTTGCATGCACACAATTAGTTATGTTACTTCATGTGATTACTGTTGCTAAAGAGGGTATACTTGATGTGTTGTTTTTATTAGGGAAGAGATGACAGCAAGAGTGTGGCACTGGCACTTTGGAACACTCCATTGGTTATTACTATCCTGTTAGACATATGCGTCACTGAGATTTCTGTATTAGTAACTTTTTGTGGATATTGTTTGTATTAGCATTGTTGCATGGCTTGTGCACTTGCGATTAAACATGAAATACATTCTACGTTGCAGAAAGAAATAGCTACATAGCAAATAGATGGTAACTCATTGGTGGAGCATTTAATACTCTGCATGAGGTCGGTGGTTGGAATTCCAGCAGTATGGATAAGTCGAGGAGCGTGCAAGTTGACCCGGACACCAAGAAAAAGTTTCCTTAAAAAAAGTAATAGCTAAGTATAAATTCATGTCCAATACTCCCGTTCTATTTAAGGTCGGTAATCATTGTAATTCTTTTGTTTGATCACGTTAGAACTTGCAACATAGACTTATGTTGTCATTTTTAAGGAAAAATATTATTCAGTAACTAAAAGTTTAGTTGTAGCACTAGTTTGGAATAGATGTTTAGTAGTAGATTTAGGAGTTAGTTTCTCGTAGATACGAACATTGTTACTGCAAACTCTGCGAGTTTAATTGAGTTTTAATAGTTTGATTAGTTTCGTACTCCTACATGACAGTTGGTAGCTTCCCAAGGTAGATGGGATATTAGATTTTGGGCTAGTTTGGGAATGTTGTGGCGGTGCTAGAAAGCTGTTGTTTGAAAACACTGTGGAAAAACTGTTGTGAGTTCTTGATAAAATGTTGTTTGAAAAATATTACGTAAAAGCTGCTGTGAAATATTGATATAGTAATTTGTGTTAATTAAAATTAACTGTGAAGTTTCTGTGAGAGAAAAAATGACAAAAATATATGACATGTGTCATTTCCGAAAAGATAACTATTGATATTTTAAGAAATTGTAAGGTTAAAATCGGTTGTAGATAAATTAATCAAAAGCACTTTCTGGAAAAGCATTTTTTCCCTTGCTTCCTGAAAACTGTTGTGGGACAGCGGAAACTGTCCGAAAAATTTAAAAAAAAAAAATATTAAACATGTGAAGAATTTCATGAACATTTCTTTTAGAAGTGCAAGTGTACATAGACAATATGGGTAGATTAAGATTATGAAATTTTGAAATAAGTTGTCCAGATCTAAATAGTACTATCTCTCTGCTTGTCTCAATCATTCATTAAAATAATCTACAATCATATAATCTTAATATAGCACATCCAAACAGAGCCGTTGGTTGTAAAATGGGCACTTCTTCACTGGGTGCACTAATTCACTGAAGGGATGGTAGAAAATTAATACGGATATTTCGTGCTCAAGGGAAGATGCGATAGGAGGTAGTGGAGCTGCTCTTCGAGACTCAATGGGACAATTTGTGCAGATCGTTTTAGGAGGATCCCTTATCACAACTCTGTTCAACTAATGGAGCTGCTTGGTATAAAGAAGGGCTTAGAAATAGGCAGGAATGCTAGGTGCAAGAGGATTGTGGTGGAATCGGACGCTCACCTTAGTGTGGAGCTGTTATTGGCATGGCGTAGGGGAAGAAACCACGAAGACTCAATTTGCATGGAAATTTTGCAGGTAGTAAATGAATGCATGCAATTGTGCGCTAAGTTTGAAGAGGTAATTTTCTGCCATGTTAGGCACTGAGCCAATCAGGTAGCGGATTTGCTTGCTAATAGATGTTTTAGATTTTCCCAGTTAAGTCACTACAACAGATTCACTGTTTAGTGACAATTATTTTTGTCACTAAATGTATCTTTCTTGTCACTAAAGGTTTTAGTGACAAAAATATTTTCGCCACAAAGTTGTCACTAAATATGCGCCACTAAATAGCAAAGTGACAATAATTTTTTGTCACTAAATTACAAGCCATTAGTGACAATATTTTCTTGTCACAAGATTTAATGACAATATTTTTTTGTCACTAAAATTGAGCCATTTGTGACGACTTTTATTCTCGTCACTGGGCTCTTATCGTCAGTGACAATATTTCTTGTCACTTTTTTTGTGCAGAATTCAGTGACAATTTTTTTATTGCCATTGTCCTGGGATTTTCAGTTACAATACATTGTCATTAAACAAGAATTTCAATATAATGGAATCTGATCTGCCATAATATCAATATCTTCTCCACAAAACATGAAACTCGAAATCGAATCAAATAAATCAAATCCATCACGCTAAATAGTGATTCGGAAAAGTTTAGTCACATATTAAACTTATTCAAAATATTGGTATTTCCGTATCTATCCTATTACATCAACTATGATGAGGCAAATAGAATAATCATCATCGTTTGAATCTGGAAATAGAACTTAGTCATTCCTGCACAGTCTTGACGTCATCCCGTCTTTGTTATGCCAATCATACATTGATTGGCTCTGAAAATGAAACAAGTCGTGTAAGTGCATTTCAATCAATCAACCCAGCAACTCTAAATGCATGATCAGCATCCATACAACAATGTAAACGGTAAGAATTACTTGGTAAGAACATAACACAACGAGAAGACTAACCTTCTGATCGTGTGGTGTTGCAGGTGTTGTTGGCGTCCGGTTATGGGTGGTGTCTACGGAGTTGGACTGCTGACAGTTTGATGTGATGTTCAGTTGATGCCATTGTGCGTGCCCCTGCTGTTTATTTCGCCAGCCTTGCTGCACTGGATGTTGTTTTGTGAGAACAAGTTAAAGCCATTTAAAAGGAAGACAAATATAAGAAAAATTATTATGATAGAAACTGGGAAGAAGCATACCTGTACAAGTTAAAGCCATCAGCAGATATAACCCCTGAAATTACCAAGAACATGTAAGACATGGAATAAGTCGTGAAGTTAGTACTATCTCGATTGAAACCGATAAACAATTGAAATCTGAGTTAAGTTTACGATATTAGCAGGAGTATTCCAACTCAAGCCGGAGTACTAAACACACATCCCCTGATCCAGATACCCTGAATAATGTACCTAATAGTGTAAATAATCAAAACAATCCCAGCTCATAAACACTAAAATATCGGCAGTAGTTTCAGGGGGAAAGATTGATGTTTAATATAATTTGGAAAAGAAAAGCTACTTGTGCTGAAACCTGGGGAATTATACCATCAATTTTGTTCAGACCCCACCCCATACAGAATCGTGTGAAGAACTAAATATCGGTTGGAGTTGGAAACTTGGACTGTGTTCACCCAGCTGCATATTACACAGTAGCAAAAGTCTTTCTTAATATTACAAAAACAACTGGCTAGTACCTCCCAAGACAATTGACATGGCCAAAATATCCTTGGACATTTTTTTTTTACAAAGAACCCAACCTTATGAGTTTATCTTCAATAGTAAGTCCAGACACCAACAAGTTAAGCTTGTGTTCTATCATTGCCAAATGTCACACATATCATCCATTTTTCCTACAATTTCCAGCACAAATGGCAACCTTATAAATCTAATAAGAAAGGAAGAGTATTCATGTTCAAATATCGTTATGTAAGGTTCTAAGTTTAAACTAGCCCTAGTGCTGTTTGTGAAGCGATTTCAAAATGTTGAGTAACTAAGGGCAGAGTACTCAAACAGATTGAGTTTACTCCGGTCACATTGATGACATATTGGGTATTTTCTGAAGAATGCCAAATTTTAGCCCCTATGAAGCATGTACAGAATGCTTATTCTTTCAAACAACAATTGCACCATTAACTATATTAGAAGAGAATAAAATCAGTCAAGACGATTCCCGTGAAACTCAAGAGTGTTCATTAGAGGGAGAGGTTACTGAATTTAGATATAGCCCCATTTTTTATTTAATGAAGATTAGGGAAGATACCAGGGGAAGTAGAATTAGCATACGCCTTTTGAGGTTAATGACCTTGAAAACAGAGCAATGCATTAAGTAACTGACATTAGCCAAATATGATCTTTAAGTGGAGACTTCTAGTTTCTTAACCAGAAGCTGTACTACTGGAAAATAAGATAACCAACTATATCAAATCAATTCATAAAACCTAGATCAAAATGAAGCTTTTCTTGCACCATACAAGTTGATTTATTGTACGACCATTCTTCTGCATAAAAGAAAGAGATAATGCAGAACAATAAACAATATCTATATACGTAAGTCCCCTATTCTAGGTTGGTGCTTAAGTAGTAATCAAGGACCGAAATCAAAAAATCATATTAGTTCGATTTTACCTCAAAATGGGTACTTTGAGGTTGTGACTGTCGAGTAATTTCAGAATTAGGGATAAATCTCATAAAAAAAGTTTCTAATTTTGACATATACCTGCGAGTTGTAGAGTTACCTGGTTAAGATCCAGTCGAAGATGGAGATTCGTGCACGAGGCGGTACAGATCCGAATCAATGAACTTCTCCCAAGAGATTCGTGCACGAGGCGGTACAGATCCAGTCAATCTGTTCTCACACAACAAGAATTTATAGAAAACGTTATGCAAAATTTCGTAACAAAAGATGAGAAATTCGTAACTAAAAAATTTGTTACAATATTAACGGCGTAACAAAAGTCGTTGCGGAAAGAGGGTCACAAAAAGTCCCTGGTTACGAAATTTGTGTTCGTAACAAAAAAATGAATATATGTTACGAGGATTTCGTAACGAAAAGTTACACTTCTAGTTACGAACCTTAGTAACTAAATGATAATACTGTTGTTACAAAAATTTGGTCACATATTTGGATACATTTTTTTACCAAGATTCGTCACCATTTACATCATTACTGGTAACAAAAAGTTTTGGAGACTTTCAAATTTGAGCACTAAAATGACCCCGCTCCATAACAATATATGCAACCAAATCGTAACAAAATTGGAACTTTTAACGACTACTCCTTCGTAACAACAAATACAAAGAGTTATTTTGGAGTTTTTACAATAGTAAGATGCATCATTCATCATAATGGCCATATGCCATCTGTTAATACAACATCTCCCAAAAGGTATACTTCATTTCAATAACTACTTTCAAAATCCATTCATACATGAATAACCAACCAAAAAACCTCGCATACGATTTTAGAGTTAAATTACAACAAAAACTCCGACTAGGAAGAACGATATGGATAACATAACTGAAATGAGATAATGACTCCATTTACTCTCACGAAAGCGCAAAGACTTTATCAGCTCATTTATCTCCATCAACAGCAGCTTGTGAGGCTCCTTCACATTCTGTAACTTCTGCAAGATATGTATGTTGTCATTAAGAATATTAACATGTGCATAGGAGATATCCAATAATAATCAAGCTAAAGGGTATGTAACAACACATGGAAATTGACTTATATTAAAATACTAAACCAGTGCCCCTTGAATACATCATGACTCTGACAAATACTTGCCATTATTTTCACTTGACCAGTGCACTTGGTTTCAATACATATACATTCACTCCACCAGTACACATAAATTCACTCCGCCATCTGACACTAAAATATCAAACATGAATTGGTGGTGGACTTGGTTTCAGAGATGGATGTGAAGGTATGCAAGAGAAAGTAGACATGTTATTGGAATAGTCATCTAGTAGGAGTACATATAACTTATGTACCCAAAACCTCTATTTTGAAAAAAAAGGTCAAACACTCATACCTTATCACTCACCAAAATTAGGGCCCAGGGGTATGGCTCTAAATATAATACAAATATACTGATGTTTCTATAAGAGAAGCAGGTTACAATGGTTACTTTTGTTTCATGTTTATATGCAGTCCATTATTTCCATTCAACTATGCATGTGTTAATATCTTTTCAAACAAGTCCCCTCAGCCATATGGCTTTTCTTTTATCGATTAATTTCATACACAGGAACTGTCTTCGCAAGGGCACCATAATACTCCCTCTAAAAACATCCTGGTGAACAGAGCTAATATCCAATCAATTTTAGGAATCAAAATTCACAACAGTGTATGGTGACATTGAGAAAATTAATCCTACATCTAATCAATACCCACTGTTTAGAGTGAATCACAATTTTTTACTACATAAATACTAATCTAAGTAAACCCAAATCATCAGGTCCATCGTCAGAACCACAAAAACCTTAAATCAACCATCTGAAATCAAACTGATACTATAAAAATAGAAAAAACCTTATATTAAAGAAATTGAACTAACCGCGGACAGCTGTGTAGAACCAAGAATGATCAACGGGGATCCCTAAGGAAAAAAGTCAGTCATGTTACGAGTGTAGTGATTGGCGCAAAGAGAACAAGAGAAGAGAACCAACCAGATAGAATGAGAACAACCTTACAAGAGATGATGGAGACGTTGCCCAGGTAGATCTTCTAGAGAGGATGGAAACACTGCCCATGTAGATCTTCTAGGGATTCCTAGAACCTTGTTTGATTACCTTAGGTTGAAAAGAAACCAACACCAACTCAATCCATGAATTAACAATCTACAACTCCAATCTACAAATATGAGCTTGGTTAAAAAGGACCACAGAATTGAAAACACACACGCACGCACAAACACTTGACAATTTTTACAAGAAAATTATTTTTGAAGGTGAAACAAAAGAATTTGACGATCCACATGTGTAAGTTAAAATTTTAGTGCTGTCCATCTCTTCAAACAAAGCCAAGAACTTCCAAGATTTTTAATAAAGCAAGGTTGAAGATAAAACTTAGCAAATCAAAGAACGTGTAATTAGAAATGGTAAGGGTGTAATGATAAAACCCCCAATTTTATGGTAACCCAATTGCTAGAATTTAAAATCCCCCAAAAGACAAGCAACCCTAGATTTTTGTGTGAAATCGACAATTTAAGGTAGAAATCAATACATATAACAATGAATCTAGCAAGAGAAATCAACCCAAACTGAACGATTTCATCACAACATTCATAGGTTTTAGCCAAGAATAAGAGGACAAGCCGAGAAGAGAACATACATGTAACCTTCATCGTTTTCACCCTGGGATTCTTGGTCGAAGAAGATGACGACGGTGAAGCGCCTACGATGACGGTGAAGCAGTCAGGCTTCGTTCCTTCGCTGTTTGATGTGTCGGACTCTCGCCTCTCGGCCTTCTTCGAAGTAGCGAAGAAGTTCGACAATCTTCATTGCTTCGTTTCTGCAGCTCCGCCTTTGAATAGAGCGATTGAGGTCCTTAGGGTTTGTCAATTGTCAGTACATAACATAAATTGGTAAATTCTCAAATACAATTATAAAGAAGGGGGTTAAACTACAATTTCTGAAAAAAAAAGAGTAAAATACACAAAACCTTTTAACCACAACATTCTTGTAACAAGAAATCTGATATACCACTTCTCAGAAGAAGAAAAAAAATCCAATACACCCATTTGTTACCAAACCATCTTTTCCCAAAAAAATTGACATAGCTTAATAGTTTCCCGCTGCCCCAAAAAATGCCCGCCAAAATTTTTTTTTACAAAATTTTTATTAAGATTTTATAGTTAGTCGCAAAATTACTTGTAGTCTAACAATTTGTTACCAAGTCACGAAATTGTAACATAAAGTTCCCTTTTTATTACCAAAATTGTGATTGTAACAAGTAAACGGTAACAAATTCATTAAATTCTTGTAGTTTCATAGGCGCCGAGCAAATTGGTGAACTTCGCTCATCGATGATTGGCCTCCGATATCTACGATTCACATATACCGCTTTGGGGGGCTAGGGTTTGAAAGTCGGAGC
Organism: Linanthus parryae; assembly: GCA_023055425.1. Taxonomy (NCBI): domain Eukaryota; kingdom Viridiplantae; phylum Streptophyta; class Magnoliopsida; order Ericales; family Polemoniaceae; genus Linanthus; species Linanthus parryae. The sequence continues at coordinate 137,640,150 of JALGPY010000004.1, read as the reverse complement.
ATAAGAGAGGGAAATATGGTTCACCCAAAAAGATAAGAGAAATCGGTCCTAGGAAGAAATGGGAAACAAAAAAGGTTTTATACTCCTATAGATCTTGTTATTGTATATTGACCCCAGAAGATTTTAAATTTCTAAACACGACCCCGCCCTACACCATACTGACAATTTCCTAGATATTGTCACTCAAAACTCCTCAAATTTGACAATATATGTAGTTGTCATTGAACAACCAAACTAAGTGACAACTTCCCTATTGTCACTCCGAAAGTTGTCATTGTAGACCCAATCTCTTGTAGTGAGTCTTTATACCAGTTCACATGATTGGGCGATGGATGTATTGGAGAACGATCTTGTGTGCTCGTTGGCCTAATTGATATTTTTTCCCTAAAAAAAGCCATTGAAAGATTCATTTCTTTACATCTCAATATCGTCACCCTCATTATCTACTTCGGATTGGCTTAAAATCTTATCTGAGAATTTGGACAAACAATCTACTCTCTATCAATATCTAATGGGATATTTGGTATGCACGAAATCAATTGGTTGTAAAAAATAAGAAGATTTCTTAGTCATAAACTATAATCAATTCCACACTATAACTAATCATCTAACAATTGCATCTCACCGTTTATTTTCTTATGTTTTCCTTCAGACCGACATGCTCAATGGATTACACGGTGCACGGAGTGACGAAGATAAATATTGATGTTGCAAATTCAGCGGATCTACAACTTGCATGGTGGCTATGTATCAAAAACCAAATTGGCGACCTCTTTTGGCCAATCTATTTCACAACATATTCTACAACTGCAGAAGCATAGGCAATGAAGAGACGCTTCTCTTCTAGCAATGCAGTTTTTTGGCATTTTCCTTTTAGAAAGATTCATTGAATGTGGCGAATTTCATGAAGTGATGAGTCATTTTCGAAGGAACAAGAATATTCAATAGAAGAATGAAATAATGTTTTCTAATCTTTAATTAAAGGGTAATAGACAAAAACCACCCCTTGAGTATGGGTTATATACAAATACACGCCACGTGTTTGGGGATATATAAATACCTCTGCCAGAGTTAAAAGATAACGGGGCACTAACGGAGAGGGAGTCAAAAATATCCCTGAAAATTAAAGCAATTACCCCACTATAAAACCATATGTTCTTTCTCCTCCTCATTTCCTAACCCTAGCCACCAACCTTATCTCTTCCCCTGTCTCTCTCTCTCTCTCTAACTCCTCCTTGCTTCCATCGACACCATCTCCATCACCACCTCCAACCCTCTGTCTATTAGACCTCCACCACCATTGAGAGAATCCAACGTCACCGTCCCAAGAGGAAGAAGATGGAGGAAGAGGAGTCGCCGCCACCGACATCACCGGCGCCTACAAGTGAACACGGACCAACCCATGAAATGTTACATCCAATTTTTTTGTTTTTCACCCTACTTTCTTACTTCTCTCTGACCTAGGCAGAATCATTGTGAAATCTCTGAAATTTGTCTGGTTTCTTCATGGCTCAGGACAGGGCAGCCCCGAACAGGGTAGCCCAGAACATAGTAACCTCCCAAAATTCTCATATCTTCAAGGGTAAAAAATCGATTCGCTCCGTCAGAAGACGAAGGTGTTAGTTTCGAAGTTCCACCTCTCTGCAAGATCAATAACCAATTTTTTTCTTCTGATGATTGGGTATGTGGAAGACAAGATAGCTTTAAAAATCCAAGATCTTCGCAACATCGGACGGTATTTTTGGACTAATTGATGAACCCACGAAGCCCAAATCTCTGGTCTGAATCTCCGACCACTGAACTTGACCTTTAAATGGAGGTTTTTCTACTACCGGAAATGAAGCGAATCGAGAAGAGATGATATGGAGGTGGGTTTTCGATGATGCAGATGAGGAGGGCTTGAGGAATGAGCTGTCTCTGCTTACAGACTGCGACCACTCCCTCTCTCAGTCCAAATTCTTGCTTCATGTGAGTTTCTTCGACCCAACCCATTTCATTAAGATCTCAAAAAAAAAATTACAAAGAACAAGGGAAACTTTAGTGAAATGGGTTGGGTAGAAGAAACTCAAATGAAGAAGGAATTAGGACGGAGAAAGGGATAGGTTGTAGTTCGCTGAGACAACTCATTTCCTCAAGCCCTCCTCCTATGAATCCATCGTGAAACCCACCTCCATATCATCTCCCCTAAATTCGCACCATTTTCGGCAGCAAAGAACCTCCATTTAAAGGTCAAGTACAGAGGTAGGAGGTTGAGGCTAGAGATGTGGGCTTCATGGATTCATCAATTAATCCAAAAATACAGTCCAATTTGGAAAAAAGTTGGGATTTTTGAAGCTATCTTGTCTTCGACATACCCAATCATCAGTAAGAAAAAATTTGGTAATTGATCTTGCTGAGAGGTGGTACTTCGAAACCAACACCCTCGTCTTCCGATGGGGTGAAGCCACTTTGACCCTCGAAGATATGAGAAATTTGGGAGGTTACTCTGTTCTGGGCTACCCTGTTCGGGGCTGCCTTGTTCTGAGCCATGAAGAAACCAGACAAATGTCAGAGATTTCACAATGGTTCTACCCAGGTCAGAGAGAAGTGAGAAATAAGGGTGAAAACAGACAAATTGGATGAAACATTTCATAGGTTGGTCTGTGTTCACTTGCCGATGCCGGTGATGTCGGCGGCGGCGGATCCTCTTCCTCCATCTTCTTCTTCTTAAGACGGTGACGTTGGACTCTCTCGATGGCGGTGGAGGGAAGAGAGACAGAGGGTTGGAGTTGGTGATGGAGATGGTGTCAATACAAGCAAGGAGGAGGAAGAGAATGTATGTTAAAGAGGATGAAAAGCGAGGGGTGAAGATATAAGGTTGGTGGCTAGGGTTAGGAAATGAGGAGGAGAATGAAGGAAATGGCTTTATAGTGGGGTAATTTATTTACATTCCAAGGGTATTTTTTACTTTTCCCCCTCCTTTAGTGCACCGTTATCTTTTAACTATAACATGGGGTATTTGTGTATTCCCAAACACGAGGGATGTATATGTATATAACCCATACTCAAGGGATGTTTTTGTCTCTTACCCACAAAATAAACACAAATAACGGCAAAATAGTCATTAAAAAGTCATATTGAACCCCCTACTAACTAACACTAACAGAAGTGTGGTAGTTGTCCAACGTTTGTCCATTGATAGGGGCATTTTTGTCTCCAAGGGGGGTATTTTTATATGCCCAAGCACGAGGGGTGTATTTGTATAAGACCCATACTGAATGGGTGATTTTTGTCTTTTATCCTTAATTAAAATATAGCTTTCTTTCCACTACAGAGACGAACCAACAAGAGTTTACCGGTAAATGAAATCTCCACATGAAGGAAAATCGACACCAGATGTCCGATCAGCAGCCAAGAGGAGTAAACCGAGAGCAATAATTTCTTGCAATGTTCATCTCGAAACATATCTAGAAACGCCTACAAGGAACCACCCACCTACAAAACAGCTCGGAAGATTTGACATTTTAATTACACAAATGTTCAGGGAAATATCACAAAAAAAGGAAAGAGAAGAAGTTTGCATCATCTTGGGGGCTAATATGGGAAAATACAAACAAAACAATGTTCGAATAAACACTAAATCTGCAGTTGACATGACGAGAGTCTTATCTAAGTGTAATTTGGCAAACACCGAATTAGATCTGGGATACCTTGCTCAGAGTTGTGCTCCAGCGAACAATTCATGGTGAAAAATACCCTCCGAATAGACATGGGTGCGACATGGAACAACCAAAGAAGGAATAACCCACCTTAATTGTTATAAAGTGAAGTAGAGAAGAAGAAAGTGGCAATGTGAAACAAATTAAAACATGAGTTTTTGAAGAACATCTAACAAAACCAGGATATTAAATATAAGAATGAAATGAAGAGTGATATCTTTAATTAAAAAGTGACTTGCTTTCCTATGGAGACGAATCAACAAGAGCTTACCGGTGAACTGAAATCTCTTCAAAAGAGGATAGAAAATTGACATCAAATGTCCGACCTCCAGCCAAAAGATTAAATCAGGAGCTATTATTTCTATAATGGCCCATCACCATAACAGATCTAGAAACGCCTACAAGGAACCGCCCACCTACAAAGCAGATTGGAAGATTTGAGCACATAAGTTCAAAAATTCTTCCAAGGGAATATCGCTAAAAGGTAAGAGAAGAAGTTTACATCCTCTTGTGGCTTATCCGAGTTCAAGCCAGAAGTCAGCAGAGTAGATTTGGGATACCTAGCACAAAGTTGTGCTCCGACGAACATCGCAAGCTAAAAAAAACCTCCAAACTATTTAAATATAAATGTGGATGCGGAATGGGACAACCAGAGAAGGAATTGAAGGAACCCTCGGGATAGTCGTCCCAAGCGACGAATGTGTCTTCATAGTCGGTAAAAGTCTAGCGATGTTGTTCGGTCCATGAGAAATGAAGCTGAAACCGCATCTCTAGAAGAAGGCATAGATCTCGCCATATAAATGAGTCTTCAGAGAGTGGTAATTGAGAGTGACAACCTCAATCTGGTGAGAGAAATGAATCGAAAAAAGAGAAAGAGGTGCAAGGGGTAATGACTTCTCAGAAAGTGTAAAAATACTCGAGTTTTGCGTTGAGCAGCTAAAACGTATTGAAAATGCAATAGTGCGGTATTACTGCGGCGCACTAGCAAATGTGCCCATTTATTTTTCATGCATGTACTTCTAGGGTATGGTACAAAAAGAGCCACCTTGGGCTTTCTCAGTATTGAGTAATCATTTTATTGGCCCACTGGCCCATCAGTAATAGCCATTGTGACTTCGCCTAAAAAAAAAAGTGTTATGTCTTGTGACATTACTTTGTGAAAGAAATTATAATAATATCCTTACTCAGTTGACAGTTGCAGAATTTTTCTCTAAAAAAATGTTGCAAAATCATTAAGCTGAAAGAGATGTAATAACACTTCATTACTTATAAACTCATTCTTATTAAAAATAATAATTTTTCACATTTAGTGATTTCTACAATAGTTTTCAAAACCTGACCAGACATGTGCTTCAACTGGTCAATCCTGTCAAACTTAGCTCATCCGGAAACTGCCCGCAGCCTCCAGGACGTCTACGCACCATTGTTATGACGATAGTCTTCTCACGGAGCTCTGAGCTCTCATACCAGCTAACGCTGGAGTGAATCAGGCGATTTTGGAGCAGCCAGAAGCAATCCAAAAGAAATGCAAAAACCGAGAGAAATCGTCTCTAAGGTTTGAAAAAAAAACTTCAATAATTCATAACATATGAAATAAGTCCATAAGCCGGACATAAATAGCCAAAAATCTAAAATTTACATAAAATATCAAAATCGCAATAATTATTCAGAATTAAATTCCTACTAAAGAAAAGTGTGCCGGAAAAAGATTGACCCAAATCGGGTTTAAATTGACCTCCTAATTAACAAAAAGATTATTACTTAAAATAGAAAAATTGACGATTTTGTGCCCTGAACAGCCGAATTTGGCAAATCAGCATGGTGCACAAGTTATCTCTAGAACGCCGTTTCTGGTCAGATTCATGTATGGTTCGACCCCGTTCATCAATCCTTCAATTTCGCCCCTGATTCTGCGTATGGACCGAAACAGCTTTTCTGAAACTGGCAGATTCTGCGTATTGACTATTTTACAACAGCTAGTTAATCCCTCATACTTTCCAGCTATGTATTGATATAACTTACTCTAGTAATACGAATTCTATGAATATAAAATTATCAATTTAGTATTGGTAACATTTAATCTACCACACAGATAGTCAATCTAGGAATTTCAGTAATACTTGCTTTTGTTTGCATGCACACAATTAGTTATGTTACTTCATGTGATTAGTGTTGCTAAAGAGTGTATACTTGATGTGTTGTGTTGATTAGGGAAGAGATGACAGCAAGAGTGTGGCACTGGCACTTTGGAACACTCCATTGGTTATTACTATCCTGTTAGAGATATGTGTCACTGATATTTCTGTATTAGTACTTTTTGTGGATATTGTTTGTATTAGCATTGTTGCATGGCTTGTGCACTTGCGATTAACCATGAAATACATTCTACGTTGCAGAAGTAATAGCTACATAGCAAATAGGTGCTAACTCAGTGGTGGAGCATTTAATACTCATGAGGTCGTTGGTTGGAATTCCAGGAGTGTGGATAAGTCAAGGAGCGTGCAAGTTGACCCGAACACCAAGAAAAAGTTCCCTTAAAAAAGTAATAGCTAAGTATAAATTCATGTCCAATACTCCCGTTCTTTAAGGTCGGTAATTATTGTAATTCTTTTGTTTGATCACGTTAGAACTTGCAACATAGACTTATGCTGTCATTTTTAAGGAAAAATCTAACTAAAAGTTTAGTGGTAGCACTAGTTTGGAATAGATGTTTAGTAGTAGATTTAGGAGTTAGTTTCTCGTAGATACGAACATTGTTACTGCAAACTCTGCGAGTTTAATTGAGATTTAATAGTTTGATTAGATTCTTACTCCTACATGACAGTTTGTAGCTTCCCAAGGTAGATGGGGTATTAGATTTAGGGCTAGTTTGAGAATGTTGTGGCGGTGCTAGAAAATTGTTGTGTGAAAACACTGTGGAAAAGTTGCTGTGAGTTCTTGATAAAATATTGTTTGAAAAATATTACGTAAAAGTTGCTGTGAAATAATGATATAGTAATTTTGTGTTAGGTAAAATCAACTGTGAAATTGCTGTGAGAGGATAAAATGACAAAAATGTATGACATGTGTCATTTCTGAAAAGATAACTATTGATATTTTAAGAAATTGTAAGGTTAAGATCGGTTGTAGATAAATTAATTAAAAGCACTTTCTGAAAAAGCATCTTCTCCCTTGCTTCCTGAAAACTGTTGTGGGACAGCGAAAATTGTCCGAAAAATCAAAAAAAAAAATATTAAACATATGAAGAATTTTATGAACATTTCTTTTAGAAGTGCAAGTGTTCATAGACAATATGGGTAGATTAAGATTATGAAATTTTGAACTTTTGAAATAAATGGTCCAGATCTAAATAGTACTATCTCTCTCCTTGTCTCAATCATTCATTAAAACAATCTATAATCATATAATCTTAATATAGCACATCCAAACAGAGCCATTGGTTGTAAAATGGGCACTTCTTCACCGGGTGCACTAATTCTCTGAAAGCGTGGAATTTCTTCTTCGGAGAGGACTACGTCAAATCTCGGTGTGTCCCCTTGCAACACTGGATAGGTATTTTCACAAAGCAGAAAGATGCATTCCGAAGAAAATGGGTGATAGTAGCATGGGCTCTCTGGCAAGCGAGGAATAAAACTCGGTTCAACAATGAAGAGTTTTCTTTCGAGGCTATAAAGGTCAAAGCGGAGTTCCACCTAGCAACGCTGCAACTCTCGGGAAACACAGCATCGACGGTGGGAATCTCATAGAAAATTAATACGGATATTTCGTGCTCAAGGGAAGATGCGATAGCAGGTGGTGGAGCTGCTCATCGAGACTCAATGGGTCAATTTGTGGCAGGGCGTTTTAGGAGGATCCCTTATCACAACTCTGTTCAACTAATGAAGCTGCTTGGTATAAAGAAGGGCTTAGAAATAGGAAGGAATGCTAGGTGCAAGAGGATTGTGGTGGAATCGGACTCTCACCTTAGTGTGGAGCTCTTATTGGCATGGTGTAGGGGAAGAAACCACGAAGACTCAATTTGCATGGAAATTTTGCAGGTAGTAAATGAATGCATGCAATTGTGCGCTAAGTTTGAAGAGCTAATTTTCTGCCATGTTAAGCACGGAGCCAATCGGGTAGCGGACTTCTTTGCTAATAGATCTTTTAGATTTTCCCAGTTAAGTCTTTATACCAGTCCACATGATTGGGCGATGGATGTATTGGAGAACGATCTTGTTGGCTGGTTGGCCTAGTTGATATTTTTTCCCTAAAAAAGCCATTGAAAGATTCATTTCTTTACATCTCAATACCGTCACCCTCATTATCTACTTCGGATTGGCTTAAAATCTTATCTGAGAATTTGGACAAACAATCTACTCTCTATCATTATCTAATGGGATATTTGGTATGCACGAAAGCAATTGGTTGTAAGAAATAGGAAGATTTCTTAGTCATAAACTATAATCAATTCCACACTATGATTAATCATCTAACAATTGCATCCCACCGTTTATTTTCTTATGTTTTCCTTCAGACCTGACATGCTCAATGGATTACACGGTGCACGGAGTGAAAAAGATAAATATTATTGTTACAAATTCAGCGGATCTACATGGTGGCTATGTATGAAAAACCAAATTGGCGACCTCTTTTGGCCAATCTATTTCACAACATATTCTACAACTGCAGAAGCATAGGCAATGAAGAGACTCTTCTCTTCTAGCAATGCAGTTTTTTGGCATTTTCCTTTTAGAAAGATTCATTGAATGTGGCGAATTTCATGAAGTGATGAGTCATTTTCCAAGGAACCAGAATATTCAATAGAAGAATGAAATAAAGTTTTCTATTATAAAGGGTAATAGAAAAAAACCACCCCTTGAGTATGGGTTATATACAAATACACGCCACGTGTTTGGGGATATATAAATACCCCCGCCAGAGTTAAAAGATAACGGTGCACTAACGGAGGGGGAGTCAAAAATATCCCTGAAAATTAAAGAAATTACCCCACTATAAAACAATTTCATTCTTTCTCCTCCTCATTTCCTAACCCTAGCCACCAACCTTATCTCTTCCCCTGTCTCTCTCTATTCCTCCTCCTTGCTTCCATCGACACCATCTTCATCACCACCTCCAACCCTCTGTCTATCTGCCCTCCACCACCATTGAGAGAATCCAACGTCACCGTCCCATGAAGAAGAAGATGGAGGAAGTGGAGTCGCGGCCACCGACATCACCGGTGCCTGCAAGTGAACACGGACCAACCCATGAAATGTTACATCCAATTTGTTTGTTTTTCACCCTTATTTCTTACTTCTCTCTGACCTAGGCAGAATCATTGTGAAATCTCTGATATTTGTCTGGTTTCTTCATGGCTTAGGACAGGGCAGCCTCGAGCAGGGTAGCCCAGAACATAGTAACCTCCCAAAATTCTCATATCTTCAAGGGTAAAATTCGATTCGCTCCATCAGAAGACGAAGGTGTTGGTTTCGAAGTTCCACCTCTCTGCAAGATCAATAACACATTTTTTTCTTCTGATGATTGGGTATGTGGAAGACAAGATAGCTTCAAAATTCCAAGATTTTTGCAACATCGGACGGTATTTTGGATTAATAGATGAACCCACGAAGCCCAGATCTCTGGCCTGAATCTCCGACCACTGAACTTGACCTTTAAATGGAGGTTCTTCTTCTACCGGAAATGAAGCGAATCGAGGGGAGATGATATGAAGGTGGGTTTTCGATGGATGCAGATGAGGAGGGCTTGAGGAATGAGCTGTCTCGGCTTACCGACTGCGACCACTCCCTCTCTCAGTCCAAATTCCTGCTTCATGTGAGTTTCTTCTACCCAACCCATTTCACTAAGATCTCAAAAAAAGTTACAAAGAACAAGGGAAACTTTAGTGAAATGGGTTGGGTAGAAGAAACTCAAATGAAGAAGGAATTAGGACGGAGAAAGGGATAGGTTGTAGTCGGCTGAGACAGCTCATTTCCTCATGCCCTCCTCCTATGAATTCATCGGTAAACCCACCTCCATATCCTCTCCCCTAAATTTGCACCATTTTCGGCAGCAAAGAACCTCCATTTAAAGGTCAAGTCCAGTGGTCGGAGGTTCAGGCTAGAGATGTGGGCTTCATGGGTTCATCAATTAATCCGAAAGTACCGTCCAATTTGGAAAAAAGTTTGGATTTTTGAAGCTATCTTGTCTTCGACATACCCAATCATCAGTGAGAAAAAATTTGGTAATTGATCTTGCTGAGAGGTGGAACTTCGAAACCAACACCCTCTTCTTCTGATGGGGCGAAGCCACTTTGACCCTCGAAGATATGAGAAATTTGGGAGATTACTCTGTTCTGGGCTACCCTGTTCGGGGCTGCCTTGTTCTGAGCCATGAAGAAACCAGACAAATGTCAGAGATTTCACAATGGTTCTACCCATGTCAGAGAGAAGTGAGAAATAAGGGTGAAAACAGACAAATTGGATGAAACATTTCATGGGTTGGTCTGTGTTCACTTGCCGCTGCCGGCGATGTCGGCGGCGGCGGATCCTCTTCCTCCATCTTCTTCTTCTTAAGACGGTGACGTTGGACTCTCTCGATGGTGGTGGAGGGAAGAGAGACAGTACTATTTAGATCTGGACCATTTATTTAAAAAGTCCAAAATAGCCATAAACCGAGAGAAACATTTCATCAGGATAGTAAAAACCAATTGATGTCGGCTGCGGCAGATCTAAATAGTACTATCAGGCGATTTTGGAGCAGCAAGAAGCAATCCAAAAGAAATGCATAAACCGAGAGAAATCGTCTCTAAGGTTTGAAAAAAAACTTCAATAATTCATAACATATGAAATAAGTCCACAAGCCGGACATAAATAGCCAAAAACCTAAAATTTACATGAAATATCAAAATCTCAATAATTATTCAGAACTAAATTCCTACTAAAGAAAAGCATGTCGGAAAAAGATTGACCCAAATCGGGTTTAAATTGACCTCCTAATTAACAAAAAGATTATTACTTAAAATAGAAAATTTGGCGATTTTGTGCCATGAACAGCAGAATTTGGCAAATCAGCATGGTGCACGAGCTATCTCTAGAACGTCGTTTCTGGTCAGATTCATGTATGGTTCGACCCCATTCATCAATCCTTCAATTTCTCCCCTGATTCTGCGTATGGACCGAAACAACTTTTCTAAAACTGACAGATTCTGCGTATTGACTATTTGACAACAGCTAGTTAATCCCTCATACCTTCTAGCTATGTATTGATATAACTTACTCTATTAATACGAATTCTATGAATATAAAATTATCACTTACGTATTGGTAACATTTAATCTACCACACAGATAGTCAATCCAGGAATTTCAGTAAAACTTGCTTTTGTTTGCATGCACACAATTAGTTATGTTACTTCATGTGATTAGTGTTGCTAAAGAGTGTATACTTGATGTGTTGTGTTGATTAGGGAAGAGATGACAGCAAGAGTGTGGCACTGGCACTTTGGAACACTCCATTGGTTATTACTATCCTGTTAGAGATATGTGTCACTGATATTTCTGTATTAGTAACTTTTTGTGGATATTGTTTGTATTAGCATTGTTGCATGGCTTGTGCACTTGCGATTAACCATGAAATGCATTCTACGTTGCAAGAAGTAATAGCTACATAGCAAATAGGTGCTAACTCAGTGATGGAGCATTTAATACTCTGCATGAGGTCGGTGGTTGGAATTGCAGGAGTGTGGATAAGTCGAGGAGCGTGCAAATTAACCCGGACACCAAGAAAAAGTTTCCTTAAAAAAAGTAATAGCTAAGTATAAATTCATGTCCAATACTCCCGTTCTATTTAAGGTCGGTAATTATTGTAATTCTTTTGTTTGATCACGTTAGAACTTGCAACATAGATTTATGTTGTCATTTTTAAGGAAAAATCTAACTAAAATTTTAGTGGTAGCACTAGTTTGGAATAGATGTTTAGTAGTAGATTTAGGATTTAGTTTCTCGTTGATAAGAACATTGTTACTGCAAACTCTGCGAGTTTAATTGAGTTTTAATAGTTTGATTAGTTTCTTACTCCTACATGACAGTTTGTACCTTCCCAAGGTAGATGGGGTATTAGATTTAGGGCTAGTTTGGGAATGTTGTGGCGGTGCTAGAAAGTTGTTGTGTGAAAACACTGTGGAAAAGCCGCTGTGAGTTCTTGATAAAATGTTGTTTGAAAAATATTACGTAAAAGCTGCTGTGAAATAACGATATAGTAATTTTGTGTTAGGTAAAATCAACTGTGAAGTTGCTGTGAGAGGATAAAATGACAAAAATATATGACATGTGTCATCTCCGAAAAGATAACTATTGATATTTTAAGAAATTGTAAGGTTAAGATCGGTTGTAGATAAATTAATCAAAAGCAATTTCTGGAAAAGCATCTTCTCCCTTGCTTCCTGAAAACTGTTGTGGGGCAGCGGAAATATTCCGGAAAATCAAATAAAAAATTATTAAACATGTGAAGAATTTCCTGAACATTTCTTTTAGAAGTGCAAGTGTACATATAGGGGTGAGCAAAACTCACCCAAACCGGCCGCCCCAAACCGGCCCGCATCAAACCGGTCCGAATTTAACACCCGTTCATGCTACTTAATTGAGTACGATTATAAAATCGCAAACCCGAATTAATTTTTTTATGTAAGAATTTAAACCGGTCCGGTCCGATTAAATTCTTACATGAAAAAATTAAATATTGTATTTAGATAACATTGTCCCGTAACTAAATTTGTATCCCCGAATAATAGTTTTAGTTGATTTTCCTCAAATAACTCATCTTTTCTAACAAACTATGTTAAAATTTTCAATTCCAAACACGACGCTTATGCATCTTTATTTTTTTAACTAAATTTATACATTTTCCAAATAATTTATCTTGATTTAACAACCCGTTCAACCCGGTCCGAACTGGGCCGAGTCGATAAGTTAAGTTAGGTTTGGGTATCGAGAACAATTGATTGGGTTTGGGTTGAACATTCTCCAACCCGTACCTATTGGGTCGGGGCAAAAATTTCGACAATACCCGCCCAAACCGGTCCGTGCTCACCCCTAATAGACAATATGGGTAGATTAAGATTATGAAATTTTGAACTTTTTAAATAAATGGTCCATATCTAAATAGTACTATCTCTCTCCTTCTTCACTGGGTGCACTAATTCTCTGAAAGTGTGGAATTTCTTCTTCGGAGAGGACTACCTCGAATCTCGGTGTGTCCCCTTGCAACACTGGATGGGTATTTTCACGGAGCAGAAAGATGTATTCGAAAGAAAATGGGTGGTTGTAGCATGGGCTCTCTGGCAAGCGAGGAATAAAACTCGGTTCAACAATGAAGAGTTTTCTTTCGAGGCTATAAAGGTCAAAGCGGAGTTTCACCTAGCAACGCTGCAACTCTCGGGCAACACAGCATCGGCGGTGGGAATCTCATCGGCAACTGAAGTAGGATGGCACCCACCGGAGGAGGGATGGTGGAAAATTAATACGGATATTTCGTGCTCAAGGGAAGATGCGAAAGCAGGTAGTGGAGCTGCTCTTCGAGACTCAATGGGACAATTTGTGGCAGGGCGTTTTAGGAGGATCCCTTATCACAACTCTGTTCAACTAATGGAGCTGCTTGGTATAAAGAAGGGCTTAGAAATAGGAAGGAATGCTAGGTGCAAGAGGATTGTGGTGGAATCGGACTCTCACCTTAGTGTGGAGCTGTTATTGGCATGGTGTAGTGGAAGAAACCACAAAGACTCAATTTGCATGGAAATTTTGCAGGTAGTAAATGAATGCATGCAATTGTGCGCTAAGTTTAAAGAGGTAATTTTCTGCCATGTTAAGCACCGAGCCAATCGGGTAGCGGATTTGTTTGCTAATAGATCTTTTAGATTTTCCCAGTTAAGTCTTTATACCAGTCCACATGATTGGGCGATGGATGTATTGGAAAACGATCTTGTTGGCTGGTTGGCCTAGTTGATATTTTCCCTAAAAAAAGCCATTGAAAGATTCATTTCTTTACATCTCAATACCGTCACCCTCATTATCTACTTCGGATTGGTTTAAAATCTTATCTGAGAATTTGGACAAACAATCTACTCTCTACCATTATCTAATGGGATATTTGGTATGCACGAAATCAATTGGTTGTAAAAAATAAGAAGATTTCTTAGTCATAAACTATAATCAATTCCACACTATGATTATTCATCTAACAATTGCATCTCACCGTTTATTTTCTTATGTTTTCCTTCAGACCGACATGCTCAATGGATTACATGGTGCACGGAGTGACGAAGATAAATATTGATGTTGCAAATTCAGCGTATCTACAGCTTGCATGGTGGCTATGTATCAAAAACCAAATTGGCGACCTCTTTTGGCCAATCTATTTCACAACATATTCTACAACTGCAGAAGCATAGGCAACGAAGAGACTCTTCTCTTCTAGCAATGCAGTTTTTTGGCGTTTTACTTTTAGAAAGCTTCATTGAATGTGGCGAATTTCATGAAGTGATGAGTCATTTTCGAAGGAACCAGAATATTCAATAGAAGAATGAAATAAAGTTTTCTAACCCATGAAATGTTACATCCCATGAAATGTTACATCCAATTTGTTTGTTTTTCACCCTTCTTTCTTACTTCTCTCTGACCTAGGCAGATTCATTGTGAAATCTCTGAAATTTGTCTGGTTTCTTCATGGCTCAGGACAGGGCAGCCCTGAACAGGGTAGCCCAGAACATAGTAACCTCCCAAAATTCTCATATCTTCAAGGGTAAAAGTCGATTCGCTCCATTAGAAGACGATGGTGTTGGGTATGTGGAAGACAAGATAGCTTAAAAAATCCAAGATTTTTGCAACTTCGGACGGTATTTTTGGATTAATTGATGAACCCACGAAGCCCAGATCTCTGGCCTGAATCTCCGACCACTTAACTTGACCTTTAAATGGAGGTTCTTCTACTACCGGAAATGATGCGAATCGAGGGGAGATGATATGGAGGTTGGAAAAAAGTTGGGATTTTTGAAGCTATCTTGTCTTCGATATACCCAATCATCAAAAGAAAAAATTTGGTAATTGATCTTGCTAAGAGGTGGAACTTCGAAACCAACACCCTCGTCTTCCGATGTGGCGAAGCCACTTTGAACCTCGAAGATATGAGAAATTTGGAGGTTACTCTGTTCTGGGCTACCCTGTTCGGGGCTGCCTTGTTCTGAGCCATGAAGAAACCAGACAAATGTCAGAGATTTCACAATGGTTCTACCCAGGTCAGAGAGAAGTGAGAAATAAGGGTGAAAACAGACAAATTGGATGAAACATTTCATGGGTTGGTCTGTGTTCACTTGCCGCTGCCGGTGATGTCGGCGGCGGAGGATCCTCTCACTCCATCTTCTTCTTCTTGGGACGGTGACGTTGGACTCTCTCGATGGTAGTGGAGGGAAGAGAGACAGAGGCTTGGAGTTGGTGATGGAGATGGTGTCAATTCAAGCAAGGAGGAGGAAGAGAATGTATGTTGAAGAGGAGGAAAGAGAGGGGGGAAGATATAAGGTTGGTGGCTAGGGTTAGGAAATGAGGAGGAGAATGAAGGAAATGGCTTTATAGTGGGTTAATTTCTTTACATTCCACGGGTATTTTTAACTATTTCTCCCACCTTTAGTGCACCGTTATCTTTTAACTCTAACATGGGGTATTTGTGTATCCCCAAACACGAGCGATGTATATGTATATAACCCATACTCAAGGGGTGTTTTAGTCTCTTACCCACAAAATAAACACAAATAACGGCAAAATAGTCATTAAAAAGTCATATTGAACCCCCTACTAACTAACATTAACAGAAGTGTGGTAGTTGTTGTCCAACGTTCGTCCATTGATAGGAGCATTTTGGTCTCTAAGGGGGGTATTTTTATATGCCCAAGCACGAGGGGTATATTTGTATAAAACCCATACTGAATGGGTGATTTTTTTCTATTATCCTTAATTAAAATATAGCTTTCTTTCCTCTACAGAGACGAACCAACAAGAGTTTACCGGTAAATGAAATCTCCACAGGGAGGAAAATCGACACCAGATGTCCGTCAGCAGCCAAGAGGAGTAAACCGAGAGCAATAATTTCTTGCAATGTTCATCTCGAAACAAATCTAGAAACGCCTACAAGGAACCACCCACCTACAAAATAGATCGGAAGATTTGACATTTTAATTACACAAAAGTTCAGGGAAATATCACGAAAAAGGAAAGAGAAGAAGTTTGCATCATCTTGAGGGCTAATATGGAAAAATACAAACAAAACAATGTTCGAATAAACACTAAATCTGCAGTTGACACGAGGAGAGTCTTATCTAAGTGTAATTTGGCAAACACCGAATTAGATCTGGGATACCTGGTTCAGAGTTGTGCTCCAGCGAACAATTCATGGTGAAAAATACCCTCCGAATAGACGTGGGTACTACATGGGACAACCAAAGAAGGAATAACATGATGGGGATACTAGTCTGGAGCGATGAATGTGGTTTCATCGCCGATAACAAAATGTAGCGCCATCCTTCAATCAACGAAAAAAGAAGCTAAAACCGCATCCCTGAAAGAAGGCATAGATATCGTCATATAAATGAGTCGTTAGAGAGTCGTACTTGAGAATCACAACCTCAATCCGGTGAGGGAAATGAACCGAAGAAGAGAAAGAGGTGCAATGGGTAGTGAATTTCTCGGAAAGTTGAAGAAACTCGAGTTTTGCGTTGCAGCTAAAACGTATTAAAAACAATGTAGTGCGGTATGAATGCGGCGCACTAACCGGTGTGCTCATTTATTTATCAGAAAAGTACTTCTAGGGTATGGTACAGAAAAGAGCAACATTGGGCTTCCTCAGTATTGAACAGTGATTTTATCGGCCCACTGGCCCATCTATAATAGCTATTGCGACTTCTCCTCAAAAAAGTATGATATATTATCTTAGACTGATAGTGATACTTGGGAAAGAAATAACCTAATATCAATAATATCCGTACTCATTTGATAGTTGCAAAATCATTAAGGGATAGAAATGTCATTTTCTATTTAAGTGTATACCCTAAATTTTTATTATCAACAATAGAAGCTGATTGAGATGTAATAACTCTTTCAGTACCTTTCTAAAAAAAAAGTAAAAAACTCCTTCAGTATCTATTAACTCATTTTATTATAAATGATATCATTTTTATTACTAAGGATTATCAACAATAGTTTTTAAAATTGACCGACAGGTGCTTCGATTGGTCGAACCTGTCAAAATTAGATAAGCCGGTCCGGTTTAGTAATCGGATCGTCAATGCAACAAATCGATCACACCCAGTCAAAACACGACCGGTTTATGAAGTGATGAATCATTTTCAAAGGACCCAGAAGATTCAAATAGAAAAATGAAATAAAGATTTCTATCTTTAGTTAAAGGGTAATAGACAAAAATCGCCCCTTGAGTATGGGTTATATACAAATACACTCCTCGTATTTGGGGATATACAAATATCCCTGTTAGAGTTTAAAGATAACGGTGCACTAACGGATGGGGTGGGGTGAAGTGAAAAATTCCCTTGAAAATTAAAGAAATTACCCCACCATGAAGCCATTTCCTTCCTTCTACTCCTCATTTCCTAACCCTAACCACCAACCTTATCTCTTCCCATATCTCTCTCTTCCTCCTCCTTGCTTCCATCGACACCATCTCCATCACCACCTCCTACCCTCTGTCGCTCTGCCAACCACCACCATAAAAAGAATCCAACATCACCATCCCAAGAAGAAGAAGATAGAGGAAGAGGAGCAGCAGCCACCGAACTTCACCGGCGGCTGCAAGTGAACACAGACGAACCCAAAATGTTTCATCAAATATGTTTGTTTTTCACCCTTCTTTCTTACTTATCTCTGACCTTGACAGAACCATTGTGAAATATCTGACATTTGTCTGGTTTATTCATGGCTCAGAACAGGACAGCCCCGAACAGGGTTGCCCAAAACAAAGTAACCACCCAAAATTCTCATACCTTCAAGGGTCATAGTGGATTCTCTTCAGCGGAAGACGAAGGTGTTGGTTTGGAAGTTCCACGTCTCAGCATGATCAATTACCAAAAAAATTCTTCTGATGATTGGGTATGTGGAAGACGATATAGCTTCAAAAAACCAACTTTTTTCCAAATAAGAACGTATTTGCAGATTAATTGATGAACCCACGAAGCCCAAATCTCTAGCCTCAATCTCGACCACTGAACTTGACCTTTTAAATGGAGGTTCTTCTACTACCGGAAATGATGCGAATCGAGGGGAGATGATATGGAGGTGGGTTTTCAATGGATGCAGATGAGGACGGCTTGAGGAATGAGCTGTCTCTGCTTACCGACTGCGACCACTCCCTCTCTCAGTTCAAATTCCTGCTTCATGTGAGTTTCTTCTACCCAACCCATTTCACTAAGATCTCAAAAAAATTACAAAGACAAGGGAAAATTTAGTGAAATGGGTTGGGTAGAAGAAACTCAAATGAAGATGGAATTAGGACAGAGAAAGGGATAGGTTGTAGTCGGCTGAGACAGCTCATTTCCTCAAGCCCTCCTCCTATGAATCCATAGGAAACCCACCTCCGTATCCACTCCCCTAAATTCGCACCATTTTCGGCATCAAAGAACCTCTAATTAAAGGTCAAGTCCAGTGGTCGGAGGTTCAGGCTAGAGATGTGGGCTTCATGGGTTCATCAATTAATCCGAAAATACCGTCCAATTTGGAAAAAAGTTGGGATTTTTGAAGCTATCTTGTCTTCCACATACCCAATCATCAGAAGAAAAAATTTGGTAATTGATCTTGCTGAGAGGTGGAACTTCGAAACCAACACCCTCGTCTTCCAATGGGGTGAAGCCACTTTGACCCTCGAAGATATGAGAAATTTGGAGGTTACTCTGTTCTGGGCTACCCTGTTCGGGGCTGCCTTGTTCTGAGCCATGACGAAACCCGACAAATGTTAGAGATCTAACAATTGTTCTACCCGGGTCAGAGAGAAGTGAGAAATAAGGGTGAAAACAGACAAATTGGATGAAACATTCCATGGGTTGGTCTGTGTTCACTTGCCGCTGCCGATGATGTTGGCGGCGAAGGATCCTCTTCCTCCATCTTCTTCTTCTTGGGACGGTGACGTTGGACTCTCTCGATGGTGGTGGAGCGAAGAGAGACAGAGGGCTGGAGTTGGTGATGGAGATGGTGTCAATGCAAGCAAGGAGGAGGAAGAGAATGTATGTTGAAGAGGAGGAAAAGAGAGGGGGAAGATAAAAGGTTGGTGGCTAGGGTTAGGAAAGGAGGAGGAGAATGAAGGAAATGGCTTTATAGTGGGGTAATTTCTTTAAATTCCAAGGGTATTTTTAACTATTTCTCCATCCTTTAGTGCACCGTTATCTTTTAATCTAACATGGGGTATTTGTGTATCCCCAAACTCGAGGGATGTATATGTATATAACCCATACTCAAGGGGTGTTTTTTTCTCTTACCACAAAATAAACACAAATAACGGCAAAATAGTCATTAAAAAGTCATATTGAACCCCCTACTAACTAACATTAACAGAAGTGTGGTAGTTGTTGTCCAACGTTCGTCCATTGATAGGGGCTTTTTGTCTCTAAGGGTGGTATTTTTATATGCCCAAGCACGAGGGGTGTATTTGTATAAAACCCATACTGAATGGGTTATTTTTTTCTTTTATCCTTAATTAAAATATAGCTTTCTTTCCTCTACAGAGACGAACCAACAAGAGTTTACCGGTAAATGAAATCTCCACAGGGAGGAAAATCGACACCAGATGTCCGTCAGCAGCCAAGAGGAGTAAACCGAGAGCAATAATTTCTTGCAATGTTCATCTCGAAACAAATCTAGAAACGCCTACAAGGAACCACCCACCTACAAAATAGATCGGAAGATTTGACATTTTAATTACACAAAAGTTCAGGGAAATATCACGAAAAAGGAAAGGGAAGAAGTTTGCATCATCTTGAGGGCTAATATGGAAAAATACAAACAAAACAATGTTCGAATAAACACTAAATCTGCAGTTGACACGAGGAGAGTCTTATCTAAGTGTAATTTGGCAAACACCGAATTAGATCTGGGATACCTTGTTCAGAGTTGTGCTCCAGCGAACAATTCATGGTGAAAATACCCTCCGAATAGACGTGGGTACGACATGGGACAACCAAAGAAGGAATAACGTGATGGGGATACTAGTCTGGAGCGATGAACGTGGTTTCATCGCCGATAACAAAATGTAGCGCCATCCTTCAATCAACGAAAAAAGAAGCTAAAACCGCATCCCTGAAAGAAGGCATAGATATCGTCATATAAATGAGTCGTTAGAGAGTCGTACTTGAGAATCACAACCTCAATCCGGTGAGGGAAATGAACCGAAGAAGAGAAAGAGGTGCAACGGGTAGTGAATTTCTCGGAAAGTTGAAGAAACTCGAGTTTTGCGTTGCAGCTAAAACGTATTAAAAACAACGTAGTGCGGTATGAATGCGGCGCACTAACCGGTGTGCTCATTTATTTATCAGAAAAGTATTTTTAGGGTATGGTACAGAAAAGAGTAACATTGGGCTTCCTCAGTATTGAACAGTGATTTTATCGGCCCACTGGCCCATCTATAATAGCTATTGCGACTTCTCCTAAAAAAATTGTGATATATTATCTTAGACCGATAATGATACTTGGGAAAGAAATAACCTAATATCAATAATATCCGTACTCATTTGATAGTTTCAAAATCATTAAGGGATAGAAATGTCATTTTCTATTTAAGTGTATACCCTAAATTTTTATTATCAACAATAGAAGCTGATTGAGATGTAATAACTCTTTCAGTACCTTTCTCAAAAAAATGTAAAAAACTCCTTCAGTATCTATTAACTCATTTTATTATAAATGATATCATTTTTATTACTAAGGATTATCAACAATAGTTTTTAAAATTGACGAAACAGGTGCTTCGACTGGTCGAACCTGTCAAAATTAGATAAGCCGGTCCGGTTTAGTAATCTGATCGTCAATGCACCAAATCGATCACACCCATTCAAAACACGACCTGTTTATGAAGTGATGAATCATTTTCAAAGGACGCAGAAGATTCAAATAGAAAAATGAAATAAAGATTTCTATCTTTAGTTAAAGGGTAGTAGACAAAAATCGCCCCATGAGTATGGGTTATATACAAATACACTCCTCGTATTTGGGGATATACAAATATCCCCTGTTAGAGTTTAAAGATAACGGTGCACTAACGGATGGGGTGGGTGGGGTGAAAAGTTCCCTTGAAAATTAAAGAAATTACCCCACCATAAAGCCATTTCCTTCCTTCTACTCCTCATTTCCTAACCCTAACCACCAACCTTATCTCTCCATATCTCTCTCTTCCTCCTCCTTGCTTCCATCGACACCATCTCCATCACCACCTCCTACCCTCTGTCGCTCTGCCCACCACCACCATTAAAAGAATCCAACGTCACCATCCCAAGAAGAAGAAGATAGAGGAAGAGGAGCAGCCGCCACCGAACTTCACCGGCGGCTGCAAGTGAACACAGACCAACCCAAAATGTTTCATCCAATATGTTTGTTTTTCACCCTTCTTTCTTACTTATCTCTGACCTTGACAGAACCATTGTGAAATCTCTGACATTTGTCTGGTTTATTCATGGCTCAGGACAGCCCCGAACAGGGTTGCCCAAAACAAAGTAACCTCCCAAAATTCTCATACCTTCAAGGGTCATAGTGGATTCGCTCCAGGGGAAGACGAAGGTGTTAGTTTGGAAGTTCCACGTCTCAGCAAGATCAATTACCAAAAAATTTCTTCTGATGATTGGGTATGTGGAAGACGAGATAGCTTCAAAAATTCCAGCTTTTTTTCCAAATGAGAACGTATTTTCGGATTTAATTGATGATCCCACGAAGACCAAATCTCTAGCCTCAATCTCCGACCACTGAACTTGACCTTTAAATGGAGGTTCTTCTACTACCGGAAATGATGCGAATCGAGGGGAGATGATATGGAGGTGGGTTTTCGATGGATGCGGATGAGGACGGCTTGAGGAATGAGCTGTCTCTGCTTACCGACTGCAACCACTCTCTATCTAAGTTCAAATTCCTGCTTCATGTGAGTTTCTTCTACCCAACCCATTTCACTAAGATCTCAAAAATATTACAAATAACAAGGGAAAATTTAGTGAAATGGGTTGGGTAGAAGAAACTCAAATGAAGAAGGAATTAGGACAGAGGAAGGGATAGGTTGTAGTCGGCTGAGACGGCTCATTTCCTCAAGCCCTCCTCCTATGAATCCATAGGAAACTCACCTCCATATCCACTCCCCCAAAATTCGCACCATTTTCGGCAGCAAAGAACCTCCATTTAAAGGTCAAGTCCAGTGGTCGGAGGTTCAGGCTAGAGATGTGGGCTTCATGGGTTCATCAATTAATCCGAAAATACCGTCCAATTTGGAAAAAAGTTGGGATTTTTGAAGCTATCTTGTCTTCCACATACCCAATCATCAGAAGAAAAAATTTGGTAATTGATCTTGCTGAGAGGGGGAACTTCGAAACCAACACCCTCGTCTTCCGATGGGGCGAAGCCACTTTGAACCTCGAAGATGTGAGAAATTTGGATGTTACTCTGTTCTGGGCTACCCTGTTCGGGGCTGCCTTGTTCTGAGCCATGAAGAAACCAGACAAATGTCAGAGATTTCACAATGGTTCTACCCAGGTCAGAGAGAAGTGAGAAATAAGGGTGAAAACAGACAAATTGGATGAAACATTTCATGGGTTGGTCTGTGTTCACTTGCCGCTGCCGGTGATGTCGGCGGCGGAGGATCCTCTCACTCCATCTTCTTCTTCTTGGGACGGTGACGTTGGACTCTCTCGATTGTAGTGGAGGGAAGAGAGACAGAGGCTTGGAGTTGGTGATGGAGATGGTGTCAATTCAAGCAAGGAGGAGGAAGAGAATGTATGTTGAAGAGGAGGAAAAGAGAGGGGGGAAGATATAAGGTTGGTGGCTATGTTGAAGAGGAGGAAAAGAGAGGGGGGAAGATATAAGGTTGGTGGCTAGGGTTAGGAAATGAGGAGGAGAATGAAGGAAATGGCTTTATAGTGGGGTAATTTCTTTACATTCCAAGGGTATTTTTAACTATTTCTCCCACCTTTAGTGCACCGTTATCTTTTAACTCTAACATGGGGTATTTGTGTATCCCCAAACACGAGCGATGTATATGTATATAACCCATACTCAAGGGGTGTTTTAGTCTCTTACCCACAAAATAAACACAAATAACGGCAAAATAGTCATTAAAAAGTCATATTGAACCCCCTACTAACTAACATTAACAGAAGTGTGGTAGTTGTTGTCCAACGTTCATCCATTGATAGGAGCATTTTTGTCTCTAAGGGGGGTATTTTTATATGCGCAAGCGTGAGGAGTATATTTGTATAAAACCCATACTGAATGGGTGATTTTTTTCTTTTATCCTTAATTAAAATATAGCTTTCTTTCCTCTACAGAGACGAACCAACAAGAGTTTACCGGTAAATGAAATCTCCACAGGGAGGAAAATCGACACCAGATGTCCGTCAGCAGCCAAGAGGAGTAAACCGAGAGCAATAATTTCTTGCAATGTTCATCTCGAAACAAATCTAGAAACGCCTACAAGGAACCACCCACCTACAAAATAGATCGGAAGATTTGACATTTTAATTACACAAAAGTTCAGGGAAATATCACGAAAAAGGAAAGAGAAGAAGTTTGCATCATCTTGAGGGCTAATATGGAAAAATACAAACAAAACAATGTTCGAATAAACACTAAATCTGCAGTTGACACGAGGAGAGTCTTATCTAAGTGTAATTTGGCAAACACCGAATTAGATCTGGGATACCTGGTTCAGAGTTGTGCTCCAGCGAACAATTCATGGTGAAAAATACCCTCCGAATAGACGTGGGTACGACATGGGACAACCAAAGAAGGAATAACATGATGGGGATACTAGTCTGGAGCGATGAATGTGGTTTCATCGCCGATAACAAAATGTAGCGCCATCCTTCAATCAACGAAAAAAGAAGCTAAAACCGCATCCCTGAAAGAAGGCATAGATATCGTCATATAAATGAGTCGTTAGAGAGTCGTACTTGAGAATCACAACCTCAATCCGGTGAGGGAAATGAACCGAAGAAGATAAATAGGTGCAACGGGTAGTGAATTTCTCGGAAAGTTGAAGAAACTCGAGTTTTGCGTTGCAGCTAAAACGTATTAAAAACAATGTAGTGCGGTATGAATGCGGCGCACTAACCGGTGTGCTCATTTATTTATCAGAAAAGTACTTCTAGGGTATGGTACAGAAAAGAGCAACATTGGGCTTCCTCAGTATTGAACAGTGATTTTATCGGCCCACTGGCCCATCTATAATAGCTATTGCGACTTCTCCTCAAAAAAGTATGATATATTATCTTAGACTGATAGTGATACTTGGGAAAGAAATAACCTAATATCAATAATATCCGTACTCATTTGATAGTTGCAAAATCATTAAGGGATAGAAATGTCATTTTCTATTTAAGTGTATACCCTAAATTTTTATTATCAACAATAGAAGCTGATTGAGATGTAATAACTCTTTCAGTACCTTTCTAAAAAAAAGTAAAAAACTCCTTCAGTATCTATTAACTCATTTTATTATAAATGATATCATTTTTATTACTAAGGATTATCAACAATAGTTTTTAAAATTGACCGACAGGTGCTTCGATTGGTCGAACCTGTCAAAATTAGATAAGCCGATCAGGTTTAGTAATCGGATCGTCAATGCAACAAATCGATCACACCCAGTCAAAACACGACCGGTTTATGAAGTGATGAATCATTTTCAAAGGACCCAGAAGATTCAAATAGAAAAATGAAATAAAGATTTCTATCTTTGGTTAAAGGGTAATAGACAAAAATCGCCCCTTGAGTATGGGTTATATACAAATACACTCCTCGTATTTGGGGATATACAAATATCCCCTGTTAGAGTTTAAAGATAACGGTGCACTAACGGATGGGGTGGGGTGAAGTGAAAAATTCCCTTGAAAATTAAAGAAATTACCCCACCATAAAGCCATTTCCTTCCTTCTACTCCTCATTTCCTAACCCTAACCACCAACCTTATCTCTTCCCATATCTCTCTCTTCCTCCTCCTTGCTGCCATCGACACCATCTCCATCACCACCTCCTACCCTTTGTCACTCTGCCAACCACCACCATAAAAAGAATCCAACGTCACCATCCCAAGAAGAAGCAGATAGAGGAAGAGGAGCAGCCGCCACCGAACTTCACCGGCGGCTGCAAGTGAACACAGACCAACCCAAAATGTTTCATCAAATATGTTTGTTTTTCACCCTTCTTTCTTACTTATCTCTGACCTTGACAGAACCATTGTGAAATAACTGACATTTGTCTGGTTTATTCATGGCTCAGAACAGGACAGCCCCGAACAGGATTGCCCAAAACAAAGTAACCACCCAAAATTCTCATACCTTCAAGGGTCATAGTGGATTCTCTCCAGCGGAAGACGAAGGTGTTGGTTTGGAAGTTCCACGTCTCAGCATGATGAATTACCAAAAAAAATCTTCTGATGATTGGGTATGTGGACGACGATATAGCTTCAAAAATCCCAGCTTTTTTTCCAAATAAGAACGTATTTGCAGATTAATTGATGAACCCACGAAGCCGAAATCTCTAGCCTCTATCTCGACCACTGAACTTGACCTTTAAATGGAGGTTCTTCTACTACCGGAAATGATGCGAATCGAGGGGAGATGATATGGAGGTGGGTTTTCAATGGATGCAGATGAGGACGGCTTGAGGAATGAGCTGTCTCTGCTTACCGAATGCGACCACTCCCTCTCTCAGTTCAAATTCCTGCTTCATGTGAGTTTCTTCTACCCAACCCATTTCACTAAGATCTCAAAAAAATTACAAAGAACAAGGGAAAATTTAGTGAAATGGGTTGGGTAGAAGAAACTCAAATGAAGATGGAATTAGGACAGAGAAAGGGATAGGTTGTAGTCGGCTGAGACAGCTCATTTCCTCAAGCCCTCCTCCTATGAATCCATAGGAAACCCACCTTCGTATCCACTCCCCTAAATTCGCACCATTTTCGGCAGCAAAGAACCTCTATTTAAAGGTCAAGTCCAGTGGTCGGAGGTTCAGGCTAGAGATGTGGGCTTCATGGGTTCATCAATTAATCCGAAAATACCGTCCAATTTGGAAAAAAGTTGGAATTTTTGAAGCTATCTTGTCTTCGACATACCCAATCATCAGAAGAAAAAATTTGGTAATTGATCTTGCTGAGAGGTGGAACTTCGAAACCAACACCCTCGTCTTCCAATGGGGAGAAGCCACTTTGACCCTCGAAGATATGAGAAATTTGGAGGTTACTCTGTTCTGGGCTACCCTGTTCGGGGCTGCCTTGTTCTGAGCCATGAAGAAACCCGACAAATGTTACAGATCTAACAATTGTTCTACCCGGGTCAGAGAGAAGTGAGAAATAAGGGTGAAAACAGACAAATTGGATGAAACATTCCATGGGTTGGTCTGTGTTCACTTGCCGCTGCCGATGATGTCGGCGGCGAAGGATCCTCTTCCTCCATCTTCTTCTTCTTGGGACGGTGACATTGGACTCTCTCGATGGTGGTGGAGCGAAGAGAGACAGAGAGTTGGAGTTGGTGATGGAGATGGTGTCAATGCAAGCAAGGAGGAGGAAGAGAATGTATGTTGAAGAGGAGGAAAAGAGAGGGGGGAAGATATAAGGTTGGTGGCTAGGGTTAGGAAAGGAGGAGGAGAATGAAGGAAATGGCTTTATAGTGGGGTAATTTCTTTAAATTCCAAGGGTATTTTTAACTATTTCTCCCTCCTTTAGTGCACCGTTATCTTTTAACTCTAACATGGGGTATTTGTGTATCCCCAAACTCGAGGGATGTATATGTATATAACCCATACTCAAGGGGTGTTTTTTTCTCTTACCACAAAATAAACACAAATAACGGCAAAATAGTCATTAAAAAGTCATATTGAACCCCCTACTAACTAACATTAACAGAAGTGTGGTAGTTGTTGTCCAACGTTCGTCCATTGATAGGGGCATTTTTGTCTCTAAGGGTGGTATTTTTATATGCCCAAGCACGAGGGGTGTATTTGTATAAAACCCATACTGAATGGGTTATTTTTTTCTTTTATCCTTAATTAAAATATAGCTTTCTTTCCTCTACAGAGACGAACCAACAAGAGTTTACCGGTAAATGAAATCTCCACAGGGAGGAAAATCGACACCAGATGTCCGTCAGCAGCCAAGAGGAGTAAACCGAGAGCAATAATTTCTTGCAATGTTCATCTCGAAACAAATCTAGAAACGCCTACAAGGAACCACCCACCTACAAAATAGATCGGAAGAATTGACATTTTAATTACACAAAAGTTCAGGGAAATATCACGAAAAAGGAAAGAGAAGAAGTTTGCATCATCTTGAGGGCTAATATGGAGAAATACAAACAAAACAATGTTCGAATAAACACTAAATCTGCAGTTGACACGAGGAGAGTCTTATCTAAGTGTAATTTGGCAAACACCGAATTAGATCTGGGATACCTTGTTCAGAGTTGTGCTCCAGCGAACAATTCATGGTGAAAATACCCTCCGAATAGACGTGGGTACGACATGGGACAACCAAAGAAGGAATAACGTGATGGGGATACAAGTCTGGAGCGATGAATGTGGTTTCATCGCCGATAACAAAATGTAGCGCCATCCTTCAATCAACGAAAAAAGAAGCTAAAACCGCATCCCTGAAAGAAGGCATAGATATCGTCATATAAATGAGTCGTTAGAGAGTCGTACTTGAGAATCACAACCTCAATCCGGTGAGGGAAATGAACCGAAGAAGAGAAAGAGGTGCAACGGGTAGTGAATTTCTCGGAAAGTTGAAGAAACTCGAGTTTTGCGTTGCAGCTAAAACGAATTAAAAACAATGTAGTGCGGTATGAATGCGGCGCACTAACCGGTGTGCTCATTTATTTATCAGAAAAGTATTTTTAGGGTATGGTACAGAAAAGAGTAACATTGGGCTTCCTCAGTATTGAACAGTGATTTTATCGGCCCACTGGCCCATCTATAATAGCTATTGCGACTTCTCCTAAAAAAATTGTGATATATTATCTTAGACTGATAATGATACTTGGGAAAGAAATAACCTAATATCAATAGTATCCGTACTCATTTGATAGTTTCAAAATCATTAAGGGATAGAAATGTCATTTTCTATTTAAGTGTATACCCTAAATTTTTATTATCAACAATAGAAGCTGATTGAGATGTAATAACTCTTTCAGTACCTTTCTCAAAAAAATGTAAAAAACTCCTTCAGTATCTATTAACTCATTTTATTATAAATGATATCATTTTTATTACTAAGGATTATCAACAATAGTTTTTAAAATTGACCAGACAGGTGCTTCGACTGGTCGAACCTGTCAAAATTAGATAAGCCGGTCCGGTTTAGTAATCTGATCGTCAATGCACCAAATCGATCACACCCATTCAAAACACGACCGGTTTATGAAGTGATGAATCATTTTCAAAGGACGCAGAAGATTCAAATAGAAAAATGAAATAAAGATTTCTATCTTTAGTTAAAGGGTAGTAGACAAAAATCACCCCATGAGTATGGGTTATATACAAATACACTCCTCGTATTTGGGGATATACAAATATCCCCTGTTAGAGTTTAAAGATAACGGTGCACTAACGGATGGGGTGGGGTGAAGTGAAAAATTCCCTTGAAAATTAAAGAAATTACCCCACCATAAAGCCATTTCCTTCCTTCTACTCCTCATTTCCTAACCCTAACCACCAACCTTATCTCTCCATATCTCTCTCTTCCTCCTCCTTGCTTCCATCGACACCATCTCCATCACCACCTCCTACCCTCTGTCGCTCTGCCCACCACCACCATTAAAAGAATCCAACGTCACCATCCCAAGAAGAAGAAGATAGAGGAAGAGGAGCAGCCGCCACCGAACTTCACCGGCGGCTGCAAGTGAACACAGACCAACCCAAAATGTTTCATCCAATATGTTTGTTTTTCACCCTTCTTTCTTACTTATCTCTGACCTTGACAGAACCATTGTGAAATCTCTGACATTTGTTTGGTTTATTCATGGCTCAGGACAGCCCCGAACAGGGTAGCCCAAAACAAAGTAACCTCCCAAAATTCTCATACCTTCAAGGGTCATAGTGGATTCGCTCCAGGGGAAGACGAAGGTGTTAGTTTGGAAGTTCCACGTCTCAGCAAGATCAATTACCAAAAATTCTTCTGTTGATTGGGTATGTGGAAGACGAGATAGCTTCAAAAATTCCAGCTTTTTTTCCAAATGAGAACGTATTTTCGGATTTAATTGATGACCCCACGAAGACCAAATCTCTAGCCTCAATCTCCGACCACTGAACTTGACCTTTAAATGGAGGTTCTTCTACTACCGGAAATGATGCGAATCGAGGGGAGATGATATGGAGGTGGGTTTTCGATGGATGCGGATGAGGACGGCTTGAGGAATGAGCTGTCTCTGCTTACCGACTGCGACCACTCTCTATCTAAGTTCAAATTCCTGCTTCATGTGAGTTTCTTCTACCCAACCCATTTCACTAAGATCTCAAAAAAATTACAAATAACAAGGGAAAATTTAGTGAAATGGGTTGGGTAGAAGAAACTCAAATGAAGAAGGAATTAGGACAGAGGAAGGGATAGGTTGTAGTCGGCTGAGACGGCTCATTTCCTCAAGCCCTCCTCCTATGAATCCATAGGAAACTCACCTCCATATCCACTCCCCTAAATTCGCACCATTTTCGGCAGCAAAGAACCTCCATTTAAAGGTCAAGTCCAGTGGTCGTAGGTTCAGGCTAGAGATGTGGGCTTCATGGGTTCATCAATTAATCCGAAAATACCGTCCAATTTGGAAAAAAGTTGGGATTTCTGAAGCTATCTTGTCTTCCACTTACCCAATCATCAGAAGAAAAAATTTGGTAATTGATCTTGCTGAGAGGTGGAACTTTGAAACCAACACCCTCGTCTTCCGATGGGGCGAAGCCACTTTGACCCTCGAAGATATGAGAAATTTGGAGGTTACTCTGTTCTGGGCTACCCTGTTCGGGGCTGCCTTGTTCTGAGCTATGAAGAAACCAGACAAATGTCAGAGATTTCACAATGGGTCTACCCAGGTCAGAGAGAAGTGAGAAATAAGGGTGAAAACAGACAAATTAAATGAAACATTTCATGGGTTGGTCTGTGTTCACTTGCCGCTGCCGGTGATGTCGGCGGCGGAGGATCCTCTTCCTCCATCTTCTTCTTCTTCTTGGGACAGTGACGTTGGACTCTCTCGATGGTGGTGGTGGGCAGAGCGACAGAGGGTTGGAGTTGGTGATGGAGATGGTGTCAATGCAAGCAAGGAGGAGGAAGAGAATGTATGTTGAAGAGGAGGAAAAGAGAGGGGGGAAGATATAAGGTTGGTGGCTAGGGTTAGGAAATGAGGAGGAGAATGACGGAAATGGATTTATAGTGGGGTAATTTCTTTACATTCCAAGGGTATTTTTAACTATTTCTCCCTCCTTTAGTGCACCGTTATCTTTTAACTCTAACATGGGGTATTTGTGTATCCCCAAACACGAGGGATGTATATGTATATAACCCATACTCAAGGGGTGTTTTTTTCTCTTACCCACAAAATAAACACAAATAACGGCAAAATAGTCATTAAAAAGTCATATTGAACCCCCTACTAACTAACATTAACAGAAGTGTGGTAGTTGTTGTCCAACGTTCGTCCATTGATAGGGGCATTTTTGTCTCTAAGGGTGGTATTTTTATATGCCCAAGCACGAGGGGTGTATTTGTATAAAACCCATACTGAATGGGTGATTTTTTTCTTTTATCCTTAATTAAAATATAGCTTTCTTTCTTCTACAGAGACGAACCAACAAGAGTTTACCGGTAAATGAAATCTCCACAGGGAGGAAAATCGACACCAGATGTCCGATCCGCAGCCAAGAGGAGTAAACCGAGAGCAATAATTTCTTGCAATGTTCATCTCGAAACAAATCTAGAAACGCCTACAAGGAACCACCCACCTGCAAAACAGATCGGAAGATTTGACATTTTAATTACACAAAAGTTCAGGGAAATATCACGAAAAAGGAAAGAGAAGAAGTTTGCATCATCTTGGGGGCTAATATGGAAAAATACAAACAAAACTATGTTCAAATATACACTAAATCTGCAGTTGACACGAGGAGAGTCTTATCTAAGTGTAATTTGGCAAACACCGAATAAGATCTGGGATACCTGGTCCAGAGTTGTGCTCCAGCGAACAATTCATGGTGAAAAATACCCTCCGAAGAGACATGAGTACGACATGGCACAACCAAAGAAGGACTAACGTGATGGGGATAGTAGTCTGGAGCGACGAATGTGGTTTCATCGCCGATAAAAAAATGTAGCGGCATCCTTCAATCAACGAAAAAAGAAGCTAAACCCGCATCCCTGAAAGAAGGCATAGATATCGTCATATAAATGAGTCGTTAGAGAGTCGTACTTGAGAATCACAACCTTAATCCGGTGAGGGAAATGAACCGAAGAAGAGAAAGAGGTGCAATGGGTAGTGAATTTCTCGGAAAGTTGAAGAAAACTCGAGTTTTGCGTTGCAGCTAAACCGTATTAAAAACAATGTAGTGCGGTATGAATGCGGCGCATTAACCGGTGTGCTCATTTATTTATCAGGCAAGTACTTCTAGGGTATGGTACAGAAAAGAGCAACATTGGGCTTCCTCAGTATTGAACAGTGATTTTATCGGCCCACTGGCCCATCTATAATAGCTATTGCGACTTCTCCTCAAAAAAGTGTGATATATTATCTGACTGATAGTGATACTTGGGAAAGAAATAACCTAATATCAATAATATACTCATTTGATAGTTGCAAAATCATTAAAGGATAGAAATAACATTTTCTATTTAAGTGTATACCCTAAATTTTTATTATCAACAATAGAAGCTGATTGAGATGTAATAACTCTTTCAGTACCTTTCTCAAAAAAAAAGTAAAAAACTCCTTCAGTATCTATTAACTCATTTTATTATAAATGATATCATTTTTATTACAAAGGATTATCAACCGTAGTTTTTAAAATTAACCAGACAGGTGCTTCGACTGGTCGAACCTGTCAAAATTGGATAAGCCGGTCCGGTTTAGTAATCGGATTGTCAATGCAAAAAATCGATCACACCCATTCAAAACACGACCATTTTATGAAGTGATGAATCATTTTCAAACGACCCAGAAGATTCAAATAGAAAAATGAAATAAAGATTTCTATCTTTAGTTAAAGGGTAATAGACAAAAATCGGCCCATGAGTATAGGTTATATACAAATACACTCCTCGTATTTGGGGATATACAAATATCCCCTGTTAGAGTTTAAAGATAACGGTGCACTAACGGATGGGGTGGGGTGAAGTGAAAAATTCCCTTGAAAATTAAAGAAATTACCCCACCATAAAGCCATTTCCTTCCTTCTACTCCTCATTTCCTAACCCTAACCACCAACCTTATCTATCCATTTCTCTCTCTTCCTCCTCCTTGCTTCCATCGACACCATCTCCATCACCACCTCCTACCCTCTGTCGCTCTGCCCACCACCACCATTAAAAGAATCCAACGTCACCATCCCAAGAAGAAGAAGATAGAGGAAGAGGAGCAGCCGCCACTGAACTTCACCGGCGGCTGCAAGTGAACACAGACCAACCCAAAATGTTTCATCCAATATGTTTGTTTTTCACCCTTCTTTCTTACTTATCTCTGACCTTGACAGAACCATTGTGAAACTCTGACATTTGTCTGGTTTATTCACGGCTCAGAACAAGACAGCCCCGAACAGGGTTGCCCAAAACCAAGTGACCTCCCAAAATTCTCATACCTTCAAGGGTCATAGTGGATTCGCTCCAGGGGAAGACGAAGGTGTTGGTTTGGAAGTTCCACGTCTCAGCAAGATCAATTACCAAAAAAATTCTTCTGATGATTGGGTATGTGGAAGACGAGATAGCTTCAAAAATTCCAGCTTTTTTTCCAAATAAGAACGTATTTTCGGATTCATTGATGACCCCACGAAGCCCAAATCTCTAGCCTCAATCTCCGACAACTGAACTTGACCTTTAAATGGATGTTCTTCTACAACCGGAAATGATGCGAATCGAGGGGAGATGATATGGAGGTGGGTTTTCGATGGATGCGGATGAGGACGGCTTGAGGAATGAGCTGTCTCTGCTTACCGACTGCGACCACTCCCTATCTCAGTTCAAATTCCTGCTTCATGTGAGTTTCTTCTACCCAACCCATTTCACTAAGATCTCAAAAAAATTACAAAGAAGAAGGGAAAATTTAGCGAAATGGGTTGGGTGGAAGAAACTCAAATGAAGAAGGAATTAGGACATAGAAAGGGATAGGTTGTAGTCGGCTGAGACGGCTCATTTCCTCAAGCCCTCCTCCTATGAATCCATAGGAAACTCACCTCCATATCCACTGCCCTAAATCCGCACCATTTTCGGCAGAAAAGAACCTCCATTTAAAGGTCAAGTCCAGTGGTCGGAGGTTCAGGCTAGAGATGTGGGCTTCCTGGGTTCATCAATTAATCCGAAAATACCGTCCAATTTGGAAAAAAGTTGGGATTTTTAAAGCTATCTTGTCTTTGACATACCCAATCATCAGAAGAAAAAATTTGGTAATTGATCTTGCTGAGAGGTGGAACTTCGAAACCAACACCCTCGTCTTCCGATGGGGCGAAGCCACTTTGACCCTCGAAGATATGAGAAATTTGGAGGTTACTCTGTTCTGGGCTACCCTGTTCGGGGCTGCCTTGTTCTGAGCCATGAAGAAACCAGACAAATGTCAGAGATTTCACAATGGTTCTACCCAGGTCAGAGAGAAGTGAGAAATAAGGGTGAAAACAGACAAATTGAATGAAACATTTCATGGGTTGGTCTGTATTCACTTGCCGCTGCCAATGATGTCGGCGGCGGAGGATCTTCTTCCTCCATCTTCTTCTTCTTGGGACGGTGACGTTGGACTCTCTCGATGGTGGTGGTGGGCAGAGCGACAGAGGGTTGGAGTTGGTGATGGAGATGGTGTCAATGCAAGCAAGGAGGAGGAAGAGAATGTATGTTGAAGAGGAGGAAACGAGAGGGGGGAAGATATAAGGTTGGTGGCTAGGGTTAGGAAATGAGGAGGAGAATGAAGGAAATGGCTTTATAGTGGGGTAATTTCTTTACATTCTAAGGGTATTTTTAACTATTTCTCCCTCCTTTAGTGCACCGTTATCTTTTAGCTCTAACATGGGGTATTTGTGTATCCCCAAACACGAGGGATGTATATGTATATAACCCATACTCAAAGGGTGTTTTTGTCTCTTACCCACAAAATAAACACAAATAACGGAAAAATAGTCATTAAAAATTCATATTGAACCCCCTACTAACTAACATTAAGAGAAGTGTGGTAGTTGTTGTCCAACGTTCGTCCATTGATAGGGGCATATTTGTCTCTAAGGGGGGGTATTTTTATATGCCCAAGCACGAGGGGTGTATTTGTATAAAACC
This sequence comes from Linanthus parryae, assembly GCA_023055425.1. NCBI lineage: Eukaryota > Viridiplantae > Streptophyta > Magnoliopsida > Ericales > Polemoniaceae > Linanthus > Linanthus parryae. The sequence goes on along the minus strand of JALGPY010000004.1, from coordinate 137,605,742 downwards.
CATACTGAATGGGTGATTTTTTTCTTTTATCCTTTATTAAAATATAGCTTTCTTTCCTCTACAGAGACGAACCAACAAGAGTTTACCGGTAAATGAAATCTCCACAGGGAGGAAAATCGACACCAGATGTCCGATCAGCAGCCAAGAGGAGTAAACCGAGAGCAATAATTTCTTGCAATGTTCATCTCGAAACAAATCTAGAAACGCCTACAAGGAACCACCCACCTACAAAACAGATCAGAAGATTTGACATTTTAATTATACAAAAGTTCCGGGAAATATCACGAAAAAGGAAAGAGAAGAAGTTTGCATCATCTTGGGGGCTAATATGGAAAAATACAAACAAAACTATGTTCGAATAAACACTAAATCTGCAGTTGACACGAGAAGAGTCTTATCTAAGTGTAATTTGGCAAACACCGAATTAGATCTGGGACACCTGGTTCATAGTTGTGCTCCAACGAACAATACATGGTGAAAAATACCCTCCGAATTGACATGGGTACGACATGGGACAACCAAAGAAGGAATAACGTGATGGGGATAGTAGTCTGGAGCGACGAATGTGGTTTCATCGCCGATAAAAAAATGTAGCGCCATCCTTCAATCAACGAAAAAAGAAGCTAAAACCGCATCCCTGAAAGAAGGCATAGATATCGTCATATAAATGAGTCGTTAGAGAGTCGTACTTGAGAATCACAACCTCAATCCGGTGAGGGAAATGAACCGAAGAAGAGAAAGAGGTGCAATGGGTAGTGAATTTCTCGGAAAGTTGAAGAAAACTCGAGTTTTGCGTTGCAGCTAAAACGTATTAAAAACAATGTAGTGCGGTATGAATGTGGCCCACTAACCATTGTGCTCATTTATTTATCAGGCAAGTACTTCTAGGGTATGGTACAGAAAAGAGCAACATTGGACTTCCTCAGTATTGAACAGTGACTTTATCGGCCCACTGGCCCATCTATAATAACTATTGCGACTTCTCCTCAAAAAAGTGTGATATATTATCTTAGACTGATAGTGATACTTGGGAAAGAAATAACCTAATATCAATAATATCCGTGCTCATTTGATAGTTGCAAAATCATTAAGGGATAGAAATGTCATTTTCTATTTAAGTCTATACCCTAAATTTTTATTATCAACAATAGAAGCTGATTGAGATGTAATAACTCTTTCAGTACCTTTCTAAAAAAAAGTAAAAAACTCCTTCAGTATCTATTAACTCATTTTATTATAAATGATATCATTTTTATTACTAAGGATTATCAACAATAGTTTTTAAAATTGACCGACAGGTGCTTCGATTGGTCGAACCTGTCAAAATTAGATAAGCCGGTCCGGTTTAGTAATCGGATCGTCAATGCAACAAATCGATCACACCCAGTCAAAACACGACCGGTTTATGAAGTGATGAATCATTTTCAAAGGACCCAGAAGATTCAAATAGAAAAATGAAATAAAGATTTCTATCTTTAGTTAAAGGGTAATAGATAAAAATCGCCCCTTGAGTATGGGTTATATACAAATACACTCCTCGTATTTGGGGATATACAAATATCCCCTGTTAGAGTTTAAAGATAACGGTGCACTAAAGGATGGGGTGGGGTGAAGTGAAAAATTCCCTTGAAAATTAAAGAAATTACCCCACCATAAAGCCATTTCCTTCCTTCTACTCCTCATTTCCTAACCCTAACCACCAACCTTATCTCTTCCCATATCTCTCTCTTCCTCCTCCTTGCTTCCATCGACACCATCTCCATCACCACCTCCTACCCTTTGTCGCTCTGCCAACCACCACCATAAAAAGAATCCAACGTCACAAGAAGAAGAAGATAGAGGAAGAGGAGCAGCCGCCACCGAACTTCACCGGCGGCTGCAAGTGAACACAGACCAACCCAAAATGTTTCATCAAATATGTTTGTTTTTCACCCTTCTTTCTTACTTATCTCTGACCTTGACAGAACCATTGTGAAATAACTGACATTTGTCTGGTTTATTCATGGCTCAGAACAGGACAGCCCCGAACAGGATTGCCCAAAACAAAGTAACCACCCAAAATTCTCATACCTTCAAGGGTCATAGTGGATTCTCTCCAGCGGAAGACGAAGATGTTGGTTTGGAAGTTCCACGTCTCAGCATGATCAATTACCAAAAAAATTCTTCTGATGATTGGGTATGTGGACGTCGATATAGCTTCAAAAATCCCAGCTTTTTTTCCAAATAAGAACGTATTTGCAGATTAATTGATGAACCCACGAAGCCCAAATCTCTAGCCTCAATCTCGACCACTGAACTTGACCTTTAAATGGAGGTTCTTCTACTACCGGAAATGATGCGAATCGAGGGGAGATGATATGGAGGTGGGTTTTCAATGGATGCAGATGAGGACGGCTTGAGGAATGAGCTGTCTCTGCTTACCGACTGCGACCACTCCCTCTCTCAGTTCAAATTCCTGCTTCATGTGAGTTTCTTCTACCCAACCCATTTCACTAAGATCTCAAAAAAATTACAAAGAACAAGGGAAAATTTAGTGAAATGGGTTGGGTAGAAGAAACTCAAATGAAGATGGAATTAGGACAGAGAAAGGGATAGGTTGTAGTCGGCTGAGACAGCTCATTTCCTCAAGCCCTCCTCCTATGAATCCATAGGAAACCCACCTTCGTATCCACTCCCCTAAATTCGCACCATTTTCGGCAGCAAAGAACCTCTATTTAAAGGTCAAGTCCAGTGGTCGGAGGTTCAGGCTAGAGATGTGGGCTTCATGGGTTCATCAATTAATCCGAAAATACCGTCCAATTTGGAAAAAAGTTGGAATTTTTGAAGCTATCTTGTCTTCGACATACCCAATCATCAGAAGAAAAAATTTGGTAATTGATCTTGCTGAGAGGTGGAACTTCGAAACCAACACCCTCGTCTTCCAATGGGGCGAAGCCACTTTGACCCTCGAAGATATGAGAAATTTGGAGGTTACTCTGTTCTGGGCTACCCTGTTCGGGGCTGCCTTGTTCTGAGCCATGAAGAAACCCGACAAATGTTACAGATCTAACAATTGTTCTACCCGGGTCAGAGAGAAGTGAGAAATAAGGGTGAAAACAGACAAATTGGATGAAACATTCCATGGGTTGGTCTGTGTTCACTTGCCGCTGCCGATGATGTCGGCGGCGAAGGATCCTCTTCCTCCATCTTCTTCTTCTTGGGACGGTGACGTTGGACTCTCTCGATGGTGGTGGAGCGAAGAGAGACAGAGGGTTGGAGTTGGTGATGGAGATGGTGTCAATGCAAGCAAGGAGGAGGAAGAGAATGTATGTTGAAGAGGAGGAAAAGAGAGGGGGGAAGATATAAGGTTGGTGGCTAGGGTTAGGAAAGGAGGAGGAGAATGAAGGAAATGGCTTTATAGTGGGGTAATTTCTTTAAATTCCAAGGGTATTTTTAACTATTTCTCCCTCCTTTAGTGCACCGTTATCTTTTAACTCTAACATGGGGTATTTGTGTATCCCCAAACTCGAGGGATGTATATGTATATAACCCATACTCAAGGGGTGTTTTTTTCTCTTACCACAAAATAAACACAAATAACGGCAAAATAGTCATTAAAAAGTCATATTGAACCCCCTACTAACTAACATTAACAGAAGTGTGGTAGTTGTTGTCCAACGTTCGTCCATTGATAGGGGCATTTTTGTCTCTAAGGGTGGTATTTTTATATGCCCAAGCACGAGGGGTGTATTTGTATAAAACCCATACTGAATGGGTTATTTTTTTCTTTTATCCTTAATTAAAATATAGCTTTCTTTCCTCTACAGAGACGAACCAACAAGAGTTTACCGGTAAATGAAATCTCCACAGGGAGGAAAATCGACACCAGATGTCCGTCAGCAGCCAAGAGGAGTAAACCGAGAGCAATAATTTCTTGCAATGTTCATGTCGAAACAAATCTAGAAACTCCTACAAGGAACCACCCACCTACAAAATAGATCGGAAGAATTGACCATTTAATTACACAAAAGTTCAGGGAAATATCACGAAAAAGGAAAGAGAAGAAGTTTGCATCATCTTGAGGGCTAATATGGAAAAATACAAACAAAACAATGTTCGAATAAACACTAAATCTGCAGTTGACACGAGGAGAGTCTTATCTAAGTGTAATTTGGCAAACACCGAATTAGATCTGGGATACCTTGTTCAGAGTTGTGCTCCAGCGAACAATTCATGGTGAAAATACCCTCCGAATAGACGTGGGTACGACATGGGACAACCAAAGAAGGAATAACGTGATGGGGATACTAGTCTGGAGCGATGAATGTGGTTTCATCGCCGATAACAAAATGTAGCGCCATCCTTCAATCAACGAAAAAAGAAGCTAAAACCGCATCCCTGAAAGAAGGCATAGATATCGTCATATAAATGAGTCGTTAGAGAGTCGTACTTGAGAATCACAACCTCAATCCGGTGAGGGAAATGAACCGAAGAAGAGAAAGAGGTGCAACGGGTAGTGAATTTCTCGGAAAGTTGAAGAAACTCGAGTTTTGCGTTGCAGCTAAAACGTATTAAAAACAATGTAGTGCGGTATGAATTCGGCGCACTAACCGGTGTGCTCATTTATTTATCAGAAAAGTATTTTTAGGGTATGGTACAGAAAAGAGTAACATTGGGCTTCCTCAGTATTGAACAGTGATTTTATCGGCCCACTGGCCCATCTATAATAGCTATTGCGACTTCTCCTAAAAAAATTGTGATATATTATCTTAGACTGATAATGATACTTGGGAAAGAAATAACCTAATATCAATAATATCCGTACTCATTTGATAGTTTCAAAATCATTAAGGGATAGAAATGTCATTTTCTATTTAAGTGTATACCCTAAATTTTTATTATCAACAATAGAAGCTGATTGAGATGTAATAACTCTTTCAGTACCTTTCTCAAAAAAATGTAAAAAACTCCTTCAGTATCTATTAACTCATTTTATTATAAATGATATCATTTTTATTACTAAGGATTATCAACAATAGTTTTTAAAATTGACCAGACAGGTGCTTCGACTGGTCGAACCTGTCAAAATTAGATAAGCCGGTCCGGTTTAGTAATCTGATCGTCAATGCACCAAATCGATCACACCCATTCAAAACACGACCTGTTTATGAAGTGATGAATCATTTTCAAAGGACGCAGAAGATTCAAATAGAAAAATGAAATAAAGATTTCTATCTTTAGTTAAAGGGTAGTAGACAAAAATCGGCCCATGAGTATGGGTTATATACAAATACACTCCTCGTATTTGGGGATATACAAATATCCCCTGTCAGAGTTTAAAGATAACGGTGCACTAACGGATGGGGTGGGGTGAAGTGAAAAATTCCCTTGAAAATTAAAGAAATTACCCCACCATAAAGCCATTTCCTTCCTTCTACTCCTCATTTCCTAACCCTAACCACCAACCTTATCTCTCCATATCTCTCTCTTCCTCCTCCTTGCTTCCATCGACACCATCTCCATCACCACCTCCTACCCTCTGTCGCTCTGCCCACCACCACCATTAAAAGAATCCAACGTCACCATCCCAAGAAGAAGAAGATAGAAGAAGAGGAGCAGCCGCCACCGAACTTCACCGGCGGCTGCAAGTGAACACAGACCAACCCAAAATGTTTCATCCAATATGTTTGTTTTTCACCCTTCTTTCTTACTTATCTCTGACCTTGACAGAACCATTGTGAAATCTCTGACATTTGTTTGGTTTATTCATGGCTCAGGACAGCCCCGAACAGGGTAGCCCAAAACAAAGTAACCTCCCAAAATTCTCATACCTTCAAGGGTCATAGTGGATTCGCTCCAGGGGAAGACGAAGGTGTTAGTTTGGAAGTTCCACGTCTCAGCAAGATCAATTACCAAAAAATTTCTTCTGTTGATTGGGTATGTGGAAGACGAGATAGCTTCAAAAATTCCAGCTTTTTTTCCAAATGAGAACGTATTTTCGGATTTAATTGATGACCCCACGAAGACCAAATCTCTAGCCTCAATCTCCGACCACTGAACTTGACCTTTAAATGGAGGTTCTTCTACTACCGGAAATGATGCGAATCGAGGGGAGATGATATGGAGGTGGGTTTTCGATGGATGCGGATGAGGACGGCTTGAGGAATGAGCTGTCTCTGCTTACCGACTGCGACCACTCTCTATCTAAGTTCAAATTCCTGCTTCATGTGAGTTTCTTCTACCCAACCCATTTCACTAAGATCTCAAAAAAATTACAAATAACAAGGGAAAATTTAGTGAAATGGGTTTGGTAGAAGAAACTCAAATGAAGAAGGAATTAGGACAGAGGAAGGGATAGGTTGTAGTCGGCTGAGACGGCTCATTTCCTCAAGCCCTCCTCCTATGAATCCATAGGAAACTCACCTCCATATCCACTCCCCTAAATTCGCACCATTTTCGGCAGCAAAGAACCTCCATTTAAAGGTCAAGTCCAGTGGTCGTAGGTTCAGGCTAGAGATGTGGGCTTCATGGGTTCATCAATTAATCCGAAAATACCGTCCAATTTGGAAAAAAGTTGGGATTTTTGAAGCTATCTTGTCTTCCACATACCCAATCATCAGAAGAAAAAATTTGGTAATTGATCTTGCTGAGAGGTGGAACTTTGAAACCAACACCCTCGTCTTCCGATGGGGCGAAGCCACTTTGACCCTCGAAGATATGAGAAATTTGGAGGTTACTCTGTTCTGGGCTACCCTGTTCGGGGCTGCCTTGTTCTGAGCTATGAAGAAACCAGACAAATGTCAGAGATTTCACAATGGGTCTACCCAGGTCAGAGAGAAGTGAGAAATAAGGGTGAAAACAGACAAATTGAATGAAACATTTCATGGGTTGGTCTGTGTTCACTTGCCGCTGCCGGTGATGTCGGCGGCGGAGGATCCTCTTCCTCCATCTTCTTCTTCTTCTTGGGACAGTGACGTTGGACTCTCTCGATGGTGGTGGTGGGCAGAGCGACAGAGGGTTGGAGTTGGTGATGGAGATGGTGTCAATGCAAGCAAGGAGGAGGAAGAGAATGTATGTTGAAGAGGAGGAAAAGAGAGGGGGGAAGATATAAGGTTGGTGGCTAGGGTTAGGAAATGAGGAGGAGAATGACGGAAATGGATTTATAGTGGGGTAATTTCTTTACATTCCAAGGGTATTTTTAACTATTTCTCCCTCCTTTAGTGCACCGTTATCTTTTAACTCTAACATGGGGTATTTGTGTATCCCCAAACACGAGGGATGTATATGTATATAACCCATACTCAAGGGGTGTTTTTTTCTCTTACCCACAAAATAAACACAAATAACGGCAAAATAGTCATTAAAAAGTCATATTGAACCCCCTACTAACTAACATTAACAGAAGTGTGGTAGTTGTTGTCCAACGTTCGTCCATTGATAGGGGCATTTTTGTCTCTAAGGGTGGTATTTTTATATGCCCAAGCACGAGGGGTGTATTTGTATAAAACCCATACTGAATGGGTGATTTTTTTCTTTTATCCTTAATTAAAATATAGCTTTCTTTCTTCTACAGGGACGAACCAACAAGAGTTTACCGGTAAATGAAATCTCCACAGGGAGGAAAATCGACACCAGATGTCCGATCAGCAGCCAAGAGGAGTAAACCGAGAGCAATAATTTCTTGCAATGTTCATCTCGAAACAAATCTAGAAACGCCTACAAGGAACCACCCACCTACAAAACAGATCGGAAGATTTGACATTTTAATTACACAAAAGTTCAGGGAAATATCACGAAAAAGGAAAGAGAAGAAGTTTGCATCATCTTGGGGGCTAATATGGAAAAATACAAACAAAACTATGTTCAAATATACACTAAATCTGCAGTTGACACGAGGAGAGTCTTATCTAAGTGTAATTTGGCAAACACCGAATAAGATCTGGGATACCTGGTCCAGAGTTGTGCTCCAGCGAACAATTCATGGTGAAAAATACCCTCCGAAGAGACATGAGTACGACATGGCACAACCAAAGAAGGACTAACGTGATGGGGATAGTAGTCTGGAGCGACGAATGTGGTTTCATCGCCGATAAAAAAATGTAGCGGCATCCTTCAATCAACGAAAAAAGAAGCTAAAACCGCATCCCTGAAAGAAGGCATAGATATCGTCATATAAATGAGTCGTTAGAGAGTCGTACTTGAGAATCACAACCTTAATCCGGTGAGGGAAATGAACCGAAGAAGAGAAAGAGGTGCAATGAGTAGTGAATTTCTCGGAAAGTTGAAGAAAACTCGAGTTTTGCGTTGCAGCTAAACCGTATTAAAAACAATGTAGTGCGGTATGAATGCGGCGCATTAACCGGTGTGCTCATTTATTTATCAGGCAAGTACTTCTAGGGTATGGTACAGAAAAGAGCAACATTGGGCTTCCTCAGTATTGAACAGTGATTTTATCGGCCCACTGGCCCATCTATAATAGCTATTGCGACTTCTCCTCAAAAAAGTGTGATATATTATCTGACTGATAGTGATACTTGGGAAAGAAATAACCTAATATCAATAATATACTCATTTGATAGTTGCAAAATCATTAAAGGATAGAAATAACATTTTCTATTTAAGTGTATACCCTAAATTTTTATTATCAACAATAGAAGCTGATTGAGATGTAATAACTCTTTCAGTACCTTTCTCAAAAAAAAAGTAAAAAACTCCTTCAGTATCTATTAACTCATTTTATTATAAATGATATCATTTTTATTACAAAGGATTATCAACCGTAGTTTTTAAAATTAACCAGACAGGTGCTTCGACTGGTCGAACCTGTCAAAATTGGATAAGCCGGTCCGGTTTAGTAATCGGATTGTCAATGCAAAAAATCGATCACACCCATTCAAAACACGACCATTTTATGAAGTGATGAATCATTTTCAAAGGACCCAGAAGATTCAAATAGAAAAATGAAATAAAGATTTCTATCTTTAGTTAAAGGGTAATAGACAAAAATCGGCCCATGAGTATAGGTTATATACAAATACACTCCTCGTATTTGGGGATATACAAATATCCCCTGTTAGAGTTTAAAGATAACGGTGCACTAACGGATGGGGTGGGGTGAAGTGAAAAATTCCCTTGAAAATTAAAGAAATTACCCCACCATAAAGCCATTTCCTTCCTTCTACTCCTCATTTCCTAACCCTAACCACCAACCTTATCTATCCATATCTCTCTCTTCCTCCTCCTTGCTTCCATCGACACCATCTCCATCACCACCTCCTACCCTCTGTCGCTCTGCCCACCACCACCATTAAAAGAATCCAACGTCACCATCCCAAGAAGAAGAAGATAGAGGAAGAGGAGCAGCCGCCACTGAACTTCACCGGCGGCTGCAAGTGAACACAGACCAACCCAAAATGTTTCATCCAATATGTTTGTTTTTCACCCTTCTTTCTTACTTATCTCTGACCTTGACAGAACCATTGTGAAATCTCTGACATTTGTCTGGTTTATTCACGGCTCAGAACAAGACAGCCCCGAACAGGGTTGCCCAAAACCAAGTGACCTCCCAAAATTCTCATACCTTCAAGGGTCATAGTGGATTCGCTCCAGGGGAAGACGAAGGTGTTGGTTTGGAAGTTCCACGTCTCAGCAAGATCAATTACCAAAAAAATTCTTCTGATGATTGGGTATGTGGAAGACGAGATAGCTTCAAAAATTCCAGCTTTTTTTCCAAATAAGAACGTATTTTCGGATTCATTGATGACCCCACGAAGCCCAAATCTCTAGCCTCAATCTCCGACAACTGAACTTGACCTTTAAATGGATGTTCTTCTACAACCGGAAATGATGCGAATCGAGGGGAGATGATATGGAGGTGGGTTTTCGATGGATGCGGATGAGGACGGCTTGAGGAATGAGCTGTCTCTGCTTACCGACTGCGACCACTCCCTATGTCAGTTCAAATTCCTGCTTCATGTGAGTTTCTTCTACCCAACCCATTTCACTAAGATCTCAAAAAAATTACAAAGAAGAAGGGAAAATTTAGCGAAATGGGTTGGGTAGAAGAAACTCAAATGAAGAAGGAATTAGGACATAGAAAGGGATAGGTTGTAGTCGGCTGAGACGGCTCATTTCCTCAAGCCCTCCTCCTATGAATCCATAGGAAACTCACCTCCATATCCACTGCCCTAAATCCGCACCATTTTCGGCAGAAAAGAACCTCCATTTAAAGGTCAAGTCCAGTGGTCGGAGGTTCAGGCTAGAGATGTGGGCTTCCTGGGTTCATCAATTAATCCGAAAATACCGTCCAATTTGGAAAAAAGTTGGGATTTTTGAAGCTATCTTGTCTTTGACATACCCAATCATCAGAAGAAAAAATTTGGTAATTGATCTTGCTGAGAGGTGGAACTTCGAAACCAACACCCTCGTCTTCCGATGGGGCGAAGCCACTTTGACCCTCGAAGATATGAGAAATTTGGAGGTTACTCTGTTCTGGGCTACCCTGTTCGGGGCTGCCTTGTTCTGAGCCATGAAGAAACCAGACAAATGTCAGAGATTTCACAATGGTTCTACCCAGGTCAGAGAGAAGTGAGAAATAAGGGTGAAAACAGACAAATTGAATGAAACATTTCATGGGTTGGTCTGTATTCACTTGCCGCTGCCAATGATGTCGGCGGCGGAGGATCTTCTTCTTCCATCTTCTTCTTCTTGGGACGGTGACGTTGGACTCTCTCGATGGTGGTGGTGGGCAGAGCGACAGAGGGTTGGAGTTGGTGATGGAGATGGTGTCAATGCAAGCAAGGAGGAGGAAGAGAATGTATGTTGAAGAGGAGGAAAAGAGAGGGGGGGAGATATAAGGTTGGTGGCTAGGGTTAGGAAATGAGGAGGAGAATGAAGGAAATGGCTTTATAGTGGGGTAATTTCTTTACATTCTAAGGGTATTTTTAACTATTTCTCCCTCCTTTAGTGCACCGTTATCTTTTAGCTCTAACATGGGGTATTTGTGTATCCCCAAACACGAGGGATGTATATGTATATAACCCATACTCAAAGGGTGTTTTTGTCTCTTACCCACAAAATAAACACAAATAACGGAAAAATAGTCATTAAAAATTCATATTGAACCCCCTACTAACTAACATTAAGAGAAGTGTGGTAGTTGTTGTCCAACGTTCGTCCATTGATAGGGGCATATTTGTCTCTAAGGGGGGGTATTTTTATATGCCCAAGCACGAGGGGTGTATTTGTATAAAACCCATACTGAATGGGTGATTTTTTTCTTTTATCCTTTATTAAAATATAGCTTTCTTTCCTCTACAGAGACGAACCAACAAGAGTTTACCGGTAAATGAAATCTCCACAGGGAGGAAAATCGACACCAGATGTCCGATCAGCAGCCAAGAGGAGTAAACCGAGTGCAATAATTTCTTGCAATGTTCATCTCGAAACAAATCTAGAAACGCCTACAAGGAACCACCCACCTACAAAACAGATCGGAAGATTTGACATTTTAATTACACAAAAGTTCAGGGAAATATCACGAAAAAGGAAAGAGAAGAAGTTTGCATCATCTTGGGGGCTAATATGGAAAAATACAAACAAAACTATGTTCGAATAAACACTAAATCTGCAGTTGACACGAGGAGAGTCTTATCTAAGTGTAATTTGGCAAACACTGAATTAGATCTGGGACACCTGGTTCATAGTTGTGCTCCAACGAACAATACATGGTGAAAAATACCCTCCGAATTGACATGGGTACGACATGGGACAACTAAAGAAGGAATAACGTGATGGGGATAGTAGTCTGGAGCGACGAATGTGGTTTCATCGCCGATAAAAAAATGTAGCGCCATCCTTCAATCAACGAAAAAAGAAGCTAAAACCGCATCCCTGAAAGAAGGCATAGATATCGTCATATAAATGAGTCGTTAGAGAGTCGTACTTGAGAATCACAACCTCAATCCGGTGAGGGAAATGAACCGAAGAAGAGAAAGAGGTGCAATGGGTAGTGAATTTCTCGGAAAGTTGAAGAAAACTCGAGTTTTGCGTTGCAGCTAAAACGTATTAAAAACAATGTAGTGCGGTATGAATGCGGCGCACTAACCGGTGTGCTCATTTATTTATCAGGCAAGTACTTCTAGGGTATGGTACAGAAAAGAGCAACATTGGACTTCCTCAGTATTGAACAGTGACTTTATCGGCCCACTGGCCCATCTATAATAACTATTGCGACTTCTCCTCAAAAAAGTGTGATATATTATCTTAGACTGATAGTGATACTTGGGCAAGAAATAACCTAATATCAATAATATCCGTGCTCATTTGATAGTTGCAAAATCATTAAGGGATAGAAATGTCATTTTCTATTTAAGTCTATACCCTAAATTTTTATTATCAACAATAGAAGCTGATTGAGATGTAATAACTCTTTCAGTACCTAAGAAGGAACATTTTTCTCTAGAGAGGAAAACGGAGAGAAACCCTAACCCTAGCCACCATGACCAGCAACGATCAAGAAAGCCGGCGTTTCTCACAGCGCACAGAGGAAGAGGAAGAAGTTGTGGTAACCTTCGATAAGGAGTACTGCGAGAAAGCTGTAAAGGACTTCACCAACTGCCTGATTGGAAAGTTCTTGGGGGTGAATCCCATACGGGGTTGGGAGATGATACAATTCTTCCAAAGGATCTAGATAGACGGCGACAAGGTCAGCTTCTTCGAAGTCAAGCCTAACACCTACATCATTCGATTCCCATCAGAAATCTGCCGCAAGAGGATTGCAGGGGGGGACCGTGGTCATACGAGGGCCAAATACTCGTCCTCAAACAATGGGAGATTGGTTCGGACGTCGAGTCTGTGACCTTTAACAATGTGGATGTATGGATCCAAGTACTTCAACTTCCAATACACCTGGTCAAGGAGGAGTCAGGCGTTAGAGCGGTCGGAGCAATTGGAGAGGTGTTGGCTTCCGATCCCAAACCCTATTATGACGAGATCTCAAACTACATCCGCGTAAGGGAAAGGATCAACTGCGAAAAGCCATTAAGGAGAGGCGTGTACGTCAATACGGATCAAGGGAAACTTTGGCTCGACTTTCGCTACGAACGCATCCCACGAGTATGCTGCTGGTGTGGGAGTCTAAATCACCCTAGTGGCAATTGTGAGACCAGACAGCAAAAGTTGCAGGAAGGGGAAGATCCGGAGTACGGCAACTGGCTCCTGTTCCAACCCCCACCCAAGAAAAAGGAGAAAAGAACGCAACGCAGAGAGCAAAGGGAGAATATGACCAAGATAGAGAAGGGGGAGAAGCCAACTGAGAATGAAACACCTCGATCTCAGAAGGCAGACGACCCACTAGGGGATACGACAGCACCATCCGAAGCCCAGATGGACACAACTAATGACGAGGATACACAATTACCGGCAGAGAAGGAGGCACAAGGGGGGACGGAGCAAAACAGTGACACAGGACACGAAGCCATGGATGGAAAATCTAACGGCGTCGCTACTGGGGAGGACAAAGGGAGTTCGGAGAAACAAGGGGTCTCCTCTCTGATCAACCAGATCGAAAGGACGGACACCCAAAGTCGTAAGGAGGGAGCTGCTGGCAATCCAAAGCTGAGTGTCAACACCAACCTGAATTGGAAGGAGGCAGCACGTATGGCGATGCAAGCCAAAAACAGAGCCCCATCATCCCCAAAACGCAAGATAGGCGACAATTTCACCCTTAGCCCCCCTCCAAGCACGGACAGCAGCTCGAAGGGAGGAGTGAAAAGTCGTGCCATCAACTTGGAGAAGAAACTCATAGCAGCATCAAAAAACAAAGGGGATGAAAGCTCCCCTAAACTCCAAATTGCAACAACGGCGGCGCCTGGGTCCCAGGGCCGCCGAGCACAATGAATCTGTTAAGCTGGAACGTACGTGGGTTGGGGAAACCACGTGCGGTCCGAGCTTTGAAGGAGCAGTTGAGGCTCCTATCCCCGAACATCGTTTTCCTCATGGAGACGAAACTCAACAACAGAGAGATGGAGAAAGTTCAAAATGCGGTGAAGTATGCAAATGGGGTTTACAGAGAAGCGAGAGATAGAAAGGGAGGGTTAGCACTACTTTGGGATTCCAAAGTTAAAGTCAAGTTCACCAAGTTCTCAGACTATCACATCGATGCTCTAGTAGAGGAAGAAGACGGCTTCGAATGGAAGTTAACGGGTTTTTATGGAGACCCCGTACGGGAGCAACGGCACAACTCTTGGGAACTACTCAGGAGAATTGCCCCAAAAGATGGATTGTCGTGGTGCATATGCGGCGATTTCAATGAGATCAGATCACATTTAGAGAAAGAAGGAAGAAGGGAGAGACTTTATAGCCAAATGCAAGCCTTCAACAATGTTCTACAGGAACTGGGCCTTGTAGATCTCGGATTTGCTGGTCCCGAGTTTACATGGTCAAATAATCAAGAAGAAGAGACGCACATCAAGGTGAGATTGGATAGGGTGGTAGCCACAGTTAATAGGCTAACTAAGTTCCCGGGCTCTCGGGTTACCCATCACACCGGGCTTCGATCTGACCACAGACCGGTCACGGTGGAATGGGGTGGAGGAAACGGTAAAAGACGTAGAAGACGGAGATTCCACTTTGAAAAAATGTGGAACCTACATGAAGGATTTAAGGATCTAGTCGAAGGCTGCTGGGGGAATAGTGAAAGGGACCTACCGGGAAAGTTGAGTACGATGGCAGCAAAGTGCACCGTGTGGAACAAAGTAACGTTTGGGAGTATTAAAAACCAAGTCCAGAAACTTCAAGAGCGTAAAGAGATACTAGAGAATGTAGCCCAAACAGCTGCAGTGCGCCATGAGTTGGACCAGATCACAGAGGCCTATGACGAAGTCCTCAGAAAGGAGGAAATAATGTGGGCTCAACGAGCCAAAACAAATTGGTTAAAGCACGGAGACCGCAATACTAAATTCTTCCACCAACGAGCATCGGTTAGAAAGGCGAGGAACGGATTTAAAGGAATTGAAACAGAGGAAGGAAGATGGACAGAAGCGGAGGAGGAAGTAACGAAATGCTTAGAGAGGCACTTCGGTAACATCCTTGCCTCGGACAACCCATCTCAGCAAGATATCGCCACCATGATGGAAAAGGTTAGTACGAGTATTGATTATGAATCGGCTACTAGTCTGGATTTGCCCTTTACAGCGAAAGAAATTTATGAGGCTCTCATTAGCATGCACCCGGACAAAGCTCCGGGCAAAGACGGATTTTCAGCAGGTTTTTTCCAAAAGCATTGGGTGAGCGTGGGAAAGGATGTTACAGACACATGCTTGAAAGTTCTAAATGAAGGAGCAGACTTAGGCAGTTTTAACCACACTATTATTGCCCTAATCCCAAAAACTAAACAACCGAGGAAACCGGTGGATTACAGGCCTATTAGCCTTTGCTCAGTTATTTACAAAGTGGTTGCTAAATCAGTAGCCAATCGCATTAAAAGAGTACTAAATCAGGTTGTGTCAGACAACCAATCGGCTTTTATCCCCGGCAGACTGATCACAGACAATATTCTGACAGCTTTTGAGGTCATTCACACTCTTAAAACGAGGAAGAAAGGGAAAAAAGGGGCACTAGCACTCAAGGTGGACATGTCGAAAGCATACGACCGAGTAGAGTGGCCTTTTCTCAAGGAAACTCTACTCAAGATGGGCTTCGGTACCAGAATTACGTCGATTATTATGCACTGTGTAACTACGGTGGAATACGAGTTTGTCCGTGATGGCTCCCTCACAGGGAAGATAATCCCAGGAAGGGGTTTGAGGCAAGGGTGTCCTCTATCACCTTACCTCTTTGTGCTATGCTCAGAAGTACTATCGAGTGCTATTACGTCCGCCATACAGTCTAAATAACTGACGGGCGTAACAGCATCTCGGGGAGGACCAGTGGTCTCCCACCTATTTTTTGCTGACGATTCAATTTTTTTTTACAGGCTACAACGAAGGAAATTATACAATTACAACAAATTTTGACGAGCTATTGTAAAGCTTCGGGGCAGCTGATAAATTTCGACAAATCGGCAGTTGTGTTCTCCCCCAATGTGCCATCGGAGAGGAAGGAGGAAATCAAAAGCTTATGCGGTGTACCTGAAACAGAGAAACACGAGAAGTACCTTGGATTACCAACGACGATTGGCAGGCAAAAAGTTACTACATTCTATTACCTACTGGATAGAATAGACAGTAAACTCAAAGGGTGGAAAGAAAAAGCACTCTCGATAGGTGGCAAAGAGGTACTAATTAAAGCAGTGGCTAACGCAGTTCCAAGCTACGCGATGTCATGCTTCAGATTGCCAGATGGTATATGCAACAAGATAGAGAGCAAAATTCGACAATTTTGGTGGAGCAATTCAAAGAAAGACAGAGGGATATGCTGGCTGGCATGGAATAAAATGCAGAAACCGATGGAGAAGGGGGGATTGGCTTTCAGGGATTTCAAAATCTTCAACCAAGCAATGCTAGCAAAGCAAGCGTGGAGAATTTATGATAACCCCAACTCGCTGGTAAGTAAATTACTGAAAGCTAAATACTTCAACAACTGTAATTTTTTGGAAGCCAAAGAAGGGAACGCACCAAGTTTCGCCTGGAGAAGCATCATCTTCGGAAGACAACTGCTGTTGAAAGGTTTGAGGTGGCAAATTGGAGATGGGAAACAAGCGGACATGATATCCCCCTGGTTATGCAGGAAACCAACATTTAAAATCGTTACCGACAATAGTATGCTCAACACTATGAAGGTCGCTGAATTTATCGATGAAAGTACTAAGCAATGGAATGAGGAGAAATTGAGAAAGTACCTGACATATGTAGATATACAGGAGATTATGCAAACACGCATCCCAGAAAATCAAGCCAGCGACACAATCAGATGGCACTATACGGACAACGGAATCTACTCAGTCAGATCTGGGTACTGGCTAGGCATGGACATCAAAACAAAACAAGAAGGAGGAGGAGAAAGCTCGGAACAGAAACAGGGTACCTTAACGAACTTCTGGAAACAGAAAGTAGAAAGGAAGATCAAGCATTTGGTTTGGAGAGCAGCCCAAGACATCATTCCCACGACTGACAATCTGAGACGAAGAGGGATCAAAATCGAGGACAATTGCAGCTTCTGCGGGGAAGGATCAGAGACAACTATCCACGCCCTCTTCGATTGCACGGCAGCAACAGCAATTTGGGACCTCACGAACGGCCGACGACTCCTACAAAAAACCAACACTGAAGGCTCAGAAAGAATTAAAGCAGATTTAATGCGCTTAAAAGGTACAGATCTGGTGCAGTATTGTGTTACAATATGGGGGATTTGGCAAGGGAGAAATGCAAGGATCTTCAAGAATCAAAACCCAGATCCATCCAATACAGTTCATCTAATTCAAAGAAAGATCTTAGAACAAGAAATTTGCAACAAGGAAGCACTCATCTTGGAAACCCCAAAGAGAGGACGCCCCGAACAGACGAGCTATGAGCAGTTGACCGACGAGCTCCTTCTCCACTTCGACGCGAGTTGGGACCAGGCCACCGGTAGAACCACAGTGGGCTTCATCCTCCGGTCAACGGACGGAAAATGCCTTATGGCCGGAGCAAGACCAGGACCCCGGTGCGAGAGCGCCCGGCACGCAGAAGCAGAAGCCTGCCTACAAGCGATGAAGGCCAGCCTCCAATGGCGAGCACGAAGGATTAAACTGTTGGGTGACTCTCTGCAAGTAATCACAGAGATTAACCAAGGAAGAGAAGGCAGGAGAGTGAGAGAAGAGGGAGGAGTCAAACAAACAATGAATGAGCTACTCGGCATTATCAACAAATTCGCAGATCTCGAGGAGGAAGCAGTTCCAAGGGACCGAAACGTCGTGGCACATAAATTAGCCCAACACGTGTTGGGAAACGGAACAGATGATATATGGATAGAAGAGATTCCCAGCTGGATTATTAAATGGGTAGATAAAGATGTAATCCTCCCTTTTTAATGCCCTTTTAATGAATGAATTTTCTCAAAAAAAAAAACTCTTTCAGTACCTTTCTCAAAAAAAAGTAAAAAAATCCTTCAATATCTATTAACTCATTTTATTATAAATGATATCATTTTTATTACAAAGGATTATCAACAATAGTTTTTAAAATTGACCAGACAGGTGCTTCGACTGGTCGAACCTGTCAAAATTAGATAAGTCGGTCCGGTTTAGTAATCGGATCGTCAATGCAACAAATCGATCACACCCATTCAAAACACGACCAGTTTATGAAGTGATGAATCATTTTCAAAGGACGCAGAAGATTCAAATAGAAAAATGAAATAAAGATTTCTATCTTTAGTTAAAGGGTAATAGACAAAAATCGCCCCTTGAGTATGGGTTATATACAAATACACTCCTCGTATTTGGGGATATACAAATATCCCCTGTTAGAGTTTAAAGATAACGGTGCACTAACGGATGGGGTGGGGTGAAGTGAAAAATTCCCTTGAAAATTAAAGAAATTACCCCACCATAAAGCCATTTCCTTCCTTCTACTCCTCATTTCCTAACCCTAACCACCAACCTTATCTCTCCATATCTCTCTCTTCCTCCTCCTTGCTTCCATCGACACCATCTCCATCACCACCTCCTACCCTCTGTCGCTCTGCCCACCAC
Organism: Linanthus parryae; assembly: GCA_023055425.1. NCBI lineage: Eukaryota > Viridiplantae > Streptophyta > Magnoliopsida > Ericales > Polemoniaceae > Linanthus > Linanthus parryae. The sequence goes on along the minus strand of JALGPY010000004.1, from coordinate 137,587,090 downwards.
CAACATTAAAAGAATCCAACGTCACCATCCCCAGAAGAAGAAGATAGAGGAAGAGGGGCAGCCTCCACCGAACTTCACCGGCGACTTCCAGTGAACACAGACCAACCCAAAATGTTTCATCCAATATGTTTGTTTTTCACCCTTCTTTCTTACTTATCTCTGACCTTGACAGAACCATTGTGAAATCTCTGACATTTGTCTGGTTTATTCATGGCTCAGAACAGGACCGCCCCGAACAGGGTTGCCCAAAACAAAGTAACCACCCAAAATTCTCATACCTTCAAGGATCATAGTGGATTCGCTCCAGCAGAAGACGAAGGTGTTGGTTTGGAAGTTCCACGTCTCAGCAAGATCAATTACCAAAAAATTTCTTCTGATGATTGGGTATGTGGAAGACGAGATAGCTTCAAAAATTCCAGCTCTTTTCCAGTAAGAACGTATTTTCGGATTAAATGATGAACCCACGAAGCCCAAATCTCTAGCCTCAATCTCCGACCACTGAACTTGACCTTTAAATGGAGGTTCTTCTACTACCGGAAATGATGCGAATCGAGGGGAGATGATATGGAGGTGGGTTTTCGATGGATGCAGATGAGGACGGCTTGAGGAATGAGCTGTCTCTGCTTACCGACTGCGACCACTCCCTCTCTCAGTTCAAATGCCTGCTTCATGTGAGTTTCTTCTACCCAACCCATTTCACTAAGATCTCAAAAAAATTACAAAGAAAAGGGAAAATTTAGTGAAATGGGTTGGGTAGAAGAAATTCAAATGAAGAAGGAATTAGGACAGAGAAAGGGATAGGTTGTAGTCGGCTGAGACGGCTCATTTCCTCAAGCCCTCCTCCTATGAATCCATAGGAAACTCACCTCCATATCCACTCCCCTAAATTCGCACCATTTTCGGCAGCAAAGAACCTCCATTTAAAGGTCAAGTCCAGTGGTCGGAGGTTCAGGCTAGAGATGTGGGCTTTATGGGTTCATCAATTAATCCGAAAATACCGTCCAATTTGGAAAAAAGTTGGGATTTTTGAAGCTATCTTGTCTTCGACATACCCAATCATCATAAGAAAAAATTTGGTAATTGATCTTGCTGAGAGGTGGAACTTCGAAACCAACACCCTCGTCTTCCGATGGGGCGAAGCCACTTTGACCCTCGAAGATATGAGAAATTTAGAGGTTACTCTGTTCTGTGCTACCCTGTTCGGGGCTGCCTTGTTCTGAGCCATGAAGAAACCAGACAAATGTCGGAGATTTCACAATGGTTCTACCCAGATCAGAGAGAAGTGAGAAATCAGGGTGAAAACAGACAAATTGGATGAAACATTTCATGGGTTGGTCTGTGTTCACTTGCCGCTGCCGGTGATGTCGGCGGCGGAGGATCCTCTTCCTCCATCTTCTTCTTCTTGGGACGGTGACGTTGGACTCTCTCGATGGTGGTGGAGGGAAGAGAGACAGAGGGTTGGAGTTGGTGATGACGATGGTGTCAATGCAAGCAAGGAGGAGGAAGAGAATGTATGCTGAAGAGGAGGAAAAGATAGGGGGAAGATATAAGGTTTGTGGCTAGGGTAAGGAAATGAGGAGGAGAATGAAGGAAATGGCTTTATAGTGGGGTAATTATTTTACATTCCAAGGGTATTTTTAACTATTTCTCCCTCCTCTAGTGTACCGTTATCTTTTAACTTAAACATGGGGTATTTGTGTATCCCCAAACACGAGGGATGTATATGTATATAACCCATACTCAAGGGGTGTTTTTGTCTCTTACCCACAAAATAAACACAAATAACGGCAAAATAGTCTTTAAAAAGTCATATTGAACCACCTACTAACATTAACAGAAGTGTGGTAGTTGTTGTCCAACGTTCGTCCATTGATGGGGGCATTTTTGTCTCTAAGGGGGGTATTTTTATATGCCCAAACACGAGGGGTGTATTTGTATAAAACCCATACTGAATGGGTGATTTTTTTCTTCTATCCTTAATTAAAATATAGCTTTCTTTCCTCTACAGAGACGAACCAACAAGAGTTTACCCGTAAATGAAATCTCCACATGGAGGAAAATCGACACCAGATGTCCGATCAGCAGCCAAGAGGAGTAAACCGAGAGCAATAATTTCTTGCAATGTTCATCTCGAGACAAATCTAGAAACGCCTACAAGGAACCACCCACCTACAAAACAGATCGGAAGATTTGTCATTTTAAATACACAAAAGTTCAGGGAAATATCACGAAAAAGGAAAGAGAATAAGTTTGCATCATCTTGGGAGCTAATATGGAAAAATACAAACAAAACTATGTTCGAATAAACACTAAATCTGCAGTTGACACGAGGAGAGTCATATCTAAGTGTAATTTGGCAAACACCGAATTAGATCTGGGATACCTGGTTCAGAGTTGTGCTCCAGCGAACAATTCATGGTGAAAAATAACCTCCGAATAGACATGGGTACGACATGGGACAACCAAAGAAGGAATAACGTGATGGGGATAGTAGTCTTGAGCGACGAATGTGGTTTCATCGCCGATAAAAAAATGTAGCGCCATCCTTCAATCAAAGAAAAAAGAAGCTAAAACCGCATCCCTGAAAGAAGGCATAGATATCGTCATATAAAATGAGTCGTTAGAGAGTCGTACTTGAGAATCACAACCTCAATCCGGTGAGGGAAATGAACCGAAGAAGAGAAAGAGGTGCAATGGCTAGTGAATTTCTCGGAAAGTTGAAGAAAACTCGAGTTTTGCGTTGCAGCTAAAACGTATTAAAAACAATGTAGTGCGGTATGAATGCGGCGCACTAACCGGTGTGCTCATTTATTTATCAGGCAAGTACTTCTAGGGTATGGTACAGAAAAGAGCAACATTGGGCTTCCTCAGTATTGAACAGTGATTTTATCGGCCCACTGGCCCATCTATAATAGCTACTGCGACTTCTCCTCAAAAAAGTGTGATATATTATCTTAGACTGATAGTGATCCTTGGGCAAGAAATAACCTAATATCAATAATATCCGTACTCATTTGATAGTTGCAAAATCATTAAGGGATAGAAATGTCATTTTCTATTTAAGTGTATACCCTAAATTTTTATTATCAACAATAGAAGCTGATTGAGATGTAATAACTCTTTCAGTACCTTTCTCAAAAAAAAGTAAAAAACTCCTTCAGTATCTATTAACTCATTTTATTATAAATGATATCATTTTTATTACAAAGGATTATCAACAATAGTTTTTAAAATTGACCAGACAGGTGCTTCGAATGGTCTAACCTGTCAAAATTAGATAAGCCGGTCCGGTTTAGTAATCGGATCGTCAATGCAACAAATCGATCACACCTAGTCAAAACACGACCGGTTTATGAAGTGATGAATCATTTTCAAAGGACGCAGAAGATTCAAATAGAAAAATGAAATAAAGATTTCTATCTATAGTTAAAGGGTAATAGACAAAAATCGCCCCTTGAGTATGGGTTATATACAAATACACTCCTCGTATTTGGGGATATACAAATATCCCCTGTTAGAGTTTAAAGATAACGGTGCACTAACGGATGGGGTGAGGTGAAGTGAAAAATTCCCTTGAAAATTAAAGAAATTAGCCCACCATAAAGCCATTTCCTTCCTTCTACTCCTCATTTCCTAACCCTAACCACCAACCTTATCTCTTCTCATATCTCTCTCTTCCTCCTCCTTGCTTCCATCGACACCATCTCCATCACCACCTCCTACCCTCTGTCGCTCTGCCCACCACCACCATTAAAAGAATCTAACGTCACCATCCCAAGAAGAAGAAGATAGAGGAAGAGGAACAGCCGCCACCGACTTCACCGGCGGCTGCAAGTGAACACAGAGCAACCATTGTGAAATCTCTGACATTTGTCTGGTTTATTCATGGCTCAGAACAGGACAGCCCCGAACAGGGTTGCCCAAAACAAAGTAACCTCCCAAAATTCTCACACCTTCAAGGGTCATAGTGGATTCGCTCCAGCGGAAGACGAAGGTGTTGGTTTGGAAGTTCCACGTCTCAGCAAGATCAATTACCAAAAAAATTCTTCTGATGATTGGGTATGTGGAAGACAAGATAGCTTCAAAAATCCCAGCTTTTTTCCAAATAAGATCGTATTTTCGGATTAATTGATGAACCCACGAAGCCCAAATCTCTAGCCTCAATCTCCGACCACTGAACTTGACCTTTAAATGGAGGTTCTTTGCTACCGAAAATGATGCGAATCGAGGGGAGATGATACGGAGGTGGGTTTTTGATGGATGCAGAGGAGGAGGGCTTGAGGAATAAGTTGTCTCTGCTTACCGACTGCGACCTCTCCCTCTCTCGGTCTCAATTCCTACTTCATGCGAGTTTCTTCTACCCAACCCATTTCACCAAGATCTCAAAAAAAATTACATATAACAAAGGAAACTTTAGTGAAATGGGTTGGGTAGAAGAAACTTACATGAAGCAGGAATTGAGACGGAGAGAGGGAGAGGCCGCAGTCGGCAGAGAAAGCTCATTTCCTCAAGCCCTTCTCCTCTGCTACCATTGGAAACCCACATCCATATCCTCTCCCCTCAATTCTCACCATTTCCGGCAGAAAAAAACCTACATTTAAAGGTCAAGTTCAGTGGACAGAGATTTAAGCTAGAGGTGGGCTTTATGGGTTCATCAATTAATCCGACAATACCGTCCAATTTGGGGAAAAACTGGGATTTTTAAAGCTATCTTGTCTTCGACATACCCAATCATCAGAAGAAAAATTTGGTAATTGATCTTGCTGAGAGGTGGAACTTCGAAACCAACATCTTCGTCTTCCGATGGGTCGAATCCACTCTGACCCATAAAGATATTAGAATTTTCGGAGGTTACTCTATTCTGGGCTACCCTGTTCGGGGCTGCCCTTTTCAGAGCCATGAAGAAACCAGACAAATGTCTGGGATTTCACAATGGTTCTTCCTAGGTCATAGAGAAGTAAAAAATTAGGGTGAAAACAGACAAATTGGATGAAACATATCATGGGTTGTCGGTGTTCACTTGCAGCCGCCGGTGATGTCGGCGGCGCGGATCCTCTTCCTCCATCTTCTTCTTCTTGGGGCGATGACATTGGATATTCTCGATGGGGTGGAGGGAAGAGAGATTGAGGGTTGGAGTTGATAACGGAGATGGTGTCGATGGAAGCAAGGAGGCGGAAGAGAATGTATGTTGAAGAGAGAGAGAGAGACAGACAGAGAGACAGAGAGAGATAAGGTTGGTGGCTAGGGTTCGGAAATGAGGAGGAGAATGAAGGAAATTGCTTTATAGTGGGGTAATTTCTTTAAATTCCAGGGGTATTTTTGACTCCCCCCCCCCCCCCCCCTATGTTAGTGCACTGTTATCTTTTAACTATGACAGGGGTATTTGTATATCCCCAAACACAAGGGTGTATTTGTATATAACTCATACTCAAGGGTGGTTTTTGTCCTTTACCCACAAATTAAACACAAAAACACAAATAAGGGCAAAATAGTCATTAAAAATGCATATTGCGCCCCCTACTAACTGACATTAACAGAAGCGTGGTAGTTGGCCAACGTCCGTCCACTGACAAGGTGCTTTTTGTCTCTAAAGGGGGAGGGGGTTATTTGTATATCCCCAAGCATAAGGGGGTGTATTTGTATAAAACACATACTCATGGGGTGATTTTTTCCTTTTACCCTTAATTAACATATAGCTTTCATTCCTCTATAGAAACAAATCAACAAGAGTTTACCGGTAAAATGAAATCTCCACAAAAGATGAAGGAAAATCGACACCAGAGTACGATCTGCAGCCAAGAGGAATAAACCGAGAATAATAATTTCTTGCGATGTTCATCTCAAAACAGATCTAGAAACGCCTACAAGGAACAGCCCACCTTCAAACCGATCGGAAGATTTTGACATTTGAATGACATAGATGTTCAGGGAAATATCACAAAAAGGAAAGAGAAGAAGTTTCCATAATCTTGGGGGCTAATATGGAAAAATACAAACAAATTTATGTTCCAATAGAAACAAAATCTGCAGTTGACATGAAGAGAGTCTTATCTTAGTGTAATTCGGCAATCATTGAAGTAGATCCGGGATACCTGGCTCAGAGTTGTGCTCAGTTCATGGTGAAAAATACCCTCCACATAGACATGAATGCGGCATGGGACAACCAAAGAAGGAATAACTTGATGGGGATAGTAGTCTGTAGCGAAGTATGTGGCTCCAATAAAAGTGTAGCGCTATCCTTCGATCAACGAAAAAAGAAGCTAAAACCGCATCCCTAAAAGAAGGCATAAATCTCGACATATAAATGAGTGTCTGAAGAGTAGTAATTGAGAATCAAAACCTCCTTCCGGTGAGGGACATGAACCGAAGAAGAGAAAGAGTTGCAATGGATAGTGACTTCTCGGAAAGTTGAAGAATACTCGAGTTTTGCGTTGCAGTTACAACGTATTAAAATCACAGTAGTGCAGTATGACTGCGACGCACTAACCGGTGTGCCCATCTATTTATCAGGCGAATACATCTATGGTATGGCACTGAAAAGAGTCACATTGGGCTTCCTCAGTATTCAACAGTGATTTTTTTGGCCCACTGGCCCATCAATAATAGCGATTGCGACTTTTCCTCAAAAAATTGTGCTATATTCTCTTGGACTGATAGTGATATTTGCAAGAAATAATGTAATATCAATAATATTCGTACTCATTTGATAGATGAAAATATGGGATAGAAATGTCATATTCTATTTAAGTGTATACCCCAAATTTTTATTATAAACAATAGAAGCTCATTGAGAAGTAATAACTCTTTCAGTACCTTTCTAAAAAAATGCTCTTTCAGTACCTATTGACTCGTTTTAATTACAAAGAATATCATTTTTATTACAAAGGATTATTAACAAAAGTAATGATAAGTAGCCCACTCCCGTAACCAGAACGATAGCCCGCATGTGACGTGGCATGCCACATCAACAAATTTATGAAGGAAAAGAAAAAAAAAAATAACAAGAAAATACAAGAAATCAAACAAATCAGAATGAAAAAGGCATGTAATTAAAAACAAACGAAAAAATAATAATGTTTTTCTCATTTTTCTCTCACAATGTGTTGATGTGGCATGCCATGTCACATTCGGGCTACCGTTCTGCTATCCACGATTAGTGTCAGCGGTTGTGTCTCAACCTCAAGCCCAAGTCCATGTCGCGCGCGGTTTTATATGGGCTTTGTCTAGTGGGCTTAAGCTAACATAGTTTCTCCTTCTATTGGGCTATCAAACACATAACCCACCTTAATAGTAATAAAGGGAAGTAGAGAAGAAGAAAGTGGCAATGTGAAACAAATTAAAACATGAGTTTTTGAAGAACATCTAACAGGAGAATGAAATGAAGAGTGACATCTTTAATTAAAAAGTAACTTGCTTTCCTATGGAGACGAATAAACAAGAGCTTACCGGTGAAATGAAATCTTTGCAAAAGAGGAAAGAAAATTGACATCAAATGTCCGACCTGCAGCCAAAAGAGTATATTGGGAGCTATAATTTCTTATAATGACCCATCACCATAACATATCTAGAAACGCCTGCAAGGAACCGCCCACCTACAAAGCAGATCGGAAGATTTGAGCATATAACATCAGAAAATCTTCAAGGGAATATCACAAAAAGAAAAGAGAAGAAGTTTACATCCTCTTGTGGCTTATCCGAGTTCAAGTCAGAAGTCAGCATAGTAGATCTGGGATACCTAGCACAAAGTTGTGCTCCGGCGAACATCGCAAGCTAAAAAAAAGACCTCCACGTTATTTAAAGATAAACGTGGATGCGACATGGGACAACCAGATAAGGAATTGAAGGAACCCTCGGGATAGTCGTCCCGAGCGACGAATGTGTCTTCATAGTCGGTAAAAGTCTAGCGATGTTGTTCGGTCCATGAGAAATGAAACTGAAACCACATCTCTAAAAGAAGGCATAGATCTCGCCATATAAATGAGTCTTCAGAGAGTGGTAATTGAGAGTGACAACCTCAATCTGGTGAGAGAAATGAATCGAGAAAGAAAAAGTGGTGCCAGGGGTAATGACTTCTCAGAAAGTATAAGAATACTCGAGTTTTGCGTTGAGTAGCTAAAACGTATTAAAAACACAATAGTGCGGTATGTCTGCGGCGCACTAGCAAATGTGCCCATTTATTTGTCAGGCATGTACTTCTAGGGTATGGTACAAAAAGAGCCACCTTGGGCGTTCTAAGTATTGAGTAGTCATTTTATTGGCCCACTGGCCCATCAGTATTAGCCTTTGTGACTTCGCCTAAAAAAAGTCTTATGTCTTGTGACATTACTTTGTGGAAGAAATTATAACAATATCCTTACTCATTTGATAGTTGCAGAATTTTCCCTAAAAAAAAGGTTGCAGAATTATTAAGCTGAACGAGATGTAATAACACTTCATTACTTATTAACTCATTCTTGTTAAAAATAATAATTTTTCACATTTAGTGATTTCTACAATAGTTTTCAAAACTTGACCAGACATGTGCTTCAACTGGTCAAACCTGTCAAAATTAGCTTAACCGGTCCAATTTGGCCATCAGATAGTCAATGCAATAAATCGATCACACTCAATCAAATAGGACAGGTTTACGGCCAACCTGGTTAACCAAGCGGGTTAAAACCAACCGGTTTTCATAATTTTTAGGCTTAATTACTTAATGCATACTCTTAGTATACCGAAACTAACACATTACAACCCCCACTTCTACAATAGGCTTTTCCCATCCCCCATTTGCTAAAAATCCTACTTGTTGAAACTGGTAAAAAAATTCGTCCAATACTTAACGGAGTTTTCCGTTAGTTGACACAAAAGTCCTTTTCTATGGAGGGTAAAATAGTCCACTCCCTAAAATAAGAACACCGCCTTGAACCGCCTCTAGAAATCCGAATTCCGGCAAGTTGGATTTCCACCTCCACATCACCGAGGACCAAACACCAAACACAGATTCACTCCAACCGACCTCAATCCACATGGATTAAACCTAAATAACAGTATTGCTCTGTTCATAGGCCAAAAGCACCATTGTCTTCAACTTCATCTTCCCTCGAATCCAGCAGCGCCGCCCTCCAACCTTGAGAAGCTTACACCTTGTCGCAATTTACAAATAGAACAAAGCCCAAAATAATCAAATATATGAATCTCATAAAGACACAGAACTTCACAAGAAACCCATAAAAATCCAAATCAAAATTTCCCAAAAACAGAGTAGCAGTATCTAATTCTTCAAGGACCATCCCTGAAACAACCAATCGAAAAAACAATCCCAAGCAGACGAAATCAAACGACTGGTTCTCACCCAAGAAAAGACAAAGCACAACCCTATACCCGACATAGAATTCTACGCAGACCCATCGAGTTCATCTCCACCCTCACCATTCGTACAAAACCCAGTTGAGCCGTGTTTGGCGATTCATGTCTGGATGGCCAACAGAGAGAGAGAGAGAGAGAGAGACGGCATATATGGATGAAACGAAGAGACGGGAGAAAACTGGGTTCATCTTATCTTTTCTTTTTCTTTTTCTTTTGTTTTTGCAAAGAATGTGTTCATCTATTATTTTCTATTTTTTTTATATGTTTCCAGTTTTTTATTTACTTTTTTGTTTATTAACTATTAAGTATTGCCACATTTACCCTCCACACGTGGATGTTGTTGGGATGGATTTTTTATCAGTTTCAACAAGTAGGATTTTTAGCAAATGGGGGGTGGAAAAAGCCTATTCTAGAAGTGGAGGTTGCAATGTGTTAGTTTCAGTATACTGGAAGTATGCATTAAGTAATTAAGCCTATATTAAATATATATAATAGAGGCTTATGGAATCAAAAAAGACACCAAAGGATCAACTGATAGCCTGCAACAATTAAGCAACATTCAGAGCAAGAATGGCAACCAAAACACAAATTGTTCAATTCTCAACTTGATTCACACTTCTATAATCACCTTACTAATCCGGAACCAAACAGAAAACCAACACCAAGGTTTCATAATTGAAAATTTGCTTATGCATGATTCAAGACCGAATGCCAATGTATGTAAATTAATTATGCCTTACTGAGAGCATGAATAGCTTGTCCTCGGTACGAAGGATAGTCACGGAGCAATTTTATCAACTGGTCTATGGAGAGGGAGGATAAGTTAAGTGGAGGAGTGTTGGTAGCACTGCCACCAGAGCTGGGGGCTGAGGCTGATGCGCAGGAGGCTGGGGAGCAAATAAATAGAGATCGATCACGCTGATTTGCCATGTTTCTGGAGGAATTATGGACAGGGGAGAAGAACAGAAAATAATTTTTTTTTTTTAAAGAATGAAGAAGAAGCAGTAGGAGAAAATTAAAGGGAAGACGAGAAGGTGAGAGAGTCCAGTCCAAGAACATGGTATTTAGTTGGCTGCATGACTTCCCATTGGTACAAATCTCTCTATTTTGATGTTAGACGTTTTTGTAAATTTCTTGCACACGATCAAATCTCACAAATTTTATCAATTTATCGACCTACTCTACAATTTAATATGGTCAAATACTGGGACAAGATTCATTGTAAAATGAAAAAGAGTACTACTATACGTGATGGAAATTGGAGCATTTAATTTTCTCAAAAAAAAAATGAAGCATTTAATGATTATATTATTTTCAGGCAGAAGTCTACAAGACTACTCCGTTAACTCGCTCATAATGACACTATTGGAGTAAAATTGATTATTACGAGATAATCATGACATATTACTAGGACTTCAGTTAAATGTAATGATGGTCCAATGCAATATTTTAACGTCTAACTTAGTAATCAAGGCCTAGCGGAAAGTTGATTGGCCATTCCCCAGTTGGTATTGGGTTCAATACTGTTCAATATTCAGAGGTAGTAATTTCTAAAAAAAAAAAAAAATCAGAGGTAGCAACAATTTTTTGTTAAAAATTATGAAAACCGGTTGGCTTTAACCCGCTTGGTTAGCCAGTTGGGCCGTAAACCTGTACTGTTTGATTGGTTGTGATCGATTTATTGTATTGACGATCTGATTGCCAAATCGGACCGATTAAGCTAATTTTGACAGGTTTGACCAGTTGAAACACATGTCTGGTCAGATTTTAAAAACTATTGTAAAGATCACTAAATGTGAAAAAATATTATTTTAATAAGAATTAATTAATAAATAATAAAGTGTCATTACATCTCGTTCAGCTTAATGATTCTGCAACATTTTTTTAGGGAAAAATGCTGCAACTATCAAATGAGTAAGGATATTATTATAATTTCTTTCACAAAGTAATGTCACAAGACATAACACTTTTTTTTAGGCGAAGTCACAATGGCTATTACTGATGGGCCAGTGGGCCAATAAAATGATTACTCAATACTGAGAGCCCAAGGTGGCTCTTTTTGTACCATACCCTAGAAGTAAATGCCTGACAAATAAATGGGCACATTTGCTAGTGCGCCGCAGACATACCGTACTATTGTGTTTTCAATACGTTTTAGCTGCTCAACGCAAAACTCGAGTATTCATACACTTTCTGAGAAGTCATTACCCCTTGCACCTTTTTTTTTCGATTCATTTCTCTCACCAGATTGAGGTTGTCACTCTCAATTACCACTCTCTGAAGACTCGTTTATATGGCGAGATCTATGCCTTCTTTTAGAGATGTGGTTTCAGCTTCATTTCTCATGGACCGAACAACATCGCTAGACTTCTACCGACTATGAAGACACATTCGTCGCTTGGGATGACTATCCCGAGGGTTCCTTCAATTCCTTCTCTAGTTGTCCCATGCCGCATCCACGTTCATCTTTAAATAGCTTGGAGGTTTTTTTTTTTTATAGCTTGCGATGTTTGCCGGAGCACAACTTTGTGCTAGATATCCCAGATCTACTATGCTGACTTCTGACTTGAACTCGGATAAGCCACAAGAGGATGTAAACTTCTTCTCTTTCCTTTTAGCGATATTCCCTTGAAGATTTTTTGAAGTTATATGCTCAAATCTTCTGATCTGCTTTGTAGGTGGGCGGTTCCTTGCATGCGTTTCTAGATCCGTTGTAGTGGGGCCATTGTAAGAAATTATAGCTCCCGGTTTACTCTTTTGGCTGCCGATCGGACATTTGATGTCAATTTTCTTTCCTCTTTTGCAGAGATTTCATTTCACCGGTAAGCTCTTGTTGATTCGTCTCCCATAAGAAAGCAAGTTACTTTTTAATTAAAGATAGCACTCTTCATTTCATTCTTATATTGAATATCCCGATTTTGTTAGATGTTCTTCAAAAACTCATGTTTTAATTTGTTTCACATTTCATTCTTAGATATACAAATAACCCCCCTCCCCCTTTAGAGACAAAAAGCACCATGTCAGTGGATGGACGTTGGCCAACTACCACGCTTCTGTTAATGTCACTTAGTAGAGGGTGCAATATGCATTTTTAATGACTATTTTGCCCTTATTTGTGTTTCTGTGTTTAATTTGTGGGTAAAGGACAAAAACCACCCCTTAAGTATGAGTTATACACATTTCAAATCCGTAAGCCATTTTCCGGAGAGTGAAGCAGCACAACAACTCATACTAACACCCCCCACCACTATTACCTACCTCCACGGCTCCACCACGACCCACCACCGCTATTTCCGTCACGGCCCACTGTTTTGGCAAGTGTCAACCAAACACGAGAAATTTAGTTTTAGAGAAAGCTTTTGCACAAAATATTTTACGCGTAGAATATTTTACGCGTAAAACATTTTACTGCGAACCAAACAGAGCATTAATCTGAATTTTAGTATAACACATATTCATTGATCTCATAATTTGGGACAAATTAGACTACTATATTCCCAACATCTATGTACTCCAGTTGATTAGATCTACCTTATCACCCTCAAACCTACCAGCTTCAAAATGTTCATTCTAATACTAGCAAACAAACACAATTACCACAACTTAAGAATCGAACATCACCGAAAACATTTTCTAAGCTAGAGAAATTTCAGAAATTCCATAGATCGGCAACATTTCTCAACGTATTGGATGACGAAACCCTACAACAGATCCAAAAGACGAGAGAGATCGAGATCTTGTACCTTGGGTGATGGAGAGGAGAGGTTCGGAGGGGCAGTCGCAGAGGCAAGGAGGGCAAGAGGCGGAAGAAGAGTGGTCGACGGCGGCGAAGCCTTCCCTGAGATGCCAGTAGAGTGGCGGCCCAAGTATGTAACCGGCCAAGCACACTGCCATCACCGCACATACGCCTTTCAATGTGTTTGTGTTCCACGATCCATGCCGATTCATTCCTTTCATCTTCTTCAACCCTCCCTCTCTCTCTCTGGCTCACTGATCTCAAGTGTCTGTCTACTCCAGGACTGAGCGAAGTTCCGGGGGGCCATAAATGAATTCTAGTATTCTCCCTTCATCTTTCAGGAAATTGAATGTTGGAGGTTGATTTTATACGATGTTTCATTTTAGTCCCTTCTGCGAGGTGCTTCTATACTTGAGAATTGAGATCGATGGCTAAGTCAATGCAAAAAGTTGAATGACCATTCCCCCAGTTGGTCTGGGGGTTCAATACGGTTCAATATTCAGAGGCAGCAACAAACTTTTTTTTTTTACAAATATGAAAATCGATTGGTTTCAACGTGCCTGGTTCGCCGGTTGGGTCATAAATCGGTCATTTTTTGACTGGGTGCGTGCGATTTGTTGCATTGACGATCCGATTACCAAACCGGACCGGCTTACCTAAGTTTGACAAGGTAGACCAGTCGAAACACCTGTCAAGTCAATTTGAAAACTATTATTGAAATCACTAAATGTGAAAATGATTTATTTTTTAATAAAAAGTAGGACGTAGGTACTGAAGAGTTATTGCATCTCGATCAGTTTCTATTGTTTATAATAAAAATTTAGGGTATACACTTAAATAGAATATGACATTTCTATCCCATATTTGCATCTATCAAATGAGTACGAATATTATTGATATTACATTATTTCTTGCAAATATCACTATCAGCCCAAGAGAATATAGCACACTTTTTCGAGGAGAAGTCGCAATGGCTATTATTGATGGGTCATTGGGCCAAAAAAATCACTGTTGAATACTGAGGAAGCCCAATGTGGCTTTTTTTCTGTGCCATACCATAGGGCCTCGTTTGGGTAGCGGATAAGAAGGGAAGATATGATATGATATCCTCTCCATATCATATCCCATGTTTGGGTAGCAGATATGAGAGATCATATCATATCCTCCCTTATCCCTTCTCACATTTTTTTGCCTTCAAACCACCAAAATCTTATACCACCCCCCCCCCCCCCCCGGTATACACCAGATAAGATAAGAACATAATATTTTAGACCAATTTACCCTCATCAAATACATGAAATTACCCACTATGAATGATGAAAATTACACAGCTTGCTCTCTTTCTCCCTCTCTCTCGGATGGGTACATCAGAACACCAATGAACTGCCGGAACCATCTCGTCGTTGTCATGCTCCTCCCACAGCAACCCCACCGGAGGGTGTGTTCTCCGATTTAGTTGTTTGGGTGTCTCAATCGGAGGGTGGGTTCTCAAATTTACTGGTTGGTTGTTGTAATCGGAGAACATAGTCATCTGTAATTCTTCGTTGGCGCTGACAAACAAAGTCGTCGTCCTTAATGTCGCCAGCAAATTCGCCGGCGTGGCCACCAACCACAACGCCAACCAGATCCGCCATCTACGTCGTGTTCTCTCTATTGCCCGGCGTTGATTTGTCTTCGCAACCGCCGAACAGAGCCAAACCCAGTAGGAGGCTCTAGTCTTCTATTCCCCTGCTATTAATGGCTCTCAACCCATCATTGATGAAACCCTACCACCTCCCTCCCCGTTCTCTTGAGCCCATAACCCATCCCTTCCTCATCGTCTCATCTTCACCCAAAAACCAGAAAAAACAATTTTTTTTGTATTTTTCTTTTCCTAAAAATTCAGGTAAGATATTTCTTAAAAAAACTATTTTTGATAATTATGGTTAACTTATTCATTTTAATTAACTAATAAGATTACTATTTCAAAAAAAAACAAAAAAAACTAAAAGATCACTAATGTGTAAAAGTAGTTTAAGTAATTTGGTAGCTATGTATTAAAAACTTTTGTTAAAAAAACTAAACTCGTGCATTTTAACCCATGTATTAAAAACTTGTATAAAAGTAGTTTAAGTAATTTGGTAGTGATGTATTAAAAACTTTTGTTAAAAAACTAAACATGTGCATTTTCACACCTCAATTTACAAAACAAGTGGTTTTATAAATTCACTGCACTGACGGTATTATAGTCATTTAGACGCATATATTTTCTATTATCCTGTCTCATATCCTGCAGCACCCAAACACTGCAAGCGAACATATCGTATCAGGCCTTATCCGGCAGCATACATATCCTAACTCATATCCCAGCATAAGTCGTATCCGCTGTATCTTATCCGCTACCCAAACGAGGCCTAGAAGAACACCCCGCAGAAGGGACTAAAATGAAACATCGAACAAAAATAACCTCCAATATTCAATTTCCTGAAAGATGGAGAGGGAATACTAGAATTCATTTATGGCCCCCAGAACTTGGCTCACTCCTGGAGTAAACAAACACTTGAGATCAGTGAGCCAGAGAGAGACAGAGAGGGAGGGTTGAAGAAGATGAAAGGAATGAATCGGCATGGATCGTGGAACACAAACACATTGAAAGCCATATGTGCGGTGATGGCATTGTGCTTGGCCGGTTACATACTTGGGCCGCCACTCTACTGGCATCTCAGGGAAGGCTTCGCCGCCGTCGACCACTCTTCTTCTTCTTGCCCTCCTTGCCTCTGCGATTGTCCCTCCGAGCCTCTCCTCTCCATCACCCAAGGTACGCCGTCCGATCTCCCTCGTCTTCTGGATCTGTTTTAGGGTTTCGTCATCCAATACGTTGAGAAATGTTGCCGATCTATGGAATTTCTGAAGTTTATGTAGCTTTGAAAATGTTTTCGGTGATGTTCGATTCTTAAGTTGTGGTAATTGTGTTTGTTTGCTAGTATTAGATGAGCATTTTGAAGCTGGTAGGTTTGAGGGTGATAAGGTAGATCTAATCAACTGGAGTACATAGATGTTGGGAATATAGTAGTCTAATTTGTCCCAAATTATGAGATCAATGAATGTGTGTTATACTAGAATTCAGATTAATGCTCTGTTTGGTTCGCAGTAAAATGTTTTACAAGGGAAAATATTCTACGCGTAAAATATTTTGTGCAAAAGTTTTCTCTGCAACTAAATTTCTCGTGTTTGGTTGACACTTGCCAAAACAGTGGGCCGTGACAGCTGTGGCAGTGATGGGTGGCGGTGAAAGTGGGTGGTGATGGAGGTAGGTGGTAGTGGTGGTTATTTGTGGTGGAGGTGTTCGTATGAGTTGTTGTTGTGCTCATCCACTCCCCGGAAAATGGCTTACGGATTTGAAATGTGTAAATCATTTTACATCATTTGAGGGAAAACATTTTACAGGAAAATATTTTACCTCCAACCGAACAGCACCAAACACCAAAACAAGGGAAAACATTTTACAGGAAAATGTTTACCACCTACCAAACGGAGCCTAAAAAAGATAAAACTGATTCTGGATGAGTCAATAGTTCTTAGCAATTCATAGTCGTATCTCAGATTACGGATGGATACTGAAATGGAGAATGTGAAATATGATATGAGATCCTCTCAAGTCATTAAACACTCTGGTTAATAACTTCATTCCTTGTTAATTCATTTGAGAACTTTAGACTTGGGCATCTCAATGTGGGAGCTTGTTCAGTCATGTGTGTAAAGAATTACAGAAGTGTTGTTAGAGAATTGGGATCTATATAACGGTGGATTAGAGTTGAATAATGTCAAATATGAACTGAATAGAACGAATGGGGATCTTGTTGTTGTAAGAACAAGGCTTAGTGGGTTGTCTTACAGCTAATTTGGAGAATGTGTGGAGAGTGTGTTTTCTTTCAGTTTCTGGTTGTTTTGATTTGTTTCTGTTTGGTGTTTGGATGGAGGGAAACTCAAATCCCATGGACTGATGATTTGCTGGAGTGTAAAGGAACATAATAGCACTGATGATTTGCTGGAGCATGTAAAATCTGATATGAGATCCTCTCAGGACTCATGTCATTATTAACAATCTGGTTGAGTTGGAAAAATGTTTGTTGAGTATTTGTGATTTTCCGAGTAAGTTCACTCCTCGCTTTTCAGTCGAGTTCTCTAGATTTAGGCATCTCGATGTGGGAACTTGTAGGTTGTATGTAAAGAATTACAAATGTTTTGAAGAGAATTGGGATCTATATAAAGGCGGATTAGATTTGAAAAAGGTCAAATATGAACTGAATAGAACGAATTGAGGTTTTCTTTTTGTAAGAACAAGGCTTAGTGGGTTGTCTTACAGCTGATTTGCTTCATCTTGGATAAGTTCGGTCTATACCTGATTCCGCTTATAAATTTTCCGCTCTGAGTTTTGGTGGGCATGATTGGTATTCTATAGTATATGATTGCTTTCAGTTTCTGGTTGTTCTGATTGTTTCTGTTGGTGTTTGGATGGGTAGAAATCAAATCCTATGGGAGATAACTCGTAGTTCATAGTATATCTTATTCTGCACATATACTGCTATACTAGTTCGTTTGGTCTATGGGGCCTGGTGGAGTTCTTATTACTAGTTGTTAAGATGCAGAGGAACATATATAACTTGTCGTAAAGATTGAGAATGAACTATGTTAACTTCTGGATGCCCCAAAACAACGAAGAATGGCCATTGTTGCCGTCTGGTTGATTTACTACACTGGCCTGAAAGGCTTATCCATTTAAACATTTTTAGAAATGTGTTGTTGTTGTTGGGTTTGAACAAAGTATGTCTATGGTAATTTCTGGTGCATCACAGTTTCTCGAGAAGTGTCCAGATCCTTCAGAAAGTTTGGGATAATGACCTGAGACCACGGCATATGTCCTCGTTTGCTATAAGGTTTAATTCCTTGGAGGGGGAATTTGAAAATTGAAAACTGAATGATAGAGTTGGGAGGATAGGAACTTCAAGTGTTGTCTTCGCCCCTTAGAAATTTAAAGTGTTACATTTTGAGTGTTGTCTTTACCCCTTAGAGCTGTGGTGTATCCTCATTCTAGACCCGTTAGAACTTAATATCCGCCCCTCTTTTCTTGTCAGCTGAAAGTATCTCAAATATGAATATCAAGCTCCGTACCTAACTACCTATTATCTTGAATACATTTATGCATTACTAATACTAAATATAAATTGGTTGCACTCGACCTACAGTTGGAAACACGCTTGTTTGTGTCTATCCTCGCTTCTTGATCTAATTTCATTTTTAATTGCCTCAGTTTACATAGGTGTTTTAGTATATAAATCAGCTTCCCTTGTAATAAAAATAGGTTTAATTCCTTATTGCCACCCTGTTTACTTCAACAGTCATCTTCCCCTCCCCTGTTCTAAAACTACCTTGTTACCCTGCCTAGTTTCACAAATTGTGGCAATCAACTTTTGGTAAAATTTTCCATCCAACATAGTCTGTCGCTTGACTGTTATGTCTCTTTCGTTTAGGGTTAAATTTATCCGATACATAAAAATATAAACACCAAGAATACCGCTACCATCACCGCCTACGAACCTGAATCCGGCAAAAAATGCCAGAATCCGGAGACGAGAGAGAAAGAGAGAGAGAGACTCCGAAAAAACCGGAAACTATGGATTGGATGAGGACGATGTCGTGGTTAGGGAGAGAGGGAGAGGGAGAAAGAGAGAGGGAGAGAGAGAGAGAGAGAGAGAGAGAGAGACTCCGAAAAAACCGGAAACTATGGATTGGATGAGGACGATGTCGTGGTTGTGGAGAGAGAGAGAGGGAGAGAGAGAGAGGGAGAGAGAGAGAGAGGGAGAGAGAGAGAGAGAGAGAGAGAGAGAGAGAGAGAGAGCGCTTCGGACAGGCCCACACTGGCCAAAACGAATTAGCAATCCAGTCATGACTACAGCCAAAATCGAACCGAAATCAGCCCTGACTATGAAATCCAACATCGCATCCACCTCTCCAATCGACTTGTACCCTCCAACCTCCCGATCGGCGCCATAAAAAAGTGCGCCATAGTCTCCATCGCCCCTTTCTTCCTCAAGAATTCAATATAGATAGAGAGGGGTGGAGGGGTGGAAGAGAATAAGATGGACAGAGAGAGACAAAGAGGAGACACGGGGATGAAGAGACAAATAGATAGGAGACACGGAGGTAGGCTTGAAGATAACGTGTTCGTCCTCTTTGTCTTTTTTTATTTTCTCTGATTTTCTTTTCTTTTCTATTTTCTTTTCTTTTATAAACAAAATAATAGTATATTCGATTGACAAATTTACATTTTTACTACCGTTAGTGTACCAGAAGTTGATTGCCACACTTTTTGAAACTGGAGAGAGCAACAAGACAATTTTGAAACATGGGAGGGGAATGTGACAGTTAGAGTAAATTGGGTGTGGGCAATAAGGAATTAAGCCTAAAAAATGGTCTGTCTTAAGTTTCCCTATCATACAACTATAGGCCCCCGGGCCTGCCGGCCCGTGTTTTAGTAGTTAGGTTAATTATGTATATATTATTACATTTACGCTAATCTGGCAGTAATATATATAGTTGCCATAAATTTGACCCAAGTTTGAATCTCGCTTATGACGTCTGTGAAGATTTTAGTTTTTACTTGTCAAAAAAAGTTAAAGGTTATTGAATACACAAGTATTACAAGTCTATTTTTTTCTTCAAAAAATAAACCCTTTATGTATATTCACTAATTTGGGCCCCACGTTTATTACTCGCTTTAGGCCCTATGTGTCTTGGGCTGGCCCTGTCTAAATGTTTAATGTCCTTATATTCTCAGAATTCTTTGTATCAATGTATGGCTCACAAGTTTCTAATGATGAATGTGATACAAGATAATTACTCCAACTTTTAGCATCTCTTCTAAACTTGAACAAGAATACTAGCTGTTTCTGCTTTTTTTTTTTTTTTTTTTTTTTTTTGCCATGTACATAGAACATCATTACAATTACAAAGAATCTAGCCTACATTTACTACATTTACCAGGTTCGAACTTGAGACCTCATGCAGGGGCTACAAATGCGACCATTTGCTAGTTTCTGCAATCTCAGATTTTATTTTCGTTTTTAATCCATGTCTCTGCTTATCTAACCTGGCTAAACATTTTATAAATCAAGTTTTCCTTAACTGAAGTCATCAAGTGGATTCCATTGCATAATTTTCAAAATAAGAATCTCTATTTTTTCTATTGTGTTCCATTGCTTAAATAAGACTGCTTCATCTATGGCCTAATGCAGTTCACTTCACTTCAGTTTTGTTTACTTCTTTCGTTTTACATTGATACTTACTCTAGAACATCGTGTAAGTAAAAGAATTATAAGCTATAGGACTCCGGTTGATTACACATGGGCCATGATGATAAAATCTCCAGCACTGGGACACCTGGTTGACATCAGCCTTTTCACTCTCTTGCCTCGGTTGCTTTGTGTATTTAACACGTACACGCATATCTTCGCTATAAATTTAGAATTTTGTTTCAAGTGAAACATTGTAATCCTTGAACTTCCTGCGTTTACCAGTTAGTCAGTTACACTACTTTGTAATATCTAATATCTGCTTTTCCTTCATGAATAAACGGCCCTGGGATGAAGTTATACTGTTTTGTTGACTTCTGGAATCTTTGCATTCCCCCGGCATGTTTCTTTAGATTAAGACTAGCTGTCCCAGAATTCAGCACGAACTTGTCTAAAGTTACTCTATTCTTTTCTCGGCTGTGCCTGTTTTTAGTTGCTTTTACTCAGTTATTCATAAGATTGCTTATTGACACCAATCAAACTCATTATTTCTGGTAATTGTTTTTTCTCTCGACTTTGTCTTAATTTTAATTACTTTTACAATATTATGGCAGGACTTGTGAATGCTTCATTTGCTGGTGAGTTTTCTCTTTCTGCTTTTACTGATTTAAGTTACTAAGCCATCTGATCAAGTCATCTACATGACTTGATTATGATTTATGTATACGATTTATGTAAATATTCATATTTACACCATCATTTTCTTGCAGACTGTTTAAAGCACGAACCTCAAGAGAATGAAGACACAGAAAGAAATATCGAAGAAGTCATGGCAGAGGAGCTGAAGCACAAGGAAGCTGCTGCTCTGGAAAGCCAACAGCGAGCTGACGTGGCACTGCTTGAAGCGAAGAAGCTAACATCTCAATATCAAAAGGAGGCAGACAAGTGTAACTCGGGCATGGAAACTTGTGAGGAGGCAAGAGAGAAAGCCGAGGCAGCTTTAGAGGATCAGAAGAGAGTGACCGAAATGTGGGAACTCAGGGCTCGCAAGAGAGGATGGAAGGAAGGGCTTGCCAAGCCTCAAGAAGACTCTCAAACTGCGTAAGATCCACTTGTTTGAGTAGCCTGTTCATTCACTTATGATTGTTTTTAGTATGCATTTCTTTCTACACGGCATTACATCACACAAAGCTTGCAAAAATTTAGCTCAGTCTCTTCCCATAACTGTTTATAGAAATAGAAGTCGCATTTCTTAGAACCTCCGGAGATAGCACTTGATATTCTTTGTTTGGGATTTTGTTGACACAGCTTAAGCATATATCATTCTTTTGATACACAGTTGTATACAATCCTATGCATGAATTGTACTCCTGAACTTGTTGGAATTCTGTCAATTTTACATCCATATATGCATATTAACTATTTGTAGAATATTCCTGATTTTGAAAAATTATTCATAGATGTACAAATGCCGTTCACTGTGCTCAATTTGCCTTTTGAAGGGCTGTGATTTGTCCGATCGAGTTTGTGGTGATGAAATCGTACCTCTGGAACAAATGAGCGACTAAAAGGCTAGTTGTTAGAGTAACAAGGTCCTTCCCTGCACACTGCTTATTTGACTCGCTTGGTGTCCCAGTCTGTGGCCCGTTAGACCAGTAAAGGTAATTCAGTAACTCTTTACCTTTCTCCTTGGTGAAACGATCCAATATGAACTTGTCTGGGTCTTCAAACACCTTGGGATCTCTCATAACTTGAGGTTGATAACCACATAGAAGCTCACCCTTCTTGATTTGGTACACCGAGTCGTGGGAACTCAGTAGAAAATCCTTCCTAGCACGAGCAAATTGTTGCGGTACCTATCGTAAAGCATAGTTTCAGATTATCAACATTTTCAACTGGGTAAAAGACACTTTCACATCCTCTAGTTTGATTTGAAGGACTCTTTCACCCGTTCTAGTCTGGAAAATGACACTTTCACCCTTTCAGTGTGCCAAACTTCAGGAAACTTACACCCTTGTGTTGTGACGCGGTTAGTCTGGAGTTGAGGTGTGTCATTAAAAATAGTTTGGAGGACAAATTTGCCCCTATACTACGCAAAATATGGGGAAGGGTTAACCACGGGTATAATAGACTTTGCATGATATAGGGGGTGCAAATTTGTCTTCAAAATTGTTCAGTGGCGGACGTCACAATCAGGGGGAGTAAGTTACTTGAAGTTCGACACATTGAACGGGTGAAAGCGTCTAGTCCCGTACTCTGGAAGTGGTGAAAGTGTCCTTCAGTCAAACTAGAGGGGGTGGAGTTGGAAGTGTCTTTTACCCTTTTCAACTCGGTTTATGTTCAAATCTCCCTAGTTCATACAACCTTTGTTTCTTCTCTTTCAGTCTAGTTCACTTTTTGTCACTATTCACTGTGTCACTTTGACCCGGTGATTTCATTAGCATAGTGATACAAGAATTTGATAATCTTTGCATGGTCTTGTAGAAGTGAACTTTACTCTACAACACCACGAAAAAATTGTCAAAAATTATATCGTTTGGCTATCTAAATCACCGCATTAAAATGACCCAGTTACGTGTTGAAAAGTCAAACCAGGAGAAAGAGAAGAGACTGAGGAAGTACTCACTTACCGGTGGGCTAAGTCTGAGGGTTTCATAGACGAATGACTGCACCAGCTCCATCTCTTTAACCGAGTCAAAACTCAGAGCCGAACCAATAGGTGCCTTAGCCCTGACCTCTTCTCTCAGTTTTTGCTGCATTCCAGTCTCGTCTTCCCCTAGTTTACTGAAAAGGCCGGGCAAGAGAACAGAGAAACCCCCAAAAGCATTGAACCCGATGGTGAAGAGGAGATTATGAATGGTCTCGTCCCTACTCAGTCCAAACTCGTCCTGTCCTCTCTGTATAGTTTCTTTCCCTTCCTGTGAAATGAACTCGACGAGTCTGTTGTAACCTCCACTGACTAGAAAAGCTGGGAAAGGGAATGAGTGTAGGAAGATCTCTTCGAGGGGCTGAACAATGTTGATGGGGACGGTGGGGAGGAGTTGGAGGGCTAGCCAGATGTTGATGTCGGTGTGGCCGGATTTGGCGATTTTGGGGGAGGCGGCGATGTCGGCTCCGGCGAGGTTGAGGCAGAAGAAACTGAAGAGGAATCGCTGGAGAGGATCGAGGTAGGCGGCTGAGCCGGATTTGGAGAGGGTGGTTTCGATTGAGTCCCACATTGTGTCTAGGTTGGAACTGAGTGTGGGTACCCATGTTGTGGAGCTTCGTTTCAGGATGTCCATTGTAAACTTCTTCACCTGCGAATCATGTAATCTGAAATCATGTTAAAATTTATTTATGAAAATAACGAATTTCCCATTGCATTGGTGATTTTGGATTTCAGGAGGACACCGGAAAATGTGGAATTTAGGAGGAAACCGGAAAAGGGGCCCGGTAATTTAATTCATTTATGCAAGCATCACTGATGGGATACAGATAGATTTATTGCAAAAATTCAAGATTTTATGTAAAAAAATTATCCAAGAAGCATCCTCTCATGCAAAATAAAGGAAATGTATCCACCTCCCCAGGTTTGTGTGGGCAATCACCAGCTATCTTTTAAAAAAAAAAATCCTATTTTTAAGAGCTTTGGTTTCTGGGATGATGTTTTCATGCTGAAAGCAGTGTTTTTTGTTGGGTAACTTCAATTATCTGTTGCTCTCTACCAAGCAACCGCTTCCCCCCACAACTTTTAAGAAACTCAACAACATTTCAGTTGCGCCAAAGTGTATTGATGTTACTAATGGATATTAACTTTCGTAGCGTGGCGAGCGAAATGGGAGCAGCCTAAACCGTGAAAACAGGGTTAGACACCCCTTTTGAGGTGATCTTGGGTTGCAAGGGGCGATTGCAGTCTGAACGGAAGAGGAAACTATTTAAGTAAATGTATATTGTTGGTGACATCAACTTGACTCTCACTCACAACCTCCTCTTCCAACTCTTCAGCCCTCTTTCCACCTTTCCACCGTTAGAAAGCTCAGACTCTCACTCAACAATTGCAGCAGAATCAGTCCAGGATTTCTCCAGTTATTCCTCGCCCTTTCCGATTTCACCGATTCCTTCAAAACCCTCAGGGTTCTTTCAATTCCCCACAAAACCCAATTCATAGTTTTGCCCAGAATCGCTACTTGTGCACTCATTGGACCTCTAGCTTTCAGAATCAGGCCAAACCCCTTCCTAAGGTACCTCGCCTTCGACCCTGCAGCATCATTTCCTAGGGTTCTTTTGATTGGTTCTGTTTGTGTAATCTGGGGTTTGCTCATCTGAAATCGATTGGTTTTGTTTGTGCAGTCTGGGTTTCGTTCATCTGAAATCCACGGTATGTGGTGGGAGGTAGGTCATTAATAGATGCAATATGATTAGTTAACAACTGTTGTTAGTGGCAGTCCACTCCAAGTTAACTAACTGAATCAAACAGTACCTGTGGCATGTTTGGATCAACTGAGGGATGGTCTGAGGTATTATCTAAACCAGAGGTAGTGTTTGGATCAACTGAGAGGTGGTGTGGGGGTACTATCTAAAACCACATTATAGTGTTTTAATAATTAGCCGGCCATACATCAAAGGTGGTTTCTGTCATTTACCCGTAATTTTTATTTCTTTTTAAAGTTTTTGTAGATTTACACCATATAATCGGGTTCAAGTCCGAGATCGAATCAATCTCAGCCGTTAGATCATTTATTTTTTCATTAAGACATACTATTGTATGACCCACACACTACTCATTATTCGATCCATGTAATAACACAAAATTACTCAGTGTGGCACAGGTTAATACCCTAGTATTATATATGTAAGTGGATTTTTTTAATTAATTTTCTCCAAAGAATTTATTATTAATTGAATCCGTAAAATGCGGAATCGATTCAGGAAATGTTATTTAGAAGCGAATAAAATTAAAATCGAATTAATCTTGAAAATTTCCAAAACTGACCTGAGCATGCTTTGGCTCGGAGGTATCAAGATAAGCACAAACACGTTGATCGCCGGTGAAGGCAACACTAGGCATGAAGTCTCCGACCAGTACGTTCTTCTTCTCGACTATATCCATATCAAACAAGTGAGAGAAAGACTTGCAATCCAGAACGGCAACCACGTTCGGGTTAACTCCGGCGAAGAAAGGGAACGTCGGCGGGACATTTGTACGGAACACGGTGCTCTTGTGCTTCTCTATCCTCTTCTTGAAGAATGTCTTCGGCCCCTGGAACCAGAAATAGTCCAGCCGGTCTAAAATGGGCCCCACCACCGGAAACCCATAATCGCCGGGGATCGTACTCACTACCGGCGGCACCGTGGGAGTTTTTAATTTTACCGGCGCCGGCGGAACTCCCGGCACCGGAGTACTCATCATGATTTTCATCAGCATTGCTTCCGACCTCTGTTTCTCTCTCTAGATAAAGGGGGAAGTGAATAATTGAAGGATTGGTTGAAGATGATGAGAGGGAGGGAGAGGTTCTGTTTTTGGATCTTTCTTTCCCAAGCTAGATAACATAAAAGATATTTTCAAGGTGGCTTTGTCTCCCCAAAATGTCACTGAATTCTTATTAAAGTACAAAAACCAATGTGAGATTTGTAATTGTAGTTAGGTATTGGTCCCCTATTCTCCCCATTTGGAGATGGTAAATGATGCAGATTCAGAATGCCTCTGTCAACTGACCAGTTTGAAAGGAATCCGCTTGTAAATTCTAATTTTTACTTAGGACATGACTCGAACTTCTACAGTCTAAATCGTTAGTACGACAATCACATCAACACTTTGATATTTTACTAGTTGAACTATGACATTATTGACAAGGTCTGAATCCGCAAGTCATTTTCTGAAATATGTGGCACCTCCACTGCTACCGTCACCACCAATGCCACCCACCCAACACCACCGCCACTGCTACCACCATCACCATTGTTGGTGCCCCTTCTCCACCATTGATGCACCTCTCCACCTCTACTGATGCTGCCCTCCACCACCATCACTGTCACTGCCACCAATTAACACCACCGCCATATCAGCTGTCGCTACCACGACCACCTTTCCACCACTACTTCCGCTACCACTGCCACCTTTCCACCAGTGTTGCCAACCATCACTGCCTTTCCACCATCATAGCCACTACTGCCACCCTCTCCACCACAGTCACCGCCCCTCTCCACCACTTCTTTGACATGTAATGTCCCTGTTTGGATAATAAGGTTGGGCTTGTTTGATTAACCAAATCAGGTGGATGTTTGGATTAGAAAGTTTTGGTTTTGAGGTGTTGACTTTTATGTGAGTAGAAAAATGAGTGGAAAGTAAGTCCTACAAATTTTGGGTTGAGATTTTGGTTAACTTTTTTTTGAGGTTAACCAAACCATTGTATCCAAACAGGGCCAATAACACAAAGAAGTATTATAAGTTTTTTTTTTTCTTTTGAACATAAACCTTTTTTATATGCAACCCACCCACCTCCCCCCCCCCCCCTAATTTTGGGGGATCAAATTTAACATTTGCTTCATGTCCTCAAGTGTGGTTTTGTTAGATAGTAAAATCCTCCCATCCGGACTACCTTATTCATTAGCAATATATACCCAAAATACATACAAAGGTAATTACAGTCAAGACCATATAATTACGCTAAGTTTACAGCTAAGCGCTACGCTAACTCTGTTACACCCCCCCCCCCCCCGGTGTCGGAACGGGAGAAGGATGAACGTTCAGACTGGAGCGAAATCTCTCATATAGCTGACGAGGAAGGCCTTTGGTGAAGATGTCCGCATACTGAAAGTCAGCAGGAATGTGAAGAACCCGAAGTTGGCCGAGGCGAACTTTGTCCCGAACAAAGTGAAGATCAATCTCAATATGTTTAGTGCGTTGATGCTGAACCGGGTTACCTGATAAGTATACCGCACTAACATTGTCACAATAACTAAGAGAGGTCTTCGGAGGACGAACCCGGAGCTCAAGGAGAAGGTTGCGAAGCCAGCAGAGCTCGGCAACGCCACGGTACTCAGCCTCGGCACTAGAGCGAGAGACGGTGGCATGCCGTTTGGACGACCAACTAAGAAGGTTGTCCCCGAAGAAATTGCAGAAGCCAGAGGTGGAGCGACGCGTGTCCGGACAACCAGCCCAGTCAGCATCTTTGTATGCCGTGAGTTTCGTAGAGGCAGTAGCTGAGATGTGAAACCCAAGATCAAGAGTACCACTCACATATCGAAGCACGCGTTTCAAGGCGCGAAAATGATGCTCTCTAGGATTGTGCATGAAGAGGCAGATCTGCTGAACAGCATAAGATATGTCCGGACGAGTGAAGGTAAGGTACTGAAGCGCACTAGCTAAGATGCGGTAGAGAGTGGGATCCTCAACCGAAGGACCCGAACCTGCAGTGAGGTTGGAGCCAGTCTCAACCGGAGTGCTAACAGGCTTACAACCCACCATCGATGCAAGTTTCAGAATCTCAGAGCATACTGACGCTGCGAGAGAACCATACCAGAATCATTCCGAGTAACTGCAATGCCCTGAAAGTGGTGTAGAGGTCCAAGATCGGTCATAGCAAACTCAGTCGAAAGCTGAGAGATAACCCGCTGAACAACTGTAGGAGAGGACCCAATGATGATGATATCGTCAACGTAGAGGAGGAGATAGACAATATCAGATCCCTGACTGTAAACAAACAGAGACTCATCACATCTGCAACTTAAGAAACCCACGAAGCCGGTGAGAAACATAGCAAACCGCTGAAACCACGCACGAGGTGCCTGCTTCAGTTCATACAGGGACTTACGTAAGCGGTAGACATAATCCGGATGACAGGGATCTCGATAGCCCGGTGGCTGATGCATATACACAACCTCATCAAGATCACCATGGAGGAAAGCATTCTTGACATCCAACTGACGGATGGGCCAAGAACGCAAAACAGCAAGCGTGAGAACAGTGCGGATGGTGGCCGGTTTGACCACAGCACTAAATATCTCATCACAATCAATCCCCACTAACTGAGACTTGCCATTCGCCACGAGGCGAGCCTTATACCTCTGAAGAGTACCATCAGCCCGAAACTTGTGACGAAATAACCAGATAGCCCGAAGAATGTTAGCCACTGACGGGCGAGGTACCAACTCCCAAGTCTGATTCGTGATCATAGCCTGAAACTCATCATCCATCGCAGCTTTCCAGTGTGGGTCCAAGAGGGCGGACACTTGGGATTTGGGCAATGGTGACACAATAGGGGGAGTTGGGCATGAAAAGTGAGATGAGAGATTGGTTTGTGTATACCATGCTGGGCTCGGGTTCTCATCTGAGGAGAGGGGTGGGGCTGGTGGGTCAGGAGACACAGAGGGAGATACGACAGCATGGGGAGAGGTCGGAGTTGGAGGTGGGGTCGTGGCTGCAGGAGGAGGTGCGGCCTGACAACGCGTGTAGTGGAGAGGAAAGGGAGGTGTCAGACGTGGGGGAGGTGTCGGGTTATGGGCATGACCAGACAGATCAATGGGGGGAAGGACATCATCAGGGTCGGGAACAGTGTGCCCGGAAAGAGAGAAAGAACTCGTGTGGGCAAAGGGAAAGACATGTTCATCAAACGTGACATGACGAGAGATGTGAGCACGACCCGTGGAGATGTCTAGACACCGATACCCCCGATGATCAGGAGGGTAGCCAAGAAACACACAGCGAGTAGACCGAGGAGCAAGCTTGTGAGGAGACACAGCTGTTATATTAGGGTAACACAGACACCCAAAGGTACGAAGATGATCGTAGGTAAGAACACGATGGTAAAGAATGGTGGTAGGAATATCACCATTTAGTGTTGTAGTGGGTAGGATGTTGTGAAGATAACCAGCAGTGAGAACAGACTCAACCCAGAAGCGGTGAGGCATGGAGGCCTGAGAGAGAAGGGTACGAGATATGTCGTTGATACGACGGATCATACGTTCGGCTTTGCCGTTCTTAGGAGACGTTTGCGGACAAGCAAACCGGAAGACAAGGCTATTAGTCTTGGCAAACGTATGGAAAACGGAGTTGTCGAATTCCCCCCCCCCCCCCCCCAAGGTCACACTGAAAACACTTGATTACCCGAGAGAACTGAGTGCGCACATAAGCGTGGAAGTGTTTAAAGTGAGTAAAGGCATCCGATTTTAATTTAATTGGGAAAACCCATAGATAGTGAGAGTAATCATCAAGCAGAAGTAGATAATACTTAAAATTAGACTTGCTAGGAACAGGAGAAGTCCAAATATCACTATGAATTATATCAAACGAAGCCACAGTACAAGAAGTGGAAGCTGAAAAAGGAAGACGAACATGTTTGCCAACTTGGCATGCATGGCACAAACCGGCCTGCTCGGTTTTATTAATGGAAATAAATTGACGAGAACTAAGAGACTTCAAGACTTGAGCTCCTGGATGACCTAGACGATTGTGCCAAACTGGTGCAGGAAGGACAACGAAAGACTGAGCAGACGCGGCAGACTGACGAGATGGAAGTGGATAGAGATCCCCCGAGCTATTACTCCTGAGTAAAATACTCCCCGTGTGAAGGTCCTTCACAGAAAAACCAGACGGGTCAAACTCAATTGAAACACGATTATCATTGGTAAATTGACGAACAGACACAAGGTTTTTGACTATGGTGGGAGTAAAAAGAACGTGTTTTAGATGTAGGGGGCGGGTAGTGGTCTGGATGGTTTGGTTACCCGAACCACACACTGGAATACTAGACCCATCACCAACCATCATATGAGAAACAGGTGAATGAGCAGAGATAGATGACAAGTTACCTGTATTAGACGTGAGATGCGCAGATGCACCGGAGTCCATGTACCATGTCGGGTCTGGAGCAGTCAGAGACAAGCTGGAGAAGTTGGTGCTGAGATCAATAGGCTGAGGAGACGACCCAGATGTAGCAGCAAAGGCCTGTGGTCGATGTCCTGGTCCAGCACCCAAGACGCCCGCATGAGGAGGACGATATGGAGGCGGCGCCCATCCCGAGCCAGCAGGATATGGGCAGGGTGGTGGAGAGGGACACCAAACCCAACTGCCATGAGGGGAAGGCTGTTGGGGGGTGCAGGAGCCTGCGGAGGGCGACCACGGTTACCGTTCTGTCCACGATTACCGTTACTGGACCCGTTCTTGGACCCATGCTGACGACGATTCTGACTATTCTGACCACGATTACCGTTCTGACCACGATTACCGTTCTAACCCTGCTCCGGGATCTGCACAGACTGAACAGTGGGAGCAGCCATGAGGGCCTAATGAGCACCGGAAGGAGCCGAATCCTGTCACGCTAGACGACGTACTTCCAGACGAAGCATAGACATAGCGGCGAGATAAGTGGGTCGAGGAGACGTCTGCCGGATGAGCATGGCGACGTGACCAAGAGCAGGAGTGAGAAAAGAAACTGCGGCAGAGGGTTCAACGATTGAACCAATTTGAGCAGCGGTGCAGAGAGCGACGATGGTGACTGGAGCAATCTGGTGCGACGAAGAAGACCGAAGAAAGGCGCGATCTTGACAGCACTAGGGGCGACCAGACCGGAAAAGGACTTCGGTGAATCTGGCGGCGATGAAGTCGTAGATTAGGGCATAGGGAGCAAGCAATCGTTCTGCCCTGCGAACGATTTGGTAGCGGAAACAGAGGTGGACGACGACGGTGACCCCGGCAAACGTGGACGACGACGATGATGAGAGAGAGGCAACGCCGCAGTCAGGGGTGCGATCGGAAAAGAAATCAGAGGTAAGAGAAGGGCTCTAATACCATGTTCGATAGTGAAATCGTCCCCTCCGGACTACCTTATTCAATATATACCCAAAATACATACAAAGGTAATTACAGTCAAGACCCTATAATTACGCTAAGTTTACAGCTAAACTACGCTAACTCTATTAGGTTTATCTTTCACCGACTATTTTCTGTTAGAAGTGTTGGTGTAGAAATTGTAAATCACGATGCTCTTCTCTATTTTCCTCCGTACTTGAGGCCTTAACTATTAGCCTAATTTTAGGTTTAGGAGTTAAGGTAGGCTCCCAACCTTTTGACTCTTATGCTGGTCGAATTAGTATATATCTTAGCAATTTGCAGTAATATAATTTGGTCTGTATAGAGGCGAGGCGATCGCAATTAATGAGCACACGGGTCGAGGCTATCTAAATTATTACTATTTCGTATTTTCATGGTGACAGGGTTTTTTTTTTGTGTGTATGATCTCTCTCAATAAACTCATTTTTCTTACACAAACACCACGATTCGAACCGAATATTGGATCTCAAACTTAAGAGACTCAACCATCTACCAGTTGTGTCAAATTTTATTTGATATAATGAATTTTGAAATTTATATAGAAAAAGATTCGTATGAGTTTAAGTCGGATACTATAGATTTTGGTGGATTAATCACACGTTTGGTTAGATAACACATGTGTGGTTGTAGCTTTTTTATTATTCTTTATTTGTTTGAGCATATGAATGCAGCAAGATTAGGTAAAGAAAATCCTACAAAAAGTGGTCCCTTTGGACAAAGATAAAATTGTAGATTGTAGTTCATGCATGTGATGTGAATGTGCCTTCTTGAATTCAAGTCAATGTTTTTCATGTGACATTCTCACTTAATTATTTAAGAGACCAAGCGTCTGATCAAGTTAGTTGTGGCTAGTAGTGTCTGAGTTCACCACCAGAATTCAAACAGCTCATGCCTAAATTCACAAACAAATTGAAACGTTGCGGTCCACTCCTCTTAAAAGGAAATAGGCTAGTGTAGGTTTTTAACATGTCGGTATTTCAGTAAAATTATATCTTATTTGTATGAGATTTTAGAATTTGTAGAGAAAAGAAAAAACATTAATTATTTCTTTAATAATATATATTTTTTTATGGATTTTAGAATGTCTTCATATAAGCTTTGGGTACGAATCATCTCCAACTCAAATGTTTTTCAGCACATCCAACTAGACCATCTTATCAGTCTATTTCTTAGAACGACGGAGATGAGACAACATTTTTTCGGGTAAGCCTTTTCAGTTTGAGAAATGATATTTTCACCCTTCCATTGTCTGTGACGGACAGTCACCCATGTAGCAATGCTATGCCTTCACAATTTGAAATTGTAAATATCGTGAAATTTGCCATACGGATGCGTCTTTAATTATTATAGAAAAGTGCCTCTAACTTTTTGCAACTTCTTCCCTCCCAAATCCAAACCATCATATCCAAATTGCAATGGAAACCCATTTATATGTCTCAGACGGAGAGGTTTCAATGCCAACAGATGTGATATGAGTTGCTTACATCCTCAAAATATGAAAACTCGTTGAGGGTCAAGCAAGTTGGTACCCATTTTTTTTGAGGTTTCACGAAATCTTGTCCTATTCTTGCAGTGTCAAGTCCTGAAACCACAAACCGGAAACTGTGGTTTTATGAAATTTCTCTATTCTAGGGCTACTTTTTCCTATATACATCGAACATCATTTGTAAATCATAAACTAGCATGTCTTATATAATAGGGTTCGAACCTTGAATTTCATACCGGACTTTTAATGCTCTGCAACTGAAGTAACACCTCATTTGCCTTGAGAGGTTTCTGAAATACCCAATTTCTGAGAGTCAGAGCAAAAGTTTCCTATTTGCCCTCATGCCGGAGAAAGATCAATAAAAAAAATTAACATAATTGCTTCAACCATTATTGTCTTATTGACAATCGACTATGTTAAGCTAAAAGTTCCAAATTATTGCCTATTAACTGTTAAGTAATTGCCATACACATTGTTATCGCACAATGGCACATACTCGCTAGTCATTGCTATTGTTGTCCCGGTCTCGTGCGCTAAACCTAGTCCGAACCTCATGGTACGCCTTGTTCTCTGCCATTACTTTCGCAACGGCCCTCTTCTGACTGTGAACAACCTCTGCGACGAGCTCGTGATCAACGTACACTTCAATCACTCCTTTTTCCTTCCACGATTTGTCTTCGACTTTCACATCGAGTCCATGCTTTTGGCAAAACTCGTATAGTTTTGTCGCGGGGTGTTCTCCAAGTGTGGCCGGAGTTATTTTCGGCATCAGTAGTCTCTTAGCCACCTGAAAAGAAAACAACATAGAATACCAGTCGTCATCATAAAACAAAATCATGACAATTTATTATTTTATAGAGATAATGACATATAACTCCGGTACTATGAGAAGTAACAGACAACCCTCACATTGTATTGATGAAGTAACAGTCAACTCTCACATTGTATTGATTTTACTGACACCGTGTTTCAAAAAACAGACATTCATTACATTGGAGTAACATGTCCAACGTTCTATTTTATATGATAAAGAAGATGTGGGTTGTCAGGCTCACTAATAATCGCCTCATTGCATTATTGAGATCAAAAAAACCCATTTAATTAGGATAAAGTATTCATTGGACCTATCCGATTTTGAATAGTAATCAGAATCTGATTAACGTGCCCCGTCACATAGACGTGCCAACTAACCCTGATGAATACTTCCTCATTAATAAGTAAAAGAGAGACATACCTTCCATGAGATATCCAATGACGAACCGCTGTCAATGAAAACCGCTCCCATCGTGGATTCGACAATGTCCGCCAGAATCTTTGGTGTCCGAACCATCCCGTTCGAATGCAGAGGATACTCCGAAATCCCATCCATAAATTTCTGTACCTGCCCAAATTTCACCATAAATAGTAAGTTCTCAATCCCCCAATCACATAATTCACATAATTCAAACAAAATCAGTAGCCACCCGATCTTACTTGCAGTCTAAGCGTCGTTTTCTTATGCCGTAAATACTTGTGTAGATTATGCTGCAGCGCCACCCGTGCCAGCTTCTCCGTATCCACATTAGCCGCTCGTAGCTTTGTTAGCATACCGGGCAACAGATCAGGGTACTCGAAGTAGTGATCTTTTGCGATCAACAGATTCAAAACGGCGTCGCCAACGTACTCCAGCCGCTCGTAAGAATACCCCAATTTGCACGATTGATGCGTGTAGGCTTGTCGTAACAACTCGCTGTCTTTAAATTTGTAGCCTATGATTTCTTCGACTTGCTCCAATGAAGGGAAAGAATCGGGAACCCTGGTTTCTTCTTTCCCTTCATTGACTTCTTCGAATTCGTCGTCTTCTTCGCTTAAACGAAGATCTTCGAGCAAGTTGAGGTCCTTGTCTTGGATCTCCTTCATGTTTGGTGAAAACAGATGACGATTGAGACTTCAAAGGGTTCACAAACGTTCGTGATCATAAGGTATTTCTTTTATATACTATATGGTATGCTTTGAATCATCATTAAGGGCTTTTAAGAGGTTACATGTTTTCTAATACGAAAAGATTTTTTATATGTGGTGTATAGGTTTTAAATCACCATTAGGAGACTACATGTTTTTTTCTATAAGGAATGATATCATGGATACCAAGAATATTTTTTATGAGATAATCAACATGGTAATATGTAGTACCTAAAAGTTAAGTCAGACACTGACTTGTTCTGCTTTCTAGTATACCGAGATTTTGAGTTCGATGGCACGTTGAGTGATGTGGCAACTGTTGTTCTGAGTCTTTTGACTACCGTTGAAACTCAATTATCAAAAGAAAATTGAGAATTTGAAAGCGAAATCACTAATTTATAACTTAAGTACTACGATTAGCCGTGCACTATCTCTAGGGTAATGGAGTGAAGAACCCTAAAAAATGTTCAATTTTTCTACATGCTTCACGGGCTCTTTTGCAGCCCAAAAGACCACTTATTATTCGGGCCCAGCCATCTTTAAGTGAGACATGACTTTATTACTATTCCGGTTTGTAAGTGACTGACGGCAGATATGAGTGCAACTTGGACGGGTTAAACCCAACCAACCAGAATTCAGCCCGGGCATGAATTTCTTAATCTAGACGGGCCTGGACATAAATTCTGAGAGTGGTGATCTCACGAACTCGTGTTTATTGATACTATCATGAGAACGTGACGTGCTATCTTCACAGTCACAAATTCCTTTCCATTAAGGAAGGAAAAATCACACAAGCATATCTTTAAAATTTAAGAGTCCTAATAAATGTGTATCTCTTTCTTTAATAAAATAAAATTTGTGGTTGTGAGGATACCACGTTACGTTCTCATGATAGTATCAATGAACACGAGTTCGTGAGATCGCCACTCAAATTCTGAAACCTAATTGTAATTAGGCTCGGGTTTGGACATAAATATTAAAGGAAGGGCTAGCCCGAATAGTCCGATTTATTCACTTCCTATAAATAAATATCATGTTTAAGAGATTACATACCATACTTTACACGAATCAAATAGTTTTCTTTTGATTATTAGTTATGTTTTAATAATATGTTTGTTCTTCAAATTAGTTTATTTATTTTCTCTGTCACAGTATATTAAAATATATTTTCTTATTTCGATGTAGCAGTGTACAGTTATTTGTTTTTGTCTCAAATAACGAACTTTGAAATGCGTACTTTCCGTATATTCTTGTACATGTAAGATATTAATTAATTTTAAGGGTGCAATTTAAATTGAGCTTAAAGTGATAACTAGCTCGAATTTAATCCGAACCCGAATTTATTTGTATGAATAATTTAGACTCGAGCAAACTCAGATTGCTCCTAACTCGGGCTGGGCTAGACTTGGGCAGCCTCTACAAAACCCGGGCTTGGGCTTGGGCTTGGGCAAGGGTGTCAACCCGTCCGACCCGCCCGAGTTTCACTTTGCCAAAGCTTTTTGAATCGGTTGATTTCCTTAGTAAAATTGTAAGAACAAGGGTGAACCGAGATGGAATTGCACACCTCTAAAGATTCCGATCACCAAAGGAAGCTATTGAAGAGCAAGATGGCGCCTCCATAGTTAAAAGCAGGAGTTTATGATGAGATTCTTGAATGCGTTCGAACATTCAGGTCTATCTACTTGTTTACGTGCTTTTCTTGAGGTAATTACTTGTTTTGGACTTGTGATGTGAAATTGCAGCAACGCTAAAACGATTCTCGAAGACAAGAAATCGAAATACTCTACAATTCTTTGCATACATTCTGGACAATGAACATATTATGTACATACAAAACACAAAATTTACAAATGATTTTGAGTTGAAACATCAACTAGTTTATACTATGAGTGGTTTAACATTGTACAACAATTGCAATAAAACCCATCTGCTCTAATGCATCGTCTCTGCGAACAGCGAATCCCACCCTAATCTGCTTCAAGCTCTCAATGACGAACGACGAATCTCTCTCGCCCTTTTGGAAGCTGTAATCCGGGTATCGTTCCGTTGTAAAACCCATTCAGAGGTATAAAATGAAGTTTCTGTTTCTGGCTCCGGCTCTCCTACCTTCCAGACATCAGGTTGACTAGAGCTTGGTTCTCGTAGAAAGACCCGATGTCCCAATCTTCGGTAGAAGACGAAAGGGTCATGAGTGCCACCACGATAGACCTCATGCTCGGTCGCAGTTGAGGATTCTCGTGCGTGCAAGCTTTAGCGAGCTGAGCCGTCTGCAACCAAATTCGCCAACAAAAGTGAGCTAAATATCAATAAGTAGCAAGCTGAGCAAGGATGGCCCAAGAGGCCAAGACACTTGGGGGACTAAAGCGAGTAATAAATTTGAGAACCCAAATTAAAGGAATATTTACACTTTTTAGAAGAAAAAATATATACATTTTTCGACTTGTAATACTTGTGTGTAAAGTGTAATAGATTATGTGAAATTTTTAGAGAATAGAATAGGTTGATTTTATTAATATTCTATAACCTTAAAAAAAATTGACAGGTAAAAACAAAAATATGCACATAAACTGAGATTCGAATTTGGGTGAGTGAAGTTTGTGGAAAAATATTAATTACCGCCACACTAATGTTTATTTTATTTAGAAATTACGTATTAAAATATGTAAACACAGGGGCCCTTGCTAGCCTGGAACTAAAGCGGCCGCAAGACACCAGGGGGGCTAGTAGTAACAAATTTGGGGGCCCTATTTGAAGAAAAGAATTACACAAAAAATAGTTTATTCTAGGAAATATGTAAGGCTTTCAAAAAAAATTGCAGTTAATAAAAACGGGGCCTCACTGGGCCGGGAAACTAAAGAGGCCGCCTCGTTTGCCTTACTATAGGGCCGGGGCCGGCCCTGAAGCTGAAACGTCTACAATGCGGATTAGAAAAACGTAGTGTGTTCTAGTAAAGAAGAAACTTGTGTGTATGTAATATGCATCACCTTGCGGACAGAATCAATTGGATAATCATCACCCAGCCTCGGGTCAACTAGCTTGCGAAGGTCCTCCGTTGGATCGGGCTGTCCAAGAACCTCATCAAACTGCAAACAATAACAGTTACATTCCATAGTGAACCCCTAATGATACAATACAATGTGGAGTAGTAGGCTTTGAGTCGCCCGAAAAAGCCTAGATGCTCGTGAGAAGGGCGCATAGAACTTGTAAGAAACATAGGTAGTTCATAGAACTCACCAAAGCAACAAGACCCTTTGATTCAGTTAAAGAACCACCAGCCTTGACTATGGCTTCCTTTGCTGAAATGAGTTCATAGAGGACCACCCCAAAAGCAAACACGTCAACTTTAGGCGATACGTCTCCATACTGTGCATATCTGTAGAAAAGCTCGGTAAGCAATCGGCACTTCTTATCTCGAAATACAATGACACTTCACAAAATTGAATGGAATACTAAAATGTTTCCTGGTTGAGACTAACACTAATATGCTATTTGTGCCTTAATTCCAAACCAAGGTTCAAGTTGAGGGATTAATCGGAACAATCTATGATGATATGCACTCTTCGGGGTGTAGTTTAGTTGGTCGGATTTGCGTTCTTAAGAAAAGGACAGTGTGAGTCAAGACCGTACCGCACCGGAACTGTGATGTCCTAAACCGGCCCAGGATCGAGTGTGTAGTGGTCCGGGCCAGTTTTGAGCATTGGAGGAACACGTAACCGGGCTGTCTAAAGACCAGGACCGGGACCGAACCCGTTAACCGGGAACCGTAACAGGTTTTTTTTAACGCTTCTATCAATAATATTTTTTTAATTATGAATAATACGAGTTTTAATATGAATAAATTCTTTCTAAGTAAACATATTCCTGCGTCACAGTAATTGTTTTTCCGCGTTATTTTTTTTTTTGCTACCTTATTGCTTCAATTATTTGGGAAGTGAATAGCGAAATATTTTTTTGTTTTATTTCACTAAGTAAATAACCATCATTAAATCCTTCAAGCAGTAAAGGATTTTCCACTATATTTTTTAAAACTACCGTGTCAGGACCGGCTCGAACCGAACCGGACTGGTTAAAGAGGTCTGGTCCCGTGGGTCGGGCCGGTTAGAGGATATTAGATTTTGAGTTGAACCGTAACCGGCCCGGCTGAATCCCGAACCAGGACCGAACTGAACCAGGACAGTTTCAAACTCAGCCGGTCCAGTTACAAGCCGGTTAAAACCACTTGACAGCTCTACATTTGCCTAAGGTCTTAAGTTCAAACCTTGGGGAACCCAAGGACTGCCTATTGGTCTCCTCAATTGCTAATTTATCAGCCCGGGGTTTTCGGTTTGCAGGCTATTGCGCTAGAGCAGGAGTTTACCCAGTGCGCATCCGAAGGGTTGCGGCTTCAGGTTCCCACGTCATCAAGAAAGAAGGATAATATGCTCTATTTTCTACTATTAAGGAACCTTAAACGTCTTCCTAATCTATTGTCGATTTTGATTTGTTCATTTGGATCCTACGGAGAAGAAGTGATCGTACTCTGGAGGCATGTAACCAAATGTACCCACAAGACGAGTAGGCAACGAGTTACTTCCAACCTCGGTCAACTTCGTCAAACCAAAATCAGCGACCTGCAGACGGGAATTTAAAAAATGTTAGGTCAGTGTATTAGAAATCGAGAAAATCCATGCAGACGACGGAAGCAGAAAGAAATCACAACCTTGCCATGGTAGTTTTTGTCAATCAGTATATTTGCTGATTTGATATCTCGGTGAATGTAGACAGGAACAGTGTGCTCGTGAATGTATTCAAGTCCCCGAGCTGAATCAAGGGCTATTTGCACCCTACTTGACCAAGGCAGAGGACTCCTGGCTGAGAAAAATAGACGCAATTATCATACAAGACCAATCAACCCTACTACGAAGAAAGACCTAATTTGTAGGTATATTTTTACCTGACCCACGTAAATGTTCGCTTAAATTTCCATTCTCGATAAACTCATAGACAAGAAAGAGAGAACCTTCTACACAATAACCGATTAAGCGCACCTGCATTAGATGCCAATATAAGTTGAATGCACAATATTTATGACCAATATACATTGATAATGTGGCTGATGAACTCAAGGTTTCTATAATATGAATTGTGACAAATTAAACCGGATATTGCGAATATTGCTTAGGGAGAACAAAGAATTGTACCAGGTTCAAGTGATGGACATGCGTTAAAACCTTCAACTCTGCAAGAAACTCTTTTGAAGCTTGCATGTCCATCTTCTTGATTGCAGCTTTCTGCAGAGAGATTGAAGTACAGATGAATTAGGAGAAATAATATATAGTTTACAGCCTTCAGAAGAAAAGCCAGGCAACAACAGCAAATGTAAACAACAAGCTCCTACAAAAACCCTAATTCCAACTCCAAAGTAACTTGGCCAATGCAATTGGAAATTAGGGAAACCGCACAGAAGCACAAGCATTTAAAAACAATGATATAATTTAAGAATGAACATGTCAATTTCCAACTGAGTTTGCAATGCATTTATTTAGTTGCTGGTTTTAACGCAGCTTGTTTCGGGTAGTATATAAAAGAGGTCTGATACAAAATGGTATCCTGGTGGGTTTTTGATAGGAATTAGAAGATATCATATCCCTTCAAAATCCAATTTTATACCAAAAAAAAATCTGAGACAGATTTGAGATAAGGGGGACTGCAAAAAAGGCCGAAAATAACTTTCACAGATCGACAGAAAGACTTGTTTTTTTCCCTAATCACTAACACGGAGAGAGAATTTTGGTTTTATTCCGTATCCTACCTCATCACCCAGACATTGTAACACAGGATTTGATTTTACTCCAAATCCTTCATCATTCAAATTCTACCTCATTTCTTGTGAAACCTCTTATCCTACCTATTGATATCCCCTACCCAAATGTGGCCTAAGGCTTTAAACTCCTGGGTGTCAAAACTGACAGGTGCTTTACTTATTCACTCGTGAAAAATCTACCATTGGGCAATATTAGGAAATCCTCACACTTAATTTGCAAAGTTTTTACATCGGTTCAGCTTTCTGAAATTATGGTATCACCATTTAGTATCATCAGATTGAGGGCCGAAATTTCTCAATGAAACAACTATCCTAGCCATTAAACAGCAGAAAGATAATGTCTCTGTAATTTAGAATCCATTTCTAAACAGTCTTCACATCTTAGTTCTCGTCAACACGAATACATTAAAGAAGTCCCAAGTATTTGTCGAATCCCAAAAGTGAAGCCATGTTGTAGTTCAACTTCCTAATCACCACTTGAAATCTCCAGTGTCAGCAGTTAAGATCAGAACCTGTTTTAATTCAGCTAAACTTCCTAGTAGTACCCAAATCAGAAAACATCCTCCAAAAAGTTGTGTACTGTAGTGTCTAGAGTCATGATTTTATTTAGTTGTGTCTAGCATGGTGGAATTACTCTGATGCCCAGAACTTATCTTTGCACGTGAGCATATTTTTCTTTATCTCATAATAATAATAATAATAATAATAATAAAAAGATGTATAAAACACCACAAGAACGAACCTGAACAGAAGCAGGCACCACAAAGAAGCCAACAGAACATCCTTTTACGGATAAGCTATATGGAACATAGCATAGCCAGACAGAGAGATATGTGATTGGTCTTCTCTACCATAATTGGGATTCATTACTAATAAATTTCAAGAAGAACAGAACCTCAACCCAGAGGTCTACATTCAGAAAGCACCACCATGTCTAGGCTCGTAACTAAATTTCCATGCAAGCTTAGGCAGTGGGTGAGCAATTAGCATCAGTAAATCTTTTGCCTTCACTTTAGTCCTTATTTGCAGCCTATAGTTTGTACGACATATGGAAATTCATCTTTCCTCACGAGATGGGAACTTGAAATTCATAATTTTTTTAACTCAACTATTTCCCCACTTATCCTCTCCAACAGTGGACTACAAGTGATATTAGTGTCAACTGTCAAGGCTCAGGGTGAAATCCTATGAATATTTATTTTTCCCTGAGGTAGTTTTGGTCACTTTAACTTTTTCTTTGTTTGTGTTTTCTCATTCTAGTAGACTACGTGTTTGGCCGGGATAAGCCTCTTTTTTGTGTATATTTTGTGATGAAGCTGCTCATGTAGCTTGTTTGGTCGAAGTGTTACTGGCATTTTTTTTTCCTTTGGTACACAAAAAAAAAAGAAAAAAACTTTTGTCACCACTTCATGAACAACATGACTGACATTTTGAGAGCAGTATATCACTGTCATCAGGAAGGTGTTTGACAACCTTGTTAAGTAGCTTGTGAATTTATATATTATTCCCATTATGTCCTATGATGATGAGGTAACAGTTACATACCTCGCCTCGCAGCTCAGCGTAATAAACAACTCCAAAGCCACCTTGCCCAATCTTGTTAGCAATGCTGAAGTCATCGGTTGCCTTTGCAAGCTCTTCGTAAGAAAACTCCACAGATTTGTCCACTGTTATGCCAGTCAGGCCGGGAGAGGCACCAGGAATACCAGAGGAGTCTGAAGCTTTCTCGGCAGGATTTCCTGGACCTAAACAACTCACAAGCAAAAGGTAATTCCATCAGTATCAAAGTCACATTTTCGGGGAACCATAACTATCCATGGTTAGTGATTACTGCGCCTCAATGAATTATGCAAGAGGAATGTATGCAAGACCTAGATTTCAGTCAAACAAAGAATCTGGACTTCCAGGCTAACTAGCCTAAGAAGCACGGGTACGGATACCGGTATTGGATACGACACGGAAATGGACACGGAATACATCATTTCCTAAAAAAATGAGGATACGACTCGGCACGGATACGTCAACATCATTATTATCCTTTTATATATATTTGAAATTTTGTACTAATAGATGATAAAATATTTGTTCAAACTTCTTAAAATTTATAGCTTAAATATCACGGAAAGCATGTATTAAGAATGAGAAGAGAAAGTGGAGTAGGTTAGGTGGGTTCGAGTTTGACGAGTTGTGTCTGGAAAACTCTTGAAGTTGTCACATGTGAGAACTTAAAACCTCACTTGAACTTTTCGTTCAAAACTGTATATTGAGCCATCAATTAATCAAATATATTGTATCTACTATAGTGTAGTTATATTTTAACCCATTTAACGTTCAAATATCTGATAAAACAACCCGTGTGAAAGTCTAATAAACACTAAAGGTCAACTGTAGCCTCTCATCAAGTGTCCCTAAGGTGTCCCCAAGTGTCCTCCAAGTATCCAGTCTAATAAAATTCTCTAAAATACTCGGACACGCCAGCCGGAGTGTCCGACACGTATTTTGGAGAATCGTACGGGTGTCCGAGTATCCCAAGTGTCCGAC
Organism: Linanthus parryae; assembly: GCA_023055425.1. Classification (NCBI taxonomy): domain Eukaryota; kingdom Viridiplantae; phylum Streptophyta; class Magnoliopsida; order Ericales; family Polemoniaceae; genus Linanthus; species Linanthus parryae. Next base: position 137,544,154 of record JALGPY010000004.1, on the reverse strand, counting down.
ACGGATGCGGCCCCTATTTTGGAGTGTCCATGCTTCCTAGTAACTAGCTATCAAAGTCAAAATCTATTAGTATACTATTCCCCAAACAGAGAGGTCCAAAACAACAATAATGTTTAATGACTCTGTGTAAGAACTTTATGGGTGCTCTGTAAGTTAGAGGGCACCGACATTTTACAAAGAAGAAAATGTGGTTTGACCAGTAAAGAAGCTCATCTCACAAGTCAAGCATGAAGCAGCTATGACTTCAAAGAAACAAATGGGGGCTGTTTGGCGAAAATAAATTCGAGAGGACAGGTTTATGGTCAAAACTCTCGTAAAATTTGAAACTTCCGAAGTTCAGGAATTTTTGGAAAATCCGGACCTTTTAGGGAAGGATTCCGTATTTTTTTGGGGGATTCCGGATTGTTTTGAGGGATTTACGAAATTTTTGGGGGGGAATTCGGATTGCTTTGGGGGATTCTGGATTACAAAAAGTTGAGGATTTGACAGATAATTTACCAATAATCTAGAATAATCTATCCTATCTAAACACCCAAAATAGAAGGGGCGTAGGTACTAAACCACTCACTTAATCTAGCTCATCCGAACAGCTCCATAAAAGCATACATCAGATAAATTGAACTTTCTATAAGAAGAAGAAAACTTTCGTGACTGAACAATCTCCAAATTCTAATATAATTTTGATCCAAGGGGAAGAGTAGGTCAAATGACATATGTCTAGGGAATCCTAGCCTGCAAGTATTAGTTATGTTATCCTTTCAAGGCATTTTTGTAAACAAAAATTATCGCGGAAATAAAATTGGGAGGAAGAGGGGAAAAACACCTCTTAAAGCTTGAAGCGGGAGATCGTCGGATCTGGACGAAAGAAATATTTTACTCTTCTTTTGCTTCTTCCTGTAAACCCCAAAATAGAAACAAACTCCTACCAAGAGTAGACCTGCTACTACCGCTACTATAATCCCAGCTATAGCTCCCCCTTTTAATCCTGTTTCAGTTAAAAGCAAATCATAAGAATCCAACCAACAGCACCAACCATAATACGATACACATGTCTCTTATCAGATATCGCAACATCAACACTAAGCCAACAGCTAAGAATGAGGAAACACACCTGAGCTGCAAAAATGGAAATAGCAAAGAGATATCAGTTTCTAAAAAAAATGCTACCACAACAGAACAAGCAAGCGTAACGAGTTGGCAATTGAAGTAGACGAAAGTACCTAGATTTCAAGGGCGGGTAGTTTCCGTTTTTATCTGCAAACAACAAAGAGAAATACAATAAGATTACTATAACCTTGAACTCCACAACTACACGAATCATAATAGTATGAAATATGCATTCAATGTATGGATAGTTTCTTTCAGCTCAACCTAGTCTTGAATACGTTTGGTTTTATAGGATTAAGGGTACGTTTGGTTTTTCAGTATTAGCGGTATTAGCTAGGATTGGACTAAATATAGTCCAGGTATTAGTTAATACAATGTTTCGTTGTTCTGGACTAATTTTAATACCAGTACTAAATAGTGAAAAGATTGTGTTTATACTCCAAATTAGTACCCTCTCACATGAGGGTATTAGCTGGATTGGACTATTTATACCTTAATACTGAATTAATACTGAACAAAACCAAACACATTATTAATTATAGCTCAGCTAATCCAGTCAATTCCTATCCGGAAAATTTAGTCCAGTCCAATCCAGTACGGATAGTCCAGAAAACCAAACGTGCCATAACAGTATTAGCCGGGATTGGACTAAATATAGTCCCGGTATTAATTAATACTGTGTTTGGTTGTTCTGGACTAATTTTAATACCGGTACTAAATAGTGAAAAGATGGTTTTTAATACCCCAAATTAGTCTCCTGTCACATGAGGGTATTAGCTGGATTGGACAAATTTACCTTAATGCTGAATTAATACTGCATGAAACCAACACGTTATTAATTATAGTTCAGCTAATCTAATCCAATACAATCCTATCCGGAAAATTCAATCTAGTCCAGTCCAATCCGGCTAGTCCGGAAAACCAAACGTGCCAGAAATGAACAATGCGTACAAGAAACCACATTCTAAACTCAAACTACATTCTGCTATGTAATCAAATCTATAAAAGTCACCTTTGCCAGGAATGAACACCAAGCCACTCCCACCATCAAAATCAACACCCGGGTTATATCTCCTGATCAAATCAGAGCTCAAATTCGCGGCGACAGCGACGGAGCTCAAATTATCACCACTCCTCAACGGATAAGTAACAAACAACCCGTACTCCATAGACACCTTATCATCGCCACAAGAGCAATTCACAGTCACATTCAGCGTCGCAGTGTCGGGAATCAACGTCGCAGGATAAGTATTAAACCTCTGCAACGAATCAACGGTGGTGAGGCCCGAGTAGTACTTATTCGCAACGGCGTCGTACGTGTCGCCTCTCCGGACATTGTAGTGGAACACATGACCCAAGAATGTGTTTTCGATGCAGTCGCAGGTGAAGGGGAGGTTGATTCGGGTGTCCGATTGGATGCTGTCCTGGTTGGGGATCTGGGTCGGGTTGTAGCTCCGGATTTCTTCGATCGGGTCGTGGTTCCAGATTTCGGAGATGAAGGTGAGGTTGTTGCCCGGCCAGAGGTAGTAGGAGGCCAGAGCTAGAGGGCATGTTTGTGGGCACTTCGATTGGACTGAAATTGATAGTGATGAGAGCAAGAAGAGCACGAATAAGGGTAAACCCATGACGGAATTCATCGGAAACTTGTTTGGAAAAAAACCCTAGAATTCATCGGAACTGGGTAGAGAGAGGGTTGACTTGGTAGAGACTAGAGAGGGTTTTGATTAGGGAATAGTAATTGGAATGAACAAGTGAGGGATTTGTTTAAAGTTTTGTTTTGTTTTTTTAGTGATTAAAGAATTGGGGAACAACAGAGAGGAGTGAAGGACTAGCCAACTGAATTTTGCCGCCACTTGCAGTGATGGGGTTGAACTTAGAAGGTGTAATTTGCTATGTAACGCGCTGTTTTGAGTCTTTTGACCGCTTCAACGGGTTGAATTTCTTCTTTTCTTTCTTTCTTTGAGAAACGGTCTGATTGATTTATGCAGCTTCGGAATCTGATTTCAGAGAATATTCAATAGGGTCGTTGACTATGAGTCGTTGTGTTAATAGGGTCGGCCGAAGGTGCAAACTGGACCGGTCAGCCCTTAATTCCCCTAATTCAGCCCTAAACCGCCCCCTTCCCACCCTCCAAGTCTCCAACCAATCCGGCCCGGTCCGCTCATTTCGGCTTTAATCCGGACCGGATCAAGTCTGTCACCAAGTGAACTGGCCAGTCCCGTCCCGCTCCCACCCTTGGTCTACTCCGGCTTAGCCCTGCCCCCTCCGGGTAGGTTCGCCCTTCTCCCTCCTTCTTAATTTTTTTTAAACACTAATTAATTGACCAATTTATCTCCATTTATAAAATGTATTTATGAGATTTCTCAAAAAGAATTATTTATGAGATAATTTGATCATTCGGATAAAAAATTGTAATTTTTTCATGTTGACAATTCTCGCATGTTTTGCTAACCAGATCGTGGGGTTTAAGAGATTTTCAAAAGTCAAAGGAAATAACATGAAAACAGATACAGTAACATGTCTTCGCCAATAATATATGTTGGAGTAAAAGACACTTTCACCCCCCCCCCCACAAGTTTGACATAACGACACTTTCACCCTTCCAATTTGGGAAAGGATATCACTTTTTTTAGTTTCGAGGGTACCACATTTCAGTGTGCCAAACTTCTAGACATTTACACCATCCAATCGTGTCATTCCATACTTCAAGAGAAAAAATTATCAGAAAAAAATGCTAACAATAATGGGCCGTCAACCCACAGCGACATGGTCATGGAGTGTAGCGTCTTGAAATTTGGCACACAAAGTGATGAGAGTGTCATTTTCCAAAATGGAAGGGGTCAAAGTGTCTATTATGTCAAACTTGAAGGGGTGAAAGTGTCTTTTACTGTATATGTTGTGATAATACAGTAAAAGACACTTTCACCCCTCAAGTTCCACGGAATAGGCATTTTCACACCCTTTCAGTATGGAAAATGTCGCCTTTAGTTTCACACCTTAAGGTGCCAAAATTTGGACTCTTAAGCCCTCTGATTGTGTCATTCCACACGCGAATCTGCCAGATTTGTCCAAAAAACTACTATCAGTCATTAGTGCATCAACCTTGAGGGGTTCAAATTTTATTTTATCCGAATATGTGATGCAAACTCATTGTTTCTAAAAACAAGGAGAAAAACAGTGTTGATAAACAAAAACAAAACAATGGAAGAAAACGGTGTTTTTGAATACAAAACATATGGGGCTTGTTTGGATACACCAATTTGGTTAACCACTAACCGAACATAACTATTTTGTGGTTTAAGAAAAATGTTGGTGGATGGTGTAATAGAGCCGGTGACCGGCTAGAGTGAGAAGAAGAGAGAGTGGGTGGGAGAATGGTCTTTTGTGCTTTTTGGACTTTTGGTGGGAAAATATATTGTTAATTTTGATGAATGCATTTATTAACAACTATATGTCGTTGATGTAGGTATAAAATGATGCTAGAGTTAAATTACAGTAAAATTTAATAGTGTTCTCAAATGTGTTATTAATTTAAAACAATATTTTAAACACATAACAAACATTTGTAATCACATTTTCAAACATTTTTTTCAACATATTTTCTCTCTCCACCGTTCTCCTGTTTTAAAGGGGTAACAAACAGGCTTTAGGAAGAATATAGAAACAGCCCCAAGCTACAACAAGTGGGGTTTTAGCTAGACTTCCATGGACCAGAGCCCCACATGAAAAGTAGTATTCATCTCGTTATCACCTCAATTCTTTCAATCTTATGCATATGGACCCCTCAACTATTTGTATTCAGAAATGCCCTTTACCTATTAACCTATCCACTTCAATTATTACAAAAAAAAAAAAAAAGACTCGTCGGACGTCTTTTCCACTACTCTAAGTCGGCGGTAAAAGTTGGATAAAAAAAAAAACGGCGGTAAAAGGGTTCTTGTTGGAATAACTCGAATCGAAGACTAGCAAATCGGGCGAGCAACAAGGAAGAGGACGAAGGAAGAAACAAACAACAGTTCGGGGGTTCTAAGGAGCTTGCACGAGTAGCAGCACGACTCGCACTAGCTCCCGATGTGCTCGCACGCGCAGGGTGTGACACGCTCCAATTGCAAGTGCACAGTTGTCGGTGTAGTGACATAATATTCCGGAAATCCGGGTTGTCGAACCCAAGAGACTTCGTGTAAATTAACTACTAAATTTATTCTTTGTGTGGGCAAAGCGCAGTTGAGTTATTGTTTTTAATTCTATTAATAATTAAAATAACGAGTGTGCACAAGAGATTCCGGCGGGGAGACCTCCGTGTGCACCGTGTGTAGTGGATCAAGGATCGCACAGGAAGAATAGGGGTGTGTGTAGGGAGAGAGTAAGTCAGTAGCAATGTCTGAGAGAGAGACAGAGGTTTGGCAGAGCTTCCGCGTATGGCAGTGTGTTCTCCTTTGTATGGAAAGGTTGACGATATATATATACTGGAGAACGTGACCGTTGTAGTGTGGTTAATGCGCCCATTAATGGCGGCTTAATTAGCTTAACCATAACGGCACGTTCGTCCGAGTATATAGGGACCGTTAGAGCACGTGGTGCGCGAATACCGGAACCGTTACGAGGTTGACCGGGTTTGACCGGATTGACCGGGTTTATGGAGCTCGTGCCATAAATCTCTCAAAACAGTTACTAAAGGTCGCGTGCGGGCTTGGCTCGCACGCGACAGGGCTTACTCTAGCCTCCAAACCACTAAGTCCCTACAAGTCCCGTGCAGTGGTATGCGAGGGCTCTGTCTCGCAGCCCCCACATGGATCAGCTCGGCTGGTGATCCTGTGTGTGTGGAGCACAATATGGTGTGCTGGATGGCCGCCACGTGGCCGAGATCTGTCATGTCAGAAAGCAGTATCTACATTAGCCCCCTTTCTGCGCGTGAAGATTCATAGCCGTATAGTCTTCCATGCGCGGAAACCAACATACGCGTCGCCGCCACGCAAAAATTCAAATACGGGTAAGTTGAGCCCTCGTGCGTATCATTATGACCTAAAACCCCTAGAGTCGTGCCATCTGACCTTTAGGGTTTTAGGCGTGACGTCAGCTTGTCCTGTGATTGCGCGATTCGACGGTGACGGTTGCGATTCGACTATCGAAAGGACGCAACCCTTCATTGTTTTGGATAAATACCTTGTATCCCCCATTATTGCAAAGCATTACTTTTTTCTCTTAAAGTGACTGGTACCCGGAGATCTTCGAGAGCAGATCCAGATAATCAATCACCAGTTCAGAACTGCAATCCGTGTTCTTCAATTGTGCGTATCCAAGCAAACTTCAAGAAAACAAGGTTGGCCTCATTTATTTTTGATTTAAGATACCAGTGTTTGCCTTGAACTGCGTTGAATCTGTAAACCCGTGGGATTTGTGAAGAGGTTTTGGTCTTTGGACCCGCTTCGTTGTAATCTTTCAACAATATTGGATCTTGCAATTCCCCAATTTCTGAAATCGATAACCGGAACTGTTCGTTTTCCTTCGCATAGATCTTGAATTCCCAAAATTCAAACTGAAGTGTGGTATTTCTCCCCCCTTTTTCTTGCTCTTTCGCAGGAATGGCCAAGACAAGAGTAACCAGACCCGTCAAGGAAGATGAAGAGATACCCGACCTTCCGCAGGCCTTGTGGCGAAAAGCCCCCTTCTTAGGCGGCAAAGATTTCTACCATGCGAGGATAAAGGCGAAGAGAATGCCTGATCCTGTTCCTGTTGAGCGATTGCTGACGTTGACTCGCCCAGTTAACTCAGCCCTGCTCGAGTGGGTTGGTTCCGAGGATATAGTTCGATTGGGGATCGAGAACGGGCACTTCCCGTATACTGCGATTTCTACTCAGGCGTTCGTCCAGAAATTGGACTATATGGATGAGTGGATTGACCACGTGTTGGAACATCACGCCGAGACTCTTAACGAAGCCGGCGTGTATTTTGCTATCCGTGCTGTGAAGGGTGCTGCCGTGAAGCTGGATCAATCCATGCTTCTAGACCTTCTGTCCCGTTACTCGCCTGCGACTCACACGTTCCATTTTGCTGAGTTCGAGGCTGCCCCCACGCTCGAGGACGTGCAAATGCTGTACGAGCTTTCCCCCATGGGTGAAGTGGACCCTCTGAGTCCCTTGAGGACATCTGCGGAGATTGTCTTGTATACGCAGATGGAGGAATGCCTAGCAGAGGTGAAGAAAATCTCCACTCGGTGGACCACTACAAAGCCCCTTCCGAACTGGCAGCTGGTTGATACGTCTGCGAAGAATACCTGGAACAAATGTTTGCAGTACTTCTTCCGAGACTATGCGAACAGCAGCATCACTAAGAAGCTTCTGAGTGAGGACCCGGAGGCCGAGAATTACGTAGAGGGCAAGGGCTATCATTTGACCCTTTGTGCTTTTCTCTGTGCTTGGCTATCGAGGTATCTGATTGATGGTCACCCCCATGACGGAGTTTTCTACCACGTGCTGCCACTTGCTGTGAGGCTCGCTCTTGGCCAGAGGGTCGCACTTGGACCCTTGGTCTTGGGCACGCTGTATTATAGGCTCGATCAGCTGGTTTTGGCTATGAGGGAGTCGCGTGGCCGCCTTGATGTTTTGACCTTTGTCAATATTTCCTTCTTGACAATGTGGGTTTTCGAGCGCTGGCCGTCTTATGCCCCAACTGCTCTCCAACTTGATAAGTGGTGTTCCCCAGGCGAGACAGAAGCGCGCAACAGCGGAAGAGCTGCGAGATGGTTCGGAACAGGCAATACCAAGTGCGTATGGAGTTTGATATGCGACAAACGGAAGGAGTTTACTGCCAGGCCCTATGCCACGCGCATCGAGAATGTGAGATGGTTTCCAAGGCTATGCCCCTCCAAAGGTATGGTCTTCTCAGAAGAACTTCTTTTTGAGAAGGGACCGCATTTCCACGAGCGTTATCGCGAGTTCTTTTGCTGGTGTCTGCGAGGTTCCCTTCCTGCCCTTGCGGAGCATATTCGTGAGCTCGCGCCAAGGTATGAAAAGCTTACAGTGGATGTTGACCCTACTCGAGTCTCTCCTCAGTTTGGTTTCGACGTTGTGGCCCCATCGATCTGGCCCCAGTCCATTGTCAGAGGATGCTACAAGCGCTTGCTCACAAAGGAGTGCAAGACGGTTTTCATGAACAACCTTCCTTTCGAGCAGCCTGCGGGTACCCGCGAGGGTGGTTGTTCCCAGAACTGGCTCGCATACTGGGCTGCCCAGCAAACGAGGATTGAGACGGAGTCGGCGGCGCAGCCAGGTAGGGCCCCCTTGCTCAAAAGAAACTCTTTTCCGTTTCGCCCCAATTGCAGCTTGAGCGAGTCTGAGTATGGTTGCTACTCACTGTGGGACCGTGAGAACCATTTGTGCCCTGATTTCATTCTGAAGGAGCAGGTCGCCGCGATCAAGAAGGGCGACACGCAAGTCGTCAGATACAGCAAGGCTTTCGCTGACGTAATCACCTTTCTTCGCATGTGCTAAGTTTTCTCGATTTCCTTGTGCTGACACTTTTATTCTGTACTGTTGTAGTGTCATGTGCGGAGATTCGCAGCTGGTGATCGCTCCAAGTCGCTGGTCAACACCATTGTGGCCACCAGGAGACAACAGCAGCCGTTCCGGCTTTCATGGAGGATGGACGCTGAGGTTGAAACAAAGGTTCGCGCAGTCATGAATGTTTTTGCTGACTCGCTGATAGACAATCCTCCAGCTCCGTCTCCTCCCGGAGATGACCCGTCTCCACCAGCGACTGCGGCGCCAAGAGCGAAGAGACCTAGGCAAAAGGGAATTACCATTTCTTCCCCTAGAAGCGCTCCAGCTTCTCCTCCAGTGAGGTCTCTCTCTATCAAGGACAAAGGCAAAGGTCGCATGCCCAGCAAAGTGCGGAAAGAGCTCGCAGTTGAGTCTTTTGTTCCCTTCGATCAAGAGGGAGAGGAAGAGAGGCAGGAGCCCCAAGCAAGTGATGAAGAGGAAGAAGCAACAGTTGTGATGCATGAGGAAGAGTTAGGAGGTACCTCCGTCGCATTTCATTTCCCGTCATCGTTACTTCTTTGCACTTCTTCTCTTTAAACCATTCATGTATTCGCAGATGATGATGATGATGAGACCGCTGGCGGTCTCGCGGCCAAGAGGCAAAAGAGGGATGTCCATTCTGGCATCCCAGATGATCCCATAAGCAAGGACATTCTGGCTGAGTCCCGGAAGACAGCCGCGGAGGCTGCTGAGAGAAGAAGACGTCGGGAAGAAGAGGAGCTCGAGCGTGTGAAGCAGCGGAGCCTCGAAGAGCGGCATGTTGACGACTTAGCGCGTCCAACTGTTGAGGAGGACGAGCTTCCCGAAGAAGTGGCTCCTCATGCGGAGGAGGAAGATGAGGCTCTCGGAGAGGATGCAGCAGCCTTAGAGCAAGTCCAAGCGGATTTCGAGGAAATCGCAGGCGGCGATAAAGGTGAAATCTTCAATCTCGCAGTAACTTATAGAGATGTTATTGTGGGTGCGTTAAAGCATGGCGTGTCAAAGGCTGACATTCGCCGTTGGTTAGTAGACAAATGCGGAGAACCTTCAGGTAATCATTTGAGTGATACGCATGTACTAGGCTTTAGCAACTTGAGGCAAAGTCATGACTGGTTTATTCGCGTCCCAGGTCACGCTCCTCTTACAGACTTGCTTAGTGAGGATACACTAATAGGGCATGGTTCCACGTCCTTAGTGTATGACGAAGATACCTCAATCCCACCCTCGCGTGGAGGTGCTTATTCTTAGCTTTTGGTAAAGATAGCAGAATAACTTATAGCGCAAGTTACCTCATATCATCGCATCTAATGTCGCAGGTCATACTGAGGAACCTGAGCTGGAGCAAAGAAGTCAGCCTTCTGCGCCCTATGTTCCAATTCCGAGCTCCCATACCGAGAAGCCCGTCGCAGCTGATGACCACGCGGGTGTGCCTCGTGAGGACATCATCGAGCTTTCCGGCGATGCTGGAGCTGACACTGTGTTGATGGATGAAGATGTCCATGCTAGTGCTGACGAGGTAAGGACAACTGCTGCTAATGCTTCCGCATCCGAGAGTGTCCTTCGACAAGCGACTACGGCTGTCTCTTCACCTCCGGCAATGACTGAGTCAGAGGCACCCATTCCTGCGTGGAGGTTTTGGGGCTCGCAGGTTGGGAATGTAGTCGCAGCTGGCGCGGCCTACATTCTTCCGCCCGATTATGAGAGATTAGAGCTCGCAGCTGATAGGAGAGTCATGGAGCGAGGGCAGTCCTCGAACAACCCAGCAGCTCGCATTCCTTCCCTTCATGAGATTCTGGAAGGAACTGGTAAGTAGAGCTTTACTGTTCGCACGTCGCATTGTTCGATTGCGAATTTTGACATCATATCTTATCTTTGACGTCTCCTTAGGTTTGAAGCAAACCGATGTAGACTGGGTGGTTCGAATGCGTCTCAGGTATCCTCGCTCGTTTGTGAGATCTCTGGAGATCGGGCCCTTTGACAGGAGGCTGTTCCTTACTGAAGCCATTTGGATACTGGAGCAGTTGTCCGCGGCTACGCCTGCGACCATTTCGGTCCAGAGTGCTGAATTGCTATGCGGCATGTGCCAAAACCTCGTGACCAAAGTCCAAGGCAGAATGGGCTTTAAGTTTCTTAAGGACAGAGTCACGCTGATTCGCGCGGCTGTAACTTTGAAACTCGGTCACCAGAATCTCGCAGCTGAGATGCAAAAGGTGGAGCAGCAGAAGCAAAGGGTTGATGAAGCTCTGAAGCTGTATCATGAGATGAATGCCAGGTGCGAGCAATTGAAGCAAGAAGTGGAACAGGTGGAGAAGCTGAGCGAGCAGTTCGCGCTCCAAGACTCCTTAATCAAGAATTTGCTTTGATTTTTCTGAGTCTTGAAAAATAGCAAGGAAATAGCTGAAACATTAATGTAATATCTTGAACATTAATGTAATGTTGCTAGGGTTTCTCCCCCTTTTTTTTTAACAAGAACAATGAACTTCCCGTTTTGCCCTTTTTCCGGGATTTGATTGGACATTTCTGTGCATATCCAATTATGACATCAGCAATTGATTCTCTGCTTGATTTTCTTGCTAATTTCTCGGCAGATAAGCACGCTTCCGTTGGGAAGTCCATCCGAATCATGACTATCCGTCATTTATTAGGATACGCAACTGAATCGTCGTAGCCTTTAGTAGGGTAATTGATTGTTACCGCTTTTCAAGGCGTAAGTGATTGAACTTACCCTCTTTTTGAATTTTGCTGACTCATCTTAGGCAACCGAAGAGTCTGTACAGGGTCTATATAAACCCTGTCTTTGCTTTTTGGGTTCTTCATCCCAAACATGTGCTTTGCCGTGAGTCCTTAGGACTGCTGGCTTCAACGCTTGTTTTTCGTTGATTCATGGCAACTTCAAGCTTTGAATCCTGAGTTTGCGCTTTGTGCTATAGAAATAGTTTCCAAGATCCACTTTATGAGGCTTATTGCTCTTTATAACCATCATAAAGAAGATGCAGATGATATCTCATGCGTGTTCGACGAAATTTCTTCGTGTATTATGTGTGCAGGTCATGTTTCCGGCCGCCTCGTGGCGAGGTGTAGCGCCGAAGTGACCGTGCTACCGTCTCGTAATGAACGGCGGAATTCTTCTTCAGCATCTCCGAAGAAGAATCCATCACTTTCACGTTTGTGAGCTCGGGGTGGCGAACCGTCGCGTTCATCCCCGTCTACAAGGAGCCCTTGCCCTTTGGAGCTTCTGCTTGCCTGTGGATCGCCGGCACCGGCGGCTCCTTGGGCAAATGTTATGGGGTGCATATCTGACAACGGTCTTGTCGGATAGCGGGATCTCGAGCGTATGGCTTCATGTGGCTCTTTTAGAGAAAGATCCCCTCTGCTACAGATGTTCACCCGCAGATCTGGGCGTTGCGTAGCCGGTTTTTGAAACCGGTGGGTTCATCCTTTGCAGTCCGGGTTTCCGTACTGCGTCTCTGCTGGTTTACCAGTCACTTTTCGAATGTATTGTAAGCCATGTTGGCTGCGTAGTTAGATTCGAGCTTTTCGTTTGTAAGCTGCTATCTAGACAGATAAATTGTAAGTCATTTGACTCATAATGATAAATAGTTTTCTGTATTATCTGCTGTCTCTTTACAACAAATACAATTTCGCATGCGTTTCAGCACATTTCACCTTGCATAAGGCTATGTAATCGTTTCGTATCTGCGATATATTGATTCGCGGGTGTTTCGCTAGATCGCTCGAGATCGTATCTTCGCAGCTGTGCCATCTCGGTGGATGGGCTTGCAGTTGGCCGTCGCAAATCATTTAAGATCATGTTCACGACATTGCTATCGTAACAGATAGTCTTTAGCAAATCAATTAAGATCATTAAGTGGTGCGAACTGCCATCACAAAAGATAGGCTTTATTAGCTAACTGCTTGAGATCGTTTCTCGCATAAATTGCTATCGCAACAGATAGACTTTTAGAAGATCCAGTAAGATCAGCTTGCGCATGCGTTGCCCTCGTAACAGAGGCTTTGGTGATCAACTAAAACCAATTTGCATATAAGTTGCTATCGTAACAGATAGGCTTGAGAAGATCAGGTAAAATCGTTTTGTGTATAAGTCACTATCATAACAGATAGGCTTGAGATCGCACTTGTGCAGACCGCTATCTTGAGAGATAGGCTTAGATGATCCATTGAGATCGCATTTGCGTTTGGCTGCTATCGTAAGAGATAGGCTTTACAAGATCAATTAAGATCGCATTTGCGCTTGGCTGCTATCGTAAGAGATAGGCTTTACATGATCAATTAAGATCGCATTTGCGTTTGGCTGCTATCGTAAGAGATAGGCTTTACATGATCAATTAAGATCGCATTTGAGTTAGCTGCTATCGTAAGAGATAGGCTTTACATGATCAATTAAGATCGCATTTGAGTTGGCTGCTATCGTGAGAGATAGGCTTTAGATGATCAATTAAGATCGCATTTGTGTTGGCTGCTATCGTAAGAGATAGGCTTAAATGATCAATTAAGATCGCATTTGTGTTGGCTGCTATCGTAAGAGATAGGCTTAGATGATCACTTAAGATCGCATTTGCATTGGCTGCTATCGTGAGAGATAGGCTTGGATGATCAATTAAGATCGCATTTGTGTTGGCTGCTATCGTAAGAGATAGGCTTAGATGATCACTTAAGATCGCATTTGCATTGGCTGCTATCGTGAGAGATAGGCTTGGATGATCACTTAAGATCGCATTTGCATTGGCTGCTATCGTGAGAGATAGGCTTAGATGATCACTTAAGATCGTATTGCATTGGTTGCTATCGTTAGAGATAGGCTTAGATGATCACTTAAGATCGTATTGTATTAGCTGCTATCGTTAGAGATAGGCTTAAATGATCACTTAAGATCGCAGTTTGTATGAATTGCTATTGCAGCGCATAAACCATTGTTAACAGTAATAACAAATTAAATAGAGCAACATAAACAGCTAGAAATATGAACTTCTCATTTGGGAGAATTCTTTTATTATAATGCTCTCATATGGGAGAGATGGGATTACAATCCTCTCATATGGGAGAGGAGATTGCGTAAATCATAGCCACATGAGACATTAGACACGTTATCATAAAACGTATGAAATGAGAGAAGTCAGGGATAATACTTCTTGATCCAGCGCATATTGATTGAACTGGGAGTTGAGGTTGTACCGTGCAACCTTCGTATGCTGCAGTAGCCACTATCGAAGACTTCTGTGACTTCGAAGGGTCCTTCCCAATTGGCTGCGAACTTTGGGTGAGTTGCTTCTCGCATGCAGTGGTCAGATGCGCGCAAGACCAGGTCTCCGACTGCGAAATCCCTTCGCTGGACTGTCTTGTTGTAGGCGCGAGCGATTCTTTCCTGGTATCGCTTGTTAATCCTTTTGGCTTGTTCTCGCTTTTCTTCCAGCAAGATTAAGTCATGATCGCGTTGATTTTCATAGAGTGCATGGAAGGCCAGCCTTGCCGAGTTGACTCTAACCTCCGCAGGTACCACAGCTTCGGCCCCATAACACAGTAGAAATGGCGAGGCCCCTGTGGGTGTCCTTGGAGAAGTTCTGTAGGCCCACAGGGCTATGATTAAAGAGTCGGCCCACTTCTTGTGATCGTCTGCGACCATTTTGCTCAATATTCTCAACAGCGTCTTGTTAGTCGCTTCGGCTTGTCCGTTTCCCTTTGGGTAGTAAGGGGTAGAACATATCTGCCTGATGTTGTACTCCGCTAATTTCGCAGCTACCTGGCGATTAACAAAAGGAGTACCGTTATCTGAAAGAATGGTGTTTGGGATTCCGAACCTGCATACGATGCTTTCCTGGATGAAATTGACCACAGCCAGCGCATTTGCCGTCTTTAGTGGTATTGCTTCCACCCATTTAGTGAACAGCTCGGTTGCGGTGAGAATGAAATGGTTCCCATGCGACGTCGGTCGGATGGGACCGATGAAGTCCAGAGCCCATGTGTGGAATGGCCATGGCGTCCCTAATGCATGTAAGTCCACGGCGGGAGCGTGCACTAGGTTCCCTTTAAATTGGCATTCTTGGCAGCGTCGCACTTTGGCGCGGCAATCGACTTCCATGGTGGGCCAGAAGTATCCGATTGAGAGGAGCTGCCTGCATAATTTCGCACCTCCTTGATGCTCCACCTGATGAGAAAGGTCCATGACTTCTTGTGCTTCTCTGCCGTCTAGGCATCGCAGCAAGTTGCCCTCGTGACCTCTTCGCCAAAGCAGGTTTTCCTGTACCACGTATCGAGACGCTTTCCTTTTCAATTTTTCGGCCTCTTTTCTTGATTCGGGCATGGTGCCGTGAGTGAGGAAATCAAACAGTGGCTTCCTCCAGTCCGTGTCGTCATCGGTTAGGGCGACGAGTAGAGAGTCTTTGATTAGCGCGCAACTTTCGCACTTCCCTTGTATCAGGGCTGCAGCTGTTGACATGCCTGGCCAATGAATGCCATATCTCTGAGCCTTTCTGTAGATTGACACCTCGCTTTCTCCGTAAGCGTGTTGGTGAATCTTTTCTAACAGCTGTTGTCCCTCTTGCTCGGAGACGCACCGCATGAGTATTCCTCCCGGACCTTTGTAGTAAAGGGTGTTGTCGTGGATGCAGTATCCTTTTGTGAGTACCCAGCTTTCGCTGCTGGTGCCTTTCGTAATGGCTTGCAGGATTGCTTTCCGCCAGTCTGCATCATCCATGTGTTCGTCGTCGCACGCATCTTCTGTTAATGCTGACGATGTTCGCACCTCGATGGAAATTCTTGCAGGGCACTTGTCCATGCTGACCTTAGATCCCAGAGTTGCTAAGGCGTCTGCGTGCCTGTTGTCTGCTCGAGGCTTGTGCTCGTACTTCACATCGCAGAATTGTTGCATCAGTTTCTGTACTAGGGTACGATAAGACAGGAGGTTGATCTCCTTCAAACCATATTCGCCCGAGGCTTGCTTAACAATCAGCTTGGAATCTCCCATGACTGTTAAGTTGCTCACTTCCAAGGCCTTTGCCGCACGGAGCCCCACGATAAGAGCCTCGTATTCCGCTTCGTTGTTTGTGACTGCGAAGTTGAGCTTTGCGGACATATGTATGACTTCCCCATCTGGTTTTGTCAAGACTATCCCAATGCCTCCGCCCTTCCTAGTTGACGAACCGTCGAAGTGGAGGGTCCAATAGGGCACGTCAATTGCGTAGATTTCAGGGCCTTCGAGCTCTTCTTCGATCACAGGTTCGTGGCTGTTGTCGGGAAACTGTGCCAACAGATCTGCTACCGCCTGCGACTTGATCGCTCTTGGTTTCACGCATGTGATATCGTATTGGGAGATGGTCATGTACCATTTCGCCAGTCTCCCACCCGGAGTAGTGTGAGTTAGCAAATATCTTATGGGGTCGCTCTTGGTGACCACCACTACTTTGTGTGATGCGAAATAGTGTTTCAACTTTTCTATCACAAAGAATAAAGCAAGTCAGTGACGTTCGATGCCTGTGTACCTTGATTCAGCAGGCTGCACAATGCGAGAGATATAGTAGATGGGCCTCTCTTGGCCTTCATACTCCTGGGCCAAAAGTGCTCCTATGGATCTCCTTGTTGATGTGAGATATAGCATAAGCGGTGATCCCAGCTGGGGCGCGATCATTATCTTTGAGGACGTGAGCAGCTCTTTCAGCTTTTCGAATGCGGCTTCGTGGTCCGAAGCCCAGTTGTACGCGGCGTCCTTCTTGAGAAGAGCGCTGAAACAGCACGTGATTTCTGCAATGGCTGGGATGAATCTCCGCAGGTACGACAGTTTTCCCAAGAATGTTTTCAAGGTACTTTGGTTATGGGGTGGCGTCATGCTGGTGATGGCTGACACTTTCGCAGGGTCAGGCTCGATCCCTTGGCGATGGACCACGCATCCCAAAAACTTCCCCGAGGTCACGCCGAACGCGCATTTCATGGGGTTCATTTTCAGTTGAAAGCTCCTGCATCTGTTGAACACCCTTCGCAGGTCTGCAAGGTGATCCACTTCGTGCTTGGATTTAACCACCAGGTCGTCCACGTAGAATTCCACCTCTTTGTGCATCATGTCGTGGAACAGAGCCATCATGGCCCGCTGATAGGTTGCGCCCGCGTTCTTAAGACCGAACGGCATTACCGTGTAGTTAAATACCCCCACAGGAGTGATGAATGCAGTTTTCCGCGCATCTTCTGGATCCATCTTGATTTGATTGTATCCGCTGAAACCGTCCATGAAACTGAACATGCGATGTCCTGCTGTTGAATCGATAAGCAAATCGATGTTGGGCAGTGGGAAATCGTCCTTAGGGCAGAAGCGATTGAGATCCCGGAAGTCCACGCAGATGCGAAGCTGTCCGTTCTTCTTCACCACCGGCACGATGTTGGCCAGCCATGTGGGATGATGATTTGGCTCTATGAACTTGGCATCTAGGAGTTTGACAATCTCCTGCTTGATCTTCACGTTGAGTTCTGGCCTGAAGCTTCTGGTGCTTTGCTTGACGGGTTTAGACCCTGGGATGATGTCTAAACGGTGCATGGTGATGCTTGTATCCAGACCTGGCATCTCATCATATTCCCATGCGAACACGTCCTTGTACTCAGTTAGGAGCTGCAGTAGTCCTTGTTCCTCCTCGCTTGTGAGGTCCGCGCTCAGGAAGACCGGCCTTTTCTTTTCCTCGTTCGGGCTGAGGAACACTTACTTTAGCTCTTGCTTTTGCGGTCTAGGCCTGTCTTCCATGCATTCAGGCGCTTCTTTGAGTTTCTCGTCTGGAGTGCCTTGTGCTGGCTCTTCCGTTAGCGCGATTTGCTCGATTTGATTGATTTGCTCAGGGACATCCCCATGCCCATGTGAGGACATCCCCGCGCACCTTCATATGCGATAGCATTTCTTCCCATTGGCGTAGAAGCTCTCTATCTCCTTGCCCTCAGGGTCATGCTTCGCGATCCTCTTCAAGGTGTACACATTCTTTCTATGATATGCGATACGTGGCGCCTCTTCGCGTGCAGGCGACTTTTCCTTGGCATCTTCCCTCGTCACCATCACGCCCGCAGGTGACTGGTCCTTGATGTCCTCCCAGAGAGGTAAAGGAGTAGGGTTAAAAGGCTCGGGTGTTTGCTCGTCCGCCATCTCGGTGAACCACACCGCCTCGCTGAGATGTGCTTCGTCCAAGTTGAACGGGTTAGTCGAAGCCGGTATCTCGACAATTCTGTCGTTCCAGATAGCTTTCATAACCTGGTGAGCCGTCGAAGGGACTGCGTCGAAGCGATGAATCCAGGCTCGACCTATGATCATGTGGTATGTGGTGTTCGCGTCTATGACATAGAACTTCGCCGAGCATTTGATCTTGCCAATCTGGACGCCCAAGCGGATCCATCCGATCGTCATTCTAGAGTCGCTTCCGAATCCCACCAGTGGAGATGGACGTTTGACTACCTTGTGCTCGGGGATCCCTGCTAGTTTCAGTGTGTGGAGGGGAAAAACATTGACCGCTGCTCCTCCGTCAACAAATGCTCGCTTGAATTCGACGCCATTGATGATGGCGGTCACGTACAGAGGCCTCTGGTGACTCGCATCCGTCTTCTTGTCGCTGGCAGAAAAGGTCATGATCTTTTCTGTGGAACGAGACGCCCTGATGACTTTCCCGTTGGAGACCACGAGGTCCTCCTCGTAGTCCTCCGCTATCCTTAAGATCGCTTTCGTCATATCAGTCCGGCACCTCTCGGAGAAATTCATCTCGTCGAAGAATTTGTTGAAGCCGTGCGACCCTTTCATGCGGTCGGCACGTTCATCCTCCGTGTCCATGCTGTAATCTTCGTCTTGGTGGACCTCAGCAATGATGGGTAGACCATCCTCTGCGACCTCCTCCAGGTCTACGATCGAGATCATGGCGACCTCTTTGCCTTTCGAGCCTGACTCTGTATGGGCAGGAAGTGGGTTGTTGCGCACGTCCTTCCTGTTGTCGCTAACGATTAGCTCGCCGTTCTTCATCTTCTGATCGAACGCGAACCTGAGTTTCTTGCACTCGGCTGTGGGATGCATGATCTTGCCGTGGTACTCGCACCACTTAGGGTCCCTCACCATCTCCTTGGAGGGTATTTTCTCGAGTGGTGGCAGGACGCCGTCCTTGCGCCACTGTTTGCAGAGGTCACTCGCTTCCTCTATCGAGCATGGCAGAGGCGGTACATCGAAGTTCACAACCTTCGCTTGTTTCTGGGGCGAAACTGTGTTGACCTCAGCTTCGCGTCCCCGCTTGTAGCCGAACCTTCCGATCTTGTAAGTGGTGCCGCTCGCAGGTCGCTCTGGAGCGTTCTTCTTTTTCTGTCTCTCGACTATGGGCTCGATGTTATTCGTGCATTCGATTAGTTTTGAAAACGTAGGTGTTTGCAAATTGATGAGCATACCTTTGTATTCATCTCGCATGCACTGTAGGCATATCTCCACGAGCCGACTTTCGGGCATTGGATCTTTGCACTCCAAGGATTTCGCCCGGAATTTCTTGATGAAGGTGATCCCATCCTCCTCGCGCTTCTGGTACATCCGCGAGAGATGGATCATCGTCACCTTCTCCTCCATTTGAAAGAACTTGGTATAGAACTTTTGGACCATGTCGTCCCAAGTCTTCACGGATCCGGCCTCCAATGTCCGGTACCATTTGTATGCTACGTTCCCAAGAGATTTTGGGAACTCCCGCATCAGTAGTTTGGGATCGGCTCCGAACGGACCCATGACGTCGATGAAACGCATGACATGCTCATGAGCGTTTCCATTGACGTCCTCGAACTTATCCCATTTGGGAGCCTTGTACCCCGCCGGGTTAGGCATGAGATAGATCTCTCGTGGAATAGGCGGATCATTGTCTAACTTCGGGATAATGGTATCCGCGAACGACTGATGAGCCAGGATGGTGTCTACGCGCTTTTGCAAAGACGTCATGCATTCTGGAATGCTTCCCTCGGTAGCCGCCGGAGGGGTTGCTGTAGGCGGTGGCGACACATATGCCGCCGGAGGATTGGGAGCATACTGAGTACCCGCGTTTCCCCAGATCATCGTTGGGGGAGGCAAAGGGTACTGCAGAGTTGGGTTGGACGCCAAAGCCGAGGGCTGAGGAGCGTGAGCAGCAGGAGGCAGCATCTGTGCCGTTGATCCTTGAACCGAAGGCAGTTGCGCAGCCGACGGTGGAGTCTGCAGATGAGGGTTGGGAGGTGTGGCTGGCACTCCCAACCCTGGAGCAGTAGGGGTTCCTCCTCCTTGAGGGATAGCGGCAGCTGGTGGAGGATTCGGCGCGAGGGTGCCTAGGACAGCCAAGATTTGTTCTAGTTGCGCAGATTGGGATTTGAGAGCTTTCGCCTGACTCTGGACGGTGGCGTCCAGAGACTCTAACGTCGGTGCTTCGCCGGGAGTCGTCGGAGTACGGCGGGTCTCGTCTCCCGAGGGAGTTTCGGTGGAAGGCGAACGGTTGCTGACATCATCCTCCTGAGACATGGTTGCTTTTGCTGGTAAGTTCACGTCGGGTTCACCAAAATGTGCACAAGAGATTCCGGCGGGGAGACCTCCGTGTGCACCGTGTGTAGTGGATCAAGGATCGCACAGGAAGAATAGGGGTGTGTGTAGGGAGAGAGTAAGTCAGTAGCAATGTCTGAGAGAGAGACAGAGGTTTGGCAGAGCTTCCGCGTATGGCAGTGTGTTCTCCTTTGTATGGAAAGGTTGACGATATATATATAT
This sequence comes from Linanthus parryae, assembly GCA_023055425.1. Classification (NCBI taxonomy): domain Eukaryota; kingdom Viridiplantae; phylum Streptophyta; class Magnoliopsida; order Ericales; family Polemoniaceae; genus Linanthus; species Linanthus parryae. Next base: position 137,523,805 of record JALGPY010000004.1, on the reverse strand, counting down.
ACTGGAGAACGTGACCGTTGTAGTGTGGTTAATGCGCCCATTAATGGCGGCTTAATTAGCTTAACCATAACGGCACGTTCGTCCGAGTATATAGGGACCGTTAGAGCACGTGGTGCGCGAATACCGGAACCGTTACGAGGTTGACCGGGTTTGACCGGATTGACCGGGTTTATGGAGCTCGTGCCATAAATCTCTCAAAACAGTTACTAAAGGTCGCGTGCGGGCTTGGCTCGCACGCGACAGGGCTTACTCTAGCCTCCAAACCACTAAGTCCCTACAAGTCCCGTGCAGTGGTATGCGAGGGCTCTGTCTCGCAGCCCCCACATGGATCAGCTCGGCTGGTGATCCTGTGTGTGTGGAGCACAATATGGTGTGCTGGATGGCCGCCACGTGGCCGAGATCTGTCATGTCAGAAAGCAGTATCTACAACGAGTATCTCAAATAATTCAAAGAATTATTTCAAGATTAACAAGCACGAGTTGATTTGGTTGTTTCTCAAAGTTGGTCAAAATCAGGATATCTCTACGGATCACTAGGTATTTCACACTACGTTGGATATATGTTCTACTAACACGATGAGTTCTTGTTCTAGTTAAACGAGCAATTTTATATTGAAGATGTCTCAACCAATAACTATGCTTAAACTCTCATAACTGATTCATCTAGCCTACTCAAGTTTAAGCACGCATTACGATATTGATTCTACTCTTTGTTCTTAGCTAACTAGCAAGATTCCTCAACCCTAGATACGGCTAGTGTGTATTTCAAGTTTCCGGGCAACGAATGTAGATTCCTCTATCACTCACAACCTAAGACAATCCTATTGGTTAGTGATCAAACCAATAGTTTCCTACGAGATATCCCGAAATAAGTGTTTAGCTACGCATAAACATGTTCAATATACAAAGTTTCATGATCCAATATCAAAAACTAGAGAAGAAACGAAGATTAGAAGCCAAACGGATGATCCAAGCTCTCCAACCTAGCTCCAAGCTCTCCAAGCACGTCTCCAATGTGTTCTCTGATGCCAATCACGTTCCCCAATGTTTCCTAAGTCTTCCGTGGCTCTCCAACCTCAAAACTATGCCAAAATAGCAAAATAGCCCCAAAAATCCGATCCTGGCAGCAGAGGTAATCGTACGATTACCTTGATGTAATCGTACGATTACTTGCTGCGATTACTTACCAAGATCACTTGCTGCGTTTACTTTCTGCGTTTACTTGCTGAATGAGATTTTGGGTAAGGGGTAATCGTACGATTACCTCCATGTAATCGTACGATTACTTCTGGGCAGCCACCATCAAAACTCCATCTTCTTGCTCTTTTTCCCGTCGTCTTCACTTCCCGAGCATTCCTTTGAGCCTCCAACTTTTCCGAAGTTCACTTTTGCTCCAATGTCACGTCCCGAGCTCCCGGTTCCTGAAAACCACAACACGAGAAACATACCGGAAGATCAAACGTGATAAAATATAGTCAAAATTAACGCAAAAAGTGCCCGGACTCATCATTTACATGCAAAGACTCAACATGCTCCAATTTTAGCAAGAAATGGTCCAAAATCCATCAAAACGCATCGGAATGCACGCAAAATGGTAAGAAAACATATACAAATATAACTCCAAATATGGAGTTATTAGGGTGTCGGCCGGATTCTTTTGGAATGTTTCCTTGTCACGTGATAGATCGTTTGGGGTGTACTTGGGCAGATTAGTGTTCCTATGTCTATCTAAGGGTGCTAGGTCGTGAACAATCTTTTGTGCGTGTCTGTGCACCCCTGTGTGGGTTGTAATCGGGTTAATCTCTCAAAAGATCGGGTTTTTAGGTTCGTGTAAGTAGCTAGTATTCAAACTAGTGCACCACGTTAATTCTTGTGTTCTCGATCTTGATTGTTCGTTATTCGTTCCTGCTCGATACATCTATGTCATAACAAACTGGTACCAGAAATTGGTCAGACGTTGTCTTCACAATCCGTGTGGAGCCAAGAGCCAGAGTTTCACATTTGGTGGAACTCAAAGCTAGGGCTTCACGATTCAGGTGGAATTCAAACGAGCTATTTGGAGTTTGGGTTTCGAGATTCTGCCAAGAATGATGTCTGATTTAGCGATAAAGATCGATATGTTCAGAAGGAGAAACAAATCCAGTTCGTTGACCAATGAAAAAGGGGCATGTACACCCACAATCTAAAGCCCTTGGGAGGGCTATCCGGGCTCCTGGCATGGAGCGTCTGGCGCTTGATTCTATTTTTGGCACGCGATCTGGTTCTGGCGAGCATTCTGCACAAGTATTTTCCTGGCTTGCATCTGCCTATGCGTGTACCATGGCACGCATCTGGCGGGATCTGTTTGTGGCGAGCATCTGGCGTATCATCGGCAATCGAGGCGCAACTGGCATTAAAATCTATTTTGGGCACTTGTCATTTGGTGCATCAGGTCTGGTAAGTAATGGAATTTGGGCACTCTGTCATGGTGCATTTTCTGGTGTGCTTGGGCACATCGAGAATGTATTCAGTCATTTCTCATTGAATACATTCAAGTCTGGTTCTGAGGGGAGCACTTGTTTCTATTTCTGGAGGTGCACCCACATCTGGTGCATTCGTTGCGGGTATGCATGGCAGTTGGAGCAACAATCTGGCGAATATGGTCCCGTATGCTGCTACCGAACATATTTAGGGAGGCATGCTCGTTTCAGATTTGAGGAGACACATCCGGTTCAGGTTTGAAAAGAGAAGCTTCAAGTTTCGGTCTCAAGTGGTTGAGAGGATTCAAGGCAAGGTGGAGCTTAGTTTTGAAGCGAATCAACAAGACCCCCGAGGATTCAAGTTGCTATGTCAAGTCGATTTAAGATGGAGACTTACTGGAATAACTCGAATCAAAGACTAGTAAATCGGGAAAGCAACGATAGGGAATACACAGGAAGAAACATGCAGCAGTTCGGGGGTACCATGGCGCTCGCACGAGAAGCAGCAGGGCTTGCACAAGATCCCGTTGTGCTCGCATGAGCAGGGTGCGGGCCGGTTTCTTTTGGGATTGTTCATTGTTGCATTATGGAAGGTTCGGTGTACTTGGGCAGCATGTTTAGTGTTACATGGTCTATTTGAGGGTGCTAGTATTAGCAGTGATATCAATATAGAAAAGTATAGGGTTTTATATGTAATTATCATTCTTGTATATTGATATATACTGAAATAATACATTGTGTCAGATGCAGGACTTTCACAAACTTGCATGGTTTTCTTCATCCGATCGTTGAGTGCGACTACCATCGCCTCCAACGTCGCCGCCATCTCTGTCGCGCAAATTTCTTCTTGCCGTCGTCTTCCTCCTGTCTAGCGAACAAGAAGTATCAGCAGCGCAACCAATCACATTCATCTGTTCCAACGAATCCTTAGGTATCTGTCGCACTCACCATCACCTTCACTCTGACTCACTATCTGCAATCGCCTAGCGCCACCCAACATTGTCTCACAATCCTTTGTGATTTCCAATTATTTACTCGTTCGATGGCTGTGGCTATTTTCGATCAACTATGAGATACAAATTAGTTTGTCCGTGGCCAATATCAATCCTTTGTGGTCAGTTACAACAATTTGTGGGGTACACTTATATCGGTCAGGGGCTATTTCATCTATTGCTCGCTAGTGAGAAAATTCAACTGCCGACTTCTTTTTTGTGAGTTCACTTTTCTTCTGTTGTGGGTATGTTGTTAGGCATCACGTGTTCTTGGGTGCACAACAAGCAGTTTCAATTGTCTTAGTGGGTCACTTGTGTACTCTTACATTCACTCGCCCCGGGCTATCTTATGCCGTGCAGCAGATATGCCTGTTCATGCATGACCCTCGTGAACCTCATTTTCATGCACTGAAGTGCATTCTTCGTTATGTTCACGGCACTCTCGATCATGGATTTCGAATCTCTACGTCGGCTCCCACCGGTATTTGTAGGGTTTTGATTCATGGATGCGCAACGGAAACAATAATGAACCATGCAAAACCCTCCAAGGATCACAAGTCAAGAGACATAATGATGGTAAAGGAGTAAAACTATTAACACACCTTAGGGTTCTCATTTGATGACTTCAAACGCGAATTGTGTCACGTTCTCTATAGTTGATCCACGCCTAGAGTTGATTTCTAGATCTTCCAATCCTTGGTGCTAGCCCGAAAAGAGGAAGAGGAAGAAGAATCACGCAAAACGAGACCGAAACAAGGAGGTTCGGCCTCCTTGTGGGCCGACGGGAAGGGGGCGGCGAGCAAGGGGGGGGGGGCTCCTTTGCTTGCTTGCTCTCTCTCCTTTTTGTTCTCTACCACTCAAATTATGATCAATTGAATCATAAGTCTGGGAAGGAAGGAAGGAGTGTCCTTTATATAGTCCAACAAATCCTTGTCAACTACCTAAATGACTTATTCTAGTCCTACTAGAATTCAATTTAGTCCCTTCCTTGCAAATTAGTCCCTACTAAGTTTGCAAGGTATTGCAAAGTGATCCTTCTAATTAATTAATCCAATTAATTAATTCCCAAATCTAGTTCAACTCTATATAGCGTGTGACCCCATAGGTTCTATCTAGTTGGTAGCAACAATTTGCTAATATGGAACGGTTTCTAGCAAAACATCCATTCTAGCCAACTAATAGAATAGTCATCTTGACAACCTTTGTACAAGTAATTGTCTCATCCCTTTGTCTCTATATCCGGATTGGACACGAGACATACAATTCACACTCGTATATCCAATTCATAGTTTCTCGATCCATGGGAATAGCTTTATTCGTGCAAATAACATCAATATTCCATATTGATTTATTTGAGTCTGGCCAGATATTCTATAAGCACTATCCCTCGAGTGGCCTAGGATATTTTCTCCCGTTATGTGGGAGGGACAAATTCTATCTACGTCCACTACGATCTCTAAGCTTGCTTCTAATTGTATCCGGTACACGCCTTATAACTACCCAGTTACGGTGTAGCGTTTAACGCTACCAAAAACACAATAATCCACAACTAGAATATCTAGTGACTTCAAGTCTAAGGATGACAATACAATTGCACCGCAAGAAGCACTTGTGACTTAACATAACATGTATGTAGCCTTCTCGGAAATGGGTCAATCCAGTGCGTCATTACCCTTAATGCACACCTATGTGTTGGATCATGATATCTCCATATCAATCGAACCCCATACTAGTCTATAGATGATTGTCCCATTAATCATTATACTGGACTAGAGATATTTAAGATAAACAACACAATTGTAAATCTAAGGACTTCATTATATTAAATATCCAATAAATAATAAATGAATTTTCTAACCACATATAAATTCATACTAAACTAGATTGCCTCTAGGGCATCTATTCCAACAGTCTTACCGCCTACGGCGATGCTGACTGGGTCGACTGCCCTGACACTCGCTGATCCACCTCTGGCTTTTTCGTTTTCTGTGGTGACAACCTTCTCAGTTGGTCCTCTAAACATCAGGCCACGGTATCCTGCTCTAGTGCTGAAGTCGAATATCGTGGAGTTGCCAATGCCTTCTCTGAGAATGTTGGCTTCGCAATCTTCTGATTGAGCTCTGGGTCCCACCGCCTCCTGCCTCTGTTGTGTACTGTGACAACGTGAGTGCCGCTAACCTTTCTGGTAACCCGATCCAGCATCAGCACACCAAACATGTAAAGATTGACATGCATTTTGTCCGTGAGAATGTTCGATTGAGGCAACTGTGTGTCCTTCACATCTCGGCTGACAATCAGTACGTCGACATATTCACCCAGGGGTTGTCCCGTAATCTCTTTGAGCGTTTTTGATCGAGTCCGAGTGTTCGCCCTCCCGCTTCGAATGAGCGGGCGTATTAGCAGCAATATCAGTATAGAAAAGTATAGGATTTTATATGTACTTATATATTGATATATACCGAAATAATCCATCATGTGAAAAACTTTCACAAAGGTTACAGCTAGGTCGTGACCAATCTCGTGTGCGTATGTGCGCACCAATGTGGTGTGTAAATATGTACTCTATCTCAACAATATCGGGCTTTCGCCGTGGAGGTAGGTAGCAGATTATTAGGGAATCCGTTAGCGAACCATTTTAAATTTGGTGTATCATTCTTGATTATTTCGTTATCGTTCTTGCTTGAAACCATCACGTTATAACAGTGCTAGTGAAGTCAAAACGAACATTGAATATATGCAAACTCTTCTTTTGAGAAGATAAACCATAAACTTTTATCTGAATCGCTAAGCCTGCTTGTTGGTATCTTCTGATGACCACATTTGCAGTCATGATGGTTGCCTTATCTATGTTGATTTCTTTGTATGGTGATATTTGTTGACTTTTATCAAAAAAATAATTAAACTATTGAGTAATGATAGAAATTGAAAGTAACATGTGATTTCCGTCGGCAGACCCCAAACCAAATTAGCTAGGGATATATTATTATTAAACTTTGATAACGATTGATACTCAGAGTCTAACCCTTTTTTGAAGTTGGGGTTTCAATTTCAGTAGATCTCCTAAATATATGACAGTAAATTGCAAGTTTGGCAGCAACTAGTGACCAAACATTATGATGATTAACTTGTAGAATGTTTCACGGCTACAAATCTCCACTTGATGAAAACACTTTCAAAATTTTACAATAATGGCAAAGGAGTAACAAAGAATAAGTACAAGCTTAATTGAAGTTTGGACTTTTGATAGAACAGTTTTGCAATTTTGGTTTAGTAAAACTAGACTTTAGGTTCGGTAGAACTGCTTTTACTTTACAGTTATTAAATGACCGTGTCCTTAATATACATAGGCACAATTTGTGCTCTCATATGATGTCTGCCCACATATTATGGCACAAATCACCCCGCGCCGGATTGTGTGTCCGTCACTCGTCCCGTGACCTCGAACATGGAAAATTGACAGCTTTTGATAGAACCGGTGACTGGGTTGTGGATGAATGTGCTTAGTCCTAGGTCACACGCTAATGTATACCACTCCGTCCCAGCTCTTTCTACCCAAGTTGACTTTTTGACTCGTATCTGGGTCACTTTGACCGGGTAATTTGGATAGCAAAATAATACGATTTGTTGATAATTTTTTCACCGTATTATAGAGAAACTTTTACTCTATAATATCATGAAAAAATTATCGAAAAATTGCATCGGTTTGCTATTCAAATCAACGGGTCAAAGTGACCAGGTGAATAGTGGCAAAAGTCAGTTTGGGTAGAAAGAGCTGGGACGGAGTGGCAACTCTTATGTTTTGCCGAGTACCAGGTCACTTACTTTTAAGGCAACAAAAATACATTATCCTAACTAATGGGTTATAATGTAATTTGTCATGGAACACAAACGGCAACAGCAATAACACCAAACTACGGGGGTGCTATATATATATATATATATATATATATATATATATATATATATATATATATATATATATATATATATATATATATATATATATACCACTCCGTCCCAGCTCTTTCTACGCAAGCTGACTTTTTGACTCGTATCAGGGTCACTTTGACCGGATGATTTTGATAGCAAAATAATACGATTTTTTGATAATTTTTTCACCGTAATATAGAGAAACTTTTACTCTACAATACCATCAAAAAATTATCAAAAAATTGAATCGGCTTGCTATTCAAATCAACAGGTCAAAGTGACCAAGTGAATAGTGACAAAAGTCAGTTTGGGTAGAAAGAGCTGGGACAGAATGGTGGTATATCTTTTTGGGGGAAAAAAATAAATAAATATATGTACAGCATTGTTTTCAGTATCCTTTTAGAGGTCAACGTCGCAATTGAAGAGGTGACTCCCACCACCCCCATCCCGTCACTCCCGTTTTCCCCTGCTTCGTTCCCTTTTTGCCTCCTACCCACCGATCCGAGATCAACGGTCTCAAACCTCTCCTCCATTAACACAACCATGCAACCTACGGCTAGAAATCACCACTTCACGAAAACACAATCATCACCTTGGTACACACGTAACACCAAAACACAAGAGCGAGACCAAAAAAACACGTCCATATATAAACAACACCCCTTCTAGTTCCACACTTGGCCGGCTTCTCTCTCTCTAAAATGAGCCGAAACCTCCTCTTGTCTCTCTTCTTCTTCTCTCTCATATTATTTTCTCCGACAGCCGAATCTATCCGGAGCAATCCCTCCGGCGAACTCTCCGGTGAACGACAAGCTTTCCGGCCTTCATTTAATGGCACGGCTCCGGCGGGTGGTGATCTTGAATCGGAGAAAAGGCCGGTGCCAACTGGATCAAATCCACTCCACAATTAGCAAGCGGTGATTATTAGTACTGCTAGTATGGAATTATATAGATAGGTAAGTAGTACTATTAGTTGATAATTTTGACTTGGGGTGTTTTTGTTGGTAAGGTGATTTAATGAAATGTGGAGTTGTACAGAAGATATAGAAATTAGTTTGATTGTTGGAGATTTTTTTTGAACTCTATTGTAGGAGATTAATTCTCCTCGCAAATCTTTTGTTTTGATTTTTGTTTTCTCCAAAATTTTGATGAGTTAATTTGTAGTCTTAGAGTGCACTCTAGTTCATCATCATTTTTCTTCAGCCACCTACATGTAGAACATTCTAAAGTGATATATCTTTTTTGTTTTTCTTATAACTACATCATATAGTCAGGTTCTTTTTTTTGCTACTTCGGAAAATATCATATAGTCAGGTTCGAACCCTAAACTTCATGCAAGGCTTCAAACACTCTGTCACTGAGCTGCTTTCATTTGCATTTTTTTTAGAAACATCTTTTTTGTTTTCAACTACTCTATGAGATCATATTAATTAATTTGATATTTGGACAAGTGGTTAAGTGATTTATTTTTCTTTTTCTGATTTTGGTATTGAATTTGATCAATGAGTTTCGTATTTCAATTTTCCACACAATATTTGTTTGAGTGTATGTACAAAAGATGGATATTATTTCTCAAAAAAAAAAGATGGATATTATTCCAACCTTATCATGAAAATAAAAAACATGATTTTTTTTTGTTTCGCTCTTTAATCTTTATCATTTAGTGTGATCTCTCAGTTATCAAAATACAATCATTAATTATTTCCAAACATTTCCTGAAAAATCACACCCCAAAATAAATAATTTAGAAATAGACGGCGTGACAAAAAAAATATAGGTCGGATTATTGGTGAATATCTACTGCATGTTTAAGCTCATATGTATATTTTTATCGGCCTATTAGTCAATCCTAATGCCTTTGTGAAGGAATTTGAGTTGGAAATTGAATACATATATTTACACTATCTCTTTATTTCTCTCTTCATCAAGCACCGGTACTCACAACGCACAACATTTTACAAATAAAAACCCTTTATGCGACTAAAAGTCAGAACTTGAAACGTATGAAGGAGTGTTATTACATGTGAGATTTATCATATTATAACTCACTAATCACGCGTAGAGTCGAATTGAAAAAAATCATCTAAACACATCATTTTAGTGATGACCTAATATGACAAGTTCTTAAACCTTGGCGGTTAGTTGAATTGATGGTCTGTGTTTGGATAAGCTTAAAACGAAGGTAGATGAAAATCAAGAATATGAGTTTTTAGTCAAAACTCTCTCAATCCCCCCCGCCCCAATTTCAATATTCCGGAAAAAAAAATCCGGAATTCCAATTTCCGGGATTAAGGATTTTTTAGGGCAATTCCCTTTTTATAGTGAATTCCAAATTATTATTATTATTTTGGGGTGGGGGGGGGGGGGAGTTTCTTGAGGGATTCCGGATTGTTTAGGGCAAATTCTGAATTGTTAAACAAATACAAATTTAACAAAATAATTACCATTAATTTATAGTACTAATCTATCTATCATATACATATCTAAAATTTATCTAAACACTTCATGTTAAACGGGATTTTTAGTTAAATCGTTCACTTAATTTAGCTCATCCAAACAGTCCCAATGTCTGCTGTCTTGAACTATTGGATTCTTGCTCTCCATTTTGCACAGTAATCTTTTTCTTTCCTTTTACCTTTTCACTTGTTCCTTTCATAGAGATAAATTTGTGAATAAGTTGCTAAAACCCTGCAGTTCCCCACTTAGCAGTATTGGACTGTTTCTAGAAAAAGGTAAACTTGCACATCAAGCAGGCAGAGCTTCTGGTCCAATTAGGCTGTAGAACTAGGGCTACATGAAAGTACCGCACACACACTGTGCTCCAAGGAGCACAAGATAATTCTCAGCAAATAAATTCCAAGTGTAAACTTCCCCATTATTACAAGCAACAACCATGCACTAAATTTTTTGAAGCTGGCATAGGGCACACAAGAGTTGTACATGAAAGAATGAGTGTTGTGTTCCGATGGATGTCAGCTCATCTACACTATCTCTCTCTCGAGCGAGTGGAGCGGTAACTTTAGACGGGTGAATCCAGGATTCTTCAATAGTGAGGGCTAAATTCCAGTATGAGAAAATTCAAATATATAAATAATTTCATGGGGATTAAATTGAACATTTTTCACAAAACACATGACAAATTGCAAGTTTCTAAAGTTGAGTGGGGATATAACCCCCACAACCTCCTACTTGCATCCACCCTTGCTTGTAAAGATACTACTATCCATGGACTAAGCTGATGGCACACTTTTATAGTTTTATATATCGGTCGTTTTACAGAGTAAGTAATTATACCTGCTTCATGTATGCATCTCTGTTATAAAATGAATATATATACTTCGCAACAATAACTTTCATAGATTACTACTTTTTGTATTAGTTGAAACACTTGGGATACTGATATAAATATCTTAAAGATTATATTGGAAACAATATAATGATTTAAATGGTACAAATACAATGACAATGGGTAGTTTTATATTTTATACAAGGGCGCAAATGAATAAAAGACTAGAAATTGGGGTAAAATTATAATAACGTCCCTTAGTGCCTCCTCCCTTGACCACACCACCGACAATGTATAAATTGTTCACGTTGACTTGTTACCCGTATGATTCAGCAAGTCATGTGAGAGCATGCGCAGGGTGAGCCAGTGCCAATTTTCTGGAAGAACTTCATTTTCATATATTACCTCCGATATGAGCGAACGTCTCTAGCTTTCCAAAGACCCAAGATTATTTTAACGGCCGGAAACCTTTTTGTAAAAAAAATATATGTATAACAAATTCTTTTGAGAGAGTACAAGAACTTGATTTTGTTGACTAAACAATATATTTTGATCGTGATTGTGACGCAAGTAGATTTTTTTTTTTTTTTGAAAAGTCAAGTAGATTTTGAAGACAGATAAATATAATACATTTGTAAAATTACTTATATAACATTCATTATTATCAAAATAAGATCGTTGTAGTTGTTGGGACTCCGAACTTGAGGCAAGCCATTAGGTAGTTGGTCTGATGGTAAAGACGACTCTCGCCCCCAACAGCCAACCCTTGTCTTGCACCCGACTTTTACCACTGTTCACTAGGTTACTTTGACTCCATCCCGACTTTCGTTATCTAGATACCACTATGTTCCTTATCTTTGTCCTCATCCCGATTTTTACCACTATTCAATGGGTTACTTTGACCCAGTGATTTGAATAGTAATATGATGTAACTTTTTGATAATTTTTTCACGGCTGCTGTAGAGTAAAAGTTACTCTATAACACGGTGAAAAAATTATCAAAAAATCAAATCGGTTTGCGATCCAAATCACCCGGTCAAAGTGACCAAGATACAAGTCAAAAAATCAATACGAAGATAAAGAGAGGAAAGGGAGTGGTAGCTACAAACAGTGCCCAAGAGTTCCTGTCTGACTATCCAAAGGGATGAAACAGGATGTTATGACTGTGGAACAAGTACTATCTTTCCCACCGTAGGGGGCTGTGTTCAGCTCAAGATTGGCCCAGGGCTTGATTGTGCGTTAGAGGGGTACAATTGTACCTTCTCCAATCATAACTACTATTTGTACCATCTCTCATTCTACTAATTGCATTTTCCACCCAAATTCATCCATCTCATTCATTTTCATCTTTCTCATGCCCCCACCTTCCTTACATCCATCCATATTCATTACTCTTCACATTAATGTCGTAACAATTCGCTAACTCGTCAAATACAAAGCGCATTCATGTGACAAGAGAATTTTACTGTGTCGGTACGTACTATTTTAAAGAATAAGAAACTGTTTAACTGCTTCCAAAATCAAACGATAAAAATATTTGATTGCCGCGAAAAAAACACTTGGCACAATATGCTAGGAGACCTTGAAGTAAATACTGGTTAAGAAAAAAGATGACTATCGAGAAATCAATATTTTTCAAGAAAAATGAAACAAACAAGTAAACAAAGAGAAGTGCTAAACTTCACGGAATCCAGCTTCATGGAAAAATCACGAAAAATCTTGTTTAAGAGATGTAAGGATTGTGGGGCCAACGTCACAGAAACACGGAAGATGGATTCACTATTCAGTGATGTTTAGCACTTCTCTCTTCCATTACTTTTTGCACCTCTCGGAACATCTCATTTCATTTCTATAAATTTAGTTCAAACTGCCAACTTCACAGCTCATTCAGATTTCTATTTTAGATAACTAGTCAATTGCTTGGTTCATGATATGGCTGTCTATACACTAGAAGAGCTTGGGCATTTATTCTTTATGGTAGAATTGTGTCCAAATTTCATCAATTGAATGTCTACAAAATCGAAGGCTGGGTTTGATAGCATGTGTAGACAGTGTAGTGGCACATGACCACAAGTATTATACTAGAAAATTTCTCCTATAGAAGAGGCGGGACTTGGGAGCTGCCCTAGTCACAATTAAGCTTCACTAGTACACCCTCCGTCCCACCAGATTGGTGAATAAGTTAATCGGGTATTATTGGGGCCTAGCGATTTTGTTAGTCAAACAAGGCAAGAATTTGATAAGTTTTGCATGGTCTTGTAGAGTAAATTAGCATCTACAAGATCATGCAAAAATTATCAAATTCTTGTTTTGTTTTACTAACCAAATCACTATGCCCAAAAAATACCCGATTAACTTATTCACCAACCTGGTGGGACGGAGGGAGTAATTTATTGTGCGCGTGCTATAGAGTAAGTAGAATAGTAATTACCAGATGCAATATAATTATTAAGCTTTATTAGCATATATTTTTTCTCAAGAGAAAATATTAGTATGTAGATACTACATATTTAGGTGCACTAAATTATTAAGGAGTTGACGAAATCGTCTTTCACCATTAGTTTTTGCTTTCGAAGTCAATGGGCATATAGAAGTGGCAACCCCACTCACCAGGTACATTTCTAATGGAATCTGGTTGGACACTAATACTATGTTTCTTTCGACAACGAAGTAAACAGCGTGCTGTGTTTCCGCACGCAATATTATCTTCATTTTCTCCATTTAGCTGTTTTTATTTGTCGTCTATTGCTAGTACTATATATGTGTAGTTTGATACCTAGAAAAGCAAATACTAATTTCATACGTGTAATGATAATATTTGCTATACAGTGTTTGGATTTAAGAAGTATGATAGCTCAAAAAGAAAGGTTTGAAATATTTTATATGTATTTGTGAGATAAAATAAGCATTAGAGCCTATAAAAAACTAGCTACATAGTAATTTTAAATTTACATATATTTTAACTATATTTATATATTCAATGCCCAAAATTACATTTATACATAATAACACCGTACAAAAAAAATCATATCATGCATTATCCCACAGTAATCATATCCCAACTCATACCATGGCGTACAAGTTGTGGGCGAAGGGATGTGAGAGTGACAACTTGTGATGAATATATGCTCTTTTTTAGAAGAGTGATGAATATATGTTCCAGCTCTTTTTTCCTCTCTCTCGTCTCTCTCTCTGTGATATCCATAGTTGCTCTAAGTTTGTTTGCCATCAATCATAGGGGCTCGCCGGTGGCGAGGCCCCTGATCTTCTTCTTGTTATCAAAATTTGTTATATTATTTATGTATTTCAGTCTCTACCGTCTAAGAATGGTTTTCTTCCGTCAAATGACGGCCAACTACCGCATTAAAGCGGCCAACTATCGCGTGGGAGCGGTTCTCTTCCGCCATTGGGCGACCAACTACCGCCTAAGTGCAGTTTTTATCTACAATAAGGTACTAATCTACCACGTAAGTGTGGCGTTATGTGTCACATGGTCTTGCAGTTACGCTTTGAATTTCTTCTGGAGTCCGAATTCTGCTATTGTGATAGACGGATTATTTTCTTCACATCGTTGCTCCGGATGATGGAGGAGAAAAAGCACTTGAGCCAATTGGTGGTGATGTTGGAGCGTACAAAAATTCGAGAATCGTTTGAAGCGATAGTTACAGATTTGTTCTTCTTAGAAATTGACAAATTGTGTAAGCAGGATTATGAAATGTGTAATATTAACTTGTATTTCATCGTTTCATCCATTGTAGTTGTGATTGTTTATGATGAATGAAAATGTTGAATGCATTTAAAAAAAAAAGTCATTCTTAATATGTGACATGTGAAATAGCTTGTTCTCACCATATTTTTAAGAACCAAATATTTCGTAAGAAGACACCCTCAGCTCTTCGAACTTAGGAAATTATTATTCTTTTTTGTGAGTGCCATCGGGCACGGGATATGCACTAGTAATCAACATAGGTTCTAGTACATCATATCCCCTAACAAAACGAGACCTTAGTGTAGGAATCGTGAATTTTGGCACACTAACGGGCTGAAAGTATCGTTTCCCAAACTATAAGAGAGTAACGTGTCTTTCACCAAACTTGAGGGTGTGAAAGTTGTCTTTTCACCCTAAATTTTATTTCACAATTTAATGTCGGTTCCTTTGTAAATTATCAAACTACGAGGGTAACATTTAGCATTACACAAAAAATGACATTTTCAGCCCTCCAAACAAATCACCCCGATTAGACAAATCCAAAATCGAGAGAGAGAGAGAGAGATCGGGAGGGAGAGAGCGAGATGAGCTTCCTGGCAGGGAGATTGGCGGGCAAAGAGGGAGCTTTCTTCTTCCAGGAATCCAAACACGCAGTCGGTCGTCTCGTCCAGAAGACCAAAGCAAAGCAGCAGATTCCTCCTTCATCTTCTTCATCGCAACCGTCAATTCAAACCACCGAAGCCGATGTACTTCCGGAGATTCTGAGGCACTCTCTGCCTCCCAAAATCTTCCAACCGCCCTCTGAATCGTCGTCTCTCTCCGCCGCCTCCAAGTGGGCTGTTCAATCTGATCCCAACAACACAAAGGTCTCTGTCTCGCGCGACGCTTTGGACCCTCTCCGTGCCTACGTTTCTATGCCTCAGGTCACCTTCGGCCCCAAAAGGTATAATCATTTCTTTCTCTGTTTTCCTTCTGCTATGCCGGTTTAGGGTTACGTTGTCTGGCAAATTTGATCAATTGAATTGGGGCATTTCTACTCCATTAGGGGTATATTGGTATGATACATAAGTATCGTACCAGTAGCTTGAAAGACTACGAATCTCTACCAATAACTTGGGAGGCTACGAAAAAAACTATGAAACTAAACTAAACTAAACTGAAATAACTCAATAAAAATAACTTCTTATTCCATTCCTTAAAACTGAAGATTACACAGCGTATAAATAGATTCTATACCCTAACCTAATTATTACGGGCCAAACCCATTTTACTAATTAATTAAATAAACGACGAATTAAACTAATTAAATAAATAAACTACTAATTATCTAATTAACGTAATAATCGTAATTATTATATTGTTGACCCGGATCATAAGGTTGACCCGTATCATAGTAGGTAGGTGTGATGAGCTGATGATTATGCTGAAATTATTTGAAGTTTATTGTTTGGATTATGAAATTCAATCTCAAGTTTGTGTGTGTGTGTGTGTGTGTTTATATCCAATTGTATTGATAGTTTGAAAGTTGGAACTTGAGAGCATGACCACGGGCTAGCTTGGGAATGCTGTGGCGTTTTAAAAAGTTGTTGTGTAAGTAGTAAAGTTGTTGTGAAAATCCGCATGACAAGTGTTTGATAGACTCCGTATATAAATTGTTGTGGAAGAACACTTTTCCACATTTTGCGACTGGTAATTATTGCTTTAGACTAGTTGTTAGTGTCGAAATGACAATATTTTACGTGATATAATTAATAGTGCTATTAGATAAATAATTATTGATATTTATTAATGGAGTAAAATGTCTATGAATAAAATTATAAAGCAGGTATGAAAAAACCAACCCCTCCCCTGCATCTCAAAAGCTGCGGTAGGAAAGCAATTACTGTCTAGAAAGCAGATAATAGGTAACTTACCAAACACATCTAGTACTGCTTTTGGTATAACAAAACAAAGTTTTAGAAAGCAAAAGCATTGCTAAACGGTCTCTACATTTTATTTTTGCGTATAAAACAAGAAGTTGTGTGCGGTTGAGAATGTGATAAAAGAGAATCCTGATATTAGATTTTTCTGTTTGAGATTCTTTTCTTTGTTCCTGACACATTTAGATTATCATTATTTTTATTTCTCGGTGGCTGCTGAAGTGCGAAGTGCTAGCATCATTATGTGGAGTGTTGAGAGAGGAAGAAACTTAGCTCGATGAATCCAAATAGAGTTCAGTCGGAAGAGAGATGTGTTTGGACCTGAGCCATGGTGCTTGTAGAGATTCTTCTTCAGCCTACCAATTTTTCTTCTTCAGCCTACCAATTTACATCGTTTTACATTCGTTAATAATATTTACCCTTACACAAGGGCAGTGCCGTTAATTTTTTCCAAATGCATTGAACTTTTATCTATGATTTCAGTTCCTACCTAACAGTTTTTAGATTTTCAGCTATTCAAGTTTTCAGCCAGCTTCTTCACTCGTATTATTTTCAGTCACTTTTTCAGATTTTACGCTGATACTGAACATGCTCTCATTAGATTTACTGCGAACAAAGTGAAATTGCATAGAATTATCAGCAAAGTTAACCGAAAGTGAGTTAAGATATGGGAAGGCTTAGGTAATTCTTAAGTTTCGTAAGGTTAATCTTGGAAGGATCTGGAGTAAGGAAACATGTAAAGAAATGTATCTTTTCATTCTTGTTCTCCAGTCGTGTAGATTTTTATGAACTGATTTTGTAGGGATTTCATAATTTGATTGAGGACAAAAAG
This sequence comes from Linanthus parryae, assembly GCA_023055425.1. Lineage (NCBI taxonomy): Eukaryota > Viridiplantae > Streptophyta > Magnoliopsida > Ericales > Polemoniaceae > Linanthus > Linanthus parryae. Next base: position 137,506,679 of record JALGPY010000004.1, on the reverse strand, counting down.
TATCCTCTATGATATTTTATTGTTTACTTTCAGAAGCTCTTTCTTTTTGGTACAAAGTTTCAGAAGCTCTTATCAAATGATTTGCTACTTATTTTATTTTTACACGCAGATGGGAGATGCCTGTTGTTGATAGCTCCATTTCAGCCTCAACTGCTAATGAACGACGCCGTGACAAATACACATCTATGAATCCCGAGAAGCAGAAGGCTGTAGCTGAGGGATTATCACAAAGTAGGTTTGAGAATTCGTTCACATACTTACTACGTTTACTTTCGAGAAAATGCTCTCATAATTACCACAAGTAGTTAATAAGCCAAAATATGGAAGATACTACTAAGAGTCTCTGTTTGTCCCATCAGTGTTTTTTTTTTTTTTTTTTTTTTTTTATATACTTTCTGGTTGATTGGTTTGTTTTATACTATAACTTGAGCGTATAAATAAGAACAATAAAGTCTTATTTCGGGTTACTTTCAAAGAACTAAGTTTAATTTCAAAGAACTAACCCGTGGTTCAAAAGTCTTAGTTTCACTACCCTGTGGTTAAAAAGTCTTAATTTCACTCACTCGCGGTTAAAAAGTCTTAATTTCACTAACCCGTGGTTCAAACGTCTTAATTTCACTAACCCTAGTTTGCTCGGTCAAAAGAATCACATGGAGAAGGTTTAATTTCTTAGAGTTCACAAGTTTGCCCTCTATATTTCAATAGTGAAGAAAACTGAGTTTGAACAAATCACTCAGAAGCAGAGAAGCAACCAATTTCTGTAAATAACACTCCCTGCCATAATCTCCTTTCGAAAATGTGTGCTTTGTTTATGCAAATTGGATCAGAGAACTCGTGGCAAGTAAGCATTGAAGATGAATGGGTAGTTTTGGATGAGAAATTCCTCTTACTCAAGTAAAATGAGGACTTCAGAACCAGAGGTTAGTGAAATGGACAACCCGCAAACCATAAGTTGGTTATTAGAAATTAACCCTTCTCTTAATTAATATTCTTATCATTGTATCACCTAAAACTAAAAACTATCTTCATTTAAAAGATTCAAGATCTAGGCCTGGTAGAGATCCTCTTATTCTTTCTCACACACACAAAGAGATGTCACCACTAGCTAATTTGAAACCGGACTTGGAACTGTTGTTTGCATTTGAATACAACTCTTCATAATGATACGAGGGGGAGAAAAGGTAAAAACCTCATATGGAGCTGATATGGTTTATGCGAATGTGTATGGAAAAATCAGTAATTTTCTGCTTACTGAAGTCTAAAGATGTATGAGTTTGATTCTATTGTTAGGCTGATTAGAGAGGCTTCTAGTTATCACTTATTTTGTTTCGTTGCAAGTGTAGTCGCTGCGGCATTTGCTGTTGCTACAGCTATCGTCTTTGGTGGAGGCACCGTGATGTTTGGACTGGCAGCCTCCAAGCTTGAGTTGCACAGTGTAAGGATTGTTCCATCAAACTTGTCTCTCAAAACTTCCGCTAAATCCTGTTTGGATGAGCTAGATTAATAGATCTCACCTCAACCACTCATTCTAATAATTTACAATCTCATAATCTATTAATCAAGCTCATCCAAACACGACCACTGTAAGTTATGTTTGTGGTTGATGTTACTATGCATTCAGATCTCTGCACATTCTTTGCGTAAGCTTGTCTTCACTTGTCTTTTACTGAAATGCAGTTGTGATTCATCAATTTGCAGGGTGATGACATTAAGAACAAGGGAAAGGAACTGGTTGAGCCTAAACTTGCAACGTTCAAGGAGCAAATGATCCCCATCAAAAACTGGGTATGCCGTTCACTCACTTATAGAAAGAGTAGGACGGAAGAAGAAGTTAGTGTTTGGTTTGCAAACTAATTGTGGATTCGTGATTCCAGGCTGAACGTAGATCGAAGAAATGGCATATTGAACAAGATAAAAATATGCAGGAGAAGGCACAGGTAATGAAGGAGTTTTCTAAACTTCTGGGTGCCAAGACACGGGAGTGATGCTATATGTTATAGCCGTGTGTGTGTGTAAATAATAGTTGAGAAGGCTCGTTCCTTTGTAGATTTGTTTCAGTGCTGTTCTCCAACGGAAGCCTGTACAGGAGTGACATATATCGAATTATCACTAGTTGACCGGTAATTTCCACCCCGTCTTGAACAATAATTGTATCAAGCATTATAATGGTTTCTAAGTTGTGGCCTCTGAATTGTATTTAGTACTACATCCGTTCTCCATCGATCTTCACGGTTTGACTTTTCTTCCTTGACCGGGTCACTTTGATCCGGTCATTTGAATAGCAAAATGATGAAATTTCTTGGTAATTTTTCCGTGGTTTTGTAGAGTAAAGTTTACTCTACAACATCATGCCAAGATTATCAAATTCATGCATCGTTTTACTAATCGAATCAAAGTGATCCAGCAAGTAGTTGTAAAATAAAAACTTTGAAGATAGATCGAGAACAGAGGAAGTATAATGTGGATTTTGAAGATAACATAAACAAGAAGAGAAAAAACGTGACGAAAGGCTTCTCGGCGGAGTGGTGCCGGATGGCCTTCTAAGTCTCTGGAAGCTGATGACCCAGAGTCTTGCGTCCTTCAACTAGCACTTCCAACGTATCTAAAATATCAATGTAATAATGTAATTTCTTTCATAGCTGGAACCTGCTCAGCAGTCATGATTCGTAGGATTGCAACTCAGACAGATCGTCCTCAGTCTATTTATTTAATGCTTCGGGCTTGGGCTAAATTCAGGCCAGCCCATTTGAATTAAATAAGTGTCGACACTTTCAGTTCAATTCAATTAAATTGACTAATTTCTGCGAATGGATGTTAGATTTGTAGTAGAGCGTTTGAAGCCCCTACTTGAAGGCTAGGGTTCAAAGTTCAAAGTCGGCTATACGACGTAACTCTAAAGACAATAGACTCATTTCTTAAAATTACATTTACATGTAAAAGATGAGACATGAAGTATGCATTCTAAAGCTTTTCATAAATCATCATCAAACTTTTCTTAATCAAAATACAAGAGAATAATAAATATTGGATGAAAATTACAAATCAATAGTTTCAAGAATGCACAGTATAGAACATATCGCTGCATTTCAAATGTGCATATGCTATGCTTGTACAAATCTGGATAATTCAGCTGGCCTTTTAGTTAATATTTGTGTCTATGCCCGACCCTAATTGCAAATTGGGCTGAAATTCTTAATTCGAGTCGTCCAAATAGGCATGTGCTCAAGTATATTTTTAATTTGGAATCGGGTTCAGCACTCGTAAGTTGCACCCCTAATGAGGTGTGAGAAAGCTCATCTATGCGACTGTTTCAGCTGTGCCTCTTTCCACTTGAGAGGTTTTTGCTTTCGGGTTGCTGAATTTGTAGTCTAAACCAGCCCCATATTTCCAAGCCTCAAGTCGCCGGTTCCATTTGTACTTTCTATCTTCTGGAAAATCACTTACCAGTGGCCTTGCCCAACAGATAAGAAGCAAAAGTTCAGTACGGAGACATCAAACTTGTGGAAAGCTTAAGGATCCCCATGAGCGTATGCGTATAAATGTGAGTTTCGAGCTGTCTTACCTTATTACTGGGTCGATGAAAGCAGAAAGAAACGTGTAATATCCCAACATTACAAAGTGCCCAGACCAGTCAAGAAGCACCGGGATACCAACCTGAAATACATACATTATCATCATCTAAAAATCATCCAAGAAAGCCACGCCGTGGAATGCACCATGTTGTTACAGAGATGGCAAGGAGAAATAAACTTGTGGAACTTTGGACATTTAACTACCACGCAGTTTGGGCCAGATGACACTGTGACACATGGAGTATGAAAATTGATACATTTTGACATTTTCTGACACTGGGCACATGTCCAAATTTTGGAGCGCTATGTCAGCACCTTACATAGTGAGTGGAGTTAAATGTCAATTTTCATACTACATGTATCGCACGTCAGTGAATGTCAAAAGTTCTAAATTTATGCAAGTACCTGCTTGAATATCGAGGGAATAATCAAAGGTTTAGTTATCATCACCAAGCCTAATGTCTTCACAAGAGGTCCAAACTGTATGACATCCTGCATTGGTCAAGAGACCCATAGGAATGTAGGTTTCATAGTCGCATATAAGCTAAACGAACAAAGTTAGACAGAAGTTCTCGAACGGATTGAAAACTGTAGAAACAGGAAAGGTCACCTGTAGAAATGGTCTTAGCACCTCGTCTCCAAGCTTCTGGCAAACCAAATCAGTGGAAAAACAATTATTTTCTCTAAAAAGAAGTTTTATCCCATTTTCCAAGAATAAATTATCGTTCCAAATGAAATCTGATGAACTCACCTCCATGCACTGGAAATTGACACAAAGAAGGTCGTTGATGAATTCTTCTGATACATTAGAGTGTTTCTTTGCCGACATTGCTCTTTGAAACAACCACGTCGCACTAAGGTTGGGCTGCACAACAATGCCAGTATAAGAAATTCCAATAGGACATATTACTTCATGTACACAGAAACTTCTAGGATAAACCAACCATGTATGGATTTAGCAAGGATAAGTTCTGGGCATCCAGTAGATCACCATTGACTGCTTCATATATACCTAAGCTCCCAACAAAAATAGCGGATCATTACATTTTCATATTGTTCATATATCTTCTTGTTTAAACTAATCAGAGACTTTTAGATAAATTTCATAACATGAGTAGAATACCGGTTGATAATCTCCCCAGATGCCTAGTCAAGCTTCCGAAACCACCAAACGAAACTGGTGACTGTATGCCACTAGCATCACCAAACTGCAGAATGGAATAATACAAAGAGTACTTTCAAATTCAGCCACTACATGAACTGGATTAAAAAATGCAATGGAGTTCAGAGTACCTGTAGAACACGGTCAAATGCAGCTGGTAATGGACTGCCAAGTCAAATCCTCCAATTAGGAAGAGATAAGTGTCAGACTGTGTATATAAATTGCGACACTTCCATGAGTCAACACGAAAAACTTCTGAGCTCTTGTACTAATTATGTTTCCTAATATTCCAAACATACTTGTATATGTGCATGAATGGTACAACAAAAATAAGGTTACCAGGAAACATTGGGCCTGTTTCAATGAAAGGAAATCGAGAGGTAGAGGATTGGTCAATAATTCGAAATTTTTCGTTCAAACCTCTCCAAATCCAAAGATATCCGCCCAAAAATCCGAAATTCCGGCTGAAAATCCAGAAATTCGGATATCCGCCCAAATCCGTTATTCTGGCTGAAAACCCATTTCCGGATTTTCAGGCGGAATTCCGGATTTTTGGGCGGATATCTGGATTTTTTGGGGGGAAATTCCAGATTTTTTTGGGTGATTTCCGGATATTTTTTGGGAAATTCTGGATTGTAAAAAAAATGTGAAATTCAAATTTGTTTTTTTTTTTATCAATAATCTACCGCATCCAAATACTACATATTAAATGAGCTTTTTAAGCTCAACCTCTCACTTATTTCAGCTCATCCAAACAGCCCCATTATATGTATTGGCTTTCATGTCTTTACCTGTCACGATATGTCGGAAAGATGCCATATATAACTCTCAGAATCTCCAGATCGTCAAGAGAGACTCCCTGTGAAGTTGGAGAAATCAGCAAGGGAAAAGGAGTACTTAAATTACACAGAAGCACCAAGAGAAACAAATCACCAATCATTTTAATGTATTTGACTACGATCGTGATGTATAACCTGATAATTAGGCATCAGATCCCAATAGCTCTCTAGCAGTTCTTCCAACTTAGGGCATTTTGGTTGTTGAGGATCAACATAAGTGAACATATACGTAGTTCTGTCCAGCGGACCCGACCCAGCAGGGAATGCCTATGAAACATTCAGAAACCAATTTCCAACTTAAAATGTAAGTTTCTTCCAGTTTTATGGAGCACACCCCAAGTGTTTTGGACTATACGACGATTACACTAGAAAGAAAATATTACCTCCCAGAAAAACTGTGCTACCGATTCTCCAACTTCCTTCACAGCAGAACTACTAAAGATGACATCACTTTTAGTGTTGTCCTTGAATCCACGACCACAGGATCCAACAACAAGACAAACACCGTCTGGCTTCCTACCTTGCCGTATCTAAGAAAACACAAATTAGAGAGTTTCTAAGCTTGCTGAAAAATTGTAACTCTTTCAGAGGCCAATACATTGAGGTTGTTAGCAGCTTGATACTATAATGTCCAAGCCTCGAACAACTGTATTAGCCAGTGGCTATTCCTTGTTGCCAACCATGATTACAAATTACAGTAAGAGATGTGCCATAGGTGGAGCTATTATTATAACAGTGAAGTTAGCCATGGAACTTCTTTAAGACTTTTTTGAAGTTAAACCATTCAAGGCCGTCAACAGTTTGTGGAGTTCTGACGAGATGTATACAACCTGGTGGTCGTTCGGGTAAGGTATAAAAGTCATAGGGATAAGAGACATGCTGGGATTTAAGGTAGGATGTGATAGTACTGGGATAAGGCAGGATAAATGATTTTTGTTTCTGATTGTTCTGTTAGAGCTAGCAGGATATGATACTGGGATAAGATGTAAAAATGTTGAACGAACGAAGGGGGCTCTCTAGGGTCTCACCTCACATCTATCCTTTTATTTGGGGGCATTTAAGTCATTATCACTCCTCCCACTGTATCCCCATAATCTCTTATCTAGCTTAAGCTTAGGCCATTTTGAAGGAGAAGAATAAGGGGGACAAAATTATGCCCGTTGCTTATCCCCGCACCCAAACATGGGATAGAGGCAACATGCATAATTTTATCTTTCTCCCTACCTCATTATACCTTACCCAATAAGCTTTAGGTTCCATCAATTATCAATTGTATAAACCATGCAGGCATTATAATCAACCTGTAATCATATTGTATGGTCATGCATCATGTGCTATGGATCCAATACCAGTAAAAGTGTCATGAAACATTGAAAGCTCTCATGGCCAAGCGAGCAATTCGTACCTGTCTAACTACTGGAGAGAAATTGCCCATTGCATCAATAATGAGACGTGAAGAAAGAATCTTCCCTTCTCCTAGTTGCAGGACCTAAAAAAAAGTTTGACATAAGTGGAGGTCTTACTGATCTCAGGAAAAAAACTATTTGTATATATAACCTAAGCATTTCATTAGAACCGAGGATGGGATATGAGTGTTACAATAATTATTCTCTCTTGTATGAACATCACGCATTCAAGGACCATGATTTAAGTTAATCACAGATCTTACAGCTGCATCTTCGTATATGGATATGCTGGAGACACCATAACCCTCGATGATGACTCCACCGAGGGAATCAAAACGTTTTCTCATAAGCTCTATAAGTTTAGCCGGCCTGTAATAGTAGAAGAAGGCGTGAATTAGTAGGATCGCAATATTAATAGAAGCAATGTGTAACTGGAAAAGAAACATGAGTTCCCTAACTTTTCTATCGGATGCATACCAGATATACATCTCATGAAAAAGAAAATGTTTGAATATTTTCATAAGGAGCCAACACATCCGACTTCACACAAACAGTTGATTCCTATCCTTCAAGATATACTAAAGACGTTTTGTTTTTGTAAGAACTTATAGCCGGAAAGAAGTATATTCATTTCTTCATCAAGGAAATCAGTCATTTCATAGTTATCATCACACTATGGGAAAGAAAACAGGTTATATGCCGACAAAGTGCTTAGTGGCTCTTAAATGCATGAAATAGGAACAGTTATTGAACAACAGAAAAGATACTCACGAAATACCAAGATTAAGAATATCTTCAACCCAGATCTCTCCCTTGTCTTCAAATCCACATCTATTCTGCAGAGATTAGATTAGGCCAACAAATAATTAAAACTTGCAAAAAACATAAATACGATAAGAATAGAGAAAAAGCTTCTGGAAGCATTTCGTAGGTGTTCATATATGCACAAAGGCTTACTTTCTAACACTTAGCCTACAATTCTACAACATGATCGCTTGATTGGTGGAATATTTTGAATCACCGAGAATTACTGGCAAACACTAAGATGACTCTTGGTCATTTCATCCGTATAACACATTGTTTGGATTTCTATATATCCCTATCCCCAATGCAACAGACCGGGTAGCATAAAATATATCAGTTATGAACGCCAAAACCTGGAAAACTTTGTAGGTATGAGTTAGAGGAGGAATGAAACATACAGGATTGAATGATGCAGCTATAACTTGTTCAATATCCTCTTCTGACAAAATGCCAACATCCACGAGTTCAGATAGCTCTTTTTTCGATATGTTCCATTCTTGCTCCCTCTGGTCATTGATAAATCAAAAGATGTCATCTTCCATTGTGCAGCCAATAACTAGAAAAATTTTCAACAAAAATATCGAAAGGCTAAACGCCACACTGAATTCAGCATACCCCTTGAAGTACATTCCTCTCTACAACGGCCACACGAAGACCTTTGTAGCTCAAAGCAGTTGCAATGAAGATACCCAAAGTACCACCGCAGACTAACACGTCAAAGGTTTCGACATTTCTTCCAGAAAGATCAGATTGGCCAAAGGAACCAGGAATAGTGGTAACCACTTCTGGGGGTTCTTCAACAACTGGAAAATAAATTTCATATTACACTACGGGCATGTTTGATGCAGGGATAAAGAAGGGGTACAGTAATAATAATACCAGTAGGGGGTAATAACCGGTGTTTGGTGCAGGGATACTTTCAAGGGGGATTCAATCCCCCCTTATTATCTTTACCCCCTCTATGCCTAAAATCTAATCCCACCATGTAGGTGGGATTCAATACTAAAGGCTTAATACCCCTATTTATACTGGTGCAAACAAACATGTTACATAATCCTCCCTATATAATTAATACTCCCTTAATATCAATACACCCTAAAATACTGGAGGGCCCCCTGTACCCCCAGTTTTCAATCCCGACACCTAACGTGCTCTACTAGTATAAGTACTACCTCTGTTTCTTCATTTGTCACTATTCACTGGGTCACTTTGATCCGGTGATTTGATTAGCAAAACGATACAAGAATTTGGTAATTTTTGCATTACTAATTATATTGTTGTAGAGTAAAACGATACAAGTAATGTTGTAGAGTAAACATTAATCTACAACACCATGGAAAATTGCCAAAAATTTATATCGCTTTGCTATCCAAATCACCAAGTCAAGTGACCCTGGAAAGTCAACCTATGAAGAAACAGAAGAAACTGAGGTAGTAATATGTATGACTATTATGTGTATGTGAATGAATATCTAAAGAAATCATATATAAAAGTAACTTACCAGGTTGAGAAGAGCATAACCCAGACCACAACTGATCCAACCTCTTCAAAGCATTATAAGAATAGGACCCACCAGCACCACCAACCTCTCCACTGACTGGAATGCTTTCCATTATCCTCTGAAACAAAAGGTCAAACACCTTGTGGGCATACATATTCATGTTTAAACAACACTTAGTTGATGAATGAATTTGAAGAATTGAATGAATTGGGTACCTGGGTTCTTGAGGGGAGAGATTGGGCTCGGAGATATAGCTTCTTTGTTCTTCTTCTTCTTGCATAGTGATGGTTTGGAGGAATTGCAGATGGGTACTGATGCTGAGAGATGCCACCATTGAGGGGTGGTGAATGGTGTTGGAGATGAAACTGAAGCACTACCATGTTTTTTATAGAGAAAGTTACTTTTTTAAGAAGAGAGTTTTTATAGAGATGGATGTGCTCTTCAATGCCCATGAGCAGAATAGACTTTTGAGCACGAGCTTTGGACACGTTAACGACCCACCAAAACGCAACCGTACCTTATCACGGTAAAATTGAAAGAGAATGCAACGGGGTATATATGGGGTAAAAGACATTTTCACTCCCTCAACGTTTTAGACAAGGGTAAAAGACAAAAACCACCCCTTGAATATGAGGTATATACAAAAAAATCTCTCGTGTTCGGGATATACAAAAACCACCCCTGTCAGATAACGGAGATAACAGTAAATTAACGGATGTGTTAAAAGACAACAATACCCCTGAAATTCAATAAAATGACATCACTATAAATCCCACTCTCCTATGTCTCTGGTCATTTCCTAACCCTCTCGTCTCTCTCTCTCTCTCACAGCCTCCCTCCCTCCCTCCATCTCCTTACCTTCTCCTCCTCCTCCCTCTCCTTCAAAGCCCATGAACTGGAGGAAACACAAGCCATTTGTACAGCTCTCAAACATCCAAAACACAAGCCATTTTATAGATCTGGTCTCTCTCTCTCTCCGGCGACCCATCTCTCTCTCTCCCTCTTTCTCAACTTCAGATCTGGAATTGGTGGAATTAGTGATGGTAACGACGATTGTGGTGATGTGGAGGATGGGAACGGGATCTGGGAGGCTATGGTCCAACCCCAACCGTCGCCAGTAAACCCTTCGCCGCCGACCCATACCCTCACCACCCTCACCCAACTCCCGAACAATGCGTCGCCGTCCTAGACGAGCTCTTGGCTCTCCACGGCTTCCCTCTGGAATTCGCCAAGTTCCGGTCACTGAGGTCCGATCTCCCTCCTCTGCCCCTCACCGGCCTCACCGACTCGCCGGCGGTGAAAGATGAACCCTCCGGTGGAGAGGGTTTTAGTACTGGGAGAGTATTCTGGATGGTGTTGTGAGCTTCGTGCTTTCGCAGAAAACGACTGAGGCTAATTTCTCAGAGGGCTCGTTGAACTGAATTGAGACGGCGAGGGAAACAGTGGGTGCCTTGCTGTGGGTGGTTGCGGATCTGGTGAATCGCCGTCCCCACGAACCAGCACCACTACCGTTGATGATTGATGATGGAAGAGGAGAGAAAGAGAGGTATTTGAGTGGTGTTAAGGAAGAAGATTATTTGATAGATAATAGATTAGTTGGGTTTGAAGTAGGTGTTTTGAAGTGGTGATTTTGGGAAGGAGGATGGATTATGCCTTGAACTGCTACAGTTTTTGGAGAAATGAAGTTTCAGATGAAATTTATATGGATGGTTGTTTTCCTGATTTCTTTGCACTAGAAAAGTTTATGGAAATTATGTAGAATCTAGTTGTTCTTGGTTAGGTCTGATGGTGGTGATTTTGGGGAAATTATGTAGAAATTATGAAAATTATGTAGAATCCCCACAAAAAAGTTTGTGGGTGGTGGTCGTGGGTGGTGATGGTCAAGAACATCAAGATAGGTAACATCAAAACATAAACAAAAACAAAAAAATACAAATAGGGGCAAAATGGTCATAAAAAGGACAGATTACACCCCTATATTAATTGATTTTAACAGAAGGGTGTTTTTCGTCTAACGTCCATCCACTGACAGGGGTGGTTTTTGTCTCAACAGGGATGGTTTTTGTATATCCCCGAACACTAAGGGTGTTTTTGTATATACCCCGTACTCGAGGGGTGGTTTTTGTCTTTTAACCTTTAGACAAAGACACTCCTACCCATTCCAGTTTGGGAAAGGATGCTTTCACCCCTTCAATATGCCAAATTTCAGAACACTTACACCCCTGATTCGTTATGTCATTCCACATTCTAAGAGAGCAAATTTTTCCGAAAAACTACTATCAGTAACAGACTCCATACCACAATAAGGGTTTCACCATTGAGGAGTGTAAGTGTCCTGAAATTTGGCACTGATGAAAGTGTCGTCTCCCGAAAGGGGGGTGGAATGTCTTGTACCCGTAATTGTGCTCCAATTCACGAATAAAACTTAGTTCATATAGGGATTTTTAACTGATGAATGATTCTTCAGAAGAAAAAGGTAGAACTATCATGTTAGAGTTGAACTATCATGTGAAGAAAAAACTGTGATATATTTTAATAAAGACTGAAGAGCGACGATAAAGTTGTCTTGGCTGCCCAAACAAAGACTTGCCATTCCAAGTCACAAAGATCGAAGTGAGATAGAATTTTCGGACTTGGGCGAGTTTTGGGAATGCTTCTGCTGCCAGCACGATTGCTTTTCAACAGCAGAAACATTTTTAGTGTGTTTGGTAAAAATAAAATTTCTACTTTTTCGGACAGTTTCTGCTGTCCGACACCAGGTTTCAGAAAATAAGGGGAGATATTTTTTCATAAACTGCTATTGATTAATTTATCTATAACCAATTTTAACCTTACAATTTTTAAAAATATCAATAGTTATCTTTACGGAAATGACACGTGTCATATATTTTTGTCATATTACCTCTCACAGCAAGTTCACATTTGATTTTACCAAACATAAAATTACTATATTAATATTTCACTGTATCATTTACGCAATATCTACCAAACAACATTTTATCAAGAATTCACAGCAGCTTTTCAACAGTGTTTTCACACAGTAACTTTCTAGCACCACCACAACATTCCCAAATTACCCCTCTTCTCCACTCGTAAGTTTCCGCAAGTCTTCAATCTAAAATTTTCCATAGCAATAAACTTTTTACTTTCTTAAGTTTTGTTTTTATTTTTTTTTCAACAATGTTTTTGTTATGCTCATTTGTTGTATAGTTATTTTAACTGAAATTGGGTTCTGATGACTCCAAGAGAACTTCATTATTTGCTTGCTTGCTTGGCATAATTTTGTTTGGTTAATCCGTTGTTGCATAATTGAACGAATTAAACGATGACGGGTGATTTTTTGAATCGATTGATAATATCTTATGGTTTTTGGTTGGCTGAGTATTAGTTGCTTTTGTTTCATGGATTGTTTAGAGTACTATTTTGGTTAATGATAAAAGTTGAGTTTTTAATTTCCGCTGTAGCAAAAAAAGATAAAAGTTAAGAGTTTTAGTGACTTTGAATATTTTGTTTTGAATATGTGCATTCCCCAATAGCAATCATGTGTCCGCCACTGCATAACTATTAACGAAAAAAGATATTCTAAGCAAATGAGGTGTCGGGTTCGAACCCGGCTATTGATGTCATTCTAAAAAATGATATTATATATATAAAAAAAAGATACATCTAAGTGTGAACTAGCTGATTAGCCCGGTTATTACATTGGTCTCTGAGTTTGAGAATAATATGTACTTGGTAAAACTAATTAAGGTATGATTACAACCTCTTGATTTGTTTTTCCCCTAATTTGAGCTTACAGTTATAAAAGAGAGTTTTATGTGTGATGATAGTCGCTCACTTTTTGTGAATGCATGATAAGTATCATTCAAATCATGTTGGTGATTCCGGTTGAGCATGATTGAGCTATATAATTAGCTAGGAGTATTTGAAATGACCAAAGTTGTGAAATTATACGAGTCAAGAGTGTGGTTGATTTGAAAGAGTATAGTATTGTGTAGGATATTGGAGTTTGCTAAATGTTAATATGTTTTTGAGCTTGCAACCTATTCTTATTTTATGCCTCCAAATAAGCTCAGATTGCATTCTCTGCCACTGCTGATTTCGTTCATCATGTTTTGAGGAGACGATGACAATGTATATAGTTGTTTAACATGTCTTGAGTTTATGGACAAGTACCATAGTTGCTCATTCAAAATTTGTTTATCCAAGAATCATCTTTATAATTGATATCTAGTGAAGTTACATAAGATGGTGTCTCTCTTAATTTATACGTCACAACTAATTCTAAGACATATTTGAGTTGTAATTTGACCAAAAAAAACAAGTAAACCAGTAAATATTCTCTAAGAACTGTATTGCATGATTAAAAAATATATTTATTTTATCGTAAACCTATATTTATTATTGGTTTTGTAACACTTAACTTACTTAACAAGTAGTCTTGTAGGGAAGATACCAAGATCTCCCAACCATTTCATTTCTGCAGCTGTAGAAGACTCTACTCAGCTTCTGTGGAACTCTTGGAAACAATGATTTGATTTTTTGAGGACCAAAAAATGAGATCGGGTCCTAGAAACACACAAAACCCAGTAGTACTTCTTATATCATGTGGATCTGTAGCTGAATCAGCATCTATAAATGTTGTGATAGTGAGTGCAGCGGGTTAAACTAAAGTCCAAAATGCAGTGTTCCTTCACATATCCCAAGATCCTCTTTACACTCACAAAATCACATTATCTAGTAGCATGTAGGTATTGACATAACATTTTAACATCAAACAATATACCAGGTCTTGTCATTGTAAGGCGCCGAAGCGCTCATACTAAGCTTCTATAGAGACATAGATGAGGATATTGTGCAATGTCTGTAGAAGATAGGGTCGTTTGTGGTGCAATAGGTGACTCACAAGGCTTGCACTCAGTCATGTCTTCTTTAACAAGAATATCCTATGTATATTTGGATTGATGGAGATATATTCCACTCTCAATAGTGCTGATCTGAATTCTCAAAAAATAGGATAGATTGTGTTGGAATATGCTTTGGATGCTTATAGGAACGAGCTACTGCAAAGCTAGGTCCAAGAACATGTCATTCAGAGGATGCTGGGAAGGAGCTTGAAGAGTCCAGGAGCAGTGCAGATCGCACGACCTACTAAAGAAAGTGGGCGATGAAGATGCTGGCCTCATTTTTTGGTTTCATTACCCCCATCGTATTAGATCTTCTTGCAGTCATTTATTGTTAATAAAGATAGCATATCCCTAGAAGAAGTTAGATCGGCTCTTCATGCTAGGGATGTCACACCCCTCTCCCGTCGACCCCGATTAGCGGGAGGGAAGTGCGACAGGCGCCGGTGAGGCATTAACTCATCAAGGGGCTAAACAAGTAAGTTATGAAAAAAATAGCTTTAATAATGATATTTATACTATTTTTTTTTCGTTAGCGGAAGCGTAACTAAGAAAACGTTTAGGGGTCGTCAAGGATAAAAATGAGAAAATTAATTTGTAAGAAAAATAACTATTGTTTCGGATGAAAAGTCTCAAAACTTGTACTTGTAAATAAAATATTATTTAGCCCGCTCGACTTGTGACATGACAGAGCATAATTCTGGGGTAGCGAGGGATAACAACAAACTTAGTCCATGAGTCATACATACATAGTTCCACTTTATACATAGCCAAAAGCCTCCTTATGCCAAAATATGCTAACATAGCTTACACATTCAAAAGAAAGTTCATACATATCCTACACGACATAGCTTAGGTACCCAAAACAAAGCAGCCACACCTCATGCAAGCTAATCACTCTAGGGCATTCTCGGTCTCCTTGTCACCTGAAAAAAATAAAGTCCCAAAAGGGTGAGCTCAACTAGCTCAGTGAGTTACGGTTACGTCCCTCCGTAGGTTTGGAAAACGAAAAGGCTAAACTTATTCCATGGACATGAATTAAATCGTTTCATAAACTTCAGAATAATATTATTTCATATAAATCAAAAGCATAACATGTGTAACTGAGAACATACTTGCATGAATCATACTAGTTTTTTCTTAGGCCCGTGATAACCATCATGACATAACATAATGTAGGGACATTGATAACTCTATATTAGAGTTATATTTCTTCTACGTTTGTGTACCGTTTTGTGTAGTTTCCGGGTTGAATATATGAGAAATACACTATGAACTTGAGGAAATTGGATAAGTTTAGCTTTGAGTGATAAATTATTAATTCGGGCATTTTTCACATTATTTACATATATTTTGTCACTTTTGATCGCACGGGGTGTTTTCGTGTTGTGTTGGACAGGAAACGGAGCTCATGGATCAAGAGGAGGAGGAAAACGAACTTCGGAACATATGCGGAAGCTTGGGAGAGAAAGAAATTGGAAGAAAAGAGGACAAAGATGGAAAAAGGGGGTCAAAGTGTCATTTGAGAAAGTTTGAAGTGTAGGATCAAAAGTTGATCCTAGGATCAGAGCAGATCGCACGATCAACTTTCGTGATCGTACGATCTGCTAGGAGAGAACTCACTGACTTATAGGATCAAGTAGCAGATCGTACGACCAAGTAGCAGATCGCACGATCAGCAAAAGCAGATCGTACGATCTGCTAGCAGACCCAGCAACGCACGGGGAAAGGCCAAGATTTAGGGTTATTAATTAATATGTTTTTTATTATTAATTAATGCACCATAATTGAAGATAAAAGAGAGAGATAAAACAAAAGAAAAGGAGACACGTGAGAAGGAGAATATCAACGCAAGGAGAAGAGAAGGAGGCACGCACAAGAGGAGGACTCCTCCTCCATTGAAGCTCTAAGTTTGATTTCTTCTTCTTCTCTCTCAATCTTTCTATGGAGAAACTAGTAAGTCTTGTTTGGTTTATTAGTATTAGCTAGACGTTTTGCTAGGCATCTCTTTGAGAGCCTAGGGTTTATGTAAACGATGATATTTTTCCGGATTTGATCTTTGCTTCATGATTTCTTGATTTCTTCTTTTGAATCAATTCTAGTTTCTTGTTTATGTTAGTAATCCTAATTGAGTGACACGATTGGGAGATAAACTAGGGTTCAAGAACTAGGGTTTGTTCAATAGTTGATTCATGCTTAAAGTTAGCAATATTTTAATTCAATTGTTCATAATCTATGCTTAATTCTTAATGGGGATGGAGTAATTAACCGGAACCATTAGTTGGCTAGTGAAGTGCACGACAGTGACTTTAAATAGCTAGGATGAGATATGAGCATCAATCCCGTATCACTGAGACTGAGAAGAGACGTGTTAGGATTGGCTAGTGT
This sequence comes from Linanthus parryae, assembly GCA_023055425.1. Taxonomy (NCBI): domain Eukaryota; kingdom Viridiplantae; phylum Streptophyta; class Magnoliopsida; order Ericales; family Polemoniaceae; genus Linanthus; species Linanthus parryae. Next base: position 137,490,103 of record JALGPY010000004.1, on the reverse strand, counting down.
GGGTAGATTCGGTAGGTGAAATTCGACTGTTTCGTGCAACGGTGGACCGACATGACCCGTTTTCGTGCATGTCGTTAGCCTACTAGAACGGACCGGTAGACACAAGAGACCGATAGGAGATTGTAGTCTACCGTGAAGTAGAATGACTTGAGACCGATAGGAGATAGTCAGTGTTGTTACCCGGCTTAGTTAGAATATAGTTAACGTGTTGCTCAGATAATCCGGAAATCGTCTACAACCCTAGGTGATCTAGAGATTGCCTAGTTTCTCCAAACTTATTTATTAAATATAAAAATCCAAAAATATTAGCTTAATTGTTATTTTAATTTATAAATCAATCAAACCCTTCCTCTTGTACCGTATTCTAAATTAAGTAACTAATTAGATAATCTCAAGCTTGTCCTCGTGGGATCGATAACTCGGGGTTGAAATACCACCCCTATATTACTTGACCGTGCACTTGCGCATACGCGTTAAGAAATCGCGTCAAGTTTTTGGCGCCGTTGCCGGGGACAGCGGTAGATTATTTAGTTAGGAGTTAGTTTAGAGTACTTTTATTTTAGTTTTATTTTAATATTTTTATTCTATATCTCTGTGCTTCACGGGTGTCTTGTGAGTTTGTTTCTCAGGAACGCAGGAAGCAAGAGACAAGTTAAGCATGTGGAGCGAAGACTGTTATTCGGGTCCCCCCTACTGTTTCCACTGCAGGGGTAACCATGAAGACGAGGACGCATGCATAACTTGGTGCTATGTATGCGGAATTTGGCACGACCGTAGAGACTCATGTCGAGTACATGAACCCCAGCTTCATCAGCACCAGGAAGACTCATCAACGGATATGGCAGAACGGCGTAGTATTATGAATGACATCGAAGTGTGCGCCAAATTTTTGTCCATAGAGGCACAATTACCACAAGAGCATTCAGCCACAGGTAGGGAATACGTGAGGGAGATGTTGGAGAGGATAAAGAAACGAATAGAAAAACTGTCAACAGCAGGGGAATCAAGCATTCAAGAGCCACAAGAAGAAACCGTGCCATATGACAATGAGCCACACGTTGAACCTTCATCATCCCCACCACAAGTGGAAGAAGAGATACCTGAGCTGAACGAAGACTGCAGTGTCCAGGAACCATTGGTGGACTCTGCCATATATGAGGACTCAGACTCTGATTCAGACTGGGGTGGACCTGTGTGCCGAAGATGGGAAGATTTGCCGTATCGCGAGCCAAGACCGCAGGTTCCCTCACATCCTTGGTATGAATGGGAAGACACCGAAATTGGAAGCCTGTGGTGTGTCGACGATGAAGCTGATGAAGCACTTGTTTCCATACCTATTGAGGTAAAAGCCCCAACTCTGATTAATGATGAATTCTCCATATCTTATGTCACGCAAGTCTGCGATGAGCTGGAACAAGTACTGTATGGGGATTCGTATGGGGAAGAATGTGATGAGCAACTCCCAATCTCTTGTTCTATGGGCGATTCTATTGATCATCCATATGCCATAGTCAAGGTGTTGGAAGTCAGCAAGTGTGGGGGTGTGGATAAATTGCATGGGTCATTTGAAGATCATCTAGCACCAAAGAGGTATTACTGGGATGACTTTATGGAGAACGATGCATATGAGCCCAGTGGTACTTGGTGGAAGCTGATAAAGAAGATAAATTGCAAGATGAAAAGATTCAAATTCTACAACTCTCCGCCATCTGCACAGCACAGGGGTGCACTTGAAGTTAGCGAGAAGAGATGGTGGAAGAAGAAGAAGTGGAGGGATAAAGCAGTCTCCACTATCCTTTTCGGTTGAGGTAACCAGGTCGGGCCGTCGACCTTAAATTACAAAGCGCTGCTTGGGAGGCAACCCATGTAGAGTAGGATACAAGTTGTTTCTGTTTTTGCTTTTAGTTCTCCATATTTGATTTTGAGGGGTGAGAGAGAGTTGCTTTAATACTTTCAATCAGTGTGCAGGGACACAGGTACAAAAGACGTTCCGGGTTCCCCTTCTTGATGCGTGTGATAGAGAATGTGAGTAGGCGCATCGGAATCCAGACGCGAGGTGATTCTTTTCCGGAAACTGTCAACGGTCCACAAGACCCCTTCTTATTGCAGTTTCGCGGCAACGGTGCCCATGTAGGTCCGGGCACCCCAGGTACCTTTAACTCTCTCTCTCTTTTGTTTCTACGTTTTGAGCCATAATAGTGTAGATCCACCGCCTACACATTTAAGCGATGAGTCCTCTTATTATATCTCTAAATTCGTTGAGGACAACGAAACGCTTAAGTGTGGGGGGGTTTGTGTATATTTTGCTAGCCATGTCAGTTATGCATCGCCAATTACATGCAGTTGTGTCGTATTGTGGAGTACATGTGGTTAGTGTATAGTGTTTGATATAGTGTCGTATTGTGTTAGGATTGTTAGCATGCAATTTTTTTAGCACTTTTACTTTACTGAGTCCCCTACCAAATCGTGTGATTAGTCGAGTTGACCAAAAGCATATAGAGTTAGGAAATAATAATAAAAAAAAATCATAAAATTTTAAATTTTTGAGAAAGGCCAATCGAAGAGAGTGAATGTGGAGAGGGCTTAATGATAGAATTCCTTAGGAATATGAAAATCTGAGGTGAGGTAGACGCGAGAATCTGGAGTAGGAAGACTTATAGGTCTAATGCACATTAGAACTGCGAGTAGCTGCCTCTCAGACTAGTTATCCCACTAGCGCTACACCACCGTCACTTAGGTAGTCGTCAACCCTCCTCGTAGTGGCAACGGAACAGCTGTGCGAGTGATGTTTATGGGGACCTCACGTCCCATCTCCATCTCCTAGGTCCACTAGTTATCCCTATTGATCCGTTTACCCCTTTTATTCACAGCCTCTAGCCTAGGAAGCCTTTCATTATGACTTTCATCACTTGTTAGAATGGTCCTTTCCTATGCGTCATGATAGAGGGAGTTGAGTTAGGGAGGTTCGATGAGGGTGAGCTGATTTGATACATCTTATGTGGATTCTCTTACATCTCGTCTTTTGAGGGGATGTGAGGATGAGTTAGAGACGGTAGCACACTTCGGTGTGGCGGTGATTCGTGTCCTTACACCACGATCACAGGTGGAGTACCGTAGCGCATGGTATTTCTTCCGCACGTCATGGGGTGGGGGTTGGTTGATTTTTATAGGAGGTCGTGCTTATGCTTTATTTATATTCTCCATATCTTAGGTGATGAGGAGGATCGGTTGGAAAAGCACGTGTACACATTGACTACTGGGTTCGTGATTTGCTTTGCATCAAGTGTGGGGGTGTCGACATCTATGTTACATCACTAATTTGACACATTTCACCCCCATGTTATCTAATTTTGACATTTGATCTCCTCGGATATTACTATAGTATTGTCGACTCCATGTGCTTAATGTTATTATTGTGTGGAAATGAAAAAAAAAAAGAGAGTAAAATAGAAAGTGAAATTGAAAGGGAATAAAGGAGCAAGCTTGAAATTGAAGACCGGGGAGATTAGCTATTGTTCGAGATCACTTCTTCACATTTGTGGCCGCGAGAACGGCGTTGCACCAAGATTGAGGAATGAGGGCCGGAGTAGTGAGATTCGGGGTGGTTCCTTGGATTTTGGTGAGGGAGTGTGAGAATCGGGTTTTGTGAGTTAGATCATGACGTCTAGGACTATGCTTCTAAATATCCTATCCTACCCGTCCTAAACCGTCAGCAATTTAACCCGTGGATAAATAGCTCGGATGGTAAGTTCTAGGGATACGTTTGATGAGTGTGCCGAAGCAGCATATTTTGTGTTCGTGCCCGTTCTGTCTAACGAAACTGGCCGCAAGTTCTACCGATCACCAAAGTTATAGAACTTCCGAGGGAATATGAGAGCCTTATGACTTGCCTGTTTACTTTTTGAGATTGCCCAATCTCTAACTAAAAAAAAAAAAAAAATTGGTGTTGTTTCAATTTTTGCATTGTTTGATAATCGAGTTTCATTGTATAGTCATGTAGATTGCATGGGTGTGTGTGTTGTTTGTGTCACATGGCTAGTGAAGTTAAATGCAATTCGGTGGATTGAAAATCATAGTGTGAGAAGTGTTTTTGATTTTGCTCGGGACGCGCAAAAGGTAGTGTGGGGGGATTTGAAACTCTATATTAGAGTTATATTTCTTCTACGTTTGTGTACCGTTTTGTTTAGTTTCCGGGTTGAATATATGAGAAATACACTATGAACTTGAGGAAATTGGATAACTTTAGCTTTGAGTGATAAATTATTAATCCGGGCATTTTTCACATTATTTACATATATTTTGTCACTTTTGATCGCACGGGGTGTTTTCGTGTTGTGTTGGACAGGAAACGGAGCTCATGGATCAAGAGGAGGAGGAAAACAAACTTCGGAACATATGCGGAAGCTTGGGAGAGAAAGAAATTGGAAGAAAAGAGGACAAAGATGGAAAAAGGGGGTCAAAGTGTCATTTGAGAAAGTTTGAAGTGTAGGATCAAAAGTTGATCCTAGGATCAAAGCAGATCGCACGATCAACTTTCGTGATCGTACGATCTGCTAGGGGAGAACTCACTGACTTATAGGATCAAGTAGCAGATCGTACGACCAAGTAGCAGATCGCACGATCAGCAAAAGCAGATCGTACGATCTGCTAGCAGACCCAGCAACGCACGGGGAAAGGCCAAGATTTAGGGTTATTAATTAATATGTTTTTGATTATTAATTAATGCACCCTAATTGAAGATAAAAGAGAGAGATAAAACAAAAGAAAAGGAGACACGTGAGAAGGAGAATATCAACGCAAGGAGAAGAGAAGGAGGCACGCACAAGAGGAGGACTCCTCCTCCATTGAAGCTCTAAGTTTGATTTCTTCTTCTTCTCTCTCAATCTTTCTATGGAGAAACTAGTAAGTCTTGTTTGGTTTATTAGTATTAGCTAGACGTTTTGCTAGGCATCTCTTTGAGAGCCTAGGGTTTATGTAAACGATGATATTTTTCCGGATTTGATCTTTGCTTCATGATTTCTTGATTTCTTCTTTTGAATCAATTCTAGTTTCTTGTTTATGTTAGTAATCCTAATTGAGTGACATGATTGGGAGATAAACTAGGGTTCAAGAACTAGGGTTTGTTCAATAGTTGATTCATGCTTAAAGTTAGCAATATTTTAATTCAATTGTTCATAATCTATGCTTAATTCTTAATGGGGATGGAGTAATTAACCGGAACCATTAGTTGGCTAGTGAAGTGCACGACAGTGACTTTAAATAGCTAGGATGAGATATGAGCATCAATCCCGTATCACTGAGACTGAGAAGAGACGTGTTAGGATTGGCTAGTGTGGGTGGATTCGGTAGGTGAAATTCGACTGTTTCGTGCAACGGTGGACCGACATGACCCGTTTTCGTGCATGTCGTTAGCCTACTAGAACGGACCGGTAGACACAAGAGACCGATAGGAGATTGTAGTCTACCGTGAAGTAGAATGACTTGAGACCGATAGGAGATAGTCAGTGCTGTTACCCGGCTTAGTTAGAATATAGTTAACGTGTTGCTCAGATAATCCGGAAATCGTCTACAACCCTAGGTGATCTAGAGATTGCCTAGTTTCTCCAAACTTATTTATTAAATTATAAAAATCCAAAAATATTAGCTTAATTGTTATTTTAATTTATAAATCAATCAAACCCTTCCTCTTGTACCGTATTCTAAATTAAGTAACTAATTAGATAATCTCAAGCTTGTCCTCGTGGGATCGATAACTCGGGGTTGAAATACCACCCCTATATTACTTGACCGTGCACTTGCGCATACGCGTTAAGAAATCGCGTCAGACATGTCCAACACGACGGCTCATGAGGCGACGCGTGCCTGTTTATATTGCCCCGGCAAAAGGGCCATAGCCTGCCTATACCCGACAGGGGGTTTCACTCCGGTATCGTGGCCTTTCTGAAACGTGTCTTGAGTCATAAAGAATTATCTTAAATCGTTTATTGTGTCCATGGGGTCATAACAATCGTTTGTGAACACAAATCATGTCGCAAATAACAATTGAACGTTTATAACTTGGAGCATTTCATCATAAACATTGAAACATGAAAATCATATCATGGGACCAATTTAAAACGTATACATATCGAAACAATAAGTGAGGCTGGGTACAAACTTTGGAAGGTAAAGTAACTCACCTCGCTATGCCCGAATTAGTCTCAACTCTAAGAATCTTACCGCGGAGCTTAGCTAGGTCCTAACTTGATCTAGATACACATAACACAAGAATATAGGAGAATAACATAAGTGTCGTGAATCACATATACTTCCTAGTACTACATGCATTGCAACCTAGGGGATTCATAACGTGCCACTTACAAAAACTATAGAATTTACTAACTAAAATGGTAAAATTATCTTATAAACATAATAAAATATATAATTTGGACCCAAACTTAAAGTTTGTAAAAACTTATATGAAAAGTTTTCTACATTTTACTTGTAGGCAAAGTGTAACCATCGATAGTTCACAAATTCATATCTAATACAAAATAATTATCCGGGACTCGAAATTTTTACGTTACATAGATAAAGAGTTCACCTATAACATACTGTAATATCAAGAATTATAAAATTTTATAAATATTTTTAAAGATAATATTTCGGATCAGTTTTAGTACAAAGACATGGGCTGATAGCAGCCTTGGAAATAAATTCATAAAATATTCAGATAAATTCCAAAAATTATAAAATTTTTACAGTAGGTAGGCAACATGTCTGGGAACAACATATCCAAATTTGGTAAGAATTGAAGTATTTTAAGTACATGAACTTTATGATTTACCGGACTGGTTCAGAGTTGAATAGAGTATCAAAACAGATCCGGTTTTTGGTGGATTAAAAATTCAATTTAGCTCCATTTCTTCTGAAATTTTTACTGTATAAACAACACATGCAAATACACATACTGTAAATTTTTCATAATTTTCTGAAAATACTAAATATTTTTCCTAATTTTGTGAAAATGGACTCAAAACATGAGTTTTGTGATTTTTCATACTCCAAACTTGATGCATGATGAAATTACTCTACTAAAACATGAAATTACACCAAAAAAACTCTAAATCACTTACTTAAAACTAGTCATAACATATTCCTACATGATCCTAAGGGTGATTACCCATAAAACTTAATTTTGTTGACATGCATGGCTAATCTATATGAATGGGAGTGAAAAAAAAATTAAATCCACAAGATGAATTTTACCTCAAGTGATGATGATGAGGTTGTTCTTGAATCTCCTAGCCTCCTAAGATGAAGCTCCTAGCATAACTTGGTAGAAATTGTGAAGAATTGAAGGTTGATCTTCTAATTTGGGATATTTTGAGAGAATTTAGGAGTTTTGCTAGAGAATGAAGAAGTTCATAAGAGGAGAATGAATAGGAGGCCGGATGGGTTTTGGAGGAGGAGGAGATAGTGGAGAATGAAGTGGGAGGAAGATAGACATGTGGCCTTGAGGGGGTGTGACAAATGTTGAGGGGGGAGTGACAAGTGGAAGAGTTGTTCATGCACATGGGGGGAGTGATTTGGTGCAACAATTGTACCATTCTACCACTCTATGAGTTTCTAAATTCGACACGTATAGACATGTGGTTACGCGTGTGGCAAAACTACTAACGTAATACTTATACAATTACAACACACTATCATACATACTAAACTAATTTTTAATTATTCTCTTAACCCTACTCCAACTTATTTCTTGGTTATGCCAAACACCCAAAATTTTAGCAAATAACAACTTAGTACCCAACAATTAATTTTTTATCAAACATAGTCATTTAACATAATTAGTCACATATTAATAGTAATACTATTTAACTAACACAGTTAATAGAATTTAAGAAATAACTTCATGACTTAAATATTAGAGTTACCACAAGGGAATTGCGCCACAATGGCACATAGGACCATGGCAACGGGAGGCAATAAGGGTAAGAGGAGCAAATTGAAGTTCTCGCGCTCTAAATTACCCAATGATGTTTGTTCTTTCTGCAAGGAGAAGGGGCACCGGAAGAGAGATTGTCCCAAGAGGGAGCAACAAAAACAGAACGAAAGCCAAACGGAATAACTCTTCCGAGGATGATTATGTTCTACTTTCAGATCATGTCACACATCATTCCGATATGTGGTATCTTGACTCAGGGTCTTCTTATCATTTATGCCCTAACAAGACGCTATTTTTGACATACAGCCTTGCAGATGGAGGTAGTGTCTCCGTGGCAAAAGAAGCTATTTGTAAGGTGATTAGAAGCGGTTCGGTAATGTTCAAAACACATGGTAAAAAGTCGGACATGTGCCACTTATCACAAAGAACCTTATATTCTTGAGCCTTCTCGACAACAAGGGGTTACAACTTCAAGGGTGAAGGTAACGATTTACACATCTGCAAGGGTCCGAATGTGATTCACAACGGGGTCAAAAGTGGGACCTTGTATGTACTACAAGACTCTAAGGTTATCAGTTCTGTAAGAGTTGCTTCAGGCGAGGTGAAGGAATCTAATCAAACCAAGTTCATATGAGCAAACGTGGGAAACTATAGGTCTCACCACCAGAAAACTATAGACCTTTCACGATTAGTTTCTGCAAGAAGAAAACAATTACTGTACCTCCAAATCTTTGCATCTGGAGAAATTACTCCGCTTCTCCTTTCTTTTCATACAATCAATTATCCCCTGAAATACTTTCTTGGCCCCAAGTAACAAGAATTTTTTGGTAAACTAAGCCAGAAAACGTTGACTAAATCAGGTTTTCCATCCTGTGTATATCCAGCCAAGACAATTTAATTCTCAGTCAGCACCAGACGCCACAATGGAAACCACAAACTATCAACAATAAGCTCCCAGAATACATGTCCATACATTTAGCTGTCATCCAGTAAGTTAATAGTAACAAATTACATCACTGAGTTCACTGTCTGAGCTCATCTTAGTACCAGCAACATAACAACCCCCCTACAAGTACTGGTAAGATCAGAAAAAGGCTTCGAACCCACACGACGACTAGTCGCCTCCAACCTGTCTCTTCCACGAGTCCTCCACAATCAGTTCATCAACTCCCCAGTCTTCGTAGCTGGAAATGCCACCAATACAATTAATATGTCACACACATGGCAGACCAAAGATTTTTGTAGTCATTATCAAGAAGGCGGTTAGAGAATAGATCGACAATCAAAACTTTACCTTCCATCAGGGAGATAGCGGCGAATGGTGAATGGTATCTTCCGCTGTCGGAGCTCTTTCATTGCAATCTAGAAGAAATTATTAAACAACGAATGACACACTGTTACTAGAAAGCTCACTATTTGGAGAAAAAAATAACCATGATGAATTGAAGTGAGCTCATCCACTTTCTATGCCTCCTACAAAGTTTGTAAATGAACTCCTTCCAGATGGTTCGTTTGTTCATACGAAATGTAAGGCAGTTGGGGTCAACCCTAAAAGTACAATATTGTAAAATGCAAGCATGCTGCTCGATAGTTACAGATCCGAAACTAAAAGGTTCAGATGGTAATATCCTAAAGACATTTCAGATTCTAATGGGCAAAACATACAATAATATATGCTTCTGAATAGCTACAAATAGAAAAAAGCAGCAATGGTGGAGAAGGTCAGAGACTAGTGAGACAATGTTCACTGCTTTGTAAAAACATACCTCCTTCCCTGCCAGTCAAATTGCATAAATCTCATATCCGTCAAAATAAGTAGAATGACCTCATGCACAATGAGTTTTTAGATGCTAGATTTGAAGAAAGCAAAAGAAATCAACTACTGAAACTCAATTATAGTTTCTTCGAAGTGATGAGATAATCCACACACTTCATTAGTTCATCAGCTAACTAGATTGGATGGAACCTAAGCTTTAATTTCCAAGCTATTCAAGTACTTTGATCATCTAAAATTATCGGGGAGCAAAGTACTTTTATGTGCTGTGATGCATCACTCAGGGGAAACAGAAGTAAAGCAAGGTTCGACAGAGAAGGAAACACATCTCAAGATAAAGGCACGGTTTTGTTAAGAATAAAGGCACGGTTTTGTTAAGAATGAAGGCACTTCCAAAACACTACTTAGTAATCAGATTTGAATAAAATCTGGAGTTCAGTTGAAGCACATGAGCAAGCTCACCTCGAGTGGGTCAGTTTCACCTTCCAACTCAACCATCACAGGGGCATTCATGCTGCAAACCCGAAGTCAAAGTAAAAATCCAAGGAACAATAATTTGACATGTCCCTGAAAAATAGAAGCTTTATTTAAAAGGTTACCTTATCTGCAGTGCGCGAGTACCCAGAATCCTTGCACGTTCATATTTCGTCATATACTTTGATGTCTTCCGAGCTCGTTCTCCTACTTCCAGTTCTTGCTTGTCATCAGTGTCAGCCAAAAGGGCATCAGGCTCCTCCTCGTTGTTGTTCTCCACTTCTTCCTCTGCCCCTTCCTGGAGAACATCACATACATTTTAAGTAGATAAGTCATACAAATGCAATAAAGCTCTCCGTCATAAGGGCAAGAGCTTAAAAGACTTCTCACCTCAGGCTCGGGCTCCATAGGTTCATCTTCATATCTACACAAAAAATTTACAATAGTCAGATACAAGATAGTACTCCCTTCTCAACACAAGACATGTAAAATACACCGTAACACCGACATTCATATATACACAAGACGTGTAAAGCGGGCATACATATGATCAACCCATGGGATTGTTTAATACGCTGTTTTATAGCATCCATAAAAGAATCAGAATTTCACACACGTAATATAACATGCCAAATACTTGAAACACTGATATGTTCACATAATTACCCTATTCAGCATCAAGGAACAAACTTCACCTACTAAGTCAACTACATAACAGTGTCTTTACATTCTGGAGAGGAATAAATTGTAGAGGAGGTGGTGGTAGTAGTAGGGGTAGTATTTTGGGATTACAGTTCGGAACAACATTTGAGACTGTTTCTACAAGAAAAAGTTACATCAGCAATTAGAAAAAACGAAGTGCCTTTTTGCCATGCCAAGAAAGTTTGTGAGGAGAGTACATAATAGATAAATCCCTTACTTGATATACTCACCTTAGATGGATAGCCCTTAGAAGTATGTCAAGCATTATAGAGTATTAACAGCCTTAAAAGCCTAAAGACCACTTACCTTTATTTCTACAGTATCTTTCGCATGACAGTAATTATCCGAACTAGTTGAGTCTTTTCTTCAGGTGAAATAAATACTAACAAGAGTGCTGGCTTCCAACAACCAAATAACCAAGGTGAACACAAGACTACACTGTTTATGCTTTGCTTCAAAGCACGAAGAATACAAAATTCAGAGTTTTAAATCTGAATTAGCATGCGACTTGTATCAGTGTATACATATCATAAATATTGGTACTAAGCACAGTTTTAATTCCTTCAGATTTCAGTGGGCACCAAAATAGTGGTAACAGAGCTGAATCTCATCTTAAATTTTCGTAAATGGCTTTGACATCTTGGGATACAGTGATGCCTGTACCATAAGACATAATATCTGGGTTGGTTGGGGAAGAATTCTTGGGATTCTTTTTATCCTAAACAAAAAATTCAAGTAGATTAGGACATTCATAACCCTTTCAAGTCAATACTCCACCCGGCCCAATTTTTTGAAACACATTTCACCAAATTTCCCCATGAAGTGGCAATCTTAAAAAGATGTGAGTGAGGAAGTACCAGACTGCTTTGAGTGACCAAGAAATCTTTTTTTGAACAGAGGCGTACCACATTTTATAATGCGCAGTCCATATTCAAAGTACACTAGGTTACGAGGAACAGTTGCAACGCTCAATGAAGCTATGGAGCACACGCATGAGAGAATCATCGACAAAAGCCAACATGTAAACCATTCATCTCAAAATTAACTCTTGTTAGCAAAACTTTCCTCTAAAGATTATAAGAGAAGAATAGTTTTAAGAGAGAGAGAGAGAGAGAGAGAGAGAGAGAGAATAACCGAACTTAAAACTATAGTATGTTACATGGACTCGGGTGCGGGTGTCATATCCGGTGTGTATCCGAGAGTCCGATTCGCATAGTTGATGAAATTCGGGATACTGGGACTCGGCTAAAAAGTACCCAAAATTTGGACACGGGTGCGGAGATACTGCATTTTCTTAAATATCATTCACGCTAGTTTTTTTATATACACACATATGGGTATTTATATTGATCATGGTCTGCTGCTTTCCTAGATGCAAATGGTAACACTGGTGCCTAAGTGTCTTTTACATTAAACTTGAAGGGTGAAAATGACATTTATTGACAGTTTCATATAAAGGTCCATTAATAAAACTAGGCCCGTGAAGAGTTTTAATTTTTGGAAAGATTACTTGGCCCAATATCTGTATAGGTCTAGTTTCTCAAAAAGCCCATTAGGGTTTTCAATAATTAAAGAGGGGTATGATGGTCAATATAAACAAAAAAGAAGGGTAGCATGGTCCAGACAAGCAAAAGGATGAAGCTTCTCCTTCAACACCGACTTCACAAGTCGTTCAGAGCTTCCGTCCATGGCGGCTGTAGTAGGCTTCCACCCGACTGCCAACGCCGCCTCCTTCTTCTCCGGCGCCGGTGAAATCGCTCTCCTGCTCCACCGCCGCTGCCGCGTCTGGCTGCTACTCAAAGAACTCGCCACAGATCCCATACCCGAACCCGTGTCGGGTCGTATCGACCCGGGTATGGTGGCTGTTTAGGCGAGTCCAGGTAACGTAGACTATAGTTAGGCGTCCATTGATTAGTATTATAGGTATGCTTAGGATCTGGTGACCATAAACAATAGACACGTAGTATAGGCAAGTTATTCCGACAGGATAACATAAGCATGTAATTGATGCTGGCCATATAATAAAGAATAAAAGGTAGGTACTTGAGCTTTCATGCGCAAGACATATGAAGCTTCATATTGATGTTCCACAATTGCTAGCTGGGTTGGAATTAATAAGTTACTTTGATATTACTAGATTATTTCAGTATTTTGGGGGCTTAGTTCGTAAATTCAGATTTTGTTTGTCCAGGATATTTGACATAATTCTTATGAGGGGAAAGCGTATCCCCTGCTTCTTGGAGCACTATTCACAGCTAATGTTCATCATGCAAAAGTGTTACCACAATTCACTCATACCCCCGCGAATTCCGAATTGGATTGCGCATTCCGAAACGTGGAACACCAGCAATCCAGATCGCTCCCAGTTTTGCTCACTACTTTCACCTGAAGTACTCACTACTTTCACCTGAAGTATCTATGTAGAAGGGAAAATTAAATTTGGAAATGTAAGTTACATCTATTTTTAGAGTATTGACTTTTAAATATTGTATAAATTGAGCAGTTTTATACTTCATGATATGTGGAAAATGGTAAAACTCCTATAAAGGTATCCAAAGAAGCCTACCCTTGGCGTACCGAATTCCATAGGGTATAGCGTTCCGCGATCCCGTTCCCGTTCCACGAACCGGAACGATCCGCGTTCCAGGTAACTTAGAGCAAAACAGCCCACTTTAGTTCTTCCAAGTCATAAGCCCTTCTTTTAAAAGGAAACTCCACAATTTTTTTATGCATCAGTTTGGTACTCAAGTCACATATGGAAGAACCAAACTGATGTAGGACAAAATTATGAAGTTAAGTATTGGGAATTAAGGTAAGAATAATTGAACTGGATTGTTTTGGCTAGTGAACAATAAAAATTGTGAACAGTGATCAAAGAAGAAGAGACGTTTCACCATCAAAAGGTTTAGGCTAACTAACAAAAAGCACTCACTAATATCCTCCAATCTGATAACTGAAAATTATAAAAATTCCATACAAACTGAATCAAGCCCTACTGGCTACACTAACTTAATTTCCCTTGATTAATGAAATACATAAGTATGAATACTGAAATGATCTAATTAACCCAATCAAAGCAAGTACCAACAATTTCCAGCCAAATTTGGAACATCAATGTTAAAATCAATATTTTCGCACACAAAATATCAAACTCGTACTTAGTTCTTTGCATGTACTGCATCAGTGATACCGTCAAGTCTTTATAACATGTATACTATCTCTCCTATAACCACAATTTTGATGAAACGACAATTTCCACAAAATTATAGTGAGGCTATTGTACACTACAATTTTCCAAGGAACCACAAAGAAGGCAACTGTGTCTTCTATTAATAACTCTTATGTACCAAAAAATCACAAAACAACCAAGCTTGAAAATTTGACCACGGCCAGCTTCAACAACAGTTCAACATCCCTATTTCCTCTTCCTCTATGGTTTATTTACATAATCAACAACTCTAGACACGATCAATTTAACTAGACACGATCAATTTAACTACTGACAGAAACCCTAGGTCACAACAATCACGCCCTCTCAACAATTACACAAAACGCTGGTCTTTCCGATGCACAGTAAAATAGACTGATACTTTCAATTCAATCAACGAAGATTAGACCTAATCATATCGATGCGATGAACGCAATAGCGGTGAAACTACGATATAGGAACACATACAAACATTGTTAAGAGACTTGAAAAAGGAGATTGAAAGGAGAAGCTAACCCTCCGTCCATGTCGTAGTTGTCCTCGTCAGCCATGTTTTGCAGAAACTGGTGACTCTGCCCTCTCGAGCTTTCTTCTTCGCTCTCTCTCTCTGAAACGCCGATATCGCAGTGAAGGCTGAAAGAAAGAGTGACTTGCCAATACCGCATTTTATATAGTGGTGTACAGAGGTGTTTTCGTAATTTAACGAAACTTGAGGGTCTTTTAACCATTGCTTCACATTATATGTGGGTAACAGACATTTTCACCCCTCTTATTTGCCTGAAGAAAATTACCCTTCAAGTATGAAAACGGACACTTTTACCACTTGAGTGTGTGGAAATTGAAGAAAATTACCCTCTTATTATGAAGCCATTACTGTGTATCACTAGAAATAGTTTCAAGATTTCCCCCATATGATGCACAAAATCTATTGTATCATTGGGTAACCTCTACATTTATAAATAAAATGCTGTCACTGCCACCTAAATATTCATGTTTAACCCTCTCTCTCCAGATTTTCTCCGTGTAAACAAAAAAGTTGATCTCTAATTTCTAATTCGTCAATCATAGGGGCTCGCGGCCGGCGAGCCCCTACTCTTCTTGGTGTCGGTTTGTATTGTTTTCTTTATGTATTTTCAGTTTCTACCGCTTAATAGCGACTTTCTTCTGTCAAATGACGGGCAACTACCGCATTAGAGCAACCAACTACCGCTTGGGAACGGTTCTCTTCCGCCAATGGACGGTCAACTACCGCCTAAGAGCAGTTCACTACCGCCAAGGAGCGACCAACTACAGTCTAGGAGCGGTGGTTATTGTCTACAATAAGGCGATAATCTACCACATAAGTGTGATGTTATGTATCACATGGTATTACAGTTTCGATGTGAATTTTTTGTGGAGGCCGAGTTCAGCTATCGTGATAAACGGAATATTTTCTTCAACCCTCTCATTGCTTCCAATGATGGAGCCAAAAAGGCACATAAGCCAATTGGTGGTGATGTTAAACTTAAATATTCAGAAATCGTTTGAAGCGATAGTTGCTGATTTGTTCTTCTTAGAAATTTACAAAATGTGTTTCAAAATTATGAAATGTGTGATAATAAATTGTATTTCAAGCTTGTTTCATCCATTGTAATTGTGCATCTTTAGATGAATGAAAATGATTGATTGCATTTAAAAAAAACACATTTATATAATAGTGTTCCAATTATTATTTGTAGTGACAGAACTCGACTCCAACTCCATACTTAAAGTGCTACGAAAATGGGGTATCAGTTTTTATAAGTTCGGCACACTAAATGACTAAATGGGTGAAAGTGTCCTTTCGCAAACTGGAAGGGATAAAATTGTTCTTCAATCAAACTAGAGGGGGTGAAAGTGTCTTTTACCCTATATATATTTACGAAGTTCTGGATAATGGATAAATCTCTCCCGGTTAGGGTTTTAGAAAATGTTCACCAGCTTTTGCTCTGAGTCTCTGGGCTGACGAAGCCTTCATCACCCGAAAAGGTACGCAATTTCTGGAGCGTTTCTCGATTTCATGTCCTATTTGGTGTCGTTTCATATCATATCCCCCAGTTGACGATGGTTCTTTGCCTCTGAAATCTGAACTTTTTTGTTGTATGAATATACCCTGTGAATTTGGCATTTGGTTTCAGGATGTTGCTTGAGATATCAGTATAATAATCCAATTAGGTAGCAAATTCATCATTTTTTATACTGTTTTCTAGAGTCTGCAAATGTGATATCCCCCTTTTGCACAATTAGGCCATATCCAACATACCTCTTTCCCCTTCCCCTTCCCTTTCCCTCTGCAGGTTATAGATGCCCTCACAATTTCATTCTGATCTCAGTAACTGTTACAGGTGCGGTTAAAACGCCTGCAAATTTTGTATCGCGTGTTATATACTTGTTACAGTAGTTGAAAGTGGTTGAGCTCAATGAGATGGATTTAGGTGGTCTTGGAAAATACTTCTTAGTTGTTACAGGAGTTGAAAAGATGGCTTTAGGTCGTCTTGGGCCTTTTCAACCCCAAACGCTAGCTCAAGGTACGAGGCTTTCCCTCAAACTTGATAGCGCATCAGCAGCCCCTTCCACAACTGATGTGGGATAAACCCCCAACAGTATTTTCCATCTGGTTAGATTGAGTCAATTCCGGTTAATGATGAGAAATAGGTAGAGAACTTCTAGGTACACATTTGGACTATTAAATAATGTTTGGAAATGGAGAGAAGTAATGATAAAGACAGGCTCCAAGCCAAACTAATGTTTTAGAAATGCCGAGATAAGCAGGTTGTAAGATGACATTATTCAAATGTGAAGGCGAGACAGCACTTTTGTGGTCATTTCTCTTCTACTTATGAATTCACTTAAAACTAGGTTGGAATGTCAAATGATCTGTTTCCCTATTCCTTACTGCAATTAGAATCTATGAAAAAAAAAATGGTTTCTGTCTCTAATATAAGCTCATGAATCTGCCTAGATTTGGCCATTCATTTGACAGATAATGTCTGTTGTGTAGGTGCTAGTCTTGTCTATATACAATGGCAACCATGTTTGTGACACCATCATTCAGCTCCTTCTCCAGCAGAAGTAGCAGCAGAGAATGCAGAACATTGCCAAGCAAACATAGGAAGTGCAATGTTATAAAGGCGATGAGAATAGAGAAACCTCTGGAAGAATTATACAATGTGCGTGTAGAAAGGAATTTGTCGCCGGAACGACTGAGCGAACTTGGGGTTTCGCGCTGGTCAACCTGGAAAACTGGGAAATGCCAGTTGCCATGGGACTGGCATGTAGATCAGCTAGTCTACATTGAGGAAGGTGAAGTTAGGGTTGTTCCTGAAGGTAGCTATCAATTCATGCGATTTGCAGCTGGTGATCTTGTTCGTTACCCCAAGTGGTTTGAAGCCGACCTCTTCTTCAATGATTTCTACCAAGAACGTTTCAGCTTCCGAGCATATGGTGATGACTAGCTAGTGACATGTGACTTTGAAGAAGACGGGATGTGTTCCTGTCTTTGACTCCTGAAAAGCACTTCATTCTGAAGTCTCTTAACTCTGCCAACGAGAGCGCAAGTGGAGATATTTGGAGGCTGGAAGTTTACAAATTACTAGCTATGTAAAATTTCAACGATGTAACGTTCTTCAGCTTTGAGCTCATTGTATCATGTCATAAAGCTTTGGTTATGGGTAAATCTGGATACCCTTCAGTGTAAACATCTTATATTTATGTTTGTCTTGGAATGTTTGTGACTTTATATTCGTGGCTTGGATATGACTTGTTGTAAAAGACGGATGCCAAATGTTTTGCTACATTTAAATTCAACCTGTTACATCCTTGTAAGAGCATCTTCGACAGGAGCATAACCACTTTTGGACCAAATTTGCACAACTTCCGGGCAAAAAATTGCTTCAAAACACTGAAAACAAAGCTCCAGCAGAAAGAGCATCTCGTGGAGTATAAACTTTTGCTACAGGACCAGATTTGGTCCAAGGGCACAAAAAAATAATCCTCTCTTGGAGATGCTCTTAGACATGTTCAAGATCAAATAATTGAGAAAAAAACATGTTGTGTTCTTCCGAGGACTTAAACATTTCTAGAATCAATCTGCTTGTTTCAAAGACATCTGGCAACAGAATCTGGGTAGGCATCATAGTGATTATACAATTGACATCACTTTCACCATGAAAAGCTGGGAAGAAGAGGAAATGGCACGGCTTGATTAAAGCAAAAGGAAACAGTATCTCTGCTTCATTAGACAAAATAATATTATCGGGTGGAAGTACAAACAAATGCTCTACGGCTATAACCAAATTTCATATGATACACAAAGTTACACCCCCAGGCAAAAGAAAGACGGGTAAACAATAAAAGCCAACTCAGTAAGGTGATTTCCCAATCTCAATCACTTCCTGCTGTTCTAACTAGCCATTCTTCCGTGGACTTGTGCTGATGGCAACAGAAGAAGCAAACTTAGATACGAGGACAGCCTCGTTGCTTACAGCCTTAGAGGCTGCGACATTTTCCAAGCGCTCCCAGGTTGATTCGCGATGCCTCTGGGCCTCCTCTTCCTTACTCTCATCTTCCTGGAAACCGTGCAGGCACTCATCATAGAGTGCTTGATCAGCCTCTTGAAATATCTTCCTCACATTGAGTGTCAGGCTTTGAACGGCTTGATTCCAGTGACTTCGCGTGTTTCTTTCCAAGGCCGGGAAAATTATTGGTAAGATCACCTTACGGTTCTGTGTGATCAGGTTTCTTATGTGGTCATTGTTCCAGAGGAACAATGCACGCTCAGCCACCTGTTGAATGAACCAACAGTTTCTTACATACCACAGCAACAGATGCAACAAGAAAACAACTGCTAGGTAAGAGCATCTCCAACCCCTCATGGGGAGGGGATACGCAAGGGGTGAACAAAAATACGGACAGCCCCATGAACAACCCCCTCCATGGGGAGGCTAGCTAAACAAGGTTTTGGGTATATTAATTACACTCAATGATATTTTATATTTATAACTTGGATTTTTTAATTACAATCAATATATTATTCATTATTTTTTTTGTGTGAATATATATATATATATATAATGTTTTGCTTGTTGCTTGAATGTCTATATATATAATGTAATGTTTTTCGATAACTGAAAATAAATTTAAGGAAAAAATATGTTATTTTATTCTGTGTTAAATTTGATACATCTTATTTTTGTGACAATTAGCAAATATAATTGTTGAATAATTTGATACATCTTATTTTGTATTAGTGTTAATAAAAAAACATTAAATATATTTTGAAAATAAAGTTTACTGGGTGTGGGGAAGGGACGGATTATAGATGATGAGTAGTTTGGGGGACGGGGGTGGGATGATGGGTTGGAGATGCTCTAAATTAACACTCGGAACTTTCTCCTTAAACTAACACAAAGGGCATTAAAATGAGCTTTGACGAAATGTAAGTTCACCAAACACCAATAGTCAATCGTAGTACCTGAAAATGTGAGCTGCTGATACAGCACCCAATCTGACGGAAAAGAGGAACCATGCAGCGCTGAAACTCCGCACCTTGGGTGGCTTCTAGAACTTCCTCTAACTCCCCAAGGAACATCACTTCCTTTGAACTATTAGTTACTGGCCAATACTTGAGAAGACCACGAATTACCGTATCAGCTAGCTTGACATCTTTCTCCACAAACTGAGTGATGCAATAAGAAAGTTGCTGGTGGTACATGGCAACACATTTGGGCTTGTGAAGTGGAATTAAGGCGCGGACAAGGAAAAGTTTGTGCTCTTCTTTCAAAGGCAATGCAAACCCGTTAATTATACTTCCCAATATCTCAAGCAACTCTGCAATACCGCTGAACTTCTCCGTCTCAAAAACAAATTGATAAAAGATGTTGTTGATGGCTTTTCTAATAAATGGTCGATGCACCATAAACTTGCCGTAAATGCGATGGAGAATTGTCTTCAAGTATTCGCGTTCTCGCTGATCCTCTGAGTCAAACAGGTCCAGCAACCGTAGCACAAATCCGTGGTCAATATATCTTTTAGCAAGCTTGGCGTCTGTTTCTGAGGAAGCCACAAATCGAAGGAGAAATTCATAAACAATTTGAAGATGAGACCACGACGGTTCCATGGTCGGTTCATCCTCTTCCGCATCATAAATGTCAGGCAACTTATTGCCATGGTTACCCGAAGGAAAAGCTCTGAATAAATTAGTAGCAACCATAAAGGTGATTTCCTGCATTGTAACTTCATTAAACTTTGAGGTCGCAGAAGAGATATAGTCAACAAGCTCGAGCAATGTCTGTCGCTTTATATCCTTCTCTCTCAAGTTCTTTGATGGATCACTGAAATCAAATACAACACAGCACATCTTCAATTTCCTGATGAAGAGATTGTGCTTCTCCGAATTCGGAACGTCGCGAAAGCTAGGCAACGCTTCGAATGTCACCGAATTCACATGAGCAGCAACAAGCTGTCCCGGTTTCTTGCCTTGACTAGGTTTAGTACTACTAGCTGATGATTGTGGAACAGAAGCCCCATTGCTCGAACGAGCACCCGAATTCGAACCTTTCCCGGAAACTGAAGTACCCTTGGAACTGCTATTGCTATTCCCTAATCCAACCGAGCTCGAATTCGACGAATTCATACCGCCATCATTATTGTTCATGTCATTGTTGTTGTTATTATGTGGTGATGATGATTTAGAGGATGGCTTCCTAGAAACCTTACCCAGAATCTGCTTAATCATATCCAACAAGCCCTAACCCTAACCCTAGCACAAAACAACCCCTTTTCGAAAAAATCCACCTTGAAAAGGCTTCAATACACATACATTTCCAACAATGAGAGCCACAAAAACACATACAAATCGGAGAGAGATAACCTAATCAGAAGCTCGGCATACCTTGGAGGCTTGAACCCAAATCAGCATCGAACAATGAGATTGTTGTAGTCTACCTCCTGATGATTCAAACCCGGTTCGTGCGTGTGAATCGTGTGCCTGCGAATTTGAATTGGAGGGATGAAGAATGATACCCAGAAAAGGGGTTGCATTTGAGGGTTTGTTGGGTTGAGATGTGAAGATCTGCAGAGAGAAATGGGGATGTGGATGACTGAATAAGGAATTTGGAACCCTAATTGCTTCCTCTGAATCAAGAGAAGCTTTTTTTTTTTTCTAGAGAGAGAAAGGAAGCTAATTTCGGGAAATCCGAAGGACGTTGAGACAGGACAGACAGAGAGGAAAAGAAGAAATAATTAAAAATTATTTAAAAATGGATAGAAATGAAATCATCATCATCCCCCTTCTCTCTTGTTGGGATTTTATTATTAATTGATTTTCTTCAAATTTCACCATTTTTAAAATATATTTTTGCAAGAGGATCTCTATTCTCTCATTGACCCATTTTCATTTTCCCTTTTCTTTTTGAAATTCTTTTTCATTTCCCCTTTGTCCTTTCTTCCGACTTGTGATATATTATTGCTCGCACAATTTTAAAATACAACGTACACTAGGTTGTATGTTCTGAAAAAGATCAAAAAAAATTATTGAGGAAGTAAAAGAAAAATCATACAAAGTTACAGTAAAATGGTTAGATGGTTCTCTCCATGATCTTCGATTTTTATGTGTCATGGTTTGCTAGTTTTTTGTTTTTTTTTTTTTATTAGAACATGGTTTGCTAGTTTTTTGAGCCAAAGAAAGAACTACATTAATGAACACGAGTTCATTAATGTATCAATGATAGTATCAATGAACACGAGTTCGTGAGATCACCACTCTAATCAAAATAGGGGCGAAACAGCAAAGGCAACATCCAAGAACCAAATCCAAACATCAAAAAGAAAAAGGGCTATCAACAACAAGTCAAACCCCAAAGGAACACCTAAACAACTACTTGTTCTTAACATAATTAGGAGTGCATAGTTCAACTAAAACACAGCAGACATTAGGCAGAAACATCTCTAGGTCCTTCAACTTCCTTCTCCACTGCTTGGGCCACTCCTCCGTGTTCTCTTGCGCATCCTTCCCCATTTGAGTTATCAAATTGAAAACAGTCTGGTCAGTTAAGTGAAGATGAAAATGTGCAAACCCTCTAGCAGTCATGTAAACAAGAGCATCCACAATAGTTTTCAGAATTTTATTTGGAGTATGATGGGTTTAATCCTGCTTTGTGATATGGTAGAATCATCCCAGCATTCTCAGCTCTCCAGAAAACATGTTTGGTAGGCTTGCGCTTTCTAACCCAAACAATGAGAGTAAAATTTTCCCTTCAGGATGACTAAGTCCTGCATCCTGAGTCCTGACTCCAACCTCTATAGGGGGAATAACCTGCCGAGACCAAGCCTCTAAGAAATTACTAGCTAACACCTTTTCCTGGAAAATAGGTGAAGTGATAATAGTCTCTTGATCATCTGATTCTTTGAAACACAACGAACTTCTGTATTTCCAAAGAGCCCACATGATTGCACCAGACCAGCATAAGGCTGTGGGAGAGTCGCATATGATAATGTGTGATGATAAACTTTGCAAAAGTTTGGAAAGAAGAATGATTTTGGAAGGGTAAGGGGGAAATGGACCACAAGGACCTTGCAAACTTGCAATTGAGGAACAAGTGATCAATAGTTTCAATATGCAAATTATAGAGGACACACCTATTGGAGGACACTAAGTTATACCTATCTAGGATATCTTTGGTAGGAACCTTCTTTATAATGACTTGTCAAATAAAGAAAAGAATCTTATGGGGAAGTTGATCCTCCAGAAGTCCTTCCATGGGAAATCTGCCATTATACCCCTACATCCTTTGTCAGCTGAATTGGCAAGACAACTACTGATCATAGAATTCATGAGATGTTTGTATGCAGAGGCAACCGTAAATGTACCTAAATGAGAAGGGCTCCAGACTATTAAATAGATCTGGCAAAATGGGTATTTACCCATTGGGTTAAACCACTTAACCGGCTAATAAATGGAGCGGGTCCTGACTATTTAATAAATGGTATTAATTGGTTATACCTATTTAAGACCAGTGTGTAGATGGGTAAGGTAGGTATTTGTCCTGGACCCCAGTAAGACTCCAATTAAAATAGTGTTCATCCCAAAAGACTGTTCTACCCTTGAACATAAACTAAAAAAGAAAATAGAAAATGTGTAATATATACATAGGGCGGTGATGTCGAAGCAGAAGAAAAATGTGGAAGATTGCCTAAATCAGAGAATTGGGGAGATTGACGTTGCGCCGCCGGAGGAGTCGCCCGAGGAGGATAAGAAAACAGACGAGGTAGAGATAGAAGAGAAGAGGGAAGAAATGAAAGAGGAGAAGGAAGAAATGAAAGAGGAGAAGGAAGAGAAAGAGGCAGATGTGTTGAATCCGACGACGTTGTGAGTAGGAGCTATTAGACAAAGGATCAAAAATGAAATATGTGGAGAAACATGAAGGACCAAGTTATGAAGACTGGAAGTCAAAGGACCAGTTGTTATTATTAACGGACTTATGACCGTTGTGTTATGTGTGTTATTGTAGAAGGACCATTTAGCTATTTTGAACTTAACCATGGTGTCTATGTAACTGTGGTTAAGCCTTCTCTTATATTATGTTCTTCACAAACCCTAAATTAATCAACTCTGGTTCATTTGTGCTAGTCTCTCCGCCTTTCTTCTTCTCTGAAAACCTTAGCCATCTATGGCTTCTATCATGGTATCAGAGCAGCACTGAGATGCTCTCCAATTCTTCAACCAGTGCCATGGCCTTTACCGGCTCAAATCCTCTTCTTCTATTGTGCTCAATCAACAATCTCATCCCTTTCAAGCTCGATCACACAAACTATGTGATCTGGAGCCACCAAATCACCAGTTTATTTCGCACCCAACACCTTTTTGGCCATCTCGATGGGTCGATCTAACCCCCGCCGGCTCTCTCGCTGTCTCTACCGGCGATGTTCAACCGGTTGAGAATCCGGCCTTCTTGCCCTGGCACACCACAGATCAAGCCGTTCTCACGTTGCTTAATGCAACCCTTTCTCAGGAGGCCTTGATTCTTGTGATTGGGCTTTCCGATGCCCGCTCTGTTTGGCTGGCACTCGAACGACGCAACGCTTCATTGACCAGATCCAACGTTCTTCAACTCAAGACGCATCTTCAGACGATCCGAAAGAAGTCCGACTCCATTGATGCCTATATTCAGCGTTTGAAGACGATTCATGACAAGCTTTCTGCTGCCCTTGTGTCCATCGACGACGAAGACATGCTCCTTTACACCCTTAACGGGTTACCTGTTGAATACAACTCCTTCAGGTCCGATCTCTTTCGAGGAGCTTCATGTTCTCCTTCGAGCAGAGGAGCATATGCTCGATTCTCAGGCCTCTGAAACACCAAATCACTCTGCTTTTGCGGCTGTTCATACGGGGTTTAACCCTACCAGTCACCACACTTATGGATCTCGTGGTGGTCGTGGTCGTGGCGGACGCCACACCGGAGGACGCTCGGGTTCTAACTCGGGTTAGTTTGATCCAAGCCTCAACAGATCCGGAACTCAGTTGGGTCGGTTCGGGTCTCATCGCTCCAACTTCTACCGTGGCGGCGGTAGATCAACAAACCCTAGAGGCAGGTCTGGTCCCTCCCATTCTCCTTCTGGTGCTCCTATTATGTGTCAAATCTGCAATCGGGACTACCATTCCGCCCTCGATTGTTGGTATCTGATGGACCTCTCGTATCAGGGGCGTGGACCACCTGAGTCTCTATCTGCGATGCACACTACAACTTGTTCTAGACCTGCCTCACCTCCAGTGCCCTGGCTCACTGATACCGGCTCCACCAACCACATGACAACCGGTTTGCGCAACCTCACCTTGGCAAAATCTTACTCTGGTCTGGATAGTGTAGCTGTGGGTAATGGTCAGAATCTACCAATAAACCATTCTGGTATGGCCTACTTAACTACATCTTCGCACTCTTTTCACTTGTCAAATACTTTGCACGTACCTGGATTATCTGCAAACTTGCTGTCTGTAAATCAAATGTGTAAAGAACATAATTGTCGTTTTATTTTTTATGCTGAGTTTTTCTTCACTCAGGACAAGGGCTCGGTTCAATCCTCTATCAAGGCAGGAGTGAAAAAGGTCTATACCCAATTCACTCCTTGTCTGGTACTCTCTCCTCCTCTCATGCATTTCTGGGTAGAAAAGTCAGTGATACCTTGTGGCACTCTCGGTTGGGACACCCATCCAATGAAGTTTTGCTGAAAATGTTACCTTCTTCTTCTGTTTCCGCACACAATAACTCTTCTGTTCGTCAATCATGTCTTAAAGGAAAGATGTCTCGAATGCCTTACTCTAATTCTATTTCTACAAGTAATGAACCATTGAGCCTTGTACACAGTGATGTGTGGGGACCAGCCTCCACGAAATCATTTCATGGTTATCGTTTTTATTTACTGTTTGTGGATGACTATTCTCGCTATGTGTGGATTTTTTCCTTTTATCATAAGTCTGAAGTAAGCACTGTATTTCCTAAATTTAAACTACAAATTGAAAATTTGCTCAAACATAACATTAGAATTCTGAGGACAGATGGGGGTGGGGAGTATATGTCCTTCTTGTTTCAAACTATTCTGCAGGATCATGGAATTCTCCATCAAAAATCATGCCCCCATACCCCTCAGCAAAATGGGCTAGCTGAACGTAAACATTGACACATTGTCGAAACTGCTATATCTTTACTTGAACAAGCTAGTTTACCTAAAATGTTCTGGTGGCATGCCTTTGAAACTGCGGTTTATCTAATTAATCGAATGTCTAGTAAAACTACACAGTTCAAGTCTCCCTTTGAGCTTTTGTTCAACACTAAACCTGACATATCTCATCTTTGTATATTTGGTTGTGCTTGTTTCCCTAATTTGCGCCCATACACTCATTCAAAACTTGATGCTCGTACAAAATTGTGTGTTTTCCTTGGTTATGCTATGGGATATAAAGGATATATATGTTATGACAAGAATGATAAACGTTTCTACATTAGTCGAGACGTAAATTTGACGAATCACTGTATCCCTATGCTGCAGACTCTTTAACTGCGACTGATTCTTCTAATCCTGCTTCTAACAGCACCCCACTGGCCTCTGTTTTTCCTGTATTTTCAGGCCCCTATCCAGAACCTGTCTCTGCTCCTAATGCACCGGAAACAGAACCAGTTTCGGAGATGCATCATGGCTCATCATCTGAGGTGCAGCCACCTGGTGGTGATTGGCCTGGCACCAGATTTGAGCTCTCCGATGAACAGCATGCTCAGTCTACTACGGTGCATCCTCCCATCAGTGGTACTGTCCCATATTTGAGTCCACTGCAGCCCCCAACTACTTGTCATCCGATGCAAACGCGAAGTAAATCAGGTATATCTAAAAGAAAAGTGGGGTTTGCTGCTGCCACAGCTTCAAACTCCACTCCTTCTCCTGATCCTACTTCTTTCTTCGAGGCTAAGAAACATTCTCAGTGGATTGATGCTATGACTGAAGAAATGATTATCCTCGAACAACAAAACACGTGGATTTTAGTGCCTCGACCTCATAATGCAAACGTAGTTGGAACGAAATGGGTATATAAAACTAAGTACATTACTGATGGTTCAGTTTCTAGATGTAAGGCAAGGCTAGTTGCCAAAGGCTTTCATCAAAATCCCGGTTTGGACTTTGATGAAACCTTTAGTCCCGTCATTAAGCACGCCACTGTGCGCACAATTTTGGCACTAGCAGCCACATTTAATTGGTCTCTCCAACCGTTAGACGTTAAAAACGCCTTTCTTCACGGGGACCTAAAAGAAACTGTCTACATGAGTCAGCCTCCAGGTTTTATTGACCCTCGATTCCCTAACTACGTTTGCAAGCTGCACAAATCCATATATGGGCTTAAACAAGCCCCCCGGGCCTGGTTTGAGATATTCACACACTACTTGTTGTCTCTTGGTTTTGTTGCATCCGGTGCTGATCCTTCTTTATTTATACGACATAATGGGTCACATATGACGCCGCTGCTTCTTTACGTTGATGATATTATCATCACGGGAAATGACGATACGTATATTACATATCTGATCCCCCATTTGCATACACAATTTGATATGAAAAATCTGGGATCACTTACCTATTTTTTAGGTCTGGAAATCAAACGAAGTTCTGCTGGTATCTTTATTAACCAACATAAATATGTTACTGACTTGCTTGCAAAGTTCAACATGGAAACATGTAAACCATGTCCTACCCCACTCTCAGTTGGCACTAAATATCACTGTTTGGATGGTAAACTGCTCTCCAATCCTACTCCCTTTCGCCAAGTTTTGGGGGCTCTCAAATATTTGACGTTTACTCGACCGGATATTGCATTTGCGGTTAATCATTTATGCCAATTTATGCATTCACCATCTGAAATTCATTTTATGGGAGCTAAGCGTATATTGAGATATTTGCAGGGCACTAAAACTAATGGACTGTTTTATCAAAACGGGTATCTCCCTCTTCAAGCTTATACCGACGCCGATTGGGCCGGTAACCCAACGGATCGTCGAAGTACATCTGGTTTTGTTATGTTTCTTGGACCCAATCCAATACATTGGGGTGCCAAGAAACAACCGACGGTTGCTCGCTCGTCCACCGAGGCCGAGTACCGTGCTCTCGCCACCACCGCCGCCGAACTATCTTGGTTACAAATTCTATTTCGTTCATTACGTATACCCATTCCTCACTCTCCTCTCTTATGGTGTGAAAATATGTCGGCGATTGCTATGACCGCCAATCCAATTCTACATGCTCGCAAAAAACATGTAGAATTGGATTATCATTACGTTCCTGAAAAGGTTGTGCGTAAACAACTGACTGTTTCTTTCGTCTCAAGTGCAGGCCAAATCGCTAACATATTCACAAAGGACCTTGTTGCGGCGTGCTTTGAAGAGTTGAAGAACAAGTTGATGATACAAGGACCACCATCACTTTGAAGGGGAATATTAGACAAATGATCAAAAATGAAATCTGTGGAGAAACATGAAGGACCAAGTTATGAAGACTGGAAGTCAAAGGACCAGTAGTTATTATTAACGGCCTTATGACCGTTGTGTTATGTGTGTTATTGTAGAAGGACCATTTAGCTATTTTGAACTTAACCATGGTGTCTATGTAACTGTGGTTAAGCCTTCTCTTATATTCTGTTCTTCACAAACCCCAAATTAATCAACTCTGGTTCATTTGTGCTAGTCTCTCCGCCTTTCTTCTTCTCTGAAAACCTTAGCCATCTATGGCTTCTATCAGCAGCATCCACGGCGGTCAACTGGCGTTGGCTCTGTTCGACGGACCTCCGGCGAGAGAAGAAACCCCTGTTTGGG
This sequence comes from Linanthus parryae, assembly GCA_023055425.1. NCBI lineage: Eukaryota > Viridiplantae > Streptophyta > Magnoliopsida > Ericales > Polemoniaceae > Linanthus > Linanthus parryae. The sequence goes on along the minus strand of JALGPY010000004.1, from coordinate 137,461,647 downwards.
AAGCTCGGGATGGATTCAAAACTGGGCTGATGCCTTTAGATATGCGGTGGGGGTGGACGACGATGACGACGGCGGAAGCACGAAGGCGACGGAAGCACGACGGCGGCAGAAGCTCAACCGCTGCGGAAGGTCGAGGGCTGTGTGGTCGGTGATGGTGAAGCCATGAAAGCATCGTGCAGTGCCAGGGATATTTTTTTTGGTTCTGCAGGAGATGGATGAGGCCTGATGATGGCAACATTTTCAGGGCTATAATGGTAAATTAATTATGATTAGGTTAGAAAGATGGACTTTATCTTTAAGGTTGTGATTGGGCTTATGATTAAGCATAGTAAAAACCTATTTTATCAAACTGGGTTTAATTGGGACTACCCAAAAAGAACTAGGCCCACAATGTTTAGCCCAAAAAAATCCAACAAAAGTATGGGCTTAATTAGGTAATACTCCAATTAAAACCAACTCATATAAACCCAACCCAAATCCGACTGACCCGACCATTTTACCAAGTCTACTATTAAATCAGGTTGCTCCATTCTGGGCAAAGGAATGGTAAAAATATGATTTTGTGCCCATTCAGGAATGTGCCTAATCATTTCCTTATCGCACATCCTACTCCCATTTCCCTGGTCTTGATCAAGTCACTTACTTTCCCATCTGCAATCTCACATAAATCAATTTGACCATCCATAGGAGGTGCATCAGGAATCCATATATCCTTCAAAATTGAAATATTAACACCAGTCCCAATATTCCATGCAAGACCCTCCTTAATCATACCCTTGACTGAGGAGAAACTCTGCCACACCTCAGAAGGCTTAACATTCGCGCTTCTACTTAGAAAGTATTTTCTCTCATAATATCTAGAGATAAAGTAATGAGAAAGGAGATATGACTTGTTAGTAGCAATTTTCCAGGCCTGTTTGGCCAGGAGATCCTTATTAAGAAGGGAGGGGGACTTAAGATTTAGCCCTCCTAGACCTCTAGGCCTACACATTTTCTCCCAAGAAACCTAATGGATAGACTTCCTATCTCTAGATCCCTTCCAAATGAAGGAGGACGGGATTTTATCAATTCTTCTAAGATAAGCCTGAGCAAAATCTGAATGTAGAGATATGATAGATAAGAAGGCTTGTGAGAGTCGATTGAGCAAGAGTGGTCCTTCCAGCTTTGCTAAGGAGACAAGATTTCCACCCAGCACACCTATCTTCCACCTTACTTATGGTCATATTAAAAAACCCCTTCTCTCCACTTAAGTCCTCAATGTTCAGTCCCATGTACTTACCCAACAAATCCGTTAGGCAAATGCCCAGCTGGTTAGGCAGGATCATCTTATGATGATAAGTACAGTTGGGACTGACAGTGAGGGTGGACTTTGAGAGGTTAATCTCCTGGTCAGACTGAGAGCAATACTCATTAAAAATGTTCTTTAAATTTGTTCCACAATGGCTATTAATCTGGAAGAAGAAAACAGAGTCATCGGCAAATTGAAGATGTGTAATAGATGGACCATTTTTACTATGTTTAATGCCCCTTAAAAGATTAGAGTCTCTAGCTCTAGCAAGTGCCCATGAAAGTGTTTATGCAGTGAGAACAAAGAGGAAGGGAGACAAGGGATCTCCTTACCTCAAACCACAAGCTGGAATGAAATAATCAGTGAGAGACCCATTCACATTAACTGCAAGGGAGAATGTAGTAAAGCAACTCATAATAAGTCTGATAAATCCTTGGGACATGGTTTGCTAGTTGAAGGTTCTTTTTCACTCTTTCTTTGTCATGGCTCCTTTCCGCTTCTCCCAATTGTTGCAAAAGAATAACATCGTCAAATGAAATTTTTCAATGCTTCTATTTTGTCTCGTATCAATTTTTGCTTAGTTAGAATTCAACTTTACCGAATATCTTGGTTATTCAACAAGTTAGAATCACAAAAAGTCGCTTCTCGGTCCATTTACTACCCAAGTTTTCTACACCATCCTCCTTCAGCTTTTGACCTTATCATTTGGAGCTATTTCAGCACTGAACACATCCAGCTCGATTATCAAATGTTGCAACATCTCAGCCCCCATAATCAACATCAGGCATGGTCTATCGCTTCTTCAGTGTCAACAACTTGTCGCGTGTTACATTTTGATTGTAGTTCGTATATTTTGGATGCTAATCCTAGTAGTGTTAATAATCAAACTACCAGTAGTTTATTTTATTCTTTGTGTTGTGAATGTTGTAATGTTCTTGTTTAATTAATGATTTGAAAAAAACCGAAACCAAATTCAACTCTAGATACTCTATATAAATTTGAAAGAAAAACGACTCTAGCCTACGTGGCCTTGGTACTTTATCATACTAACAAAAGTTCTAAACTTTTGTAAAGGAAGAAACTCTAAATATTTCATTTCAAGGATTCTGGTAAGATAAGCTCGCATCGAACATTAGGTACCAAGAACAATATAGTACATGGATTAAGTGAGTACTACTATCTTAAGTTAAACAGAGACAGTTCAATATTTGCGTTTAAACAATCAATCAACCGTTTAAAATTCAAAGACGCAACGACACTTTCAACAACGGAAGCGCATTTCGTTTGTTCACTCGCAGACCATTGAGTTCAACAGATTTTTTTTTTTTTTTGCGGTACCAAAAGAACTTCATTGATATAAAACCCAGTAGATACATAAGCGAACTAAGCGAACTAGAAATCAACCAACATTAAACTGAGACACAACCTTCATCAAGTCTAGATACTAGCAAAGATAAACTTACCCCAAAGATAAACCCAAAATAAGGGGGACTCATGAGACTTATCCCCACCAACAAATGATCACCCAAAATAGTATAGGGAAAGCTTACAATAGATAGCAAGAGATGACATCAAAATAGTTTAGAACATATCCAAAGAACCAGCTACGCATCAATGAATGGGATCACAGCCGACATTAGCTCATCATCAGGAAGTGGGGGAAGTCCTTCACTAGCAGCTTCTTGATTGGCACTAGCTCCAACAGCATCTCCTGAGGCAACAACTTGATCACCAGACGAATCATGAGCTGAGGAAGAAATAAAAGCTGAGCTCTCCTCCATGAATGCAGAAGCTTTTGCATGAACCAAACTTGCTGGAGGCAACATGGCCAGAGGAAAAGCATCAGAAACTTCCACTAAGGCTTGAGGCGCAATGGGAGCAAACTGTGGATCAAACTGAATCTGCCCAGGCTTCCAGGAGAAATTTCCTTTCTTTATTTCCACTTCAACCCATTGATTAGCAGCTGAACATAAACTAGGAAATTAGCAAATCGAAATAAATTTAGCAAAAGCTTCAGCTTGGTAATAAACTTGATCTGCAAAGGGATTTTGCTGTTCAAATAATCTTTTGTTTCTGGTAATCCAAAGTATCCAAAAGATTGCTGGGATCCAATGCCAGTTTTGAATGGAGCATCGAGCCCTCCTTTTCTTTAACCAACGAAGGATCCAGTGTTGGATATTAACAATATTAGAGTTAGGTTTGTAAGTGGTGGAAATAGGAGCTCTCTCCCAAAGTTGCTGAGCCACAGGACAATGAATGAAGATGTGTTCAGGGGTTTCAATGAGATTATTGCAGTGGTTACAGTTGGGGTCAATAGAGTGCATTCTATAGTGGATGTTAGTTAAACAAGGCAAAGAATTAGAAGAGATATGCCAAAGAAGATGAAGTAAGTTAGCAGGGAGGCCTGATTTCCAAAGCCTTTTCCAATTGAACTCATAAGAGCTGGAATGGAATTGGATGCGTTTGACAAAGAGAGTAGGGGAGGAGTTGTTGTAATTTTGTAGAAAATAGGCTGATTTTACAGAGAAGACTCCATTGGAGGTAGACTTCCAGAAGGGGGTGTCCTGATTTTCATTAAATCTTATAGGGATTTGACTTATTCTAGTACTGAGCCAGTGGGGGAAAAGATTATCTAGAAGATTAACGTTCCATCCCTGGCTATTCTGTGAGATTAATTGAGCCACCTTCTTGATTCTGCCGTCCGGGTCAGTATGCCTTAAACATTCGCCTATAGAGTCTCCAGGAACATTTGGAATCCTTCCATCATTTTTCACCATAAGATATTGACCATTGGCAACTTTCCACTGCAGCCCAAGGGAGAGAGTATTTCTTCCTTTACAGATGTTTTTCCAAGCACAGGAGGCTATGGAGGTAGATTTAATAGAAAGGAAATTTTTCCTTCTGCAGTACTTAAAAATGAAATAGGAACTGAAGAAGCTAGTAGGATCCTTAACAAGTTTCCAACAGCTTTTGGCAATAAGAGCATTATTGAAGCATTGTAAGTTTTTAAAAGCCAAACCCCATTTTGGGTTTTGTTGCACAGAAAGTCCCAAGAGAGCCAATGAATGCATCTTTTATAGGCTGAACCTGCCCAGAAGAACCTTGAAAGAATGGATCGGATGGCCTCAAAATCTTTCTTAGGGAATACACATACAGACATTGGATAAACTAGATAGCTATTGAGAACAGACTTAATAAGAGTGGCTCTTCCAAAAGAGTTAAGGAGGAGGCTTTGCCAACCCGCACATTTCTCATTCATTTTATGGATAGTAGATTTGATAAGCTCTTTGTTAGACCCTTTTTTATCTAGAAAAATGCCTAAGTATTAGCCTATTGATTCATGGGGGGCTAAGCCTAAATTGGTAGAGAACTGCAATTTGTCAGAATCTGAGCAGTTAGGACTAAAGACTAGAGAAGACTTGTCAAGGTTTATGGCTTGCCCAGATTCAGAGGCATAGGTATCAAGAAGGCTCTTTATATTTTCACTAGTATTGGGTTGGATCTTGAAAAACAATAGAGTGTCATCAGCAAACTGAAGGTGAGAAATGGTTTTATTTCTAGAAAAGGGAATACCTTGAATTAAGTTGTCAGACTCAGCCATTTGAAGAGAGCTAGAGAGAACCTCAGCACAAAGTGCAAATAGAAAGGGGGATAATGGATCTCCTTGCCTTAGACCCCTATGAGGAGTGAAACTGTGTGATTGTGATCCATTGATGATTAATGAGTAGGAGACTGTGGTGACACATTGCATGATGAGTCTAGTAAAATGAGTGAGAAATGCATTTGAAACATAACTTGTTCAAGGAAGTCCCATCTTACTCTATCAAAGGCTTTGGAGATATCAAGTTTAAGAGCCCCAAGCTTTGACTGCTGGTCAGTTTTGGCTTTATGAATGGTATGAACTAAATCTTGACCAACCAGTATGTTGTCTTGAATGAGTCTCTGTGGGATGAAACCATTTTGATTTACAGAAATTAGAGAAGGGAGGACATGTTTAAGTCTGTTAGCCAACACCTTAGCAATGATACGGTACAAGACATTACAAAGACTTATGGGTCTAAAGTCTCCTACAGTTTGGGGATTGTTAATTTTAGGGATTAGTACAATATGAGTTTTATTGATCTCTTTAAGTAGATGACCAGAGTTAAGAAAAGAGAGCACAGCAGTTGTGATAGACGTGGATAACAGGGGCCAATATTGTTGGAAAAAAGCTGGTTGAAAGTCATCTGGCCCAGGTGCTTTTAAGGGAGCCATTCCAAAGATCGCATTAGAAATTTCAGATGCAGTAAACGGTTTAGAGAGAAAATTTTGCTGATCTGGGCTAAGAGTTTTTGTGATATTAAAAAGGAGGGAGAAGGAGAAAAGATTATCATTTTGTTGCAAAAGCTCAGAAACAGAAGGAGAGGGTTGAGAATAAGTTTGTGAGTAATGGTAAAAAAACTTTTGTGTAATAGAAGGTAAATCCGAGATAAAAGAACCATCGTTAAGTTTGAGATTCCAAATTGAGTTGAAATTTTTCCTAACTTTAGTGTATGCATGAAAAAACTTCGTGTTTTTGTTGCATTCTTGAAGCCATTTGCATCGTGCTCTGTGGGCCCAGAAGATTTCCTCAGACACTAGAAGATCATGTAGTTGCTGGTGACAAGCAACAAAATTAGATGCAGCAATGGGATCAGGCAAGAGGGCTTGGTAGTGAGCAATATTGTGCTTGGTTAGAGAAATTTGGTTGGCCAAGGAGGGCCTGGACATAGCCCAGGTACTAAAAGCTTTCAAAGTGATTGAAAGAAGCTTGACCACTCTAAAACAAGGAGAGCCTCTAATAGGAAGCCTCCAAATAAAATGAAGGAGATCCTTAGTTTCTGGACACTTAAGCCACCACATTTCAAATCTCCTAGGCGGGTTGGTGCGGGAAGAGGAGGAGTTGTGAAGTTTGAGAACAAGGGGAGAATGATCAGAGACTCCAATTCCCAAATTGTGTAAAGCTAGGCAAGGGAATAGAGTAAGGAAATCAAAATTACACCATGCTCTATCTAGCCTCTCAAAGGTAGGAGTAGAATCAAATCTACAATTTGACCAAGTAAACCAGGGGCCTATGTTTTTGACCTCAAACAAACCGCAATGATGCAGATAATTCAAAAATTGATCAGCACCTCTAATAATGGATGCACAAGGTCCAGACTTATCGTGAGGAAACAAAACTTGATTAAAGTCACCAATAATAAGCAGCGGGCAGTTAAAGGGTAAAACATCATCAAACTGTTTCCAAATTTCATCTCTTTTCTCAAAGTTAGGATGACCATAAACCAGGCCAATGAAGCAGGGTAGTGAGGATGAATTTTGAAAGTTCATTTCAAGCAGGATAAGATTACTAGAGGACCATTTGGGGATGATGGTGAAGACATGAGAGTGCCATGCACACCATAATCCTCCACTAGAGCCAATAGGGTCAACAAAGCAGTGATTGTCAAATCCTAATTTCCTAAATTTATGTTTAATGAAAGAAGCAGGCTGTTTAGTTTCAGAGAGGAAGATGATTTCAGGTTTAAACCTACGGGTCAGCGAGAAGATCTCACGAATTGCAGAGTCCAGACTCAAACCTCTGCAATTCCAACTGAGAAGATTCATGGCTCTCTTGGGGGTTGTTCTGGCACAACCACCCAAAAGCCCAATTTGGGTTTTTTGCAGAAATGCGAGTGATCAAGAGAAGATTCATTCAAAACTCTACATCTTTTTTTAAATTTGAATTTGAAAAATTGATCAGAGAAGGGGTTGAAAATAACTTGCGTAAATAAATCATAAAAACTATGTGTACCTTTGATAGTCTCTGGCTTGGGAGAAATCTTCTGTCTCTTACCCTTCCCTTTGAGATCAGAGGATTGTTGCCCACCTGTGTCTTTTTGCTTTGCCATCTTTTTTAGAGCCGGAATTTGCAACGTTTTTGGTTTGGATTGAGGCTTCCCTTTGGCTTTCCCTGTCATTTTCTTGTTGATCAGTTTCTTCTCCACTTCTTGCTCTTTCTTACCCACACTCCTCTTTCCCCTGGATTTCTTTGGCACTGATGGACCACTCTCTTTTAGCATCTTGTCAATATCCACCAGATCCTGCCTTCTCTGTGTTGTCTCTGATTCAGGTTCCGTGGTTACATTGGGGGAGAAATCAGGGGCTTTTATGGCAAAGCTTGCATTGTTTAACTTTTTGAAGGTAGGTGGGAGTTGTCTCACCATATTGGTCTTTGGCAGAGAATGAGAGGGAATGGAACAGGGGAGAGATTGGGTTGTAGGGTTCTGCGAAACCTGATCTTGTGACAGAGATGTGGCATTTATAGTACAGATAGGAGGAAGGTTACAGAGCTCTTGCAACAAGGAGTCACCTCTTTGGAACCCCAAATGCATGCGTCTATTTAATGCCTGCTCGGTAAACCAATCGGCGTGGAAACTAACCGGTTGCGTCTGTTGGAAAGCAGAGAAATTCAAAGCACTGCTTGGGAAACATGCATGCATTTGCGAGGCTAGTGGAACGGGCTGAGAGTGAAACTGAGGCGTTTGAAGAGATCCAGTCTGATGGTCTTCTAACTTGGAATTTTCACCTATATAAGAAGGGCCGCTTTCAATTCTGGGTTTTTTGGAGCAATCATTGAGGAGAGGTTCAGAAGGGGGGTAAAGAAATTAGCAGAATCAGTTGATGATGTGGAGTGTTCCGAGAGTTGAGTGTTGGGTGGAACAGGGGGTCCTTGGTTGGGATCTTGTAGGGTTGGGACATCGTGAAATTCATATACAGGAGTAACACTGGTATCAAATTTCATTGTTCGAAAAAGGCCATGTTTAGAGTGTAGTTTGAGCAAGTGGGTAAACGTTTTTCTTTGGGGGTTCACATAGAAAGGATAGGAGGAAAGATGGTGGGATTGCAGGTATCTGGCTTCCAACTTCTCCAGGACTTCCACCAGGTTAGTATTGCATCGCTTATTATCATGGCCAATGCATCCACACCTGTAACAGACTTTGAAAATTTTTTCATAACTGAAAAAAACCCATTTCTTCTCCTCTTCTCCTGATACATTCACATAAGCCCCCGGTGTTAAGGCTTGATCCAAAGAGACTCTAGCTTTAATTCGTAAACCATGCAGTGCTCTAACTCTATCAAATGACCAGTCAACAACTATTAGATCTCCTGCTAAATTTCCCAATTTTCCAGCCGTATCATGATCAAATCCTTCAAGGGAAATGTTTGGAACTTGAAACCAAAGATCGGCCTTAGAAAAATCAACTTCAGAAAGAGCTTGGTTATTTTTTCTTTCCTTGAAAATCAGAGATAGGCCATGCATGGAGATGAGAGACTCGTTGAGAAAAAAATCTTTGTCTTTAGGGTTTTGAAAATGGAAAAGATATACATCTACCTTCTTCTCAATCCAAACTGACCCAAACATTTTCCATGCTTTGCAGATCGCTTGCTGCATGACAAGAGGGGACAGAGATGTTTTACCTACGAATTTGGCTACCAGTGTGTGTTTCATGATTTCCCGAAAGGTGAAGGCTCTGGTAGGGTTCAATGAGATCACTGACCCCCTTTCATCAAGTCTTTCTTCCATGGAGTCATTGGAAGATGGACTACTAACGTCAAACTGAAAGGGATTAGACATAGGAAATGTTAAGGAAGAAAATGAGCAAGAATGAGCAAGAAGAGATCTACAAGCTAGAATTTGAACTAGATCAATTCAAACAATCCATGAGCACTAAATATAAACAAAGAGATGAAAACCTGCAGGAAAAGATATGAAAAGATTTGATTAGCAACAAATAATAGGTAAATAAACTAGCATCAAAAGGAACCAATGCATGCACAAGGAAATATTTCGAAATCTCGGAAGTGTGCAACAATGAAACTAGTCGTGAGTTACAATGCATGAAATGATGACTGTATAGGCCGTAGGGGTATGGAGGTGCATCAAACGAGAAGAGGAGTAAGAAAGAGGGAGAAAGGAAGAAAAGAGATGAGCAGAGGTGAATTTGATTGGGAGCTGCTACCAATCAGCTAGTGGAAAACTAGTGCAAAATTACAGAAGACGAAAGGTTGATTTGGAACGCTGTGTTGATGATTGTGGCTCAGTGAGCAGTGGGAGAGGCTCTGGGATAGAGAGCAAAATTTTTGAATGAGAGAAATTTTGTCCTCGAGTTCAACAAATTTGAAGCATAAAAAATTGGAGCAACCAATGCTTTCTTTCTATTGATTTCATTCTCCCAGATAATAATAATACGCAGCAGCTTTCTATGCACGAACTGGCCCTAGAAAAATCCAGCAACGAACACATAGCAAAAGATTGACAAATCCAGCAACGGACACAACAGAGGCGCTTCAAGCTTGGTTCTAATAACGCTAGTTTTATGCTATGTTTACTCAAGTCCATTCACACTTCAATGACCTACAGAGTTATTCTCTTTTCTTTTTCTTTATCTTAGCACACAGATTGCAGTCGAATAAAGGGAAGAAGAAAAAAAGGACAATAATCAGAGAGATTCATCTCCAAAGCCAGCCTCTACCCACAACAAACATTTATAAATATTCCGAGAGGGGGAGGTTCAGCATGGAAAAACCTAAAGAAAAGCCTCCAATTTGTGCAAGCACAGCATCTTCTCTGCACTGTACAATTCCACAACACAACGACAACAACTGCTGCTGCAATTACACAAGAAAACGCCGACCTCCCACAAGCATGCATGCATCATCACAGGTTATTATCTCTTTCTGCGCTTTGGCTCCACCTGTGAATTACAAAGATGACGCATGAGAAAAATACATCTTGACTGGTAAATTCTACAAATCGTAGGTTCAACAGTGTAAATAACAGTCTTAAAGCTCGCAAACATTCTTACGCACTGTTACATATCAGCTGAAGATCTAAAAAAACCCAGCTGAACTGAAAAAAAATCCAAATCTGTTTGGTATGAGCTGAAATTGTAGATTATTAATTTGATCCATTTGATAAAATTTAAAGAGATATATAGTCAATTACTTGAATACACCCACTTAGCAATCATGCTAATAATGTCAAAAAACGCGTCAGAACTATATTTTCTTAGATTTTCAGCTGCATAATCCCTAATTTTGGAGATTCTACAATTGCACTGTGATCATTTTAATCTGCAAATTTTCAGCTTAAAATTTTGTGTCATAACAAACGGAATTATATTTAAAATGACTGATTTTAATCAAATCGGATTAAAAACCAAATTCCTAAACATGAAAGAGAACGTTTATAAAGAACTCGTCATATTATCATAACCTACATAGCGAGAGAAGAACCTAATTAATAAAAGCAGACTAAGCCAAGGAATCAAAAAAAGCCAGCAAATGGTCTATCGAGGTCAGCGGCATGCCAAATTGCCACTCCAAGAGCAGATGAAGAATGAATGGCTCCAACAAAAGTATCCGGACATACTGATCCCATCAAAGATCTGTGTGCTACGCACACGCCAAATGATCCGCATGACAACCAAAAGGAGCCAAAGGCCAAGCTTACCCCCACCTCATGCCACGAGGACGACGAATCGTAGAAGGGGCAACCCAACAAATACCGAAAGTCCCCAGAATCAGATCCCAAAAGGAGCGCACATCACACCAATTTACTAGCACGTGACCGTGGAACAAGTTGTCAATAGTCGAGATTCATTCATCAGCAGCACACCAAACAAAAAACTATACTCATAGAGGGGCTCGCACTTTGCAGATCAAAGGAGCAGGAACCACGGAAGCACGCCCCCGACACAAATCAGAAAAATAAGATTGGACAGAAAATAATCCAGTCAAGGACAGGCGCCAAACAAGAGTCGCTGCCACCATTAGGAGTACCGAAACAGTACAGGATTCCGAAAAAGTTAAGTAAAACTGAAACCTCCCAATCATTCAGGACTTGTCTAAACCGAACATCCCACATCACATCGCCACCCTTTCCCGCCCCCCCCCCCCCCCCCCCTCACACCCATACTCCAGGCTTATCATGTGTGAGCGGTTTGTCTCACATCCAGATGGTGGACAAGATACCCGTGACCATTATAGAATATTTTAACCCTAATTCATATGGCTTGACATTTTGAGTAAGTGGGTCTCAAAAATCATACTATGGTGCTCTTCTCTCGAGGAGCTTAATTTCCCAACAAGTGGTATCAGAGTTGAAGTTTGTGCACGTTGTGGTGTTCTTATGGATGGATCTTTCATGAATGGTGGACCAGGTGCTCCTGCGGACATTCAGTTCTTGTGTTGCTCCATTAGCTGCTCTTGCGGATGGAGTTCCGTGCCTAAGTTACCTAGAAGGCTAGAACGCGGATTGTTCCAGTTCATGGAACAGGAACGCCATACCCTATGGAATTCGGTACACCAAGGGTAGGCTTCTTTGGATATCTTTATATGAGTTTTAACATTTTTCACAAATCATTAAGTATTACTCTAAGGTATGTTCGCAAGTTAAGGAGCCTAAAGAAAACTTCAAAAAAACGAAATTATTACTCCAAGTGCATGTTCACAAGTTGAGAATGTTTTTTACCCAAAAGTTCACCAAGATTACAACTTAATCCACCGAAATATAAGGATAAAAGTTCAGACCACAAGTTCAACCAAAATACAAAAACATGGTTCGTGGAAGTGAAAGTGGGGGGACTTAATACAATTGCAGGGTCTTTTTGTAAAACATATATAAGTCGGGTCGGGTTGGAAGTCGACGCATCAGCCCTCTGATCCGAATCCGGATCCGAATCCAACAGGGTCTTGATTTCCTGATCCAAATCCGATCCATTTTAAATTGGATCGGATTCGGACCTGATCCATTCGGCCGGCTTGCTCGGATCTCGGATCGGACCGCACCATATTGCCATCCCTACTCACAAGGTTGACCTTCTGAGTAAGTGGATATCCCAAACCATACTATAGTACTTTTCACTCGCGATGCTTAATCTCCCAACACTCCAACAGTGACTCACAAGAGCGAAAGGATCCTGAGCCAAAGCGATAATAGGAAGTTGATGAGGCAGAGAAATCACCCACCCAACGGTCCTCACGGAAACCGACACGGTCCACTATTGCACAACCCATCCCTTAAAGGACCAACCACATTGTTAGAACACCAACCTTCTCCCGTCAGCCACACCTAGCATCAATCTTCATAGATTTTCACACTCCAACACATACCTCATTAACCACTACTGCAACAAGGACTGATTAAAACGACTCAAAAGCCAGATACCAAACCCTCAACTCAATTGGGAACACCAAAAGAAAGTCTCGCTGGATCTTCTCTAAACGCCTAGCTACGGAAATAGGCATCATGAAGAGACATAAAATACGCAGAAAGACTCGACAGATTACTCTTTATAAGAGTAATACCCCCCCCCCCCCCCCGAGAAAGATATGCCTCTTCCAACCGATGATGGTAGCGCTCACTATCTTAATGTGTGTGTATACATGTCTGAGATATTCATTTACATGAATAAATGAAAATAAAAACAATAGACCAATGGGAGTTGGTCCAAGTGGTAAGCAACTTGGTTCCGCTTAAGCAGGTCTCGGGTTCGAGTCCTTGTGTATGCAGAAAATTCCCACTGGGAGACTCACCTGCCATACCCAGGCATGCGACTCGGGTCGGACCGGATTACCCCGGAACCGGTTGGGAAACCAAAAAATAAAAATAAAACCAATAGTTCCAATTATATATAAACCAAACACATTACCATTCTACAAAATGGATAAATACACGTCACATATTCATAAGTCATAATAGTTCTTTTGGTTAAATTGTAGTTGTATTACAGAATACCTCAAACTAAAACTTTCAAAATGACCCTGCTACATCCAAAAAGCACCCACAGAGCATCTGATGCGGGTCACGACCTCCTAGAAGCACACGTGCATCCTAGATAGCATACTCGGCAATCCTAGGCACAACTCAAATCAGAATCACCTCCAACTTACCTGAATGGACCCTCAAACCCTACACTACCTAAAAGCAATCAAGAGCCCCCAAGAGATAACCTAGGCAACTCACTCTCACCTCAGGTAAGAGCAAGACATCGTCCGCAAAAAACCAAATAGGAAATCTGAATTTGGGTGCCACTAGCCTGGCCGACTGAAAACCCCTCAAAAAACCTCCCTTGACAGCTCTCTAAAGCATATGCCACCTAGAGCCTCCGTCACAATGATAAATAACAAGGGTGGAAAATGGCCCGTTTTCTAAGACCATGAGACCACTGGAAGAAACTTTTAGGAGTACCATTGACTGGAACGGAAAATAAAACAAACGAGATACAAGTCTTTTTCCAGCGTATCCAACAGTGACTAAAGCACATCCTCCCAGGAGATAAAGCAAGAACTTCCAATTCACATGATCATTTAGGCCATTTAGGCCTTCTGAATGTCCAATTTGTAAAGAATTGCCCCTCGCCTCCTCTTAAGCGATGATCCACACACTCATATGCCACCAAACCGCATCAATAATCTGTCTACCGGCTACAAAAGCACTTTAAGACCCCGAAATAAGAGAGGAGGGAACATGTTTAAGCCTCAAAGCAAGCACCTTCGCTAGAATCTAATACGAGGTGTTCAATAAACTGATCGCCTGAAGTCTTGAATGTTCATTACCCTGCCTTTTTAGGCAGCAATTTCAAAGAACGAGAGCGGGATAGTAAGAATTGGAAAGACTAAGATTTTGACATTCAACTAAGGATATTTGGATTTTTCTAACAAGCACAAGCTGACTGAGGCTTTTTGACTGAGAGCTTCACAAAATATCTCATCGCTCGCATTGCAGCTACATATTCCCAAAATTACAGTACTTTTTACATTTTGGTTCATCCAATATCCGCTTTAGAGATTCTGATGACAGAACAAATTAATGGATACTACATTAACTATACAAGGAAAGCACCCAGAAGATACAGGTAGTTGTTGTTTCCCAGGACTTTCTTGTTCCTATATCTACTTTTGTATAATTTTGTTTGCTGCACCTACTTTAAACTCATAACTTGAGAGATATTTTTAGAATGCTTACCCAGCCAAGTTTTTATATAGATTGTACAAATATACCATATTGGTCAGTTAGAAAACCGACAAATTCTTAATGTTGTGGGCTTGTGGCGGTCACCTTTGTTCTGCTTACTTTTCTTGACAAACTAGATTGAATGGGTGAAAGGCCAATTGCTTAAATGCATCATAAACTACTCTCTAAAAGGTCCACAGCATACCAAATAGAAGTGTAATGGACATGCAGGAAAATGTGAGCATGCAATCTATAATCAAGCAGTATAACGTTGAGGTGAATATTAGAGTGTGGAAACAATCATACACCAAATCTACCATGATGTCGAAGCAAAGGGGGAATTACTTAGCACATCAGGCAGACACAACAAGGAGTTGTCACTGTTTTTTCTCCACGAAACAAGGAAGCTAGAGTTTTTGCCAATAACAGTTTCATTTCATGGCTTATTAGATAGGAATGAAAATTTAGTAGAGAAGACTGCGGTTTCCTGAAAGTTGATTGATTTCCGAACATATCGTACTACAATTAGGAATATCAAACCGAGTGTCTGGTTCACCTGCAAGCATGTGTTTGATAGCTATATGTGGATACTTACATAATTACTGGTGAATATGTGGTAAAACCATATAAAAATGAATTTTTATACCTTAAAACTTAGGAGCTACAAGAAATTCTATTAACTGTAACCGAATCAAGAGAGGCTTCACTTGCTTCTTTAGCACAAATTCATACTACGCTAATGTTCATTTAGATTATAGGCAGATTAAACTTGTATATGACAAACAATAAGTTATAAGAGTAATTTGACTAATTCCCGTCACAGAAGTTAACAAGCATGGCACATAACTCCGGTCTCCAATATAATTGATATGTGCACAGAAATTTCGCAACTCCAAGCACAATTTCATTGGTTGAATGACATGATAAAATAGCAATCATAAGAATAACTTCAGAAAAGATACAGACTACCGCTAGTCATAGGACTTACCCTCAGTGGCATGCTGCTATATGCACAGATAGAAAGTAGGCCTATCTATACAGTTAGCAACAGCAAAATGTACACATAAACAACATTACTTCCGTTTATCAGTCACCTACAACAGTCTTACCTTTGTCTCAGAAGATGGTGATACTGCATACGAGTTTAAGGACCTTTTGGGGTCATCCTCAGAAGAACAATCAGAGCACAGAAAGCGTTCAAGCCTTTTAGCTTCGTCGATTGTCATACCCATACAAGAAGGATGGAACCTGCAATAGGTAGATAATCCATGTGAGTAACGAATTTACTCAACTTTAGTTCTCATCATATCTGCGAGCATGTAGACAAAAACCAGACGCGAACGAGTAATAACCAACAATGGCGAGCCAATTTAGATTGTAAAACATGATAGTACAAACGAAATCTATCACAAGCATGTTAACTACAAACCTAGTAACTCGACTAAAGGGGTCAAATCAGGACTCCTCCCTAATTTACAAGAGCAATCATATAATGCACGCACAAAATGATTTAAAAACTATTTCATATGAGGACAAGTGAGCATAGATGATATATGTTCTATTTTAGAAGGTAGGTTTTGGCACCTCAACTCTTATAATATTGTACAGAGCAAAAATATAATTACCTGATAAAAAAATTCCAAATAACATGTGGAAACTATTCAAAGGGCACAAAAACAAGTTAACTACATGGAACCAACTGAAAACTTGTTGATACGCTCAAATCTCACGCCATCTTTTAAGTAAGGATTAGCACATTGTTATTTCCAATTCTAACCATGTTCCCTTTTATAAGATAAGGATCAAGATCTCTGCTGAACATTCTCATACTAAATATAGTTTTATTTTATATTGACTTATTAATATACAACTTTTACGTTCTCCATAACCTAAGCATTTCATGTTTGATCTTTCATACTAAGTCTGTGAATCCATTTCAACATTCCCATGTCACCCATAATCATTTCCATACAGGTTTCATCTAATCACTCATTATGATGCCCCATCAAAAGCCTGGCGACCTTGCACCAGATTGTGACTTCCGCCCTTCGGATTTTCAGTCAAGTTTTACCATCTCGCAACACTTCATGGCCGAACCAGCTCTCATTGTATATGATAAATTCAGGGTCGCCAAATTGAGAGAAGGAAATATTCATGTTTGACATCTTTAGCTCCATATCTTGAGCACATTGTCAGGCATGGAGCTTATGTATTGCGTAATTCCTTGAGCTGATAATGTATGACATCTTTTTGTTGGAGAATTCATTAACTTATGGACATGAAGTTCCGACGCAAGACCATTTTCTATTACGCATTATATAAGCTCCATGCCTAACAATGAGCTAAAGATGTCAAACATGAGGATTTCCTTCACTCAATTTTAGTCTCATTGTTGATTTTGTGACTCATCGAACAAGTAACTTGTTTTTCATGCACGATAGCGAAACGGCACTTCCCATATAGCATTCATAGAACTATTAACTTGATTTTCCTTCCACTACCAATTTGAACATGGGAATATACAATAGATCACACAAGACTAGTTTAGCTATAAATGACAATTCTACATAAGAGGCTTCTATATGTTATGCCTTCTCTGCACCATTTGCCGGTTCTAGTATGTTTTGATTAGTTATGCATCCTCTAGATTGAAAATTGGACAAAAATTATTCACGGCAACTTGTGTAAGACATGACATCAAAGTACGAAAGCAAAGAGACAAAATCTAACATTTTCATACAGGAGCCAATTTGTCATGGCTCGGATATAGGCGAGTTGGAAGTGATAAAAGTAATTTAGCAACGGCATGAAGACTAAGTGCATGTTTGGTATCATTGTTTTTAAACAATAGTGGTTGAAAAGGTGTTTTTCAATAAATAAGTTTGGAAGTGCCTGTTTCAGCTATGTTTAAAAAAAATACAGACTGAAAAATACCCGTTTAAGAAAACACTAGTTTTGGTGTTTTTTTTATGTTTTGTCGTACTTTTGGTAGTAACATATTCCTACTCTGATTGAATGCAGCATATAACAGCAATATGTCGGTGTATGTACAAAATGATGACAGAGTAACCCTGAAACTTAATAGCTACCAAATGTGTGTTTCTGTTTTAAACTGTTCTTTTCGGCACATGCCAAGCAATTTTCTGTTTGGTTTTTAAGCATGTTTTTTCAGCATTTTTTCTTTCCATTTTTTGTCTGTTTTTAAACGGTAACCAAACAGGCTCTATGAAGAACTTTACAACCCAAAAGGGAGACAATCCAAGATAGAAGGAAGAACATATATGAGGTTTCCTGATAAGAGGGGTGAAGAAGAGTGCTTGGGTGTGCCTGAGAGATAGAAAGTTCAAAATCATTTACTCAAGTGTTGTTCCAATTCAAAACCTTATACTATGGTCACACAATCATTCCAAAATAGCATATAAGATCTTACGGTAACACATATTTGTTCAAACAAGAGTATAACTAAATTTACCCTCTCTAAAGCCCACGTACGATGATAAAAACGAGATAGAACTAACATTTCATTTCAGCGGTGCATTCTACCTTCTAATTAGAACGAATGAAATTACAAGATGTCAGTTCAATTATTAATCGATATCAATCCCATGCAGGCATGATTACATACTTCAACACAAATAATTATACGTGGCCTTCTCCTACCTTCTAATTTTCACTAACATACACTAATTTGCTCATAAACCATCTCACTGAATGTTAGCGCTCAACGTGAAACAAGGTAACAATAATAATGAGCCCGTTTACTAATAATGATGAGAAGCTCCGAATAAATCTATGCTAGAACCTCCAAGATGCCAAAACCAATCTTTCAAACTTCATAAGTCATCCCGAGTAGAAGTAACAAGCTATGGGGGGGTTGGCATGACTTATAAGCAGCTTATAAGTCATACTTATAAGTCAGTTCTGGATTATAAGTTGAAGACAACTTATAAGCAGTGTTTGGTATGCAACTTATAAGCTGAACTTTTGGATTTGGACTTATAAGTTCATAGTGTAAAAATGAACTTAAGAAAAAGTTGGGTTTTTGAATCTTTTCTTGAACTTCTGGACTTAACAACTTTTGCACCAAACACGCATATCTTTTTTCTTTTTCTTTTTTGTCATGAACATTTTTGGTATAAACTTATAAGACAACTTAAGTTGCAAATAAGTTATACCAAACTCACCTATGGCTTGATTAAACTATCTCCGGAGCAGAAGTAACAAGCTATGGCTTGATTAAACAAGGAATGAAATAATAAATACAGGCGAACTACTAGAGACCACAGGGCATGAATAGAAAGTGAGAAATGAAGGGTACCAGTCTTTGCAACCCTCACATTGCACCATCAGGTCATCTGGATTATAAGGCATCTCACATTTGCAATACCTTCAAATACATCAAACAGAAAGCAAAAAGTAATTAGAAATTAACAAAATCAATAGCATGTCACACAAACAAGAACAATTCCACCAAATAAGCAAAATTTGCAACTCACACAGCCACGCGATCAGGCGTGAACCCTCCGGTAGCAGCCTTATACTCAAACCGACAAAAATAATCCTCAACACCAACATTCTCAAGCTTGGTATAATTCTTAAAGGAATGGACAATGCACTTCCCTTCAATGGTGTGAGCGCTCTGCATATCGTAATGGTCCGACAAGAAGAGCTCTTTAGCCCCATGGAACTGCCTCCTCCCTCCCAAAGACTCCTCCGGCCGGTAATACCACCGACAACGGACCTTGACGTTGTTCCGGTGATCGGACTCGATCTTCTCTATCCGAGCCACGTACGGCGGCTTATCGGTGTCCGATGGCCTCATCAACACACAATCACCAGCTACAGAACACAACATCAACATCACTAATTAGACAAAAATCAACGAGCTTCAAGGTCGAGAGAAATGGAGGAAAAGAGAGGGCTAAATACCTCTGACGACTTTGTTGGTGCCTTTGATGGTGTAGGAATCCAAGTCCTTCTTGCCAGGCTTCGTCTTCGCCATTAACGATTGATTTCAGAGAGTGTTGATTTCGTAGGAGAGAGTGAGGTTTTCTACCAGAAAAAACTCAGTTTGGAGCTGTAAATTTGACAGAAATGAGCGATTGAACAGTGAAGTCTCTTCGATTGATGGATTGAAGAAGAACAGAGAGTAGAAGTAGAAACCCTAATTTTTGGGGACGGAGAAGGAGAGTGAGAGAAGACTCTGTAGAGAGAGAGATTTTGAGAGGAAAAATGAGGAAGCAAAGGCAGAGGTCGAGCAGGATGGGTTGTAATCTTGTAGGGCAATAGGAATGGAGACTTCGGTACAACACTCGGTGGTCGACCGTTCGATGCACAGCGATGTTCGCGGAGGTGTAGTCGGGTCAAGTCTAGGTATTGGGTTGATGGGCCGGGTCTTGTAAACGGGCCGAGGTAAAGGACATTTTGGTGGGGTGGTGGGTTGTTCTTGTCGATTTTCCGAAAGTCATTGGTATACTCTCTAGAACTTTCATTGCATAAGTCTATTTCAAGGGTCTGAAAACTGCAACCTCGGGCAATGGTAATGGGACCTCTCTTTTGCTGTGCTCGGTACTGTTTTGGAATTTTGTGGCATGCCCTTTTTCTCAAGTAATTTTGGTGCCTAGTTTTATAACTGACATTATTAAGAAATTGTTAAATCATTCCACAATATTGCAGAGTTTTTATTAATTTAAAATTACATTTATCTCGAGTTGGAACCAACAATCTCATCAAGGAACTTAAAACGCTCTACCACTGAGTTATTACTCATTTATCACAATATTGTGTAGTTACATTTAGTCATTCATAGTATGGAAAGTTTTATTAATTTTTGTACTTATATAATGGTTATTGGTTAAGGAAGATATGTAAAAAAAGTATTTATGTGGGAAAATTATAAGAATTAAAATAAAATGAACAATTAAATATTTCGTTACATGTTCATTTCATATGAAAATATGTGGTAAAGTGGTTCTCAAATATATATGTGTGTGTGTGTGTTTCGACTATACAGCATGTGTAAGAAAAGTTAACTATAAGAAAAAGAAAAAAAAAATACAATATGTTTCACAATATTTTTGCAACAACTGAACACACGTGAAAGAAAAGAATGAAGTGATTTTAATTTTTCGCTTTCATTCACGTAAACTCTATTTCTCTACATATCAACGCAACCTTTTTTTTAACAGAAATTTTAGCTTCATTCCATAAAAAATGGACTATCACAGCCTAATACAAAGAACAAAGAGAGAACAAGTCCACTCTCTTTGAGAAAGAAACTCGATAAACGAGCTGAAAATAAAAAGAAAAACACATCCCAAACACTAGCTGTTTCCAATACAAACACATTAAGTTCAAAACAGCTATTTCCAATACAAGAACATTTTCCAAGAACTCCACTCCATTTCGACCTTTGAGATTCTTCCGGGCAAAGCAGGGGCACTCCGGCAACGGCAACGACAACGGGCAAATTTCGGACAAGTAAATGCACTGGAAACTCAAAGCAGCCACCACATCGCCTAGCTTCAAAATCTTCAAATCTTTGCCATCAATAGAACTAAAAAACAGCCCAGCAACCTCATCCTCCGAGAGATTAAAACTTGCGCTGCACCGGTGAGGATGAAGGAAACCGCCAGAAATCCAAATAATAAAACTGAAATTAAGCAAAAAACAAGAACAAAAACCCTAAAAAAGACACTACAACGGACGGATCTGAGCACCAGTCAATCAATAGGAGCCGCCGCCTAGTCAACCGGGAGGGAAGATGTAGGGTCGCGGCGGCTCTAGAGGAGGAGCCGAACAAATCCCCACCAGCCCCTGAACTCCCGACGCCGTAGACTCAGCGCGACCTTTTCCAAAGCTTCAATACACCCATTAGTGCTCAGATCTGAAGAGATGGAGATGAGTAACATTGACTAGAACCACGGGGGCTCGCCGCCACAAGGTGGAGAAGCGGCGGCGAGCCCCAACAGCAACTCGAGAGCCGGATCTGAAGAAGTAAAAGGGGAGAATCGCAGAAGAGATGGTGAAGAGGAGGAGGAGAAGAGAAGAAACACCAAACCTTGCCGGAGCAAGATGAAGAACTCTCACAAGAGAGTACAAACCTCTCTCTAGCTTCTCTCTCTAAGAGAAAGCAGAGAACTATGTGTTTTTTAGAGTTGGCTATAGCCACACGCTCTTGCTCATTACATATCAACGCAACCTCAATACTAGAAAAGATTGACAACCTCTTATGTCATTTGCTAGTTAATATGTCTCTTCAAAATATTTCAAAAACAAGCGACGCAAAGTTCGAGATACAAAAGGGTACTAAATACTAATGTCCTGCTGACATTGCGCACTAATCAAAACGTGTAAATTATCCATTTCGTGCAAGCAATGAGCAATGACCCCCTTGAGCCAAGTTCGAAGAAGATGGGTCACCTTTTCGTGTAAAGTACAATTAATCTGGTATGCGGGTTCAGGTCTTTAATTAGTAGCATTTGCTATGAAATGTTAATTTAAGATTTTGATAAATATTAATTGTTGTCACTGGACACTTCAGATGCAAGTAGCATGTTCATGTCATTAAATTGTCAATCCTCCTGATTAACCAATCTATGTGGTGTGGTTTGTACACTCATAAATGTTGTCCCTCCTAATTCTAGCGTCTTGTACAAAAGTATAATGACAAGGTCCGTGGGACATTTCTTTTCTTTTGGGATAAATGTGGTGTCTGGACCGTCTGACAGTTTGTTCTTCTCAATTAAATTTACGGAGTCTTAAGAATTATTAGTAATTACCATGAAGTTTGAACTTGAGATTTCAAGGGAGCTCAAAACTTTTCTTTTACTATCTCCGTTACGTCAGAATGTACACAGTCAACTTTTTTAACCTATAATCATGTCACTTTGACCCAATCACCTGAATAGCAAAACGATGCAGATTTTCAATAACTTTTTTTGATCTACGACACCATGAAATTACCAAATTTTTGCGTCGTTTTACTAACCAAATTACCATGTGAAAGTGACCCGACGGTAAATAGTAATAGCAGTCAAATGTTTTGGTACTTTTGTGGCGAAACAGAAGTCATCAAGTCTTCTTTCCACCCAACTCAATTGAACCTATATCTGTGATTGACGGAGAAGATAGTAGGACGCATGACTATCATTTTCTTAACAACTGTATCTGGTGAGACTTTTTTTTCCTCCCAACGAAATGTACGAGTCAGCCGGAGCAATCCACACAGCCAAGTCCTCATAGAAAATCATTGTAAGTGGCCAATAATCACGCTTCTAATTTTGTTCTAGTAATGTGTATACAATGTCGAAAGCAATGAATGTTGTGACCCAGACGACACCTCCATTACAGAGTCTTCAAGTTCAACACATTCTTCTTCATCAAAGAGTTTTCGACTCATCCATTTCAAGATCCTAATGTTAGGTCTTCAACTCTATTCCTTCGTTAACGCCAAGGCAAACATACAATTTCTGGATCGACGGACAAACAAGGAGATTTCGCCAAGCCTGAAAAGCAAGTGATGGCCATGAGCATCAGGTGCACCCTGAGCATCTAATCAATTGTATGTTTAGATGATGGCCTGACAAACACAGGTCACCACTGCGCACAATTGCAGTCACATCTAATCAAACCACCCTGAGAATCAGGTGCAAAAACACAAATGAATTCAAGATATGAAATGTTTCTCCCCAAACACGATTTCAGACACCGAGTATACGCCAACAAAATAAGTAGCAATTTCGGCACAAAACCAAGAGTAACACAATGTCAGGTCTATAATACTACTACTAGAGAGTCACTTACACATAGGAAAAAGTATTGTACTAGAGTTTCTGGATAACAACCGAATTGGCAAGACCAGCCTGCTCAATTGTCTGGTCAAGGTCAGTGAGTTGCTTGGGAGGGAATCCAACAGTCTGCAATTGATAGGAACGCGCTCCACCTGGCCTCGACGCGTCAATGAAACCGCGGATGTCTCTAACAGTATGATGATAGTTGAATCGCGACACCATGCGAGTACCATCTGCCAATCTGAGCTGAATTGAAGTGGAAGGCAACGCAGAATCCACAACCAGACCAACAGATGGCGGCGGAGCTGTGTTGAGAGGGGCTGTATCCACAGAGGGGTTCGCTGAGCTGCTGCTGCCTAGAGTTCTTCCTGTGCCACGGAATGGGACCGAGGCCTTGACTTGCACCTGCATCGAAGAAAAAGACAGTGCTGTTATGAGCGGATGACATTCAGTATAGAAACAAGCACGTAATGAAGAGGGAGAAGAAAAAGTGAACGCACAGGGCAATCTTCTTCTTTCCTCATCAGACTGACATGTACAGCTGTTCTCCTATCTGCAGGCTCGAGCTCCTTCGGGCACTCCGACTTTTTGATGCTCTACATAGAGATGGAAAAAAAATACCAGAAATGCATTCTGGAGATTAGGAAATCTATACAGTAACTTGAAACATAAGAAATGGATTGACCTCCGCTCAACTTAGCTCAAGCACATACATAAATCAGTAAGCAACATGGTGCAAATTCGCGTGTCCATTGCTTCAATACATAAACTAATACAACTATAAGAAAAATGAATTGGCCATACTAGCAAAACATGCCGGGACGGCACTGAAGGTGTCAAGGGGCCGGGTTGAAGGTGAGCTGAGAGCGGAGGGGGGGGGGGGTGCCGGGTGGTGGAGGGGGGCTGCCGGGCCAAGGGGTGAGGAATGTTAAATATTTACATGTATAAATATGGCTAAATATAATGTATGTATATATAATATTTATAAATTAACTTAAATGTATATTTCAAAATCTAATTATAAATGTACATTTAGCTTAATTTTATACAAAAGATACATATAAATAACTAAAACACCAAATATATTTAAGTAACTGGGTATATTATAAAAACACACCTACAAGGTATGAGACAAAAAAAGTAGATTATATAATTTTATTGGAGATTTGAGGTACGAATGTTAGAAAAATGCATCACTATAGTTTAAGTACGTCCCAACTATGTTGACACCAACCCAACTATATATCATTTGCATTATTTCTAACCATAGTTGTTAGAATCGCGATCCAACTCGTAGGATCGTATGATTCCACGGCCCAGAGGAGGAGGAACGATTCCAATCTGTCGGAAACTCGTTTTCTGGTGGGATAGGGTGGGATTGCTTCCAAACTCATAGAGTATGTTGAATCGAGCGACCCATCGATCCCACCGATTGATGTTGACAAAGCTGCCTCCGAAGACCACGCGAGTGTCGCCAGCCTCCAACGGAGTCCGTCGAGCTTCGCCGGCCTCCAGCAAGTGTCTTCGATGGCGTTGAAGAGGCCAGAGAGAGAAAGGATGGAGAGACAGAGGTTCTTGCGTTCTTCGATGGCGTTGAAGAGGTCGAGTGAATGAGAAAACCCTCTATGAATTTATGTAATGGAAAAAGATACTCAACTAGCTGTTTAAAAAAAATGGTTGTTAATTCATGGGGCAGAACCGGCCCGGAGTGGGCTGTGCTGTGCTGGGTTGAAGGGGTGGGGGTGAAGCAGTCCGGGTTGGGGACAAAAGTAGAGGGCGGGTTAGTGGGAAAATAGTGCGGGCCGGTTTCAATCTTGGCCGGCCCCTTTGACACCTTGAGATGGCAATAATATACAGATAGCAGATTGAAAAAGACACTTAACCAAATTATTGAGGCAGATACGGTGGACCACCAGTATTCACAGAATCTAAGTCGTGAAGTAAAAATGCAAGTCAGAATAATACGGGGATCAACAGTCGAACAGGACTATCCATAATGAAAGGTAAACGAACATTACCTCCAGAAATGGAGCATTTTCAGGATCATCAAACCTCCTCAAAGGGCCATCATCAATAGTGAAACCATTAGTCCAGAACGTAATAGTATGAGTCACAACCTCCGGTTGCTGTGGAGTAGCAGCAGGAGCAGGTGAGACAGTCTCTCCTGAAAGCAGTCTTCCAGTACCAACAAAGCTTCTCGAGCTTGAGCTTGAAGACGGGTGGAAATGATCCGGAGGCCCTTCTACAGCTCCAGCCTGTTTAGCTTGTCTGAAGATTGCATCAACATCATTGGCTCTGTCATTGCCTCTGGTTGGATCTTGGACAAGCATTCCACTACAATAACACAGGCGTCAGTTTTTTGTATTGAGTTTCTCCTCAACCAATTAAATGCTTTAATTAAAAGAACAATCTGTGTAACAGGAGATTTAAATCAAAATAAGTCGAAAAGCAAATTAACACAGCTCCCCATATACTCCATGCAAGCTCTTCCAGGTCAACGCGGGAAAATGATGGAGAAAAGATATTGAAAATAATTGATTTTCCCAACACCTTCCCATGATATAGTAAACGACCATGTTATCAGCATCAGCTGAATAGGGCATACAAGATAGTTCTTTTTTTTTTTCTTCTAAATTCTGATTTAGAATATATCCAGTTTCAAGATAGCCAGGAACTTTAGACTCTATCCAAATATCAGTCTTGGGTTATAGAGCATTCATCAGGATCAGGTCAACAACAAACAAGAGACAGTGGAAGTGACTAGTGAGTAACGTTACACCAGCATAGCTGTCAAATCGAGATTCATAAGCTATGAAGCACCGGAACGTCATCTGGGCCGTCGTCCCCGTTTCGTCCCCGTCCGGAACGCCGGAACGGCGCCGGACCGCCCCGGAACGTTCCTGAAACGACAGGGGGCGTCCCAGAAAAAACTGAGATCCGGAACTTACCTGGAACGGCGCCGGGACGCGTTCCGGCTTTTCTGGAACTCCGGGGAAACGTCCTTAACCGTCTTTCAAGAGATCGGCGGCCTTCCCGACGTGCGAAATCGACCTCCACCAGATCGACAACGTCAGGTGACTTCGATCTCCAACAGATTCTCGGAGACGACATCGTATACCGGCGACGGGAACGGTGGTTCTTGCGGCATCTTTACGTCGCTCGCAGAAACAACGCAGAAGACTGCGACCGTCGCTGTAACAACAGCTTCTAAATGCTGTTGGAGAAGAAAACCCACTTTTTCTTGCCTATTTTTACTGTATTATACATATTTTTTCTCAATTTTACAAAACATGCCATTCCTATAAAAGCCCTAATGGGCTTCTGTGGACTTGATTGATTGGGCTTTTCTATTACATAAGTAAAATCCAAAGAGTTAGGCTTTCTAATTAGATATATTTATTTTTGTGTAATATACATCATAAAATTGTAAATAAATAAGAAATTTATGTTTATTAATATATATTTATATAAAAATAAAAATTGCCGTTCCCCCGGTGTTTCGTCTCCTAAATTTTTGAAAATTGTCGTCCCGGCGTTCCCGTCCCCGTTTCGTCTTGTCCCCGTCCCCGTTTCGGAGCTACGTAGTTCATAAGATTATATAGAAATTCCCTTCCACTGAATCGTGAATCAATTCAAAACTTGAATAGTAAGATTAAATTGTGAATAGTATTAAACAGATAAAATAACGTATCTCATAAAACCATGACATACTTAAAGTGCATATTTGTTTTTTAACAATTATCAAACTCAAGTTATTGGGTGTTGCACATATCTAAAACTACGGACATCAAAGATGTAGAAAGGCATCTTCCGCCAGGAACTAGTATAAGATACCAAAATAATGGGAATTAATATGAAACTATTAGCTTGGACTTAAGAAGAAAGCACTAGTCATTAATATGCATAAATATGTTGCAAAGCAGACAGAAATGTAGAAAATATTAATTCTTAGACCGACTTCAACTCTATCGACAGTAAATCATATGAATCATCCGAATGGCGACTGAGTTGTAAGATTCGGTCTCTTGAATCGGGTTTCATATGTATTTTTGTCCACTTAAGATTCACCGAGGGATTTGCATGGTTTCATGAGTGAATCGAACCGTAGGATACTATCGTGAATCGTAAGATTCTAATAACTATGTACACCAGCTCTGTCATCTCTATCTCACAGAAGGAACTTAGATGCATGTAAGCTAAAAGAAGAATTGGCCTTAAGAGCCTCTAGCTCTAGTTTCTGTTTAAAATCATTAAGTCATCCCGACTACACAAATTCACCAATTTTTCCCCCTACATCCTTCAATCAAGTACTCCAGCAAAACTTGAGGGAACCAATGGAGATTGGAGACTTGATAGAGTGAATTACAGCTTTGAACATGTGATCCAAGTTAATGTGGGTGGAATTTAGAGTATCAGCTACATACCTGACCTCACAAATTGGAACTGCCAACCTTAACCTGGACTTGTAAATATGCCCAAATATACATACTGTTTAAGGGTAAGTAAAAGGTCAAAAGGAAGGGGGAAGGGATGAGTTGTAGTATCACTGTCAAAGATAAACTAAGACTCCACAGAGATGAAAAATTCTAACCACCATCAGATCCTGCCCACCAGGAATATCAAGTGAACAAACAGATAACTTGAGGTCTCTCATGTACACGTACCAAAAGGTAACAAATGAATTTAGAGTGATAGGGTTACCGAAACAGTCAAATCATTCAGAACAGGTACAGAAAGACGCGACGGTCAAAACTCGGAATCTATAGAAGAAACAATTAAATTCCTAATCTCTGTATTTATCATCTTCTACATGCATCCCCAATTCATAATCCATAATTTTCCAGGATCTAAGGAAGAAGCTAATACTACCTCCGTTTCTTCTCTATGTCCTCGCACGACTTTTGAGTTTCACTTTGACCCAGTGAATTGGTTAGCAAAACGATGCGAGAATTTGGTAATTTTTTTATGGTGTTGTGCATCATAGTTTGCTCTACAACAGTCAAATCATTCGGAACAGGTACAGAAAGACGCGAAGGTCAAAACTCGGAATCTAAATTAGAAGAAACAATTAAATTTCTAATCTCTGTATTTATCATCTTCTACATGCATCCCCAATTCATAATCCAAAATTTTACAGGATCTAAGGAAGAAGCTAATACTACCTCCGTTTCTTCTCTATGTCCTCGCACGACTTTTGAGTTTCACTTTGACCCGGTTATTTGTTTAGCAAAACGATGCGAGAATTTGGTAAATCTTTTATGGTGATGTGCATCATAGTTTGCTCTACAACCCCATGAAAAGATTAGCAAATTTTTGCATCGTTTTGCTAACCAAATCACCGGATCAAAGTTACCCTTAAAAGTCGCGCGAGGACATAGAGAAAGATAAGGAAGTAGTAAGCAGTATCCCTCTGCTTCTCCCTTTGGTTCTCTCTGAAAGCAGATGGAAGTATCATTCTTTGATCCCTTCAGTCAAGATTGAGCATTGATTGAATTGTGAAATGGCAGAATGAATGGTTGACTGTAAGGAGTCGCTTTGTCTATTTCTGATCAACATATTCATACTTAGCAAATAAGCAAAATTTGTTTGAGAGAAGTATGGCCATAATGAGTGCTAAGAACCTTTATATGTCAAAGTCTACAAGATTAAAAACCAAAGATTCGGTAAGGCATGAAGAGAGAGGAAACATAAGATACCGAGAAGAGGAAAATACAATAACGAAATAGACAAGGTATAAACAGAAATGTACGACGCAGCTTGAAACAGACATATTTAACAAAACCGACAAGGACATGGATAGATAAATGCATCTTAGACTGCTTCTACCTAAATGCCCCTCTAGACATACTTAACAGAACCGACAAAAACAGGGATAGAATAAAAGCATCTTAGACTGCTTCTAACTAAATGGCCCCTCCAGCTGAGCCAGTGATTAATGGCATTAAATGGTCCAAATAGGTAATTGAACGGAACAATTTGGTATCCTGAATCAAGACTCATATTAGTGTTGTTCCATGTAAGATTCGCAGCTGAATTAAAGACATTTTATGGGCGAATCAATCGAATCGTAACATTCTAAAAGCTCCGCTGCAGTGTTTAGTTTATATTACAAAAAGGAAAAGAGGGATAGAATAAATACATATTAGACTGATTCTAACTCAGTGGCCCCTCTGGCTGAGTCAGTGATCACCGCATTAAATGGTCCAAATATGTATAGAATTGCCAAATCAGTATCCTAAGTCGAGACTCGTATTAATTTTGTTCATGTTAGATTCGCAGAGGAAATCACAACATTTCATGAATCCGATCAAACAGTAAGATTCTAACAGCTATGCAGCAGTGTTTACTTTATTCAAATTATTCCAACATTTCATGACCGTAGGCTATAGCAAAAAACAAGGAAACTTGACTTGATCTATGGCGTCATACTGAACACTAGTAGGTGACTTTCAAAACGTAACTATACATGAATCACTATCTGATACTTGCAGTTGCAAATATCGTTGGTACGACAATATAATCACTCGGTTGAATTCAAAGACTCACAATCCGAGCACATTTCGCCTACTCTCTATCCATTATTCCAACTTCTCTTTTACCAGAGCTCTTTTATTTCCAATAATCATTGATTTATCAAATACTATGGGAGACATATAGGAAGACTATGCATTCAGGAGAAAGAATAAGCCATAATTCTTCAATTATAAACCACATAACGACGAAATCAATACTTCAGATCTCACAGAAAATTGCATGTCACAAATAATCAGATCCACTTAACAGTAAACAATTAGTACTAAAACAAGACGCTGATAACTTAGAATTGCTGTATATACTGTAACCGTAAATATTAGGGCAAAACGGGAACAAAAACAGTAGAGGACTAAGAAATACCTCTTCTCGCCGCCGGTGTAGTACTCCTGCGGCTCATCAGAGTCACTGCCGGAGCCACCAGACGCCGGACGATTCAGATCGGAGAGAGTCCGAATCCCGCCGGGACGGCTACCGGAAGGCTTCTTGCTAGGGTTATTGGACGACGCCATAGCCTCTCGTGATCGGAGATTGTAACGGTTAGGCGTTCCGCGAAGCGTAGCAGACGGAGACGGCGATCGAGACCGCGAAGGAGAAGAAGACGGAGAAGGAGTGGCGGCAGGCGACGGCGATTCGAGCACCGGCGGAAGACGGTGGTCTTCGGCGGCGGCGGCGGTGGCGGTGGTCTCGAGATAGGTGGACACGGCGGAGTCTAGGTCGAAGTTGTGGCTCTCGAGGAAGAATTGAGCTTCTTCACGAGACGAAGAGGCGATCTCGCAGAATGTGTTGATCAGATCAGTGTGGTCGTTTTGGTTCTCCATCTCTTTCTTTGCCCTTTTTGTAGCTAATACCTTGCTTCCTTGTTTGCTTGGTTTCTCTCTCTTTAGGAAGTCTACGGGGTTTGGATATTTATGTGGTTACTGACGTATACGGAAGGAGAAGAGAATGGGCTCGTTGAGTGGGGCTAGCCCAATAATGATTGAGCCCATCTTATTGGGCTACAAAGTGAGTTGAGTCCATTATTTATTGGGATTGACTGTAAAACCTTTGGGCCTTGTTGGGTAAGGGTTACAAATCATTACTATAAATAGGGTGTTCACGGTCTGATTCGGTCGGTTTTTGGCCTCTAAAGGCATCTCCAAAAGATAATGCAAATTGATATTTTATGTAAAATTTAAAGGAATTGGAGAAAAAATGGACTCCAATAGAAGAGACATCTGAAAATACAAAATACAAAACATGCAAATCCATCGTCAAACCTGGCGTGGATGGTAGGCACGGCAAAAAAATTAAATCATGTTTCCTATTTTTTTCTCAATTTCTTTTCCTATTTTTCTTACATGTTGATACTATTTTTCGTAAATTTCTCATTCTCTCTCATCCACAATTATCATATAAACAACAAATAAAGATAAATTTTCTTACTTTTGCATCCCACTATTGGAAAGACCTATCAAATTATCATTATACAACATGCAAATGAGCATTTTTATTTAAAATTTGCATTAAAATTGCATGTCACTTTTGGAGATGTCCTAAGGACACCTAAATCGAAATGATCGATTTTGATATATTTAAAACCAAAATATCTCTGGTTTGGAAAACAAAATAAAAAAAATTGCACCGATATGTGTCAGTTCGGTCTGGTTAATATATACGATTTTGAGTACTTTAATGTGCTACATCATTGAACTGAGAAAAACTAAACTTGAGAGTGGTTGTTTATTCGTTTCTCAATTCAATTAAAATGGGTAAAAGACAAAATCCACCCTCCTTAGATGGGTTATATACAAAAATAACCTCATTGTTCGAGGATATACAAAAACCACCCTTGTAAGTTAACAGTGACTAAGGGCAACTAACGGAGATATGAAAAGACAAAAATACCCTTCGGATCAAAACAAATTACACCACGTAAATACCAATTATTCTCCTCCTCCTCTCACTACTAACCCTAAATCTCTCTATCTCTCTGCCCCTTTCACATTCAGCCTCCTCCTCCAAAAGACCCAAACCCCCCCCCCCACCCCCACCCCCACACAAACCCATCGATTCTGTTCAGATGATTGTTCTCCCTCCTCAGGACATCGTTCTCCCTCCGACCCACCAATTGATGGCTCCGAAATCGATCTCACAACCACCCTCGCAGCTGACGGCGGAGACGATGTCGTGGGTGGCGGCGATCCGAGCCCTCCGTCGTTCAAGTTCCACCGGGTCTGGACCGAACCCGACGAGATTCGCTTCCTCCAAGGTCTCCTCGACTCTTCATCTAAAGGTCTCTCTTTCCCTAGAGATCTCAGCGTCTTCTACTCCCAATTCTTCGACTCCATGTCGCAGCCCTACACGAAATAGCAGCTCTCCGAGAAGCTTCACCGCCTCCGTAAGAAGTTCCGTGTCTCCGTCTTCTCCCTCTGTATCTCTGGCACTTCCCCTCTCAAAGCCATCATTGACCTCAACCCATCCGTCATCATCCTCTCCGGCGGCCCCCACTCCGCCAACGCCCCCGATGCCCTGTTTCCCAGATGGGTTCATCGAGGATGGAGATTTCGGTTCTGAAGGATTCTGTGTTGTTTGGATCGAAGAAATTTGGGGATAAGCGGGTTGTGTGGATGAGTCATGGTGATGAGGCTGCGAAATTGCCGGCTTTGGGTTTGTGGGTGGTTCGAATTGGTGGCCGAAATCACTGGCCGGAGTTATGGGTTTCTTCTCGATCTTTTCTCTTCTTGAAATGTGATGGAGGTTCTCTATTTGGTATCTGTTTCGGTGATTGAGACTTGAGAGGAGTTATTGTGGGGCTTTTGGGTAGAGATGTTGGATGCTAACATTTTTCTAGTTAAGTGGTGTGTTGGGCTAAGAAGTGGTAACCTGTAGGTGCTGGTGTTGGAGGTTTTCTTAGTGTACAAAGATGGAGCTCAGGTGGAGCAGAATCGGAGGTTGATGGCTGAAAGGGGGTACATTAGGTAGAAATGTAGGATCAATACTCTAGAAGGGGGAGTTGAATAGAGTATTCCAACTTTTGCTAAAACTTGCAAGAGAAGTGATTTCAAAAGAGTTTGTAAAGAAAAAGTGTAATTCAAGGCCTTGAACTGAGATTCAAGACCTTGGAGTGAAAGCAGTTCAGTATAAAGAGAACAAGTCTATTTCAAGGCCTTGAAATGAGTTATAAACCCTTGAAATTAAACTATTCAAAGGCTGCAAGTAAATTGAGTATGAAATTGTAAAGTAAATGCAAGATACACAAGATATATAGAGTTCAGTCAACTTGGACCTACGTCTCTACCTCGGATGTCACGACCCGTACCTTTTTCTTTCCCTTTAAGTAGATTAAGAATTTATCAGAGTAACGCGCGCTTTTCGGCCGCGACGGAAATACGAACCTTTTCGCTTTTGAATAAACATAGCGGAAACTTAATGAAAACAACTCTTTTCAATTTCAACAAAAAAAGTCATTTTTCATATTCATTTGAACAATAATCGTTTAAAATTATTGAAAACACGAATATTAACAAATATTTTAATTAATTCATAAAAGCTATAATTCTAGCCCGTCTATACTCTCCGATTGATCCAATCCAGTACCTGTAGATATTTAGGGTGAGCAAAAATCCCAGTAGGTACCGCCTAACTAGGGATGGCAACGGATCGGATTTGGATCGGATCTGTCAATAATCCGATCCGATCCGAAAATGATACCTCCTGATCCGAATCCGATCCGAATCCGTTCGGGTCCGGATCGGATTCGGATCGGATCATATAACGGATCACCCAAAAAGTCCGAATCCGATCCATAAGGAAAACGGATCATGGATCACAAGAACGGATCACGAATCGGATCGGGTCGAATTATATATTATTATATAATTAAATATATAATATATGATTATATTATATAATTATAATTGTATTATATAATTATACATATATTATATGTAGTTCGGATCGGGTCGGATTATGAGATATTTTATGTATATATCAGATCGGGTCGGATCGGATCGGATCATCGGATATTTAAATATATGATCCGAATCCGATCCGAAATCCAAACAGATCGCATACTTGTGATCCAAATCCAATCCAAAGGCAAATGGATCGGATTCGAACCGCTCCATTAGGGTCGGATCACCTCGGATCTCGGATCGGAGCGGATCGCATTGCCATCCCTACGCCTAACCACTGGCGTAGAAATATAATAATCAATTAAACTGTAACATCGATCACGAATCACATAATTATCATGCTTTATAGTTCATGCGAATAACAAACAATAACTTAACAATCAACATATAAGCATATAATTACGTGCATAGACCGTAATTACAGTAGACGTGAAAACTATATTTCCCCTACCTTAATAATAGCTTCAGGATAACAGCTTGGAAATGATACGACTAGCTCCAAATCTTTTATCTCGGAATATTCCCACTACCTCTCTATCTCACTTATCAGTATTTAAATGTAATCTGGAATGAAAAATAACTAAAGCACTGACACCTATTTATAGAACTAACCGGCCAATCAGAATGCGACGAGTCACAGGGACACGTGTCGCAACTGCAATGAAAGTTGTGCCACACGACGACACATGTCGCCTGTGTGTCACACATGGATAAGGATGGCCTCATAGCAAGACACATAACCCCCCCCCCTACGTGTCGCACATGCAGGGAAAGTCGCAGATGTTGTGACACGTGTCCCTCTATGTGTCACAAATTTATTTGGCCAAATCTAAATGCTTATCCTCAACCACCGCGTCAAATAAACATGTAATTTAGTCTCGTCAATCATATAACAAGCCACATATCACGAGATGCATAAACAATACTTAATTAACACTTAAACTAGTGATTAGCACTAATTGACACTTAAACTAGTGATTAGCACTAATTGACACTTAAAACTAGTGATTAGCACTAATCATTCCCTGATTATTTTTATCTTTAATTTAGAAATAGAATAAGAAATTACGACTTTTGGTGTCTTTCTAGACGGGCTTAACTATTATAGTTTAACAATTATGGATTCATTTATGAAGTGATTAAATACCTAAATAGGAAATCAACTTAAGTAATATAGGCTTATGAAACACGGTCATTACATCAGAGATCTTCTTCCTGCAGGATTTTCAACTCAATTCTTATTAATCCACAGCAAGCCCTAGATCTCAAGCACAGAGAGATACCTTACTCTGCTACAGCTTGTGGTTCTCACTAACCTACCTAGTACATGCTCTAGCTATCTGATTAACTAAGAATTCTCTATTGTTCGCTTTGAACAATCCTTGAGAATGAGAACTATAAGTATAAAACAATAAGATATACAAATGAAGTTCAAAACAGAAGAACACATAGAAATGAAAACTGATGTGAGAGTGCATTGTTCTTATGAGAATTGGATTGAGAATGTGATCTGCTTCTGTGACAAAACGAGTACTTTCCACCTTTCTTGCATACCATTTTTAAACATAATTGTTGCATGTTCATTGGAATTTCATACATTTTTCATATACATTAGTTTCATCTCTAGTGAAGCGTGTCGTAGTTTATCCAAAAGAGTTTTGAGCTTCGGGAACGAAGCTTTGTTTTAAGGGGGAGATGATGAAATACCTCGTACTTTGTTTGGGGCTATTTTGTTATTTAGAAAAGTTGTGTTGTTGTTGAGTAATTCAAGTCATAATTTCTAAGTTAGCAAAAAAAATACTACTAGTAAACTTGTTACTTAGTGGTAATTCCAAAAATACCCCTGTTGCATTTGCAATCTTGTAGTTAACTTAATTGTAGTATTTGCCTACCAACCCTCAACTTCTTACTACTTCAATTGCTACCCCCAACTAATTTGTTGGGAGAGTTGTAATTTCTCTCAAGTCCCTCCCCACCACTACCAAAGTTAACACTAATAAAAAAGTACTCCTACCTCTTCCTATGGAGCTATACCCACACATGAAGTCACATATGCATATAAGATGCAACCCCCCACACACACTACCACTACCACATCATTTCATCACTCCTTCCACCCTCAAGTATCTCTCTCTCACTCCTAAATTTCGTCCAAAACAATGAGGGCATCATAAACATCACCCTATTCCTCAAAAACCCACTTATCTCATCTCTCTCTTGCTTCCACTGAAGGAACTTCAAGTCTAGGGAGAAATCAAGCACTCCAAGACCCTCTAGAACTCCAAAATCTCTCTAAGGGCTGGTGGTAAATGTTCTTTTCTTTCTTTTCCCCTTCATATCTTGTGAAAAAAGTTGTTGGAAGCATGTCTTGTTTGAAATCTCTTGTTATGATGATGCATGTGTGCCTAGAGCATGAAATTGTGACTTTGGACTTGTGTCTTATCAAATTTTCCACTTGATTCCTCAAATTTCTTGTTTGATTTCTTTTTATATGTTTAAATGGCTGTTTTTGAGCATAAAAACATGTTTATCAAGTTGCATGTATCACAGAAATGATTTGATCAAGAGTTTTGGGGAAACATGCATGTTGATACAATCTGTGTAGTGTGTGAAAAACGTGGTATATGTTACACTTTGGTCTCTGGAAAAATTTTAAAACTTACATTTCATGAAACTAGACTCAGAGGGGGTCACTTTGAGAAAAAAAAATCATCTTCATATCATTATTGGATAATGAGTAATTGTCATTTGAACTTGCATGTTTTCTAGAATTCTGTTTCAGGACCAATCTTGGAATTTTCACTAAAAATCCCCTCTTCAAAAACTTTTGAACCCCCTCTTTCTTGTGGACTAACTAGACACATATAATATTAATTCTGGAGAAGATGAGCATCATTTCTATTCTCCAAGGTGTAGTAATCACCTTTTGCAGTTGAGATTTACTTTCAGAATTATCTCTGCACAACAGTCTTTGTTTATTTTCTATCTTTATTTCTATAATAGCTATTAATAAGATTCTTGATGTTTCAGAAACTAGATACATTTCCTACCTTATGGGAGAGTTTCATAATTTTAAAAGTATTTTGGTATTGTAAATATGGCTCTAAAGTCAGAGCTACAAATCTGTCACATTTTTATAATAACTTGAATTTTCACATGTCTAAGTGTTGGATTTGATGTGTTTTGATAAGTGAAAAAAATTATATGTGCATTTGTGACATATGTGATTATTTAGCATGTAGGTTACATTTGGATTATGTATGTGTAACTTGGTGGTAATGAGTACGTATATGTGTGATTGTAGACATCGAGTTTGTAGGAGACGAGTTTGTGCCTTCGGAATTCTAGGATTGCTCTTTGTTGCCTCGCGCTAGTATATCCTTTGGTAAGTATATGTGTGCAACCTTTACAAATCAAATTTAGATTTTAGTTGATTTTCAAACTTGCAAATTAGGTTATGAAAATGAAAATTGGAGCATGTGAGAACTTTTAATAATCTATATCGTACTCGTTGAAAATTCCTTGGGAAAAATTTTGAGTTGTGAAAAGAAAAGTTATTTGAAAACGGGAATCAATAATACACTCATAATAGATATAGGGCGATGTACGGAGTTATATTGTGGCTATGGTCGGGACGCCAAGCGATCCCCCAACTATACAGCCGGAAGCAATGCTTCACTTCATTGGATAAAACTTAAATGTTTACAATCCACCCCCGATGAGCCTATATGTATCAAGGTATTGTGGCCAAGGGGTTTATAGAGCTAGAGTGCTACTTATACTTGTACGAGTCACTACGATATAGGGGTGTCGACACTTAAGGCCTTTTAGCTAGAATTTGTGAGCGGGGATTAACGTATGGGCTCCCATAACGCTCGGGAGAAATAGGGTTGTTAATCCTAGAATGCACCCTTTAGCGATTCATTGTGATTCCTCCGTCTACATTGATCCCGTTGGTGGTTCTGGATATGCCCCAACCAAATGAAAACGTTAAAGTAACTTGTTACAACAATTAAACAATGGTTTTAAATTTCTGAAAATATTTGTTACTGCCATTATTTAAATTCTTCTTACCTCTTTTGTAACTTATAACTGTGTTTCCTAGCCACCTATTTACGCGTTGTAGCTTATATTTACTCAGTTTTGACTGACTTTCTTTAAATCGTGGTGTTGCATTATTTTATTTCAAATCACCACAGGTTCGAGCTCGCGAGGGAGGGGTTATTTCAAATCACCACAGGTTCGAGCTCGCGAGGGAGGGGGACGTTCCACTAATATAGGCAACGGTAGTATATAGATCACGTAGCCTCCATGAAAGATCTTTTCTTTTGGTAGCCGTATCACTTTTGTTTCTTGTGAACAACGATGTACAAACGTTTTATTGTAAATAGTAATGTATTCGGTGGGTTTTGTTTGATCGCATATAACCAAGAACCGTGGTCCTACTCTGTTACCCTAAGAGGTTCATCACCTTGGGTGGAGGGCACTTTTCATAATTCCCGAAGGTTCGGGAATTATGGGGTGTTTCAGTTGGTATCAGAGCACGGTTCTAAGGTTTATGTGGATCATTCAACTACCATAAATATAAAAACTCAATTAAAAGTTGAACTTTTTCTAAAATATAAAATTGGCTAGGACAACTTAATTGGATAATAATAAATAAATAAGCCGGGGGACTCGGGCGTCGAATCGTTAGATAATTATTAGTTACAAACATACTACTTATTTGTTGTGTTTGAAGTTAGTTGTTTAAACACTACGACCATAACTCTTAGGAGGTAAAGACTAGATAAAAAAAATCTCTTAAAATTTAAGATAATGGTTTAATGAAGACTTTGTTAGTGTTTATAGGATGGATAGAAACACTTGGATCCCGACCGAGTTCCCTAACGATGTCCACCCAATTGACCGTCGACTAAGGGAATACCACCCCTATATTACTTGACCGTGCACTTGCGCATACGCGTTAAGAAATCGCGTCACGCATCATGCTTCTTCTTGATATATGTCCCTCTCAATTGAGAAAAAATGGTTATATTTCCAGATTCGAAAGCAAATGGAATCTTAACAAGGATGTTGAAGAGCTGATTCAAAGAGTTTGGAGTCAAGCTTTTGAAGGCAACCCATTGTTCATTCTTAAATCTAAGCTGAAGAAGTGTAGACAAGAAATGAGAAGGTGGAGCAAAGTTTATGACACGGGGCTCTCATCCAAGATTAGAGACAAGGAAAAGAATGTTCAATGTTTAAGAGAGAAAGGAGGGAATGCAGACTTAGCAGAGCTTCATATGGCTGAACTGGAGCTTGAATCTCTTTGGAGGGAGGAAGAGATAATGTGAAAGGATAAATCAAGAGTTAATTGGTTGCAGGCTGGAGACATGAACACAATTTTTTTTCAATCTTCATTTAAGCAAAGAAGGAGGCAAAATCTGGTGGCTGGTATCACACGAGAAGATGGATCATGGAGTAGCAATCCTGATGATGTCATGGACACTTTTCACTCCTTCTACTCCAATTTATTCACATAGGAGATAAGTGGAGGGATGGATTTTGTGCTTTCAACTGTGAAGCAAAGAGTGGATACAAGTATGAATTTCTTTCTCACACGGCCAATGTCCGATGAAGAAATTAGACAAGCATGGTATGATCTTCATCCAGATAAGGCTACTGGATATGATGGATTTTCTGCGAAGTTTTTCCAACATTACTGGAATATAGTCGAGGAAGACGTCTGCAAATCGGTTAAAAGCTTTTTCAGCATGTGCAAGATGCTGAAGTGTCTGAATCTTACACACATTGTGATGCTTCCTAAGGTCAAGAATCCTTATCATGTTAAAGATTTCAGACCAATTAGTTTGTGTCCCGTTTCTTACAAAATCATATCGAAGACTCTCTCTAAGAGGCCTAGCAAGGTTCTGGATATGCTCATCTCCCGCAACTAGTCTGCATTCATAAAAGGGAGGCCTATTAATGATAATGTCATGATAGCCCAAGAAATTATGCATTTTATTAAGAACAAGAGATCTGGAAGAGAAGGCATGTTAGATTTGAAGCTGGATATACTTAAGGCGTTTGATAGAGTCAGGTGGGCTTATTTAGAAAGAATTATGTGGAAGCTTGGTTTTCTGTGCAAAGTGGATAAAATGGATCTATGCTTGCATCAACACAGCGTCCTTTAGAGTGGTTGTCAACGGTCAAATTAGTGAATATATAACCCCTTCTAGTGGTTTAAGGCAAGGCGATCCCTTGTCTCCTCTTCTATTTTTTATATGTGCTGAAGGACTTTCTTCTCTTTTAAATTACTTTGAATGTTGCAGGTGGTTCACTGGAGCAAATATTACAAGGCATTGCCCCTCTATTAGTCACCTGCTATTTGCGGATGACTCAATTCTTATTTTGCAAAGCCACAATGACAGATTGCACTGCCATTAACACAATGCTGAGCTTGTATGAAAAAGCGTCAGGACAGACTATCAACAGAGATAAATCTCAAGTTCAATTTAGCCCCAACACAAGTAAGATTTTGAAAAGCTTCAATCAATTTTATTTGGGTATTAGCAAAGATTTTAAAGATTGTAGATATCTTTGCCTTCCTTCCCTTATTGGCAGATCAAAATGTAAAGTTTTAAAATATTTGGAGGATAGAGTGATGGAGATTATCCTCATGGAAAGCAAAATATCTTACTGCATCAGGAAGAGAAATGCTGATAAAGTTAGTTCTTTCAGCTCTTCCGACATATGCAATGTCAAATTTTTTATTTCCAAAGCATTGCTGCAAAAAACTCTCATATATTATCTCAAAAATTTGGTGGGGCAGTGGTGTGAATGGCCGAAGGAAAATACACTGGAAGGATTGGAGCTCACTGTGTAAAGACAAAAAATTTGGACGGTTAGGTTTCAAAGACCTACATAGTTTCAATCTAGCCCTTCTTTCCAAGCAATCATGGAGGTTGATCAATGGCGAACCCTCGTTGTTTAAAGCTTTCGTTAAAGGTAAATACTTTCACAATTCGTCCTTTTGGCAAGCAAAATTTCAAAGTGGAAGTTATTGGGTTTGGAGAAGCATCTGTGCAGGTAGGGAGATTGTTAAAGAAGGCCTAAGATGGAGGGTGGGTAATGGCTACTCTATCAACATCTGGGAAGATCCTTGGCTTCCCGTAGAAAATGACTGCAAAATAGCTACTCCTAAGCCTCAATGATGCACCGTAAAGAAAGTCAAAGATCTCATTATTCATGAAACAAGATCTTGGAATTATTATTTGGTTAAGAGCTTATTCAGTGAGGTGGAAGCTAGACTTATATTGTCAATTCATGTGGCTGATGCTTCTTGTGCTGACAAAAAAATTTGGTGTTTTTCAAGCGATGGAATGTTCAATGTGAAATCTGCATATAATCTTATTGTGCGAAAAAAAAATCTCATGAAGCTTCTTTTAGAAATGTGGGTTTATGGAGAAAGATATGGGGAGTGCAAGTTCAGCCCAAAATTAAAATTTTCTTTTGGAAACTTTTGAACGTAATTTTACCTGTTCAAGCTGCTCTTCTAAGGAGACACGTATCTCTTGACAGCATTTGCAGAGTGTGCGGAGAAGCTGTTGAAGATGAGTCAAGGATTGTTCTATCACAAAGCTGGTGTGGAAAATATCTCCTTTGAGTTTTGTTTGTGTTGAGCATGATTTCATCTCTGTTATGTCTTGGTGGGATAAGGTCATCAACTTGGCAGATTCCTCTCCAGATGGATCTTTGTTTCTAATCATTTTTCTCTCTATCTGCTGGAGCTTATAGAAATCTCGAAATGATTGGATCTTTCATGGGAAAAATGGTCTCCCCTACAAATTATTTAGAAAGCATTGGCAAGGCAGAGCGAATACTTCATGTGTAATCAGTTTCAGCCAAACTTGAAAGCTTCACAGTTGAGAAAGTATCCTGGTAATATGGATTTCCTTGATGATTTGGCATTAAAATCTTTACTGATGCTGCAGTATACTTTAAGGACCATAAAGGGGGTATAGCTGCTGTTCTTCTTAAAATGATGAGCCTCCTTCGAGGATTTTTGGTAAGCTTGTTCATGGAATTGTGGATCCAACTGTTTTGGAAGCTATTGCTATTAGAGACTCTCTTTCATGGAGCCAATCATATGGTTTCAAAGAAATCCTTATATGCTCTGATTGCAAATTGGTTATCAGCTGTTTGAATGGAGATAGCTCTGCTATCATGGGGAGAATCGGTTCGGTGATTGATGATTGTCTTTCCCTTTCTAAGTGTTTTGCTGTTTGTAAATTTGTTTTTGTAGCAACAGAGAAAATTGTCATGCTCACTGTCTTACTAGAAGCAGTCTTTTGTTGGAGCGTTGAGTTTTCGCTGCTCCTTGTAATTTGTTGGCTGTGATAGCCAAGTTTTTCAATGAAAATTCAGTTGCTATTTAAAAAAGAAAATGAACTCTTGGAGACACTGACATGGTTTGACCAGACAAGGCTTGAGACTTGTTATGGCTTGACCAAGAAAAGTTCCGATGATGCTCATTTGATCCTATATGGTCACCCCTGGGGCACAATAGCACGGGGAGTACTACTCTCTTGGAACAACAGTAGGGGGTGTCGACAATGAGGTGGAATTGGTTCGGATCAGCAACTTATTCCGTCGTCCACACTAGATTTAGTAGTACTAGATCATCCCAACTAAGGATCCAAATCGATTTTTGGAATAAATGAGCAGGTCACAAATTCTTAATACTTATATGTGAGTTTACGCATTGTCATGCGTTCTTACTCAGTTTATACTGAATTTGTAATGCAGTGTCCTTGTCCAGTAAAATCACCACAGGAGATTTCAAGCGAATTGATGAATTTGAAGAATGTGTGCAAAAAATGTTTAATGATTATCACTATAAGCTGAGATTAGACTAAATATAATCCAGCTACTAGTTAATACATGGACTGTATGAAAACAAAAGGAAAATGAAGGAAGAAGATTGAATATAAACTACTCATGTGAAGAACCAGATTGTAGAGAAACACTTTTTGCCCTTTCCGGTGTATCATCATCAATGGACAACAAGAATTCAGTCAGAACCCTGCTCTTGAGCGCCGATACTATGGTATTTGCCGCTCAATTCACACATCACATGGTTTTGCACTCAGGGAGTCAGGCGACGGTGGACCTCTGTTCCAGGGTTTTCGAGGTTTTCAATGAGTTGGTGGACAAGAGGTCCAAGAAGAAGGAGAACATGGAGTTATGGAAGAGGCCTATGAGAGAAGGCGCATGTATTACAGATCTTATTACGGCGCCTTCGATCACTGGACCTCACGCAAAGATTGAGGACATGTATGGTTTTTTTATTCGTTTGCATTATTCCTTGCGTTTGCGGTGATTTGTAACCCTTCTTGTTTTTGATGATTATGCAGGAATACTATTAATTTATTATTATTGTCCCATGTATCTCACATCTGTATATCTTTTCCCGTTCATTTTTTATGCTCTGCAAAAAGTAGGACAATGCCAGGGAATTGGTTTAGAAAATTTGAAAAAGAAGTAATGTTCAGTGCATTGGTTTCCCGACGCACCGATAGAATAACTGTGTATTTCTAACTATGCCTTTTGTCACGGGCTGCTTTTCTCGACCCTCCCGTGCGACAATTAGTGTATTCAATTTCCTCTACAAACACTAAGTTAGCCTTTCGAAACCGTTAGCGCAACGAATAAGAACAACCGAAAGAGCT
Source organism: Linanthus parryae (assembly GCA_023055425.1). Taxonomy (NCBI): domain Eukaryota; kingdom Viridiplantae; phylum Streptophyta; class Magnoliopsida; order Ericales; family Polemoniaceae; genus Linanthus; species Linanthus parryae. Next base: position 137,418,409 of record JALGPY010000004.1, on the reverse strand, counting down.
ATGAAGGAAAGTACTTGTATTGTTATGAAGAGAGCTTACAACTCTTGGATGTGATGAGCCCCTGCCTATTTATACAAGTCCTTCCCCCTTGGAAGGATATATAGATCTACCAATCTAACGGCTATGATAAATTGGCCTAGAACCTTCCCCTAGCCTCTAGCCTAATATATATACAAGAGAGTGTTCTAGAGCCCCCTACACACTTTTACATCCTTACAATTTGGGAAGCTTCTAGAATATGGGACCAACTAGTGGGCTGAGGGGGCTAGGACATCCCCTAGGCCCAAAGTAACCTAACTCCATGTGGGCTAAAATGTGTCACGGGCTTAAATATTAGAATGATATTTACTTTAGTAATACAAAATAAATATAAAAAAAAGCAGCAAGATATTACCTGCTACCACTCCGTCCATGCTCTTTCTTCCCAATTTCCTTTTTGAGACGTCCCTGCTCTTTCTTCCCATTTCCTTTTAGGGTAACATTAAACAACTAAAATAACCTAAATAACCTCGCAAATAATACCCACCTATTTTTTTCCATTCACCCCAACCCCACCTACTTACCAAAAACATTATTTAATCTCATCCTCTCACCACATAGTCACACACTCTCATCCTCACAACATAAAACAGAGAGAAAGAGGGGTTAGAGAGAGAGAGAGAGAGAGACGGGTAGAGGTGGACGAAACACAAAACAGAGGGAGAAAGAGGGGTTAGAGAGAGATGTAGAGGTTGACGGAGGTGGTGGTGGTGGCCTCTCGGAGAGGACGATGATGGCTTCCTTATGACGACGGAGACGGAAATGGCGACCAGGTACAGACCTGCGCTCTCTCTCTCTCTCTTCTTCTTCTTCTTCTTTTTCTTCTTCCGCATAAAGAGAGACGGCGGTGAGAAGTCGTGGCGGTGGAAGGCTGGGATGCCGATAGCAGGCGGCTTTGATCTATGGAAGAGGAGGCGTTGTGGCGTCAGAGGAGGGTTCGATCTACGACATAGGAAGGCTAGGACGCCGCTAGTCCGAAGATTCAGATTTTCTTCTCCTCATCTTCTGATTTCTTCTCCCTTTCTCCTCCATATTCATCTTCTTCTCCTGCTCCTCCTCCTCATCTGTTTTCTCATATGTTGGTTCATTGGAAGTGTTTTGATCGGTGTTTGAATATGTCCTTTGTTCTTCTCCTGTAAAAATCTGCGAATTTATGATATGAAATTGCAGATATGTTTTTTATCTGTAAAAATCTGCAATTTTTGGATAGATGTGTTAATGTATTTGTGTTTATTGAATTTGTTTTTGTATTGGTGATGGTGGTGAACTGAAGGTGTGGTGGTGGACTGGTAGTCTTTGGTTGTGTTCTTGTTTCTAGTGATAGAGTGGCGGTATTTGTAGTGGGTGGTGACTGGTGAGTGGTGTTGATGCTGGGTGGTGTTGATTGTGGCTGGTGGTGGATTTGATAGTGAAAAGGCATGAGGTGGAGTTGATGGTGGGTGGTGGGTGGTGTTGTTTCTGTGAACGACATGGGTATTTTTGTCTTTTCCCTACCCTTAATCCCAGCGCCCAGCCACCATGAGAAGAAAGAGTAGGGACAGACGTACTAGTCTAACCCAATCCCTAGATAATACTCACGTACCCCTTCCGTGTCCATATCCCCATTCATTTAGAAAATGACGAGTCATGTGTCTATCTGACACCTGTATCCGTGCTTATTAGTGGGACTATCCAGAAAGATTGAACATAGTGTTTTATATTTTCTATATGTTTTAACATAAATCATCCATAAACATTGCTTCCTTTGTCTTTTCATCATTTTTTTGGAAGTCGTCGCATTTTTTCTGATACCAGATTTCGTCTTCGCACTATTTGTTTTCTGTAAAACTTAATGAACCCTGTTACTTTCTTGCCATTAGAAAAGTTTGTAACATCTGAGGATCTGGTGCTTGCAGGTCGCCAGGATTTTCTTCATCTTCATCTTCTAATATCGGATTTTCTTCATCATGATCGTCATCTTCTCCTACCACATTCTTCATGGCTACCCATTTCGATCAGGTAAGACAATGGTATCTACATAAAATGAATGAAAATATTATTATTATTATTATTATTATTATTATTATTATTATTATCATCATCATCATCATCATCATCATTATTATTATTTCCTTGATATATGCATACTACCCCCCTCATGCTCAAGAAACATACAAGGCTATTATAAGTGGTGTTCTTTTCTCCATGAAGGAGGGTATTTTTGGAGATCCTTAAGAATTTGAAGCGTGCTTATTTTATTCATTTGAGACTCCGTTCGTGATTAAATATGTCGAAACCATTAGCTTTTATATCTCCTAAAAATTGAATGAATAACCGGGGTAAGAGACACTTTCACCCCCTCGTCCGAGAGTTGCTCCACCGACCGGAACAAGAAGCCGAGTAGCCTCATGTTTGATGAAAAGACACTTTCACCCCTTCCAGTTTGGAAAAAGAAACTTCCATCCGTTTAGTGTGTCAAATTTCAGGACACTTACATTCTCTAATTGCAACACCATTATCTGGAGTTGGGCTTCTGTCACTGTAGTTTGTTTTTGGGACAAATTTTCCCTGTCATGAAATGACACTATCAGGGTCGAAGAGTCTTGAAGTTTGGCACACTGAAGGGGTAAAAAATGTTATTTCCCAAACTGGGAGGTGTGAAATTGTCTTTCTGTCAAATCTGAGGAGGTGAAAGTGTCTCTTACCCAATAGTCAAGGGTTGAGGTTGGCTCATAAACATATATTTTGGGAAAAAATCGCCCTTGAATCAAACCTCACCTAAGAATGCTAACAACAACACTAGAGCCTATATGATTGAGACCAAGAACAAAAACAGCCATATCATTGAGACCCCAGATTATTATCTTCTTCACAACTCGCCTCAGCCATAGCCACCGCCAAATCTACGCACCCACAACCGCGATAGCACAACCACCATCAACACTACAAACCATTGGGTCTCTAACCTACAAATTGAACCCCCCAAAATCAACCATGAAATCACATAATAATATATTTTTGGGGCATATGAAGTCGCGTAGAGAAGAGATGAGAGAATTTCATAATGCAGAATCTGGAATCTCAGTCCCAGCTTTGCTTTGATAGCCCTCCTTTTGCATACTGTTTGTTTCCTGTAAAGAACATGATGAACCCCCTGCTAGTTGATTGGTATTAGAAAAGTCTGTAACAATGTGAGTTTCTTCTGATGATGCTTGCAGGTTAATTTCCTGGATTTTATGCGTGCAGCGCGTTATTGTTTTTACTTCTTCCTCTGCTGCTGTAATAACCGCATTTTTTAAGTTTATACTACCTCTGTTTCGTCTGTTTCAGCCTACTTCACTTTTTGTCACTATTCACTGGGTCACTTTGACCCGGTAATTTGATTAGCAAAACGATACAAGAATTTCATAATCTTTGCAAGGTCTTGTAAAGTAAACTTTATTCTATAATACAATGAAAAAAAGTGCAAAAAGTTATATCGTTTTGCTATCTAAATCATAGAGTCAAAGTGACTCAGTTACAGGTTAAAAAGTCAAAGTAAGACGATTCAGACGAAACGGATTACTTCAGTAAATTTCATGTTTAAGAATTTAACATTTTGATAGATGTATCCATAATTGCTAAACTATAATAGTTAAGCTCGTCTAGAAAGACACCGAAAGCCGTAATTTCTTATTCTATTTATAAATTAAAGAAAAAACTAATTAGAGAATGATTAGTGTTAATCACTAGTTTAAGTGTTAATTAGTGATAATCACTTGTTTAAGTGTTAACTAAGTATTATTTATACATCTCGTGATATGTGGCTTGTTATATGCTTGACGTGACTACATTACATGTTCATTCGCTGTGGTGGTTGGGGATAAGCATTTAATTTAGCCGAATGAATGTGTGACACACAGGGGGACATGTGTCACAACATCTATGACTGTCCTTGCATGCGCGACACACAGGGGGGACACATGTCGCGACTTGGTGAAGTGTTGTTCACGATTGACACGCAGTAAGGACGCGTGTCACGAATATGAGATGATTCCTTGCATGAATGACACACAGATGACACATGTTAGCGTGTGGTTGGCGGCCCTTTCGCTGCATGCACGCCACGTGTCCTGTGACTCGTCACGATCTGATTGGTCGTTAACTTCTCACTACTAGAAAAATAGCCTGTTACGACAGTTTTAGATACGGCGGAATTAAAAACCGTCGTTTATAGAGTCCACTTACGGCGCTTTTGAATGTGCTGACGTGTATTTAGTAATTAATGGCGGTTACTGAGAACCGCCGTATATTTGATCCATTTAACGCGGCGGAAAAAAGAGCAACCGCCCTAAGTTTACGACGGTTATTATAGTTGCGCCGTTAAATAAACGGCAGTTCCTCGCATTGCGCCTTATTTATAAGGTGGTCTTCAAACACCGCCTTAAATATATTTTTTTAATCATTTACTGATACATAAATTCTGTGTATATTTATATAGACTAGATTTAATCTGAGCCGTCAGTTAGAATCCCCACCAGATTAAATCTGAACCGTTCATTCCCAACCCTACCTTTATAACCCACACATAGTTTTTAAAACCGGACTGGACCGGCCGGTTCGACCGGTGAACCGGTGGCTAACCGGTCCGGTTTGAGTAAAAGACCGCAGATGCAAGGAACCGGTCAAAACCGGTCAAAAACTGGCGGTTTTCACCGAACCGGTGAACCGGCCGTTTCTGACCGGTTTTGCCAGTTTTTGCACAAATTGTTGAAAACCCAGAAACCCATAAAAAATTTCGTAGCAGTCGTCGATATCCACCAGCAACGCCGCCGCCGTCGATCTTCCACCACCAGCGCCGCCGCTGTCAATCTCTTGCCGCTGTGAACGAAACCCACACCACCAAAAATGGATAGATCTTACAGATCTGGAAGTAGATTTTACAATTACGATGGAGAAGAAGCAGGTGAAGAAGAGGAAGAAGAAAAGGAGACGCCATCTCCGCCGCAGAAAGAAGAAATCTCCTTCGCCTCCTCTCTATCCATCCACCTCTCTCCCTCCCTCACGCCGTGCTCTCTCTCCCGTCGTTCTCTCTTTCTTTCTTACTCTCTCTGGTCTTTTTTTTTATCAGTTCTCTCTCTCGTCTGTGTGTGGGTACAAGGTTGAGATTTATTTCAACAACTATCTAACTCACGATATTGACTTTTTTTTTTGAGAACCACACTATTTATTTTGAGAACCACACTATTGGGTTCTAGACTTCTAGTATGTGCCTAAAAGACAACCATCTCATTTATATTTAAACTTGTCCAACTCAGATGAATGTTTATCTCAAAAACATATATATATATATATATATATATATATATAGCTATTACTAAAAAAAAAAATTACAACATTAAAAAAAAAAGATTGAGAAAATATTACAACAGTAAATGAGTTTCAAATTAAAACATTACGTATTTTTTACTATTTTTCGTTATGTTTATTATTTTTTGTATAAAAAATAAAACATATATAGTATTAAATAAACGTGCGATTGAACCGGTCCGACCACCGGTCCGACCATGAACCGGTGCCTCACCGGTTCGATGGCCGGTCCGGTTTTTAAAACTTTGAACCCACATACTCCTCTCTCTTCCTCCCATTCTCTGTTCACCTCCTCCACCTCCAGGATCGTGTCTCTCTCTCTCTCTCTCCATCGAATCTACCTAGCTCCCTCTCGTCCCAACCACCATCATCTTCGGCCATTTTAATGGAGAACAACCACCACCAACGACCGGTGTACTCGATCCCAACCAACATCCATCTTCTCCTCTCTGCGATCCGACAAAGAATGGACATATGCGCATGAAGCCCTCCGTCGCTGCCACCTCTTTTTTGGCGACACAACACCGACAGTCTCTCTCTCTCTCTCTCTCTCTCTCTCTCTCTCTCTCTCTTCGTGCTTTGTCGTCGGCGACACAATACCTACAACACCTCTCTTCGTGCTTTCTCGATCGGATTCCCCATAACTTTCCCTTGATTTGATCTACGCTTCACGTTCATGGTTCTTGAAGTTCATGTTGAAGATCTGGACTGTATCATGAGGATATGGATGGATCTGGACTGTATTTTGAGGAAATGGATGGATCTGGATTTAAGTTGAAGATTTTTTTTTCAACCAGTTGAAATACATTTTTTTGAAATATCAGATGAGTATAAAAATAGTTCACGGTTCAGTATAAAAATGATTTAATATATAAAAATAATGAAAAAACAATTAAAAATTAAAATTTAATCAATAAATAAATACAATATATGTAAGGCGGTTCAAATGACTCTAACGTAGGAGTAAAATTTTGCCTTATAGTTTAAGGCGGTTTTTAATAACCGATGAAAATAAAATGACGTCAGTTTAGAACCGCCTTTTTCCCATTAACGACGGCGTTGTTGGCCTCAGTTTAGGAACCGCCACAAAAACCGCCCTTTTCACATTTAAGGCGGTTTTTGTTTACTTTAAGGCGGTTTTTGAACCGCCGTTTCAGGCCGAATTTCTAGTAGTGTCTATAAATAGAGGCTAGTGCTTTAGTTAACTCTCATTCCAGATTCGATTCAACTACTGATAAGTGAGATAGAGAGATGCTGAGAATATTTCGAGATAAAAGATTGGAGCTACTCATATCATTTCAAAGTCATTATCCTGAAGCTGTTATTGAGGTAGGGGGAAATATAGTTTTCCCGTCTACTTTAATTACGGTCTATACAAGATTATATGCTTATATGTTGATTGTTAAATTATTGTTTGTTATTCGCATGAAGTATAAAGCATGATAATAATGTGATTTGTGATCGATGTTACAGTTTAATTGATTATTATATTTCTACGCCAGTGGTTAGGCGGTACCTACTGGGCTTTTTGCTCATCCTAAAATATCTACAGGTACCGGAATGGGTCGATCGGAGACTATAGTCGGGCTAGTTTTATAGGTTTTCTGAATTAATTGTAATATATTCGTTAAGATTATTTTATTTGAGATTTGTAAACGATATTGATCAAATGAATAGGAAAATGACGTTTTTATTCAAATTGAAAAGAGTTTTATTTTTCTAAGCTTCAGCTATTTTTATTCAAAAAGTGATACGGTTCGGATTTCCGTCGCGGCCGAAAATGACGCGTTTTACTCTGATGAACTCGTAATCAACTTAAAGCGAAAGAAAAGGTTCGGGTCGTGACAGCTGCTGCTTTAAAGTACTATATATCATCTTCCTCAAAGAAAAAGAAATTACTACATTCGCTTATTCGCACATTTTACCCATTTGAAATTACTACATGCGTGCGTGCAGCGCGTTATTGCTAGTAATGAGTCATGTTTTACTTTTTCCCCCTTGCAGTTTCAGTTCTTTAAGAAGACTAGTGACGAAAAGGCTGTACAGAGAGATGATCACGCGCAGCTGTATGGAGAAAATACCAGTGGGGGAGCTGATTTTAATTTAAGAGATTTTGGTGAGCTTCGCGACTTGAAAATGCCTCATTACCAGACAAGTGAATCATGTGTAGTCATTCCTAACTCTGTCTAAGCTTCTGGAAAATGTGTCATTACCAGAAGGACTGGGCGAAGCTCATGGACATAGTTTTCCATGAGCTTTGCCCAATCCTTCTGGTTGGCACTCACGTAGTGCCTCAAGTACAACTCCAATAAGGCATTCACCCGTTCTATCTGGCCGTCCGTCTGTGGGTGAAACCTTGTGGAGAAGTTCAACTCTATCCCCAACAACTTGAAGAGTTCCGTCCAAAACTTTTTCGTGAAGTGAACGTCCTGGTGGCTCACGAGGCTCCGTGGAACTCCCCAATACTTCACCACATTCCGGAAGAAGAGTGTGGCCGCATCCGTCGCCGTGCACCCCGGTGTGGCCGGTGCGAAAGTATCATACTTCGTAAACCAGTCGACCACCACCATGATCGTGCCTTACCCCTCCGACTTAGGTAGACACGTTATGAAGTCCATCGAGACACTCTCCCACGGTCTCTCTGGTATTGGCGACGGCTCCAACAATCCTCCAAACTGCTTCTGCTCGATCTTTTCTTTCTGGCACACAAGACAAGTCTTCACGTACCCCTCTATGTCGTCACGGAGCTGGGGCCAATAGTACTTCTCCTCCACCAAAGCTAGCGTACAATGCATCCCCGGATGTCCGACACACCGAGATTCGTGGCACTCCTTAAGGATATTCCTCCGTAGGCCGTTCCACTTAGGCACGTAGATCCGTCCTCCCTTAGCATAGGAAGTCCATCCTCCACCCAAAACCGCTTCGTCTTTCCTTCCTTGGCCATCTCCACCAAGCTCTTTGTCGCTGGGTCTTAGGCTAGTCCTTCATTAACTCGATGGAATAACGTGCTTGTAGCTTGAGTTATGCTAGCCAACTCTGCTTTCCGACTAAGTGCATCGGCAACCACGAGCATACGATCTCGATTTACGAGTCAATAAACAAGCGAGTTTGCGAGCCTTGACGAGGCGAGTATCACTATGCTCAAGTTCAGCTCGTTTATAAGACAAGCTCGAAAATGAAGCTCAAGCTTGGCTCACTTAAAATTCGAGTTGATCGCGAACGAGTTTTTTGCGAGCCAGATCTACATGTTTTTAAGTATTACCTTTTGACCCTTCATATTTGTGTATATTCGTAAAAATCCCCGTATACTCAAAACGACTTAGCTCTTTTTTCCCAGGGTCAGGAAACTTATTTGCCTCTGCGTGCTCGACTCGGCTTTCGTCTCTTCTCTTCCGCCGGCGCCGGCAAGACTTCAACAACGGAAAGGTAGACATCGAAACCCTATTTCTGTAAGTTTATCTCATCCTCTCTCTTATTCTGAAAAGATTCGTAGCAGCTTTATTTATTCTAATTGTTCATGTGTCAGTCCATCAAGTTCCTCCATAAAAATTAGGGACTTTCGTTTCTGGAACTCACCTTCGCCGATTGGGGTTTATGTAGTTCGAAATCTAGAATTTGGGTTTTAGGAATGCGAAGTTTGGGATCTTTGTTTCTAGGGTATTTGGAGAAATTGGATTTCAAATGGGAGATTTCAGTATATAGTTTTTAGATAAAGTGATATCATGTTATATCATGTTTTCGATATCCATTATATTATCGTATCCTTCTCAGCCGGGAAAAGGATAGTATCAAGATGTTTGTATACCTATTAGCAGTTACCTCAAAAGAAGTACTGAGTAAACTTTTATGTTTCTTACAAACGTAAGTTTGGCGGTAGGAACCAAGCATGTTCTATGAATAAGAGGGCTGGAGGAGCAACGAATGGGTAAACACGGAAGAGAAATAAAGCATCTGGAGAAGATGGAATTTTGACCGAAGAAGGCTATATTTGTAAATTAATTCCTAAAATGCTGAGTTACTGCTAGAACACCTGTCTGATTCATAATGACATGAATGGGAAAGCTAGTCCATACCTTTTCCCGAAATAATCTCCAGAAATAAATTGCTAAATAACACCTTATTGAAAGATCAACTGCTAGGGTGAAAAACTACTAATTACTCGATTCTCCTGAATGTCGATGGTGCTCTTGCATATTCATGTTCATCCAGTCCTATCCTGAATTCCTGATTCCACAGTTCTTGAACTTCATGCGGAGTATATGTTGTTGTGCAATTGAGAGTCCAGTCAGTCTCAATACATAAGTCTACGCATGATCACTGAGACATTTGTCGAGTAACAGGGGCAATTAACTGTAGACAATGGTCAACAATATTCAAACCTTATTTCAAAGCATCTCTGAACTTTGAGGGTGCAGTAACGGCTCTGAAGTTTGGATCTATGAACTCACTGCTGTAATTGCTAGTACTTCTACGCGCAATGTAAGTCATCAAATCAAAGCAAATGCTGGTAGCACTTATTCAATTCTTATTATTGTCGTCATCTCTCTATTCTACTTGTGTGTGGTTCACAATAGATTACTGGGAATCTGTGGGTTGCTCGCTAGAGTATGGGAGTAAATATTAGAGCAACTTCGCCCAGTCATATACATACATACCACTTTGGTTAGAGATGCAAGAGGAGGTGATCTACAATCCATTCCAAGTCCCAACCCTACGAAACGCTCTATGAGACCTATGCTGGAGAGATCCTCATGAAGACAGGGAGGAATATCTTTCTGGTAGGTTTCTTTGTTTGACAACAACTCCACACTATAACTAGAGGCATATCACCTCAGTTATGGTAATGACTGCAAGCCAGAATTGCACGAAATAGTTGCCCTGTAACACCGAAACGGGGAACATCATTTTTTAGAAATTGAGAGACCAGACGCCGGGGGAGTGGCAGTTTATATCATATGTATGTCTGTGTATTTATATATCTATACACCAAAATTTATTCTACTGTAAATGATACCTAAATGCATACTTTTGATTTGAAATAGACGAAATGAAAACAACAATTATTAAGATCAATACAAGACGAAGAACCCTTTTTTTTCCACAGGGTTTTATTTTTTCATCCAGGGAGGTTCCCCGAACATTTCAAAAAGGGGGAACGCGTCCCGTAAGCTCTGGACTCAATATATTTACGGGAACACCATGTCACCTTCCAGGGAGTTCCGCAGATCCGGACATTTCTGGAACGGGGATGTCACCTTACCTGGAGTTCCCGTGCATCACAGTAGTTGTCCTATTCTCTTAACCATAGCTTTTATTACTTTATTTGGATAAGCTCGGTGGTCGAGTGCTCATCACCTACCTAGGTACCAGAAGGTACCAATATTTAAACTAAATCAGTGAGAACTTTATTTTTAGGCACATGCCTCATTTTGTAAGGGGATTATATGTCAAGAATTGCACTATGGGAAAATGTAAGAATTAGAATAGATTGGGTATAGGCTCCACTGATATGTCTGTAATTGGATATTTGGATATGAAGGCCATGCTTAGCAGCCTAGTAGGGTAGAGTTCCTATATCCGCCCAGGACCATGTGAAGAGCTGAGTGAAAAAAAAAAATGTTTCTGTTTCAGCTACTCTAGTTTGCTCATGCGAACAGATAACAATAAGAGACGTTAACGCAATCCCTTGGATACTAGTGCCTTGGCCTGGCGGAGGCAGGATTCTGTTGGAGGGGCAAAATATTTTAAGGGTGCACAAATGCTATTAACTGAAGGGCACACTTAAAAATGCTACATGATTTTGGGGGTATAGTAATTAATCAAAACTTGAGGTGTGCACTTGCCTCCCTGTGCCTTTATGTGGCTCCGCTCCTGCTTGGCCCTTTGGAAATTATTTTTTTCCCAAAAGATATAATTATATGAAGTCTTGTGAGACATAGAGGGATTTAAGATATCATTGTTTAATTGGCTGTATATTTGCTACTCCTCGAGTTTGGAAGTCTAGTTATTAAGGCGGTCAGATGCTGTAAACTGCTGACCTTCAAACTGGATGGGTGAATGATGGTGGATAATAGTTTGTTAGTTTTCAAGAAAATTGGCAATATGTTTGTCATGTTGAAGTTCCAGAAATGAAGACATGATAGTGTGTGTTATGTTCTCCTTTTTTCTGAAGTGTTAGGCTTCTATTGTGTGCAATATGCAAGTGCTTTTCAGTTTGTTTGATTATGGTGTAAGGTTTTAGTAAGCGTAAAGCTGTTGCATCACTTTTTCTGAATGGTGCTCTATTCCTCGGGGTGTGCTTTTCCTCCTTCTCCTCTCATCGTAAATCTTCACATTTTCTTCACATTTGAGTTTAATATTGTGCTCTATGTCTGCTGTCAACTCCATCGATTTGTTAGATTTCAGACATTATAGTTTGATTAGTGTGCAGATATTTTTTTTAACCCTCCTGAGTGTTCCATTCTGTAAATTTATTCCTCTATTTGAAACTCCTCGTCGACATGTATTAACTTAGGTACAATTCATGTACTTCATGCTAGCATGATCTAGAAAGGGCTAGGAATCAGTTCCAAGATTTTGATTCTTTAAACTTTGACTGGTTCACATACATTACGATTTTTTTTTTTAATCGTAAAATGGCTATAGCTTTGTTTAGCTCTGAGGTTCGCTATAACTTAGACAAGAAACCTAGAGCTGCTTCTGCAGTGTCAAAATGGAAAAAACAATTTCAATACACTATTTTATAGACATTTTCTAACTGGAATGGAGTCCTGTAAAGTTCAAGTGAAGAGTAGACCCCAAATACGGAAATGGAAGTCTATCTGTGACCACATGACTGTTGAGCTCGAGAGTGTTCATTGTCAAATTCTGTTATGCCTGGGACAGAGTAAAACTCTATTTGTCGAAGATTTCCTTACTGAAATTGGTAAAATATATAAAGCGAGACATCATCTCACATACCTTTTCGTAAGTTGGTAAAGAACATGTTCTCTATCATAAATGACATGCATCTTTTTTATGGCAATCTGATACGTCCAGGACTACAATGATATTTATTTGAATATTCAAAATTCTGAATTTATGAATTATTGTGAGCAATGGAATGAGGTAAGAAGAAAACTAACTCGCAAATTGGAAGATAATATGCAGTTGATTTTAATTGAGGCTGGCAGGTAAGTGGTAAGAATATAGGTGTCTTCAACCGAGCCTTTCTAGGAATGTTGAAAGGTGCTTGCTAATAAATGTGGGTTTAGTTTACTAGTTAATGGCAGTATCGTTGTCAGTACCAATTTGAATTTGCAAACAGGATGAAGTACCTTAACTGGGGTTTCAGATAATTTTGAGGAGGATTAAGATCTCATCTTGATGTTTTGGAGGTTCCATGTTTACTCCTTTTAAGGTCATTTGAAGATCTGGTGTCCCCTTGATATTCTTCTTCTGGGGCAGTTCAGTGGGTTCAATCTTGATGTGTATGATCTCTAACATCCGACACAAAAACATGCTAGTAAGTAATCATGTGTAAGGAGGAATCAGAACTTTTTTCTATTCCATAAGTAAAATAAGGTGGCAAGGGCTTGTTTAATGTCGTTCTAGCTGTTGTTTCGAAGCATTAAGTAGAATTGACATAATGCATGGTAGGATGGTGAATGGCGGTAATTTCAGGGTCACAAACAAAATGAAAAGGTCTCAAAACCCTTATCTGAGTGGACTTCCCTCTTTCATCTGTTACCATCTTAGGTACATGGACTCGGAGATCAGACTGAATATAGTATATTTTTTGCATGCTAACTTTGTTACAACTGCGAGAACAATTATTTCGCATATTTGTGAGTCATTATTCAAACGCCTTTGCATGGATTCAAACTGAGCACAGCCACATAGATAACTCACCACTCCATCGTTATCTATCATGGGTATGATTAAAGCATCAAACATTCTGGAACTATAAAGCACTTAATCTTGATTCAGTTGAAATAGGACTATTGCCAACATTTATTCTTGACCGTGATCCTTCCTGTTGTCTGCCTACATTCTCAAGTTGTGAATAGAATTATGCAAACACCAGTGTTGTTAAGATTTATCACAGTTCATGTTATTCCAAATCTTCATTTGCTGCCTATGTTGAATTGGACAGTCACCAATGTATATATTGTCCCTCAGTCGTTGCTTTAATTTTGCAGTGCAGGTGCAAAACAGAGAAGAAATGAATGGTTTCAAAGCTTACAAAGCTCTCGTCCCTATTGCTTGGAGTCCAAACCTATACATAACTTTGGTGAGGGGACTTCCAGGAACTAGGAAACTTCACAGGCGTACATTAGAGGCATTGCGCCTGGGCAAATGCAACCGCACAGTCATGAGATGGAACACTCCTACTGTAAGAGGACAGCTTCAGCAGGTATGAGCAGAAATTGGCCATAATTTCACGTTTTTCGTTTCGTCTCCATTTGGTTGATGGTAAAATATTTTCCTGAAACACCTCTGTTGACACAAACGACAAAAGAAAAGAAAATGCACAAGCAAAATATTTTTCTAGTGTCAACCAAACACAAGAAAATGATTGTAGAAAAAACTTTTTTCACAAAAGATATTTTACGTGTGGAATATTTTCCTTTGTAAAACATTTTACTCTCAACCAAACGGAGCCTTCATGTGATATCTTTGTCTTACTAGCATAACGTTCACCGTTGTTTACATGCATCTAGGTTAAGAGATTGGTTGTGATTGAGACTGAGGAAATGTTCAAAGCGCGAAAACTGAAGGAGGCAACGGACCGAGCTCTGCGTCCTCCAGTTGTTGTCAGTCACCTCCCTCCCCCATCAAGCGTTGATTCCTCCAGTAAAATAGCTGCCTGAGGTCTTTCATGGTACTTCAAGATAGCTATCGCATTGATCTTTCAAGACAGATCTGCAGCAGTAGTTTTAAATTCCGATATTTGATATTGTAATATGTCTCTTTTCTTAATTGAGGTTGCGGTAATAGAACAAACCAGATCTGGTAGTGTAATTTCTTGGTGCTGGAAATTTGTAGCGTGCTGTGATGGGTTTTTGCAGTGATGGTGATCTGGTTTATTAACATTGATAAACAACTGGATTTTTTTGTTAGAATAATTCGCAATCTTACCACACATTTTTCTTGTTCTTTTCCCATTTTTCATAGAGAAGATGCATAGTTTGCTTATCTGTGAAGCCGAGTAGGTAATGTCTTTTTCTCCCTCGAGCTTTTCATGATGACTATGGCAGTCACTCAGCAAAATGTACTGCCATTCACTCTAATGCATATATAGTCAAAGATTATTTCCTCTCTACGTACGTCGGGAGACTCGATATCGAACCAACAATATGAGTTCAGAGTATCCGAAAATACAAAAGGTTTCCAGTTATACTCTACCACTATAATTCTTATTCTCTTCCCCATCATATTAACTTTTGCCACTATTCATTAGGTCAATTTGAACCGGTGATTTATATAGGAAAATGATGTAACTTTTTGATAATTTTTTCATGGTGTTGTAGAGTAAAAGTTGTTCTATAACACGGTAAAAAAAATCATCAAAAAATCTTATGGTTTACGATCCAAATCACCCGGTCAAAGTGATCCAGATACGAGTCAAAAAAGTCAAATGATGAGTATTGTTTTTCATAAACTTTATTATCTCCGTAAACAAACTTTTAACTTTTAAGCGGGTAATTTATCCTTACAGAGACTGCAAAGACCAATCAAATAAAATCATATCCTGATTACTCTTAACCAGTGGCGGAGCTAGAAAATCAAGTCAGCCGGGGCAAATAAATACTGACTGGGAGGGGGCTCGAACCTGATACCAAGCTTTACTAAACATTACAACTAACCACTTGGTCAAGTAGGCAGTTGTGAACTTTAGGGGGGGGGGGGGGTCAAAATTTTATATCTCTTAACAATTAGTCATAAAAATCTAAAAAAATTATGGGTATTAGTAGAAATTTTCAAATTTCGGGGGGGGGGGGGGGGCAACTGCCCCCCTTGCCTCTATGTAGATCCGCCCCTGCTCTCAACTTTAGCTTGTAGTAGTAGTTGTACCATGTTTAGAAACGAATACAAAATATGCACATGCTAAAGGATACACATTTTAGTGGATCGGAAGTGACAACCATTACAGGATAAATCTGCCTGAAAAACTGAATTTAAGGAAGTTACCTTACCAACTAGTAAATTTGTTAAATTTGGGTAGCAATGTGAATATACAGAGAGGTTTAAATGACAACATATTAAATTTAAAAAAAAATAAATGACAACACATTAGACAGTCACAAGGGTGCAAGTAAAGTTTTCAAACTAAGAGGAGCGTAAGTGAATATCATCATAAACTGAGAGGTTGCTGAGTGAATTTCATTTTGTTCCAAGTAAAAGCTGAAGGGACCATTTCAGTACAAATACTAAACTTCAAGGACCATTCATAAATTTAATTGATATCTGTTTCCTTATGTTGACCGTTTGAACGTCACATCCAGGTTCGAACCCTCGCCCAAATCTGCATCCCCTCTGTGATGAATCTGAGACAACTCATCTCTTCACTGTCGTCGCCAAACCACTTGTCCATCGAATTTCAAAGCTAGGGTTTCGGTAATCGACACAGTAACATGTCCGCCAATGCGTCGATCAACGGCGGCGGAGGCGGAGGAGGAACGGAGGCTCTGGAATTGTCCGACGCGCATGTGGTGGAGCTACTTGAGGTTTCTTCGAGGTCTAGTTCTAGCTCTGATTCAATTACTGAGGACCAGGCTCCTCTCTTGACGACGACGATAGAGAAGCCGAAGATCAATATCTTCTCCGTTTACTACCCCAGACGAAAATCCAACAAGGTATTGCCACCACAGCTTCATTGATGAACCCTAGACTTGGAAGTGTATCGTTTTGTTGTTTTCTTTTGTGAATTGACCATGCAATCAGCTCGATATCAGTCTCTGGTTGGTAGAAGATGCGTCTTTGAAGAGTGCTACTGTTTGAAATCGGTTTACCACAAATTGCGCAATTGCTAATGGAGCTGAAACCAGTAGCTTTTTTCTGTAGTAGTGGTGATATCGTTTATTTGGTCAATATCTGGAACACCAGGCTTCAATAGAGTAGGTTTTGAGTTTACTCCTCCAATGTGAGGTTGTGTTGATTATCTAAAGGATACTTCAGTATGAAAAGTTGACAAAGAAATCTTCTAGGCGAAATTAACATTCTACAATACCATTACAGTATCTAAATTGAAGTGTGATGCCTTTGTTAAGACCTCTTCTATTTACCAGCTTCATTGTCGAAAATGAGGTTGTGTGGATTATCTAAATGATACTTCAGTATGAAAAGTTGACAATAAGTTGTTGACGAAATTAGCTTTCTACATTTTCTCTGTGGAACCATTACAGTATCTAAATCGAAGTGTGATGCCTTTATTAAAACGTATTCTATTTACCAACTTCATTGTTAGAAATTCAAAATAGGTGTTGCCCGATGTAATTTTGATCTATTGTTCTCTTGTTTGCAGGAACAAATAACTAGAATAGCTGAAACAGAAACATCTCCTTTTACTCAGTTCTTTATATGGGCCTGGGGTGGATCTAGATACTCCGGACTACTATGCATGGCTTTGTCATCTTCAATCTACTGTATCATGGAAGTCATTTCAGACATTTTTTCTGGTTAGTAAGCTATTTATTTACCATTGTTCTCTCTCATGGGCAACAGACTGATGTTTCAATATTTCTGTAAGCATTATTTTTGCCAGTCATCGTTGTTTTATGATGCAATAAAGTATGAATGCTGTTTGAACAAAGTTGTTCAACATGTAAATTTCCAGTTTTCCATCTTACTGGAAACAGATCAGGTTACCCATTCAGAGATCAAGAGACACAAATCAAAAAGATATTTGATATACTACCACATTGTTTTGTTTCTAAACAAGAACCTGAAAAGGTTCTCCACATATTTAGTTACCAACATATCAGTGGACCTCATATTTTTACTTTGTAGATTTCAGCCAAAGTACAATTCCCGTTGGAGTTTATTTGCTTTTGGTATATTCCTACATCTGGTAAGTGACGAGTTCTGGACAACAGAGCAGAAAGCTAAAAGTATTTACCAAGTGAATGGGAACACCTAGCTGGGTGCGTTCAATTATAGCTTCCAGTCATTAGCCATAACTGAGGAAACATCGTATTGTTTATGCTGTAGAATTTTTGTCTGAAGTTGAAAGCTACCAGACAGGTATTCCTCCCTAATGTCACGAGGATATCTCCAGCATAGACCATAGGGTAAAATCGCCTTTCCTAGTGTTAGAGTGGATACCAGACACCACAGGTGATATCTCTTACAATGTGGCACTTGCCTATCTGCACGAGCTTGCTCTAGGTTTTACTCCATTTTGCTCTAGCCAACAATCCACATATTTTAAGGTGTAGCATTTACATCTTATTAGAGCATCTCCAATGGGATCTCAATTCTAATGCTAAATTTAGCACATGAATAGTGAATTTGGACATTTATAGCATTTCATGCTCAGATGTATGTATGACATGAAATCCTATGTCGAATGCTATTTCAAATTAAAACTAACTTTTCATTGTTAAACTACCAACTTTATACCCCATCAACTTCGCATATTGTGGTTAAATGTAGTTAAAATGCTAATTGAGTAAACAAAAATCAAGAAATCAAGGGATAGAATCTTGGTTCTATCTTTAGCACAATCCTATACTTGGTCTCAAATTTGAAACCAAGTATAGCATAATGCTGAACGTTTTAGAATTAGCATCACTTCTAACACCCCATTGGAGCACACCAATGCTATAATTATAGCACTAGAACAACTTTTAGCATCCCATTGGAGATTCTCTCAGACTAGCGACTTTATTGTGCACATAGTTATGTTCTATAAGTTACTCACAATTAGGGCTGCGAGTTAATGAAATACCTACTTAAGAGCCGCTTCTAGTTGCTAAAACGTTGAAGGTCAGAGATATTGAGCAACCCAAAATTGAAGTTTCGGGTTGCTCAATATCTTTGAGTGTTGTCATCAGCACGTGCCCCCCTAGTCCTAAAGAAGTTGCAATATTACATGATTTAATCTAAAGGATCTTACTCGACTGTATATTGCACAAGAACGTGTATGGAGTTCTAGAGTGTTGGAATCAAAATGAACATGAATACGAAAGAGCATTGTAAACGTTCATCGAAATGACCGTTTGATACGGAATCATGGAATGATATCTATATAAAATGATAGGGATGACTGGACTCCGGGTAAATTTTAAGGAGACATTTATATGATGAATTTTCCTTAGGTGGCCCCCAATTCTGTGTTGCTAAAACAATTTTAGGTTGAATTCACAGGAAATACCTTTTTGATTTTATAGTAATGCTCTTAGGAGCTGACATGTTTCTGCAATCCTGTGTTGTCTTCTGATATTTTTCATAGGTGGGTCCCCACTGTAAACGTTCATTGAAATGACCGGTTGAAACTGAATTATGCCATGGTATGTATATCTATACAATAAGATAGGGGACGAGTGAGGGACGTTTATATGATACATTTTCCTTAGGCGGGTCCCCATTTCTGTGTTGATAAAACAGTTTTAGCTTGAAGGCACAGGCAATACCTAGTTAATTTTATAGTATAGCTCTTAGATGCTAACATGTTTTGGCAATCCTGTGCTATCCTCTGATCATATGTTGGCCTCTCTGCACCAATATTTTGCGCAAGAAGCAATCAAGCAGTATCTAGTGAAGTGATTTACAGTTGGAGCAGGTCGATGTTCTAGCAGCAACATTTTCAATATCTAGTGAAGTGATTTCTTTTAGCTCTCTGCCCTCAAAGTCACATCAGGCCAGATGTGTCATTATCTGTTTTTTTTTTTTTTTTTTTTTTTTTTTTTTTTTTTTTTTTGATGAAATGTCATTATCTGTTGTTCTTTAGGTCTTTTACCCGTTTGTTTCTCCTGTATTGTAACTCATAGAAACTTCTTTGTTCTTATCACCAAACTGTTTTGCTTTGAATGTAACAGTTCAATCAATTCCTCTCTTTGAGGTAACGGCTATAAGGTGTACAATTATCTCGATATTATCCTTTTTGTGGCTGAGAAGGACAGGACAACCATTATTTGGGCCAGCAAATGCGAGGATTCACTTACTTTCAAGAGCCTTTTTGGGATTCCTCTCATTGTCAACTTTCATTTATTGGTATGTGATCTTCCAACACCTGAACTACAGCCTTCATATTTTCATTCCAATCTAATGCAGGCATGCTATAATATATTTACTACTCATAAGCATTGCTATAGCTCTGTTTTATAAAGTAATAAACAAGCTGCTATTAGAGATTGCTTTGTATTGAGACTCCGAGAGTGTCATATTCTCCTCTTGAATCAAGCGGCTATTATAATAAATATAAATCTAATCACCTCGAACCTCAAAGTACCTTGAAACACTTGCACAAAAGAATAACCTTGCACCAAATAGCAATGGTAATGGGAGCCTCAGTATTCATTCTCATTTCAAACTCACTTGAAATTTTTGTTCAACCTTCATGGACATTTTCCATATATTCAAGGCACTGAGCAACCTTGACACCAGGAAAGTCTGATGCGTGCTTGCTGTTTTAATATGTGATACCCCAGAAAGTAGCAAATTTACCCCTATTGAAAGGAAAATTCCGCCCTGAGCAATGTGTTCTGATAGTCTATGTTAAAAAACACCTTATAAAGAACGAGCCTCTAATTTGTTTTGACTCAATTATTTTGCCCCCTGATGTTTTGCTTCTGTCACACAACCCACACCATGTAGCTTCCACTGACCCTTCAATCAGCTTATAGGTCCAGCCACCTTCCATCACATGATATTTTGGGTCAACCATCTTTCTCTAAATACGGCACTCTCCAGTCCCCAACTATTTGAGAAGCCTGGAAATTACAGAACATACTGAATGTCTCATAAGAGTGTAAACCAATTGTTCCCTCATCTACCTTTCCTACGTTTCATTAATCTGTCCTCCCTTCTGATGGCTACTCCGACCTAACAGGCTGGAAAGACAGCACACACATCTGTTATATGGGTATGAAGTCATGTAGATGATGAAAGTGTGTTTCTTTATTTTTGTTTCATTTACATTCCTTATTTGGTTGTTGGTGCTCGTGCAACTGTTTGTTGTTTCAATAGTAGACAATGGTTGCATTAAGTTTTAACTGGAATTTCATATATAACTTTCAGCGTTCAGAGGTTACCACTCTCTCAGGCTATCATGCTGAGTTTTACAACTCCGATTATGTCATCGCTTTCTGCTAGACTCATCCTGCATGAGAAGTTGAAAATCTCTGAAATTGGAGGTATGTGCCGAATTGTAGTTACTCTTGTATGTAGTACTGCATTCAAAATTCACAAGTTTTAGTTAAGTCTCTTTAAACCCCTGCACCTTGTGAGATCAAGACATCAGTTGCACTTCCTCGTTCAAATTATAATATTATCTTGCGCCATACATTAAGAATACGTGTTGCAGAGCCCCACGGTTGATACCATCAGTCCTAAGAGCTTTGGGCCATAAGCGAGTCATATATATTTGTTACTCTCTCATATTTCTCCGCATGCAAAAAGATTATAATTTATAAGAGAGTAATGTTTTCTAGACTGGCAAACATTTCAGGTCTTGCTTGCAGCTTCTTTGGCGTGCTCTTCATTTTCAGGCCAATGTTTACCACTCAAGGTACCGAAGTGAGTTACTGAAATCCTACATACAAATGCTTTTTCCAATAAAGATTTCTGATTACTACTTCAGTACGTTTTGGGGGAGGGTATGTGTCAGGTATACCCAATTGGTTCATACTTTCTTAACCTGGATGTAGCTTCTGTGAAGGTCACCGTCTCTTATGCTTCTTGCCGAAATGCCCTTCGACTGCTTGATTTTGTCATTTCAGTATCTGACACTCTTTTACTTCTCTCGAGCTTGTCTTGCTGTTGTATGTTGATACTGTCTTGCTCAAATCAGCACTTCTACTAGAGCTCTCACGGACCTTATGTTGTATTTGTTGGTACAGATTAGCACAATACTACCATTGGTAACTTGCTTTGTTCAGTTGTGTGGCAGATAACACCTGGCGTATTCCACTTTGCCTAGCATTTAAGGACACTTGATTGCTTGGTAGCAGGATGCACTATTTCACATTGAACTTGAGAAATTAGCATGCTCATAATACATCTTAAGCATTTATATATAGTGCCATGTGGTGTTAATGAAGACATTTACATGCTAAGCATCTAAATATAGTGCCATGTGGTGTTAGTGAAGACCCTGACATTTATCAGCTGGGAATTGGTCTTGTATGCTTCAATCTGTAATGGCAGATTCATATAGCTAGTTTATATTATGTGTAGATAGCCTCCCTTTTTCTACGCTCTTTAAATTTTGATTTCGTCCAGGATGGCTAGGTAAAGCAACGGAAGCAAATGATTCATATATTCAGGGGAGCCATCATTTTTATGCTGTTCTAGTTGGTCTATTTTCATCAATTACTGGTGGAATGAGCTACTGCTTTGTCAGGGGTGGAGCGAAGGCAGCTGATCAACCTGTGTAAGGGCATTTTTAGCTTGAACCTATCTTTAGTTTCATATGCATGAAACACTCATTTATAGCTTGGAACCTGGATTCTGCGATCGGATACTAAAGAGTAAATAACATGCTATTATATTATTTTGTAGCAAAGCTGAGAAAACGCTCTTGAGCTACTTTCTTGAAGTCCTATATATAATTTATCTTTTTACCATCGCACTTTCTCTACATCTCCCCCTGTAAATGTAAAAGCACATAAAATATTTCCTTAAGCTTCAACGTACTCGAGTATAGAGATTGCTTGAGATTATAGAACAGTAATAAGGAATTGATATAGACATGGTCGATTTGATTTCCTTTATAACATCTGGGTTCAGATGGTTAGGGAGGAGAGAGGGGTGGTGCAAATTGTTGCTATTACTAACATGAGACCTATTATGCATAATCACAATTTTCCTGCTAGTAAAAATATCTTTACCTTTCTTTAAGGCCACAGTTGCAAATACTGTTCTCGGTGTCGCTTTGTTCTTTCATTACCCCAAAAATTTGCTGAACCAGTCCCCGTGGTGCCATTTTGAGGTAAAAACATATACTTAGAAAGCGACCTACACACATTCAATATTTGAGG
Organism: Linanthus parryae; assembly: GCA_023055425.1. Classification (NCBI taxonomy): domain Eukaryota; kingdom Viridiplantae; phylum Streptophyta; class Magnoliopsida; order Ericales; family Polemoniaceae; genus Linanthus; species Linanthus parryae. The sequence goes on along the minus strand of JALGPY010000004.1, from coordinate 137,395,859 downwards.
GAGTTACTCATAAGGACTTGTGTACTTAAGGAACAGTGTACATGTAAGTTGTAATCATGGAGCCATGGGTTCAAGGTGCAATCAATGCACTTGGTTCCACCATGTAACAACAGTAACTTAGAAAAATATTTTTACTTTGTTTTTGAAGAGAAGTTTCTGACTCTGATGGTAGTGGATCAACTTGCTTAATGAGGGGTAATAACCTTAGAAATTTGCTTCTCTTCTGGAGCAGTGCTCCTTGGATCTGAAATCAAACGGAAAACTGGGCTCCAAGATGACGATTTTCTTCAACAATCAAGCTCAATTATTGCAGCTTACAGTAACAGATTGATTCTAAGTATATGTATTGGGGTTTTTTTGCACCACTGTTCACATATCTTTAACCTCTGGAGGAACTGTATTTCTTTCAGTCCCAAATTGTTTTAGGTTTATGCTTTCTCATATCAACCATCATGGTATTGTGGTTCTAAAAGGGCCCTCAGTATACGGCAATCCCAGGTATTGTGGTTCTAAAAGGGCCCTCAGTATACGGCAATCCCATCTGGAAATACTAGTGCAGTTGGAAATTTGCCAAAAGAGAGCGCAATTATCTGAAATGACGAGCACATTACAAAATTCCCAAATCATAGTTTTAACATTAGACAAGTTGATGTTAATTATGTTGGTATAGTTGTGTTTGTAAGTGTACAATATACATCATTGTAAAGGGGATACACATTAACCCTTTCGATTAATTATATATTCGAATTTTCTATGTCACCTGGCCTCTTGACATCGTCAAGATTCCATTTTTTTCAGGATCACAGTTTTCTCGTTTGGAATCCTTGCTACTCCTGCGGCAATAATGTGTACATTAGCATTTGAGGTAAGTCTTTAAGATGGCCAACGTGGTGCAATCAACAAACTTTCATATTTGAAATTTCAGAACTTTTAGCTAGTTGACTCCACTGATTGGCTGAATGTAGTTTTTAGTAGTCTTGACAGTTTCAAAATCTCAACCCCTCATCATATCCCCCTTTGGGTATTGATTATTTGTGATAAGGCGTGTAGCTAAATTTTAAATTTAATATTCAGAGGTCACACTATTAAAACAGCTTGAAAATCATGTTCAAACTAAGATCACTATATTTATTTGCATGTGGGATGTCTCAACATCTTGGCCCTAACTATAAATTTATTAGTGTTTGATCGTCAGTTCATGATGCCATCTATACTTCAGTCTTCTGAGTGTTTCAGTGAAGATGTGAGATTCATGATGATTTTCTTTCTGCTGAATGGCGACTGATTTTTAACCTCTTTTCATGCAGGACTTTGTGATGCCTGGTTTCTTTTCTTTTTTTCTCATGGCCGCACTTGGTATACTGGCCTTTTTTGCAGAGGTGCTATACTTTTACTTATATCTGGTTCCTTCTCATACTTCCAAATTCTATTTGCAATGCAGTAAACTTATATTCCTTCTTACTTCTGACTTCTCCAAATGTGCACATCTATATGCGCATTCATAAATAATTTTCTTCTTTGACCATATTGCAGATATTTTTATCACGGGGGCTTCAGCTTGAAAAGACCAGTAAAGTTGCAAATATTCAGTACATTGAGGTATGAATCTGTCTGATTTATTAATTATGTCCACTTTGTCACCTCTACGTTCATTAACAGTTGCTCACTTAAGGGAAAAAGGAAATTTACCTCTTCTCTCACAATATCCAACTCTTTTTGAGTGAAAAGCTTTTTATTCCTTTTTATTTATTTGTTATTACGTTCAAGAACTTAAAAGTACTCCATATTCTTACGCTAACCTAAAACTAGCAAGGTTTGAACCCTGTACCTACCTGGTTCATGGGGCTCACGAGTGACGAGGCTCCACCACTTGAGCTGGCTACCATTTGCTATGAGTGTAAAGTTTGCGTTATTTCAGTTTAGGAGTTGGGAAGTGTAGAAACAGCATCTCACAACTGGATTCTGATAGAGGAAATTTGATAGGAGTCAGCCAAAATAGTGTATAAATGTATATTAATTAAATCTAGGCCACTGACATAGGTTACACGATCTTCAGATCAAATGTGGCAATTAAGCATTTGTGACACTTAAAAGTTTTGGCCAACAACCAATATGGTCCCTGAAACGTCAATTATGACCCTGACCTATATGTATGTTTTCAATGTGGAAATTTCACCCAATCCCGTGAGTCGTTGGACGTGTGTTGTTCAGCACAACCGTCCCAGTGTTGTATGCTAGGAAGCATGGACACTACAAAAAAGGGATCGTATCCGTGTTGGACACTTGGGATACTCGGACACTTGTACGATTCTCCAAAATACGTGTCAGACACTCTTGCTGGCGTGTCCGAGTATTTTAGAGAACTTTATTAGGCTGGACACTTGGGGGACACTTTAGGGACACTTAATGAGGGACGTCAATTCTCGCTTGGTGTTTATTAGACTTTCACAATGGTCGTTTTATGAGATATTTGAACTTTAACTGGGTTAAACTATAACTAAGCTAAAGTAGATACGATATATTTGATTAATTGATGGCTCAATATACCCGTGCTTCTTAGGTTACATGTAAGATAGTCATTTACTGGAATACCCTCAAATTCAAATAACCAAATAATGCACACGATCCAGTAAATTCTCAAACCCCTTGCATGTTCCAACTCCCAGCCAATACGAAACACAGTGATCAGCGGAACTCCCATGTTTATCTTGCATGCCTGTTGATGTTTCCTGTTCGTTAGAATAACATAAACAAATTAAGTAACTCAAAAATAAAATGAAAATGAATGTCATGCTTATTGTGTTTTCCTTGCCAAATCTATGCAAATTGAATCTCATCTCTATTTTACTTGTTCGGTGATTTTAGGTTGCCCTGTCACAGTTTTGGGGCATGGCCTCATTCCGAGTTGCTCCGTCGTTTGGTAGACTTGCCGGATGTACACTTATTTTTGTTTCAGCTTGTTGCACCTTGATTTTTGGTCCCGAGAAAGATGTTGAGTGAATTAACGGATTCATTTATGTTTCTTTCTCCAAATAGAAGGTATCCCGTTACATTCTTTGTTGTATCCAGGACTTTCTTCACAACTTCAACCTTATTCCTGTTGGAGGAAAGTGATTCTTTTGTACGTGAACCTGTAGAATCCATAGTCGGAAAAGATACTGTTGTTATAAAGATATAGCTAACGATTTTAGTACTCAAGAACAAAGAGGTTCGAGCTTGAGAACATATCATGTTCACGTAAGGTCGTGATATAGCAAAAGAACCTTCGGCATGCTCTTTTTGTTATGTTGGACTTCGAATTGATAAGGTTGTGGTGTCTGTTAGGACTGCAACTCGGGCGGGCTGGACGGGTTGGCACCCCTGTCCAAGCCCGAGCCCGAGTTTTTTCGTGGCTGCCCAAGCCCAACCCGACCCGAGTTAAGAGCATTGTCAACCCGTCCGAGCCCAAATTTGTATAAATCAATTCGAGTTCGGGTTGAATTCGGGCTAGTACCTTAAACTTAATATCTTCTTAAAAACACAATAGAATAATTAATTGTTGGCAAAAAAAAAATCAACTAGTTGAAGAACAAAACAATTATTAAAAACATCGCTAATACTTTAAAGAAAAGTAGTATATTCATGTTAGATATGCTACATAATTCTTTCAAAATATAATATTTATACGTAGTGGTCATTCAAATCGGGCAATTCGGGTTAGCCCGTCGTTCGATGTTTGTGCCCAAGCCCGACCCTAATTGCAATTCGGGCTGAGAATTCATGTCCAAGCCCGTCCAAATTACCAAAACTATGTGTCCGGACCCTATTTAAGTTCGGGCTGGGCTCGGGTTGGTCGGGTTGAACCCGTCCAAGTTGCACCCCTAGTGTCTGTAGGACACGGTGCACTTGAACTACTGTGTGGCTTGACTATAGTCATTGCACTTCCTACTAGTTCTAGTATACCAGCTCCGTTTCTCATCTTGCTTCTTACTTTGATTTTTCCGGATCACTTTGACTAGGTGTTTAGGTTAGCTAAACAATGCAAGGATTTGTTAATCTCAACAAATTTTAGCATCATTTTGCAAACCAAATCACCTGCATGAAAAGATTAACAAATTCTTTCATTTTTTCGCTAACCAGATCACCGGGTCACGTGAATACCGGGTCACGTGAATAATGAAGGAAGCACTTGATGTCTTCAAAACTACTGGCTTTGACTGCATTAATTGCACTTCTTACAAGTTACCACTAGAGATTATCCTACATCTTGCAGTTTTGCGCGTGACACTAGAGATTTTTTGCATTTTCAATGTTCAGTCAATTTATTTGATCCTACTATGCACTAGATTTTCGGCTGCTGCCAGGGTCATAACATACTAGCATATTGCAAAGAAAACCACAAGCTCAACCACTGAATAAATGAAGTTAATCATGGGTGTTTCTGTTAGTTAGACTGTTAAGAGACTGTGGTTGTGTGTGGCAAAAGATTAGTTGGTGAGCCGATAAAGCAAGAGTCTTTGAGCTTGTGGTTCTTTGAAGCTTAAAACTAAAGTTATTCCGAACTAGTAGTACGTAGCAGATGTATTAAAGCAAAACATATTTCTGGTATAGATTCTGTTTTCTGTGGGAAGATTGCTAAGTAGGCGCTCCCGAAATTTGCTAGAATGGGAGATAAATTGAAAATTTTGATAAAATAGGGTAAAATTTAAATTTGCAATGTTGATGGGAGGCTATAATACAATAATTGTGGGGACTAAATTAAAAATACTAAGAGCCCGTTTGGTAATGCTTTTGTTTTCTAGAACGCTGCTTTTCAAATCGAAAAGCAATTTTTTGTGTTTGGTAAAGTTTTGTTTTTCTGCGTTTTAGAAAGCAACTGCTTCCCCACAGCAGCTTTTGAAAAGCAGGGGAGGGATTGCTTTCTACGACCTGCTTTTTGATTAATTTATCGTTTGACAACATTATCCATTAATAAATATTAATAATATTTTATTATAATAGTACTATTTATTATATCATTTCTGAAATGGTCCTTTTAACATTAACAAGAAGTCTAAAGCACTATTTACCAAACACAAAATGTCAAAAGTGTTTTTCAACAGCAGATTTTGTACAGAGTTTACCAAACACTTTTTGTTTAGATTCTCACAGCAGCTTTCTCACAGTGCTTTCTACACAGCAGCTTTCTAAACCGCCACAGCATTACCAAACTGGCCCTAAATAAAGTAAGGGGTCAACTTTTAATATCCTAGTGGTATTTTCTCGAATTGTGAGGATGGATGGGGATGATTGGCCTTATTGTGGAATGAGAATGTGTATTTCAAGCTTTCATCATTCTCAAAATTCCATATCCAAGGTAGTGTGCCGCAAGAACGGATCTACACTAATAGTTGTGGGGGCTATATCCCCATTCAACTTGTGCGGAATTGCAATTTTGTTTCATATTTTGTCTATGAAATACAATTCAGCCCCCACTAAAATCAAATAATAACCCTAATTACATTTATTTTTTCATTAAAATTTTATGTTTTAAAAATTTAGCCCCCCACTGGAGAAAAATCATGAATTTGTCCTTGGTGTGTGGCATTGTAACGATGACAAAGAATGAGTTTTAACGGGTATTCATGGGGACTCCAAAAAAAGTGAGAGGCATAACTCCTGATAATTATTACGTTGAATCCACCCTCATAGTCGCCCTTGGACTGTTGTAGAGGACTTCAATGCGATAACTTTTTGTTAGTTTTAGTCAGCTAAGTGATTTTAGAGACACCCTTCAAGCTTGGGACAGGCGCTCTCGAAAATTAGATACACGTAAACCAACAATCAAGTGGACGATGAGACAATAAGGGAGAGGTTGGATAGGTGTAGCAAATGAGGAATGGGCCACATGCTTCGGACGAGCAAGAATCAACCACCTAATGACCGAGGTTTAGGACCATTTCCCAATAGAAATTATTAGGGAGAAAGAGGTTCAGCCAGACAACATGGAGGTAGAAGATTCATGTTCGAGGCAATGTGGCTACATCACCCAGATTGCTCAAGTTTAGTGCAACTGGGCTGATATGAAAGTGCCGCAGTTTGTCTCAGAAAGTTAATGGAGTGGTGAAAAAGCTACGAATGTGGGATAAGACCCACTTGGGAGCATTCAAAGAAAATTAGGAAAGCTACGTGAAAGTCAGTATCGACTGATGCAACTTTCACCTAACGGGAGAATCTGTTGAAGATGAAAGACATCAAGGGGAAAATTAGCAAATTTTTGCAACATGAAGATGTGATGTGGAAGCATAGATCACGAGTTGACTGGCTGAAGCAGATAGATAGAAATACCGGTTTCTTTCACAGGGAAACTTCAATCATACATGCCAGAAATCAAATCAAAGGGATTGATGATGATGATGATGGGTATGTAGATCAACGCCAGGTGAGATTGGTCATGTCTTTGAAAGATATTTTCTGTGTATCTTCAAGACATCTGATCCGACAAGATCTCAGATGGAGAGTATGTTGGCGGGAGTTGAAGATCTCCTACCAAATGCAAATTATTGATTGATAGCCCTTTCACAAGGGATGAGGTCCATGAAGTCCCGCGGGGTATGTCACCTTCAAAGGCTCCGCCGCTCCGGGCCATGATGGGTTCCCAACCCTCTTCAATAAAAGATATTAGGACTTGATGGGAGATGATATTAGAGAAGCATGCCTAAATATTCTAAACGGGGATGGACAATTACATGAGCTGAATCATACACTCATCCTATCAATGTATGTTGCGAATTTACAATATTATTACTAAAGTAATGACCAACCGGTTGAAGAAACCTCTTCTTACTACGATTTCTTAAAATTGGAGCACTTCTGTTCATGGCAGACAAATTGCTGATAACATATTATCTTCTTTTTAATTGATACATTCTATGGAAACAAGAAAAAGGGCTAAGTTGATTTTTTTTGGCTTTAAAGTTTGATATGAGTAAAACATATGATCGAGTTGAATATGATTTTCTAAGAACTGTTATGGAACACATTGGTTTTGGGTAGGGATGAATCCAACTAAGTGTATTCCAACAGTCAGTCATAGTACTACCTACGTTTCTTTTAAGCCACCATTGACTTTTTTTACTCTTATCTAGGTCACTTTGACCGCGGGGGGGGGGGGGGGGGGGGGGGTTGGATAAAACGATGCAATTTTTTGATATTTTTTCACCGCGTTATAGAGAATCTTTTACTCAATAACATCGTGAAAAGATTATTAAGAAGTTGCATCGGTTTGCTATCCAATTCACCGGGTCAAAGCGGTGGCTTAGAGAAGAAGGGGAGGTAGTATTATACTTAATGACAGTGTAGTGGAAAAAATCATACCCGAGTGAGGATTAAGACATGGTTGTCCTCTATCCCCTTATCTTTTCCTCATGGATTGGACATTGTCGAGGCCGGAAAAAATGCCATGGACGTGACCTAGTGTCTCAAACATCTTTTTAGCTAATGACAACTTTCTTTTTACAAACGTAGACAATGAATATATTACATTTCTACTACAACTATTACAATCTTATGAATTTGCCTCGGACAAATGATAAATCTTCAGAAGTTCTCTGTTATGTTCTCGGACAATGTTGAAGAACATACTCTTCAGTCTGCAGTGTGGTGTTTCTGTGGCACAAATACATGATAAGTACTGCGAATTACCAATTTCAATTTGTGAACGGAAAAAAGATCACCTTTAAGATCCACTCTCTATCTTCATGGAGTATCTGCTCTCTCTCCCTCCCTCTCTTTGTTTTTTTCTGCATTTTGTCTTCCTCTTTTTCTCTCCATATCACCTGTATTTGTGGAGTAAATGTGGTTGGTGGGGTTAAATGAGTGTGGGTGAGTAAATGACATTTTAGGAAAAAATAATAAAAGACTTACCAAAAATAATAAGGATGAAGAATCAGAAGACAATTCAATAAAGAAATGATGAAGAATGATTTTGGAATTTCCTAAATTAAATAATTAAATTGAAATCTCTCTAAAAATTATAATAACTTTGTCGAGAGTTTGACCTAGTTCCGACTTTGTCGGAGTAGTGAGCGGCGGCAGTTCTGGAAGAGATTCCACGGCGGACTGTTATCGACGAGGAGATGGCCTCATCAACTAATCCGGCGGTGAGATCTCAGCAGGAGGAAGCAACGAAAGCTATGCAGCGGAGTTTCGGACAACTAACCCTAGAAGAGGAGGAAGATGTTTACGAAGTTGATAGAGATCGATGTATTGAAGCAGAGAAAAACTTTGCGCACTGTCTAGCAGGGTCCTTTCTTCTCCCTCAGAAGATGAATGTTTGGGCGATGAAACAGACTTTCAAGAGGATCTGGATGAACGGTGATGAAGTCGTGATCAACGAAGCCCGAACAAACTTCTTCATTATAAGCTTCCCTACGAAGTCATCGAAGGACAGAGTATTGGGAGGTGGACCATGGATGTTTGACGGTAACATACTCATGCTTCAGCCATGGACTTTCAACTCTAGTATGGCGAATGTCAAGTTCGATCATATAGATTTGTGGGTCCAGGTTCTGAATCTTCCTACCTATCTTCTCAATGAAGATGATGCCAAGGATTTCCTGAGATCGGTAGGAACTGTTATTGGCTCTGACAACAGGGTCATGTCCGGTGAAGGAGGAGATTACATGAGGGTCAGGTTGAGATTGGACATCAGGAAGCCCCTGCGCAGAGGGAAATACATAAAGATCATTGAAAAAAAGGAGTGGCTTGATTTTAAGTATGAACGACTCAGTCATATATGTGGTTGGTGTGGCAGGATCAATCACTTTACGGATAGCTGTGAACACAAATCAGCGGAGGAGCGACAAGCAGAAGACCCAGGGTATGGGGAATGGCTAACTTTCAAGCCACCTCCAAGGAAAAAGCTGTTTAAGAATGCGGAGTTCGTAGGGGAGGGATTGTTTGATGAGGTCGATAGTGTGGACGGAATCGGGACAAGAAGCGGATCTAGCAAATCCAATCAAAGCCATTCGGATTTCGACATGGAAGTAGAGGAAGTGTCGGAAAAGGAGCAGGCGAAAAATAAAGGGGTTCTCATTCATGATAACCCCCTTGGCTCGGAGAACCCATTAACGTCAGGGCTGGGAAGTTTGGGTAAAGGGAAGGGAGTGCTGTCGATGGAAGGAAGGCTGGAGAAGAAGCAGGACGAAAGAAAGGCTGTAAACACAGCCAAAACAACGCCACGCAAGCCCTCGGAGAAGAGGAAACAGCGGGACAATGGACCTAGCCCTAGTGACAGAAGAAAGGCTCCTAACACCGATCAGACTAGTCAGAAGGGAGGAAGACGGCAGAACAACAACCCGGTTTCTCGTCTTGAGATTCCAACCTTGGAGAAGGGCGCCATAGTAGACCCTAATGCGCAATTGGCAGTGGCTGGTCCGCAGCACTGCCAGGCACAATGAATCTCCCTAGTTGGAGCGTTCGGGGGCTTGGGAACCCCCGAAACGTTCTATCTCTTCATGACTTAGTGAAGAGACAGAAGCCCAATATGGTCTTCTTGATGGAGACCAGACTTTTTGCGCACGAGATGGATAGAGTGAAGATCAGGCGTGGGTATGCAAACGGTATCTATGTAGACTACGATGACAGGAGAGGCGGGCTAGCTCTCTTGTGGGATAGAACAGTGGATTTCACTTTAATTCGCTGTTCAAAATTCTTTGTTAAAGGCGTTGTTGTTTCCGGCGAACCGGGTGAAAGTTGGGTGTTTACGGGTTTTTACGGGGACCCAGTCACTCGAGAATGTAGACACTCGTGGAAGTTACTGACGCGGCTAAAGCCGATTGGCCAACCATGGTTGGTGATTGGCGATTTCAACGCGATAAGCTCAAGTGCCGAAAAGGAGGGTGGGAGAGCAGTCACCCTTAGACACATTGAGGATTTTCGCGGAGTTGTGCAGCAGCTCCAGTTACGAGACTTGGGGTTTACAGGTAATCAGTTCACTTGGTCGAATAATCAACCAGGAGGGAGATCGATTCGAGAGAGAATTGATAGATGTTTGGTCAGTGACAGTTGGATAGCACAATATTGTAGAGCTAGGGTAAATCACTTAGTCTCTGAAACGTCGGACCATAGTCCGATTGAGGTACTAATGGGGGACAGAATGGTATGGAAGAAGAAGAAAGCGGGGAGGTTCCACTTTGAGGCCATGTGGTTTGACAACCAAGACTGCCGTAGATTTATCGGAGAAAAATGGGAAGCGGATAACACTCATCTAGCGGATAAACTCAGTCACCTATCTGGAGAACTTAGACAGTGGGACAAGGAGACTTTCGGAAGTGTTCGCCTCCAACTAAAAGACTTGCGGCAGCAGTTAGAAGGGTTGGGAATGCAAACCCAGTCGGAGAGCAACTTGTCGAGGAGTCAGGAGTTAAAAGATAAAATTGCAAAACTGCTTCGACAGGAAGAAATTATGTGGCGGCAACGATCAAGAGAAGTCTGGCTAAAGTCTGGCGATCAAAACACCAAATATTTCCACCGAAAAGCTTCAATTCGGAGGAACAGGAACATAATCAGTGGACTAGAAGACGACAATGGGGTGTGGCGTGAGGACCCCACAGAGGTGAAAGGTATCATTCAAAATTACTTTATTGAAATTTTTGACTCTTCTAACCCATTGAGGGCTACCATGGAACCACTCATGGAGCCAATTGAAGAATTAGTCAGTCTTGAGCAGCGAAGTTTGATGAACCAGCCCTTCTCCGCCAAAGATGTCGAAGATGCCTTAAAGGATCTACCGGCTCAAAAAGCTCCAGGGCCGGACGGGTTTCCGGCCCTGTTTTACCAAAAAATGTGGCCCCAAGTGGGGAAGGAAGTAACGAAGGCGTGTTTGCAGGTACTGAATGAAGGAGGAAGTGTTGAAGCTTTTAATCACACCTTAATTGCACTTATACCAAAGGTTAATCAAGTGAGAAAGGTAGCAGATTTACGCCGAATCTCACTATGCTCTACCATCTACAAGATCATTACGAAGGCTTTGGCAAATAGACTGAAATTAATTCTTAGTGATTTAATCTCCGAAAACCAAAGTGCGTTCGTACCAGGCCGGCTTATCTCAGATAATATCTTAGCTGCATCAGAATTGATACACTCAATGAAGTTGAAGAAGGGTAAAGAAGGCACGGCAGTAATAAAAATCGATATGAGTAAAGCCTACGATCGCGTAGAATGGGATTTTTTACGTGCTGTTATGGAACGTATGGGTTTTGGCTTGCGATGGATCTCTATAGTCATGAACTGTGTATCTACTGCAACCTATAGTGTGATCATTAATGGCGAAGTAGAAGGAAGAATAATACCTCGGAGGGGGCTGCGGCAGGGTTGTCCCTTGTCACCATACCTATTTTTGCTAGTAAGCGAAGTGCTATCCAGAAATTTGTCAAAATTGGTTGATGCAGGTCTGCTGTCGGGTGCAAGAGCCTCTCGGAATGGCCCAGCTGTGTCGCATTTATTCTTCGCAGATGATAGCCTAATTTTTATCAAAGCTAATACTACGGAGCTAACTACATTATTACATCTTTTACAGGTGTACGAAGAGGCTTCGGGGCAAAAAATTAATCCCCAAAAATCGTCGATAGTCCTATCGCCTAATGTAGATGAAGAACACAGCTTGCAGCTAAGTGCTTTGAGCGGAATCCCGGTGGTTGAAAGCCATTCCAACTATCTTGGACTGCCTTCAACATTTGGAAAAAACAAGAAGGTTATTTTTCAGAAAATTATAGAGACTATTATCACCAAACTCAAGGGCTGGAAGGAAAAGACATTATCGGCAGCAGGTAAGGAGATTTTGATCAAAACTGTTGCTCATGCTATGCCCAATTATGCCATGAGCTGCTTTCAATTACCAGTGGGGGTGTGCAAAGACATTGAGAAAGCCATTCGACAGTTTTGGTGGGGGGACTCTAGTGACAAGAAAATAATCCATTGGCTTAGCTGGGACAGATTGAAACAGGAAAGGGAGCATGGTGGTCTTGGATTCAAGGACATTCAAAGCTTTAATTTAGCCCTCTTGGCGAAACAGTCATGGAGAATCATGAAAAAGCCAAACAATTTACTAAGCAGAGTTTTAAAGGACAAGTACTTCAAAGACGGCGACTTTCTGCACTTCAAACCGAAGTCTCAACCCTCCTTTGCTTTTAGAAGTATTTTAGCAGGGAGAGAACTATTGAAGAAAGGGCTGGAATGGCAAGTTGGGGATGGTAGAGACATTAATCTATACAAAGATAATTGGGTAGCTAGAGACAAAATCTCAAAAGTTATCACCCCAAGTGCAGACCACGCCAATATGAAAGTAGCACAGTGCATAGAAAGCGGGAACTGGCATGAACAAAGGCTGATAACATACCTGTGGGAGATTGATGTTCATGATGTGGTTCAAACTCAGATCGAGTCAAACGTGGCAGACAGCTATAAATGGGGGCACGACCCAAGAGGTAGCTACACCACATCTTCGGGTTACAAGCTGCATAGAAGAGAAGAAAGGGGTGAGGCCGAAGCATCATCAGGGGCAAATAAGGGGTTTTATCAAATCTGTGGAAGCTAAAGATACCGAAGAAGATACGAATTCAAATCTGGAGAATGTGGAATGACTCCTTACCCTTTGCTACAAAACTCAGAAACAAGGGGGTCAAAGTACCTGTCGACTGCTGCGGGTGCGAGATGGGAATTGAGACCATGAACCACTTTTTCTGTCAATGTCCTTTTGCCAAGGAAGTATGGTCAACGTGATTGGGAGAGGAGTATGAGAAAACGCGTAGAAGTACTGTCCGTGAATGGATTGAAGACATCTTCACCTACAGTTCAAAAGAAACCAGATCTAGGTGGTCAATTACAGCTTGGTGTTTGTGGATTAAGAGAAATGAGTATAAATTCAGAGGGGCAAAGTACTCAACAGACGAAGTCATAAAGAAAGTGAATTTCCACTTATCTGAATTGCAGATGCTCAAGGAGGTTGAAGACAGAGCTGACGGAATGAGTGAATCCCCCCAACAGTGGCAAAAACCACCGGAAGGATGGCAGAAGGTGAACACAGACATCGCCTGTAAGGCGGATGAGCAAATCGCCGGTAGCGGATGCGTTCTTAGAGATTCAGAAGGGGCTTTCATCGCCGGTCGCTTTGAGAGATTAAGGTTCAACAACTCACCGTTACTTTTGGAGATTGAAGGCATGGTGAGAGGACTGGATATGGCGAGGACGGCGAAGTGTAAGAAGCTTATTCTTGAATCCGACTGCTTAGCCGGAGTTCAACTGCTAAATCAATGGAGGAGCAACCGAAGAGACGATGTTGATAACAATGAACTGGTATCAGTACTAAATGAAGGCGTGGATCTCTGTAGAACGTTTGAGGAACTCGAGATTTGCCACGTGTCAAGGGTGTTTAATGAGGCTGCCGACTTGTTTGCAAATAGGTCCTTACAATTTTCACAAATTAGTCTTTATACCCGTGAGCCAATTTGGGCCACAGTAGCATTAGCAAATGATGTAAGGACCATCCTTGACTATGAATGAAAAGTCACAATTTTTCCCTCAAAAAAAAAAAAAAAAGAAATGATGAAGAATCAGAAGAGAAGCATGACATTACTACATTTTGAAAATGTATGCCGTAAACTACTCAAATCATGTACACAATTCTTCTCAAAAAAACATATTTTGAGAATAACAATATTCTTGTTTGAAAAGTCAAAACATAAAATTACCCTCACTTGGATTAACAATATTCTTCTAAAAAAAAGGAATAACAATAACTCAAGAAGCAAAAGCAAAAATACGAAAGAAAAAGATACTACGCCCTACTATAGCTTGGATAGTAATAGCAACAATTAATTCAAGTAGCAGTACTGAAGGCAACTTACTACCACTGTCATCAATTTGAAAATCTTAAATGCCCCACCTACCCTTTCTCACTATCCTTCGCTAAAACTTCCATGCTTGTTTGTTAGAAACATCGATTTTTAATCAATGGATAACAGTGTAGAGTTTGTCAAGGAAGTAAGCAATTGCGACTTGATTTGGAATCTGTTAAGCAATGTTTGAAATTTTGAGAAGTCAGTTGAATGTAATCTGAGTGAATATAGTGGTATTAAAAAAACAAACATATTTGGTACTTTCCAAAATCAAGATTTTTAGTAAATCAAAACTGCAGAGCTATAAAATTGAAACAATGTATAACATAGACTACTGTTTCCTGTATCTAAAGTATAGAGTTACAAATAGGTGCGAGCTCAGTTGTAGAACGTTTGAAATCGCTACATGAAGTTCCGAGTTCAAATCCGAATATATCTGCAATGCACGGACGGTTTGCTAGTATTTAATAAAATTGAGTTGAATTTTGAAACATCTAAACAAAATACATATGGAACAATTGCAGTGCAACAGTTCAACAAGCCGTGTAAAAGGAATATATGGTCAAATTCACCCAATTTTCCTTTTTTCTAGTATTTGATTTATTCGAAAGGAAACATACGATATGGGTTAACGTTGTACCACATTACAATAACATACCCACAGTAGACCACTGGCTGCCACCTAGGAGTAACAGTGAAACTAAAATGGGGGCTAAATGGCAGTTCGGTAAATATCCGGAGAAAACGGGTGCAAATAAATAGCCTGAAAAGTAGCAGACCTACGGAGTGCAGCGAATTAAAATCTGTAAAAAATCGGAGGGGTTTGTTTGTTGGATGTTTCAGTTTCAGAAACTGCGCTAACATCGGAGGGGTCTTCTCCTAGTTTAGCTCCTCCTCCTAAAGCCGAAAAGCTACTTGGAATAGAAGTAGAAGAAGAAGAAGTTACTTTTACTTTTCTCCTTCACTGATTTGATTTTGATGAGTTGAAAACAAGGAGAGAGAGAGCAAAAGAAAAGAATCAAAATAAATGAGAAGGAGGAGTATCTAGTAAATGTGTCTACAGTTGTGTAGTAGTACCAGTAGTATTGTGTGTGCTCTCTCTCTAGCTTTCTTTTTTTCTGCCACTTTCTATCTGGTTGTGGGCTTTGTGCTTTACTTTGTTCTCTCACTCTTCTCCCAACCCCTCCTCTTTTCCTTCTCTCCCTCTTCTCTCTCTCTCTCTCTCTCTCTCTCTCTCTGTGTGTGTGTGTGTGTGGGAAAACAGCAAGATTTCAAGAAGAAGCAAAACTTCAACAATGGCAGACATAACACACCTGCCCATGGAACAGCTCCAAGACCTTGAGTACTGCATAGACTCCAATCCTCCATGGCGTATGTCTCCTCTCTCTCTCTCATTTACTAAGTAGAATTCAAAATCAGAGTCTTTTTAGGAGCAGTTGTTTTCTACTATCTTTCTATTACATATGTGAAGACATTGTGAATGGCAAGTGGTTTTGTAGTTGCAGAACGCAACATCTTCTTCCTCTGTTTCACATTTTCCCCAGTTAGGCTTGGGAACAACCAAAATGGGAACAACCAAAGATGCCCCCATTTTGGTTGTTTGTTTTTCCTTTAATACCTTTACATCCCATTTTAATGATATCTAATTGGTGATTTTGATTCTTCTTATCTTGGTTAGTTCATACACTACTACTGAGGTCTTGTTTGGGTAAAATATAAGGTAGGTACAGGGGCAAATTATACCTGTGCCCGAGAGCACGATCCCAAAGAAGATTTATCTTTAAAATGTTTTAGATTTTTTAATTTTTTATTTTTTTATGAAGTGTTTGGTCTCTAGGATATACTGAGGATAAGCTATTACACATGTCACATTTTGGGATAGCTAATTCCCAATAGCAGTTTATTATGTAGAAGATATCGCGTTTGGATGCCGTATATAGCAACAACATCTACAATTAATCCCGTATTTGTTTGGCAGTATAACGATAGCGTGGGCGATGAGAAAAGATTAAAATACTTCGTAACAAATTTAAAAATGACTTGAATACCCTCATTTGTTAAGGCATTTCTTATCCCACCTTATATCCCGTCCTATGCAAATAGTGAACAAAATGAAATTTTATATCTTGCCTTATCAGTACAATCATATGTTCTATTCCGTATTTAAGAGAATAATTTATACCTCTCTTTCTTATACTTAACCCAAACGAGGCCTGCATTACTAGGGAAGAGAGCAAGTGGGTGTGAAATGATAATGCTGTGACTGATGAATTTCTTGTTTCTCTCTTTTGACAACAAGTTCATGCTAAAATAGAAACACATGTGATGTCAACATTTTCAATGGGGTTTTGTCTCCATTAGACTTGTTTGCTCAACTTTTTTCATATATTGGGAAAGTTATGGACATGTCACATAAAGATTACTTGGTTTGGGTCAGGCTTTCTTTCCTCTTTTTGGGATTTTCTCTGCACTGAAACAGAACAAAGAGTGATGGAGAAAATTCAATCTTGAATAGCTCCCACAACTAATGTTCACAGTACAGGATTAATAATGGTTGAAGTTAGGGCATGTTTACCCATTAGCCACTTGGGCAGGGGCTACTGCCTACTGGGGCACGGCAGCATTCAAGTACTCTCTCCGTCACAAAGTATCTGTCGTGTTTGACTTTTTAGTTTTCTTTTGACTAGGTGGTTTGAGCAGCAAAACGATGCAAGAACTTGTCAAACTTTTCATAATGCTGTAGACGTCAGATGGCTACACCATTATGAAAAGGTAAACCGGTTGATTACTCAAACCTCCTTGTCTAAGGGACCTCAAAAGTCAAAGAGGACTCATAATCTGGAATGGAGGGAGTACTTTTTGTGTGTAAACGCCCATCTGGGCAGGGGCAGGGAACAACACTATTCATAATGGGCATTTTTCAAGTTATTGCACAACTTAAAAAGTGCGTGTTATGATCTGGGCAGAGTTTAGAGAACAATGATAACTATGAAAACAAGAACACAAGAACACACACGATATAACGTGGTTCACTAGCACGATGCTAGCTACCTCCACGACCCGAAAACCCTTAATTATTAGAGAGAAACGATACGAATACAACCCACGACCTTAGCCTATGCCTATACACGTTTATATAGACGTACTAGGCTTGCTTGGTCCCAAAGAAACGTCCAAAAAGGACCAAAAACGCATAAGGAAACAATTCTAAATTGCTCAGCCCCAACTAGGTCGCACGACCTGCTATAGTAGGTCGCACGACCTGCTACAGTAAAAACAGCAACTTCTTTGTCTTCCTTCTCTTCGTCTTGATCCCCCGTTTGCCCTTGTTTCCTTACCCCTCTTCGTCGCCTAACTCCTCGCCAAGCTTCTCGAGCCTATTCAAGGCATATTCCCAACAGTGCGTTAGAAGCTCACCTGACAGTGGGCTGAGAGAGGGGGCTAGGGCACTATGGAGAGTAGTACTGGAGTGCCTGCCTTGGGCCTAGGCATCTCGGATGTGGTGTTAACATGAATAGTGATTTTTTGATGTTTTTGGAGGTGGAATGAGGCGGTCCTAGGCAAGGGGACACAAGTGAACATACCCTTGCGAGGTGCACACATTGTGTCAATCTTTGCTGTTTTCTTTCACAAACGTTATAGTCATGAATTATCCATGGTTATTTGCATTGCCTGATCCTCCGAGCTTGTCGACTAGTTGAAGCAAGAAATGCAATATATGATTGCAAGTTTTTGTATTCATGTGAGGTTTAAGCATGTGTTTTGCACATTTATCTTGCAGCTGAAACGATCCTATTGGCCTTTCAGAACTATATATTGATGCTCGGCTCAAGTGTCGTGGTCCCTACGCTTCTCGTCCCGTTGATGGGTGGAAGTGATGTAAGTTCTTTCTTCTTTTTTGCTCATTTTCTTGGTATGAAAACATCTTGACACCATGTAGCTTCAAATAAATATCACCATTTTACATCTAACATACTTTTCAAATAAATTTCACCATTTTACTGTCCATTTACCAGGGTGACAAGGCACGGGTAATACAGACACTGCTATTTGTAGCCGGGCTAAACACGCTGCTGCAAGCACTTTTTGGAACCAGGTTGCCCGCCGTTGTTGGAGCTTCTCACGCCTACATCATTCCTATACTTGACATCATACACGACTCACACCTACAACGGATAAATGAACCTCATGTCGTAAGTGCTTCTTCTAATGTCTTTTGTTCCTTGAGACTACTCAAAGCTGCTAAACTTATCTTGTTATCGTAATCCTGGACTTAAAAAGAGAAAATTAAAGGACCTTGAGGTCAAAAAACTTACAATGGTCTCTGATTGTATACGAGTATATAGTTCTCATAGCAATTTTGTATTAAACTAGATCTCCCCATGTAATTGGATTGCAGAGATTCGTACACACAATGCGAGCTATCCAGGGAGCATTAATTGTGGCATCAAGCATTCAGATCATCCTCGGTTACAGCCAAGTTTGGGGCCTGTTTTCGCGGTATGATTGTGGATAAGATAGTACCCATTATACCCATAATTTTAATGCTAAAGCAGCTACTGTTTTCATCTACTCATAAGAATATGCTGATTTTGTTTGTTCGACTTGGTTTTGTTTACAGGTTCTTTAGTCCTCTTGGTATGGCACCTGTGGTTGGATTGGTTGGTTTTGGTTTGTTTCAACGTGGATTCCCCGCGGTAAGTTCTGTTTTTCTTATGGAAATTGAAGGGTGCATTCTCAATAAATAGCATTTATCGAGCTAGTATGTATAAAGATAAAAAAGGGATCTCAAAGACCATAAAATTGTACCCTTACTTTTGTAGTTGACGATATTTCCCACGGCGGATCATGATATAGGGCAAAGTAGCTTTCTGTGCTGTGAGCTGTTCCTGAACCAGGGACATATCAAACTTCATGGTTCCTTGTCCGAACAATGTCCTATGCCAACAAAACTTACCAAACCTGGTATTCACAAAGTTTGAAGATCTTATCTTATCCCGTGCTGTTTCAGTTGCTTTTCGACTCATGCAGTGCATTATATGCGTTTACATAAACTTGAAAAGTAGCAATCCCTCCCTAAAAAAAAAACTAAAAACTAAAACTAAACTAGCAATCCTGGGCATACTGAACATGGCTTGAATGATACATTTAGTTTGGTATGAGTTCATCTACAAGTTTTAGCTATTGAGTGAACGAAGTAGACTAGTGAAATTGAAATAAACATCCCATTTTTTGGAGCATACTCCCTTTCCAGGCATTTATATATGCACCTGGTTTGTAATCAGAAAGAGAAGAGAAAAGGTGTTGACCAGTTTTTTGTAATGTCTGACTTCAGCTTGGCCATTGTGTGGAAATCGGGATACCAATGCTATTGTTGGTCATTGGACTGTCTCAAGTAAGTTCTAATTTGTTCAAAGTTTGCTATATAGGTGGTCTCTTAGTATATCCTTGTTTTCCGTGACTCCAATGATTGTTACGTATCGCAGTATTTGAAGCACGTGAGACTGAGGGATTTACCCATTTTCGAAAGGTTTCCTGTATTGATATCCATCGCAATCATCTGGATATACTCTATCATATTGACTGCCAGTGGGGCCTACCGCGGCAAACCCCTTCCAACTCAATACAGTTGCCGCACTGACAAAGCAAATCTCATATCCACTGCGCCCTGGTACGTGCCTAAATACTAACTAATTTTGTTTCTTGCAATGTCTTCATCAAATATATGTTGTGTTTGTTGGTTCTGATCATGGATTACATTCAGGTTCAAATTTCCATACCCTTTGCAATGGGGCCCACCTACTTTCTCGGCAGGGCATTCCTTTGCCATGATGTCAGCCGTATTCGTATCTATGGTTGAGGTATTCATTGGACTCTGTATCTTAATATCTTATACTAGTACTTTTGAATACAATTTCAGAGTGGCAAGACTTTTTCTTAACCTTGATGTTTTCATTCAGTCAACCTGTGCATACAAAGCAGCGTCTCGGCTTGCAATCGCCACTCCACCTCCTGCCTATGTACTGAGTCGAGGCATTGGTTGGCAGGTGAGTTGATTATGTACATTTTTATTTTCTAAGGTTTCATGAGCCTTAGCTACAATAGATCAAACATAAACGTGACTATTTCCTTACCTCGCTATGTGATTTATGAACAGCATTGGTACTTGGTTTCAACCATGCTGTTCTTGAAAAATGTGTTTTATGAACCCCTTTGATTTCTGATCTCCAGGAAATTTTTTGTGGGAGATCGTGTGAGGCTTCTATTTTACTACTATTTACTACATACCCGGGAGAAACAGTCCGAAATCATTAGACTGGTGTATGATTCAGATAAAAATAATGTAGGAAACAGTTTTGATCAAAAGCAGCTACCGAGGAACCATAGTCTCATATATGTCAACTTAGTCTACATATGGAGTAGTTTCTTTCAGCAGTTTATCACTAGTATGAAGAAAAGATGAGTATTACTAATTGTGCCTTTGCAGGGGATTGGAGTTTTACTTGACGGTCTATTTGGAACAAGCACTGGTTCCACTGTATCAGTGTAAGCAATCCACATAAATGTAGAACACTCTTTATCGGAGTTGGTGTATTCATGTAAGCTTGAAAGATGTGGTTGATGATGTTTCAGGGAAAATGTCGGTCTCCTTGGACTCACCCGGGTTGGAAGTCGAAGAGTCGTTCAAATTTCTGCTGCCTTCATGATATTCTTCTCTATATTAGGTTTGTAAAACCACATTTCTTAAGCCCAACTTGATTTTCTTTTATAGTCCATGCCTGTGTTTTTGTTTGCTGCATGTATAAATGGACTAAGGTGAACAAGTGTATAGGGAAATATGCAATTTCCCTGTGACGTCTAAACTTAAAACCTTCAAAACCCTAAGTATTTGAACCAACCACTAAAGTGTCATCCGTAGACCACTTGATTATGCAATGCGAAAAAATTACTTTTTTGACCTCGACGATTGGGGACTAGATACGTTGTTTTTTCAATACACAATAACACATTGATGGTAAAAGTGTAATTCCTAACTTTCCTGTCATTCCTTTATTTGCAAAATGTATGACGATTTGCAGTGTACTCTTTCCTAATTGTATTGTGGTCGGGGTTATTTGCGATAGGTTACAGTTAAGCGAAAAAGACATGAAATTGTGTTGGATTGATCACGGGTTGGATCATCCTACAAACTGATAGTAGCAGAATAAATTACAACACTATTTTCTGTCATTTCTAACAAGTTCATAACAGTATTCTGGTCTCTGTAGAAACTGGTGATAAGCTGCTTTTGTGTTGGAAAGAAACCAAGCATACTGAATCAGCTAACCAACGCGTAACATGTATGCAGGAAAATTTGGAGCTGTATTTGCTTCTATACCCTTCCCTATTTATGCGGCGTTGTACTGCATTCTATTTGGTCTTGTGGGTATGCCCTTACTCAAGATAGAAGCACTCCTCTTATTATCACTGCAGTTATTTCCTCTTGATATTTTCCTTTTTCGCTTCATAAGATATCTTGCGCGTACAGGTTCAGTTGGGCTCTCATTTCTACAGTTCACAAACATGAATTCCATGAGGAATCTTACCATAATAGGGCTTTCGCTCTTCCTCGGGATATCTGTGCCTCAATTCTTCGTTCAGTACCAAACAGTGCACAGAGGTCTTGTTCGCACCAATGCTGGATGGGTAAGTATCTTCTGAAGAAGTATTACTCGTGATATGATACACATCTTTCAAGTATTTTGTAAAGCTGTTTTCTGTTTCTTTTTGCAGTTCAATGCTTTCTTGAACACATTGTTCTCGTCTCCGCCCACAGTGGGATTGATAGTTGCAGTGTTTCTTGACAACACGATAGAGGTAGAGAAGTCCAAGGCAGATAGAGGCATGCCATGGTGGGTAAAATTCAGAACATTTAGAGGAGACAACAGAAACGAAGAATTCTACACGCTGCCGTTCAATCTGAACAGGTTCTTTCCGCCAACATAACGACAATCCTTTGCTCTTCATCAAAAAAAAAAATTACCTAACAAAAGGATGATCCTTCCTCAGCCATGACTACGATTTTTTTGGTTGCTGTTGACTTAGTGCATTCTTGGAGTTAAGTTTTCTCCATGTTTGTGAATATGGTTGATGTCCCTCTGGGATCATCTCTATTTTTTGTGGGGCCTTTGTGTAGCCAGGTCTCAGGTAGATTGGTAGAGCTTCTGATCCTTCTATTCTAGGGTTCTTAACTTTTGGCAAATAAGTAATAACAGCAGCTGATCTCTTTCAATCTCAATTTGTAAAGTTCACACATTTGGTTGGCTATCTTATTGATCTATCAATCTATGCTCTCTATTTTTGATTCATTTGCTGAAATTTGTGGCTTTTCTGCTTTGGAAACCTGACATCTATAGTTATCACATTTAGCACAAAACACTAAGCATGTAAGAACTTTGTTGTTAACTAATATGTGTGTCAGATCAAGTGTTATGCTAGTGACAAAGTTGCCGGGGCTTAGATCGTGTTAGAAGTGATGAATGAATTTCCTTTTTTTTTCAGAACCCTAGAGGCAAAAGCCTATCCGCCGATCGGTGGTAGTTGCAAGTAATTTTTGGGGTGAACAATTCATCATCTTTTCCTTTTGGAATGTGATTCTTAATTAGCTAATATTGATGGTTACAGAACCACTATATTATTACATTGTTTGAATGACTAATATAAGCTTTTGATCATTTGCTATGTGTTTATCTAATTTTTAGTACTTGTTTAGAGTTCCAAGATCATTAAACAATTTCTTCTGCAATATTTTGGCATGCTCCTTGTGCACAAGTGGTTCCGGCGGGGAGACCTCCGTGTACACCGTATGTAGAGGATCAGAGATCGCACAGGAAGAGCGGGGTTGTGTGTAGGGAGAGAGTAAGGCAGTAGCAATGTCTGAGAGAGAGACAGAGGTTTGGCAGAGCTTCCGCGTATGGCAAGTGTGTTCTCCTTTGTATGGAAAGGTTAACGTCCTATATATAGCAGAGAACGTGACCGTTGTAGTGTGGTTAATGCGCCCATTGATGGCGGCTTAATTAGCTTAACCATAACGGCACGTTCGTCCGAGTATATAGGGACCGTTACAGCACGTTGTGCGCGAATACCGGAACCGTTACGAGGTTGACCGGGTTTGACCGGATTGACCGGGTTTATGGAGCTCGTGCCATAAATCTCTCAAAACAGTTACTAAAGGTCGCGCGCGGGCTTGGCTCGCACGCGACAGGGCTTACTCTAGCCTCCAAACCACTAAGTCCCTACAAGTCCCGTGCAGTGGTATGCGAGGGCTCTGTCTCGCAGCCCCCACATGGATCAGCTCGGCTGGTGATCCAGTGTGTGTGAAGCACAATATGGTGTGCTGGATGGTTGCCACGTGGCCAAGATCTGTCAGCTCAGAAAGCACTATCTACATTAGCCCCCTTTCTGCGCGTGAAGACTCATAGCTGTATAGACTTCAATGCGCGGAAACCAACATACGCGTCGTCGCCACGCACCAATTCAAATATGGGTAAGTTCAGCCCCCGTGCGTGCCATTATGACCTAAAACCCCTAGAGTCGTGCCGTCTGGCTTTTAGGGTTTTAGGCGTGACGTCAGCTTGTCCTGTGATTGCGCGATTCGACGGTGACGGTTGCGATTCGACTACTGAAAGGACGCAACCTTTCATTGTTTTTGGATAAATACTTTGTATCCACTGTTGCAAAGCATCACTTCTTTCTCTTAAAGTGAATGGTACCCGGAGATCTTCGAGAGCAGATTCAGATATTCAATCATCAGTTCAAAACTGCAAATCGTCTTCTTCAACTGTGCATATCCAAGCAAGCTTTGCGGAAACAAGGTTGGCCTTGTTCAATTTCGATTTGAAATACCAGTGTATGCCTTGAACTGCGTTGAATCTGTAAACCCATATAATCCGTTGAAACTTATGAAGAAGCTTCAGGCTTTGGACCCAATTGCGGCTTGATCCCTCAATAATAAGGACCTTGGATAGGGTTTTGAAATCCCCTGATAATGCAACCCTCTAATTTCTGAAATTGATACCAGAAACTGTTCATCTTTCTTTCTGTAGATCTTGATTCTCGAAATTCAAACTGAAGTAGCATATTTCTCCCCCCTTTTTCTTGCTCTTCCGCAGGAATGGCCAAGACAAAAGGAACCAAACCCAACAAGGAGGACGAAGAGATCCCCGATCTTCCGCAGGCTTTGTGGTGAAAAGCCCCCTATTTAGGTGGCCAAGATTTCTACCATGCGAGGGTTAAGGCGAAGAGAATGCCTGCTCCTGTCCCAATTGAGGGATTGCTAACACTGACTCGCCCGGTTAACTCAGCCTTGCTCGAGTTAATTGGCTCCGAGGATGTGGTTCGATTGGGAATCGAAAATGGGTACTTCCCCTACACTGCGATTTCTACCCAGGCTTTTGTCCAGAAACTGGACTACATGGATGAGTGGATCGACCACGTGTTGACCAATCATGCCGCGACTCTTGATGAAGCCGGCGTATACTTCGCTGTTCGTGCTATGAAGGGTGCTGCCGTGAAGCTGGACCAGTCCATGCTTCTAGACCTTCTTTCCCGCTACTCGCCTGCGACTCACACATTCCACTTTGCTGAGTTCGAGGCTGCCCCTACACTCGAGGTCGTGCAGATGTTGTACGATCTTTCTCCCATGGGCGAGGTGGACCCTTTGAGTCCTTTGAGGACGGCTGCGGAGATTGCCTTGTACACGCAGATGGAGGAATGCCTGGCAGAGGTAAAGAAAATCTCCACCCGGTGGACTACTACGAAAGCCCTTCCAAACTGGCAATTGGTTGATACGTCTGCGAAGAACACCTGGAACAAATGGTTGCAATACTTCTTTCGAGACTATGCGAACAGCAGCATCACTAAGAAGCTTCTGAGTGAGAACCCAGAGGCCGAGAATTATGTGGAGGGTAAAGGCTATCACTTGACCCTCTGTACTTTCCTCTGTGCTTGGTTGTCGAGGTACTTGATCGACGGTCACCCACATGATGGGGTCTTCTACCATGTTTTGCCACTTGCTGTGAGGCTCGCCCTTGGCCAGAGAGTCGCACTCGGACCCTTGGTCTTGGGCACGTTGTATTACAGGCTTGATCAGCTGGTTTTGGCCATGAAAGAGTCGCGTGGCCGTCTCGATGTACTGACCTTCGTCAATATCTCTTTTTTGACAATGTAGGTCTTCGAGCGGTGGCCATCCTATGCCCCAACTGTTCTCAAACCCGACAAGTGGTGTCCCCCAGGCGAGACGGAGGAGCGCAACAGCGGCAGAGCTGCGAGGTGGTTCGGAGCGAACAACACCAAGTGCGTTTGGAGCTTGATATGCGACAAACGGAAAGAGTTTACTGCCAGGCCCTATGCCACACGTGTTGAGAACGTGCGATGGTTTCCAAAGCTGTACCCCTCTAAGGGTGTTGCCTTCTCAGAAGAGCTCCTCTTCGAAGAGGGATCACATTTCCATGAGCGCTATCGCGAGTTCTTTTGCTGGTGTCTACGAGGTTCTCTTCCTGACCTCGCAGAGCATATTCGTGAGCTCGCGCCAAGGTATGAGAGGATTACCGTGGATGTTGACCCCACTCGAGTTTCTCCCCAGTTCGGCTTTGATGCAGTGGCACCATCAATCTGGCCCCAGTCCATTATCAGAGGTTGCTATAAGCGCTTGCTAACAAAGGAGTGCAAGACAGTATTCATGAACAATCTTCCCTTTGAGCAGCCTTCAGGGACCCGCGAGGGTGGTTGTTCTCAGAACTGGCTCGCATACCGGGTCGCCCAGCAAACAAGGATTGAGACGCAGTCGGCCGCGCAGCCGAGTAGAGCTCCCTTGATCAAGAGAAACTCTTTCCCGTTTCGCCCCAATTGCAGTCTGAGCGAGTCTGAGTATGGTTGCTACTCGTTGCTGGATCATGAGAACCATTTGTGCCCTGACGTCATTTTGAAGGAAAAGATCGCCGCAGTTAAGAAGGGCGACACGCATGTCTTCAGATATAGCCAGGCATTTGCTAAGGTAAGCACTTTTTCCCGCGTGCGTTAAGCTTCTTGATTTCCTTACGCTGATGCCTTTATTCTGTACTGTTTGCTGTAGTGTCATGTGCGGAGATTCGCATCTGGTGATCGCTCCAAGTCATTGGTTAACACCATTGTTGCCACCAGAAGACAAAAGCAGCCGTTTCTGCTAGCATGGAGGATGGACCCTGAGGTCGAAACCAAGATGCGCGCAATCATGAATGCTTTTGCTGACTCGCTGATAGACAATGCTCCAGCCTCGTCTCCTCCTGGAGATGATCTGTCCCCTCCGGCGACTGCGGCGCCGAGAGTGAAGAGACCTAGGCAAAAGGGAATTACAATTTCTTCCCCTAGAAGTGCTCCAACTTCTCCTCCGGCGAGGTCCCTTTCTGTCAAGGATAAAGGCAAAGGTCGCATGCCCAGCAAAGTGCGGAAGGAGCTCGCAGTTGAGACTTTCGTTCCATTCAACCAGGAGGAAGAAGGAGAGAGGCAGGAGCCCAGAGAGAGCGATGAAGAAGAAGAAGAAAGAACAGTTGTGACGCATGAGGAAGAATCAGGAGGTACTTCCGTCGCGTTTCTCTTCTCATCATCGTAATTCTTTTGTAATTCTTTCTTATACCAATCATATCTTCGCAGATGATGATGATGATGAGATCATTGGTGGCCTTTTTGCCAAGAGACAAAAGAGAGATACCCATTCCGGCATTCCAGACGATCCTATAAGCGAGGACGTTCTTGCTGAGTCCCGGAAGACAGCCGCGGAAGCTGCTGAAAGAAGGAGGCAGCGGGAAGAGGAGGAGCTCGAGCGTGTGAGACAGCGGAGCCTCGAAGAGCAGCATGTTGACGACTTAGTGCGTCCAGTTGACGAGGAAGATGTACTCCCCGAAGTAGTGACTCCTCATGCGGAGGAGGAAGATGAGGTTCCAGAAGAGGATGCAGCAGCCCTGGAGCAAGCCCAAGCAGACTTCGAAGAGATCGCAGGCGGCGATAAAGGTGAGATCTTCAATCTCGCCGTAACTTATAGAGATGTTATTGTGGGTGCGTTAAAGCATGGTGTGTCAAAGGCTGACATTCGCCGTTGGCTAGTAGACAAGTGCGGAGAACCTTCAGGTAATCATTTGAGCGATACGCATGTACTAGGCCTTAGCAACTTGAGACAGAATCATGACTGGTTTATTCGCATCCCAGGTCATGCTCATTTTAAGGACCTGCTTAATGAGGACACACTAATAGGGCATGGTTCCACGTCTTTAGTGTATGACGAAGAGACTTCAATCCCACCTTCGCGTGGAGGTGCTTGCTCTTAGCTTAAGTAAAGATTGCAAAATATCATTCAATGCGAGTTACCTCATACCATCGCATTTTGTATCGCAGTCAATGCTGAGGAACATGCGCCGGAGCAAAGAAGTCAGCCTTCTGCGTCTTATGTCCCGATTCCGAGCCCCCATACTGAGAAGCCCGTCGCAGCTACTGATCACGCAGGTGAGCCTCTCGAGGACATCATCGAACTTTCCGACGATGCTGAAGCTGGTGCTGTGCTAATGGATGAAGATGCCCATGCTGGTGCTGAGGAAGTAAGGACAAGTACTGCCGATGCTTCCGCATCTGAGAATGTCCCTCGCCAAGCGACCTCGGCTGTCACTTCGCCTCTGGCGATGACTGAGTCGGCGGCACCTATTCCTGCGTGGAGCTTTTGGGGCTCGCAGGTTGGGAATGCAGTCGCAGCTGGTGCGGCCTACACTCTTCCTTCTAACTATGAGGAGTTAGAGCTCGCGGCTGACAGGAGAGCTATGGAGCAAGGGCAGTCTTCAACGACTCCAGTAATGCGCATTCCTTCTCTTCGTGAGATTCTCGAAGGAACTGGTAAGTAGTGATTCACTGTTTGCATCTCGCATGGTTCATTTGCGAGTTCGATATCATAACTTAGCTTTAACATTGCTTCAGGTTTGAAGCAAACTGATGTGGACTGGCTAGTTAGGATGCGCCTCACCTACCCCCGATCGTTTGCAAGATCTCTGGAGATAGGGCCCTTTGACAGGAGGCTGTTTCTTACCGAAGCCATTTGGATTTTGGAGCAGCTGTCTGCGGCCACGCCTGAGACCATCTCTGTCCAGAGTGCCGAATTGCTTTGTGGCATGTGCCAAAATCTCCTGACCAAAGTTCAAGGCAGGCTGGGTTTCAGATTTCTTATGAAAAGAGTCACTCTGATTCGCGCAGCCGTAACTTTGAAGCTCGGCCACCAGAACCTCGCAGCTGAAAAGCAGAAGGTGGAGCAGCAGAAGCAAAAGGCTGAAGAAGCAACGAAGCTCTATCATGAGATGAATGCCAAGTGCGAGCAATTGAAGCAAGAAGTGGAGCAGGTAGAGAAGCTGAGCCATCAGTTCGCACCCCATGACTCCTTGATCAAGAATTTGCTTTTGACTTTTTGAATTTGGAAAATAGCAAGGAAATGTCTGGAACATTAATGTAATGTTTGAAACATTAATGTAATGTTACTAGGGTTTCTCCCCCTTTTTTTTAACAACAAGAATCAACTTGCCCGTTTTGCCCTTTTCGGGATTTGATAGGATATCTCTGTGCATATCCAATTATGACATCAGCAATTGATACTCTGCTTGATTTTTGCGCTAATTTCTCGGCAGATAAGCACGCTTTCGTTGGGAAGTCCATCCGAATCATGACTATCCGTCATTTATTAGGATACGCAACTGAATCGTCGTAGCCTTTAGTAGGGTAATTGATCGTTATCGCTTTTCAAGGCGTAAGTGATTGGCCTTACCCTCTTTTCAAATTATGCTGACTCATCTTTGGCAACTGAAGAGTCTCCCCAAGGTCTATATAAACCTTGTATTTTTCATTTGGGTTCTTCATCCCAAAAATGTGCTCTGCCGTGAGTCCTTACGACTGCTGGCTTCAACGCTTGTTTTTCGTTGATTCATGGCAACTTCAAGTTGTGAATCCTGAGTTTGCGCTTTGTGTTGTAGAAATAGTTTCCAAGATCCACTTTATGAGGCTTATTGCTCTTTATAACCATCGTAAAGAAGATGGAGATGATATCTCATGTTTGTTCGAAGAATTTTCTTCGTGTATTATGTGTGCAGGTCATGTTTCCGGCCGCCTCCCGGTGAGGTGCAGCGCCGAAGTGACCGTGCTACCGTCTCGTAATGAATTGTAAGTCTTTTCGACTCATAATGATAAATAGCCTTTTGTATTATCTGCTGCCTTGTTACAACAAAATACAATTTCGCATGCGTTTCGGCATATTTCGCCTTGCATAATGCTATATAATGGTTTCGCATTTGCTATCTTCCATATGAATTCGCAGATGTTTCACTAGATCGTTCGAGATCATATTTTCGCAGCTGTGCCATCTTGGCAGATGGGCTTGTGATTAGCCTTTGATGCGCGTGCTATCATATCAGATAGACCTTTGTAGATCACTTAAGATCATTTTCACAATATTGCTATCGTATTCGTAGAATGCCTCCATCACCGCAGATAGGTTTGGAAGATCAATTAAGCTTACTTTGCGCGTAAGTTGCTATCGTAGCAGATAGGCTTTACTAGATCAATTAAGATCGTTTTCCGCATGAGTTGCTATCGTAGCAGATAGGCTTTAGAAGATCAATTAAGATCGTTTTTCGCATGAGTTGCTATCGTAACAGATAGGCATTAGTAGATCAATTAAGATCGTTCTTCGCGCGAGTTGCTATCGTGGTAGATAGGCTTTACTAGATCAATTAAGATCGTTTTTCGCATGAGTTGCTATCGTAGCAGATAGGCTTTTAGAAGATCAATTAAGATCGTTTTTCGCATGCGCTGCTATCGTAACAGATAGGCTTAGAAGATCAATTAAGATCGCATTTGCATAGGCTGCTATCGTAACAGATAGGCTTAGATGATCAATTAAGATCGCATTTGCATGGGCTGCTATCGTAACAGATAGGCTTAGATGATCAATTAAGATCGCATTTGCATGGGCTGCTATCGTAACAGATAGGCTTAGATGATCAATTAAGATCGCATTTGCATAGGCTGCTATCGTAACAGATAGGCTTAGATGATCAATTAAGATCGCATTTGCATAGGCTGCTATCGTAACAGATAGGCTTAGATGATCAATTCATATCGCATTTGCATAGGCTGCTATCGTAACAGATAGGCTTAGATGATCAATTAAGATCGCATTTGCATAGGCTGCTATCGTAACAGATAGGCTTAGATGATCAATTAAGATCGCATTTCGCAGATTGCTATTGTAGCGGATAACCCATTGTTAACAGTTATAACAAACTAAAATGAAGCAAAATTGACATCCAGAAGTATGAAGTTTCTCATTTGGGAGAATTTCTTTATTATAACGCTCTCATATGGGAGAGATGGGATTACAATCCTCTCATATGGGAGAGGAGATTGTGTAAATCGTAGCCATACAAGACATTAAGCGACGTTATAATAAAATGCATGAAATGAGAGAAGTCAGGGATAGTACTTCTTAATCCAGCGCATGTTGACTGAACTCGGGGTTGAGGTTGTGCCGTGCAACCTTCGTCTGCTGCAGTAGCCACTGTCGAAGACTTCTGTGACTTCGAAGGGTCCTTCCCAATTGGCTGCGAACTTTGGGTGAGTCGCTTCTCGCATGCAGTGGTCAGATGCGCGCAGGACCAAGTCTCCAACCGCGAAATCTCTTCGCTGGACCGTCTTATTGTAAGCGCGAGCAATCCTTTCTTGATATCGCTTGTTGGTCCTTTTGGCTTGTTCTCGCTTTTCCTCCAGCAAGACTAAGTCATGATCGCGTTGATTTTCGTAGAGTGCGTGGAAGGCTAGCCTTGCCGAGTTGACTCTTACCTCCGCAGGTACCACAGCTTCGGCCCCATAACATAGTAGAAATGGCGAGGCCCCCGTGGGTGTCCTTGGAGAAGTTTGGTACGCCCATAGAGCCATGCTTAGGGAGTCGGCCCACTTCTTGTGGTCGTCTGCGACCATCTTGCTCAAAATCCTCAACAGCGTTTTGTTGGTCGCTTCGGCTTGTCCGTTCCCCTTCGGGTAATAAGGGGTAGAACATATCTGCCTGATATTGTACTCTGCTAACTTCGCAGCTACCTGGCGATTAACAAAAGGAGTACCATTATCTGAAAGAACGGTGTTTGGGATTCCGAACCTGCATATAATGTTTTCTTGAATGAAGTTGACCACAGCTAGCGCATTTGCCGTCTTGAGTGGTACTGCCTCCACCCATTTGGTGAACAGCTCAGTTGCAGTGAGAACAAAGTGATTCCCATGTGACGTTGGTCGGATGGGACCGATGAAGTCTAGAGCCCATGTGTGAAATGGCCATGGCGTCCCCAATGCATGTAGATCCACGGCGGGAGCGTGCACTAGGTTTCCTTTGAATTGACACTCCTGGCAGCGTCGTACTTTGGTGCGGCAATCGACCTCCATCGTGGGCCAGAAATATCCAATTGAGAGGAGCTGCCTGCATAATTTCGCACCTCCTTGGTGTTCCACCTGATGAGAAAGGTCCATGACTTCTTGTGCTTCTCTGCCGTCTAGACATCGCAGCAAGTTGCCCTCGTGACCTCTTCGCCAAAGCAGGTTTTCCTGTACTACATATCGAGATGCTTTCCTTTTCAATTTCTCGGCTTCTTTTCTCGATTCAGGCACGGTGCCCTGAGTGAGAAAATCAAAGAGTGGCTTCCTCCAATCTGTGTCATCATCAGTTAGAGCGATGAGTAAAGAATCTTTGATTAGTGCGCAACTCTCGCACTTCCCTTGTATCAGGGCCGCGGCTGTTGACATGTCTGGCCAATGAATGCCATATCTCTGAGCCTTCCTGTAGATTGACACCTCGCTTTCTCCGCAAGCATGTTGGTGAATCTTTTCTAACAACAGTTGTCCCTCTCGCTCGGAGATGCATCGCATGAGTATTCCACCAGGCCCCTTGTAGTAAAGGGTGTTGTCATGGATGCAGTACCCTTTTGTGAGTGCCCAGCTTTCACTGCTTGTGCCTTTCGCAATAGCTTGTAGGATTGCTTTTCTCCAGTCTGCGTCATCCATGTGTTCGTCGTCGCACACATCTTCTGTCAATGCCGGCGACGTTCGCACTTCAATGGAAATCCTTGCGGGACATTTGTCTGTGCTGACCTTAGATCCCAAGGTTGCTAAAGCGTCCGCATGCCTGTTGTCTGCTCAGGGCTTGTGCTCGTACCTCACATCGCAGAATTGCTGTACCAGCTTTTGTACTAGAGTCCGATAAGACAGAAGGTTAATCTCCTTCAAACCGTACTCACCCGAGGCTTGCTTGACGATCAGCTTAGAGTCTCCCATGACCGTTAGATTGCTTACTTCCAAAGCTTTCGCCGCATGGAGCCCTGCGATGAGAGCCTCATATTCCGCTTCATTGTTTGTGACTGAAAAGTTGAGCTTTGCGGACATCTGTATGACCTCCCCATCCGGCTTGGTCAAGACTATCCCAATTCCTCCACCTTTCCTTGTTGACGAGCCGTCGAAGTGGAGCGTCCAATAGAGCACGTCGATTGCATAGATTTCAGGGCCTTCGAGTTCTCCTTCGATCACGGGCTCGTGACTGTTGTCGGGGAACTGTGCCAACAGATCCACTACCGCCTGCGACTTGATCGCTCGCGGTCTCACGCATGTGATATCATATTGAGAGATGGTCATGTACCATTTCGCCAGTCTCCCGCCGGGAGTAGTGTGTGTTAGCAGGTATCGTATGGGGTCGCTTTTGGTGACCACTACTACTTTATGCGATGCGAAGTAGTGTTTCAATTTCTCTATTACGAAGAACAAAGCAAGGCAATGACGTTCGATGTCTGTGTACCTCGATTCAGCAGGCTGCACGATGCGAGAGATGTAGTAGATAGGCCTTTCCTGGCCTTCGTACTCCTGAGCCAAGAGTGCTCCTATGGATCTCCTTGTTGATGTCAGATATAGCAGAAGCGGTGATCCCAGTTGAGGTGCGATCATTATTTTTGAGGATGTCAGCAAATCCTTCAGCTTTTCGAATGCAGCTTCGTGCTCCGGAGCCCAGTTGTACACGGCGTCCTTCTTGAGAAGAGTGCTAAAACAGCATGTGATTTCGGCAATCGCTGGGATGAATCTCCGCAGATAGGATAGCTTTCCTAAAAATGTCTTCAAGGCACTCTGGTTATGGGGCGGCGTCATGCCGGTTATGGCTGATACTTTCGCAGGGTCAGGCTCGATTCCTTGGCGATGAACTACGCATCCCAAGAATTTCCGTGATGTCACCCCAAATGCGCATTTCATGGGATTCATCTTTAGTTGAAAGCGTCTACATCTATTGAACACCTTCCGTAGATCTGCGAGGTGATCTGCTTCGTGCTTGGATTTAACCACCAGGTCATCCACATAGAATTCCACTTCTTTATGCATCATGTCGTGGAACAGAGCCATCACGACGCGCTGATAGGTTGCACCCGCGTTTTTTAGACCAAAAGGCATCACTGTGTAATTGAACACCCCCACCGGAGTGATAAATGCAGTCTTCCGCGCGTCTTCGGGGTCCATCTTGATCTGGTTGTACCCGCTGAAGCCATCCATGAAACTGAAAATGCGGTGACCCGCTGTTGAATCGATAAGCAAATCGATGTTGGGCAGTGGAAAATCGTCCTTGGGGCAGAAGCGATTGAGATCTCGGAAGTCCACGCAGATGCGGAGCTGTCCGTTCTTCTTCACCACTGGCACGATGTTGGCCAGCCACGTGGGACGATGATTTGGCTCTATGAATTTGGCGTCCAGGAGTTTGACAATCTCCTGCCTAATTTTCACGTTAAGCTCCGGCCTGAAGCTCCTTGTGCTCTGCTTTACCGGCTTAGACCCTGGAATGATGTTTAAGCGGTGCATAGTGATGCTCGTATCCAGTCCCGACATCTCATCATACTCCCATGCTAACACATCCTTGTATTCAGTTAGGAGCTGTAGCAATCCTTGCTCCTCTTCGCTTGTGAGGTCCGCACTTAGAAAGACTGGCCTTTTCTTTTCCTCGTTCGGGCTGAGGAACACTTCCTTTAGTTCTTGCTTTTGTGGTCTGGGCCTGTCTTCCATGCATTCAGGCGCTTCTTTGAGTTTCTCGTCTGGAGTGCCCTGTGTTGGCTTTTCCGTCGGCGCAATTTGTTCGATTTGATTGATTTCCCCAGGGATATCCTCATGCCCGTGTGAGGACATCCCCGCGCACCTTCATATGCGATAGAAATTCTTCCCATTGGCGTAGAAGCTCTCTATCTCCTTGCCTTCAGGGTCATGCTTTGCAATTCGCTTCAGTGTATACACATTCTTTCGATGGTATGCGATACGCGGCGCCTCTTCGCGTGTAGACGGCTTTTCCTTGGCATCTTCCCTTGTCACCATTACTCCCGCAGGTGACTGGTCCTTGATGTCCTCCCATAGAGGCAAAGTAGTAGGGTTGAATGGTCCCGATGTTTGTTCGTCCGCCATCTCGGTAAACCACACTGCCTCGCTAAGATGTGCTTCATCCAAGTTGAATGGATTCGTCGAAGCTGGTATCTCGATTACTCTGTCGTTCCAGATAGCTTTCATAACCTGGTGAGCTGTTGAAGAAATCGCGTCGAAGCGATGAATCCAGGCTCGACCTATGATCATGTGATACGTGGTGTTTGCGTCTATGACATAGAACTTTGCTGAGCACTTGATTTTGCCAATCTGAACGCCCAGGCGGATCCATCCGATCGTCATCCTAGAGTCGCTTCCGAATCCCATCAGCGGAGATGGACGCCTGACGATCTTGTGTTCGGGGATCCCAGCTAGCTTCAGTGTGTGGAGCGAAACGACGTTGACCGCTGCTCCTCCAGCAACGAATGCTCGTTTGAACTCGACACCATTGATGATGGCCGTCACGTACAGAGGCCTTTGGTGGCTCGCATCTGTCTTCTTGTCGCTGGCAGAAAAGGTCATGATCTTTTCTGTAGAGCGAGACGCCCTGATGACTTTCCCGTTGGAGACTACAAGATCCTCCTCGTAGTCCTCCGCTATCCTCAAGATTGCTTTCGTCATGTCTGTCCGGCACTTCTCGGAGAAGTTCATCTCGTCGAAGAATCTGCTAAAGCCGTGCGACCCCTTCATCCGATCGGCACGTTCGTCTTCTGTGTCCATGTTGTAGTCCTCGTCATTGTGGACCTCGGCGATGATGGGTAGACCATCCTCTGCGACCTCCTCCAAGTCGACGATTGAGATCATGGCAACCTCCTTGCCTTTTGAGTCTTGCTCCGCATGGGCAGGAAGCGGATTGTTGCGCACATCCTTCCTGCGATCGCTGACGATCAGCTCGCCGTTCTTCATCTTCTGGTCGAATGTGAACCTGAGCTTTTTACATTCCGCTGTGGGGTGCATGACCTTGCCGTGGTACTCGCACCACTTAGGGTCCCTCACCATCTCCTTAGAGGATATCTTCTCGAGCGGTGGCAGGACGCCGTCCTTGCGCCACTGCCTGCAGAGGTCGCTTGCCTCCTCTACTGAGCATGGCAGAGGTGGCACATCGAAGTTCACAACCTTCGCTTGCTTCTGGGGTGAAACTGTATTGACCTCAGCTTCGCGTCCCCTCTTGTAACTGAATCTCCCGATCTTGTAGGTGGTGTCGCTCGGAGGTCGCTCCGGAGCGTTCTTCTTCTTCTGCCTCTCGACTATAGGCTCGATGTTCTTCGTGCATTCAATTAGCTTTGAAAACGTAGGTGTTTGCAAATTAATGAGCATACCTTTGTATTCGTCTCGCATGCACTGCAGGCATATCTCTACAAGCCGGCTTTCGAGCATTGGATCTTTGCACTCCAAGGACTTCGCCCTGAATTTCTTGATGAAAGTAATCCCGTCCGCCTCGCGCTTCTGATACATCCGCGAGAGATGGATCATCGTCACCTTTTCTTCCATCTGGAAGAACTTGGTGTAGAACTTCTGGACCATGTCGTCCCAAGTCTTCACGGACCCGGCTTCCAACGTTCGGTACCACTTGTACGCTACGTTCCCTAAAGATTTTGGGAACTCTCGCATTAGTAATTTGGGATCGGCTCCGTATGGCCCCATGACATCAATGAAACGCATGACATGCTCATGAGCGTTCCCGTTGACATCCTCAAACTTGTCCCATTTAGGAGCCTTGTACCCCGCCGGGTTAGGCATGAGATAGATCTCTCGTGGGATGGGTGGATCGTTGTCTAATTTTGGGATAATGGTATCCGCGAATGACTGATGCGCCAGAATAGTGTCCATGCGCTTCTGCAGAGACGTCATGCATTCTGGAATGCTTCCCTCGGTAGCTGAAGGAGGGGTTGCCGCAGGCGGGGGCGACACATACGCCGTCGAAGGATTGGGGACATATGGACTACTCGCATTGCCCCAAATCGCCGTTGGAGGGGGCAAGGGGTACTGCAAAGTCGGGTTAGATGCCAAAGCCGAGGGCTGAGGAGTGTGAGCAGTGAGAGGCAACATCTGAGCCGTTGACCCCTGAATCGAAGGCGGCTGCGCAGTCGCCGGTGGAGTTTGCAGGTTGGGGTTGGGAGGCGTGGTTGACACTCCCGGTCCCGAAGCAGTAGGGCCTCCTCCTCCTTGAGAGACGGCGGTGGCTGATGAAGGATTTGGTGCAAGGGTGCCCAGAACGGCCAAGATCCGTTCTAGCTGCACGGATTGGGCTTTGAGAGCTTTCGCCTGACTTTGAACAGTGGCGTCCAAAGACTCTAGCGTCGGTGTCTCGCCGGGAGTGGTAGGAGTACGGCGGGTCTCCTCTCCCGAGGCGGTTTCGGTGGAAGGCGATCTGTTGCTGATATCATCCTCCTGAGACATGGTTGCTTTTGTTGGTAAGTTCACGTCGGGTTCACCAAAATGTGCACAAGTGGTTCCGGCGGGGAGACCTCCGTGTACACCGTATGTAGAGGATCAGAGATCGCACAGCAAGAGCGGGGTTGTGTGTAGGGAGAGAGTAAGGCAGTAGCAATGTCTGAGAGAGAGACAGAGGTTTGGCAGAGCTTCCGCGTATGGCAAGTGTGTTCTCCTTTGTATGGAAAGGTTAACGTCCTATATATAGCAGAGAACGTGACCGTTGTAGTGTGGTTAATGCGCCCATTGATGGCGGCTTAATTAGCTTAACCATAACGGCACGTTCGTCCGAGTATATAGGGACCGTTACAGCACGTTGTGCGCGAATACCGGAACCGTTACGAGGTTGACCGGGTTTGACCGGATTGACCGGGTTTATGGAGCTCGTGCCATAAATCTCTCAAAACAGTTACTAAAGGTCGCGCGCGGGCTTGGCTCGCACGCGACAGGGCTTACTCTAGCCTCCAAACCACTAAGTCCCTACAAGTCCCGTGCAGTGGTATGCGAGGGCTCTGTCTCGCAGCCCCCACATGGATCAGCTCGGCTGGTGATATAGTGTGTGTGGAGCACAATATGGTGTGCTGGATGGTTGCCACGTGGCCAAGATCTGTCAGCTCAGAAAGCACTATCTACACTCCTAAGCTATCATTGGTTCTATATATCTATCTATAATTATAATTTATCATTTTCTCTAATTCACCACAACAAGGGCAACATAGAAATTTCACACTAAAGATTCCACAAGGCTAAGATCTCTCAATCCATAGTTTAATTTTTAATTTTTTTTTGAGGAACCAACATTTAATTTTTAATCTTCAGTTCCATGCATCCAATTGAAAAAAGAAAACACAATTGAATTTTCGAGCTTAATCATTCGTGGCTCCATGAATTGATGGGTACTTGTTAGGCGTACACAGTCATGTTGGTTTTGTTCGCCCAATTGTCAGTGTCAGGAGTGCAAGTGAAAAGTCTGCTAGATAGTTACATTTGGGTAGGTATGTGCACATTCGTATCTATTAAAACGACACCACGACACCGCCAAGAGCTCGTCAACTCTTGCAGTGTTGTCTTTTACTTCACCCCAAATCTTGAATCATTCAGCTGTTAGTTGCGCTTAATTTTGAGTTTTGGGTGGGTTTTTTACTAAAAAAACTCTGCAGTAACGTGGAATGATCTGAGCGCTCAAGAATGGAATACTGCTTGTTTCTCAACGCTCTTTCATTCATGATTCGTATAAAATTAACTCCCTACCCTTTTTAACAAGGTTCGTATTATTTTTGGCAGAAAGATAACTATATCAACACACCAAAACATACACCAGCAAGACCCTGCAGCTTCTTTTCCCGCAACATTTCTATCATATTGACATCTATACTGACTATTAGGATTTTTTCCACCATGTGATCCATGAGATCTAGATGAGACTTGTGTTTGCATAATTTATCATTTTCTTTCTTTGCACACTATATTCCTGTAGTCATTTTATTTGCGAATGTAGGCATAACATCAAGAAGGTATGTTACGGTGAAATGGTCAATGATGTTGCGAGTTAGGTTGTGAAATGGTCAATGATGTTGCAAGTTTGGTCGTGACATCGAAAGCTGCAACTATGTTATACGGTACGAGGTGGTCTTTGGCGTGAATCAAAGTAGTATGTATTATGTGAACGAACTCTTAAGATTTTCTAAGAAAGAAGGTAAAGAGAAAACGGCGAGAAGATAAACCAGACTGTATTATTTAAATTATGAAGTAATTACGCGAAGAGAGGCTTATATAGCCTGAATCTAACGGTAGGATGTGTGAGACATAGATCTAACGATAGGATTACATCTAAGGTTTCTCATGAGGCTATAAAGACAATTGTACCCTTGTAATGAAAAGGAGAATTACACTGAATAAAACACGAGTCTTGGGTTTACGCCTGGGCTTTCAATATTGGGCCAAAATGAATCTTTGGGCTTCATAATTTCGTGTGGGCTTAAATGTGATGATATTGCTATTATTAGGGCATCTCCAACGCTATGGGGGAGGGGAAAACCGTATAAAAATACGGTCCATGTCCAACCCAATGGGAGGAGGGGGTGCTATGGGAAGAAATTTTGTCTTGGGTGTGCATGGTTAGGGGGGATTTCCCCCTCCCCCTCTCCCTCCCCCTACATGGAGTGATAAGTTAATTCAATATTAGGCAATATTAATTACACTTAGTAATTTTTTTTGATTATATCATATATATTTGTTATGATTCATAAATTTTATTTTATTTTTATTATTGATAGAAAATAATAATTTACTCACGATTGTTGAAAAGTATATTTATGAAAAGTCATCGTTATTTTATTTTGTTCAAAATTTAATAAATCTTATCTTTTGTGCAGTTAACAATTATAATTATTAAATTTAAAAACACGATTAAAAAAGCGTCAAAATTATTGAATCACAACGATACAAAAATAATATTCAGATACAAAGCAAATATCGCCACTTATTGTGCATAATTGCTTTTCTTAGTATTATAATGTATTTTTAAATTTTTAAAATTATTTTAAAAATTATTTTTCTTAGATGGGGGGAAATGAATGGGTTGGAGATGAGTAATTGTTTGGGAGAGGGAGAGGGAGAGGGGGAAAATTGTGGACCCGTGAGTGGAGGGGGAGGTGAGGGGAGGGGGAAAATGGCATGGGTTGGAGATACCCTTATGGTGACAATCATTGTATTAGAGACAAACATATGCACCCGTTTCATTCACGGAGTGTTTTCTTTTTTTTAGAAATAGCACTTTTGGATTAATGAACTAAAAGATTATAGTATCGGAAAGCCTTTTTTACATAACGTGGCTTTGGAAATGTTACAGGGCTTAACGAAATGGAAAGAAAGCCTTACGCCTAATATCGATCAATTCACCATGAATTTGAGCGATCTTCTTATCCCCTCTGATGAGTTATCTAGAGTCAGCTAAAAGTCTGATGTTGGTGAATCCTTTTGAATTGATCCACCAATTCGCCGTGAGTTTTAGCGATCTTCTTATCTCTTCTGTGAACACTGATGAGTTATCTAGAGTCAGCTAAAAATCTAATGTTGGTGAATCCTTTTGAATTGATCCACCGAAGAGCATGTAAGACACCCCTTGTTTGGGCTTGTAGAGCGCTAGTTGCGGAGAAAGTTGCGTACCCAGTTGCGGGGAAAGTTTTGAAAACCGGACCGGCCATCGAACCGGTGATGGACCGGTTCATGGTCGGACCGGTCGGACCGGTGATCAGACCGGTTCAATCGCATATATATTAATAATGTATATTTATTACTTTTTATACAAAAAAAATAAAAAAATAATGGAAAATAGCCAATAAAAAGACTTGAATGTTTCAATTTGAAGCTTATTTAGTGTTGTTATATTTTTGAAGTAATAGTTATGTTTAAAAAATAAACCAACTCGCAAAAATAACAAAATTATGTTAAAAAAATTGTATTTATATATATTTATTATTTTTTGGTACATGTTAAAACAATGATTATTAATAATATATATTTACAATTGTTCATACTTTCAGTTTGACCACATTACCCTTTCCCCCAACCAACTCTCTAAACCTACCCTGACTTACCCCCTCTCACATTACAATCACACACACGCAGACGAGAGAGAGAGAAAGAGAGAACGACGGCAGAGAGGGAGGAGGGAGAATGGCGTGAGGGAGGGAGAGAGGTGGCCGGGACAGAGAGGAGACGAAGGAGATGACGGAGAACGATTCTTTCTGCGACCCCGGGCAACGACATCTCCTTTTCCTCTTCCTCTTCTTCGCCTGCTTCTTCTCCTTCTTTATTCTGCTTCCAGATCTGTAAGATCTAGTGATCTACCCATCTTTGGGGGTGTTGGTTTCGTTCGCAAAGGCTATAGATCAACGGTGGCGGCGCTGGTGGTGGAAGATCGGCGGCTGCTACGATTTGTTCAAAAACCGGCAAAACCGATCAGAACCGGCTGGTTCACCGGTTCGGTGAAAATCGAGGGCTTTTGACCGGTTTTGACCGGTTCTCTGCATCCACGGTCCATTACTCAAACCGGACAGGTTACCCTCCGGTTCACCGGTCTAACCGATTGAACCGGCCGGTCCGGTCCGGTTTTTAAAACTATGCGCTGGATGACCCTCCGTTGTCCATTTAGTGTGCATTCCAATACGAACTATTTAGCAAACTCCAATATCCTAAAATACAAACAATATTCCGTGCCTTATCATAAACCACAACCCATTGAGGCTCACAAGATACGCTAGAAAGAGTAGTCACTTTTATACACTCCTACACATCCTTGATAGGAAATGCCAACACATGTTAAGTGACTCTGATCATACACAAAACACTCCTGCATAACCGTCTACCCAAATTCACGATAGTAACAATGAAATACCCCACGTATTGTAAACCTACTTAAGTTCATAAGTTAAAAATGACTACGGCTTTGTGATCATCAGTGTTGTAACTTTTGGTAATTATCACTAAAATTGCAAATTTTAAACAGGCATTATCATTTAACAATTCATGACTATAGAAACACAGGCAACAAAACATGAAGGAAAAAACCGCACATTATCATAAGCTGAAAAAATACTGCAAAGGGAAAAGCATACATCTTATCCAAGCTTTAACAAAAAAAGAAATACAGCTGAGT
Organism: Linanthus parryae; assembly: GCA_023055425.1. Classification (NCBI taxonomy): domain Eukaryota; kingdom Viridiplantae; phylum Streptophyta; class Magnoliopsida; order Ericales; family Polemoniaceae; genus Linanthus; species Linanthus parryae. The sequence goes on along the minus strand of JALGPY010000004.1, from coordinate 137,354,447 downwards.
CGTATGGTTTTGCGAGAAGGTATGACTGTTCTTGAAGAGATTATCGACCCCACTTACACTGTGTTGGGATGCCGGCGATGAATCTTTCAGGATAAAACAGATTCGATCTTCTTTGTCACAGCAACGCCGAAGATCAACGGCGATCGGCACCTCAGTTCGCCGGAAGAAAACTACGAGCATAGAGGATTTTCACAGAGAGAGAGAGAGAGAGAGAGAGAGAGAGAGAGAGAGAGAGAGAGAATCTTTTCATCACAACGTTTCAGTTTTTAACACTGAGAAAACTGATGCCATAATCTCCAATTAATTCCAATTAATATCAAGGTCAAAACCGTTTTATTTCAATTAACCAAATCACCCATTAATTAAAATTAAATTGGCGCGTAATTGAATCAAAATTGATTTATAACCTCACGCCAGGTCGACTCGAGACGCCGAGACGTTTCGCCCAAATCGCCCCGACCAGGTCCGGCCCGATCCGAGGCAGCGGCGGCGCGCGTGTGCACGCGAGACACATAAGAACACCATGGACCACCCCACACCTTAATAGTTGTACACGACTCTTGTGTGTGATACCATATAAAGCCACGAACCTCCTTTGTGAATATCAATGTGGTACTATTATACTTTTTTGGTTTCAAGCTCTTTCAAGCCATCAAGTTTACTTCAATTTTTCTATGGATTACACTGAGAAAATGACTTAGATCCATACATGAAAATTTCAGTTCCCATAACAAGAAATAATTTTCAACTTGTTAAAATTTGAAATTAATATCAGGAGCATCCAAAATAGTGCTCCATAAATTACATTTCCTAACAGCAACTTGCAGTATATCTTTTGTTTAACTAGTTAGAGTACAAACTTATTTTCCGAAGCATCAAAAAAAAAAAAGTTAGAGTACAAACACATGCGAATTGTTTTCTAACTACACGTAAATAGTTTTCTAATTACACATACAACATGGTTAGAATTTCATAATATAATAAGTATTAATTTATTATTTGTTGATCTAAGTCAAGTGGATGTTGACATTAATTTTTGTCACGGTGTATTTAAGTGTTGCATTTTAAGTGGTTGTAGAGCACCACATTGTGCTCTATTAAAACATTAAAAAATTACTCTGGCACTAGAATGACTGTCAATTGATTACAAAAAGCCTCGTCATTTTGTGGAGTTAGCTAAAACTAATTGGGAGCATCGTTTCATCAACGATGTACTTTCATCAGCAATGAACCATCAATTGATCTACACGTTGTCATTTTTTTCTTTTATCCTTTGATAATCACTACTATTTAATATACTACATTAGCAAGAAAGTACACAAATTTGTAATCTCTACAACGGAAAAAAATCTAAAAAATTACATCGTTTTGCTATCGAAATCACTGAATCAAAGTGACCCAGTTACAAATAAAAAAGTCAACGGTAGTGAAAGAAAATAGAGGTATTATTTTTTAGATTTTTTGACAAAAAACACCCCTGCAGTATCGTCTAGCTGACACTTAACTACCGCCAATATTGATTTTGTCAGAAAATCCCCCTCTTGTTTCATTTTTACCGACACCGCGCACCATTTTCTAAACAAAAACCCCTGTGCATTTTCCAACCAGCAGTTTTAGTAAAATGGTGTGCGATGTCAGTAAAAAGGAGTTTTTTGACAAAATCAATATTGCTGGTAGCGAGACGATACTGCAGGGGAGTTTTCTATCAAAAGTTCTATTTTCTTATATTCAGTATCAAGCCCGGAGCTTCTAAGGGCATGTCCACCCGTTGAGGCACCAGGGCAGATGACACGGGGCATGTCCTAGCCGGTGGTCCCAGGTACTTGCGCCAATTTCAGAAAACGCGACAGCTATGGTACTGTCCATTCATGAAGTCACATACATGATACCCTCCTTGTTACTTTTCAGGAATCAACTCCAAAAGTAGTTTTGCAACCTGATGCTGCAAGCTGGCCTACTGAGATGTGATTACTCTTAAACACCGGGACATGTCTGACATCAGTTAACTGCAAAGTTGTTCCATTATCCAGGTACGGATGGATTTCTCCCTTCCCTACAATCTTACATGCCTCATCGTCTCCAAGATACACCTTCCCGAAGTCACCGTGCACGTAATTATGAAGAATATCCTTTCTACATGTCGCATGTAATGAAGAACCAGAATCGACCACCCGCACATCCTCCTTTGAGGATACAGATAATATTAATGCTTCTTGATCACTTTCAGAAATACTCGGATTCTTGCACGGCTTAGCAAAATATCCGCTTTCACCGCAGTTTAGCACTCAATGTCCTAAATGTCTTTTTTCTTCCACCTTGACTTTGACTTAGATCGATCTCGACCCTTGTTTTCGTTCTTCCTGTCTGCTGATCTCCCTCTCTGCTCGGCATATAGCGCACCATCAGCGGATTTGCTAGATCCACTACTCTTCCTGCGCATATCTTATTGTCGTACCATAGCTTGTATTTTCCAGCAGAATTGCTCACAACAGTCACTACGCCACCCCAACTATTGGGTTACCCAGACAGAATCAACAGTGCCTTCATCTCATCATCAAATCATGTAATCCCGACGGATTCCAACTGGCTTATGAAGATGCTTAACTCGTTCAGGTACTAGGAAACATTACCACTCTCGGTCATCTTCATTTCAAATAGCTTCTGCATGAGAAACACCTTGTTCGCTGCTGAAGTTTCTCATACATTTGTGAGAGAGCATCCATCAAACCCTTCACCGTCGTTTATTTCGAGACATTGAACAGAACTGACGATGCGAGACTCAATCTCACGAGTTCTAGAGATTTTTTGTCCAAAATCTTCCACTGTTCGTCTTTAATTTCGCTTGGTTTCTTCTCAACTCCGTCCAACGGCAAGTACAATTTCTTCTGATACAAATAGTCTTCTATCTGCATCTTCCATAGGCTGAAATTCGTCCCGTCAAATTTCGCAATCTTGAATCTTCCGTTGTCCACCATCACTCCCACTCAAACCATGCAGAATATTAACAAGTGGGCCTGACCAACAGATCAGCAACATCCAAAAAACCCTATTTTGACTCCTGTTTCAAGTCAATCGGATTTCTGAGCACCGAGATGCGTCCAAAACAATTTTTGGATCAAACACGTGCAATCTAGAACTGCGACAGCACGGGTGAGAAGCGCCTGATTGCTTCTCCTCTGCAACAGCCTTGCTTTTCCAGCAAGAAATCACCATATTGGTGCTTACTTCCTCACGGGTCAACAAGCAAAGCCACACCAAACCAAAATCGCCAAGTGTCCACCCCCAATTAATCAAAGACCCTTACATGTGGTTTCCTTTTAATTTGTCGCCCACAAACCAACCTGTAGATGGAAATAAAAATTCCAGTCGGTGACCAACAAACCGCAAACCTGTTCGCCGCTGCTTCCTCAACTCAGTACTCGTCTTCTTGCGAAACCAACCACAACCCTACTTCGCTCGAATTATCTGCACTGTTTTTAACGTGGCTCTGATACCAGTTAATAGGACCGACTTGGAGCGATTTAACAATGCAACGAAAAGCAAAACGAAAATAAGCACGAACAAGAACACGACGATTTATGTGGTTCACCAAATTGGCTACATCCACGGTCCACACCCACTTCACTATGATGCAAAATTGAAGAATACAATCATTAGCTTCACTCTGGTGTGATGTGTTGTGTTATCCTAACCCTAGAGCTAGGTTAATATTGATATAGAAACAGCTAATACATTAAATTGCTTGTAAGCCCCTCAACTTTAGACTAGGTTACAAAACAGTCTTCATACTTAATATATACCCAGAATCCATGTCCGTATATCACCCAATCTATTTGCAATAACTTTATCCCCAAGGAAGCGTTCCCAAATTATGATGGCGAAGGGGTACTCCATAAAAGGTTTGTAGCCGTTTCGACCGCGTTTTTGCATATGGGACACTCAATAGGAATATTCTTGTTGAACTTCTGGATCGTGTCTCTTGTACCCAAAGAGTCTTGCGTCGCTCTCCAAACAACATGATTAACCTTGGCTTGTACCTTCGTCCGCCATTGAATTTCCAGCCATGGTTTAGCCGAATACGAGGAAGAGCTTCTGGAGATGGCCGCTGCCTTCGCTGCAGGTAAAGCCGAGTATCCCGAGGCTACGGAAAAGTTACCGTCGACTATGAAGTGCCATGTAATGGAGTCCGGCCGTAGTTGTTGGGGAATCAGAACTTTTTGAATCTCATAAATGTCGCAACCCAGCCCATTAATGTCAATTTCTGCAAGTCCCGCGTCCTCTCTGGTAAAATAAAGTCAGCCACCTTCAAATTACTAACATCCTCTGAAATAGCTAGTGGACGGAAACTAGGCTGTCGTTTAATTAACGGGTCTTGTAGAATGCGTATGCTACTTCCATCCCCAATTTTCCATCTTAACCCACATTGGATAACATTCTTTGTGCTGAGTATCGATCTCCATGCATATGAGAAATTTTGACATGCTTCAGCACTAAGAATTTCAGAATTAGCGAAATAGTTATGCTTGAAAACCCTATTTACCAGTGAGTTGGTGGTGAGAAGTCTCCAGAATTTTTTCGCCAAAAGAGCACTACTAAAGTCTTCTAAATCTTTAAAGTCGGCACCACCTTCTTATTTATGTAACTTTAAAGATTCCCAAGCTATCCAATTTCCTTTTTTTTTTTTCCCATCTTGTTTTCCCCAAAATAAATTATCGGCCCTGGATTCTATTTTATTTCAAAGAGCAACGGGGAGTCTGAAACAGCCCATCGTATAGACTGGAATCGACTGGGATAGCTGCTTTAATAAATATCTCCCTTCCTGCAAAAGACAAATGATTCTGCTTTCATCCTTTGAGCTTGTTGGCCACTTTGTCGTCTAAATTGTTGAGACTGATGATTGTCTTTTTTCCGATTGAGGTCGGTAGACCCAAATACTTCTCATGGCTTGCGGACTCATGGACCCCGAGGAGTTGACAAAAACCAGCCCTATCATGAACCGGAACATCATTTGAGAAAACCACCGCATATTTTGTCAGGTTGACCTTTTTCCCTAAAGCCAATTCATACTGTTGTAGAAGAGACCTGAGGAAAGATATATCTTCCGCAGAGGCTTTCAAGAAAACCATGCTATTATCTGCAAAAAAACATACGATAAATGATAGGACCCCCTTGGGATTTCGAAACCCCAGAGATAGATCCCTCGTGAACCGCATTAGTAAGTGAACGCGAAAGAGCCTCACAAACAAAAAGGAAAATATACGGGGATAAGGGGCATCCCTGTTGCAATCCTCTTTCTGGGATAATGTTCCCTTTCGTTTCCCCCTGAATTGCAAAGGAGAATGAGATTGTGGAAATACATTTGTGGATCAGAGTAACCCAAATGTGACTGAAACCCATCTTTGACATAACCGCTTCCAGAAAACACCATTCAACTCTATTATAGCCTTTCATCATATCCGGTTTAACTTCCATGCACCCTTTTTTACCCTTCTTTCTTGTACGCATAGAGTGCAACTCATATGCTACTAGGATATTACCAGTGATTAAGTGACCCGGCACAAAAGCATTTTAAAATTCAGAGATACAATCATCAAGAACATCCTTTAATCTATTCGCAATGGTCTTTGAGACAAGTTTATAATAACTCAACAAAGACTAATAGGGCGAAGATCGCTAGGAGTGCACACCTGTTTGACTTTTGGGATTAGAGCAATAACAGTAGAGTTGAAGCCAGCAATGCTACCATTTTCATTCAGGATCTGAAGGCAAGTGTTGGAGACCTCTTTACCTACGAAGTCCCAATTTTCCTGAAAAAACAAAGCCGATAAGTCTTCAAGCCCATGGGCTTTAGTCGGACACATATGGATAAGGGCCTCATTGATTTCAGCCCGAGTAAAGGGGTTGTCAAGCATTGCCCGTTGATTGCTAGTGACGACCGGTTGAACGTGCGCCAGCAGCTCCTCCATGGCCTGGGCAGTGGGTCTGCCCGAAGCGAAAATTGACCGAAAATTATCTTGCAGAATAACCGAGATAGTGTCAGAGTCTGTATGCCAATTACCGCCTGCATCCTCCAATCCCACGATAGGATTCCTAGCTTTTCGAATTGTGGCTCTGCGATGAAAGAACCCATTAATTCGATCCCCTTCTTTTAACCATTGCACTCGCGATCTTTGTAATTACTTTTCGCTCCCACTTGAAAATTGCAGTTTGGAAAAATGAAAATGTAATTATTACATATCCACTAACTTTGAAATATTTTTTATTTGAATACCTACTATTTTTTCTATGGATAAGTTGTTCCACCAAAAGAGATAGAGAAAGGTAAGGAAACAAAACCATTTAGTGAATCCTAATCAAATACAGATTAGGAAACAAAACAGCCTCTATAGTAGTCTCTATATACATACACTGCTCAAGGGATGTATCCCTCCTTCAAAGTTCATAACCCAAATCACTCACAACCGCCGTTATATTATTTTTCCATAACACCCTTTTGCTACTTCTTGATCAGTTTATCATCAGAATTAAGATGGCTTGGGTTAAAAGCAAACCCATTGGTGATGGCGGACAAGGTGATGTATTCCTAGCAACCTGTCATGGATATGCACCACTCGGCACTCACAGTCACATCAGCCGGGATTTGGGACTCCGTAGAACTTCAACGAGAAGCCGAATATATTTCCAAGTTTCGGGATTGCTCAGCAATCGTGACATGCTTCGGCCAAGATATCAGCGTGGAGAAGGGGAAGAGGATCTACAATTTACTACCGGAGTTGGCGCAACAGAAAGCCTACAGCATCTGATAGACAGAGCTGGTGGTAGATTGCTGGAGAATGAGGTCAGTAAGTATACCTACATGATTTTGAGAGGCTTGAATTGCATCCATGAACGTAACTACGAGCACTACAATATTAAACCCAAAAACATTCTCGCATTCCCGTCAGATGACGATAAGTAGTATGTTATATGGTGACTCCTTGTATTAGAGACATAGACATTTGCACCCGTTTCATTCGCGGAGTATTTAGTGTGCATTTCGAACTATTTAGCAAACTCCAATATCCTACACCCACTAACATTTCGTGCCTTGTCATAAACTACAACTACTCATTTCTTCTGCAACATACTTTCTTCTTTATCACAAATCAAAACTCCCATTCTCTTTGAGGTTCACAACATATGCTAGGAAGATTAGTCACTTTTATACACTCTTACTCATGCTTCATAGGAAATGCCAACACATGTTAAGTGACTCTGATCACCCACAAAACACTCCTGCATGACCATCTACCCAAATTCATGATAGTAACAATGACATAACACACATACTGTAAACCTACTTTAGTTCATAAGCTAAAAATGACTATGGCGTTGTGAGCCTTAGTGTTACAACATACTATCTTTTAATTTACTAGTTAGGAGTACAAATACATGTGAATCGTTTTCTAACTAAACGTGAATCTATATATATAACAGCAGAACGAACGTTTGCAAAAACTTTCATATCTCACTCCCCTATTCTTTACTCACATTTCAAAAATAAATTCATCAATTCAAAATTCAAAAATGACTGCTGGGTTTTAATTGTTACCAAATCGGTTTTTTTAGGAATCCAAATACGTAGGTTTTAAAATAATGATATGATTATTTCTCAAAAAAATAAAAATAAAATAATGATATGATTTGATTATTTTTTCAAATCTTACCTTTATCTATTCATCAAATATTATTTGTTATCTAATTATATAATCGCAAAATTCAAAATTGACGGCTGAGTTTTAATTGTTACCAAACCCGTTGTTTTTTTTTGAGGAATCCAAATCCGTTGGTCTTAAAATAATGATATGATTTGATTCTTTTTTTTTCAAATCTATATATACAATAGCGTTTACAAAAGTTTCCATATTTCACACCCTTATCCTTTTCTCACTTTCTAAAAATGAATCCATCAATTCAAAAAAACCTCACAGCGCCATCAATTCAAAAAAAAAAAAAAAAATACTATCCAAAAAGTCGATCAACTAATTTTATTTTCCTTAACGTCTAACTAACCTCAAACTTGAAGTTTCATTTTTTTTAAATGTCAACATAATCTAACAATTTTTTAAAGTTAAAATTCTGATATGACCATTTAAAATTTTATTTTTAAGATCTTCTGAAAATATCTAAAATGATCCAGTTATATGTAATTTTCTTTATACACAAATTTAATTCCCGTAACCGCAGTTTAGTCTACAGCTAAAATTTCAAAAAAAAATAAAAAACTCTACAGCTAAGGTTATGGAGGAATGATTTTGGGATGAAAGGCACTTTCACCGCTACATATTTGACATAAATACACTTTTACCCCCTTCTCATTTGATAGAAAGACACTTTTACCCCTCCCATTTCGGAAAGAAGACTTTCACCCCTTCTTTAATGTGTCATTGACAAACCCCACGTCCAGACTAATGACACCACAATTAAGGAGTGTATATGTTCTGAAATTTGGCACATTCCTTACTAAAAAAAGGTTGCCACATTGAAGGAGTGAAAGCGTCCTTTCCTAAATTAAAAGGGAGTGAAAGTGTCTTTACTTTAAACTTGAGGGGATGAAAGTGTCTTTTTACCCATGATTTTTCTAACTGAAATCTAAAACATGGTCGTGATTGTCGCATCACACAACAGCTATTCATATACTACCCTAATAAGTCGAAGTGTTACAGTTCTTGCAATGGGACTCCGCAAGAATTTAAGACATTTCAACTTTGAAAATTATATTATTTTGAAAAATTTAGAGACATGATCATTCTTTTCAAGTTATAGAGGTGTACGGTCCAACTCTCACACAACTCAGACTTAATCCATAGGGCTCTAGGAAATGTCTATCAAATATCATCTCTTCGTTTCTTACAAAATAAAATATAAAACTTTTTTTTTTGCTCTCACATAATTGTCACAATTTCTTTTCTATTTGATACCATTGATTAGTGAACCGATCATTGTCTCTTACCGTTCAAAAGGTGAAATAGTTTTGAAATGGTCACATACGACTTTGCCTGAAACACATGTTTGTTGCAAAATGAAATATGTCGTGTTGGATTACCATGGTTAAATTAGTTTTTCCAACTCGAACTTAACAAGCAATTCATTCAAGATATTTAGCATATCGAAAATTTGCGACAATTAGTGACATACTTTCTTTCATTATTTTCCTATTGATAAAATGAAAGAACAAGTTTTGCATTTTGTACGAGCCTAAATTATTCTAGCTCAATAACATTTCATTACTTCAATAATTTATGGGGAAAACGCTCTTTCTTGACCAAAGTTTTGGGGGACAAGGGGGCTTCTCCATCTCCGTTCAGAATAAATGATATGCCTCTTACAAGAATATACAGAGAAAAGCGGCCACATGTCAATAGAGACTTTTCAATGACAGGTATGGACAAGTTTGGAGATACTAAGTAGACTAACTCTACCAAGTGAATATAGATCAATAGCAATGTCAAATATCTCGATATGATATTGCATGAACTATCAAAATAAAATTATATGCTATTAGAGTAACATGTTTGGATCATAGGTTTGTGGGAACTTATAAACTGTAATATGAATTTCACTTTAGTTACAAACTATTTTCATTTCAATTCACTTTTGTATATAATTTTTTAGTATGTGCCATGCACAGATGGTTCTCTAAATATTGTATTATTACATAAAATAATAAAAATATAATTAATGGTGTTTATGATATAAAGATATGTGAAATTTTCTAAAAGCCATGTGACATTTTCTTTGCAATGAAAATACGTGAGTATTGATTTTTTAATTTTTAATAAGTACAATTTTTTTTTTTGATAAATTATTTGTTCGTCAACCAGGTTTGAACCCTGGAGCTCATGCAGGTGTTTCTAACGCTTTATCACTTGAGCTACCACCCTACTGATCGAACTTATTAAAATTGAACTTAATGAATTTGATTTTAGAAGATAATTACGATGACGCATAATATCAAATTGTCTAATTTTCATTTAATTTTCACAAAGATGGCGTGTAATTTTTATATCATTGTATTTGTAACAATATAATTACAGTGTGCCTAATATAATGAATTTTTTTCTGAGTGGATGAATAAAATTATATTCTTAATATTCTTTATTAGGCACACTGTAATGTTAAAATCAGTTCATATTCTAATGTCTCCAGATGATACTTTCTCCAGTGCAACATCTAATTGGATAACTATATAAAGTCCAATATGAAAACTGGAGTATTCACACTAGAGAAAATTAACATCTCAATTTTTGAGTTTGCATCAGTTTCAACAGGGCTATTTTGCACTATACCCCTCCCTCAAATGCACTTTGAAATCTACACTTGGCCAATCTACCCTCTAATTGTGAGAGGGGAGTAAATTTTGTCTTATTCCTGGAGGGTAGATCCCTAATTCGAATTCACCAGGCGGTTTAAGACCCAATTTCCTTAGTTTCAACATCATACACATTCACATAGATAAATGGTGCAATTTAGCTAAATCGAAATCACATAGCAATCAGGAAATGATAAAGAAGAAGTGGGACTGTGATACTTCGGGACAATCAAACTGATAATGGAGAAACTAAAAGATTTGAAGATGTTGAGACTGTTTCAGAGCAACATGAGAAAATCACATCACATCACAGTAAGATTCACACAAAATGAGCTAATCTATCGAGAGCGAAAGAGAGTACATCTTGGAGAGCTGGGAGCATTACCAGTGACCTTGGCGACCCGGAGGAGGGCGAGCTCGGCCTTGAGATCCTTCAACTTGCCCAGAAAATCACTCTTCGATTTTTGCCTCTGGTTTGGTCTGGGTTCGTGGCTGCTAGGGTTACACGACTCGAATCAACCGCCGACAACCGCAACTGGAACCAACCTCTCGAACAACCGCAACTGGAATCAACTCTTGTTGTTTTCCGATAAGGCTACCAATTTCCCAGCTAGTCTTATTTATAAGAGCTAGCTACGGTTCTAGGAGTGGAGAGGGGACCGGGCCTAGTAACATAAATAGTCATTGGGCCCTCCTATCAAGGAGCCAAATGACCAATCAGTCCATACATTCATACCACTCTAAATAATTAACACTAAGATGCACCATGACCCAAACACATGATCACAAACGTCTTAGGGTTGTACCGCTGAATTACATGAACCACTTTTAACCCGTTTTAAAAATATTGAAATACAATTAGTGGTCGCCCAAATAATTAGTTAAAATGTTTTTCTTACATTCTCCCACTTGGACAACAATAATTGTAGATTTGAAAAAATATATTTATTTTTATAAAACGACTCTGGAGTTGAACGACTGAGTGGCCATAAGCATATTTGAAACAATTTTCATCTTAACACATGATCTCTTTCACGATTCATATTTTTTTGTACCAATGGACAAACAGTCAATCTGAAATTTACTCCAAACGGCCAATCCGCAAGTTTTCTCCTCTGAATTTGTGCCTTATATGGTAACTGTTGGGTTTTGATCATGGATATGGAGCGGAAGAAAGAATTATCCATTCAAGACCCTCCAAGGATCACAGGAAGAGAATCATAACGATGGTAAGGGAAGAAACAAGTAACACACCTTAGAGGTCTCCTGTGATGACTTGTCACGTGAATTGTGTCACGTCTCTACGATTGATCCACGCCTAGAGGTGAGATCTAGATTCTCCAACTCCTTGTGCTAGCTAGGACGAATGGAAGAGGAAGAAGAAATCATGCAACCATGGAGCACCAAGGTGGGCGGCTCCCTTTTATGGCCGACGGGTAGGGGGCGGTCCAAAGGGGGTTCGGCCCTCCTTTGGGACTTGCTCTCTCTCTCCTTGCTTTATTCTCTCCTACTCCAATCATGTAGATGTGTTGAGAAAATAAGCTAGGAGTGTTCTTTATATTGTCCAACAACTCCTTGTCCTACTACATAACGAACCCCTCTCCTAATCCTACTCAAATAAGGATTAGTCCCTATTTGTAAACTAGTCCTAATCATGTCCATAAATGAATTAGTTCTCTTTGCAATTTAATCTTAATCATGTCTCTACATGAATTAGTCCACATTGGAAAATCCTAATTATGTCCACACATGGATTAGTCCAACTTGCATATTAGTCCTACTAAGTTAGCATGTTGTCGCGATTTGATCATTATAATTAATTAATCACATTAATTAATTATTTCTCAAGTCTAGTTCACTTCTGTATGGTGTGTGACCCCATAGATTCTATTTAGTTGGTAGTAACTATTTACTAATATGTAGCGGCCTCTAGCAAGACATCCATTCTAGCCAACAAGTAGAATAGTCATCATGACAAACCTTGTGCAAGTATTGTCTCATCCCTTTGTCTCCATATCGTGATTGGACACGAGACATAATAGTCACACTCGTATATCCAATCCATAGTTTCTCGATCATGCGAATATGCTTATGCAAGCAGAGAACATCAATATCTCCATATTGATTTATCTAAGTCTGGCCAGACATTCAATAAGCACCATCCCTCGAGTGGTCATGGATATTTACTCCCATTATGTGGGAGGGACAAATCCTCTCTACATCACTACGATCTCAAAGCGTGCTTCCTATCAAGCCCGATAGCTATCTTTATAGTTGCCCGGTTAAGGCACAACATTGGATAACATCAAAACATGTTATTCCACAACTAGAGTATCTAGTGACTTCAAGTCTAAGGATTACATTATAATTGGCACTACGAGAAGCGATTGTGACTTTGACATAATCTAATGTATCATTCTCGTCGTGGGTCAATCCATTATGTCATTACTCCTAATGCATACCCATGTGTTGGATCGTGATATCTCCATATCAATCCAACCTCATACTAGTCTATAGATGGTTGTCCTTTTAATCATTATAATGGACGAGGGATATTTAAGAATATACCATTTATATTCTAAGGACTTCATTCATGTTATCATATCTCCATATCGATAACATAATGAATCGTAAATTCACATATTTGTCACAATAAATTGATTGCCTCTAGGGAACATTTTCAACAGTAACGCATTCAGAACGACAGCGACATTGGCTTATTGTTCCAGTGTATTTCAAGTTTTCCACGAATTCGTCGAGAAGAGGTCTGAGTGTCGTCGACGATGGATAGGGTTACTGCTAGCATGCGTAGTTGAGGCTGGGTGGTCAAGTTATTATAGAGCTATAACAACTAAGTGGCCGCGGGTATACTCCACTGAGCGAGAGCAAACCGGTACTATATTAGAATTGTATATTTGATTTCAAAAATCTTTTTAATGCCCCACCCCAGCAGGCCCGACTCTTTCATTAAGCAATTCATTTGGTTGCTTAGGGACCCAAAAGTCAGGGGCACCAAATTATCTATTATAAGATTATGGGTACTTGTATTTTTGCAATTCAATACTTAATATGTTAATTAATGTTAATTTGTTTTTTATAAAATTGCTTATAGTATAACTTAATGTTGATCTAAAAAAACTTAATGTTGATCTGAATAGCAATAATACCTTAAAATCTCCCATTTTCTTTCTCAGTAGAAAGGCGAACTTCAAAAATCACTCTAGACATTTTTATGTATTTTTCTTTTCGAAAGAGCAGTAAGTTATCTACTTAGATCACCATTCAACCAGGAGCCTTTTTTATGATTCTTTTAAATATATCAGCTGGTCAATATATTTTTATGATTCTTTTAAAATTGTTTATGTAAGTTTTTTGCCTGAAACTTCCAGTTAACTTTTTCTCCACTATTCACATGGTCAATGATTAGCAAAATAAATTGAAGATTTTTTCACGTATTTTTTTAACTGCATATCACCGGCTACGGGTGAAAAAAATTAAATGTGAAATTTTAAACGAAACAGAAATGGTAAGGTTGGAGATGATGCATGGAGGGCCACAATTTCGATGTCCGCTTAGGATCTCCAAGAACAGGGCCGTCTCTAGGTTTTGTGAGGCCCTAGGCGACTTGTATGAGGCCTCAAAAGAATTCTTTTCATATTTCTTTCATAGAAAATACGTTACTGAGTAAAAAGAAATCACATGATCCAATCATAAATTCTAACGCATGACTGACTTCCCCATGATGGATACGTCATTTTTTGGCGATTTGACATCGTTTTGGGCGTCAAACTGCAGTTTTTCTGTTTTCTTTATTATCATTGGTAACACTTCATCACGCGTTATCTTGAACTAGAAAACTCAATTTGCGATTCCGCAAATTGCGATAGTCTTAGAATTCTTCCATTTGTTTGGATAATGATTTTCCCCAGTTTTTTCATTCTTCTTTTTTTTTTTACTATTTTTTGAGGTAATTGGGATTTTCTGCTATTTAACCAGCGTGTAGCCTTTGGTAAAAATAGTTTTCCCATTCTTAATCTTATTTCGAATTTCTCAACCCGAGAGCTCTTTTATCATTCTAAGAGTGTCTTTTGACATTCTTCTTGCTTCTAGACTATGTCAAATTTAACATCTTCTTACATCCTATATATCTATTTCGATATAGTGTAAAATAAGGGAAAAAAATCAGAAAAAATCAAACTAATAGTAGTAGGAACTAAAGTATCACTCCGTCGTAGCTCTTTCTCCCAAAGTTGATTTTTTAATTCGTATCCGGGTCACTTTGACAGGGTGATTTCGATAGCAAAATGATGTGATTTTTTTGATAATTTTTTCACCGTGTTATAGAGCACTTTTACTCTACAACACTATGAAAAGATTATCAAAAAGTAGTGTCATTTTACAATTCAAATTACATGGTCAAAACGACCCAGTGAATAATGATAAAAGTCAAATTGGCGAGAAAGAGCTTGGACGAAGTGGTAACGAATAGAATAAAACGAAGACTCCTAACTCAGTAACTACTCATAAGGACGGCATGCATCAGCTATATGGTATGAACTACAGAGTTAAGTGCCTAAGGCTACCGTTAGATCAATTATGGAAACAGATTAGTATATGAACTTGGGGCCCTCTCCAAACTTGGGGCCCTAGGCAGCTTGCAACTTTGCCTTGCACTAGGGACGGCAATGTCCAAGAATATAGAGCCGGCCCTGCACCACAGCTCATCAACTATACTGTTGTGGGCGGCAGCTTATTGAATCTGGGATACACCACTGTCAACAACGCTGACTGTTTTGGCCATACAGGGGAGTGTACAGGTGACTTTGCACTTGGTGAGCTTATACTTGCAAAGTTATGTCAAGTGTAACTCGTTCCAGTAACTATCTGCCAAATAAATAATTTAGCAAACTCCAATATCCCAAAGACCTGATAATACTTTGTGTTCAACCATACACAATAACTCGCCATAGTTCTAAACAATATCCCACTTTATCATAAAGCACCACTACCTCACTCAATTGGAAACATGAACATAAAGTTTATAGTGACCCGGGTCGTGCATACATAAGAAGTGACTGACAATCATCACACATAAACCACTCTTCCATGACCATCATCTGCTACGCATATACACGCTGTTAACGAGTCATGAAGTTCACGGATAGCTCGATGTTTGACTTGAAAAAGTTGTTCATGATAGACTAGATTTTCAATTGCCAAGCTTGAGCCTGTTTACGAAGCTCGTCTTTTAAACGAGTGAAGCTTGAGCACACAGATTCTCAACTTGTCAAGGTAGCATGTAGGCTCGTACGAAAAACATGCTCGTAATATATCTCAAGAAAATCTTGGGTTATTGTAGTTTTTTTTCTTTTTCTTGGAAATTTCTTTTCTGTGGTGTATTGTTTGTCATACTTGTCATTATATCGGCGAATTATATTCTTGATATGTGTTGGCCTTGCAAGAAACTTTCACATTTTTAAAATTTATATTGCTATCTAAAGCTACTACAGTTTCCTTAATTTATATTCGTGATAAGTGTTGGCCTTGTCATTATATCGCCTCAATTTGTATTAATTTTGCTATACTGGAGGTAAGTACTGCCACCAAATTTAGATTACACAAAAAAACATTACATAATATGCTAGAAAAAAAGAGATAGATGGTCATATTGATGGAACATAGCATATATATAGATGGTCACAACCTTAACATATTTGGATGTTCTGTTTTCATGTTATCTTTGACTTTTGATTCATAAGTAAACCTCGCATGCATTCAAATGTACCAGAGCTTATCTCAACAATTCTAAACTGGTCACCCGTCTTACCCTAAAATTTTATTGCGACGGTCTAAATGTCTATCAGTCAGATCTCACTAGACCTCAACAGATCACTTCTCTGGTGACCTGATTTTTCATTGGCAAAATATTTACGATAAGAAGATATGTGAGCAGGTGAGCAGGGTCGTTGCCCCCATGAAATTTGAAAATTTCTACAAGTACCCCTAATTTTATAGCTTTTTATGACTCAACCGAAAGGAATATAAATTTTGCCCTCCCTAAGTTTTGGAATTGCCCAGTTGCCCGAGTAATTAGTTGTCGTAGTTGGCAAATCCCACTACACATGTTTGATTCTCCTCTCAGTCAATAACTTTTTTTCATTCATTTTTTTTTGTCAATTGACCATTTACCATTAAAAACTTGTCTCCTCGGAAAAAAAAAAATAAAGGAACAAATTGTGGCTTGTGAGTATTGTGTTCATTATAATTTACCATTTACCATTAAACACTCATTGTCTCCTCGAAAGAAAAAGATCAAACTGTGACTTGTGAGTATTGTGTTCATTATTAATTTGATGTTTGTGTGTATAATTGCTTATGAAATATAACGACTTTTGACTGTTGACTTTGACTTTTGACTTCGCGAATCTTGCCCCGGCTGACTTTATTTCCGGACTCCGCCACTGTATGTGAGACAGAAATGTAATCCAATTAACACTAATTCGAGTCTAATAACCAATTCAATCCAATCCCCTCCAATCCAAAGAGACAGGAGATGAACATATGTCGTTAAGCAGAGAAGCAAGAAAAAGAATTACCATAATAAGATGGGTGATCCAAAATCCAAAAAACTTACTAATTAGAGTCCAATAACCCGTATCTTCACTATAGTTAGGTAGAAAAAAAACAAAAAACAAAACGATTCCAGCAGTATTCCCCAGCCACATCACAAACAGAGACATTTCAGGCACAAGAACCATAAAAGACAGTAATGGAATCATACTATGGACGCAAAATGTAATTTATATTACCAGCGTGATGTCAAGAAAGAGCACTAAAGGCCAAACTTAACTAGAGCGCAGAGTAAGCCATCAATTAAAGCTAATATCCCAGAAACATGCGCAATAGACTAATATCAAGACAAAGCTAAATATCCCAGAAACATGCCCAATAGACTACTATCAAGACAAATCAGATAAAATAAGAGACATGACCCACCAATCTAGTGCAGCATCCCGTCAATCTCATCACCGTCCTCCATTTCAAGCTGAAGCAAAGGGAGAAAAATAAAACACATTAAATCACAGGGTGTATAGTATGCAAACACAAGTGTATGTCACTGCACAACAACAAAATCAGGAAAAAAGCAACCACTACAACCATCATCATAACCTACTAAAAATATTTGAAGCTGAGCACACACTCGTAACGAATGCACTCAAAATTAACATAAAATCAGTTAAACCAGATTCAAACAACATAAAAACCCATAACACCTTGATTGAAGGAACAAACATGAACATTTGAACTCAAAATCCAAGTGAATCATCTTCAACTAAGTGACAGATGAGTACATAATCTACTCCTAGTTCCTACACAGAGCAAAATTAAAAGACCGGCAACATTAGAAGGGAAAAAAAGACATAAAACTACCACGGCGGAAGAAGAATCATGCTCTGATCTGTGCTTTTCATTAAGAAAAAGTCATGAAACATGAAAGCCAAACCCTAAAAATCCAGAGAAAGCGAATCAAAACCGTTAGCCACAACAAACTGGGCTAGAAATCAACAAATTAATCGGTTAACAAGCGCTGCGTAAACAAGACCCCCGAATCAAAACCCTAGAAGAGATAGCAACCAACGATTTCGAAGAAAACACTGAGTCGGGCATGCGAGAGAGTGATTGTCAGTTATTTATGTAATGTAAGTAAATGTCGACAATCTAGATAGTTTTGGACAAACCATCGGAACGACTGTAATGTAACATTATAGTGACACATCTCGATCAAGGAAACGTTATGGTTTCAACATGTTATATTAGCATACTTTGTGTATGTTCAACAGGACCGACATATGAGATTTAATATATGGTTGACCAAATTAAGACAATATGATATTTCATTGTTATTGGTAATAAGTGACAATTCTTGATCTATGATTGTTTGTGTGGACACAAATTTTGATTAATTATTATTTTGATATATTGAGTGAGATCCCAATGTGAGTCAACAACCTTGTCATATTGGATAAGGATTATTAAAGCCAATCGAATCATGGAATCCACATTTCGTATGAGAATGATATACCCTCACGTGAGCTCAATATGTTTCGTTATGTCAAGTTTGGCCAGCTGATTATTTGTAACCAGACATAACGAATAAGGTTTGAGTTGTTTGGATCACGAAATACATAAGATGATGAGATTAAAATTATTAGTAAGAGTAGATCGGCATTAGCGATTATATATAATCTTAAAGTGGGGTGCTATTTAATATTAATAAAATGAGCTCATACATAATGATAAACAATTGATTGGTTGAATATCACAAATTATTTAGCAAAGTCCAATATCCCCAACAATACTTCATGCTTTATCATAAGCCCATAACTCCTCATTTCTTCTAAACAGTACTGAGTGAACCACCACAACACTCATTCCCTTTGAGTTCATAAGATAGGCCAACCTGGTGAAATATTAGCTTCTTTTATACTAATCTTACTCGTGCTCAATTGGAAACGCCAACATAGAGGTTGAGTGACTCTGGGCATGCAGAAAAAGTGACCAACTATCGTCAAAATTAGAAGTTTCAAATGGGTAGGTTGGGCGGGTTCAACCCGTTTATAAATGGGTTTACTTTTTAACGCGTAAAACCCGCTCTAACCGTTTACACTTATGGGAGTCCTCGGGCGGGCCATAAACGGGTCAATGTAACTCGCTAACTCATTTACAATCCTTTTACTACCCGTATACTATCAACTAAATACGGAATTGTTTTTTACATAACAACAACAGTGAAATTGTTTTGCAAACAAGAAGTTCGATTGAGACTCAACGACTGAAGTTCGATTGTTTGTCCCATTACTTTCCCCACCTATACCTCCACCTGCTCCACCGCATTCTCCTATGTCCTTCTCTGCCTCTATCTCTCTCTCTCTAAAACACAAGGAAAACAAACAGAGGCTTTGAAACGGGTAGTAAAAAGGGAACAACCGAGAAGTCCCAAGTTCCACCACTGACACTAGAGAGTCTGATCGTAGATCGCCTCTTTAACAGCCCCGAGTCATTCTCTCCTAAAAGTCCGGCGCCTTGAAATCAACCAAGTAATTCCAGACTCTGTCCTCTGAATCAAAACAATCCATCGAAGCCGATCTCGCTCGCTGCCATCAACCCACCAACTCTCAATCGAATTGTAAACCAAAGATCGAGAAGTATCAATCTCCATCTCTAATTCAAAAAAAATCATCGCCTCTGATGAATCGGACATCATGTCGAATGATGTGAGGACTTACCTCAAATTCATCTCCGACCTCAAATTTTGAAGATGTCGGCTAAAACCAGAGAGACGAACGAGTTTAGACGGGTTGATCGGCGCACCTGCATAACCCGTGGAACTCTTCCGGGTTAAGTGGGCACACCCGCCTAAACTCATTTAGCAAAACAAGTTCGACTCGAACCCGTTCAAATGTCGCATAAACGGGCGGGTTGGTGGGTGCTTGTAACACATGTGGATTACTTCGCAACAACTTCTTTATCCATACCACCGGATAAAATTCTTAAGCCTTGAAGGTGTCAGTAGAAATCCACAAGGAGTACTATATACCACACATCTCATCTACAATATCTCAATGTGGGACGGGATATTACAATCCCCCCACCTTATATACTCGACGTCCACGTCGAGACTGACCAGTCACGTTTCCCCTTCGCTGGCGGCGAACCGCCACAGAGCCCTTGCGGGACCAGGGTCAGCTCTGATATCATTTGTAACACACGTGGATTACTTTTCCAACACCTTCTTTATCCGTACCACCGGATAAAAATGCTTAAGCCTTGAAGGTGCCAGTAGTAATCCGCAAGAGTATTATATACCACACATCTCATCCACAATATCTCCATGTGGGATGGGATATTACAGTGCGGTTTCACTTTGCCATCTCTAATGATAACAATAAATGTTAGAATGCAATTATAGTTTTATTGTGGAGTAAACTATAACTAATAATTAGTTTTCAATTTATTCAGGATGAATCATGAGTTCAAATATATTATTGGAAGTCGATTCATTTATTTTCTCCAGAGGTCCCCGACGCAGTCCAACATAAGCGGGATCATGTGAATCACGTGTGTTTTCGAATTTGAAGCGTGTGGAATGTAAATTGGGATTGTATGTGGTATTTTATAGATGTTGGGTATTACTATAAATCACATCATTGTGACTTAATTTCAAACAATTTTAAAATTACCTGGGAAAGACTTGTTATACAAAGTTTTCGTACAATGTACTTATGTACAATTATGGTTATTTGTAATACTATTATTAGTAAAAAGTCTATAAATAGTCCATCACAATTCTTAAGTATTAACTATGGATGTTTTTATCGATCTTATATCTTTTCCACAGAAGAGAGAAAACTCAAGTTGTGTGTTCATGAGCTTTTCTTGTTCGAATCACCATCGAACTTGAATCTGAGTTTGGATTACACGTAGAAAGGCGGTTGGACATAGCAGATTCAATTTTTGGATGTTTTGACGTAGATAACGATCTCGGATTGTTTTTCTTAAAAACACAAAAGTTGTAGGTAACGGAAAAAGGCAGCAACATGAAGCAAACTATGTGTCGGTCGGAGTTGTAGGACTCCTGATACTGCTTATCAGAACTTCTGGTCTGCAATTAATTTTCGACACTAGATTCATAATGCAAAACCAGTCAAAGTTTCGGGATTCGCGTCATACCAATGCTGATGGACTCTGGTAAGTTCGATTTCACAAGTTAACTTATCACTTGCATGCATGTGGTTGATTCTTTGCATAAATCACGTGGCCTGTGACTAAGCTCGTCGATTTTCCTTTCAAATGATATACCCATATGGTGTTGTTGGCAAATCAAAATAGTCAGCCTCCAACTTATCTTAGAGACAAAGGCATTTGCTGCCAATTTATTAGTAGAATATCACAAATTATTTAGCAAACTCCAATATCCCAAACAATACTTTATGATTTGTCAGTCGGGCAATTATTCACAATTACGGATGCCGACTAGGCCGGATGCCCGGACACTCAGAGGTCCACTAAAGTCACTCTGTATTTTTTTGTGACAACCTTCTCAGCTAGTCCTCCAAGGGTCAAGCCATAGTTTTACGATCTAGTGCTGAAGTTGGATATCGTGGTGTGGCTAATGTTGTATCTAAGTTATGATGGATGTGTAACCTCCTCCTTGAGCTTCGTGTACCACTGTCTCGTGTATCGGTTGTTTATTGTGACAACGTCAGTGCAGTTTATCTCTTCGACAAACATGTGCAACACCAGCACACGAAGCACCTGGATATTGATTTGCATTTTGTTCGCGAAAATGTGCGCTTGGGACAACTCCGTGTCCTTCACATCCATGATGAGTACGAGTATGCCAAAATCCTCATCAAGAGGATCCCTCGCAATATATTTGAATGTTTCAGGTCCAGCCTGAGCGTCCGAGACTCTCCCACTCTGACTGCAGGGGTGTAATAGTATTGTAATTAACCTAGTTTGGAAGACTTATCATGTACTCCCTCCGTTCCTCCAGTTTCTTCACAAAGTTAATTGGGTATTATTTGGTAATTTTTTCGTGGTGTCGTAGAGTAAACTTTGCTCTACAATACCACGAAAAACTATCAAATTCTTTCTTTGTTTTCCCAACCAAATTGCTTGGCCCAAATAATACTCAAATAATTTTGTGAAGAATCTGGAGGAAAGGAAGGAGCATATACTATGTGTATATAAGCCGTGTGATTGTATTTGTCAGTTAGACATTTAGAGGGTGAATTTGGTGGTTGAATTCGGAACTGGTGGTGTTCAAGTGATGGTGAATGTCTGGTAATGGTGAGTTTTTTTATCAGTTGTAGGGTGGTTCAGGTGGTGTTGGCAGGTTGCCAAGTGAAGGTGATTTGTTTTGGTAGTGAAAAGGAAATTTCATGTCTGATGGGTAAGAGGTAATTTTGCATCAGTTGTTAATTGTTTATGGTGGGAAAATTTGGTGCAGGTGTTTATTTGAATGGCTAGTTACAGTAGTGTAGGGGGATAATTGTTTAGGTAAAGGTGAAATTGGTTATTGAGTTGGAGGTAATAGTTGTTATGTAGGCTGAGTTTTGGACTATTGGTTATTGACTATTGGTTTCATAGACATTTGTAGGTGAAAGCAGGTTTAGGTGGAGTGATGGTTGGGATTAGTTGTAGGATGTTCATGGGAATGAGGTTTACAATGGTAGTGGTTGTGATGCATCAAGGAAATACACACTACACAAAGAGATGTGTGTGTGTGTGGGGAGGAGAACACCAAGAACAAGAAGAAAATATACACAAAAACATAAATAAGGACAAAATGGGCATAAAAGAGTCAAATTGCACCTCCTTCTCAACTAACATTAACAGAAAGGTGGTATTGTCCAACGTCGGTCTCTGACAGGAGTGATTTTTGTATATTTCCGAAGAACATGGTAAGATATTGCGTGTTAAAAACACAAAAAAAACCTATAAAATTCTATACAAAATGGTTTTGTTAGCAAATCAAAATAATCAACCCCTATTTTATCTTAGAGACATATGTCTTAGCATCCAATTTATTAGTGGAATATCCCAAATTATTTAGCAAACTCCAATATCCTAAAGAATACTTCATGCTTTATCATAAGCTCATAACTCCTCATTTCTTCTAACAGTACTGAGTGAACTACCACAACACTCATTCCGCTTTAAGTTCATAAGATAGGCCGACCTTGTGAAAGATTAGCTACTTCTATACTAATCTTACTCATGCTCAATTGGAAACGCCAACATAAAGGTTGAGTGACTCTGGCTTGCATGCAGAAAAGGTGACCAACTATCGTCAAAACGCTCTTGCATGACCATGTACTATAAACAATGGAAAACCCCATAGATTATAAACCTACATTATTACATAAGTCTAAAACGGCAATGACATTAGGAGTGGGGAAACTCATTTGAGAAACCAGTAAAAAACCGGCAAGTTTTCATTTAACCAAAGAACTGGTTGAAGCGGTTGGACCATTTCATTTGAAAATGAAATTAATTGACCACCTGGAGCTGGGGAATCGAACCAGCGAGACCTTTGCTAGATGGCTGCCGAAATTTCATTTTCATCCATCAGTACTTCAATTAACATTAAATTGCTTTCGTTTTTAGTATCATAAGATTGATTGATAACTCTGGCTTAATTGCATTGCAAGCTGAATCGTGACGCAAAAAAAAGGCAATAGTTTACGTGGTGGTGTTCCGGGGAAACGAGCATGGATGACGGACGTCTTATATGCTGTCGCGCCTAATCAATTTCTCGGATATTTAAATATGTGTACGCTTTCATATTCTCAAGTTACAATCAGTTCTACTCCGAGTTTTGGCACAGGTCTTGTATTTTCATCTAATAGTATTTTAATTAACCTAGTTACGGAGACTTATCCTGTGTCAGTTTGGCAATTATTCACAATTACATATGTCGACTGGGCCGGATTTTCAAACACTCAGCGGTCCACTTCAGGTTACTGTGTATTTTTTGTGGCAACCTTCTCAGCTAGTCCTCCAAGGGTGAATATCGTGGTGTGGCTAATGTTGTCTTCGAGTTATGATGGAAGCATATATAACCTCCTCCTTGAGCTTCGTGTACCACCGTCTCGTGCCTCAGGTGTTTATCGTGACAACGTCGGTGCGGTTTATCTCTCTGACAATCCTGTGCAACATCAGCGCACGAAGCACGTGGAGATTAATTTGCATCTTATTCGGGAAAAGGTGCGCTTGGGACAACTCTGTGTCCTTCACATCCAGGCCGATTACGAGTATGTCGATTCTTCATCAAGGGGCTCCCTCGCCATCTATTAGAATGTTTCAGGTCTAGCCTGAGCATCCGAGACTCTCCCGCTCTGACTGCAGGGGTGTAATACAGTAATAGTATTGTAACGAAATCACCCCGGACCCGATGTACCCGAAAATCTCGGTTCTGGCAGTTGTTCGATCGGGGACGGGTTTGTATCAGGGATAAACCGATATGTCGGGTCGGTCAACTAAAGGGGAAAATACCCGGCCGAATCGACCCGTGCTCTGCCCTAACCTCGGATACATAATAATAATTTAATATTGGACCATGTCCATACAAATCATTGAGCAAAACCCCACATCCCAAACAACTATTATTATCCTAAACCACCACTTTCATTTCCTCTTTAGTTGTAAGAAAATCAAGACACTCATTTCCCTTTTAAATTAATTCACAAAGATGGGTAATTAAAGTGTTACCTAGTTTTATGCCAACTCCTATTTGCGCTCAAACGCCAACACAAAGTTCGAGTGACTCTTACAATATGTTTGGGAATGAGGTGAGAAAAGAAATGATAAAAAACTTTAATTTATGTGAGAAAAGAAATGATAAGAAATGATTTAGATTTCTCACATATTTGTTTGGATTACTTAAGTGAGAAATGATAAGAAATGTTATACGTTCTCACCTCCTTTGTTTGGTTAGCATATTAATGGAAAAGAAAAGAAACTATATTAAAGATATTACCAAAATAACCTTCATTAATATTATGATTAGGCAATGTTTTATTTTTTTTATGGCTAATTCTGTCACAACAAAAATATTGACACTCGTATAGTTTCTTTTCTCACTAAATCTCACCACTTTTGGTGAGAAACAAAAATTGGATTCTGTGATATTTCTTTTCTCATGCTTTCTCACGAATTCTCACTTAAAAAGTAATCCAAACACGAATGAGAAAACCTTCTCTCACCAATTCTTTTCCTTTCTCACCAAATCATGTAATCCTCAAAAAAAAAAAGTGACCAACTATTATCATTGAACCTAAAACCCTCTCTTTCCTGATTAAGCCTACATTATTACATGTAAGCCCAAAACGTCACAGGCGCTCTAGATTATTTTCATGAAATTAATAGCGTAGAACCAAACAGGCTTGAAGGCCGTACCCTCAAAATCTTTTGACCTCTGTTTCTCATTGCTGGTGTTTTCACTACCGTCCCAATTACTCTACTCAAATCCCACATAATACCTATTATGATAGTAATTACGTAATTTTAAAATCTGACTTTAAAGCTAAAGGGAAATGATGATTCTTACAAAGCATAAAATAATTCTTACAAATCACTAACAGCATTTGTGCAATTTCATTGGTCTTTAGATGCATAAATAATGTTAGTGGCTTTGTAATAATAATTTTCTGCTTTGTAAGAATCAATTCCCAAAGCTAAACTGTCATTTACGCGTCTAACCAAACAGGTCAATAAAAAATGGAATATTTTGAAAATACTAAGAAACTACTTCAGATCTTTGGCTTTCGGTTCATTAGATGCACCGGCCATGCCATTTATTTAACGTCTTAACCTTCTACCAGGAAGGCAGGAACTCCAACATCGCCTCTGGTTAGATTTTTCCTTCGCAAAGAACTGGTATGTACAAAGATGTATGAACCTAATTCATATCAGATCTAATAAATATCTTGATTATAAGCACATAGATCACGTTGACCAGTGAAGTAGGACAATGTGGTTGCTGTATTCTTCATTATCTCCACATATGGGGAGACGCATTTTCGCATAAAGGGAGAGAACAAGATCCACAAATTCAGCAACTTAGACCCCGACCGGCTGCAATTGATCGGAGCCCTCCAGTGTAGGGAGAGAAAACAGATCCGTTTGCTTTGTTGCTACAAAGGGGTATGTGGAAACATGAGATTTCTTCGGCTAAATGCATATGGTTGTTAGTGTGGATTCAGAATGACCAACGGAGAATGTGCGCGAAGACACGATCTTGAAGTTGTGGTGATTCCAAGAGGAAGATAAGTGAGATCGATATTGGAATAGTGTGTCAAAAGAACCAGAGTGACTGGAGTGAAGTCGTAACAAGGTAGCCGTACTAGAAGGTGTTTTGATACTGCTTCACACCCCCCCCCCCCCCCCCCCCAAAAAAAGAGGGAAACTACGTCTGAGTTAAACTTGGAGATGGAAGTCTTCTTTCATTCCTCGGCGGTAAAGTAAGACCAAGCTCATGAGCTTCTTATCCTAAATCGGAACAAGTTGATAGGATCCCCCTTTTTACGCCCCCTGTGTGGCGACATGGGGCAAAAAAGGGAAAAGAGAGGGATGGGGTTTCTCTCGCTTTTGGCATAGCGGGCACCGAAAACATAGAAGGTATAACAGTGACATGATGTCTAGAGATGATACAATTGTACTCTTATGTCTACTTCATTGTGCCACTTAGTTCTCTTAACTCGAATAGAGAAACAGGTAACCTCTACCAGGAACTAGGGACGGATCCTGAAATTTATGCGGTTGACAAAGAGAAAAATTAAAAATGGAAGGTAAAGTTTGATTCTTTTATGTCGAGTGTGGACAATAGTGCAATTACTATGAGGGCTAATTGAAAAAAATGACAAAATAAGGGTAAATTTCTAGATTTTGAAAATTGAGTGTGGGCTAACATACTCAGCCGAGATTTGTACTAACTGGAATAGCAGTGAAGAAATGGAAAACTTAAACCCGAACAGCTATCCTCAATCCCTATCCACATAACGAACCCAGCCGTTTCAGTTTCGGGCATGGTTTAGTGCTTTAGGCACAAGAATATAACAGAAACATTCTAAGGACGCAAAATATATTACTAGCTGGATGTCAAGAAAGAGAACTAATGGCAAAACAAAACCAGGGAGCAGATAAACCATCGATTAAAGCTAATATCCCAGAAACTATACCTAATAGACTAATATCAAGACAAGACAATCAGATAAAATCCGAATTTTTTGCATAAGGCGAAAAGCATAACAACGATATATTTTTAAGTTTCAACATTTCAATTTCACAATATCCCATAAGAGGTTTCTTCAGATACTTGACCCACCAGTCTGGTGCAGCATCGCGTCAATCTCATCACCATCCTCCATTTCAAGCTGAAGCAAAGTAAGAAAAAGAAAACACATTGTATCACTGGGTGTATGTATGGTACGCAAAGATGAATCCTAGCAAAGCAGTAGGAAAGGTGGTGTAACATAAGCTTGAGTATAGAATAAAGGTAGATACCTCATCAGGGGTCTGCTCTCCCCTGAGCCGCCGCCCGTCGAACAGAAAAGCAATCGAGTTGAACTCCACTGACTGCCTATCACAGTACGCATTCATCAGCTTTTTAAGTTGCGTGCTGCGCTTGATACGGAAGAAAACTTCATTCCCATCCTGGAAAAAAGTAGAACACTTTGTTCAACTCAATGTGACAACAACAATGATCAAACTTCAAAGACACCAGTGTTAACTGTACACTAATAATGCATGCATCAAAAGTCATTGGCCATTGGGTATAGGGAAACACATTGAGACTCCTTCAAGGAGACGATCAAAAAAGAAAAAATGCCCCTTTCCACAAAATAACCCGCAGGGGATGATCATGATTGTGCCATAAACCTAAATGGCCAAGTAAATAGTACTAGCAATATTGCAGACTGCCAAGAGTCAGCCATCTTCCCTTTCAGGAGATGAACATTCAACAGAAGTCCTTTACTTCAAACAATTATTTCAATTTCAATTCCATTACGCATTCAATAAAATCATAATTTTTCAGGTGATTAACAGATTGCTTTCCATTGAACGATGACTTGGATCCTTAAAAAAATTAATCAAACTCAGAAGTTAACATATGAATCTCCATGGTGGTAAGAATGTGAAGTTTACAACAGCAAAGATTGGATGAAAGTAAGCATAAAACAAGTTCTGGTAGACATTTGAATGCAGCACAAGAACAACATCAACAGAACGAATGCAAGACCACAACACAAATTTATATCACTGCAGCAAATACAGAAATAATCAAGCCATCATTAAAACCTACCAAAAACATTCGAAGCTGAGCAAACACTTACGAAACACCCCCAATTACCATAAAAAACCCAAACCGGTTTCAAAACAAAATAAAACCCCAGAACATATTGACTGAATGAACAAACATGAACAGTTGAACTAAAAAAACATAGTGAACCATCTTCAACTAAGTCACAGATGAGTATATAAAAAATCTCCTCTTACTTAGTTCCCAGGGCAAAATTGAAAGACCAGCAACATCAACAAGTGAAAAACACACACATAAAACTAACACATAGGAAGAAGAATCATAATCTGATCTGTTCTTTTCACTAATAAAAAGTCACAAAACATGAAAACCAAACCCTAGAACTCCAGAATTAGCGAATCAAACCCTTATCCACAACAAACCAGCCTATAAATCAACGAATCGATCGGTTGACAAACAAAGACGCCCCAAATCGAAACCCTAGAAGAGATAGCAACCAACGATTTCGAAGCAAAACCCTAGTGATAGTCGTCGAGAGAGATACAGACCTGTCCTTTAACCTTCAAATTGATGTGAACACCGCCTTGATCGCCTGGCTTCTTATCCTCCTCCGTCGCTGGCTGACTAGTAGCACCTGACATTCTCTCTTTCTCTGGACTGGAACAATGGATTCGATTAGGGGACTGAGAATGAGAATATGTGGGGAGTGGGGAAGAAGATAAAGAGGGGTCGAAAACCAACGCGACCTTTTGAGTTCTACTTGTTCTCTCTCTGCCTTTTGGATTTATACTTGTAAAACTAGAGGGTGATTTGAATAATTAATCCTAATCAATTTAATTTTTTTAGGAATATGATTTTTTTTTAATATGGTGTGTTTAAATTTTGGGCTAAATTAATTATTTCAAAAAGGGAAATTGATGAAGGTTTTGTGAATTAACACGAAGGCGAGAGAATTAAGGAGAAGGGTTCAGAAGAGACGAGACACGAGGAAGACGGAGAATAGAGATTGATTCTATTAAACCCTAAACGACATAGCGCGGCTTAATTGTAGTTAAGAGTTTTACTATGGTTAGCCAGCTATGGGATACGAGTAGGTATATATTAGAAATATGTTACCGTGGTTAGCCAGCTGTGGGATACGAGTAGATATACATTAGAAATACGTTACCGTGGTCAGCCAGCTGTAAGATTAATTCTCTGTAATTAGTCGTAATTAATATGATTTTTTTATTAATATAATAAATTTGTGAATTAATACGAAGGCGAGAATTAAAGAGAATGATCCAGAACAGACGGAGGTGAGGAAGACGGAGAATAGAGATTGATCTTTGATACTATTAAACCCTAAACGACATAGTGCGGCTTAACCACAGTTAAGAGTTTTACTATGGTTAGCCAGATACGAGTAGATATACGTTACCGTGGTTATTCAGTTGTAGGATTAATTCTCTGTAATTAATCGTAATTAATATAAATTTTTATTAATATGCCAGCTGTAGGAATAATTCTCTAAAAATTTAATCGTAATGAATATGACTTTTATTAATATAATAAGTTTGAATTTCGGAATGAATCAAATCCTTTCAAAATGATAAATTGATGAAAACTTTTTATGAATTAATACAAAGGCATATACATAGAATTGAAGCGAATGATCTAGAATGGACAAGACAAGAGGAAGACGAAGAATTAGATATAAATTCAATTAACCCTAACCGACATTTACATCTTCTTACATTTTGCGGGTTAACCACAGTTAAGAGTTTTCACTGTGGTTAGCCAGCTACAGGATTCGTGTAGATATACGTCAGATAAACATTATCGCGATTAGCCAGTTGTAGGATTAACTCTATATAACTAATATTATTTAATATTATTTTTTATTAATTTGATGAGTTTGAATTTTGGACTGTATCAAATTCCTCAGATAAAATATATATTGATGAAAGTTTTTGTGAATTTATGAAAAGGCATATACATGAGAAGGGTTTAGAAGAGACAAGACGTGAGGAAGACCAAAAAAATAGAGATAGATTCAATTAACCTTAACCGACCTTTACAACTTCTTATGTAGTGCGGCTTAACCATGGTTAATCGTATTACCGTGTTTAGCCTGCTGTAAGATACGAGTAGATACATCAGAGACAACTTACAAATATAGGTAGGGGACTTTATAGTTTATGGTTATTACAAAGTGCTCCACTGACAATTATAAATGACAGTCATGTCCTTCAACCTTGTCTTCTGCTGCATTTGTGTCCTTCTTGTAACCTTTTGTCGATACGCCCCTTCAAGTTGATCGTGATCTGTCAATCAGAAGTTTGATCTTAAATTGATTGAACTGTGTAACACTAAGTCCATTGATAAATTTATATGTCGATTGTTCTACATTGGAAACATAGAAACGCATAAGTGATTGTTAATCACTTTTTCTCTCATTATTTAATTTTTTTAGCTGTATTTTTTCATATACATTTAGGTGTAAGGGTATTATAGAAATTTTCAGTCCGGTAAACGTGATGGTTTTTGTTAGTTCTAACGATTGCACGAAGAAGAAACTTTAGCGGATAGTTTGCACAAGTCCCTAATCACATGGGAGTAAAATGCAATTAACCATGAATATTTTCTCTGGCATCCCCTCACATGGCAACAGAAGCAGTCACAGAAAAAGCTGCACATGAGGAACTATGGCCCGCTGCATTATACTAGACGACTAGGATGGGGGTTATTAACGAAAACGGGCCATAATGAGCCAACCATAGGCAATGGACTTAGAGTCTGGCAAAGCCCACATCAGTTATTTAGTCAAAGTACTAGTTACATGCTTGGGGCCCATCTTCAGAGGTATTCTACAAGCCGTGTGTTTTCAATCGAGTAGGGGCAAACAAAAAAGAATTGGGAAGTTAGGGGCAAACTTTTTAACCCAAAAAAAAGAGTAGGGGCAAACTTATTACTAATATTTAATTTTTTTCTCATAAGCGTTACAATTTATTTTGCATTCATTAATTTGAGGAAATTTATTTGCACTCTTAATGGATGCACATTGGGAATTTTCATAAAAGAAGAATGCAATGCTAACATAGTTCTAATTAGAATATTGGCTAAATTACACCGGAGGTACTTATATTTTGCAAAAATAGGCAAGTGGGTACCCACAGCTCAAAAGCTAGCACCACGGGTACTCATACTTTGATTTTCAAGCGAGTAGATAACCTTCCGTTAATATTCCGTTAATATCGGACGAACAAAATATAAAAAGATTATTGTACCCCTTATTTCCACCTCCATTTTTTTAAATACAAATTTTACTAACAAATCTAAAAAAAGTTAAGAACAATAAAATTCAACATTTTGATATAGGTAAAATAATGCAATATATTTAATTAAAATTACATATTTTTACATCATTTCAAGATATGAAATATATTTTTATAAAATATCCGTCAATCTTAAAATCTTTAACTTTTTTTAGCAGTTTTGAAAAAAAAAATCTCAAACATCATAATTTCACATGTATTTTTTTAATAATACATTCATATAAGAGTATTCTTGTGCATTTTAACAACTGGCACAAGAGTTGACACTTGACATTCTTGAATAGTTTTTTATTGTAATAATTTGTACTTTTGTGAATAGTTTTCAATTGTAATGATTTGTGTTTTCATGCAAATGTAAAAAAGGCTATTGTACAATGCAGAAAGATACTTGTTCATCATGGCCGGAACTGCAACACTTGTACCGAGGTGCATGCATAAAGGTTTGAAACTTGGCACCTCGATGTCGAGTCATCACATCCTGGGGTTGAAGAAGGTCCCAAGGGTTCGGTTGTTCGCCGACTCATGTTGTACGTGAGTTGGGTTGTGGAGCAGAAGTGAGTTGAGTCCAGGGGCAATGGTGCTGTCCCGGCTGGTCGGAACAGGGTAGCTATAGGGAAGGCTCTACACTATGGCTGGATGGAATCGCGGAATAGTCCTTGACGATCGAAATGCTATATAGAAGGAGACTGTCGAATGCACAAAAATGCATTTTATTAAGCCTGACTTAACTTCACTTCAAAAGGAGCGATTTCCGTCCGCATGAAGAAGTCTCTCTATTTTGTACTTAGGGATTCTCAGTAGTAAGTCGTCGACATATCACGCGTAACAAATCCTTTTTAAGTAATGACTTTTTAAGGGCTTACGGGCCATGCCTATCTCTGACCTGATCGTTGGGCTCGGCTCTCACGTCCGGCGTCCGCCTTTTCTTTTTCATTTCATACAACTGATTCCCTTTTCCTTCGCTATTAGGATAGTAAACAACTCCTATTAGTGCCAGACCTTGAGTCGAATTGGAATGGAGCCCAGCACTTTTATATACTAATGTCAGATTCGATTATTATGGGCGCTTGTTCTGATTCTAGTGCGAACTTAGATAGTACTCGAGTATCAACATAGAGAAAGCTTACAGCATTTCGAGAACTATTACTAGCATCATCGAGGAAGAAAGTTATCGATACCTATTAATCTAATTAGAAATGTTCATAGTGTGCGTGAGTCTAATTTATTGAATGATTCGACCGACATTTGAGTGATCTTTTGGTCCGTGAGTGGTAGTGTTATTGTTGTATTAAAAAAATACATGTGATATTATGAAAATTTGAGATTTTTTTAAAAACTATTAAAAAAATTAAAATTTTTAAGAACATATTGCATGATCTTACATATTTCATATCTTAAAATGATGTAATAATATGTAATTATAATGAAATATATTGCATTATCGTACATATATCAAATTATTAAATTAAAATTTTCTTATTTGTAACTTTTTTTAGATTTCTTAGTATAAAATTGTATTTGAAAAAAAGTTGGAGGTGAAAATAAGGGATACAATAGTCTTTTTATATTTTTCCGTCCAATATTAACGGAAAGTTAACGGAAGGGTACCTAATTGCTCGAATATCAAAATTTGGGTATCTGTGGTGATCGATTTTAAAATTTGAGTACCCACTTACCTGTTTTTTGCAAAATATGTATACCTCCGGTGCAATTTAGCCTAGAATATTATAGCAAGTAAAATTTATTCATAAAAACTCTGTGGTAAATAGCTTAAAACCCCTATACGAGGTTCCGACTTCAAACCCCTCTATATGATGCAATTCAAAAGAAAAAACACTTAATTCGGAGTGGGAGTAGGCAAAATACAATTAATTTTGTAATATAATGATGTTTAATTCAAAAAATACAAAAAATAACAAGTTGAAGCATTCAACAAATGAGAGGGATAAAATATAATACTCGTCTAAAAAAATGATTTTTAGAGAGTCAGGATGGATTTGGTAGAATGGTTTCTGGTACAAAAACTGGTTTTCAGATTGAGGTGAATTTTATTTTATTTTTTTAGAGATTCTGTTTAAACCAGTGTGTTTGGTAGTGGTTTATAAACTACATTAAAAACTGAAAAAATGTGTTTGGTGGTGGTACTTAAACTAAATGATGTAGATTAAATGACAGATATACCCTCCACTTATTTTTCTTTTAGAGATTCAAGAAGAACAAATGCAATGTAAAAATTTTAACGATTTCATGAGTTTCGACGATTTCATGAAAGTAACAAATTGAAGAACAAATTAACAGTAATATGACATTGAAATAATCAAATTTTTATACTTACATGCAACAAAAAGTTAATGATTTAATGAAATTTCGTCACACTTGATGTCACGTTGAGAAACGGACCAAAAATAATAAAGTAAGGAAAGAACACCATAATGGTGGTTGATCCTAAATAATAAGACCATCGAACATAAAAGATATCGTCCGAAATATGCGAGAATTGAGTTTTGTGGAAAAAAAGTTGATGGCAAAAGTATTGAAAATAATTCGTGTAATCTTTTTAATTACGTTGATGACAAAAAAGTCAGAGAGCTACTAAAATAAGAGACGATTTTCAATTTAATATGTCTACGATGTGAGAGTAATGTCATATTTGTGTGTCATAAAATTAACCAAAGAAAAACCACCAGAAGATGGTTCTTTTCACCAAGACAAATTGTCAAAAATAAACTAATTTAAAAACTGATTTTTAAACTACTGCAAACAAACACTTTCGATAATTCATATGGTTTTTAAACCATAAACCAAAAGAAACCACTCTACTAAACGCACCCTCAATGTAAATTCCAAGAATCGGAGGGGACGTGGTCCCGTCCACCCCTCCACGTGTCCACCATCTGACGTCAAACTGGTATTGCTGTATTATTTCATTCTTGTATGTGCACTCACTGACTAGTGAATTATGTTTGATCGATTAGCGGTTTAGTAGGCCAAATGGCGAGTCCTAGATTCCCCACGGTTTCGAACACAAAACTTTACACAAATGTCCAAAAACTACAACGAAAATACATCCTTTTTTCTTTCAAGACAAGCGTTCTACTGAATTTTTTGAGTTTTTTTCTTTTTTTCTTTTGAGGAAAGTTCTTTTGAATTTTTAGGGCAAGGAAAACCTGTAGAATTCAGAACTTGAGACAACCGCGTCGAGATTGTATAAGGTAAGGTCATCAGGTGGGTGTCAGAAGCTCTGGAACTCAGATTACACATTTACACTCCTTAGAGGGAGGGCTATGTGTTTCGCCGAGCCTGAACATGTGTGGGGCCAGATATCACGGCCACGTCGCCAGGCTCACAAGAGTCGGTGGTGGGTACGACTCTTGCAAAGTTGTGTGGATATTTTTGGTTTATATTTTACACCAGTTGTTAGAATTGATTTTTGAACATAACATTTAGACTGAAGTTGATTTTTCTCCATCGGTTGGAGATACTCTAATCCGTACACACAATTGCATTTAAGGCATGGATTGTTGGAAAAATCCGTTTTTTTGCACGACTTTGGAAGAAGATTTTGAAGAATCGTCTAATCGATTAATGAAATCGAAAGTTGCTATGGATACCTTAGAGCTAGGTGAACATCCTACAACTTTACTTCATCCAAAATCGAGATTGGGTGAATGAAAAATTCATGGGTAAAGATGACTTCTAAGATAGTACTCCAAGAGGGAATTTAGTTCATCCCACATTGGAGGGTAGAACAATCTTGTTCACTTAATGTAGTTCAAGATTGCACTATAGGGAACGCCCTTTGGGTGATACACATTTTGTGTAGGAGAGAGGACCTAGCTATCGTCCGAACCACCAAACGAGCGCGTGCGCGCGCCGCCGTCCGTCCGGCCGGCCGGCTCGACTCGGTCTCGGGTTCGGGCACGGGCCGTGGCGCGGTGCGGTGTGTTGTGGGCTAGGATTGTTGCTAGGTTCAGGGCCTACTTAATTTTTTGGCCCAATTTTAATTGTTTTTTCACCCGAAATTCTACCTGAATTTTGAATTCGTTTTCCAACGGTTCTGGAACGGTTTCGTAACCGTTCGTGAACAGACCCAACTGCTCAAACGGGTGTCTCTGCTTCTTTAAAAGCAGAGCACCCTTTCCAGTTCCATTCATTCCGAAATTCTCAATTCCAGATATATTTCCAAACTTCCAGAGCGCTATCTTTCCAATTGCGGGTTCGTAGTGCTACCCGATTACACATTGAGGGACAATTATCCTGGGAGGCCTTCGCTCCGGATAAAAAGGCACCTAAAGGGAGCGAATTTAGCCTTAAGGAAATCGAGCCTATGTTCGATATTGTCTCTGATTTCTCCAACTTCTTGCAGCGCTTCTCACAACTCTGTAAGTACTGTGTTTTTGTTTCATTGTTATTTTAACTTTATGTTTCTTCTTCTTCTCCTCATATTCTGAAACGTCCTAAGAATCCAACAATCTTAAGGCTAATTCTATTTCTGGATTCTACATATACGTAATCTGAGAGTTTCTAAAGTACTCACAGATTTTTGTTTAACGAGTTTTCAATAGCACTTATTAAACAACATTGTAACAGAAAGTTTACTGTAATTTGAGACTCATAATTTGCTTTGCCAATTTCCGCAATGGCTGACAACACTCCTGAGGCGAGCACTAGTCAGGCAGCCCCTACTGGTTCAACACCTTCAATGGTGTCGATTGGAAATCATGGGGAACGTCCAGAAAAGTTTACTGGAAAGGACTTCAAGAGATGGCAACAAAAGATGCTTTTCTACTTGACGACCCTGCACTTGGAGAAGTTCTTGAAAGAAGACGCTCCACCACTGCCAAAGAATGCAGACAAACAAACACTCGCCGCGGTGGACGCTTGGAAACATTCAGACTTTTTGGCCAAGAATCACATTCTTAACGGATTAGACAATACTTTGTATAATGTGTATAGTGTTTCTAAATCCGCAAAATAACTTTGGGAATCTCTTGACAAAAAGTATAAGACTGAAGATGCAGGGGCAAATAAATTTGTAGTTGCTAAGTTCTTCAAATTTTGTATGGTTGATACCAAAACTGTAATAAGTCAGGTTCAAGAGTTGCAGGTTATCCTTCATGATATTCATGCTGAAGGAATGACCCTAAGTGAGTCATTTCAGGTTGCTTGCATGTTTGAGAAACTCCCTCCCTCATGGAAGGATTTCAAGAATTATCTCAAACACAAGCGCAAGGAAATCCAAATGGAGGAACTCATCGTCCGCTAGGATCGAGGAAGACAACCGCAACTCAGACAAAGGAGGAATTGTGCAAGCCAAGGACAACATCGTGGAGCAAGGTTCCAAGAACAAACGGAAGGCTCACGACGGCAATGGGGAAGACAAGGCGTTCAAGGGAAAGTGCTTCAATTGCGGAAAAACTGGCCATCGTCGAAGCGAGTGCAAGAAGAAGCGAAAGGTTCCCAAGAACAAAACTGAGGCAAACATGGCTGAAAAGAAAGACGACGACGAAGGAATCTGCTTGTCCGCGGTAGTGTCGGAGGCAAACATGATCGGCAGCAACCCAACGGAATGGTGGATTGACACCGGAGCCACACGCCACATATGCTCCAACAAAGCGATGTTCCACAAGTACGAGGAAGTGGAAAACGGAGAGAAACTATTCATGGGCAACTCATTTTCATCCACCGTGGAAGGGAAATGATCCATCATCCTAAAGATGACTTCGGAAAAAATGGTGGTGCTCAACGATGTGCTTCATGTGCCGGAAATTCGTAGGAATTTGGTTTCGGGATCTGTACTAGTTAAGGAAGGATTCAAGATTGTTTTCGAGTCCGGAAAAATTGCACTAGTTAAGAATGGTACGTACGTAGGCAGGAGTTACCTTAGCGATGGCATGTTCAAACTTAATGTAATGACCGTGACGCCAAAAGTGGATATAAGAATGCCGATTCTATTTACTTGTTGGAGTCATCTACTTTATGGCATAGTAGGCTTGGTCATGCAAACTTTGAATCGATTCGCAAATTAATGTATATGAAACACATTCCTAGTGCAAAAATCGACAAATCCCACAAATGTGAGACATGCGTTGAAGCAAAATTAACTAAGAAACCCTTCCGATCAATTGATGGAAAATCGACTACTCCCCTTGAATTAATCCATACGAATATTTGCGACTTAAAGTTTCTACAAACAAGGGGAGGAAATAAATACTTTATTACATTTATAGATGATTGCACAAGGTATTGTTATGTCTATCTCCTTCGGAGTAAAGACGAAGCAATTGACATGTTCAAGCACTATAAAAATGAAGTAGAAAATCAATTGGGGAAGAAGATAAAAATGGTGCGTAGCGACCGAGGAGGTGAATATGAATGTCTGCTAAAAGACATATCTCTAGAAATCGGAATTATTCATCAAACCACGGCTCCATACTCACCACAACAAAACGGCATAGCCGAGAGGAAAAACAACTTTGAAAGAAATGCTTAATGCATTTTTACTTAGTTCGGGTTTACCTCAGAACTTGTGAGGGGAAGCACTCCTAACGGCCAATATCATCCTAAATAGGATTCCGCGAAAGCATATTGGCAAAACTCCATACGAGTTATGGAAAGGAAAGCCACCATCCTACAAATACCTTAAAGTGTGGGGGGTGTCTTGCAAAGGTAGCAATACCGGAACCTAAAAAGGTGAAACTTGGACCGAAAACGGTCGACTGCGTTTTCATAGGTTATGCTCAAAATAGTAGTGCATATCGATTTTTGGTTATTAAATCGAAAATCGAGGATATACACGTAAACACTATCTTTGAGTCATGTAATGCGTCTTTCTTCGAAAACATATTTTCATATAAAAAGAAGGATGTAGAAAGTTCTAACAAAAGAACTCGAGAATCTACACCCGTACAGTCCGAAGAAGAAGCCGAACCTAGGCGTAGTAAGCGGGCAAAAATCACTAAGGATTATGGCCCGGATTTTCTAACATATATGATAGAAAACGAACCTCAATCCTATAAGGAGGTGACACGATCCAACCGCAAGTGTACGGCTGTCGCGTGTAGTAATATCCGGTAATCCGGGTTTATCGAACCCAAAGGACTTGTTGTGAACCAATTAGTATGGTTAACTTTATGTGGGCTAGCAATTGAGAGATTTTTCTAAACTAAATAATTAAAAAGACGCAACAAGTATTTAAATATTAAGATTTAATATGGGAGAAACAACCAGGACACCTCGTTTGGGGGATTGCTAGGATTTTCTTGTTGACGACGTTCTATGATTTGTGAAACACAGACAAAATTCACTTTGCCAATCGAGCAATACTAACTCACCGAGTTACCAAGTGAGCATCCTATGCCTAGTTTAGATTAAAACCGAGTTACCAAGTTCTAATTATCCCTAAACATGCATTAACGATGAATTCTACTCTAACGATCCCATTCGACGTAGCCGAGTTACAAGCCTATGAACGGGTGATTGTTTGATTTTCCGGTTTAACAATTACCGAGTTACCAAATAATTGCAAACTAAGTTCTAGCTAACAAGACGTCTCCAATTAACTAGATAAGATGAAGATCACAAAATAATCATAGCAAACGTAAAATCATCAATTAGGTTTATCAAAACATGAATCTCAATTCATAAAACGCATAATCAATGTGAAAACCCTACCCCAAATTCGGGTCCTGATCTAAGAAGTTTAGCTACGCATATTCATCATCACAAATACAAGCGTTCGTGTGATCATGATCAAAAACAAAGAAAAGAAGGAGAAAAGAGATCAAACAAGGTTTCCCAAGCTCCACGATGTGATCCAAGCTCCCAGTTGATGTCCCG
Source organism: Linanthus parryae (assembly GCA_023055425.1). NCBI lineage: Eukaryota > Viridiplantae > Streptophyta > Magnoliopsida > Ericales > Polemoniaceae > Linanthus > Linanthus parryae. The sequence goes on along the minus strand of JALGPY010000004.1, from coordinate 137,315,113 downwards.
TCCTTCAATAATGCGTCTCCCCTCTGAAAATATGACCTAATATGTCTAAAATACGTTCCCTAAGAGTCCCGGGTCAATTAGGAAAGTTTTAAGCATCGTTTCCTTAATTTTGGCCGCCTCTGCACAGTGTCTTCGTACGAAGACTTTTCTCTTCGTAGGAAGAGTCTTCCTGCGAAGACATTTTGTCTTCGTAGGAAGGTCTTCCCAGATAGATACTGCAAGCTGTTTTAGGAAGACTTTTTCAGCAACTCAAAATTTGGCTAAGTATAATCTCTTCGTACGAAGACAAATCTCTTCGTACGAAGAGAAGTCTGGGTCACCCAAAAACATCCTTTTTCGACTAATTTTCGATTCCTTGCCCGCGCCTTTGCTTCCTTAAGTATCTCCTCGACCTCGAGACTCCTTTTATGCTATAAAACATTCCCAAATTCCGGTGAACCCTTCATTCATCAATTTAGCTCCTCGAAAGGCGTGTTTGGCATTTCCGGATGCTTGTGGCCGCGTATTATCTCTTTGAGCATCCTTTTTGACATAACTTTTTCATCCGAACTCCGATAAATGTGATTTTTGCACCTTTAGATTCCTTTTGCGACGTAGACTTCATCCATGTAGAGAAATTCCGTGTTCCGAATCATTTTCTCGTTTTTCTCAATTATTGCCTAATATTTGGCGAAAACATCCAAAACGCGCCAAATTCGTCTTTTCTTCTATTCCGAAGCTCGTTTCTTCTCTCCACTTGATTCCCGCATACGTAATTCCTGTCAAACAACAACATGAACACTACCGCGAAGATCAAATGTGATAAATTATCAAAATCATACTGAAAACCATTAAGAAACGCCCGGATTGTGCATTAAAGCTCAAAAACATCCAAAAGTGCATTTTCTTCTCAAATTAGCCCAAAATCCATCACTTTGCACCGAAACACACACAAATAACAATGTGAAACATACGTAGGATAACTCTTATTAAGGAGTTATCAAATACCCCCACACTTGCCATTTGCGCGTCCCGAGCAAAGTCTCATCTACTGCACTCATCTGTCTACTAGCCGACAAGACTCACACGACTCAAACACGACTCACGACACAACAATGCAGCAATATGATGCAAATGCGAATTCTAGACTCTATCTTAACACAACACACAAAACGTTTTAAATATGTCTTTTTGGTAAGATCAGGCAATCTCCCTCTCATTAACTGAAAATCATCAAGCTCTCACTAATCCTTTTTGAAATTCATATACACGTAGCAAGAATTTGAAATAAAAATTTGATTTAGTGCAAAAGCTCACTAAGGCGTCCCCTTTCCTCCACCAATTCAAACCAAGACACAAGCACGTCCTAAGCTTCATTGGGTCTAATTAAGCTCAAACTTCACTGTAGCCTTTCTTCGCCGAATCATCTGAGGTTTTCAGACCCTCTTAGCCTTTATTGCGTTTGAATGCAAATTGTCCCGGTGAAGGGAGTCACAACTCCTGTGAAATAAGGCTTGACTCTAGTTTTCCTTTCTAAGCTCTATTTGGATGGAATCCAAATTTTCCGTGTGACCGGAAGCACAATAGGTTGTTTCTCCTTGAAGCACAATTTTTTTTTTCTTTTTTTTTCTTGCTTTTCTCATTTTCTTTTATTTTCTCCTCTGTTTTTACAACCGTGCAGTAGAGCCAGAAAGCGTGGGCTTTTTCGGTTAACTCTTGTGACCACCGTAAGGGATGGTGGTGTACGCCCCCCAACTTCACTTAGGCTGAGGCAACCGTACCACATGAAACCAACTCTACACGTAGGTCCACCCCAGATCAACAAGAGACCACAAGTTTCCACTTGAAAACAGAATATTCAGCTACAAGCAAAACTCAATCTAATTAGCACACTATAGGAAACTTAGGTATACTTTTCATGTCATTCTTTCACAACTTCCAAAGATTCCCGGGACATCCTTAGTGAAACCTCTACACAAAATATTTAAAGAATAAAAATTTCCTACTACGGCACTTCCTACTCAAAAGGATTCATTCACTAAGCTCTCTTCAGTTTCAAGATCCTCAATTGCCTTTTCTCAAATTTTCAATTTTTCAATTTTTATGGATTTTCTCTTTTCTCATTTTTTTGTATTTTTTTTTTATATCCTACCTCTATATGCAAGGTTTTGACACGAAAAAAAAAAAAAAATAATAATTTGACACAACACAACTCAACTTTTTGGTGGGTAGACTCAATTATGTAAATGTGCAAACAGTATGTAAACTACTCTACACAATACGACAATATAAGGAAAAACATAACATAAACCACAATACTGACTCACAATACAACCTAGACACATCCTACATGTAACTGGCTATGCAAGACACTATGGCTAGCAAACAGACAAATCGAATACCCCCACACTGAATGCTTCGTTGTCCTCAACGAATTTAGAGATAATGCAAGAGAACTCAGCAATCAATGTGAAAGGCCAGTAGATGAGATGGAGCATGACATACTTATATAAAAGAAACACAAAATTTAGTAAGAGAAAAAGATACTCACAACCACCTCAAGGGTGGGGAAGAAATCACGCCAAGCAGTCCCCAAGCACAGTAGTGGTGCCACCATGCTCCTATACAGTCAATGTGTACTCGCACACCGGGGTCGACTGCCCTCCTCTACTAAAATCCATGTCTGAAGAATCCCCAACTCGCATGCACGAGTCCCCATAAAGGTCGTGTGTGACGTGGCACACCGGGGTAGACTCTCCCATATCCTGCTCAAATATGTCACTTAGGAAAAATCATTAGTCCCTCTCTCTCATCTCTCCAAATAACATAATAAAACAACTGAATTTAAAAACACAACTAAATTGAAGCAAATAAATAGGTTGGGTTACCTCCCAACAAGCGCCTTGTAATTTAAGGTCGACGACCCGACCCAGTTACCTCAAAAGATGTTTAAGGAAATTTTTCTCTCCACTTTTTCTTCTTCCACCATCGCTTCTCTCTTTTTCTCTTCTCAAGTGAGCATGCATGAGATGCGTATGGCGCAACAAAATTGTAGAAGACGGGCTGAAAAAATCTCTTCTTTCTGTGCTTCCACTCCTTGATCACCGGTCGTCTCGAGAATTCCCCATCATGATCCCTTGTACCTCTCCTCTTCTTCTTCTTCTTCCAATTTTTTAAAAGCATTATCATCGAGGACCGATCATGTGGAAATAGAATCCCAGTTGGAACAGTAATGGCAAGGAGTGCCGCCTTGACTGCTTCCTTCCCTAGCTCATGTCTTGGAATCACAGGTGGTAAATCATGGACTGCATAAAATTGGGGCCTTTGGTCTTCCTCATGCGATTTTTTCAATTTTATAATCTCCAATAGATAAGGATTAGACGGAGGAACTTCTTGATACATGTCCTTGCAACCATCTCCATGCGGTAATTCTTTAGCTTCATGACTTTCTTCAAAGCAAATATCTTCAGTGGGCCATAAGCTCGCAATGTCCACACTCTCCCATTCATGCCATGGCTCCGGAATTATGCGAGGCACAAGTTGTATAGGCTTCACAATATCATCCCAATCTGAGTCTGAATCCGAGTCTGAAGCAGCCCGATGATCTATTACTTCACGATGAACAGTATTATAAACATAGACCTCCGGGATTCCTTCGTCTTCCTCTTCGCACTCCTCAACTAAGTCAGGAATAATGCTACTTGGCCCATCGTCATTATCTGCATATGTCAATGCACTCGAAATTTTTGCCAAGTGTTGTCCCTTCAGCTGGAGAGTTTCATCCATCCTATTAATCCCTTCCTCCATTCTGTCCATACTAGCTATCAAAAGCTTCAATATTTCTTTCCTCTCCGCATCTTCTTGATTGCAAGGAGGAGGGGTGTACATATCTCCATAGGAGTAGTACGGTGAATAGTCTGGATATTGTCCATGATAATTTTGCCCCCACATGATCACCAAGTTATCTGTAAAATAATTTTCTAGGGAGCCGGTGAGATTAACAAATAAATAAATAAAGACAGAAAGATAAATCCCTAAAGTTAATAATCCTAATCAATTCAACCGAAGTCCCCGGCAACGGCGCCAAAAACTTGACACGATCCAACCGCAAGTGTACGGCTGTCGCGTGTAGTAATATCCGGTAATCCGGGTTTATCGAACCCAAAGGACTTGTTGTGAACCAATTAGTATGATTAACTTTATGTGGGCTAGCAATTGAGAGATTTTTCTAAACTAAATAATTAAAAAGACGCAACAAGTATTTAAATATTAAGATTTAATATGGGAGAAACAACCAGGACACCTCGTTTGGGGGATTGCTAGGATTTTCTTGTTGACGACGTTCTATGATTTGTGAAACACAGACAAAATTCACTTTGCCAATCGAGCAATACTAACTCACCGAGTTACCAAGTGAGCATCCTATGCCTAGTTTAGATTAAAACCGAGTTACCAAGTTCTAATTATCCCTAAACATGCATTAACGATGAATTCTACTCTAACGATCCCATTCGACGTAGCCGAGTTACCAAGCCTATGAACGGGTGATTGTTTGATTTTCCGGTTTAACAATTACCGAGTTACCAAATAATTGCAAACTAAGTTCTAGCTAACAAGACGTCTCCAATTAACTAGATAGGATGAAGATCACAAAATAATCATAGCAAACGTAAAATCATCAATTAGGTTTATCAAAACATGAATCTCAATTCATAAAACGCATAATCAATGTGAAAACCCTACCCCAAATTCGGGTCCTGATCTAAGAAGTTTAGCTACGCATATTCATGATCACAAATACAAGCGTTCGTGTGATCATGATCAAAAACAAAGAAAAGAAGGAGAAAAGAGATCAAACAAGGTTTCCCAAGCTCCACGATGTGATCCAAGCTCCCAGTTGATGTCCCGTCCTTCAATAATGCGTCTCCCCTCTGAAAATATGACCTAATATGTCTAAAATACGTTCCCTAAGAGTCCCGGGTCAATTAGGAAAGTTTTAAGCATCGTTTCCTTAATTTTGGCCGCCTCTGCACAGTGTCTTCGTACGAAGACTTTTCTCTTCGTAGGAAGAGTCTTCCTGCGAAGACATTTTGTCTTCGTAGGAAGGTCTTCCCAGATAGATACTGCAAGCTGTTTTAGGAAGACTTTTTCAGCAACTCAAAATTTGGCTAAGTATAATCTCTTCGTACGAAGACAAATCTCTTCGTACGAAGAGAAGTCTGGGTCACCCAAAAACATCCTTTTTCGACTAATTTTCGATTCCTTGCCCGCGCCTTTGCTTCCTTAAGTATCTCCTCGACCTCGAGACTCCTTTTATGCTATAAAACATTCCCAAATTCCGGGGAACCCTTCATTCATCAATTTAGCTCCTCGAAAGGCGTGTTTGGCATTTCCGGATGCTTGTGGCCGCGTATTATCTCTTTGAGCATCCTTTTTGACATAACTTTTTCGTCCGAACTCCGATAAATGTGATTTTTGCACCTTTAGATTCCTTTTGCGACGTAGACTTCATCCATGTAGAGAAATTCCCGTGTTCCGAATCATTTTCTCGTTTTTCTCAATTATTGCCTAATATTTGGCGAAAACATCCAAAACGCGCCAAATTCGTCTTTTCTTCTATTCCGAAGCTCGTTTCTTCTCTCCACTTGATTCCCGCATACGTAATTCCTGTCAAACAACAACATGAACACTACCGCGAAGATCAAATGTGATAAATTATCAAAATCATACTGAAAACCATTAAGAAACGCCCGGATTGTGCATTAAAGCTCAAAAACATCCAAAAGTGCATTTTCTTCTCAAATTAGCCCAAAATCCATCACTTTGCACCGAAACACACACAAATAACAATGTGAAACATACGTAGGATAACTCTTATTAAGGAGTTATCAGGAGGCAATGTCTAGCTCCGAGGGAACCTATTGGAAGGAGGCAGTAAATAGTAAGATTGAATCAATACTTCAAAATCACACATGAGAATTGGTGGATCTTCCTCCTGGTTGTAAGCCACTAGGCTGCAAGTGGATATTTAAGCGAAAGCTTAAAACTAACGGAACAATTGAGAAATACAAGGCTAGACTTGTAGCTAAAGGGTATAAACAGATGGAAGGTATTGACTATTTCGATACCTATTCACCAGTAACCAGGATTACGTCTATTCGTACGCTTATAGCTCTCGCATCTATAAATAACCTTGAAATTCACCAAATGGACGTAAAGACTGCCTTCTTGAATGGTGAATTAGATGAAGAGATTTACATGGAACAGCCGGAAGGTTTCCTTGTCCCTGGACAAGAAAACAAAGTGTGTCGACTAGTTAAATCTCTCTATGGACTGAAACAAGCTCCCAAACAATGGCATGTAAAGTTTGACAACACGACGCTATCAAACGGATTCACAATTAATGAATGTGACAAGTGTGTAAACTCCAAGACTACACGTGACGGATATGTCGTTGTATGCTTGTATGTCGATGATATGTTGATTATGGGAAGTAATTCAACTATCATTAAATCAACAAAGAAATTATTGACAACTAAGTTCGATATGAAAGATATGGGTATCGCTGACATTATCTTAGGGATGAAAATCACTAAGACAACTAATGGATACACATTATCTCAATCGCACTATGTTGGGAAAATACTTGAGAAATTCGACAAAAATGATGGCAAGATAGTTAGGACTCCTGTTGATCTTAATCTCCATCTTGCCAGGAACCATGGTGCAGGTATAAGACAAGTCGAGTATGCTCAAGTGATTGGTAGTCTAATGTACCTCGTGAATTGCACCAGACCGGATATCGCCCAAGCGGTTGGCAAACTAAGTCAATATACCAGTAATCCAAGTAATAATCACCGGAAAGGATTGACTCGTGTATTAAAGTATTTGAGGTACACCTCAGCATACGGACTTCACTACTCTAGATACACTGCGGTTCTAGAGGGATAAGTGACGCCAATTGGATATCCGATACAACAGATTCTAAATCCACGAGTGGGTATGTGTTTACCCTAGGAGGTGCAACGATATCATGGAAATCTTCCAAACAGACTTGCATTGCAAGATCCACCATGAAATCTGAATTCATTGCGTTGGATAAGATAGGTGAAGAAGCGGAATGGCTACGACACTTCCTGGAGGAACTTCCAATGTGGCCCAAACCAATGACGGCTGTATGCATTCATTGTGATAGCAAGTCGGCTATCGGAAGGGCACAAAGTAGTATCTACAATGGTAAATCTAGACACATTCGTCGAAGACATAACACCATTAAGCAATTGCTCTCAAACGGAATAATATCGATCGATTAGGTGAAGTCTAAGGACAACTTAGCGGATCCTCTAACGAAGGGGTTAACAAGGGAGCAAGTCTTGAGTTCGTCAAGGGGAATGGGACTAAAGCCTATCTCACCAGTTGCGCGTAGCGGAAAACCCAACCTAGATGATTGGAGATCCCAAGAACTAGGTTCAAAGGGACAACCTAACTACTGTGCAAAGACAGTCACTGTAAGGAAATTTCTATTTCCAAACCCATTCCTAGGGCGACACCGAGTGATACTTGCATTGGTTAAGGATAAGCATTTGGCTTTAAATGAGCTCATATCTTGAATGAAAAATAAGTGGGGTATCGCAAGATACTCTTTATGAGACTCACCTATATGAGTGGGAACTGGGGGCCGGTTCTAGGAGAATGACGAGGCTAAATTCTCTAAGACCACTCATGAAATCTGGATAAGTGCTCCATGGCCAAAACGGACACGATCATGAGTACCTGAGATGGAAAGAATAATAACCGTGTGGGTACTATTGACTAGGTATACACTACGGCAAGCAGTTCAAGGCGGTTCGCCACTGACAAGCCAGTATACCATGTAGTATTCCACTAGAGAACGTTCAAGGTCTCAGCCCACCTTCTCGACGCGATTATTGTTCGCTAGATGGCATTCTTTCTTCCTTTTTTGATATTCTGGCTCTTATGCCAATTTTATCATTCATGTGGGGGATTGTTGGAAAAACCCGGTTTTTCGCACGACTTTGGAAGAAGATTTTGAAGAATCGGCTAATCGATTCACGAAACCGAAAGTTGCTATGGATACCTTAGAGCTAGGTGAACATCCTACAACTTTACTTCATCCAAAATCGTGATCGGGTGAATGAAAAATTCATTGATAAAGATGGCTTCTAAGATAGTACTCCAAGAGGGAATTTAATTCATCCCACATTGGAGGGTGGAACAATCTTGTTCACTTTATGTAGTTCAAGATTGCACTATAGGGCGCGCCCTTTGGGTGATACACATTTTGTGTAGGAGAGAGGACCTAGCTATGGTCCGAACCACCACATGCGCGCTCGCGCACCGCCGCCGCCGTTCCTCCGTCCGGCTCGGCTCAGTCTCGGTCTCGGGCACGGGCCGGGCCGTGACGTGGCGCCGTGCGTTGTGTTGTGGGCTTGTTGCTAGGTCCAGGGCCTACTTAATTTTTTGGCCCAATTTTAATTTTTTTTTCACCAGAAATTTTACATGAATTTTGAATTCGTTTTCCAAGGGTTGTGGAACGGTTTCGTAACCGTTCGTGAACAGACCCAACTGCTCCAACATGTGTCTCTGCTTCTTTAAAAGCAGAGCACCCTTCCCAGTTTCATTCATTTCGAAATTCCCAATTCCAGAGACATTTCCAAACTTCCAGAGTGCTATTATTCCAATTGAGGGTTCGTAAGGTGTAATCCGGCAGTGCTACCCGATTACACAGTGAGAGACAATTATCCTGGGAGACCTTCGCTCCAGATCAAAAGACACCTAAAGGGAGCGAATTTAGCCTTAAGGATATCGAGCATATGTTCGAGATTGTCTCTGATTTCTCCAACTTGTTGCAGCGCTTCTCACAACTCTGTAAGTACTGTGTTTTTGTTTCATTGTTATTTTAACTTTTTGTTTCTTCTTCTTCTCAGATTCTGAAACGTCCTAAGAATCCAACATGGATAGATAGGAATAGGATGAGTACATCAAGAAACAAGGGTGTGTGTGACCTCAAAAGCAACCACCCTCTTGCCTAGTGTCTACCAACAAAATATCACGATTTTTGCATTTACTAAACTATTGTACTGGTGGTAGCGATAAAGTTGTGGTTGTGTATTAAACCCAACCCCCAGTGTTCTATATTCTGATAGTCCATTATTATTCCACCCCAGAGAATGAATTCACGGGCTCATTCAAACTTGGATCATATTTGACCCATTAATTTCCACCTAATCTCAGTGGCGGATCAAAAATTTCCAATACAGTAGAGCGTCTTTGTTCACAAAGCAATACGGAGACGAGCTGTGCCCTTAGAAGCTAAATGTTTGCACTTTGCACACAGCACCCTTAGAAGCTACTACTCTGTTCTTGCAGGTTCTTCACAAAATTCTTCGGGTATTATTTGGGCCTAGCGATTTAATTAGCAAAACAAAGAAATAATTTGATAATTTTTTGTGGTATTGTAGAGCAAAGCTTACTCGACGACATCATGAAAAGATTACCAAATTCTTACGTCGTTTTGCTAGTCAAATCGCTAAGCCCAAATAATACCCAATTAATTTTGTGAAGAAACTGGAGGAACGGAGGGAGTACGTAGTACTAATGTTTCTGTGAGATCTTTCCAAACTTTTTTTCCATTCTTCACTGGTTCACATTGACCCGGTAATTTAATTAGCAGAACGATTTAATTTTTTAGTAATTTTTTCATGGTGTCGCTACAACACTATGTAAAAATTACCAAAAATTGTATCATTTTGCTTTCCAAATCACTTGATCAAAGTGGCATTAATACGAATAGAAAAAAGTCAGCTGAAATATCTTAGAGAAACGGAGGTAGTAAATGTTTGCACTTTGCACACCAAGAAGGGGAAGCAAGTCATGTGAAATTGTTGAGGGAGAGAAGGGTGGATAGGGGGCAGGCATGTGAAACTGCTAACTTCTCAAGGAGAAAAAGTGGACCCGCAATCTTCGCTCTCACTCTCATTTCTTAATTCTTTCCTACATCTACGCCGAGCCTCCCTGTATCTATCATAGGAGTCGCATATTATTTCCCTTTCTTTTCTCTTCCTATTATCTTCTTTTTTATTTATGCTGATTCTCAAGCACATGAAACGCAGAGAGATTGAGAATCAGGTACCCATTGGGTATAACTATAATATAGATTAGAGAATCTTATTAGCAGCATCCAAACAATAGCACCCACCCCTTCTTCTATAATGAAGATAAGGTTTCACTTTTAACCCTTGCCTGCACATAAAGGACTAAATGAATCTATCAGAAAAATAAAAGGAGATACCCAGAAGATAAAATGGATACTCCTCAGGATTATACAGGTCAGAATACAAAGAAAGCGAAGTAGTAGTGTATGGGACCATCATCCAACCTGCACAATCTCAAGGAATGGCCAATTCAGATTTCTATACCCACCCCCTTTACATATGATCACCATCATTTCCAGGTACTACTATTGAGTAAAGTTGGAAGGAGTTTTAGAAAAAGCAAAAGCTTGAGAGTCCCCCTCTCCTGTATCGTACTCATACCTAGGAATGACAATATGGTCCGATCCGATATGTGATCCGAGCGATCCAGACCGAATTGATCGGATCCGAATCCGATCCAATTGAAAATGGATCTAATTTGGATCTAGAAAGCCAGATCCGATCGGATTTGGATATGGATTTGGATATAAGGGTAGATCCACCGGGTTCCGACCCGATCCGACGTATATGTGTGTTTTACAAATATATTCATATTACCTCCCCACTTTCAATTCCAAGAAGAATTCAATAATAATTCCAACCTACAAAGCTATTTCTATTGTGTTTTAGGCTTCATAACTTGCGAACATGCCTTAGCGCATGAAAATTGTTTATTGCTTATGTTATTTTTTGTATTTTATTGCAAACCCAAGTCGGATCCGAACCGAACCGAATCCGATCCGACCACGTATTATATGGATCTACGGATCGGATTTGGATCAGCTGGATGAAACTCGATCCGATCTGATCCGAATCCGGTGATGATCCAAACGGATCTGGATCCCATTTCTCCTAGTCGGATCTGAATCGGATCAGGCTAAATCCGATCCATATCCACCCCGTTGCCATCCCTACTCATAACCAACCCCTAAATTTGAAAAGATATATCCCACGACGTCTGTTGAGCTACTATTGATATGTAGTAGCCCAATCCTAAAAGTGCGTCAGACACCACAACACTCAAGCTCTTTATTAACTAAGCTATACCACAAGGGGCTAGATAATAAAATCCGAGTCCGACGAATACATAGTCAACAACATCAAAGTAATTAAACAAAAGCGAGCTGACCGAAGAGCACACTAGAAGATCATGCTTAGTAGCTGAATTGGAGTACTTATCTACAAATCAAACCAGAAAATGAAGACAGAGAGATCCTGATTGTATTCATAATGGATAATATTAACATCAACAATTCTAGAGAAATACAGGGGAGATAGAGAGAGAGCACACACAGTAGTCACACTCAACCTAACATTGGGATTTAGCAAGCAGAAGAAGAGAAAAAATTAATAAATGGATCAATACTCTCTTACAATCTTTCAAAGTTCTCACAGTTGACTCTAGAAAAGTGGGAAAATAAACCCAAAAAAGAAGAAGAAGAAAAAGAAAGGGAGAAACCAGGATACACCTAAAAAACCGCATCCATGCCTTCATCAAGGGTAATAACAATAATATAATCTTAGGATTAGGGTACTTTTTTTCTTCTTTTACAATGTGGTGGACCATCAAAGGAGTAGTATAATAAGTTTATGCAAATCATATTTGATGTATGGGAAATGTATATTTGGCACTAGCTTTTGGAGTAGTTGGAGGAGGGAAAAACTCTTTTTTTCCTGACTTCACTTCAAAGGGTTAGACAATCCTCCTGTATCACACAATAATATCACCAACCATGTCAAAACACTTAAATTATCATGAGAAGAAGAAAAAAATTAAACACTCTAGCTTAGTCAGCCATGTAAAATTTGAGAATTTTAACAAAGGTTGAAATGTTTATGAGACCAATTTTGGTGAATTACTAGATGAACGGCAAGTGCTCACCAAATTGCACAAGTAAATCTTCTAGGCAGTAAGTAATAGCGATATACCCAAATGAGCTAGATCTACAATGGGGTGACTTTGATATGGCTTATTTGCAGCCTAAGTTGATTTAGAAGTTTATATTAGAAAACTTTATGACAAAAGAATATAGGAAAAAAATTGGATGCGCTTGGTGAAACCCTATTTTTACACTAAAAACTCTTAAATCAAAACCCCAAATTATCACTTGAAACTACTACTATCTCTGTTTCTTATCTATGACACCGGTTTGACTTTTACCAATATTCATTGTATCAATTTGACCCGGTGATTTGGGTAGCAAAACGATACAATTTTTTATAATATTTTCATGGTGTTGTAGAGTAAACGTTGCTCTATAACACGGTGAAAAACTTATCAAAAAATCACATTGTTTGTTATCCAAATCGTCCGATCAAAGTGATCCAAATACGAGTCAAAAAGTCAAACCACTGGTCATAGACAAGAAACAGAGGTAATAACTTATACTTATAAGTCATTACTACTAGTATTAATTTATTAATTCAGTTTTTCTTTTCTTGATTGATGCAAGTTACGACTTGGGGGGCACTTGACTATTTTTCTAAGCAAACCCTAAAATCAGCTTATTATTCAATTCAATAGTGGACCAAAAACTTCACGAGCGAAACTTAATGAAAGAGGCGCTCATTAACAAAGACAGTTAAATTCACGCGCCATGTTGACGAAAGGAAACTGCCACGTGGCACTCGTTTTCAGAGAAAAAACAAAAAAGATTCCGTTACTTCCGTTAACCAGAAAGGCGAAAACCGTACCTGAATGTGGCGGAAGTTAGTTACTTTTCCGACTATCCGTCCAATTCCTCGTGAAGATCGTCTTTAGCCTGTTACCGGAGAGTCTATTCATCGCCTTCTTCGCTCCGGCGACATCCATCTCAGCCAGCCGTTGGAGATGGCCGTAAGCTCCGGCAGCCACTAGCCTCTTCCGGCAACCATGACTCCCGCCAGCCACAACCGCGGACACCACCGTCACCGGAAAATCCTTCTTCACCGTATCGATATTCGGATCCAACATCTGTGTCAGCCTCATGAGGCTCTTCTCATCCTTCACCAGCTCCTTCCGGTTCGATTTCACTGTTAACAAAGACACCAACGCCTTCGCTGCAACTTCCGGTAAGCCGTCAGGCTTTGAAGATTCCATTAGCTTCACTAAAGTTGCAATACAGCTGGAAATAGCTCGCTTATCAGCTTCGGATACCGACAATTTGGCTAATAACGAAGCGGAGACTTGCTGGAGGAGGATGTTTCCGTGCTTGACTAGTCCGGCGAGTTGAATGATGAGCTTCGTTGAGGACGATAGTGTTCGAGAAGCTGAATCTGAGGCTGATAATGCCAAAATCGCTCTTAAAACGTGTTCTAATGTGGTTGAACTCGTAGATTCCTGAAGCAACTGGAGTAGTCTCTGTAGCCCCTTCTCCTGCAAAATTAGGGATCGGAATTGCTCGCCGGAGGAAGCCAAAATCGCTATACAATTCGCCGATTTCTCTTGAGAAGAAGCCGAGCCGGAAACAAGTAACTGGATTAGAACCGGAACAGCACCCTCTTCGTAGAACGCTGTTCGAATATCTTCAACGCCGGCGACATTTCTCAGAGCACCAACAGCGTGTGCCTGCGTAGATAGCGATCCAGATCGACACGCTTCGATTAGGACCGAAACGCCGCCGTATGCAGATATCGCCCAAGCGTTATCGATATCGGCAGTAATTGCTTCAACCGCCACCGCCGCCTTCTCCTTTAAACCAGTAGAGCCAGATTCAAGCACTCTCAACAACGGCCCTAATCCTCCTTCCTCGAAGATACATTTCCTCGAAACGTCGCTCGCGGTGGCGAGCATCGACACGGCGGTGACGGCCTGTTCACGAGCATTAGAGTTCAGATCCAGGAGATGAATCAAACAGCTCAGGTTACCTTCCTTGGCCACAACATTCGCCGCCTTGTCGTCGTCTGAGAGGAGCTGAATCAACGACTCCATCGCTTTCCTCCTGAACTCAGCCCCTCCGATCTGCAACCTCGTGAACAGATCTCTCACAAAAAACTCCAAATCCTCCTTATCTGAGCCTACAGCAGGCTGCGAAAGTACGATAGCGTTCGTTTGACGGAGCACGCCGGACTTCAGTAGCAAATCGATGTCGTGAATCTGTTTAGTGAGCCATCCTGTAGCCATATCGAGGTCACTCTGCATAAGGAGCTTGCCAACATGTTGACTCGGATCGGTACAGTTCCCGAGGAGGACTTCGACGCGGCGGAGAGTGGCGAGGAGGTTGGGGAGGAGTGTTTGGAGGAGGGAGTTACTTGACCAGTGTGAAGAATCGGAGATTTCTGAGACGGAGTGGTTGAGTGAAGAGAGCTTTGTACGGATGACTTGCCATCGACCGGTGAAGGACTTGACGGAGAGGGAGGCGTGGAGGAGGCGAGTGAGGAGGGAGTTGACTCGGTCGAGGCTGTGCGGCGGAGATGGCGGAGGTCCGGCGAGGGGATGCATTTGGGAGTACCGGGTCATTACACGGGGGTATTTTTGGAAAGAATTTAATGAAGCATGGAACAGAGAGAGAGAGGAAAAGAGAGGGAGGGGTTGGATAACAATGGGGGGCTTGGAGGGAAAGCTAGACTGACACGAGAATGGTGAAAAGCGACGCTATCGATGGAGCGCTGTGGGGTTTTAGGTAGAGAGAGAGAGAGGGCTGCTTTTGAGGAAACTGTGCTTGGAAGTGACGAGACAGAGGGAAGGAGGAGAAGCCGTGAGTGATTAGGGAAAGTGACTTGACGGTGTGAAATGGAGGACTCTCGTGAGAGGCGACGCGTGGGCCTACTGATATTGGGTTGTTTTTACTGGGCTTGTTGAGATTTTTGGGCCTTCTTCGGCTTCAAAGTTCCAACTTCGTATACTATTATTCTTTGAAAAGAGAAGAAAAAAAGGAATTGACCGAAGAGAAAAATGATACATGACCGTTGACCAAAGAAAATGAAGGACAAATCGCTTAAGCTTATAGGAAAACTCATCGCTCAGCATGTCTTCACATCAGCGTTTACTTTGACTAGAAAAATAGACACGACTTTGGCTAATAAAGAAAAAAGAAAATGATACAAGTCAAACTGTGCAAAAAAAAAACATCTTCTAAGTGCATGTTTGGCATCCCTGTTTTTAATCAACTTTGATTAAAAACAGGGTTGTTTTTTTAAACGCATTTGTTATGCATGTTTTTCTGCCTGTTTAAAAACAAAAACATGCTGAAAAACAGTTGTTTAAAGAAACAACAAATGTGGTGTTTTTTTGGTGTTTTTTTCATACTATTGGTGTTTAAAGACATTTCAACTATGATTAGATGCAATAAATATCAAATATATGTCGGTATTGTACATAAAAATAATTTTCAAGCAAATTAACACTGAAATTTGGTAATGTTGCCAAACGTGTTTTTAATTTTAAACACTGTTTTTAAACGGATACCAAACAGTTTTTTGATTCCGTTTTTAAACGTGTTTTTTCGGTACGTTTTTTTTCCACTGTTTTTCTTGTTTTTAAACGGATACCAAACAAGCTCTAAATTGACATGCTCGTGTACATTTCAACTACGTCGTAGAAAAGATTTAACTATACCATTTCTCAAGAGAGAAATGATTTTTCAAATAATTGAACTAGGCGACTAGTGAAAAGCTACTTACAATTACAAAATTTAATATGGTGATAAAACGAGACGGATAGAGTAGTATTTTAAAATCACACGTAATTCAATTGTATATATTTCTTTATAATGGGAAAAATTGTTCGCTTCTTTGAAAGGAAATAAGGGGTATTGTTTGGCATGTGACATTTTTTGGTGAAAATGTCCTTGACATGATTTGAGGTAGTTAACCATTCATATCATCTTGAATTGTTTCATTTTTTGTCCATTTTCGTCACATTAGTTAAGATTAGCATTCAACCTGAACTAGTGCTCTAGCTGCAAGTGCTCTCCAAGCTGAGAGTTTGCTATAAGAGCAGCAATTTGGTCAGAAAAAGACTCTACCAAGAATGCTTGTTATGAGGTGGATAACCAATAACTTGTGAAAGTGATTAATGGAAGTGAGCATCCTCCATTAGAAGTGGTGAAAGCGATTAAGGATATCGGATTAGCTCTGCTAAAAAGAAGTAGCAAAATTAGCTGGATAGATAAAAATGCTAACAAAGTAGCAGATTTTGTAACCAAAGAAATAGCTGGTAGAAAGTTGGGAATAGATTGGGTTTACCACCCCCTGACTCTTTGAGGAAGATCCTTGAGAGGATGCTGGTCTTTGAGTTTTTGTATTGTGTTGGTTTCTGTTTTCTTTTTCTACTATATTCCCTTTGACCAAATTAAAAATCCTGAACTAGTCAGACATACTCACCTCACTAAGATTTATTTATTTATTTATGAGGGCAAGATTCAACTTCTATTCATGTAAAAGTCCGAGATGATTTATCGCAAGAACATCGTTTTGAAGAAGTTGCTGGGCCCAAAGGGTTGCTTCGTTGTCATACATTTTTGTTTGGTAAAGATAGACCACACGTTGCAAACTTGTGCGCTATGTCGTTCGTGGAACTGTGGCTAAACTTGAAACTAATCTTCTCGAATCGATGTGCTAGACTCTGAATTTTGCGAAGAATATCTCCTGCTTCCGATCTATTTGCTCTAGACCCTTTAGCGTCCACGATTGCGTCTATAACTCTCTTCGCATCAGATTCCAACCATATCTTTCTCTTGTCGCATTCGAGAGCTAAAAGGGGACCATCGCGAATAGCAGAAGCTTCTGCCTCAAAAAACGAGGAAGCTGTAGGGATTGGCGAAGACACTGCCGCAACAAGAAATCCCTGGTGTTCTCTCAAAACTGCATCTCCAGCTGCTTTGTTCACCGTCAGATTCCACGCACCGTCAGTGTTAAGCTTCAAGTCTCCTTCTTCTGTCGGTCTCCAACACGATGCAAGGGTAATGGCTGATGACCCACTGGTCGGTGGTTTAGCGAAAACTTCCAGATGTTGGTTGATAGCATTTGTAATGCATCGGAAGAGTTCATCACTGTTCTTGAGATCATTTTGGAACACCTCGCGTTACGGTAGCTCCAAATCTGCCACAAAGTTGTGCAGAAGTATACTCTTTCCTTGGACGACAGAGAAGGGAAGATAGTAGGGATCCAAACTGTGAAATCGCCAACCATTTTTTTCTCTGAAAATTGGATCAAATTTTTTCCAGAGGGCTACCGACACCGAACAGCTCATGAAAAGATGGGTAGACGTTTTTGGATACTTACCACAGAGAGGGCAAGAGATTACAATGTTCCTCTTAAACTTGGCTATCTTCATCTTTGCGGCGAGCGAATCTTGAGCAGCGCGCCATATCTTATAAATAACTTTCGGTTGAACCCTTGTCGACCACAACGATTTTAACAAAAGTTCCGCGCGAGTGGAGGAGGACGTTGCACTACTAGCAATAGTTTTCTCCCTTCGAATAAGATTATAACATGTGGCTACACTATATTCACCATTTTCGGTGTAATGCCAGCATAAAGAATCCTCTCCAGGGAAGAGGGGATTTGGAGTTGTGCAATGTCATCTAAGTCTGTGGTGAACCCGAACGCAGAAAGCTTGGTGAAGTCCCATGTGTGCTCGTCGGTGAAGAAGTTCGAGACCCTCAGCTGATCCGTTATAAGAGGTCTGGCAATGGTTCTGAAAGTGAGTTGACATTTCAGCCAAGGGTCGACTGTAATACGAATGCTTCTACCATTGCCGAGTTTCCACCTTGCCCCTTTTTTTATAACATATCCGTCATTGTAGATAGACCGCCAAGTAAATGAACTATTTTTCTGCAACAGGGCTGAGAAAAGATTAGAAGATGGAAAGAATTTATACTTGAAAACTCTACTAACCAGCGTGTTTGTCGTGAGGATCCTCAAGTATTGCTTTGCCAGCAACGCCATGTTGAAATCTTCTAGATTATTGAAGCCAATACCTCCCTCCTCCTTTGGCTTTTTCCGTGCTTCCAAAGAAATAAATTGACCCCCTTTCTGATCAGGTTGCTTGCCCCAGAAAATCGTCAGGACTTCCGTTCTAACCGTTGCACAAAGTCGTGAGAAGCTTGAAACAAGTCATTGTGTAAACCGACAAGGATTGTGTTACAGATTTAATCAACACGTCCCATCCTGCATAAGATAGATTTTGATTCCATCCCTTCAATTCATTTGCAACTTTTTCGTCAAGGCCACCGAATCTCAAAATCGTCATTTTTCCATTAGTAGTTGGGAGGCCCAGGCACTTTTCATGTCTTGCTGACTCCTGAATTCCTAGCAAGTTGCAAAATCTAGTCATGTCGTGAATTGGGACATTAGATGATAACACAATAGAAGATTTATCCAGATTAACCTTATGGCTCGATGCTACTTCATAATCTTGGAGAATAGTTCGAAAATGCTCAATTTCAGCAGGAAAAACTTAAAGAAAAACCATGCTATCATCGGCGAAAATAAGTGAGATATTATTGGCCCTCCTCGAGAAGCAGTGATGCCAGACAAGAGGCATGCACGGACAGCTTTAGACAAGGCACGTGAAAAAGGATTAAAAAAAGTTAAAAGATAAGGGGAGAGAGGACATCCGTGACGCAATCCCCGCCCTGGAATTACTTTTCCTTTCGTTTCGCCCTGAATCGGAAAGGTGAAGGATGAGGTTGAGATGCATTTGCGTATCAAAGAAATCCACCTCTGACTGAAACCCATTCTTTGCAGCGTCGCCTCCAAAAAGCTCAATTCAACACGATCATAAGCTTTTGCCATATCTAGCTTTACCGCCATATAACCAGCTCTACCCTTTTTACGAGTCCGCATGGAGTTCAAAATTTCAAACGCCACAAGAATATATTGTCGGTAATGAGCCGACCTAGAACAAAAGCACCCTAAAATTCTGAAATGCAACTATCAATCACTTCCTTCATCTGGTTAGCCAACGTCTTCGTAATCAGTTTATAAACAACATAGCATAGACTAATTGGTTTGAGATCACCTCGGTGACGAACCTGTTTCACCTTCGGGATGAGAGCGCTGATAGTGTCACTAAACCCCGCCAAGCTAGCATTGTTGTTCAGTTGCTGCAGACATGTGCTTGCGACCTCGTCTCCCATAAGGTCCCAATTATCCCGAAAAAACAGTGTCCGGACCACGTCATGGCCCAGGGATTTTTTCGGGGCCATCTGATGAAGAGAATTCTCGACTTGAGCTCGAGTAAACATCATCTCTAGAGCCACAACACGGGGGTCGTGACTATGGGCACAGTAAAACGTAGCATAGCCTCCATCTCATTGCCGACGGCCTTTGCGATGTGAATATACTCTGATAATGCTGCTCCAAAGAGTAGTCATAATGGTCTCCGGTGTAGTACACCAGTTACCGTGTTGATCAAAAAGTCCCGCTATGTGATTGTGAGACTTTCTGAGATAAGCTTTCCGTTGAAAAAAACTCGTATTGCGGTCACCATTTTTCTGCCAAAGCACTCTTGATCTCTGAACCCACATGATTTCTTCGTTAGAAAGTATAAAATTAAGTTAGGTTTGCACTGCAGATAGAATCGTAAACCTCGTCGACGTTATCTACCGCTCGGAGCTGTTCAATTCTTTGTCGCAAAAAGGATAGCTTTTTCTTCACACTGCAAAAAACTGAACGATTCCAATACTTCAAACGCTTCCAAGTAGCATGGAGTTTTTGGCGGAGGTCCGAGGCATGGAGCTCTTTCCAGCTTTTTGTAACAAAAGGCTTGCAGTCTTCATGACTTAGTCACATGGCTTCAAAGTGAAAGCGAGGGCTCTTTCGCTAAACAGGAGTCGAACAATGTTCAATCGGAATGTGATCAGAAACTACAACAGTCAAATGATTTACCTGAGCTCCACTATAAAGATCAAGCCATGATGGATTTGCAACCACTTTGTCCAGGCGTTCACGAATATGTCGGCCGTTGCGCGAATTGCTTATCCATGTCATAACCTCAATGAGACCACCAGAAGCTGTTTTAAATCTGCCCATACTAAGCCGGCGGTCAGCCAATTAGGACTGAGGATCTTAGATTTTTCTCCTTTTGGGTTGTTATCTACCCCTGCTTTATTAATGTACATGCTATCGGAAGATGAGATTGAAATGCTAGAGTTATTTTTACCCACTAAGAGATTGTCATCACCTTCGCCATCTTCTGCAAGAGGATTCGAAAAAATCTTTTGCCCTCTGTTGATCTCAGCTTGGTCGTCCGAGGGTGAGTCCGTATACCCGACGATGAGCGAGGGCTGGAAGTCTCTATTGCCTTCCCTTTGCCTTTTCTTTGCCTGTTCGACTGTGGGCTTGCCGAGGGAGGGGGTTCCTTCTCTTATGCGGTCTGACCTTGTTTATCTTGGTTTTTCCCATCATGATTGTATTCATACTTTTTGGTTTTCTGTTCAGCACTTCGATTCGTCTTCCTCTTCGGTGGTGGCTTGAACAAAATCCAGTCCCCAAAACCCGGCTTTTCTTCATCTTTTCAGTCTGCGTTTTGTAGTCACAACCTTCAGTAAAATGCGTGAATCGTCCGCACCATTAACATATGCATGGTATTCTCTCGTACACGTAGTCTAACCATATGATTTCGTCAAAAACCTTTTTTTTCGCTCCTCTTCTCAAAGGTTTTGACAAGTCCAATTTGACCCTTACTCGCCTGTAGTCACCTCCAAAACAAGTAAGGAACCTCTGATCGATGCTGATGATCTTCCCCATACCGTCGAGCACTTTTCCTGAGATCCTCATCCTTTGATATGTAGTCCGGAAAATTCTTCATCTGAACCCAGACATCGACTTTGCTGAAAACTGCAATATCAGATCTAGCTCCCGAATCCATGGTTTGAGGGCGAGGAGATTGTAATACCCCGTAAAATACTTAGGGGTAAATTGGTAAATCAACAAATTAAATATAAATTTAGTCGTAAAGGAAAATAAAATAAAGTTGTGTAAATTATTTTATAACTAGTTTCGTTAACTTTTGAGAAGTATTAAAGTAGTATTTGTAAATAATTACGCGAGCAATTTATTCAACTTAATCGTAACGCGGGTAAGGCCACCGCGTAGCTTCGTAGTTGTGCCACACACAATCAACCAACTAGTTGGTGTGATTAGCCACACCCAATAAAGTTTTAGGAGATGTTTTTACCAGATTTTTATCCTATTTTGTCTTGTTCCCCTTTGTTTTCTTCCTCTTCTTCTTCCACTTCAAATTTTCTTCTTCATCTTCTACTTTCTCATTCGGCAAAAGTTCTGCCCGACTGACACCACCTCACCACCTCCTCTTCCATCACTTTCAACCCTATAAAGCCCCCTTTCTATCATTCCTTCGGCAGACCACACAAGCAACCCCCATCACCATCATCTTCTCATTCGTCTTCTTCACCTCCGACAAGCATCACCACCACCACCGAGAACATCACCACCACCAACCACACCTTCTTCTCTTCCTCTTACCCTTTGTTTCTCTCTCTCTCTCTTGCTCTTTGTCCCAAAAACAGAGCACAGAAGCAGCAGCAGCTGCAAGGCAGTGGCCAACGGCCACCACCGAGCCCCACCACCGTCTGGAACGAAGACCACCAAACACCGCCACCACTTCCACAAGCTCCCAACTCCCCTCCCCATCCCTCTCTTCTCTGCCTCAGGTTCTTCTCCATCCTAAAACAGAAACGAGGACATCAACAACATCCGCCAAAACAGAGCACCACCGCCGCCGCCGTCGGCCATTAAAACAGGCGAAGGTTTTCGCCCAAGCCCCCGAAGCACACCCACCACCTGAAATCGGTTCCAATCAACTCCTAGAGGTTCGACTAAGCCATCGGAAAGCTCAGCCCAACCTAGAACCACCCCGGTCGCCGGATTCGGAAGCCCCCACCGTGGCCATCGACAGAAAGTTCGACCCAACTCAATTCTTGACCGTGTCGCGTGATTTTGGGTACCGGTACGCTCTAATCCTCGCCCTGAGTCGATTTACATAATCATAACCTTGTCTTGATGCTTAGACTCACGTTTAGATTGATCAAGTTTGAGATTCATGTTTAGGGGGAGGTAGTTGTCCATTTCAGAAAGTATTTTAGTTAAAGATAAGGGGTGTTTATGTCATTTAAGCATACTTTGGGGATCTGTTTGTTATTTAACAATTTGGTAATATAAAAATACAATAAAAATAGGATTTTAAAGTAAATAAGAATAATAATGTTAATAATAATAAGCATAATAATAATAGTAATAATAATAATAATACTAAAAGTAATTATGATAAATAGTGATAATAATAATAATAGCAATAATAACTATAATAATAATAATAGTAGTAGTAGTAATTATAACAATTGAAGTAATAATAATAGTAATAACAATATATTAATTATAATAGTAATAATGATAATAGAAATTATAATAATAATGGTAATAAAAAAAGTAAGTTAAGTAATTAAATAATATAGATAAAATAGGAACTAGCTAAATAGAATTTACTTCCTTGAAAATAAACAAGCTCAAAAGCATAACTTGTAATTATTGATATTCAGTGTATTTTAAATTAATTGGTTAATAAGAAATATTTGAGAATTATAAATTAACGTCTCTCTCAATTAATAACGACCGTTTAATTGTATTAATAAAAAATAATAATTTTTCCCAACTTTTATTTGTTCACTAAAACTTTTTAAATAGTTTCCATAATTAATTTTATAAATGGCTAATTTTAATAATATTATTCATTAAATAATTTCTTGATTACTTAGAAATAGATACGTTAATTGATATTTATTAATTATTAGTATTTTGTAGACTTAAATTATGGGTTTTTATATAATATTAAAATTTAGAATAATTAAAAATATGAAAATGCATAGGAAAAATTAAAGAGATTTCAAATAAAACATGTTAGGGTTATAATAATTTCCAATTGTATATTTGTGTCGATAAACTTGCGATCGAATAAGGAAATGTACCGTGTAGGTGACAAGTTTGTAGACGAGGGCCACGTGACGTTCTAGGAGACTTCACGTGCTAAGTTGTTAAGGATCGAGGTAAGTAAATATGCCTAGCCTAGCGTGCCTAGCTCCTTTCGTGTCATAATATGATTTTAATATTTGTCTCAAAATGTTTTTTGTGATGAATAAATATTTTACTTGAGATTTGTTTATGATTTGAAATGTTTTCTATGAAATCGTCACACGCAAATAATAAAACGTAATAACGTAAAGTGGAAATAGTTGTACGGGAGAAACTTATTATTATTGTCGTGTTGACTTCGGTCACTCGACCCCTATTATTTTAACCCGGTCGCAACTTGCCGGGTGTCTCCATTACTCACCTCTCTGGCCGCAAGATGTATTAGGGGGCTGCCGACAGTTAAGGTCATGGCTGCTAGTGATAGTATAGTAGATCTTTTCCCGTATCAACAAAGTTAAAAAGGGCTTTTCTGTGAGACAAGGAAGTTTATAAATAGAAAGAAGAGACAATCGGGATATTACTCCCAACTACAGAGTAAGCAGGAAGTTTCAAAGATAAATGTTTTATTTATATTATTAATTGTTCATCGATTTATACTTTTCTGACTTATTCCTCCTGTTGTTTTGACATGAAATAAAATGATGCTCTATCCTCCGTTTTACAAGCTAGGGTGTTTACTTACTCAGTACTATGCTGATTTTAGAATACTGCGGTTTTTGTTTCCTTTTCCCGCAGGTTTAGAAGAAGACTATGGCATGACCGGGTACGAGACTCACTAAAGAGGTTCCGTCACAAGTTGTAAAATAGTTTGAATATCGTTAGCATAATGTATAATAGAAACGTATGACAGACTTGAGGACATGTTGTAATGTCTAATAGTATGTAATATACATGTTGGAATGTTGTGCTTTTGATTTTCCGCCATTACTTTTAGCATCGTCCTCCCATCTCGTCCGAGTCGAATAAGGGGGTCGTTGCAGAGATTGCCGTAACCCCCCCCCCTCTCTAGAACCTTGTTCATGGCTGTAAGAGAGGGAAATTGAAAGATGGAGCGATTGGGTGAAGTTTCTTGGATCTTAAACCCTTCCCCTCCGTACCAAATCTTCTTGAAAAGTGCCTTCATCGCCCAGGTATTAACTCGTGATTTCAGAAGGAAGCCTCCGATCAAATTTGGTCCGAGTTCTTGAATACATCGTTCCTCATCAAAAGCAATCACTCTATCTTCTTCCTCGAAAAGTTGGGGTCGACGGCGTAACGACGGGGTAGCCATGGCGGAGAGCAGTGAACAGAGAATAAGCAGAGGGGAGTGAAAAGCCGGAGAATCGCCGTCGCCCGAACCACGCTGCTAGGGTTAGCAAAATCTTCGTCTTCAAGTTTAGAGTGGCATTTGCATATCCTATATTCAGGTCACTCATGTAACAAGTTTATATGGGATTCATATGGAGAATATACTTATATATAAGATAGAACATAATTTTTTAATATTATAAAATATAATTTAAAATCGAGTGAACCTTTAAGGGGGAGGGTAATGGACAACTTTTTCCGCAAGTAACAAAAACTAGTATGAAGAGAAATTTTGTTGGAAATTCTGTATGGTTGTGTTCGTTTGGCAAGAAAGTTTCCCGGGAAGTTGTTCCCGATAAAATGAAAAAAAAAAAGAAAAGAAATGAAATGAAAAAAGAATTTCACTTTCTGTTCACTTTGCAAGAAAAGAAAGTTCTTCAATTTATTTTTTTACTTCTTCTTACCACTATTGCAATAATATATAAATTATTTTAAGTAATATTAGAAACTATCAAATAATATTAAAAAATGCATTGTTCACATAAGCCAAATGATACAAATTCAACGTCTTATTCAAAATAAAATTACATTCAGAAAGAAATGCAAGATGGCTAACTATAATCTTAGAGGTCGTCAAAGGATCAAAATTGTTGGTGATGATATTAGTTCTTTTTTTTTTTTTATCATAATCAAGATTTCCAATTTTGCGGGATTCTTTTTTCTTATTATAATAGTTAGGAGGTGATTCTCAATAAAAAAATAAAAAAATAGGGGGTTGTTGAAAAC
Source organism: Linanthus parryae (assembly GCA_023055425.1). NCBI lineage: Eukaryota > Viridiplantae > Streptophyta > Magnoliopsida > Ericales > Polemoniaceae > Linanthus > Linanthus parryae. The sequence goes on along the minus strand of JALGPY010000004.1, from coordinate 137,289,932 downwards.
ATTTAGGATTCTTGCCTGTCAAATTTGTGGGATGTGTTTTACGGGAATTTGATTACTATTAGGAAAGTTAAAATCTATAAGACCCACAATTTTCATTCAAACTGAACTGCTTGAGTATCAAAAGAAATTTGTTTTCTATCAAAATATTTTCCTTTCCTGGCAATTGAACGGAGCCATAAGTAAATCATGATTAACCAGCCTATCAGTATGTTTTTCTTTATCTAAACATATGTATCAGATCCCCCACTTGTTTGGTTTTATCAATCATTCCACAGTTAATAATAATATGGAGTACTAGTTCTCCCAACTGCTGCTGCTGCACCAGCCTACAGAGCTCGTGGCATGTTTGGGGTCGGGCCCAACAACATCAACCTATTGACCCATTTGGGGGCCTGTCCTAGTAGCAGCATTATTATAGTTTTGGGTAAGAAATCTGATGGATCAAAGATTCGGAATGTCATATTTCGGTCCAAACACGGTTTTATCTATCTGTATAAAAACTATTACTTCGTCGGTTACACTCGGTAGCCGACACCTGACGGGCATCTACCATAGAGATCCAAATAAACAATTGTCGACAAGTATCCAATAAGTTTATAGACTTAGCAAATCAGGTGGCCCTACGAAATGTAATCGTTCCAAGCTTGAGATCTGATGTAGTAGTATAGGTTCTTTGTATTCATAAGAGCATCTCTAAGAAAAAAATGTTCTTTTGGTTTAGTTTGTTTCTGTCTTAAATGTTACTCTTAACATGTTTTTTGAGAAATGTTTACATAGACGGATTATAAACCGTGACCTCATGCAGGTGCTTCAGACGCTCGAGTAATTATTGCTTGCTCCAAGAGCAAATATGACATGATTCTCTTAGCAATACATCACAGGACCTGTCAGGAACATGTAGGAATCCACTTTCTTTTGTCTGTCAATCATTCTCTTTCTTCCTGACGTGTTATGTGCTGTATGGTTAGAGCAAATCCACATCATTTGCTCTTAGAGCAAACAAAAATTTCTCCGCTCACTGAGCTAGCACTCCTAACATGTTTTGAATATTTGCTCCAACAGTATGCTTAAATATACGTCACCAAAATGCTCTTAGTATTTTATTAATTCCAAATTTTTCATAGTTACTGTTCATAAATAAACATATTTGTTTAATCATGATGCTCCATTTACGACAGCCGTTGGAGCTCTTTTTTCAACCGCGGTTAAAATCTAGCATAATACAAATATTTATTGTTTATTTTTCAAAATTAAAGTTTATTATATGTGTATGAAACGTCGATCTACACACATTTCATACGGATACGATGAGGAGCCCCAAGGAGGGTAGGCTGTCACTGAAAGAAGAAGAAAACTAGGACCACAAACTAGCAAACCTAGAATAGTACTTGGAAACAGTTCAGTTTCATAACACCAGTATTCCAAATTACAGGTTCCATAAGACTGAATTTCCTACAGCTGAAGTGTTAAATTGATTACAGTACTATGTTAGAAACCATCACCGAGTACTGATGGTTCGGGTTTGTATAACCTTAAGTTTGGGATACGAATCACATAGAAGAGAGAGTAGATAATAAACTTTACCCCTAAGAGAGATCCATTGCGAGTGTTTGAAGTGCGGGTATAACAGAATCTTCTCATCATAATAACCTCATCGTAGTCTGCTTGCATGAATGCCAGCCAATTTCCTTTGGTGCGGTTCCCTGCAAGAAAGAATATGTAATATCATCACAAGTTGTAATTCACAACCAACCCAAGTGAGAAAACATCTCAATATTAGATAGAAGAACATTCGAAAGGTTAGTTGATACATTCATTGAAAGAGACTAGAAAACCAGAAATCCCCCAAAAGTTTATCCAGAGAGGTGCACATCTTGCTTGCGCTAAACTACTACTACTACTACTACTACTACTACTACTACTACTACTACTACTACTTTTACACACGTAAGTTGTCTTCCCTCCCTACTTGTGCCATTGATTTAAGACCCACCCAAATGACCATCATGCAGTTATTTCTTCCTTCCGCAACAGTGGAATGGACTTGGAGATAATAATAAATGGAGAAGCTACTGGTTAAAAGTGAGGGGTAGCAACAATGGATCTTATTGAAGATGCTATTGCTAGCCAAAATTTCCCTTTTACTAAGTAGTGCAAAAGCTAAATAGATCTAAGAAAACGACCAATACTCTTTTCTGCTGTGTTTAATAATTTCTAGTCACTTGATGGATAGTGGAGAAATGTTTCAGACGTACCTGATCTGACTATGAATATCAAAATCCGATAGAAAACCTTTTAGTGAGACCTTGGTTTGATACCCAGTTCAATGAAATGACAACCAAATTTAATTTCAACTTTTTACAAAACCTGTTTATTTGGTGTGCCTACTAGTACTTATTAGTATTTTAATAATGCGTGAATGTATTGGTAGAATTTTGAAAAATATTTGACATACAAGCAGTGGGAAACTGGTGTATAAGAATATTGGAATTAAGAAGGACAAAGTTACAAGCTTATATACCGGGGTAAGCAGCTGAAGACGCTGTGTCATCATATTGTTCTAAATCTTTGAAGTAAAATGCTTCTAGAATAAGCCAAAATTCAGCATAACACTCTTGAAAACCAGGTAATGGTAGTACTAGAATATAAGCCAAGGAGAAGAGCGAATGACAAGCTAGACCAGAAAAAGCTTTCATGGTGCTTGCAGGACACAGAGAAACTTAGAGGCATATCAGTTGGGAACTGGAAGAACAGCAAGCTGGTTTTTCAAGACTTCCAAGTTTAAGCACGGTCAAGTTCAAACAACAGAAATGTCAGTGGAATAACTAAAGAACAGACGTTTCCATGCAGGAACTAAACCTCCACTGCAACAGCTAATTAACATGAACTGCAAACAGCTATGAACAGAAAAAGACAATTTACCAGAAAGGATAAAGAGATAATAGTCACATAGCACACTTTCCCCGGCTTAATAATTACTTTAAGGTAGCATTCTTAGGGAACAAAGGAAACAAAAGAGCGTACCTTTATGAACAAGCTTAGCTTCAACCAGGCATCAGAAGTCTCCTGCTAGCATTACATGGGGTAACCGCAGTTCTGCGCAATACTATGAAACAACTGAAATAACAGAATATATCAAGGAGACGCCGAAGGTCTTCTAAAGCAAGAATCACATCACCTCTTTTCCTCGTGAACTTATGAAACCGGAATGAATGGAACACTGATGAACAATACACATGGGACCAAATCCAGAACTATGTATTGGACACTCGGGATACTATTTTCTTTCCTCGAGTATCTATGTTCTAGGGCTCTCGTCTTTGATGTACAACTGTTTCCACAAACACCGAAAAAGGGTATTTTCTGCATAAACTTCAGTGTACTAGGACTCGTAGTTATGAAAATATAACCTTTTTCTTGCTCCTTCTAATGCTCCCTATATTCTGTGGATGTCCCCCTTTTCTTCACCGGCAACCAAAGAAATATATTGATAATGATAGATTTGGTACACGAGTAGCATTACAGCAAGCATCCTACCAGCAATTAATCAACATAGTTACAATATGCTGGTTATCCGAAGATAAATAGAAAGGTAATGTCAATTGAGTCAATAGAGATATTCATATACAGATACAGAGAAAAACAGAAGGATATCAGCAAAAACCGAAGGCAATGGATACTAATGAAATGCCTGTCCAAGGGTCTCCAAGACCATGGGAAAAATCTGAAAGTTTAGGATACTCCATAGCTGCTGAAACTCGTTCTCTTTCCAGTTTATTCCAACCCAAAGCATGAATTAAGAAGATGCTCTTCCGTTAACAGGAATCGAACACCTTACTGGGTTGTTTACCTCTTTGAACAAGAAAACGGCATAGGCAGATGCTTTAAACTTGAAACATCAAACAACTCCAGAAACCTCTGGTCTGAAACCCTAGCTTTGGCAGCTGCAAATCGCTGGTACTCGTCAAATATGGACGTCAGGCACCACCGCTGCACCTTCCTCAAGCTCCCAACTAAACAACCGGTGCGATGCTGAGAAACAAAGCAAAAGAGTAACATTGACGCATAAAGGGTCAGATGTCCTTGATAATTATATTAGTAACTAAAATCACACATCCCTGAGAGCACTTACTTTCCCTCGCTTGCAGTGGATTAGAAGAGGGTGATTCTTTACATCTGCATTTCACATGTAAAACAGCAGAGCACTTCAGCGTTGAAATAGAATAAATATTATCTCAGTACAAAGTGATTATGATACATACCAAGAACCACTCTCAAAGCTTCACGAATGGTGTCCTCTGGGATATTTACAAAAGGTTCCTGAAAACGAAAGTCGAACTTCACTTTTTCAATCTGATGAATTAATTCAAAAGAAAAGTGATCAAGTATTACAAATGCAATCTTTCAAAAATCAGCCCTAGAAACCAACTCAACACACGCACGCACACACACACACAGTCAGCACATAAGCAGTATCCATAGCCTATACTAAGCATGAACATATCTTTGAATTTCCAGCCTCATTATCAACCTTGAAGGACTTTGAAACTTGGATTGTGGTGACGTTTTTCTATACTCTCATGTTGGGGTTCGTTTCTCTCTAATTCTTTCACCATCGATAACATAGACCAGATGACTTCTACAGTCTAGACGTCAAGTGGTTAATGCTACATTTCACCAAACAATCCCACCCGATTCCCTCAACTTTATTATCAGTAAGTATATCTCTAGGTTTTCTGAATTTTTATTTTTATCATTTCAGCTAGGTTCTTCCTAATTATGGTGCGTCTTGAAGCTCAAATACTCAGAGCTGAATATGTCACAGGGAATCCTACAACTATCAACAAAATTCCTTTTCAGCCAAACCAACCCCCTTTTCTGATTATCAGACAACATTTCTCAAGCACGCTTCCCTCACCCATCTTTCTCTATGAGCCTTTCAGTCTTCATGTTCCCCATGACCCCATCTTTGTGTATAAATAGCTTGAGATATCCGATATGATTCCTCATCGGTATATCATGATTTAAAGATTTTTGCTAGAATCACACTTCATCTGCTCTATCTTCTTCTACTTATTACGAGACTTTCTAGATATTACGGTTATCCCCATAACACTACCTCTCCAATTCATACTCCTAAGGACAGCATTCGCATAAGCCTTTTGCTCATATGAGTTCATTTTCATTACATTTTATCATCCTTGCAATGGCTATAGTTCTTCTATATCTCAATGGGAGATCAGCCTCCCTTGTTTCCATAAACCTCAGAACTCAATTACGCATCTGTTTGAAATACATCGAAAACCAGAGTAGGTTTCTCTATGTGGAGCAGATCGAGAGCAACTCCAACACTCCATATAGAATTTTAGAGTCCGCTACGGTTGATAAATATGGTCATCATCTCTGCATGTAACGTCAGTTGATACCCATACCTATACTAACGTAATCCAGCTAGCTAAAATTAACTGACAACAAAGAACAAATAAATATAAGGTAAAAGCATTCAAGATCAATTATACTCCTACCATGGACAAAGAAATAGACATCAAAACGAACCAAACTGTCCATGCAAACATGTTGAATTCCATCTAATCAATTGGTTTTTTATCTTTGGCAGAAGATTTAACTAACTATGAACTATCCTGTTGTATCTACATCATAGGTCATCAGGGTAAAAAATTGTATTTAGGAAAGTGTTTTTTTCACTAAGTGAAATTAAATATCAAGATTTAAGGTATTTTGCAGCTAAATAAGTACCTCTTCTACATAAACTTTAAGAGAATTCTAATTTGAACATTAATAGGATTTTGTTTGATGTAATAAAAACCAATAATTGTAACTTGGATAAACATAATTCTATGTTAGAATTTCATCGTTCAGGATTATCTCAGAAAATAGGAACTTTTGGTGGAAACTGGATGGAGTCATGTAGCTCATAACGACAACAACAAAGTAGAGTTTAAGGTGTCTTTTAAGTAAGAGAGCAACAGACTTTCAAGGAGAAATATCTGAATGAAAAGCAAGTTTGGCTTTTACAAAAGGCAAACAATTCTAATGTTATTAATAACAAAAGCAAGCAAGAAGTAAACATTATGTCACTAGTACAAAGCTCTGAGTACCCAACATTGATCTATTATATACTACCACATCCGTTCCGCCAGGTACGTCCCACTTTGACTTTTGAGGGTTACTTTCACCTAGTGATTTGGTTAGTAAAACGATACAAACATTTGGTAATCATCTGGATCATCTAAGGTGATCCAGATGATTGGATCAGAAGATCCGACAACATATCATAACTTGTCACTTTTTTAAAATTGTGATAAAAGCAGTGAAGTATCATTAACATCCACACTAGATAACTGGCAAAGTTGACACCGTGAAAAGATTACCGAATTCTTGCATCGTTTTGCTAACCATGAATAGTCGCGGAATAGAGGTAGTAGCATCTGAGGCGATCCAGATGATTGGATTGGAAGATCCGAAAACATATCATAACTTGTTACTTTATTAAAATTGTGATTAAAACAGTGAACTATCATTAACATACTAATCACTGGCAAAATTGAAAATTATCCAAATTGCTTTACCAAATCAAATCAGTGATTATCATTGTAGTACTACCTTGCAACTCTCCATCCCAAATTGAAACAATCGAACACCATTCGACTCCACAAAACGAGCATTAGCCTCCGGATAAGGCTCCGGACAAAGATATCTACAGAACCAAAATCAAAACCCCAGTCACAATCATCAATATTACACTACTAGCACTACTAATTGAGCACACATAGCGAGCAATTAGTACTTACATGATGGAGCGTAGCCCTAGGGTTTGAAGAAAGGGGAAGTTGGCCGTGTCGGGGAAACCGGACCTGAAAATGCCATTATCGACCATCGAGAAGTTGAGGGGAGGGATGAAGAGCTCTTCTCCGTCGGCATCGAAGTTGCTCGCCGGCGGTGAGTGGATAGTAGGAGGAATTAGTTCCTCAACAGTGACTACGGTGGTTCGACGGTGGTTGTTGTTGTCGCCGGCGGGGGGTGATTTTTCTAGTTTCATAGCGACTTAAACCGAAAACTACACCGATCAAAAGACTTGATCGTCGTCGTTGATGGAGGAGAGAACGGCGATAGCGGAAGAATCGGAGATTCGAGTACCGGAAGCAGTTACAGAGGTGGCGTGTGTTGAGTGATACAAGTGGAGGAGAGAGATGGAAAAAGGTGCAGGCGGCAAGCAAAACGATTGATTCCGTAACGATTTCTTCCTTCCTCTCGCTCTATTTTTTTTTTTCTTATTAGAAAATGTATTTTTTTCTCTCTCTTTGTTTGAGCCCTTCCAGTTTAGAGAAATGATACTTATGCCCTTTTAATGTGACAAATTTCAGGACACCTGAATTTTATGCAATGATCGTATTTGGCATAAAGTTGAGTTTTTGAATCTTGAATTTTTAGACTTAAATTTTTTTACACCAAACACAAATATATTTTCTCTTCATTTTTTTTGTCATGAATTTTTAACATAAAATTATAAAACAACTTAAGTTGTAAATAAGTTATACTACTTCCGTTTCTTCTCTATCACATCGGTTTGACTTTTGTCACTATTTACTTGGTCACTTTGACCCTGTGATTTGTGTGGCAAAACGATGAAATTTTTTGATAATTTTTTCATGGTGTTGAATAGTTAAAGTTGCTCTATAACACGGTGGAAAAATTATCGAAAAATCGCATCGTTTTGCTATCAAAATTTTCTAGTCAAAGTGACCCGGATACAAGTTAAAAAGTCAATTCGATGTGATAGAGAAGAAACGGAGATAGTACTAAACTCACATATAAGAATGTTTATATAAAGTTATCCGTTTGTAGTTTGACCGGATGTGGGGCCCATATGTTTGTAGGTACACAGGGTACATTCGAAGGAATATCCTATTGATAGGGGTGTTCTATTTTGTTTACACTGTGCCTTAAATGCTATATCCATGGCTGCGCCACGTCTTGTTCACGAGGTCAGTCAATTGACTCGATCCCTTCGCTTGTGCGATGCAGAAATGGAAGGGATCACATAATTCATGATTTGATGTTAGAAGGGGTTGAAATAATTTTAACTTTAACCTTTTTGATAATCACTCAGGAAAAAAATGTAGACAATTCACACAGTTAAAATTTAAAAAGGGTAATGATTCTTACAAATCAGAAAATGATTCTTACAAAGCCACTAACATCATTTGTGCAATTTCATTAGTCATTAGATGCATAAATAATGTTAGTGGCTTTGTAAGAATCACTTTCTGCTTTGTAAGAATCAATCCCTTTTAAAAATTATATTTTATTCATCATTAATGTACACAAGAGTTTGGCACTTCGATGGTATATGGTGATGGTTGCTCCGCGTTTCTTGTCGTGAGTTCCTAGTCACTTCAACTTTAAGGTCATCACTCCAAACACAAAAACATGACATATTGGGCTGTTTGGATGAGAGCATATGAGAGGAGAGGTTATGAGATTGTTGGAATGAGTGGTTTAGGTGATGAGAGAGACAACATCTCTCCTCACCTCAGCCACTCATTCCAATAATCTCATAAACTCTCCTCTCATTTAAGCTCATCCAAAACACTTTGTTTGTGATGTTCATTTCCATGTTATTTCGACTATCTCTCTCACTGCGACTGTTAGAAATGATCAAATTGTCTAGCACTTAAAAAAAAAGATAATTATACGGTCAAATCTGGATACAAAGTTGCAGATAATGTGCCCAATAACTCCAGCTCTTCTAATGAATATTGGGCGAGCTTCTTTGAATTGCTTTGCAAAATTAAAGGTCCCAAGAAAGTTCTTCATTTTATTTGGCGATGCTTTCACGAAAGCCTCCCTAGCTCTACGAACTTACACTGCAGGAATATTCATGTGGGTAATTGTTGCGTTTTATGTGGATACTTTGGAGAAACGGAGGCTCATCTTCTCACCCAATGCTCAAAAGACGAGAAAAATCTGGGCCAAGTATGGGGTTTAACATCGTGTTCTCAAAAATTGACTTGGGTTACAAGTTTTGGCTTGCGAATCCTCTTTCTCATACTCTGCCACGGGATAGAAGCAGGTTTTCTTTTCTGTTATGGGAAATTTGGAACCTTAAAAACTAAACACAAATATAAACGTATAATTACGCGATGAATCTTCGTCAAGAGTGGTTCTTCCATTTAATTGGTCTCTTCGTGCACTGCTGGCATAAAGATCGTGATTTAAGTTATCACAGCCACTCTCGACGAAGATCTATCGCGTACAGACAATTATATGTTTAATAATGTGTAATATTTGTTTTTATACTAAGTTGAAGTATATGCTCTGTTTGTTTCGTAACTTTACGGTTGACATTTTTCACTCGTAACCATGTCGCTTTGACGCGGTGATTTGGATAGCAAAACAATGCTATTTTTTGGTAATGTTTTCATGGTGTCGAAGAGTAAAAAGATTTGTATGTTATTGCATTGTTTTGTTATTCAAATCACCGGCTAGTGGTAAAAATTAAAATAATAAGTTTCTGGCAAGATTGAGTAAGTATTTCACTAGACATCTAGAAAGTCTCAGACTAGTTTAAGGGTATAAGCCCTCCGCGATTCATACGTATCATGTGAGGAAATGTTGCACATTTTCTTCATTGGCTCATATTTTCTCTATCTGCTCACAATTTTTTCACTGTCTCCTCCTATAACTAGTTACCCCTTGTATTTGAATGGTTGTGACCAACCTCCTCTAAATGTTACCCGTAATCATAAGGGAAGTAACCGAATGCAAATTAACGTTACAAGTTAAAAGGTGATGTGTTGGAGGAAACTAAAGACATATGTGTCGATTTATCTATAAACAAGAGTGAAAGCGTGCTCGGACGAACCCATTTACAAGGGTTCAAGATCGCCCCTTTAGTCGAAGCCAACTTGTTTTTAAGGTCAAATTCAGTTTAAAATGAACATATTTGAGTGAACCTAAATCGATATGTAGAAACTTGTCGATAGTCTAGCTCAAGATACTTTTTCAAATCGGATTCCGATAAAGAAAAGAGTATTTTGCACACTCCGGGAGAATTCCGGTGCCCGGTTCATTTGGGAGGGTCTCGAGGCTTTCCGGAGAATTTCAGGCTTAAATCGGAATTTTGGTTCTTCAGCAGAATACTACATTTCTTGCTAGGAATTCCTAATATTTTCACAGACACTCCCTAATTATTTTGGGGAATTTTGAATCTTTAGGGAATTCACATTTTATTTTATTTTTTTGCCAAAACAACACCTTATATTACATTAGATCAAAAAACAAAGTCTGTAGTACAAAAAACCTTCCTAGGCTAACCACAGAGGATGGATTACTAGCTATGCACAACAACTTCCAAAAGGATGGTCTGAAGGTGACAAAAGAGAAGTGGAAATTTATGTTGGGAATTGTATTCAGAAAGTCATATTAATGGTTGAATTAATAATTCTTAATTGATTACTTTTCGCATCTTAATTTAGCAAATACGTGAGTATGCAAATGTTATTTATTATTTTTCATAAAATATGCATTATAAAGTCCAATGTTCCATACCTAAGACAATCGCAGACGAGTTCGGGCATGCACGAGATTGATTGTCAGTTATTTATGGAGTATAAGTAAGGGTTCACAGTCTAGATGATTTTGGACAAACCATCAGGATGACTGTAGTAACATTATAGTGACACATCTCGGTCAAGGAAACGGTATTGTTTCAACTATGTTACACTAGCATACTTTGTGTATGTTGAACAGGACCGACTTATGAAATATAATTATCTCGGACTGACCGAAGTGAGATAATATAATGTTCATTGTTATTAGTACTATTGAACTCTTAATCTATGATTGTTTATGTGGACACAAATCTTGATTAGTGATTATTTTGATATATTGAGTGAGATGCAAATGCAAGTCAACAATCCTGGTATATTGAGTAATGATTGTTAAGATTTGGTGAAAGCTAATCGAATCATGGAATCCACGTCTTGTATGAGAATTATGCGCCCTCCTGGGAGATCACTAGGTTTTGTTATGTCAAGTCTGACATGCTGGTTATTTGTAACCAGACATAATGAATAAGGGTTGAGCGGCTTAGATCAGGGAATACATAAGATGTTGATGAGATCGAAGTTGTCACTAAGAGTAGATCAACATTAACGGGTATCTGTAATCTTAACATGGGGAGTTATCTGATATGAATAATAGGAGCTCATACATAATGATGAGAATAAATGTCGGAGTGCAATTATAGTTTTATGATGGAGTAAACTATAATTAATAATTAGCTTTGTATTTAATTTGGGTTGAATTATGAGTTCACATATATTACTGAGAGTCAAGTTATTTATTTTCTCTAGAGGTCCCCGACGTAGTACAACATAAGCGTGATCATGTGATTCACAAGTGACTTTGAGTCTCAAGTGTGTGAAATGTAAATTGAGATTATGTTTGGTATTTTATAGTTGATGGGTATTACTGTAAACCATGTGATTCGGACTTAATTGCAAGCGACACTAAAATTTGTAGGGAGCGACTTGCTATGCAAAGTTTTTCTACAAAGGACTTGTATGCAATTGTGGGTATTCCTAATATTAGAGTTAGTAATATGTCTCTATAAATAATCCACCATAGTTCTTAAGTGATAATGATTGATATGCGTAACGATTTCTTCTTTCTTTCTTTCTTTTTTCTTATTGGATTTTCCTCATTTTCCTTATGCCCCCTTCTAGTTTAAAAAAATGATAAATTTCAAGACACCTGAATCCTCACGGAATGAGTAATTTGATCTCTTAGAGCTTGTTTGGTATCCGTTTAAAAACAAGAAAAACAGTAAGAGCTTGTTTGGTATCCGTTTAAAAACAAGAAAAACAGTGAAAAAAAAAACGTACCGAAAAAACTCGTTTAAAAACAGAATAAAAAAACTGTTTGGTATCCGTTTAAAAACAGTGTTTAAAATCAAAAACACGTTTGGCAACATTACCAAATTTCAGTGTTTTTTTTTTTAAAGGAAACCATTTATTAACTGGGCTGGCCATTAAATCGGCCCAACTCATCAGAAGAAAGAACGGGACCAACCCAAACTGGTGGCCCGTTAGTACAAATATAGCTTCTTTGAGACGCTAGAGCTTTTTGGGAGAATAAGTGGGCGCATGCGTTTCATCTCCTTGAAACGTGTACCACCGCGTGGCCACTTGTCTTCTCGAGGAGCTTTAATGAGGCTTCGAGAGAACTCTCCACCTCCGTGATGTCTTCTGGGTCTTTCCTCTGTAACCGTCTGTTCATCTCTCTAACCATTGAGAGATAGTCAGACTCGATCCAGAGAGATCTAAAACCACTCTCTATGGCAAAACTAATTCCCTCTCTTATACCTTCTGCTTCCGCCGCCTTCGCAGAGATGGAGAACGGAATTGGTTTTGCCTTCCCGGCGATGAAGACGCCTGTGTCCGATCTGATGACTGCACCTATGCTTGCTTTCTTTTTTGAAAAATTCCATGCGGCATCTGTGTTGACAATAACCCAGTTCTCCGGCGGCTTCAACGGTGGAGTCTCCGGAGCAGGGGAGGTCTGAGCCGGAGCTAGATCTGGAAACAAAGCTCTTCCAGTGACTTCTGCAAGGTAATCTTTTACATGCAGCACCACTTCACCTGGTTTCTGTTTGATTTTCTTGAAAATAAGAGAGTTCCTATTCTTCCACAGGAGCCAGATAAGGATGCACATCACTATCCTTTCCTCTGTTTTTGCCGCAGAAAAAGTATCGACCCACCAGACTTTAAAATGGGTGTTGGATTTTGGAACAAAGTTTGGGCCGAAAAGCTCATTCCAGCAAGATCTTGCAAATTGACAGAACAAAAACAGATGAGTCTCATCTTCCCTTTCTCTTGAACAAATTGGACAAATACTGTCGATTTTTATCCCTTTTTTTCAGAGATTTTCTCGAACCGGTAAGCTTGTAAGGAAAGCTCTCCAGGTTGTGTAGAGGACGCGTTTTGGAAGTTTGATTTTCCAAAAAGTCCCCCACCAATCTGGGGATGGGTTCGAACTACGACCAGTTTGCTGGATTTGCTTCATTTCTTCTTGACTCTTTAGTAACTGGTAGCCCGATTTAACTGTATAATTGCCGGACTCCGAATAATGCCAGATTAGTCTGTCCGCCACTGGTTCTGGTGGGATTGTGATACGTAAAATCTCATGTACATCTTCTTCCCAAAAATATTGTTTTAATCTGTTCTCATCCCAACTTCTCTCTTCTGAAATCAGATCTGAGACCATAACCGGAGCACTCGAGTTTCGCAGAGGAGTATGAGGTTTAAAGCTGTCCGGTCGAAACAACCAGGGGTCGGTGAATGCATTCAATCTCTCACCGTTGCCAAGTCTCCATCTACACCCACTGAGCACTAATTCCTTGCTAGCCATAATGCTCTTCCAGAGGTAAGAGCTATCTTGTTTTGCTGTAGCTTTTAAAAGGCCCGAATCTTTATAATATTTGTGTCTCATGATTCTTGCTAATAAACTTGAAGGGTTCATTAGGAGTCTCCAGAATTGCTTTCCTAACATTGCGATGTTGAAAAGCTGCAAGTGGCGAAAGTTAAGACCTCCTTCCTCCTTTGATTTCTTCAATTTTTTCCAAGAGATCCAACTAATGCGTTTTTGTTTATCGTCAGAACCCCACCAGAACTGTGCCATGGACGCTTCTATCTTATCACAGAGAGTCGTGGGCAACTTGAAACAGCTCATCGAGTATGTGGGAACAGCTTCTACCACTGATTTCAGAAGGACTTCTTTCCCTGCTTGAGAGAGGTATTTTTCATTCCAGTTTGAAAGCTTATTTTGAATTTTGTCTGGAATGTGCTGAAAACTAGTCATCTTCTTCCTCCCCATTTCTGTAGGAAGGCCAAGGTAACGCTCGTGTAAAGACTCCTTCTTCACACCGCAGAGGGCACTCAGCTGGGAACTCAATTCTTCAGAGACGTTTGAAGAGAAGACTGCTGAGGATTTAGACAATTTTATTTTCTGGCCAGTAGTTCTCTCATAAGTCTGTAATAAAGTAGTTAGGGTTTCTACTTCATTTGTTGTAGCCTTTGTAAAAATGAGGCTGTCGTCGGCAAAAAAGAGGTGTGAAACCTTAGGGCCACCTCTAGACGCAGCCACCCCTGTAATAGCTCCCGTAGACATAGCTTTCGTGAGTGCTCGAGAGAGAAATTCACCGCAAAATAAAAACAAATAAGGAGAGATTGGGCAGCCCTGGCGAAGCCCCCGCTTGGGCACAACATTACCAACCACCTGCCCCTTAAAAACAAAGGAAAAAGTAGGCGTAGTAATACAGTCTTCAATCAAATTAATCCATCTTGGCCCAAAACCCATTTTCCTTAGGATTTGTAGAAGAAAAGGCCATTCAACACGGTCGTAGGCCTTACTTATGTCCATTTTGAGGGCTAAGTAACCTTCTTTACCTTTGAATCTGTGTCTCATCGAGTGCAGAATTTCAAAAGCCACAATAGTATTGTCCGTGATCAATCTCCCTGTAACAAAGGCAGATTGACTTTCGGAAATAATAGAAGGTAGCACACTTTTTAATCTGTTAGCCATAGTTTTTGACACTAGTTTGTAAATAACAGTGCATAAACTTATGGGTCTGAGATCTGCGGGTTTACGCACCTGTTTGATCTTGGGGATCAGGGCGAGAAGAGTGTGATTAAAACAAGCCACGCTTTCTTCGCCATTCAAAATACGTATCACACACCTTCCCACATCAGCTTGTAATGTGTTCCAGTATTTCTGGAAAAACAGGGCTGGGAAGCCATCAACTCCTGGGTCTTTTAAAGGCCCCATTTGTTTAAGGCTTTCAGTGACTTCCGCTAGAGTGTACGGTTGCTCCAGAAAATCACGGTCCTCCTGACTTATGCCCACGTCAACCATCTCTAGCAAGTCGTCTATTTCCTCAATTTGTGGCTGAGAGGAAGTAAAAATTTCTTCAAAGTAATCTGTCAAGGCACGGATGATATCTTCGTCCTCCGTCTTCCATTCACCAGTATTATCTTCTAAACCTTTAATGGTGTTTCTCGCTTTTCGGGAGGAGGCCTTCTTGTGAAAGTAGGCTGTATTTTTATCTCCACTTCGCAGCCATTGGATCCTAGATCTTTGCTGCCATTGCTTTTATTCTTTTAACAATAGATCTGCCAAGGCACGTTTAGCTTCTCTACATTGAAAAGCAGTCATGGCAGTTTGCTTTAACCTCAGGAGGTTTGCAATCTTCCTTTTCAAAAGCTGAATTTGTTTTTTGACGTTTCCAAAGCACTTTTTGGACCATATCTTCAGCGAATCAGCACACACTTCCAGCTTTTCCTTCACATGTAGGGGGGATTGCCAAGCAGCAGTGATTATGTTATCACACTCCCCGTTTTGAAGCCATGCCGCTTCAAAATGAAAGCGTTTCGTACCCATCACAGTACCAGCATCATTCTGTGAGCCAAAACGAAGTTCAATTGGACAATGATCCGATGTTGCAGCCACCAAATGGTTTACCCGAGCATAACCAAATCTCATCCTCCAACTAATATTGGCAACGACCCGATCTAGACGTTCCCTTATGTTTGCATCATCTTCGCGGTTATTGTTCCAAGTGAAAGGATTCCCATGGAATCCGAGGTCCTTGAGGTCACAATCTCTAAGGACATCTTTGAACTGGTTGGAATGGGTGCTAGAAATACCCCTTCCTCCCTCCTTTTCTTCTTGAGAGAACACTTCGTTGAAATCTCCCATAACACACCATGGAGCGTCTCCATGTGGCTTTAAACGGGTCAGCAGACTCCACGAGTGGTGACGTTCCTCTCTATCTGGATTGCCATAAAATCCAGTGAAAAACCAGTGGTCCAAGTCACTTTCAGCTTTGACAAGAGCATGAATGTGACCTGGAGATCGAGAGATAGGGATGACATCCGTGGTATCATCCCAAAGAAGGGCCAGACCGCCACCTCGACCATGGCTGTCTACATAAACCCCTTTTGCATACTGAACCTTTTTCCGTATCGAATCCATCTCATGTGCTTGTAACCTAGTTTCCATGAGAAAAACTAGATTAGGACGGCTTTCCTTCACAGAATCGCAAAGGGATAGAACGTTGCAGGGGTTTCCAAGCCCCCGCACGTTCCAGCTTAACGCGATCATTGGTTTAGGCAGAGCTGCTTAGCAGACTCTGCCTCTGGTATACTTTGGGTTGGCACTGATTCACAATCCATGATTTCTGTAACTCCATCCTTTCCCACCTTTCCTGCACTGACATGATTCTCATCTTGCAAACCAGGGGGCGTCTTAGCAAGGTCTAAGTTGCAGGATCGTTTGCCCCCTCCCATCAGTAGGCCTTCATCTAACGTCGATAAGTTAAGCTGACCAAGTGGTTTCCTCTTAGCTACGCCGCTGTCTTCACGCCCCTCCTTGTCCTTGGTTCTTGCTTTGTCCTTCATATTAACTCTCTTCCTTTTCGGAATTGACTTTGCACTGAAAGCTACTCCTTTTGGAAGGGCAATCTTTTCTAGACTACCCATATCAAAATTGGGTTTATCCCCAGCAGGTGGGATGAACTCAAGATTTGGGAAAGATTTGATTGGCCAAGAATTATTCGAAAAATCAGTCCCTTCAGTAGCGGGATTAGGATAGGATTTCGAATTCCATTTCAAAGATTGGGGAATATCCCCTATCTTTGACTTCCCCTTGATTTTCTGCCCTCCTTGATCCTTATCCTTTCCGGATTTACCAGAATACCCCTCCTTTGTACTGCGTTTTCCATCTTTACCCTCCTTACCGTCGGTTGCCGGAGCTCTGCGCTTTCTCGTCGGTTTTTCCAACAGCCACTTCCCGAATTCTGGACTTTTGTCAGCTTGGATCATGGCTTCTCGCTTTTCACAACGATTTGCTCGATGATCCAAGCAGCCACACCATTCGCAGACATAGGGAATACGCTCATACGAGAGATTCACCCAGACTTTCTCACCACTAGCGGTTTCAACAACTGCTCTTCGACGGAGAGCCTTGTAGGTCTTGATTCTGGTTCGGGCACGGATACATCTATCTTTTGCTTCTCCTTCGATATGAATAGATACCCGTCCTACCTCTCCAATAGAAGCAGCAATCATGGATCCTACATCCTCGTGAATAAGATGCAGGGGCAAACCCTTTATCTGTATCCACACCCACAGATCGTTAAACTGATTAGAGTTATGATTACCCAAAACATCCCACTCTTTTAGAAGAAGGAGTTGGTCATCAAAACTCCAGGGTCCTCCAAAAAGGGCCTTGTCCATGGCAATTTTGGTGCCAAATCTGAAGATGAACCTATTCCCTCCATCTCCCATAATCTTCAGGTCTTCCTCAGGGCACCACAATCGCCGGAATAACTCTTTCATACTCTGGGTGTCGATTTTCCCATCGCCAATGAACTTTCCCACCAAACAGAGTTTCCAGTCCTCCCTAACTTTGTTGCAAATCTCCTCTCCGATAATCACCACTTTCTTTTCGTCATCAGAAAGGGTGATTCGGTTCTCCCATCCTTCATCATCCCAATCCATCGATCACGAGAACTTCTTATTGGCCGTAAACTTCTTTCTAGAGAGAGAAACCCTAGAGAGAAAACTACCAAATTTCAGTGTTAATTTGCTTGAAAATCATTTTTACGTACAATACCGACATATATTTGATATTTATTGCATCTAATCGTATTGAAATGTCTTTAAACACCAATATTATGAAAAAAAAACACCAAAAAAACACCACATTTGCTTTTTTTTAAACAGCTGTTTTTCAGCATGTTTTTGTTTTACAAGGGAAAATATTCTACGCGTAAATTGTTTTGTGTGGAAAAAAATCTGCAATTACTTTTTTGTGTTTGGTTGACTCTTGACAAAATAATGGGTCATGACGGAAATGACAGTGATAGCTGGCGGTGGTGGGTCGTGGTGGAGGTAGGTGGTAGACAGTGGT
Source organism: Linanthus parryae (assembly GCA_023055425.1). NCBI lineage: Eukaryota > Viridiplantae > Streptophyta > Magnoliopsida > Ericales > Polemoniaceae > Linanthus > Linanthus parryae. Next base: position 137,271,938 of record JALGPY010000004.1, on the reverse strand, counting down.
GGTGGAGGTGTTAGTATGAGTTGTTGTGCTCCTTCACTCTCCGAAAAATGGCTTAACGATTTGAAATGTGTAAATCATTTTACATTATTTGAGGGAAAATATTTTACAAGAAAACATTTTACTTCTAACGAACAGCACCAAAACAAGGGAAAATATTTTACAGGAAAATGTTTACCACCAACCAAACGGACCCTAAGAGTACGGACTAAGAGCTACACTCTTCATTGTGGCGTGGTAATCAATAGGATCTGGAACAAATTTGCTCTCCTAAAATATGAAATAACGTAATCATTTGTGCAAATGTTCCTCCAAGTATCTGACACACTTAAAAGATGGAAGTGTTATTTTCCCTAGAAAGGGTACAAGGGGAGGAAGTGTATTTGTGTTAAACTCAGAGGGGGTGAAACAGCCTCATCTCTCAAGGTTACCTGCATGATTCTTTTCAAAATTTGGTACTGTAACCGCATGATTTCAAAATATGAGTACTAAATTCACTGAAAAACTAAACTATGAGTATCTATGATGTAATTTTGCCCACTCTTTTTGTGCTCATGCCCTCAGGCACGCGATATGTATTTGTATCATATATATTGAGAGTGTTTGCAGAGATGAAGTTGAAAATGAATATTTTGTAATTTTTTATTGTCAAAAATTACAAAAATAATAATTCCATGTGTTGTTTTCAAAAACACAATTGTTTTTTTCGTTCTCTAACACTTCTAAATGTTTATACCAGTATGAAGTTGTCCGTTTGTAGTTTGACCGGAGGTGGGTCCCATATAAATTGTAGGTCCAGAGGGTACATTCGAAGGAATATCCTATTATTGGTAGGGGTGTTCTATTTTGTTTACAGTGTGCCTTAAATGCGATATCCATACGCCACGTCTTGTTCCGAGGTCAGTCAATTGACTGTGCAATTTTTTAGTGTTTCATTAGAGCATCTCTAATCCATTGTTTTTTTTCTGAAGAGAACCATTTCATCAATGGTGAACTGAGAAATCACACAGAGGAAGAAGAAGATGAAGAAAGAAAGGAGAGAGAAAGTTGTTATTATGGTGAAAATATTCATTACAGAGTATTTAACTACTAATTCTGTTGGGTAAAAGACATTTTCCACCCTCCAATAATGGAAAAAAGACATTTTGCCCCCTGATTTATGGAAAAAGACATTTTGCACCCTTGTTAACGGATGGAGGGTGGACAGATACCACCCTTCTGTTACAATCCGTTAGTAGAGGGGTGCAAACTGACTTTTTGTGACCATTTTACCCTTATTGGTTGTGGACAAATACCACCCTTCTTGTATTTATTTTAGTGTTCATCATGTTCTTGGTGTTCTTGAGCACTACCTCCACTACCACCAAATCTCGACCACTACCACCAACACCACCAACACCAATTTTTTTTGCTAGTAAATCTACAGGTTCATTTGCTTGTCCTCTAATCCATTTACGGCTGAACTTTTTGAAGAATCATCTTGACATCCAGAATAATATTCCTGATCTCCATAGCCATTAGTACCCCCTCATTCATGCTCGTAACCACTGTCAAATTGTCACAAAAGTCACAAACTGACTGTTTATGTTCTTGGTGTTCTTCAGCACCACCACCGACGACATACGACGTCAACAACAAAAAATCTGGCCACCTCTTCTCTGTTTTTCCCTATTTTGCCTCATCTCCAAGACTTCAACTTTTTCCCTTTTCCTCATCTTCATCCCCTTCCCCCAATTTCACCTTTGAAATATTTATAAAACCCCTCAATTCCAAATACAGACATGAGGAAGTTTCTGAAAGAACCCTAACCATTGAAAATTGAAAGAACCCTCTATTCCAAATACAGATACATTTTCATGAAGTCAACATGGATTGGGGATGAAGAACCAGTGACTTTTTGTGAGCAACATGACTCACAGTGAGGAAACAACACAATAGCTCAAAAAGAGCCACCAGAACATACTCCTCAACATAAAAATGAATCTCAACCAGAAACAAAAGGACGTCTCAGAAGGACAGAGAGAAGATTCAAAGTAATTGAAGAAAATTACCCAAATCAAAGTGAAAGCAAGTGTTACACAACACAGATGGGTGGAACAACTAAATAGCATACTCCGGCGAAACCCCCAGCTCCAACCACCCTATCACCGTCGCTCTTTCCGACGACCCAGAAGGACCCAGAAGGTACCTACAACCCGAGAAGCCGGTCCCGACCCGAGAAGGACCCGACGCAGAAATCAAGAAGAAGACTGAAGAGAAGGGGCGCAGCCAAGCGCGGTCTCAAACCACAGCTCTGCTCGGCGCTTGTCCTCCTCCGACGAAGTGCCACAGGCGGAGGCGGAGGAGCGTCAGGAGGCGGCGACGGCGGCGAAGTGCCACAGGTGGATTTAGGAGGGCTTCTGGTACTGGGTTCGATCTGAGGGAGAATTTTTCGTCGGATCTGGGCGAGCTTTGGAGGTTTGAGGATGACAAGTGGTCCGACGGGGAAAGGGAGAGGGAGAGGGAGAGATGATGTTTCTCTCTTTTTCTATGGCAATGCTTACACGATCTGGTACTGAAAGAGAGAGGGGGGAGGGAAAAAGATCTTGATCTGGAATGGTGGAGGTGGTAGGAACTTGCTGTGTTCTTGAGACAAAATGAGAGAGAGAGAGAAAGGAGAGGTTGAGAAAGAAGGAGGTGGGTGTCTGGGTGAGAGGAAGGAGAAGTAACAAAAAGAAAATGAGAGAAGAGAGAGAAAGAGATAAGGTTAGGGTTAGTGAATGAGGGGAAAAAAGAAAGAAAGAGAATTTATATTGGGGCAATTTCAAAAAAATTAGGGGTATTTTTGTCTTTTCACCTCTCCGTTAGTCTTCCGTTATTTTTTAACTCTGACAGGGGTGCAAAATGTCTTTTCCCATAAATCAGGGGGTAAAATGTCTTTTGTCCATAATTGAGGGGTAGAAAATGTCTTTTACCCAATTCTGTTACTAACTTTAGAATTACACTAACTACACTATCAGTATCAGTATTACACTATTAGTATTACATTTGACATCCCCCCTCAAGCTCAACTTGGCAAAAGCAAGATTGATCTTGGAACAAAAGTGAACAAATCTCCATTCACTCAAAGCTTTAGTGAACATATCTGATGGCTGATCAAATGACGAAATCTGATGCACAAACAGCTGTTTAGTAGTGACTAACTCTCTGACAAAATGAAAATCTATCTCTATATGCTTAGTCCTGGCATGAAACATGTTGGGTTTTGACGTAGGTAACGCAGCGGAATAACAAAAATTAACCCTACTCAAAGCCCACCAAGGATCACAGGAAGAGACATCATAACATGATTAAGGACATAGAAGATGTGTACCTTTTGTTTTGTGAGATCACACGAAGAATGATGTCCTCGTCTCTACGGTTGATCCACGTCTAGAGGTGAGATCTAGATTCTTCCTTCAATCAAGTGCTAGCTCGAACCTTGGAGGAAGAGGGATGAAGATCAAAGCAACAAATCACCAAGCACAAGGGAGGGGGCGGCCCTCTCTTGCCGTCGGGTAAGGGGGCGGACGGGTGGCTAGGGTTTCGGCCCTAGCACCTTGTCTTGCTCTCTCTTTTTCTCTCTCCCACTCTTTGTGTGTTATGACTAATAACTCATCTTGTGGGAAGGAATGCTAGAGTCTCCTTTATATACTCCAACAACTCCTTGTTGTTTCCATAAAAGAGTTTTCTTGTTCTAGTAGGACTAGAACTATTCCCTTCCTTGCAAATTAGTCCTACTAAGTTTGCAAGGTGTTGCACAACGATCCTTCTATTAATTAATCCATATTAATTAATCCCAAATCTAGCTCTACTCTATTTGACGTGTGACCCCATAGGTTTCTATATAGTTGGTAGTAACTATTACTAACATGGAGTGGTGTCTAGCAACACATCCATGCAACCCAACCAATAGAAATAGTCAGTGATCCCGACAAACCTTTGTGCCCAATATGTCATATTGCATTATCCCTTTGTCTCCATATCCGGATTGGACACGAGACATAAATAGTCACACTCGTATATCCAATCCATAGTTCCTCGATCCTGGGAATATGCTTATGCTTGCAGATAACATTAATATCTCTATATTAATTTATCTGAGTCTGGCCAGACATTCCATAAGCCTCATCCCTCGAGTGGCCGTGGATATTTACCCCCATTATGTGGGAGGGACAAATCCTATCTACATCACTACGATCTCTAAGCTTGCTTCCTATCACGCCCGATAGCCACCTTTATGATTACCCAGTTACGGTGTAACGTTTGATAACATCAAAGCGCAATATTTCACAACTAGAGTATCTAGTGACTTCAAGTCCAAGGATTGCAATAATATTAGCACTACGAAAAGCGATTGTGACTTCACATAATATAATGTATCCTTTTCGTCGTGGGTCAATCCAGCATGCCATTACTCCTAATGCATACCCATGTGTTAGACTTGATATCTCCATATCAATCTACCCACATACTAGTCTATATTTGATTGCCCTATTAATCAATATAATGGACTAGGGACATTTTAAGATAAATAACACAATTTATCTAAGGACTTCATTATATTAAATATCGCCATAAATAATAAATGAATATTCTAGCCAAAACATTGTTCATACTAAATCTACGATTACCTCTAGGGCATCTATTCCAACAGTCTCCCACTTGCACTAGAGCCAATCCGGCGCATCTCGTATGCCTATAGATCTGGCGTGCCCTTCATGCTTTCGCTGCGCAAGAGGTTTCGTAAGCGGATCTGACACGTTGTCATCTGTCGGAATCTTGCATATCTTCACATCTCCTCGATCGATCATATCACGAATAAGATGGAATCTCCTAAGTACATGCTTTGACTTTTGGTGCGATCTTGGTTCCTTTGCCTGTGCGATTGCCCCAGAGTTGTCACAGTACAACTCTACGGGATCCACTATGCTAGGGACCACACCGAGCTCAGTGATAAACTTCTTTATCCATACTGCCTCTTTCGCCGCTTCCGCAGCAGCAATGTACTCAGCTTCTGTTGTAGAATCAGCAACTGTGCCTTGCTTGGAACTCTTCCAGCTCACAGCTCCTCCATTCAGGCAAAACACGTATCCAGACTGTGATCTGTAATCATCCTTGTTGGTTTGGAAGCTGCGTCAGTGTAACCCTTTACACTTAGCTCTTCCATTCCTCCAAATATCAAGAACACATCCTTAGTTCTTCTTAAGTACTTTAGGATGTTCTTGACAGCAATCCAGTGACTCTCACCCGGATTGGACTGATATCTTCTCACCATACTCAACGCGTATGATACGTCTGGTCTAGTACATAGCATGGCGTACATGATGGATCCTATGGCCGAAGCATAGGGTATCCTGCTCATGCGGTCCTTTTCCATCTCGTTGGAGGGACAGTCATTCTTTGAAAGAGTGACTCCATGTGACATGGGCAAGAATCCCTTCTTGGAATCTTGCATGTTGAACCTCTTCAACACCTTGTCAATATATGTACTCTGACTTAGGCCAAGCAACCTTTTAGATCTATCTCTATAGATCTTTATACCCAGTATATAGGCTGCGTCTCCTAAGTCTTTCATTGCAAAGCACTTTCCTAGCCAATCTTTAACAGATTGCAGAGTAGGAATATCATTGCCAATGATTAGTATGTCATCCACATACAAGACCAGAAATACTATAGAGCTCCCACTAACCTTCTTGTAAACACAAGGCTCATCTTCGTTCTTGATGAAGCCAAACTCTTTGACCGCGTCATCAAAACGTCGATTCCAGCTCCTAGAAGCTTGCTTTAATCCATAAATGGATCTTTGCAGCTTACAGACTTTATTGGCATTCTATGGATCCTCAAAACCCTCTGGTTGTGTCATGTACACATCCTCAAGGAGGTTCCCATAAAGGAACGCTGTTTTGACATCCATTTGCCAAATCTCATAGTCGTAGTATGCTGCAATAGCAAGCAAGATTCGAATGGATTTAGTCATGGCGACTGGTGAAAAGGTCTCATCATAGTCAATACCATGAATCTGTCTATAACCTTTGGCCACCAATCGTCCTTTATAGGCAAATACCTTGCCATCCATGTCGGTCTTCTTCTTGAAGACCCACTTGCACCCTATGGGTCGAGCCCCTTCGGGTGGTTCCACCAAAGTCCATACTTTGTTGGTGTACATGGAATCCATTTCGGATCTCATGGCTTCTAGCCACTTCTTAGAGTCTGGGCCACTCATGGCTTCTCCATAGTTTGCAGGCTCATCATCCATGAGTGGTACGTCATCGGGCTCAGTCACGAGAAGTCCATACCTCTCTGGCTCATGACGCACTCTTCCTGATCTACGGAGTTCCTGTGTTACTTGAACAGGTTCTTCCACAACTTCTTGTGATTCCCGTTCATGTTCCATTATCGGTTCAGTGGTTTGTGGTTCATGAATTTCTTCAAGTTCTACAACCCTCCCACTTGCTTCTTTAGAGACTAGTTCTCTTTCTAGAAACACGCCGGTCCGAGCAACAAACACTTTGTTTTCGGTAGGGTTATAGAAGTAATATCCTTTAGTCTCCTTAGGATATCCCACAAACTTACACTTATCCGCTTTAGGCCCGAGCTTGTCTGTTTGTAAACGCTTTACATAAACGTCGCAGCCCCAAATCTTCATAAACGACACTATGGGACGCTTCCCAGTCCATATCTCATATGGCGTTTTCATGACTGATTTGGTTGGAACACGGTTAATGGTAAAAGCTGACGTCATTAGAGCATGTCCCCAAAAGGATATCGGAAGATCTGTTTGAGACATCATAGATCGCACCATATCTAATAGAGTGCGATTCTTCCTCTCAGATACACCATTCCATTGTGGTGTTCCAGGTGGAGTGAGCTGGGACACTATCCCACACTCTCTAAGATACTCATCAAACTCTTGGCTTAAGTATTCTCCTCCACGATCCGATCGTAGAGCTTTAATACTTTTGCCAAGTTGCTTCTCTACTTCACTCTTGAATTCTTTGAACAATTCAAAGGATTCGGATTTGGCCTTCATAAGGTATACAAATCCATATCTACTGAAATCATCAGTAAATGTGATGAAGTAGGTATAACCACCTCTAGCAGGCGTGGGGAATGGCCCGCATACATCAGTATGTATGAGTGCCAATAACTCACTAGTCCGCTCGCCTTTCTTATTGAAAGGGGACTTTGTCATTTTTCCTAATAAACAAGATTCACATGTCTCATATGATTCCAAATCAAATGAGTCTAGAAGTCCATCCTTATGGAGTCTAGATATGCGTTTCTCATTTATATGGCCTAAACGACAGTGCCATAGATATGTAGGATTTAAATCATTAGTTTTAATCCTTTTAGTATTTATGTTATAGATTGGATTATTTAGATCAAGGATATACAATCCATTAGACAAATGCGCACTACAATAGTGCATAGTATCAAAATAAATGGAGCAACACTTGTCCTTTATTGAAATAGAAAAACCTTTCTCGTCCAAACAAGAAGCGGAAATAATGTTTTTCTGCTCATAGCAGGCACATAAAAGCAATTGTCTAATTCTAAAATAAGTCCAGAAGGCAAAGATAGCTCATAAACGCCTACAGCCAATGCAGCAACCTTTGCTCCATTCCCGACGCGCAAGTCTATCTCCCCTTTTCGCAATCTTCTACTTCTTTTCAAATCCTGCACATTACGACAAATGTGAGAACCACATCCGGTATCTAATACCCAGGATGATGAAATAGAAAGATTGACGTCTATAACATAAATACCTGGTGGTGGTGGAATCACTATTCCAAGCTTCTTATCCTCCAGATATTTAGGGCAATTCCTCCTCCAGTGACCCGGCTGGCTGCAGTAGTGACATTCACCTTTAGCCACGCCTCCACTAGGTTTTAGGGCTTCCTTGGATTTCGCAACTTTCTTGCGTTTTCCTTTTGAAGTAGATGCAACTGACTTGCCCTTCTTCTTGTGTACCATCATTATGGCCTTGCCCTTGCCTTTATTGATGCTTTGCTCAGCTGTCTTTAGCATGTTCAATAGGTCTGGCAAAGACTTGTTGATCTCATTCATATTATAGTTCATAATGAACTGATTATAACGGTCAGGCAACGATTGCAAGACGAGATCAGTCGCCAAGTCCTGGCCGAGTGGGAACCCCAGTCTCTCAAGGTTCTCTATGTACCCGATCATTCGGAGTACATGAGGGCCTACTGGATTCCCCTCTGCAAGACTACTTTTGAACAATGCTTTAGACACTTCATAGCGCTCATGCCTTGCCTGTTCCTGAAACAATTGTTTCAAGTGTCTGATCATATCATAGGCTTCCATGTTCTCGTGTTGCTTCTGAAGCTCACCAGTCATGGTACAAAGCATGAGGCAAGTCACGTCATTAGAATCATCAATATGTTTCTGACGTGCCCTTACTTCCGCTAATAGAGACTCATCTTGTGGTGGGTCTGGAATTGGAGTGTCCAGGACGTACAACTTCTTTTCTTGCTTGAGGACAATCTTCAAGTTTCTGTACCAGTCAAGGAAATTTGTTCCAGACAATTTATCCTTCTCAAGGACAGATCGTAGGGATGAACTCGATGCGTTGTTGTTTGCCATTTGGAATTCTACAAAACGAGAAAATATGCAATTTAGTATTTTGAACAATTTAACTATATTTAACAATGGCTTGATCATTAAATATAGCTCCCACTATTTTTCTCGGATTAATAGCCCTCATTATTAAAGCGGAAAATATCTTTATATTTTTTAGTGGGTCCAAGATCCTTATTTCACTTCTTCTTGAGCTTGCTTTGGCAAGTCACCCAAGAATTGGTTATTTAGGTAGGAACCATTCCAATTGCATCCCATGCAACTCTTGGTCCAATTAGGTGAATAAATTCCTTTTATTCTTTATCCAATTGGATAACTCCTAATTGTCATGCCTCTAAGCTCATCAATCCAATTGACTCTTGCCTAGTTGCGTCCAACCTCTTGCTTTCAACATACACGCATTACTAGCTTGCGTCGTCCGCGACACATCATGAAAATTAAAATCGCCTTGCTTTGGCAAGCCCGAATTTTAATAGGCCATGATCATGAAGGGTGTTTTGGCAAGAGAAGGCAAAACGCAAAATTTAATTGAGGGATTTCTTTTAATATGTTTGGTTGATCTTATCAACATGGTCTACTTATTTGGATTGGGCCATCCACAATAAAAGACCAACTTTGTTTATTATTATCTTGTTATTGTTTTGCTTGTAGCGTCATACACACAAAATAAATAACAAGGCATGAATAATAAACATCCACAAAATAAAAAAAAACGTGGCATGGATATGGCCTCTAGACTAATGATATTATCAAGCCAATGATAATATCTAATTGCCCTAAAGTGCCGAGCTCATCTCCATGTGCTCCACCATAGCTGCGCGCCTAGGGATGTCTTTTGGCTCCTTTGGTTCTCCAGTCTTCTTCTCCATGCTCTTGGCTATCATCTAAATATTTCTAATTCTAGCCTAACATCTATAATAAATAAATAACAAAATCCTCACATGTCGAGGAGAAAAAGAACGACTCGCAGGCCGTAAAACTTAATTAATTATTACATTAATTTGATCAGCTCGCAGGCCGTAAACCAAACCACAAAACAATAAACATCCAAATCCTAGGCCATATCCATCCACCATGCAATAAAGCACATAACACAGTTAAAACCAATTTTTAACGCGCTTGTTTAATTTTAATGAAATTGGGTAACTAGGGTTTCACAACGGTCCAAAGGGTCCAAGCCAACAAGTGGCCCGAACCCTAGGACCGCCGCACGCCTAAGGGGCCGCGGCCTTGCTTGGCGCGCAAGGGAGGGGCGGGCGGCTAGGGTTTCGGCCCTAGTCCCCTTCCTCCTTCCTTGTTGCCCAAGCAAGGTTGTTTCCATATGGATTTATTTCCATAATTTTATTTTCATAATTGAAAACCCCTTTTCAATCATGTGCCCATGAACCCTAATTTTTCAAGAACCCAATTATTCACATCCTATGTGATTAAACTCACCAATTCTAACATCCAATGTTAAATTGGGTCTTGTTTGATTGAATCAAATTCAATATTGCATCTACTATGCCAATTTTTCAGTTTTCGCGTAATAAACAATAATACGGTGTATGAACTGAAATCGTAAACACATAATATCATGTTATGCTCTACGACCTGTGGCTCTGATACCACTGTTGGGTTTTGACGTAGGTAACGCAGCGGAATAACAAAAATTAACCCTACTCAAAGCCCACCAAGGATCACAGAAGAGACATCATAACATGATTAAGGACATAGAAGATGTGTACCTTTTGATTTGTGAGATCACACGAAGAATGATGTCCTCGTCTCTACGGTTGATCCACGTCTAGAGGTGAGATCTAGATTCTTCCTTAAGTCAAGTGCTAGCTCGAACCTTGGAGGAAGAGGGATGAAGATCAAAGCAACAAATCACCAAGCACAAGGGAGGGGGCGGCCCTCTCTTGCCGTCGGGTAAGGGGGCGGACGGGTGGCTAGGGTTTCGGCCCTAGCACCTTGTCTTGCTCTCTCTTTTGCTCTCTCCCACTCTTTGTGTGTTATGACTAATAACTCATCTTGTGGGAAGGAATGCTAGAGTCTCCTTTATATACTCCAACAACTCCTTGTTGTTTCCATAAAAGAGTTTTCTTGTTCTAGTAGGACTAGAACTATTCCCTTCCTTGCAAATTAGTCCTACTAAGTTTGCAAGGTGTTGCACAACGATCCTTCTATTAATTAATCCATATTAATTAATCCCAAATCTAGCTCTACTCTATTTGACGTGTGACCCCATAGGTTTCTATATAGTTGGTAGTAACTATTACTAACATGGAGCGGTGTCTAGCAACACATCCATGCAACCCAACCAATAGAAATAGTCAGTGATCCCGACAAACCTTTGTGCCCAATATGTCATATTGCATTATCCCTTTGTCTCCATATCCGGATTGGACACGAGACATAAATAGTCACACTCGTATATCCAATCCATAGTTCTTCGATCCTGGGAATATGCTTATGCTTGCAGATAACATTAATATCTCTATATTAATTTATCTGAGTCTGGCCAGACATTCAATAAGCCTCATCCCTCGAGTGGCCGTGGATATTTACCCCCATTATGTGGGAGGGACAAATCCTATCTACATCACTACGATCTCTAAGCTTGCTTCCTATCACGCCCGATAGCCACCTTTATGATTACCCAGTTACGGTGTAACGTTTGATAACATCAAAGCGCAATATTTCACAACTAGAGTATCTAGTGACTTCAAGTCCAAGGATTGCAATAATATTAGCACTACGAAAAGCGATTGTGACTTCACATAATATAATGTATCCTTTTCGTCGTGGGTCAATCCAGCATGCCATTACTCCTAATGCATACCCATGTGTTAGACTTGATATCTCCATATCAATCTACCCACATACTAGTCTATATTTGATTGCCCTATTAATCAATATAATGGACTAGGGACATTTTAAGATAAATAACACAATTTATCTAAGGACTTCATTATATTAAATATCGCCATAAATAATAAATGAATATTCTAGCCAAAACATTGTTCATACTAAATCTACGATTGCCTCTAGGGCATCTATTCCAACAAAACACATGATTAGCAGCTAGAGCTGAAGTGTTGTCACACCAGAGAGAAGGAACAAAATCTGGGAAGATGTAGAGATCTGCGACCAAATATTGAAGCCATTTTAACTCAGAAGCAGTAATGGCTAAAGCTTTGTACTCTGCTTCTATGGAAGATCTTGCAACAGTGTCCTGCTTCTTTGAGCTCCAAGAAATGAGATTATCACCCAGAAAAATGCAAAAACCAGTAGTAGACCTTCTGTCATTCACATCCCCTGCCCAATCTGCATCAGAGAAGGCTGAGAGATTGAAGTGACTAGGAGTGATAGTAATACCCTGATCCAGTGTTCCTTTAACATATCTGAGAACCCTCTTTAATGCCACATAATCAGACTGAGTAGGAGAGTGCATGTGTTGACACAATGCATTAACAACAACTGAATATCAGGTTTGGTAATAGTCAAATACTGGAGAACTCCTACCATACTTCTGAAGAGAGTTGGATGCTGGTAGGGAGTGGAATCATACTGAGCTGTACTTGACTTTGGTGCACAAGGAGTATCACAAGGTTTGGAGTCCAGTAAGTGAGACTTAACCAAAAGATCAGTAGCATATTTCCTCTGATGCGGGAGAGCTCCATGCCCACTGTATTCAATTTCAATCCCAAGAAAGTAGGAGAGTTGACCCAAATCTTTGACAGCAAAGTGATGAGTCATAGAGTGCATAAGCTGATCAAGAACAACCTGAGAATTGCCTGTAAGAATGATGTCATCCACATATAGAAGCAAGACCACCATATAGCTGTGAGTGTGAAGAACAAAGAGAGAAGTATCTGCATAGCTGCACTTGAAGCCTTGAGATAGCAAAAATTGAGAAAACTTAGTATACCAGGCTCTAGGAGCTTGTTTAAGCCCATACAAAGATTTGTGCAGCTTACACACATAGCGAGGAAGAGAAGGATTCACAAACCCCTGAGGCTGAGTCATATACAGTTCTTCTGTGATAGTACCATGCAGAAAAGCATTACTAATATCCAATTGTCTAAGAGACTACCCACATTGTAAAGTCAAAGCTATAACTATCCTCACAGTTTGATGCTTAGCCACAGGACTGAAAGTGTTTGTATAATCCAACCCATATGTTTGTAGAAAGCCTTGAGCCACTAATATGGCTTTATGTCTAGCCACAGAACCATCTGTATTTCTCTTAATCTTGTAAACCCATTTGCAGCCAATGGGTTTTCTTCCAGGAGGTAAGGGAACCAAAGACCATGTGTGTTGAGAGAGCCTGAACTTCTTCTTTCATGGCCTGAATCCAGAAGTCATGAGATGCAGCTTGTTTGTAGGTGGTAGGTTCAGTATCAAAAGAGAGAAGAGCCACATGAGTGGTATATTTAGTATTAGGTTTCACTATACCAGATTTAAGTCTAGTAACCATGGAGTGGATTGGTACAGGAGTAGTAGTAGGAGGTGAAGGAGTAGGAGAAGTAGCAGAAGGTAGTGAAGAAGGTGGGGAGGGAGGAGAGGACAAAAACATATCTGAAGAAGAAGAAGAAGAAGGAGAAGAAGAACTGCTTGTAGACATGAATATTGGTTGAAAAAGAGATGCAGAAGAAGGAGAATACCTGAATGGAGAAGAAGTGAGAGAGGAGAAAGGGAAAAGATGTTCAAAAAATTGTACATGTCTAGAGACATAAACCCTATTAGTGGTGGGATCAAGACACCTGTACCCTTTAGAGTGCACACAATACCCCAAGAAAACACAAGGAACAGACCTGTATTGAAGCTTATGAGAAGTATAGAGCCAAGGATAGCAAAGGCATTCAAATACTTTGAACAAATCATACTTAGGAGGTTGATTATACAAACATTTAAAAGAAGACTTGTAGTGTAACAGCTTCTTAGGTAGTCTGTTAATTAAGAAATTATTAGTGACAATAGCATCAAGCCAGAAAGAAGATGGGAGATTAGCTTGATAAAAGAGACATAATGCAGTTTCCACAATATGTCTATGTCTTCTTTCAACCCTCCCATTTTGTTCAGGGGAATGAGGACAAGAGGTTTGATGAAGTGTGCCCTGAGATTGAAGATAAAGTCCAAAAGACTTATTAACAAACTCATAGCCATTATCTGTCCTAAAGTTCTTTACAACAGCTCCAAATTGAGTAGCAATGAAAGTGGTGAATGCAATGTAAGCATTGTAAGCATCAGATTTTGACTTGAGTGGATACAACCAACAAAATCTAGAGAAATCATCAATAAAGAGCAGATAGTATTTAAAATGTTTGAAAGAAGGCAAAGGGGAAGGACCCCATACATCAGAATGCACTAATTCAAAACACTTTGAAGCTTGAAAAGATGATACAGGGAAAGGAATCTTATGACTCTTAGACACTTTGACAATGAGTACAATGAATAGGAGTAAGAGGTAAACTACACTTGACAGTAGTAGACAATTCATGAGCAACAGCAGCTGAAGGGTGCCCCAGTCTGAGATGCCACAAATGAGATTGAGAGTGATCATGCAAGACAGAAACATTTGCAGCCAAAGTAGAACAAGATGGAGGCAAGGAGGAAGACATTTGATAGAGCCCATTATTACAGGGGCCCTGAAAAAGCACATTCTGGACTTGTTGTCCTGTACAATGAAACCATGAGCATTAAAGCTAATGGTGCAGTCATTGTCATAAGTAAATTTTGACACAAAAATAAGATTTGATGCAACTGAAGGTGTGTGAAGCAGATTATGCAAATGAAATGTGCAAGTAGGTGTATGGATAGAACCATTACCAATAGAAGAGATAGGCATGTGAGAACCATTTCCAACTTGGATCATATCAGTCCCTCCATAGGGTTGAGGTGCAGAAGTAAATGCTGCAGAAGAAGTGGTCATATGATGATTAGCTCCAGTATCCATCAGCCATGGAGCTTTGTATGAAGATGGTGCATGGCCAAGAATACCACTATAATGTGAGGAAGAACTTCCCAGTGGTTGATGAATTGCAGAAAAGACCTGAGGTCTAGAAGGCCTAGCAGGAGGAGGCCTTGTAGGAGCAAATCTGGTTGTATTCAATCTTTGCCAACAATCAATTGCAGTATGTTTAGACTTGCCACAGATTTGACACACAACAGAAACTTCACCAGAAAACTTGGCAGTATATCCAGGCCCAACAGTAGATTTTCCCTTGTATTGAGAGGAAGAAGATGCACCAGAATGACCATACTGTTTAACTAAACCAGAAGAGGAAGTAAATCATGTGGAGGATGGTCTAACACTCAAATAAGCAGTAGCAATGTCAGGAGAATGGGATGCAGTAGTAGGAAAACTTAGTTTGGAGAGGTTCAAATGTAATTCCTCAGAAATAAGGAGAGAGGACAAATCTTGAACTGAAATAGGTGTAGGTCTGGTTCTTATAGAGGATTTGAAATGATCATAATGATAAGACAGTCCTTTCAAAATGTGTAGTACCAAATCATCTTCAGAAATAAGCTCATTCACTTGAGCTAAACTATCAGTTATGGACTTAATTTGAGTCAAATAGGTGTCTATGGAGCTATCATGTTGCTTAATAGAATGCAATTGCATTTTAAGTTGATGAACATGAGACCTAGATAGTGATGCAAACCTTACTTCAAGAGCATGCCAAATATCAGAAGCATGAGACAGATTCAGAACCAAAGGAATCACAAAAGGAGACAATGAAGCCATAAGACAACTCTTGAGATGTTGATCTGTAGAAGTCCATACTAGAAATTCTGAATTAGGTACAGCACAACCAGTAGCATCACAGACTCTGGAAGGTGGCTTAGTAGTAGCATCAGTGAGATAAGCTAGAATATCATTAGCCTGGAGCAATGTAGCTATCTGAGCTCTCCAAATACTGTAGTTGGATCCATCAAGTTTTACAGGTACTAAGGCACTCAAATTGCGAATCACAAACTTAAGACCAGGTGGAATCAACTCAGCCATGAGTAATGTACGCAGAAATCGGTGATTAAAAGATGTGTGATGCAGAAAAGTAGCAGTAGACTGCCTGTACAAAGCAGAAAATAGCAGAACTCGAAAGAAACTCAGTGAAACAGAGCAGAACTCGGCACGAATCGGCACAACTTGGCAAAACTCAGCATAACTCGGCAATACTCGGCACAAGAAAATATAACTCGGCAAAACTAGGTAAAGAACTCGAGAAGCAGACTCAGTTCATGAATGAAACACATAAATGCAGAGATTCGCTCCAAATCCGAGACATAGACAACGAGATTTACTCACAGACAAAGCCGAAGACGAAGAATCCACCATTAAAGAGCCAAAGAAGAGGAATCGATGAACATACGAAGCTGTTGAAGAGCAGAAATCGGAACCGGTGACGAAGCGATACGCCGGAGAAGAAGAAGATCAGCAGCGATGGAGGATCGCAAGACGGCGACAAGCCTGAAGAGGCTCTGATACCATGAAGAGAACCATTTCATCAATGGTGATCTGAAAAATCACACAGAGGAAGAAGAAGATGAAGAAAGAAAGGAGAGAGAAAGTTGTAATTACATTAATGATGAAAATATTCATTACAGAGTATTTAACTACTAATTCTGTTACTAACTTTAGAATATTACATTTAGACCCCATTATGTTTCACTAACTACACTATCAGTATTACATTTGACATCCCCCTCCCCTCACCTTCCCCTCCCCCTCCCCTTCCTCCTACGGGCCCACCATTTTCTCCCTCCCCCTCCCCCCCTCCCCCTCCGCCAAACTACTAATCGTCTCCAACCCATTTCTTCCCCCCCACCCAAAAAATTAATTTGTAATATATATTTAATGATTTAAAAATGAATTATAATACCCAAAAAAGTAAATGAAAAATTGTTTACCAATGTGTATATATATATACACACACAAAAAAGATGTTAATACTAATAACAATGATAATAATACTAATAATAATTAAAATAATATTAACAAACAAAACTTTTATTCTAAAATATAACGATTACAAGTACGAAAAAGTCGTTAGTACAAGAAATAAAATTAAACGCTAATAGAAAAATGCAACGAGTAGAGCAATAAAACACACAAATTGAAATAAACCAACCTAACAACGATTACAAGTTCTTTCGTTAGTTGAAAGGATTAAATTTAAAAAAATAATAACGATGACTTTTCGTAAATATACTTTCTAACAATCGTGAATACATTATTAATTTAAAAAATAATAAAAATATTAATCATAATAATAAAATACATAATATAATCACAAAATAATAGTATGTGTAATTAAAATTATCAAATATTCAATTAATTAATCATTCCATGTAGGGGGAGGGGGAGGGGATGTCCATGTGGAAATCCCCCCTAACCATCCCTCACCCAAGGCAAAATTTATCCCCATAGCACCCCCTCCCCCTCCCCCCATGGGGTTGGAGATGCTCTTAGAGCACCACGTGGTGCTCTACAACCAATCAGTGGTGCAACACTTAAACACACTGAGAGTGAGTGGCAGACACTCATTGGTTGAAGAGCACCACGTGGTGCTCTTTTGGAGCACTAAAAAATTGCTCCAATTGACTCGATCCTTTCGCTTATGCGATGCAGAAATGCAAGGGATCACTCAGCGGATTCATGATTGATGTTAGAAGGGGTCAAAATATATTAACTTTTAACATTTTTGATAATCACTGAGGGAAAAATTTATAGTCCATTCACACACTTCAAATTTAAACATTATATTCCCCCCTAAAAAATTTAAAAAAAATAAACATTATATTAGATTCAACATTAATGTACAAGGGTCGGGCACTCCCTAATGTACAAGGGAAAATATTTTACAGGAAAGCGTTTCAGAGACACTCCCTAATTATTTTGGGGAATTTTGAATCTTTAGGGAATTCACATTTTATTTTATTTTATTGCCAAAACAACACCTTATATTACATTAGATCAAAAAACAAAGTCAGTAGTACTAAAAACCTTCCTAGACTAACCACTGAGGAAGGATTACTAGCTATGCACAACAATTTCCAAAAGGATGATCTGAAGGTGACAAAAGAGAAGTGGAAATTTATGTTGGGAATTGTATTCAGAAAGCCATATTAATGGTTGAATTAATAATTCTTAATTGATTATTTTTCGCATCTTAATTTAACAAACACGTGAGTATGCAAATGTCATTTATTATTTGCCATATAAATATGCATTATAAAGTTCAATGTTCCATACCTAAGACAATCGGACATGCAGACGAGTTCGGGCATGCGCGAAATTGATTGTCGGTTATTTATGTAATATAAGTAAGGGTTCACAGTCTAGATAATTTTGGACAAACCATCAGAACAACTGTAGTGTAACATTATAGTGACACATCTCGGTCAAGGAAACGGTATAGTTTCAACTTGTTACACTAGCATACTTTGTGTCTGTTGAACATGACCGACATATGAAATATAATTATCTCGGACTAACCGAAGTGAGATAATATAATGTTTCATTGCTATTGGTAATATTGGAAACTCTTAATCGATGATTGTTTATGTGGACACAAATCTTGATTAATGATTATTTTGATATAATGAGTGAGATTCAAATGCGAGTCAACAATCCTGGTATATTGGGTAATGATTGTTAAGATTTGGTGAAATCTAATCGAATCATGGAATCCACGTCTCGTATGAGAATTATGTGCTCTCCTGCGAGCTCACTAGGTTTTTTTATGTCAAGCCTGGCCAGCTGGTTATTTGTAACAAGACATAACGAATAAGGGTTGAGCGGCTTATACCAGGGAATACATAAGATGTTGATGAGATCGAAATTGTCAATAAGAGTCGATCAACATTAACGGGTATCTGTAATCTTAACGTGGAGAGTTATCTGATATGAATAATAGAAGCTTATACATAATGATGCGAATAAATGTCGGAGTGCAATTATAGTTTTATGATGGAGTAAACTATAATTAATAATTAGTTTGGATTTAGTTCGGGTTGAATTATGAGTTCAGATATATTATTGAGAGCCGATTTATTTATTTTCTCCAGAGTTCCCCGACGTAGTCCAGCATAAGCGTGATCATGTGATTCATAAGTGTCTTTGAGTCTCAAATGTGTGGATGTAAATTGAGATTGTGTTTGGTATTTTATAGTTGATGGGTTTTACTATAAACCATGTGATTATGACTTAATTGCAAGCTACACTAAAGTTTGTAGGGAGGGACTTGCTATGCAAAGTTTTCCTCCAAGGAACTTGTATGTAATTATGGGTATTCCTAATATTAGGGTTAGTAATATGTCTCTATAAATAATCCACCATAGTTCTTAAGTGATAATGATTGATCTTACATCTTTTCCACACAAGAGAAAAAATCCTAGTTGTGAATCCATGAGCTTTTCATGTTCAAAACACCATTGAACTTGAATCGAAGCTTGGATCATGCGTCGGAAGGCTTCCGGACACACCAGATTCGGTTTTTGGGTGTTTAGGCCTAGATAACGATCTCGGATCGTCTTTGGTAAACACGAAAGTTGTAGATCTCGAAAAAACAAAGCGGAAGGAAGAAATGGCGCGTCGATCGGATTCGTAGAACTCCAGATATCGCTGGTCAAAGTTTGTGGTCTGCAGTTGATTTTCAGAAGGATCTCAATTTGGATTTTGGAGCTTAACCGGAGCTACAGATGTCGGATGAAGACGAGCCATATATGAAAATCGTGTATCTCGACGAGACAGATGCAATGGGACAGGTACTGTAGTCAGATTCAGAACACAACACTGTCAGAAGCTGGTCAAAGTATCAGGAATCGCGTCGTACTAGTCCGAATGGACTGTGGTAAGTTTTATTCCGCAAGTTAACTTACCACACTATTTTTTGGAATGCCTATGATTAATTCTCTGCATAAATCACGTGGTCCGGGACAAATCTCATCGAATTTTCCCTTCAATTTATACGGAGATCAAAACACCATAACCACACCAAGGACGAGCCTGAGAGCAGTGAGACCAAAACACTAGTTGGAGAGAAACCAAAAGAACCTATTGTCTTCATGTAACTTCCTGCCTTGAGTCATCATCCAAAAGAAGAAACGGTGCAAGAAAAACTGGAGGCTGCATATGATACACAAAATCTTCTTGTTGACTGCTACCAAGCCTAGCTAGCTCGTCCGCCGGCTGGTTGGCTTCCCGGGGCTTGTGTTGAAGTTTCCATAGGGTGTGCCGGTGGAGCAACTGCATGCAATCAGTAACAAGGGTGTATAACTAAGGAGAGACAGTTAAATCTTCGTTTATATAAGAATTGGAAGTGGTGGAATCAGTTTCGATTATAAGATAAGTGATGTTTAAGGAATTAGCAATGTAAAGGGCATCACGTATAGCAAATAATTCAACAGAAATATGGGCAACAAACAGAAGTTTTCTAGATTAACTGCCAATCCAAACCCCCCAAGTGATTGCGAAGAATACCGCGACACCCAACCCGCGCAAAAGTGGCATTGGAGCTCCCATCAGTATTAAATTTAAATATTCCAATAGATGGGGCACTCCATTGACAGCTTCTAGGAAGTTTGGGGGATTTAGTGGAATTATCATGGAAAAGAGCATATTCATTGGCCTTGTTTGGGTAACAACATAAGGGGGTATCGTAGCATAACTTTTTATTCAGTGTCTGGTTGCCGGTAAAAAGGGAGCATAAGTTATACCTGCAACATAACTTTTTCAATTTTGTGAAGAAAAGTTATACCACCTCCTCCGAGGTATAAGGCTGGATAAGGGGAAGCATTTTGACCAAAATACCGTCGTACCTTCACCCTAATTCCGAACCTTTATCCCCAAACCTTAAAACATCAATCCAAGTTCTATCATTGTCATCACCGTTCGCCTGGAAATAGTATACCATCTTCTTTATCTCCTTCAACATCCTACTAAACCACCAGTCGCAGCATGAACAACCACCCTCTCCACCATTAATTCCAACCAAAATCACCATTTTGGAAACAGAGCTATCACGGATACGGAGTTCGCACGAGTTCGCCATCTTCCAGCAATTTGGTTAATTAAGTTAATTAACAATATAAGTTCGTTAATAATATAGTTTATTAACTAAGTTTATCAAAATATGTTAGTTAATTTGTGTGTTTTAATGACAAATTATAGTACGGTCATCTACGAATTCAAAATCACGACGGTGTAGGGCAATCTGATCATTTTTCACATTAACCTTCATCATATCATGCATCTTATCCGACAACACCCAAATATATAGGGCCAACCTATTTTATCAGGGATTATCAGACAGCATACTTATCTGGCTTCTTATCCCTGCATAATTTATCAGCTACCGAAACGAGGCCTACAGAGATGGTTAACAAGATTAATTACCATATGCGTGTCAGTCGTTGTACGTTCAAAAATTATTGTATTTCTAGTTAACCAACGAGCCAAAAGAGTATGTAAAATTAAACAAAAAAAAAAGAATTTGATTATAAGAAATAACCAATAATTTATAGAAAGACTGGGTTTTTTTATAATAAGGCTAGTTTTTTGTCTACCTTTTAGATTTTAGGCTAACTTTAGTCTTGAAAGATAATGTGAAATATGTCTGCAAAAGCTAAAGAGAATGTACATAGTTTTGGTAAAAAAAAAGGTCGGTACTGCTCATGTAACAAATTCGTTGTTTATCAAAATCACCGATGTAAGTTTTCTGTCTACTAAACTACTTATCTCTACTATATAAAAGGTTGAAGAGTTCCTAACCTAACATAGTTCCTAACCTTTTCGAATTACCTAAAATACCCCTTAGAAAATCCCTTAACTGGCAAAATGCCCCTCATAACAAATGCTCACCAAACGACGCGACCTTCTTCCGACTGATTATATTTCCAAAGAAGTCCATTCAACGAAGAAGTCGATTGAAGTTTCACAAATCGACTATT
This sequence comes from Linanthus parryae, assembly GCA_023055425.1. Lineage (NCBI taxonomy): Eukaryota > Viridiplantae > Streptophyta > Magnoliopsida > Ericales > Polemoniaceae > Linanthus > Linanthus parryae. The sequence goes on along the minus strand of JALGPY010000004.1, from coordinate 137,250,383 downwards.
GATGACGCGGTGTATGTGACCTCTTCGCTCTGACAGGCACAAACAAACAGAAGAATTTGAATAGCATTAGAAGATCCAGATGGGCACGATGGAAGGAAGGGAGACAGAAAGACAGCGTGCCATTCCTTGAAGCGCACTTGTATAGCGGGGAAGACAACAGCAATATCTGAGATCTGGTGTAACCGGTAAGGGTTTGAAGGAGGAGGCGTTTGGAGAGATCTGATATGGTATGTTTCAGTAGTTGAAGCATTTTAATGAGTTGGGGGGGGATCGTTACATTTTGCTTAGGGGTATCTGTACCTACCGTTGATTTGGTTGAGGCCTCGGTTACGCTTTCAACAATGTCAAATTGCTTCAAACCCTATAGTTTTTCCAGTTGCAAGAACGCCAAACTTCTACGCTGCTGGTGGAAAATCGCCAATCCCGTCCAGTTTTCTGGTTCTCGCAATAGTCCAACATCTTTGCAGCGGAAACGTTTCCTCTACACAATCGTTTCTACGAGACCTCCTTGGAAGCATTGAAATTCTTTGGTTGATTGGAGAAAAGGGAGATTGGTTCATTCAATTTTTAAGAGGGTTGCTTCATGGATCAAGTTTCAAAAGGCCAATAGTGAGTTTAAACACTACTCTTCAATTTGTTATTTAGAACTTTTCTTCAATATGTTATTTAGAATTTTTCGTACATATTTGTTGTCATAAACAAAGTAGGTCTTATTCTCAAAAAAAAAAAAAAAAAAAAAAAAAAAAAAAAGTAGGTCTAACTTGCAAGAAGGAGCACGTATTCTTAATGGTGTCGTTGTAGGAGAATTATGTTTTCTTCCGATACATGACAATCAAGGGTTTGTGTTTAACAGGTCATGTAAATCATTCATATAACACAGCACTCTATACTCTTTTATTTTTAGGAGACACAACACTTTATACTTACCCATATATGATATTTTATTTAGTCTTTCCGTTCGCTGTTACAGAATTTCTATACAAGAGGGCAAAGTTGTTGCTGTAGTTGTCCAAAGAAGAAAATCTTTCTTGTCTACACGCCATAAATATATAGCCTCATCATAATCATCCACGTGAAAGGAGACAAATAGTTCTGCCTAATATTGTTCCTTCTATCATAAATTACATCCAAGTGTAGAGAAGTTCTTCCTTTGATTTATGACTTATGTTATGGCTATTTTTCTCTGTTGTGTTTAAGCCCCAGTGCTTTTGCTGCTGATTTGTTTCATTTCATGTGTACTACATTTAAGATTAGTCCTCTTAGCCCCAAAATATGGACTTGAGTCTAACTATTAGCAGGCAATAAGATATTCTATCAGTTTCACCAGGTACTTCAAAAGTTATTCGGCTATTATTTGAGCCAAGCAATTTGGTTGGTAAAACAAAATAAGAACTTAATAATTTTTTGTGGTATTGTAGAGCAAAGTTTACTCTATGACACCATGAAAAAATTACTTAATTCTTGCATCGTTTTGCTAACCAAATTGCTATACTCAAATAAGTTTTTGAAGAACCTGGTGAAACGGAGGGAGTACTTCTAAACTTATTAGCCAACAAAGAATGGGAATACTTATAGGTCTCCATTATGACGGATGTTTTACATACCATATCGATGTTTTATGAATTTACATGATTGCGCGGGACGGTTTCATGGGATGTTTTACATACCATATCGATGTTTTGTTACATTGCGATAGTTTGGGTGTGGGTGTGGGTGTGGGTGTGGGCTACTATAATTCTTCAAGAAAAATACCGTTTTTCATTGGCTGACGAAGTAAGGGCAATGGAAAGTATCATAAAAGTGTAGGGGATTTGGGGAAGAGAAGAGAAAAGTTGTAGTGGGATTTGGGAAAAGTTAAATGATTTGCTACAGTTATGGTAATCTGTGGATGATAATTCCGTGGCCCATGTATTTAGTCGTTGAATTAATTCTTTTGCATTTGTTAGATGGTATAATGCATAGTATTTGTTATAGATCTAACGAGCAAGACGAGGTCACAAGGACACGTTTTAGTGAAACACAACCTTTTGTTTTAATTATGAAGATGCTTTGAGATTCAAGTTATGGTGCAGGTTTAGCAGGAAAAAATAGTTTAAGTGAATATTATCTGGCCCATTTCCTGGAAGTGAAAGTAAATAAAAGGGCCAGATAATATTTACTTGTTTAGATTTAAATAAAATTTCCTGGAAATGAAAGTACTAATAATTTGTTAAATATGAGTTTCGTCTCGAATTTTGTTTCCATCTCCTTTCAATGTCTAAACTATGATTTTCAGGTTTACCTCATGAACAAATATGGTGCCTAAAACTCGCCAAAACTCTATGGGATGTAAGAATGAGAATTTGGTCAGTTAAATAGGACTATTAACTAAATCTTGGCTAAGGAAAAGAAGCTAAAAATTAAAAGATTCATATGTCAAGTCAGTTTTATTGGAAACAAACTTTCAAAAGAATAGGAGGATTTTTTTTCGGTTTAGGGCAAATGAAGAGCAAGGAGGGAGAGGTAGAATTTGAGGAAAATTAAAGAAGTGTCAGTTACATTGAGTTTGTTTCATTCTTAATACACTTTTTCTAACACTATGGTTTAAGTTTCCCATTGTCTAGGAATTTGAAGGTTCTCTATAAGATTTGAAAATGTAATTTTTTTATTTCTAACTACATGAATGTATGAGCAATGACAATTTGTAAGTTGTAATTAAACTTTTATGGTGCGTAAGAAAGGAACCACGTGCAACGCACGTGCCGCGTACTAGTTATAACTAAAAAGATTACTTATTTTAACGAAATATAGAAGGTATTATAGTCATTTCCTTAGGGGAAAGGTCTTACAAAAATCTCGTCAGATTCAAAAAAAAAATTGTTGCTGTTGCTGCAGCACTTTTTTAATTTGTTCGTCTCAGATACAACCTGCTTTAATAAATCATCAAATGATTTCGTAAACGGAAATATAATTGCAAACTGCTATCGGATATACACATTCATATGACAAAAGGCATAAAACTAACACACGTTATAATTTCAAATTCTAGCATGATTCTAAGAATAAGAATGATACAGCACTTTCAAAAAAAAATAATGATACCAGAAACTTGAATATCGACCCCCAACTCCTCGTCTTACTACCAAGTAAATTGTAGTCGAGAATCATCTATTGGGCACAAAACCATCTGCTTGAGCTCTTCTTCCATTGGGAGGCATAGAATACTGTGTCCAACCCCGAGAATTAACAAAACACCGACTTCAATGCCAAAGGGTTAACATATTACATGGCGCCAGTCACATTTCAAAAATGAATCTAGGAAATTAAATTGATATACAAACAGACATTTCAAACTCAAAACACTCGAATCAAGCTTCATCTACGTTTCACTGTTGATGCTCAAACCCCCAAAGATATTCCATCCCAATACCATCATCTACCAAGTCCAAAACCAATTTGTTCGCCTCGTATCATTCTATGCACACTATAACCAAGTTTATCCGTGACAGAAACCCGCATCCACCCCCAATTTAATTTAAATTCAACTCTTCTCGCCGCTTTTGATTTAACTACACCAGCCAATGATATCAAAATCAAGCTGCAAGTACTAGAACTTTAATGGTTCCCTGGCTGTTTGCAGCCAACATCGTGGGGCTGTCGCTCTTCCAGCATACAGCACTGATGAAATATGATCCAGCATCTTCATCGGTATCATCAACCTCTGATGAACTAAACCTGTGCCAAGTCACAGGCCTCGAGATATCCTAAAGATCACAGCAAAACTGTAAGTTTAAGCTTGCTTCTAGCGAACCACAAAAGGCTAAGGCTCAGAAATACTAACCTTGTGATAAACAAACAATTCATTTGATTCACTGCCACATGCAAGATATCCGTCGTTGACCGTGAGACCCACAAAATTCTTCTCGTTTGTATGGCCCCTAAAAGTTCGAATCTGGACACATTCAAACGCAGAAGGAACCAGTTAAATACAGCTTTCCAGTGGTAGCCAGGGAAAAAGAACACAAATACAAATAGTTCTGAGTTAGGAAGCATGGACACTCCAATATAGGGCAGTATCCGTGTCGGACACTTGAGACAGTCGTACGACAATCCAAAATACATGGCAGGCACTCCAACTGGCGTGTCCGAGTATTTCATAGAATTTTAGTAGACAAGACACTTGGGGCTGGGGGACACTTATGGGACACATCGGGGACACTTAACGAAACACGACCATTGGTCTACGAAATATTATGAGTTCAAATGGTTCAATATAATTAGGCTAAGTTATAGATACCATTTATGATTAATTGGGAGAAATTTATGAAAAGGCTGCCCTTTTGAACAAAGAGTTCAAGCGAGATTTTAGTTCTCACATGCGACGACATTAAGGGTTTTTCACAGACACGAGATATTAAACTCAAATCCACGGAAGCCCCTCCTCTTTCTCTTCTCATTCTTATACTTTGATCTACGATCTTTTTGCGATATTTAACCTACATAAGTTGAAGAATTTGAAACCAATTTCTTGTCATCTATTAATTTGAGCATTCAAATTTTTATAATTTTAACGTATCCCTGCCTTGCCTGTGTCCGTTTCCGTATCGTATCCGACACCCATATGCGTGTCCGTGCTTTGTAGATCAGAATCTATGCTCTGAATTGCACCTTCAAATACTCTATTTATCACCAGATAATGGAATGGAAAAATATTTATTCATGAGTTCTTACCGGCAAGTTTTCCTTCACATCCCAGAGACGCAGTGTGCTGTCAGTTGATGCAGAAGCAAGCTCGTCACCCGACAGGAACTTCACATAAGAAACTGTTTTCCGGTGTCCACCAAACACGTGTAGCGGTACACTAGTATTTCTCAAATCATAATAATGGATATGATGGTCTGCCGAGCCAACCTGCGAAAGGTAATGTATTCAGAAGAGGTAACTGCACTCCAGACTTAATATAACATCTTTTACGATCAACGGTGCATATCTAAGTTATCATACCAACCCTAGCTCAAAAATGATTCTTATGACATGATTCGAACGAACGGCAGTAGTTAAGTCCAGACAAATCCACACACTGATGGCAATACCACACGTGCTGTACAGAGAGCATGTATCTCTTCATCTATGAAGCACCGGAACGTCATATAGGCCGTCGTCTGTTGGTGATTTTAGTGTCATCGGCCATTTGTGTAATCGGATTTACTTACGACTAAGTAGACATTGGCATTACGTTGTACACGTTAGGAGGTGTGGAGTACACGCGTGCACACAACTATGTTAATGACTTGGACAAGGAACTCGCGGACGACTGCGGGGGTTCGGGGGCGCAGCCCCCGACGGGGGTCCGGGGGCAGCGCCCCCGGTGGGGTCCAAGGGGCAACGCCCCTGGAAAAATTGGATTTTTGACGTTTCAGTGCTTCACAAGAAACGTCTCCGATTTAATTTTCTGTTAAAAAAACGGACTGAAATCTGGCGGTTGTAACCGCCAGATTAACCGCCTTCTCCCTCCCTATTTGTCTGTTTGGTCGAATTCAGAAACATACAGGAATTCATATTCGTTCTTGAAGTCTCTGTTTTATCCGATTGGAGATTTCGTGCACAACGCCGAAATACTTTAATCTGAGAGTGATATCACGACTCAGAGATCATCCAAGTTCAATTGTTCCCGTTCTAAACACCACCCAGATTTCCAACATCGTCCCCGTTTCGTACCCGTGCCCCGAAACGTTCCCGGAGCGACAGGTGGCGTCCCCGGAAAAACTGAAGTTCGGAGCTTAATGGGAACGGCGCTGGGACGCGTTCCAGCTTTTCGGAGCCCTGGGGAACGTCCGTAGCCGACTCTCAAGAGTTCGACGGACCTCTCGGCGGCGTCCACGACATCAGGCGACTTCGACCTCCACGAGATCGACGGCGTCAGGCGACTTCCATCTCCAGCAGATCCTCGGAAAGAGCGGCAGACGCGACCGTCAACGGGAGTTATGAGTTTTGCGGCCATCGCTGGAACATCAGCGTTGTTGGAGAAGAAAACCTACTCTTTTCTTGCTTGTTTTTACTGTATTACCCATGCTTCTTCTCAACTTTACAAAAATACCATTCCTCATAGAAGTTTTAATTGGCTGGCTTCTGTGGTCTTGTTTAATTGGGCTTCTCTATTAAATAAGTAAACAGCCCAATTCTAATTAGATATATTTACTTTTGTGTATTTTATATTAGAAAAAATGTAAATAAATAAGAAAATTTTGTTATATATATAATATAAAACACATACATATATATATATATATATATATATATATATATATATAAATTGCCGTTCCCCCGGCGTTTCGTCTCCTAAATTTTTGAAAATTGCCGTTCCGGCGTTCCCGTCCCCGTTTCGTCTCGTTCCCCTCCCCGTTTCGGTGCTACATAGCTCTTCATTCTACAAGCACCATTGCCATGATGAAGGATACAACACTACAACCACCTCAGAAATAGGACTCGAGTACGCAGGGGAAGGCCCTACATATTCCAGTATTGGTAGTTGGTACTATGATGCATCTGCTACAGAAGTAGGTTCTTATGCAGTGACCCCCGGCACAAATTCAGACACATGGCAAAAGGCAGGAACAACCCTAACAAGAACTAAATGCGTGAACATGCATTTCAATATGCAGCAGGATAATCTCCACAGCATAGATGGAAAAAAAACGTCTATTTTGCAGTGACAAAACACGAGAGGAGGAGAACAGTGCAGGACAAAACAAAACTATGTGATTATCACAAGAAAATACCGCAACATGATAGGCAGAGACAGGATTGTACTTGACACAGCAAATATTTGCTTTCATATCAATGTTCAGAACACTAGACTCCTGGTTGGTGCACCATATTTTGACCTGTCAATTACGAAAAGAAAACAACAGTTGATTAACAGAAATCGATAGACGTTATCCAAACAACAAAAAAACGCACATGACTTAGAAAGGGACAAATAAGAAATCTCCATTCGTCACATAATAAAGAAAATAAAGCGACCAAGCCCCTCCCCAGCCAGGGATGGCAACGGATCGGATTCGGATCGGATCCACCTATATCCATATCCATATCCAAATAAGAAGGGTAGATCCAGATCCAATCGGATCCTCACCGGATTCAGATCGAATTCGGATCGAATTTAAAGTACAAGATCCATATCCGATCCAAAGATTCACGAGACACAAATCGGATCGGATCCGGGTCGGATTCTAAAACGAACCCAAATATAAAAAAATCGACAACATCAAAACAATATTTAGTTCTATATCAACAAGACCTCCACAACTTCAAATCTGCAAATAAAAAATATAATGTTGCGCAAAACATTAATACACCACTTCATTCCACAAATTTAACCAAAATTAACACACAAAAATTGTCCAAACTCATTGTCCATCGCTCATAAGGTTGGTGATTTATGTGAGGCTAGGGTTAGTATCACTATGGAGGAACTAAATATTTGATACAATAGCATGTATATTTATTATTAAATATAACTCTTAGGGGCGTTTCTGTAAAATAGAATGTATTCGGATCGGATCGGATCGGATATCCAACGAATATGCACTATGATCCATATCCGGATCCATATCCGTTCGGATCTCGCTTTCATAATCCATATCCAATCCATTTTAAATTAGATCGGATTCGAACTTGATCCCTTCGGATCGGATCAGTCGGATTTCGGATTGGGCCGGACCAAATTGCCACCCCTACCTCCATCTCACCATTTCAGCTTGGCAATATTCTTTAAGCAGATCACAACACCGAAATGATTAAGAACGACGTCCTTTTCACTATGCACGATTCAAAACAAGGGGAACTGGAGTATCATCATCTGACCTTAACGGTCAAGTTTTAATGCTTTACTGTAAATCACCAAGAACCCAGATAGATATAAAGTTTTACCAAGACTTCAATTTCTAAGACTGTTATTAACTTCCTCAGACGAATAGATGTCTACAGCAAACCAGAAAAGCAAATTTCTCATTCCAGACTAGGTCTGTTGATTGAGTCAGGCCCAGAACCTCTCCGGGCCCAGCCACCTAGTACCCATTTTAATAATACCAGCCTCTTACAGACCCGTGGTAATTTTCCTTCTCTCTCAATCTCTCTTCTAATCGTCTCTACCTCTTTCTGTGCATGGACTCCCACTCAAGATCTTCTCAGTCCATCCCCTCAGAATTAGTCTCTTCTTTTGGTCCACTCATTTTGATTCAAGTTCAGATCTCGGTCGCTGAATCTCTGTTTCTGGTTGACAGCAGAGCCAAGAATAAATAAATCTGGCAGCCGCACGTTTACCATGTTTCTTCCTAAAAGCTACATTTCACCAGCAGTATGCTTTTTCTTTCTCCATCTTTCCCTTAAAGAGTGTAGCTCCTAGAAAGTAGATTAACAAATGGAGTTCATTAACAAGTTGACGCATTAATGCAGCAGAACCCAACACAACGTGCTTGTAAGAACAAATCCTTTCCTCAATATCTGCACAAAATAAGAAGTCATTGGTTTCTTCTCTATAACACTGAAGCCTGGGATGATGCTGATGCTTAGAAGTGCATATAGCTAGAGTTGCAAACGAGCCGAGCCGCTCGAGAGCCAGCCCGGTCAAAGCTTGGCTTGGGGGCTCCACAAGCCAAGCTTCAGCCTATGTTTTGGCTTGGTGAGTTACACAGCCGAGGTCGAACCCGATTCGTCTTCCTAATTTCTGATAATTGCAGTCCTAGGCTCCTAGCGTCCCCGCTCCATGTTCCCGTCCCCGTTTCAGTGCTATATAGCTTCCAAACGTAAGTAGTTGGGATCATACATGAGTAATCGTGGGTAATAAAGATAAGTCATACCGTCCCCCAGCCACATCAGTTCTCTCAGGTATTATCTCATTGCGATCCAGAGACCCTTGAAATTGCGTCTTATGCTCTTTATGTCCCTCGCATTGTTCACTCTTTTCTTTGTTCTTAGTCTGCTATTTCTCTTAAGTTTTAACATGAACAAGGGAATTTCACAGCAGTGATTTTTAAACTGGAATTCATGAAATTTATCAAATAAAGATTTTCCGGTACCACTACTTCATATAATTCTTATTTCTTAGTGTGATTATTTTAATCCTGCAGAAATCTTGATGAAATTTCAATACAATGTGAACATAACAAGAGGCCCTTCTTACGCATGGTTATGGATAACAATCACTCTGGTCATGTTTACATACCCACTTTCATTTACTAGTATTTACTGAATTTTGCAGATAAAATAACTTGGAATATCAAATCTCAAATGCATTCAACAGCAGAGATCTCTCAGTGGTACGTAAACTGCTAACCAATTCATTTCGAGTACCTTGCAGTCATCACTTCCAGACACAAGCATCGAGGGTTGCGTGCGTGAAAAATCAACACTCCATACCCGTTTCTCATGTTCCTCATATTCCATTATGCTCTGGAAAAAGGAAAGATATCAGAACGAAGATCTCTACATAACATATGTAAGATGACTTCCATAAAATGCATGACTAATAATGACTAATTTTGTCATTACCTGCCTCGTTGCTACATCCCAAACAGTTACAATTCCCTCATAATCACTACTAGCAATGTGGTTTTTAGTAAACTTGTTCCAACTCAAGCAACTAAGCTTTGATCGTGTCGACATCTCCACAACAGGGCAGTGCTGTTCTGCGGGTTCATTTACAACCTGAGGCAAAACAAACAACCAATCATGCACATCAACCTAAGGATAGACTAGAGAGAACTTTTAAAAAACTATATTAGCAACTGAGAGTCTATCAGAAGTTCTACATCAAGCAGACGTAGCCAAATATCTACACACAGAGTGTATGGTACAAACATGTCTGTATGATGTGTCCATTCTCAGTAACTATATTCTGCAAAACGTATACACACATGGCTAAAAAAGACTACCAATAACAAAGATAAATTTATAAGAGACCAATCGTCTTTCAAATTGATTCTGAAAACATCTGTCACTCACACACATATGTATGAACAAAACAAAAACAACCCGACAAAAGCTTCTTATTGTCTCCCACAATCAGGAAAGAACACAGACACACACACACGGGTACATTTATTTTGACATTAACGCCATGCCAAAAATAAGTGTAAAGTTGTCATAAAACCAACCATTATCCTGTGGCAAGGCATATAGCATATAACTTCCAATGATCCACACTCCACATATATTATATACTGAGAGCAAGGAGTAGAAACCGCCAAGAAACAAGTTACTCACCGAAGAGAAATTGAAAACCTTTATACGTCTTGAAACTCCAGCAGTAGCAAACAACTCATCATCCCGGTCAAATTCAATGCTGCAACAGTATGCGCATAATTCAGAACTAAAGAAGTAGTGATGAGAGTAAAAATCAATAACATTGATTTAACAAATATGAGAAACCGCCTATTAAGAATGTTAAACTAGCTTAACATAGACCCGACAGATCATAGTGATTAAAGGACAGAAACACCCTATTACAATGAATCCAAGAGAAAAGGTAATGATTTTTGTACCCAACAAGGAAGATCAGAAAGATACTGCTAAGAAGCATCTCAATAACAGGAGAACAGAATTCATATCATAGTGACAATGAGCAACTTAGTATCTTACCGAGTCATCAATGTAAAAGCCAGATAGTCATAAATCCAACATCACACTCATTAAAAAAAAAGGTCCGAGTCCTTGTTGACTACCCCCTGTTTGCTCAAATTGTCAAGTTTACTCCTGAGTCCTAAAATTATCGTATTCCCTCTCAGCTTTTGTGACTCTCTCACACACAAACACACAAAAGAAGCTCTTTGGAAAATGAACTCTAAAGATAGTTCGGGAAGAAAAAACGGCAGAGAAGAAGAGAGAGAGGCTTGTGGTTTCAGACAGAATGTCGCCGACCCCCCCCCCCCCCCCCTTCTTCGTCAGATTTATTGAGCCCGTATCTGGGATTCTGGGGTTTGACGGTCACAAACAAATCGATTTGAAATCCGATTTCTCTTGAACAAATCAATACCTCTAAATCCCCAATTATCGATCCTTGCTTCGGGTTTTTGCTTCTTATAGGTCTCAGTTGGTAGGGAATATAAACCAGTGGGATATGTCGGATAAGGCAAGATATGAATTTTTTTGGCTTTACTGTGTTTGGGTGCTGTAGGATATGAGGCAGGATATTAAAGGGTTAATGTGAAAATGACCACATTGCCCTGCAATATCGTGAAATTGGATTCTAAGTTATTGTCATGGCACGATTCTTACACTAACTAATCAACTGATAAATAGTGAATTTTGGTTGATTAGTACATTCACGTCGATTACATAATAGAGTAAATTTATTTTTAATTTTCATCATAAAATTTTGTTCAAAAAAATAAAAACAAACACATGTCACAGCTCAACCTTCAAAACACACAAAAAAGAACTATGCAGACGAAAATGGTGGCTGTGGTCCAATGGAGTTCCATGAGCACACACACACGAGAGAGAGAATGGTGGTGGTGGTGGGTCTTTATAGTGTGTAATTTATAAATGCTGATGAGGGTGAATCTGCCCAAAAAATAACCCAATATCCTACCTTACACCGGGGGGGGGGGGGGGGGGGGGGGGTTGTATGAGAATGGGGTGGGGATAAGAAGGTGGGTTTTGATATCCCCTCAACCAAACAAGTGATATAAAAGGGAGGGAGGGGATATCAAGCCGCGCCCCACCCCTCGTATCTCCAACCCAAACAAGGCCCTAGATTTTTGCTTCTTCTAGGTTATGGCTTTCCAGTCGAAGGATTTTTTTTGCATTCTTTGGAAGTGAAATTATTTGATGTGTGAATGTTTAACGAATCTGTCTTTTGAGGTTCAATTGGCTATAATACTGATGGGGGTTTTTATGGATAGGTAATCGACATTTTATTAAAGTGAAAAAGAACATTTACAACGAAACCCGCAAGCCATTTACATAGCGACAGAAGAACCTAACTAACAAAAGAGACGAAGCCAAGGAATCAAGAAAATCCAGCAAATGATCTATCGAAGTCAGAAGCAGGACAGTTTGCCATTCCAAAAGCAGCTGAAGAATGAAGCCTCTAACAGAGGTATCCGACATATGAATCCCATCAAAGATCTACCTGTTACGCAAACGCCAAATGATCCACATGACAACCAAGGGAGCCAGACGCAAGCTTTCCTCCTCTGTCTGCCCACTTAACCCCACCGCATGCCACGAGGAACGAGGAAACTGTTGGCAACCCAACATATACTGGAAGTCCCTAGAATCAGCTCCGAGACGGACTGCACAGCAGAGCAATGCAGCAGGAGGAGGTTAACCGATTCAGAACTCGATCGGCACAAACGGCACCAATTTACTAGCACTTGACGGCGGCGGACCAAGTCATCAATAGTCAAGATACTATCGTGAGCTGCGCATCAAACAAAAACAATACCCATAGAGGGCCTCCTACTTTCAAGATCAAAGGAGCAGGAAACGCAGAAGCACGCACCCCACACAAATCAGAATAATAAGAACGGACAACAAATAATCCAGTCAAGGACAGGCACCAAAACAAGAGAGTCACTATCCCCAGGAGGAGTACCGAAACAAAGCAGGACTTTGAAAGGGTAGAGTAAAATTCGAGCCTGCCAATCATTCAAGCCTCGTCTAAACCGAATATCCCACACCACATCGCCACCCTCTCCCACGCCAGTCACACTTCTACTCCAACAGTGACTCACCAGACCTAAAGGATCCCGAGCTAAAAAATACAGGAAAGGAATTTGATGAGACAGAGAAGTCTCAGCCACCCCAACGGTCCTCCCAGAAACGGACACGGTCCGCTAAGCCCACCTTAACCCGAACCCTCTCTGGAAAGCGACCAACCACATTGTTGGAACTGGCCTTCTCCCACCGAGCCAAACCTAGCATCAATAACCCTTCTCCAAAGACTTTCACGCTCCCACCCATACTACCACAGCCACTTCCCCAACAAGGACTGAATCAAATGGATCAAATGCCGCATACCCAACTCTCTACTCTTACTTGGGGAACACACACCGTACAACAATTTATGAAACACCACTTGAACTGATCCCCATCGCTCACCAAAGAAAGTTGCACTGAATCTTCTCCGAACGCCTAGCTATGGCATCACAAAGAGAGACATAAAATACAAACGAAGACCCAACATAGTGCTATTCATAAGAGTAACTCCCCCACCACCACCACCATCTTTTAGAGAAATATGCCTCTACCAACCGGTCAATCGACGGTGGTAGCACTACACTATCCGCTCCCACCAATTTCTTTACCATTTCGACAAGAGCTTCCATTACATGAATAAATAAAAATGGAGAAATAGGGTCCCCACACCGTAACCCCCTAGAAGTGGGGAAGAAACCTGTTGGCATGCCATTTAAATACACCATTCGAATCCAAGAGCACCGTATTTCACCAAACCCCACCCGCCGTGAAAGAAAAATCAGAAACTTCCAATTCACATTGTCGTAATCTTCATCGATATGCAATTTGCAAATACCCCGCCACTGCCTTGCTTCAAGCGTGAGTCAACTACTTCATTTGCAATAAGAACTGCATTCAGAATCTGACATCCCCGGTCCCCCGACAAAAGCATTTTGTTCATGCTATACCACTTTGCCAACAACTTTCCAAAGCCGCATCAAAGCAATAAAACTTCTCTCATAAAGTCATGTCCTCAAAAAAGTGCTCAAATACTGCCTCAACATCAGCTTTAATACAGTCCAAAGTGAAAGTAAAAAAATAAAAAAGCCGTAGTGAACCCATCAGGACCCTGTGCTTTATCCCCGTTGCACAATTGCAAAGCTTTCCAAACCTCTTCCTCTGAGAATGGTGCTTCTAACACCTCTTTACCGAGTGGTGAACTTTAGTCAAAGACTAAACTTTCAGGAAGCGGTCTGCACTCGTGAGTTTCCTTGTACAAATCTTCGTAAAATGACACAATTTTCTCACTAATTAGCTGCTGATCCGTTACAGTATATCCCTCCACTTTTAACTGTGAAATTGTGTTATAGCGGCGATGTGCATTAGCCATACAATGAAAAAAACCTGGTGTTCCTGTCACCCTCTTTAAGCCATAAAGAACGTGACTTTTGACGCCAACTTATTTAATCGGGCCGGTATCAGTTGGACGGAAAATTGCTCACAGAAGTTATTGCATGTACTATTACAAAGTGGGGAGACAATAAGGGAGTTTTAGAAATAGGGGAGGCAACTAGAAAGTTCCAGTAAACTGATAGGCAAGGAAATGCACCTGATAAAAACTGTGAGAGTTAAACCTACTTCATCAATTGATGGTAACCAGGGGCGCAGCTACTTAGGTCTAGGGAGGTCATGTGACACCCTACCCTAGGGTTCCTAGCAATCACAAATTTACCTCGCATATTTTGGTATCTTTTCATGAGTGCCCCTAATATATTTATAAGTGTCACAACATTTGCTTCAAAATTCAAATTGTGCCCCCAGAAACTGCAAGAATTTATAAAATTGTCCAAAGAAAGACTAATGAAGTAAGTATTTTTCCTCGATTTGTTTTACTGACTCCATTTTTTCCCATCATATTATTTCTTTGCATGAAATTGTGTTTCGTTACAAGAAATCATGCCCCCATCCTAGTGGATTTCTAGCTCTGCCACTGATTGTAGCGGGACTTGAACAGATTCATCATCTGGCACAAGACATTTCTGTCCTTTGATTCAATTTGTTTTCAGACAACTGAATAGGCTTTATTTCTCCAACTTCGTACACAAGTTTTTTAATACAAGAAATGGTTTTTGAGCTCGAGTCTGAGGTAACATCACAATACTTAGTTCAGTAAAAATTACGAGGACTCATAAATTACGTGCTTTAGGCATATTTTTATTTCCAGTATCACAAGCCAATGCGCAATTCCGCAAACATAAATAGGCTTAGTTCAGAACTATCAATGTAGAAACCAAAAGAACATGTAAAACAAATAGCTTACCTTGAAACAATATTGGCTGCCGAATGGAAAAGATCGTCATGCCTAAGTTCAGCAATAACCCTCAGTCGACTGTTTCAGGTGAACGTTGAAATGCAATTATTTCGACATCAGGGAAGAAGTCATGGAAACTTTCATCACAAATGCAGGATGGAAAGTTTACCTGTATTGGGTGAAGGTACTCAGTACAGATTGAAATTCAGTCAAACCTGCAGCATAACCTTCTCTGCGGATGATGTTAGTATCCTTTACTTCTTGCCTATGTGGGTGATTACCAGTCTGTCGCCGCTTTTGTAAGTAACATTCTTGTAAATCATCGAACTGCAGCAAGAACGGAATGATAACTCAAACACGTAGAAACAATACAATGTTATGACAGTACATAACCACACGTGAGCATAATAATATAACCCTGGACTAGTGTATAAGAACTTGATTAGCGATGGAAGTCTCTGAAACTAAGCAAAAGTATCACAGAAATTTGAACCAGAAAACCCTAAAAACATGAAAGAAACAAATTGCAAAAACACTCGGTTATGCTATATCAATTACTCCACTGCAGGGTTGAACAAACAATCCGATCAAGCCCTAAAGCATGCAAGATAGTTTGGCTTACAGTTTGCTGCTTGACGTCTCAGAGACGACAGAAAGGAACTGTATGCCACATACATACTTCTACATTTCCTTTATATTGATTGATTTAATAGTGACAGACGTCAGCCATGTTCTCTCTCAACCAAAAAGACATTCACGGCTTCATTTTTCTTTCAGTATTACTATTTATTTATTTATTCTGCTCATGAAGAAAAGACCTTCCCATCTTCTTCATGTATTTTTCTCAACTATAGTAGCTGCCCTATGCTTGCAAGCGGTGGCCTTTTTCTCGTCGTTGCTTAGGAGTTTCAAGTCATCTCTGCTTTCATTGTGATAGAGCACAGGGACATTTTTTTATAAAAGGTTATACCGATAATATATAATCAGAGATTTGTTCTAGAACAAGTGTCTTGCAAAAACATGAATAAATGATAGCACGAACGCAGAGCATAGGAGGCTGGTTTTGGGAACTGATTTGGAGGAGACGCCTCGGTACGCATACCGATCTAGGGTTGTCTCTCCTTTCTTCAACTCAGGGTCTTGCTTAGTCATAAATAATATCTCTAGTTTGCCAGTTGTTGAATTGAGATCTTTATTCAAAAAAAAATGAATTGAGTTTCAAGAGTTTGATGCATGTAAGGAGCTTCTGAAGGGTACAGTGGGGCAAGTGTACCCGTCCCCCCTCCCCCCCCCCAAAAAAAAAGTTACAATAAATACAAATGTACCCTAGTTTTCCAACATATGATTCATTTGTACCCGAGTTTTTTTCTAAATAAGCCTCCGCGTCAGCAGATTTCGCCTGGCACCCCAAAAGGTTGGTACTTCCTTTCTAGTAAACCCTTACAAGAACATTCAATTAAGTCCCAATACATTTAAAAGTAACAGTTCCAGTAGTTACAATGTCTTTTGTATACGTAAGATAGTTGCATAAAAATGTGCTCCCTATTCCTAGAAATCGTGGCTTCACCAATGGTTTGACTTTGAAGTCTTCATCACTTTCATTGTATTCTTTTCTTTTTTCATGTTTGCATAAACTTAAATGAGAGTGGCTATGTTGTTGGTTTGTCTGATCGTATGCAATACTTGAGGGAATAAGCTTTGCATTTCAAACCCAGTCGTCCCACCCTTGCCCAACCCAACCTTGTCCACTCAAATATTGAAATCGGTTCTCTTGTGGCTGTCAGCTTTTTGAAGTGCAGAACAAGAGGGCATTTACTTAAATTGAGTTTTTAGCTTCTAATATATTTTTGGAAGATCTGGCTGCTACTTTGAAACTAAATATACATTTGTTTTTTGACTAGCGGTGCATTTTTAATTACTTGTAATAGGCTTCTAACCTCTTTTGAGGCCTCTTAACATCCATTCTTTGGGAAGACGAATAATATACACCAATAGTGGGCTTGCTTCTGACTTCGTTTGAAAGGTAAGAAAAAAATGTAGGATACAGTGCTTGTCTGGCATGAGATTATAAGCCGACAAAAATTTACATCTAGCCAAATAATTTAATTCCGTTTGTTTCGTAAACTTTTTTACCGATATTTTAGTTTAAGTTGGCTAATAATTTGCGAATACTACAATCAGATTCTTTAGTCATGGATTTCTGAAATACCATATTTATCCTCTTTTTGTCAGTTTGTCCAAACAACATATTTAGATGTAATGTAAGCTCAAATAAAGACATTTATCATAAATTTGACGGTAAAAGCTACAAGTGTTGCCAAATGCAAATAGATTTTAACTCAGATTTTCAGCGCATGCCAAATAGTTTCTAGATTATAATTTGAGTCAGATTACTCGCTCCAATTAATTTCATCAGATTATTGAGATTTTAAGCTGGAACCAAACAGGCTGGCCTATGATATGATATTCGTGATTAAGATAATATTTTAGTTTTGTGTTTGACAATAACTCGAAATATATTTTGGTAGCATGTCTACTATTTAGAGATTAACTTTGTCCCTTGATTGTTTATTGTTGAAAACATTATCCGGTGGAACTGCAGGATCATCGTACTGGCAAACCATTACTTATGTGACTAAATATAGCGGGACTACCTCAAATTCTTAATATCAGTGGTTCTGATTTACTTTTAAGCTATACTAAAAAAAATGTCCAAATCTTTACGATACACGATACAAAAAAGCACATTTCCGATACGCGATACGTATCTAACTTTGACAGCTATGCCATTTAGAGACCCAAATCAACGCCTCTGCTTTTCACACAATATTTGAGTCACACAACCAAGTACACAACCACGAGTCGGTAAGGGAAGCCTAGGAGCAAGCTGGACCTTCGTCGCCGCTTACTACAGCACAAGTTTACTACAACTGATTGAGCCTCTTTTACCGTGAAACACATAAGCAGAAGGAAAAGCAGAAGCAGAAGAGACAACAGCAGATTCAGAAACAACGGTGCTACCCAACTAGACTTGCAGCACCCGCTGCCAGCTGCGGACAAATCAACACAGCAACCGACGAGACACTTCCCAGCGACTGTTTCTCTCCACGTTGCTGCCATAGAAGACCGGTTTTCCCCTGAAGTCACAAGCCAAACTATTTTGAACCGTTGAACATGTGTGGGCCAATAAAGCCCACCGACCCTTTTATTTAATTCAGCCAAATTCACTGAGCCAGAGCAGTCATTTCCAGCCCACTTAATCTGCAACAGTATGCAGCTCACAAATTTATCTACTTTGACAAAGACAACTCAACTCTTTTAACCTTAATCTGCAACAGATACTCTTGAAAGCCTGCTAACTTATTTTATTTAATTATGCCCAGTTCACTACACCAGAGCAGTTCTTTCCAGCCCCTTAATCTGCAACAGTATGCATCCAACAAATTCATCTACTTCGAACTCAACTATTTTAACCTACCAGCCCTTTTGTTTGTAAAGCCATGCCTATTTCTTACCTACTCCGGTTTGTTAATCCACATCGACTGCCCCTACACCAATTTCCAGCGAATACTTCAATGCAGTCCGGTAGTCAATTGCTAGTAAGCAATATACAGAGAACTCACTCCGCGGCCCGTAATGAGTTTCAAAAGCTTCATGCCACGACTCTAAGTCTCATTAAAGGGGGATGTTCAAAATTTTGGTTGAAGATGATTGATAGCAACACCCGTAATGACTTTCGGGATTGGTTTGATGATATGGAAGACTTTTGATTGGTAAGATGTATTCGGAAGTCAACGAGTACATTTTGCAAAAATGACATTAAATGGATCGGCCAAAAAATATTGGTAGAAGGTACTAGAGAGTTTATATCGAATTGTCAATTGCTTTATTGTCCGAGATGAAGGAAATTTTGAATAGAAAGTATCTACCTCCTTCCAATAAAGGAAGGTGGGTTATCATAAGGATTCTTACAACAGTTAATTTCTTTCAGCAGCAATCATCTTCCAAAATCGAAAACACTACAATCCTAAATCTACATTTCTCAAGAAGCCAAAGAGCATGAATTTGGTTCCTCATAAGCACTACTGTGCCTATGCATATAGCTATCACGATGTTCCTCTTTCGAATTCTCACCCTGAGGCCTGAAGTTGAGGAATCCACGCTTTCTTCCTCCGTTCAACAAGGCTGGGAGGAAATGTATAAAAGATGCCAAACCTCTCCAAGAACCCAGAAAATGAATGTGCAGGGGATGATGAAATGAACGAATATAGAATATGTTTCATGCATCACTGAAGATGTCTTTATTATTGGCGAACACTTCATGTTTACGAACTTGACGTCGCCTAATTCTCATCAATAAGGTTCCTGAACATGGGATTCCATCTACTGCAACACCCATGTTCATTGTAACAGTTCAACAGTGGAGCCTTGTTACTGTCCAAAACAGCCAGTATGTCATACTATGTCATACTGAGATCGTCAAGGTTCTTTGGAGTTACTCAGTTCCCTCTTGGAGGTATATCATTTGAGCCATTAATTCTATATTGCATTGAGTCATGTGTTAGTACTTCGAAGCCAACTTAAGCCAACTATGGTTTTGATCATCTTCGCCTATGTTTTAATCCTGGTTTCGCACACACCTTGATTTTATGGGATTCTAGTCCTGAAAGCCTGACTATTCAGTCACTCAAGTCCCTGAGTGCGCTGACAAGAATTGCTGTTTGAGTCCTAGTTCTACTTGCCAGCCTCCAGCATTCCTATCCTAAGGTGATATCAAAGTTGACAACACCAGTATGTCTCATACATTTGTATTGTCTCGATAGCAAGTTCATCTTGAGGAGGCAATATTTGGAAGTACCTGCCATTTGTGATGGTATTTAGAGATATTTGGTTCAACGGACAAGTTTTCCAAATAATCTAAATCGGGCAGCATCTGGATGTACTTAGTTTATTGGAAGAACAATCCCAGTTCCATTTTGCATGGTGAAAATAATTGGAAGAATCGACCGAACCAGAAGTCCGATGGAAATATTTGGTACATTGGATGAGTCGCTACTAGTTTTCCTCTTCAAACTATATGGAGTAGAGTAATCTCAAGCTGGGGAAATTATGAGGAATGAATAGAGGAATAAAATAACTAGATAGCAAAAAGGATTATCTGAAAGGAATTGAAAAACCCTGATTGATTTTTTAGTTTATCTTCTTTAATACTGATTTTCAGATATTTGGTGAGACTATCTGTTTCCTTTTTAGTGTGCGCTCTCATCTATAAAGAGATGGGCTTCTCTACTTTGTAAGCCAATTTTTGCTGTGATTATATGAATAAACTGCGGATTCTTCTTGAGATAATAGTTTGTGGAAAGAGTGATACACTGATCCACTTCGCTCGTGATGCGTACTGCATCAAAAAGGCTTGTTGTGCTGAGTTCAGTTGAGTTTGAGTTGAGTGTCGACAGGATGTAAGTCGTGGCATAGTGTTTGTATCACGAGGACAACTTGGAACAACTAGCTTTCACGTAAATTAAGGTATGTAAACATATCCAAGAAGAAAGCGTGTCAGGAAGAGTGCTCCATCAGTTCAAGAATTTGGAATTGATACTTTATATGATAATCAGCAATTCAGTATGCATCCGAGTCTACAAAAATTTTGAAGTATAAATAACACATGAAGCTTGAAACTTTAACTAACCTGAGTCTGCACACGTTTTTTCCTAGCTACGGCAAGCCCTGATTGACTTGAATGTTCTGAAGCCTGTCCGCTTGTCGTATCTTTTCTCTCAGTAGCAACAGCGCTAGTTTGAGCCTGCACATCTGCCTTCTTGTACTGAAAATTTCCCCAACTGATACTTCCTTTTGCATTGTGGGAAGTAAATTTAGGGCCACTACTGTTCCCATCAGCCAATGAAGGCCGAGATTTCGTCAGTGTGGGATGATCAAGCACCCGCAGCTTTACAGAATACTTTTCCCTTGCCCGATATAGCTCCATTTTATGCCTCTCTACCGCATTTATGTCCTCTTTGATAAACTGAAGATCGGCTTGTATCTGAACAAGTAGTAGATCACACCATGCATACAACATCTCAATAACAAGAAAACAAAACTAAAATGAAGAGGTGGGTGAAAGAATTTAAACGCTCAGTTCAATTAGTTCCGACCCTAAAATCAATACTTCTTGAACATTTACAAATACACAAAGGCATTAACTTATGCGTTCAAATATAGGTTTCACACCTCATCAAGCTCATTCGCCTTCTGTTTCTTCAGGCAGAGCAGGAAATCCAACAAAATCTGCATATTCCTTTCAGCTTCTTCTTGCTCCAACTTTTTCTTTTTCTCTGCAAGTAGCTTCAGTAGGATATCCAGCTCCTTAACTGACACTTCACAACCCTGACTAATAATCATAAGGAGTCATATCATATTAGATTAGAATGCAATGCAGTCCGGGTTTCAGAAATAGAATGTGAAATGATAAATGACCTGTTGCAATGCCTGGCGAAATTTCTGCACAGGGGATGCAGTTTTGGGTATTTGACAAATAGATGTCTTCTTCAGTAACTACAAAAGTAATGAATATGTAAGCAGCTATATTGAAAGGATATTTGGATTTCTGATGATACAAATTATTGTCAAATGAGAAATTCAGAGTTGTTAAGACATAGGTTGATGTAGGGTACTTATAGCTGAAAGCCTGAAACATTGTTTGTTATGTCTCCTATTATTCACAGTCTAGCTCTAGCATCTCTATCTCTACTAGCAGTCTAGTATCATCCCCTTTGCTTTACTCAATCAGACACCACCCAAGTCTGCAAACAATCTGCAACGCCACTTGGAGAAGACCAACTGTTGCAAACATCTTCAGGACTAATCCTATGTGCGAAAAAAGGAAGAGAACAATACAAGTATGCAACAAGTGGGACACCATAGAAACCTTGGTCACATCAAAAGCCAATGAACAAGATCGGCCCGTTACACCAGACAATCAATAGGAAGAAACTAAGAACCATATTCTGAGCTTCAGCTCGAAGTTCATTCCAAAAATAGAAAGCTCGCAACAATTGCTTTGTTTTGTAGGCTGGTCCAGTTTGTTGGATCAAATTAACAAGCACACGAGAAATAGAACCGTCGCACAACATTGCGCGTGGAAAGATACAACGGAGAGAGAGAGAGAGAGAGAGCAAATCAGTAATATGCCACAGCCGCAATCCCGTGCTCTGCCAACGACCTAAGAAAGAGGTGGCAATAGAGGAAGCTCCTGACACCACTATGATCAGATCGTAACTTCCTCTCCCCCACCCCCTTCCCTCTATATCATCTCCGTCTTTATAGCCACAGAGGCAGTGGGAAGATAAAGAAACATTGGGAAAATGAGAGCATCCTTAATAATGTAACCCTAGTAAAAACGAAGCGACCAATTCCAAAAGAATACTGCCTCTTCAATGCCATTAACCAATTATGTTAACCTCTCTATAACGCCAACCAAGTACTACTGCACGCTGCCTTTTAGGAAGAACGGGAGGCAAGCCAAATATTTCACAGTCAAAGAACCAAAAAGCCCGTAACACAAGGAAACACATCTAACTTCCCAAGATCCCCCACTGCAACCACTTCTGGATTTTGTCGGTTAACCTGATGAAATAACGAAGGCACGCCTACTCAGCTGAAAGACTATCTCAAGTTTAGCAGAATATGTGTAGATATCCATTGAAAGGAATGTATGGTCTGATCTCGAAAAAAACTTTTCCAGTGTAATGAGTTACATTAATCTGTCGTGTCACTTATATCTGAGGTTAAATTGGCTATATTCATCAAAATCCAAGTCTTAGTGATGACTGATGAGTAGAACGGCTGGAAATAAACCGCAATGAATTCCAGCAAAGGGGGGATTTTGAAAAAACTAGCATGCCGCCACTCATCTCTTCAGTTTATACGTTCTTTAACAGTTTGTCTCACTTTACAGATAGACAATAGGTGGAAGTTATGATCAAAACCGGGGTGCTCATGACTGATTTGGGGCACGGGTAAAGCAAGAGATGATGGTTGGAAAGTATTAGCATGATGGGCTGTGATGGAGAGGATAACTGACGATAGTCCCAGGAGAACATACGCCATAGATATAGGTACCTTGTGTTCTTTAAACTGAAATGGATTCCCGGAATGAGCAAACCTGAATCATAATCCAGTCCATATGTTGTCTTTATATAGACATTCTGAAAAGCTATGTCGGGCTCACCCAGTTCAAAGACTGGCTATTTCGTCGTATGATATACATGAGTTTTTTTTCAAGTGTTGGACAGTATCCAACATCGAGTACCAACAACGAAGTGAAACCGATTTTCTCATGTGCTTTGGTAGAATTCTTTCAAGTAACTAACAATTTCACTACTATTCCTTACGAATCTCTACCCCACACGGCGAAATAAAAAAAGACAACCTAGCCCATTCAATTAATCAGACTGAATAACTGAATCAGGAATTCAAGATTCAAATAATGAAGCAGCAATACATAACAATGCTTCCTTAGAATAGTGTTCGAGGCTTCTAGCTCCAACTAGGGTTCACTTATGCTATAACACATATATAACCATAAATTTAGACTTCATAGTTCATACTCCTTGGTCCTATTGAATCCATGAGCATTGAAGTTCTAATTCCAACAGGAGATAAACAATTATATGAACAACGAAGTAAAATCGATTTTCTCATGTGCTTTTGTAGAATTCTTTCAAGGAACTAACCATTTCACTACAATTCCTTCAAATCCCCATCCCACGCCGTTAAATCAAAGAAGGCAACCTCTCCCATTCAATCAATCAGACTGAATAGCTAAATCAGGACTTCAATATTCAAATAATGAAGCAGCAATACATAAAAATGCTCTTAGAATAGTGTTCTAGGGTTTTAACCAAGTCCTAGTTCCAACTAGGTTTTCGCTTATGCTATAACACATATATAACCATAAACTTCATAGTTCATACTCCTTGGTGGTTATATTCAACCGATGAACATTCAAGTTCTAATTCCAACTAGGTTTCGCTTATGCTATAACACATATATAACCCTAAATTTAGACTTCATAGTTCATACTCCTTCCATATTTAACCTCCTTGGTGATTATATTCAATCGATGAACATTGAAGTTCTAATTCCGAGTAAACGATTATATGAACAAATAGGGAGATTTCGAAACAGACCTTATCAAGGAGGAAATTAGGAAACAGTTGCTTATTAGTGAGGTGTTGTGCGCAACATGGACAATCGCTCTTGTTCTTGAGATGAGTGATAATACACATGTAGCAGAAGCTGTGGCCACAGGCTGTGAGGAAGGCGTCTTTGATGATCTGCATACAAATTGGGCACAGCAAGTCCTTGTCCAGCTCCGCATCACTATCACCAGTACCGCCACTGAATTCAATCGGCTCGTCGTCGGCGGCGGCGGCGGCCGGACGTTTGCGCTCTCCCTTCGCCGCCGGCACGAGCGGTCCCGTCGATGAGTCGTCCATGTCTCGTTGAAACTCCGACGGGTTTTTAGATGCTCATCGCTCGGTTGAGAGATTGGAATCAGGAGATGAGAACAGTGGTTATGTGGATCGGGACGCCAGCAGCTCTTGTATGACCGCCTTAAGTTTCTGCTAGTCTTTTCTCTATTTTTTTTCCTTTTTAGGAAAGCTAAAAAAATTTCCTAAAAAAATTAGATAACAAATCTAGTCTTTTCTTTCAAAATGATTATAATTCTTTTTTGTTACCCTTTTCGTTTTTATAAAACTGGAAATCATCATAAACTAAAGTCCATTGGGGTGGCTGAGAATTGAGAAATGAAGTCGGTTGTGTAGTGTATGATTAAATGAGAAGATGGGAAAAGTTTGATGCGATTGAACACTGGTTGGATTGTAGTTGTATGGTAATGCAAAAATGAAATGCGTTGAGTGTATGATTAAAGTGAGAAGATAAGAAATGTTTGATGGGATTGAACACTTGTTGGATTGTAGTGGCATGAAAATGATAAAATGAAACTGGTAGTTTAGTGTATGATTAAAGTTGGAAGATAAGAAATGGGATTGAACACTAGTTTGATTGTAAAGACATAGAAATGAGTAATGATTTTTTTTGTTATATATATATATATATAGAGAGAGAGAGAGAGAGATAGATATATATGTGTGTGTGTGTGTGTGTGTGTACACATATGTATATGGTTGATACAATATATAATTTGCAAAAAATCATCCTTAAACAATAGAAGTTTATTTTCCTTCTCATTTCCATATTGAGAAATTGGAATGGAATTTACAACAATTGTTTCAATTCTGACAAAGAATTGCTCGATGCGATTAACGTAAATGAATAAGGTGAGGCATCTTCTTCTCGTAGCTCAGGGCCAGGCAGCGAATAAAAGAGCGTCACCGTGAAGCCGGTGATGCACAACATTATGAGGACCACTATGTACCCAATCATATGTACTCCGAAGATGAATCCAAGAGACGATATCAGATGAGGCACCCAGTGTTACGATTGCTGCAAAGTATCCAGCAACAAAAATCATTACTTTCTGCAATGTAAGGGCTGCTCAAACCATGTAGGTTTTTCACCCACTATAAGGTAACAGTTGCATTAAGAATGTTAACTTATGGCTTATTTGCATATGCGCTGAATGAATAACTTTGAATGGGATAATCAACAGCCCCGCAAAACTTTCTTCATTTTTATGCAAAAGTGGTTAGCATGCACGAGAACGAGTATCTACGTGCCCTTACTGCATCTGATCTTTAGGGGCTACTCCAAAAAGCAGAGTGTCGTAGGTTCCCCGAATAATCGGTTCACTTGACTGTATGCACTGGTGTTGGAAAATTTTCCTACAACGTGGCAGGGGGTCTTCACAGGAAGATCATGTAAGCCAACAATTATACCAGAGGCAGTTGTTAGTCACGACACTTAGATCTGGCATGCATTTTTCGGCATGCCTGGTTCACGTAACGATATTCATACACTCGGTTGTTCACATTTGTTTGACATGTCAACGCGATGACAAGTTCCAAGCGTTTACTATGAAGTCAATGGTCGGGATCACAATTTGCCATACTACACTATTGATGGGATTTGTCCCAATTTCGCCATATTTTTCCAATCTATCAAGAATCCAAGAACTGCTCAAGAACAACACAATTCTATAATGCAAGAATCGCACCGCAAATATGTTGAACGAGCATTTGGGATTCTACAAGCTAGATTTGCAATTATCAAACAACCAAGTAGAGGTTGGGACCGTGTCGACCTACAGAACATTATGACGACGTGCATAATTTGCATAACATAATTGTGGACGACAAGCGAGATGAATAAAACGATGACGATTCTAATGATGAACAGACTGATATCAATAGGTCACAAATAGTCTGTGCTTTCAGTTACGAGAGTGCTAGTGTCAATCTCTATCCGAGACCGGAAGATGTCAATTTAGAAGAGTATGATGCGATACAATGCAATACGGTCTCAATCGGTGAACAAGCACCACCAATAAGATCTTATTGAGCACCTTGTAGGAGGCTCGGACATGAAAACTAGAAAATGAGTGGTGGTATTATTGTACTTTATGATAAGTATTATATTGTTTTTTAGTGTTTTATTATGATTTTATAACGAATAATTTTGTGTTCTAAAAAGTGTGAATGAAACGTAATGTTGTATTTTATTATTTGTGGTATACAACTAATTTTGTGTTACAATATTTATTACATACTATTAAAAATTAATATTACCTATTAGCGTAGACAATATACATAATTGGGTCATTAGTATATAATAAAAAAGATTAAAATTTGTAAACAATAACCAGACTAGGGGGTATGTGTTCATCAAACTACAAACTCACTACATTTTTTTTAATGACAACCCAATTGGCCCATCAAGCAGGCACGTTTGCTGGCTTCACACCCTCCTCCCCCCCCCCCCCCCCCCCCCCGACCCTTGCCTTTTTCACCTATGTTAACACTCCACTCCACCGCATCCCCCACCGTTGGAGATGCTAATCATGGGGTGCATGTAAGGTTTCCACCACCCCTGTGATCGGTATGAGTATCTGTCTCTGAGGACAAATTATCAAATAGCAGCAACATCACTGCATCACTAATAATGATTGCTCTATAAGATGGGTAAAATGAAACTTAGTGTAATATTAATATGGTTAATTGTATTTATCCCCCCCCTCCTCCAATGGTTAGGGTTTGTGCGAAAGACCCCCTCATGGTCTCAAATGTTATAAATAGCTGCAACAACCCCCTTATCCGGCTAGGGACAAGACCGGGAGGGCGATGCTTAATAGAAGTGGCGGAGTTCAAAAGCAATACAATCCACAACATAAGTTTATAATATTAAACATTAAACTTAGAATCTTATACAAAAGATATTACACAATAATTTAACATTACTAGATACTACTTGTGACGTTAACAGTCTAGGTGAGTCTCGCGCCCCTTCTATTCCATAATTCTCCAGCTTCTATACCTGCGGTGGGAAAGAAAACAACAAGAACCGCAGTTTTCAAAGTCAGCAATGAAATACTGAGTGAGATACACCTTAACATGTAAACATTGAAAGATAAATAAACTGCTGGGACACAAGTTAAATAAAGTGAAAGTGACAGAGAATAAGTAAAACTTTATGAGAGTTTGCAACTGTATAAAAGCAACAGTGATAACCAAATCACGAACGACATTATCCAAAGCTTTAAACATTTTCAACTTAGTCCTTCATAAGTGTCGTTTTCCAAATAGAATACGAACCCATTTATCAGCTTCCAAATATAAAATCAAATGAGTCAGTTATTAAGCACAATACCAGAAATAATATTGGTCAACAAAGAACCTCCCAAGTGATAATGGCCAACAAAGGACCTCCCAATACCAGACTAGACCTTAAGTATCGCGATACCCCCCTTAAGAAGCAAAACGGCCAGATGGGTGAGTACTAGCTGGGACTCTAGCCAACAAGGCGAAGAGCCATGGCCAACAAAGGGCCTCTCAAATAATAATGGTCAACGAAGGACCTCCCAAATTGTAACAGAATCTGGTACGTGCAGTATTTCACTTTATGTTATTAACGAATTATTATTTCGTGAGAGTTTCCAGGAACAGTAAAACAAGTCCAATATTTGACAAAGTAAAAACACGTAACAACATAATTTTGAGACAAGAAATAAAACAACATTCGACATGAAGAATGCTAGAAACACAAGGCTAAGCATGCAATCTCACCTGAAGTTGACTAAGCAGTTAATACGTAGGATGGTCGATGAATCCTATGTTCACGAACTTGTCTCCTACAATTTTAGAAATATCTAGTCACAACAGTGTTATTTCTAAATAAACAAATGCATAGATGCTGGTCGGACTAATTCGAATACTAAGTTTAACCCCTTCGTTCCCCAGAGAAACGCATATTAAGTTATATATATATATATATACACACACACACACACGAATTTGTCTCCTACAATTTAGATACAATATTAACATCAAATGATTAAGGCAATACCTGTAAATATTTATTAAAGCGAGCAAGTAATATTTGAAGAATATTTCTGAATACAACAATGTTTAAGTTATACGAATATTCTTGTTCATTAAAAAGATTGACAAACATTCGACCTCATTATTCAATAAAAGTCATGTGACCTTTTAGTAAATAATTAAAACAAATATTATTCATATCCATATGTTATTCTTCAAGAAAACACCTTATTACAAAATTTATGTTATTATCAAAGTACTTATTTTATTTATGTATCACAAATAAACACTAGCTAACTAGTTTAAACTAAATAACTATTAACAATAATAGGGTATAGAAACTATATTTAGTTACTTTCCTGAAGTTTGGCAAACAACACAAGCTTCCCCCTACAATTAAAGGGCAGGTTACCAATTCAACAAGACATAACCTTAGAGTTTCAGAAACTTCAACCAAACACCCCTTCTACTCACACGAAAGGCATACAAAACCCATCACAACCAACTCATACAAAACATGGATTCACGCCATAAAAATGTAATTTTGACTACTGAAAATGACTTATAGAGAAGTTTAGGAGTTATCCAAGCCAAGAATGGCGAGAAATTATCGAAAAGCAGAGCGGGTCGACGTTGACGGCGCCGGTGATGGTGGACGACGGGACTAATCTGGTGTCTCTTGGCTGCAGCTAAGACCTCCTAGAACACAGTCCGACCTCCAGGGAGTTAGCGAGAGAGAAGAAATGGGCTGGAAGCCTCCCGTTTGACTGGGCCAAAGGTTTCGCCGGAATTAATGGAGTTCGCGAAGTTCTTCTTCATCTGCTCGTTGAGCCCTCTGTTTATTCTTCTCTTGCTGCTACTGGTTTCAAAACAGAGCTGGGTTTCGAGAAAGATGACAGAGGTGAAGGGAAATGGATAAAATGAGGTGGTGGGTGGTGGTTCTCCGACGGGCCAACAAGGCGAAGAGGCATGACCAACAAAGGGCCTCCCAAATAATAATGGTCAACGAAGGACCTCCCAAAATGTAACAGAATCTGGTACGTGCAGTATTTCACTTTACGTTATTAACGAATTAATATTTCGTGAGAGTTTCCAGGAACAGTAATCACAAGTCCAATATTTGACAAAGTAAAAACACGTAACAACATAATTTTGAGGCAAGAAATAAAATAACATTCAACATGAAGAATGCTAGGCACACAAGGCTAAGAATGCAATCTCACCTGAAGTTGACTAAGCAGTTAATACGTAGGATGGTCGATGAATCCTATGTTCAGGAATTTGTCTCCTACAATTTTAGAAATATCTAGTCACAACAGTGTTATTCTAAGTAAACAAATGCATAGATGCTGGTCGGACTAATTCGAATACTAAGTTTAACCCCTTCGTTCCCCAGAGAAACACATCTTAAGTTATGTTATATATATATATATAAAGAAATATTTTAGATACAGTATTAACATCAAATAATTAAGGCAATACCTGTAAATATTTATTAAAGCGAACAAGTAATATTTGAAGAATATTTCTGAATACAACAATGTTTAAGTTATACGAATATTCTTGTTGATTAAAAAGATTGACAAACATTCGACCTCATTATTCAATAAAACTCATGTGACCTTTTAGTAAATAATTAAAACGAATATTATTCATATCCATATGTTATTCTTCAAGAAAACACCTTATTACAAAATTTATGTTAATATCAAAGTACTTATTTTATTTATGTATCTCAAATAAATACTAGCTAAGTAGTTTAAACTAAATAACTATTATTAATAATAGGGTATAGAAACTATATTTAGTTACTTTCCTGAAGTTTGGCAAACAACACAAGCTTCCCCCTACAATTAAAGGGCATGTTACCAATTCAACAAGACATAACCTTAGAGTTTCAGACACTTCAACCGAACACCCCTTCTACTCACACGAAAGGCATACAAAACCCCTCACAACCAACTCATACAAAACATGGATTCACGCCATAAAAATGTAATTTTGACTACTGAAAATTACTTATAGAGAAGTTTAGGAGTTATCCAAGCCAAGAATGGCGAGAAATTATCGAAAAGCAGAGCGGATAGACGTTGACGGCGCTGGTGATGGTGGACAACGGGACTAATCTGGTATCTCTTGAATGCGGCTAAGACCTCCTGGAACACAGTCGGGCCTCCAGGGAGTTAGCGAGAGAGAAGAAATGGGCTGGAAGCCTCCCGTTTCACTCGGCCAAAGGTTTCGCCGGAATTAATGGAGTTCGCCAAAGTTCTTCTTCATCTGCTCGTTGAGCCCTCTGTTTATTCTTCTCTTGCTGCTACTGGTTTCAAAACAGAGCTGGGTTTCGAGAAAGATGACAGAGGTGAATGGAAATGGATCAAATGAGGTGGTGGGTGGTGGTTCTCCGACGGTGGCAGTGGCGGCAGTGGGTGGCTTCGCCGCTGCTGCTGTTGCTTCTGATTTCCAGCGAGGCAGAGAGGGAGATAGAGGGAGAGACGAGACAGTGACAGTGGGGTGGAGGTGATGGTGGTGAAGATGGTTGTGGTGGTGGTTGTTTTCCGGAGAAGTGAAATAGGAGAGAGGGAGGGAGAGAGAGAGAGAGAGAGAGAGAGAGAGAGAGAGAGAGAGAGAGAGAGAGAGAGAGAGAGAGAGAGAGAAAGTGATGGCGACTGTGGTGGTTGCGTGGAGGGAGGAGGCAGGGTGTGAGGGATTTTATAGAGTGAGTGAGGGCGGTGAATGGAGGGCGGTGAGCTTGGTGGCGGTGAAGGTGCCGTGGTCGTGAACGAGAAGAAAGAAAAAGATGAGAAAAAGTTGGTTTTCATTTTTATAAAATAATAAGAAATAAGGAGTGATTGGGCGTGGTAAATGTTTAGGGTAACTCGGTGACAGTTATCGCGAGAACGTCGAGAAAACAAAAATAAAAAGGAAATAATCGCGAGCAAAATTAAAATTTCACCCTAGTTTCTCATCTACTGAAATTAACGAAAATTACCCTAATTACTACTCGCCACATAAATATGAATTTCCGCATCCCAATTTACCAAATTGCCCTTTTGTTAAATACGAAGTATTACAATAGCCCCCCCCCCACACTGTAGTTTCATTTTTTTGAAAATCGGGGCAATTTTGTGTTAACAGCGTATAAAGACTACAATGCCCTTAAAAATATAGCATACTCTAACCATTTCCCCACCATCTCCCCCTAACATTTCTCTCGAGACCAGGGCTGGCCTTAGACTTTCATGGGCCCTAGGCGATAGTTTAAAGTGAGGCCCCTTTTACCATAAGCATAACTGCGAATAAAAGAACCTACTCAACTTAGGGCGACATATACCGCGCGTTTTATTAATAGTTCGGGTTTTTAACCCATAAAAAATGTGGGTGGAAATTAATATATATTAATTGGGGGGATTAGGACATGATTTATACATGAAAATAAGATACACAAAAGGAAAAATTAAGCCTACAGTTAGTAATTTTTTTAATGAGATGAAATCTTCCCTAATTCAATGCTAAAAATTAAGATAAGTTGTTGATTATAAGCACGATCAAAGTCAGTTCTCATTCTCACGTAATTTCATCTTCTAAATCGGTTGGTTTCCTTCCAAATGTTATCTATCATATTTTTAATTTTCACTATGTATTTAAATTTACGATATTACCCCTACTCCTGAAAAAATATTAGGGAGTCCCTTGAAATTGGGGGCCCTAGACGAACACCTAATCCGGCCAGTGGATGGGCCGACCCTGCTCGAGACCCTACTTATCTCTCTCTACCAATGAATACGAAGATTAAGAACACTTCCCTTTGCGTCCCAATCGTAGTGGTCGTTGCGCCGTCCCTATCGCTTGTGCGGTGCGGTGTTGCCGTCGTTGTTGCGCCGGTTGGTTGTCATTAGCATATCGAGTAAGATCTTCTGTTGCTTCCTCTTCTTCTATTTATGTTGCTTGTTTTTCCACCTCCGCCGCCTCATTCTCTTCACCCTCTTTCTTATTTCTTCGATTATGTCACTCTGATGGTGGGGACTGTGAGATCTCGCGTGGGGTGTGAGATGTAGTTGTGATTTTTTTTGTATCGTCGATTTGATTTCCATATAATTCTATATGAAATTCGGGATTCACTTTGGTTGGGTTTTATTTGTTTCATTGTTTATGAGTTATTTTATGGGCTTTTGTGGTAATATTGTCGATCTACATGTTACAACTTTCCTTTACAAGCAGATAAGACTAAGTATTTTGGGTATCATTTACAAGCTGATAAAACTTTTTAAAAGAATAATGTTTGGCGATGATGGGGCTGAATATGGGTTTTGTTAGAAGTTGAAGATGAAGTTAAAGTTGAAGTTGAAGATGACGAACATGACAACGGGAGATGATGAATGTATAGTAAATCGTGTTTACCCCCCTGTGATTACGGGTATGTAGCATAAAGACCTTTCGTATAGTTCATGCTAAAATAGACTTTTCAGATGACATGTTAACGGATTCCGTCAACTTAACGAAAAATGCGCATAAACCAAATCACAATGAGGCTATTTGCAGCATTTGAGACTACAAGGGGGTCTTCCGCACAGACCCTGACCAAGGTGGGGGGGGGGGGGGGGGGGTAAAAAGCAATCAACCCATATTAATATTATTTTTTGCCGTCCCATTATTATTGTCTTATTTTTTAAACATAATTTCTAAAATTATTGTCACACTTTTAAAAAAGTTAGGTATTTTCACTTCACTTCTTTATATACAATTTTTGTCTATTTCTTTTTATTGTTTAAGAAAAAATAACATTTATGACAAGTGACAATTTAGTAAATTTATCAAGTCAATAGTATTTTCGTGAAATTTGTGAGAAGTCCACTCAGACAATAAAACTAGGACGGTGAAGCAGATTGCAATTGTAACATCTCATTGATGATGTGGTTGTCTAAATGCGCATACAAAATTTTGTTAGATTGCAATTCACATACTACACCATCCATGTTCATATATGACTTCGATTGGAGTATTTCTAACATAGGATTGTAGATTTTCCTCTTTTTGGTTGAGTTGACGATTAAAATTTCAACTACCTGCACCCCCATTTAGTGTGAGAAATATGACAATTGACTGAGAAGGTAAGTCTATCATACAAGAAAAGAATGAAACACATAAAGATGGTCTCTTCCACAGTGTTCACTGCATTACTCACCTACTCATTTTTGGTTGAGGGCAACTCTTTTATGACTCAGATTCAAATTTTGTCATAAAGGTATGCTTATATCAACATTATTATAGAGATTGGTGACATCATTTGGAATTTTGGATTATTAGATTTTAGTTTAATTTAATTTGAAATTTTAAATAATATGGGTAAAGAAATGTTACAAACCGTTGTTTTTGAAAGTTGAATTCAATTTGACGACCTTTTTAATATTAAAACTTTTCGGTTGTCTTTTTAATATCACAAAGACACAAACATTCGGATATCTCAATATTGGGATTCGGATCCGATTTTGAGGGACTTTCTTTCCCAATATCAACATATTCTTAGTTAGAAGTAGTATAGGCGATTCAGGACAACCAATTGGGTTGCGTGTTGGGTTGAACCGTGTTTGATTGTGCGAGTTGCCACTGGTCTGACCCGTTTATTTTCAGAGCACTTTCGTGTCGACTTGTTTTGGACCCATTACGGGTTCATGTCGACTCAAACCCTTTAACTTCGTACTGAGTCCCGTGTCGTATAGTTGTGTCCGGTCAAAATTGCTGTGCTTAGTTTGAGGAGTCTGGATATGACGTCAAGTAATTAAAAACATTAATCTTAACATATCCAAACAACTCATATAATGTGAACACATCAAAAAAAACAAGCCATATTATCTTTAAAAATCTACTTTTAAATCCCTCTTTCGAAAGAGAAAAGAACTTCCAAACCCATATGTACATTTTCGTGTAAGTTCTGTATGAGATTTCAAATTTTGTCACTTGTTTCATCCTGAAAAAATATCTCTAGTCGCTGTAAGATTTTCTGTAAATAGGGTATGATCATTGGACTTCGCAGTCCGTTTTCCTACACAACAGTGCCTCCATAACAAGAAATCTCGAAACTTGTTCTCCAAGCCTATCATCAACGGCCACAATCTCCAAGCCAAAACTTTTATACCACTAAGGATTACCGCACCTGATAATTACCTCCTTTCTTCAGGCCACTAACTGTACGTTAATACCCCGGATCCAGACTGTTCATTTTTGGTTATAATGACTAAACTAACCCTGTCTTTCCTTGTCTAAAGTTGGTAATCACTATGGGCTATGGTTGTGATTTGTATGGCATTTTCGTCTTTTGCAATGTTGCCGTATTGGGCACTAACCTGACAGAATAAACAGAGCCAGAGAGGGCAGTGCAAAAAATTCACACCCACGCGCGAATGCAAACACGTTAAATTCACGTTACTTGGCAGATAGCAAGCATGTTTTAAGTGACGGGTTTGGCGATTTGGGTGCTCAACCAATCACCGTAACGGATTCCTACTGACATTCTTTTAAGAGTAGTTATCACCTGCTTCGCGTGGGTTTTTCACACAGTACGCCACTATCACGACCCTTGATTCACAATCCCCGATCAGGTACAAGTCAGCCATCAGAGCTCCGGGGTATCCAATAAAATAAATTTTCACAAGATGGTCTTGTGGTCCCCACTAGTGACCATGACATGCCTATTTCGTCCAATCACCACGCAATGAACGGCCAGGATTGTAGCAGTAGCTTTCTAGCGTTGCACCCTATGATTGCCCGAATTGGGTCCGTGAAATAAATCACTGTATCGCCTAATTCCCAAAGTAGTCGAGCTTTCCCTCCATATTCGCTCTCACTGTGAAAGGCAGTAGCAGCACAGAGAGAGAGAGAGAGAGAGAGAGAGAGAGAGAGAGACGTTTCCTCTCTTCCGAAAACCCTAATTCGGAGCTCTCTTCAAGGCATTGCGAGGTAAGATCGATGGCCGTTGTTGATTTCAGTAGCATTTTGATTTTTATCGCTCTGTGTTGCTCTCTAGTTTCCATCTCTGTGTGCTTGAGCCGTTACTTCACTCTCCGTTTACTGTATGAGGACTGAAACTGTGTTGATTTGAAGAGTTTATTCGTCGATTCAACGCCATTGACGACCGTTTTAAGCTCCGAGCAGGTCGCCTTTTGCTTTTCCCCCAGTTTTCCAAGTCATTAAGAGGTTTTGCCTTCGTTTTCTGCTCTTGATTGTTAGCTATTTCACTAATTAGGTTTCGATTTTCGGCTTCAAGCCTCTTTTCGGCGTTCTTCACATGTCGCCGTCGCCGTCGCCGTCGCCGTCGCCGTCGCCGTCGCCGTCGTGGCCGACGGTGCTCTTTTCTGGAGTCTACTGTGTCCATTCTTAGAGTCGGCAGTGTTATTTTGTTTCGTTCCTGTAGTATTTGGGGGTTTGAAGGTCGCCTCCCTCATAACTCCTCAGATGTACACATGCATGTGTGTAGACCTAAATTAGTTCATACATAGAGACATATTTTGATTTTTTTTTGCTATTTGGTCACATTCGGCTTTAATTTTTGCTCATAATGTCAATTTATTGCGAGAAATTTCTCTTGTTCATGGATTTACTTGACCTGGAGTGTTTTAGGGTATGTAGATGAGTAGATCAGCTTGAAATTGTGGCAAATCTGAATACCTTGTACGTTTTTCACCAGACTGAGTAGGAATTATGAGTTTTCTTACCATGTTTTGAAATATTGGGTGTGTAAGCAAAGATCTAGCAAACTTGCCTTGCTCAACTACAATGATTTTTACTTATGAACAACAATAATACAAGTTTATAATTTAGGTCTCTCTACTGCTTGTTCAGTATGTGAGGTGTGGCTCTTACATCTATTATTGTGGAAGTTTTCTTGTTTTAGTGAAGAGTGGTCAATTTCAGGGTACATATGTGCTCTTCTAGTTTATATATAATTGATATTGTATTTCTCAAAAAACAAAATAAATATAGTTGATATTGTTTGTATGATGAACTTTTAGTACAATGATTTCTGTGTATAAATGTACTGCATAAGCTTCTTTCCAACAAATTAGCTACTGAAGGGTTCCAATCTGAGTTTATATTCGGTTAGCATATATTAGGGGGATCTTACTCTTATTCTTTTCATACTCGGCTTTAGTTTTAACATGTTTTTGTGGTAGCATGTCTTTAAAGAAGATTGCTGAACTGAGATTAGTGTTGCTGGAAATTATGATACAAACATGCTTTTCTGATCAATTATAGGGAGCTCAAGATGTCTTGCAAAGCATGAGATCTTAATTGACTAGATCATTTTGCTTGCAAATGTCTTATTAATATACTTGGTCTTTTGTTTGAACACTTTGTAAATCCTTGTCTTCGTTAAATTCTTTTTGTTAACAAGGCATGCTTTCAACAGTTTGACATACACATGCCAACACATTCAGATGCATGAGAAATATTGCTAAAGTGAATGGAATAAAAAGTAACTGAATTATTTTTCTACGATCTCTTTATTGTTCTGCTGATGAGGCTGTTGATGATCGATGAATAAGATAACTTTTCCATGGATAATACACTTCTTCCCCCTTGTTAGTTTGGACTGTACTTTGAGGGAGACGTCCCTAATGAGGGTTTCCTTATAGCTTACCATTTTCAACTCAGATCTGTTCATTTTTGTTCAGCTTTGAGGTTTGACTTTCTCAAGTGTCTATTGTGAGAATTACAGTGTTTATAAGCAGATCACACCAAGAGCTGCGAGTGTGAAAAATATTAGTTTTGTAAAATGTATGATATGCTGGTGTGTACACATTCCATAGATATCATGATGCCTCAGAATTTATTTTGATGGGTGTACCATGCCTGTGTTATTTGAACTTTGTATCTTCTATCGCCTTCTCTTTTCATTCCTTTCTTAATTGTGAAGTCTATAACTCGTCTTTGCTGTAGATTTTGTAGCGCTTAAGTACAAAATGGAGAGAGAAGGATCATCCTTGCCAGTGCTGCCTCCACCACCGCCAATCATACCAGAAAATGTCAAACCAGAGAAACTGGTTACTCCAAAGCATACGATAATGACTAGGCCTGGCGTTGGCAGTTCTGGACGTCGGATTGCTTTGCAGACAAATCATTTCAAAGTCTCAATAAAAAATCCTGATGGCATATTTTATCAGTACAGTGTATGTTATCCATCTCTACTTATTTCAACTGCACAGTCCTCTGCTATGAAACTCATTTTGTCATCTACTCTGCCAGGTTTCTATTAGCTCAGATGATAAACGGGCTGTTGAGAGCAAAGGAATTGGAAGAAAGATTGTTGACAAACTGTATCAAACTTACTCTACGGAACTTGCTGGGAAAAAGTTTGCGTATGATGGAGAGAAAAGCTTGTACACCTTGGGTCCTTTACCGCAGAACAACCATGAATTCACAGTGGTGCTTGAGGAATCATTCTCAAAACGGTATGTAATGTTGTAGAAGTTTCTTTTCCCCTTGTACTACATTCAATTTTCTAGATGGTGACGTGGTATTCAATATAACGCACATTGTGGCATTCCATTTGGTATTGCAGCAGTGGAAGCCCTTCTCACGGGAGTCCTAGTGAGCCCAGTAAAAGGTCAAAGAGGTCGTTTCAGTCAAAAACTTTTAAGGTTGAGTTAAGTTATGCTGCTAAAATACCCCTCAAGTCCATTTCTCTTGCTCTCCAAGGAGCAGTGACAGAGAATGTTCAAGATGCACTGCGAGTGCTTGATATTATACTGCGGCAACAAGCAGCCAACAGGTAATTTGCTTGATCTCATTTTTTTTTCTTATATTAGCATTTAATAAGGAGGTTCAAGTTTTCTTCTAACTGTTTGTCTATAATATGTAGGGGTTGCCTCTTGGTGAGACAGTCATTCTTTCATGATGACTCAAGGAATCTCACTGACGTTGGAGGTGGTGTCACTGGGTGCCGAGGATTCCATTCTAGTTTCCGTCCAACTCATGGTGGTCTGTCCCTGAATATGGGTATACCTCCAGTATATTCTTATTATCACCAATGGTTACCTTTTTCTCTCCTATATTTATTTGTACAGAACTCTTTGGTTTTAGATGTTACAACGACTATGATTTTGACACCGGGGCCAGTGATAAATTTTCTGAAGGCAAACCAGAACGTCCGGGATGACCGCTATATTGATTGGGCAAAGGTGAAGAATTTATACTGCATCTTAACTTACCCTTGCTTTTGGATTAAGCTATATTTTGATTGTTGTTGTGGATATATGCAGGCCAAGAGAATGCTGAAAAACATGAGGGTTCAGACCATGCACAGCAAAATGGAATTTAAGATCATAGGCCTGAGTGAAAAGCCTGCAAATCAGCAGATGTAGTCCATTCTTTTTTTTTATCTTGTTATGCTTCTTTTGCTGCTGTTACCATATTCTGATGTCTATTCTGTTTCTGTTTTTGTACCTCAAAGGTTTTCTTTGAAAGTGAAGAGTGGCGAAAGTAGACATGATGATGGAGGGGAGGAAATAGAGATAACTGTTTCTGAGTATTTTAGCAAATATCGTAAAATTGAACTCACTCAATCAGCATACATGCCATGCCTTAATGTTGGCAAACTAAAACGGCCCAACTATCTACCCCTGGAGGTACACTTCTTCTTTTCGTCATAAACATCGTAGATTCTATATATAGTTGTATCTTTAGACAAATGTAAATGATCCACTGTTTCCTTTTCTTGCTTCTGTAAACGATTGTCTCTATTTGTTTCTCCAGCTTTGCAGCCTCGTCTCTCTTCAACGTTATACAAAGGGGTTGTCCTCTATGCAAAGAGCATCTCTAGTTGAAAAGTCAAGACAAAAGCCACCTGAAAGAATGCAAGTCTTGACTGATGTATGTTTCCATACTTTAGTACATGCACTCTGATTGCTTTTTGGAATCTCTAATATGAATTTTTTACTAAATTTGGCAGGCTGTGAGAAACTATCGTTATGATGATGACCCTCTTCTTGCTGCATGTGGTCTTTCTATTGAGAAACACCTGACTCAAGTTGATGGGCGCGTCCTAGAGGCTCCGAAGGTAAGCTTTGTCATCCTCCTGAAGGGGTGTTAACACATTTCCGAATAGATGCCTTTTTACTATGGCATTTCAGTTCCCTTACTTTAATATTATTTGATTTTGCAGTTGAAAGTGGGTAACAGTGAAGACTGCATACCTCGGAATGGGCGATGGAACTTTAACAACAAGGTTTTCACGATTTATTCCATCTTTATTTAGAGTTATCATTTTCTGATGGGTGTTATTGCTTTTGTTTGACAGCTTTCATGTCTGATATTTTCTTCCTATTTTATTGAAGCAACTCTTCATGCCAATGAAAATAGAACGGTGGGCCGTCGTCAATTTCTCCGCTCGCTGTGACATTAGTCATCTTTCCCGGGAGCTTATTAACTGCGGGATGAAAAAGGGGATTGTACGTATCCAATATACTTTTGGTCTTTACAAGTATGACTGTGTTGTAGTTAGCTTGACAAATTGTGGTGTTTTGTTTTGTTCTGTTCAGGTTATTGATCGTCCCCACACACTCATTGAGGAAGAGCCACAACACAGAAGGTCTAACCCTTTGGTAAGAGTTGAAAAGATGTTCGAGCAGATCACAGGAAAGCTTCCAGGTCCGCCACAATTTCTACTGTGTGTGCTACCAGAGCGAAAAACTTCTGATATATATGGTAAACAGAAAGTTTATTTTGTTTGTTCCGTCGTTGATAGAGGCAACTATGATATACAAGAAACTAACATCTGTTGTATTCACAAGGACCATGGAAAAAGAAGAGTTTGAGTGATCTAGGAATAGCTACTCAATGCGTTTCTCCTACTAAGATAAATGATCAGTATCTTACAAACGTGCTTCTCAAAATCAATACCAAGGTATTCTCTTAGGTTGATGATGAAATTTGCAAAAAAAATATTATTTCATCCATCTTACCCAATTTTCTTTCGCAGCTTGGAGGGACCAACTCATTGTTAGCAATAGAGCATTTATCACAAGTCCCCCTGATTAAAGACACTCCGACAATGATATTGGGAATGGATGTATCTCATGGGTCTCCTGGTCGATCTGACGTTCCTTCCATAGCTGCGGTACATCGCTTTGAGAACTATTTGCAGCATTTTTATCAATTGCCTTTCTAGTGGTCCTCAATAGCATTACTGCTGATAATCTTTCTGATGTTATCATTATTTCAGGTTGTTGGATCTCGGAATTGGCCACTGATATCAAGGTACCGAGCAGCTGTACGAACTCAGTCGTCAAAAGTTGAAATGATCGAGTCCTTGTTTAAGCCATTGCCGGATGGGACGGACGATGGTATCATGAGGTATGTCTAAATCTAAGGAATCTCTATTATAGTGGCAACGAAAACGATGAGCTTTCATTAACTGATACTGTACACTGATGTAGGGAGCTCCTTCTGGATTTTTATCAAACAAGCAATGGCCGCAAACCAGCTCAAATCGTTGTTTTCAGGTGTGTGTATATGTAAATAGTATATGTGTATTTCTTAACTTTGCAGTCTTTATAGATACATGATTTTTTGCTGTGAGCACCAGTAGATAATCTGTGACTTCATGGAGAAAATGGCTATTTATAGCATGACATAGCTCTGTGACATGTGTGTTTTTTCCTTTATTGTCGAAAGTATTATTTCCTTTTGTTTTCTAGCGTTGCCGTTGCTAGTCTGTCCCATGGTGTATCATATTTTCATATATCATTTTAAGTGGAGTACTTTATTCCTTTTTTTGATGAGATTGTAGTTTATTCATCAAATGAGGAAGAAAGTTAGGTTGAGCTGTGGCATGATATCCTCCCTGAGTTAT
This sequence comes from Linanthus parryae, assembly GCA_023055425.1. Taxonomy (NCBI): domain Eukaryota; kingdom Viridiplantae; phylum Streptophyta; class Magnoliopsida; order Ericales; family Polemoniaceae; genus Linanthus; species Linanthus parryae. The sequence continues at coordinate 137,209,060 of JALGPY010000004.1, read as the reverse complement.
TCTGAAAATGTGCGGTAGAATCCTTCTTTTGGCCGTTGAAGTTGTTTGAATGTGCAATGCTCCATGCTTCTTGCTGCATGGCCTTTTTTTCCACTTTATATAAGTTGTGTCATGAGTGTGGCGAAGGGACTAGATGGGGAGCAATGGTATTGTGAGTAGAGATGATATATCATCATTTAATCAAACCTGAACTCACTGAGGCATGATGTTTTAATCTTTTGCCCCAAAAATTCTAGTAAATGTTACTGACCCAATTGATTGCGAGTGTGGTTGAGTGGATAATTTGGTAAGCTGAGGTCATTGCATAATTCACACATGCTCGGATTTGGTTGTATGTTCAACCTGTGTCAGGAGCATCTTCCTGAAGTTTTTTCCTCAATGGTTATTTTATATTGCTGTCTTTTTGCCTTTTTATCCAGAGACGGCGTCAGTGAGTCCCAGTTCAATCAGGTCCTGAACAATGAATTGGATCAAATGATTAAGGTAACTTCCTATCCATAAAATTCGAGTTACGATACATGCGTCTTTTGTCCTGTTAATTTACTGAAGCCTCCCTGAACCCTGACATGGGATTGTGTTATTCCACACATCCACGTTCCACAAAATCCCTTCCACTCTGAGTCATCATTCACTTGTCTACTCAATAATAACAAGGTTGCTTTCTTTCTTTCTGGAGATTTTCTCTATTTGGTGCTTCATGTGTTTGCTTGTTGAGCGTAAATGCTCATCTCAAGTGACCATCAGGCTTCTGGTTTTGAGAAACTCTGCAAAATCGCAACTATTATTATTAACTGACAGCTTTCTTTGTTTGTGCAGGCCTATGAGCATCTTGGCGAGGTGAACTTTCCCAAGTTCACTGTCATTGTTGCTCAGAAGAATCACCATACAAAGCTGTTTCAAGCCAATGGCCCTGAAAATGTGCCTCCCGGTGTGTGCAATATTAGTTCAGTTACTTGAATACAACGTTTTAACAGTCCCCCTATTAAAACCTGTATGTCTGCTATATGTTTTTCAGGTACTGTTGTGGACACGAAAGTTGTGCACCCCAGGAACTTCGATTTCTACATGTGTGCCCACGCCGGGATGATTGTGAGTTACTTATTTTCTGTATTGCATCTCTTCTACTCAAACCTTTGTTCAACTCTCGTTTTCTATTTGAAAACTTAGGTTTCCTACCTAATCCTTACTGGTTTACTGGTAAGACAACATTGATCATTGGATTATTTGTCAATTGGGACAAGGATGAACTATTTGAACATTATCTCCAAATAATATGGTAGTAGATGAATGAAGATCTTGCTCAGTAAACTTCCAAGAAAGAAGGGACTTCCCTTAAATACTTCTGACTTATAAAATGAAGTCTTCTTTAGTATTGATATCTGTATCCTCATTGCATTATGTGCATTTGAATAGTTATTGAACTTCGTCTCCTTCTTTCCCACTCGGCCTCACCCTACATGTTTGAATTGCAAGGGTACTTCTCGGCCTGCTCACTATCACGTGTTGATCGATGAGATTGGTTTCTCTCCAGATAATCTGCAGAACTTGATCCACTCGCTATCCTATGTGTAAGCTTACTTAAAAACTCCATCCTACTTTGCTTATATTGTTCAATGTTTAAAATTCTGATCTTCTGTGTAATTCATTCTCTGTCCCTTACCAGGTACCAGAGAAGCACGACAGCAATATCCATTGGTATATCCATAGCTTCACTTTTTATTTATTTTGTTTCTAATCCTATGATCCTGTGAGGCGATATGTTTGGTATACATCTAATATATTGAATAAAACACACTTTGAAAAACTGAAGCCTTTTGGTTTAAGAGATTCAAATATTCTGAAACAATCACATTTTCCGATAATCAATACATAAAAAAGACTGAAATGCGAAGTGAAATATTTTTTTACTGAAATCTCCTTCCCATTGCAGAGTGTGGGTTAGCTAACATAGATAAATAGTCTTCACTAATATTGTTCATCCCTCTATTTCGTCTCTCCAGTGGCCCCCGTCTGTTATGCACATCTTGCAGCTCAACAAATGGGCCAATTTATGAAGCTTGAAGAGTTGTCTGAAACTTCCTCTGGACACGGGAGTCACACATCCTTAGGAAGTGCACCTGTTCCAGAGCTGCCAAGGTTGCACTCAAGCGTAGCAGGATCAATGTTCTTTTGCTGAGCTGCTCTGATGATGACGACTCTTTATGTTCATTCCTGGTTTGTCAAGTAAAATCTGTAAATTCTCAGGGGGAGGTATAGGAATAGCTAGATCAGAAGCTTTACAGGCTTATTATTATTACAGCTTAATTTTTGAACAATGCTGACCTTTCTCAGGATGGCTTAGCTTATCAGGGCAAGTAAGTACTTAGGGAATCATGGTAGGAATCTGCAAGTTCATATTATCAGCCCAAGAACTGAGGAAAGAGAATTATGGTAGGTGGTCATAGTTTCTGCTAGTTCCAGACATTTTGCTATGTTTACCCAAGCTTCTTGTATGGGTGTTATCTGTTAGTATTTGCAATGTGTACTGTTGAAGTATTTAAGTTAAATTTTTAGGAATTCTGTTATTTCAAGTTGCAAGTTTTGTTCTGTAGTTTTTCACTTTTGACATATTAGCTTCAACTTTTTAGTGCAAACACTTGAATGTTTTGGCCGTTTGATGTTAGAGCATGTGTTTGAGTCGTTGATGAGATGAAGAGATTGTGCAAATCTTGCGGTTTCTCCAGTGGTGTCATATATGAATCCTGATGCAAATGTAGTTCTGAAATGATGATTATTGGTCGTATTCAACCATTGTTGAGCTACAGGAGGGATTCAGCTTTGAAGTGTACGAGTGATTTTGGGATCGTGCAAGGACTGCACTTCTTTTTTTTCTGGAGCCTGTCCACTTAATGCACTTGCATGCATAGTCCAGTCTTCCAAATGAAGTGATCTTGGCTTAAAAAATTTGAAGTTGCAACATTTAGCTTTTGATTGAAGTTTCTGGTGGCCATAGAATGAGCGCTCATGTTGCATTCTCAAGGGGTGGCACATGCCCCCACACGGCTCTGCCCCTGATCATTTCCCCTATGCTGCTGCAATTCTGATGCAACCTCTCACAGTCACTTTGGGTGCTCCAGGTTACAAGCGTAGGGCGATGCAACCATTCGAACAGCTTTAACCGGTTGTTTATCACGCTTAGGCTCGATTCGGTTCTATTTGACGGTTTCCCGATTTTGATTTGACCTCTTCATTACAACTAGGCAGGCCTGGCCGTGGTACGTTGGATCAGATTGATCCGAGATGTTTAAAAAGTTCAACCCAAGCCCAAACTCGCAACATTATAAATACTCTAAGCCCAAGTCGACACACAGGGACATAATAATTTTATCTATTAAAAAACTAAAAGTAATGATTAAAAAATTATTATAAGACATTTATATTATTTTACGAATAAATGTAATCACAATATTAGAATAAATATTTATTACGTTCTCCACTGACGGAGAACCTAGCACAGTTAACGTGTAATTTATAGATATAATTAAGCATATTTATATTAAGTATACTTATATAGATAATAAGTGTAATTATGTAGTTGGCGCCAACAGGATTGGGCTTCGCCGATGTTACATAACCCAAGCCCATCCCCTATATTAGCTGGACTCAAATTTCAAGTTGAAGCCCATGACAGGCCGAAACTTGTTAAACCTAAGCCCATACAATCTTGGGCTGAATTGGGCGGGTTTTCGGACCATTGGACCTACTATCAGACTTCACCTAATTTTCTTTTGGTACACTACTTCACCTAATTTCCCGTGAAGTAAAGCTAGAACTACCTATGTTTCTTATATTTTTTCTCTGTTATCTTTAAAAATTATTTTAATCGACAAATTTAGTCAATATGATACAATATTTTCATAATAGTGTATGTTTTTCCTAGCACTACCATGCTATTAAAATAAGTAACAAACTCTTTATCACATGGTTAACTAAATTAATTGGTCAAAATATGTTTGTTTACTACCAGTACAAAGGAGACAAAACAGACCTATTATCGTTTAAGGTAAATAAAAGAATTAATGCAATTTTCTGAATAATCATAGTGTTCAGGGAGGGTCGGTCACTGTCATTTCTCTCTATCCAAACATCAGTCTGAGAAAAAGATCTTCACAATCCGCGGGACCTACAGATATCATTACTAATCGACGGCCCACATTGCACGCCCCTTCTCCACGCAACCCAGTCTCTATGCCCTTAACGGCTACGATTTTTAGCGTTTTCTTTCCTATCATGCCCCTCTATCAGTCAATCTAAACGACAAATTTACCTTTAAGACCGCCTTACCACTGTCCTTTCTATGAGGGCTTGTCTGTCTTTTCATCACCAAATACACGAGTGAGGAAATATAATCTCAAGTACCAGTAATATCAACATCACCAGTTTCGAGAGAGACGTTTTTTTCCTTCTGAGAAATCCCAATCGTCAAAAAGAGAGTAAAAATTAGAATTTCTTCTTTCACTCATCGTCTCTAACACAATACTACTACTGTTTCTGTTCAATTTCCATTACCTGTTTCTGGGTGAGAGAAATTTGCTAATGGGTTTCTCTCTGCATCACATATAGATAATATAGCAACAGTTTGTATCTATTTTGCCATTTCTGAGCAGCGAAGATGCCCATCAATGGTGGTTTACCCAACTCTTCATCTACTAGTTCATCTTCATCAACCCACCGTACCTTCAATGGTTCGAAGTTGCTCATCTTCACTGTATTTCTATTTTTCGCAGATACCCATTTTTCTGTTTGTGGGTATTGTTGATTCATGATGTGGGTTTTTGATTCCTTCAAATGGGTTTTTGATTATTTGGTGTTCTGTTCATGTTATCGCCATTATTGATTTTTGCTTGGTTTGGAGTTCTCATTGTAGAGTCAATGGGGAGGTTAAAGATACTGAAGTACGACTGCAAATTCTCCACCAGAAAAAGGGATTGTCCATTTGGGGATCGTTGTAGATTCAATCACCGCAAAGATTCTGAGAAGGTAACTAGATGAATTTCTTCATTCCTCCTCAGTTTGATGTCTCTGGTTTGTTTTAGGAATTCGCTGTTTTCATACATTTTTATGTTTTGGGTTTTGTTTTTAGGAAGAAGGAGTTCTTTACCTTGGTGGGCCTGAGAGGTTTGGAGAGCCTGATTGCGAGGTAATTTCTGTAGCTGCCCCTTTTGCTGTTGTCTATGTGATGCTTGAAACTATAGAAAAATGTTGTGTAGTAGGAGAGCAATTCTGGTAGAATCTTAATTTGCAGGAAAATGAAATGGTGTTTTCTAGTTCAATATTTGTGGGAAATGTTGCATGACATGCCTGATTGTTTGCTATCTTAGCTGCATTGGACTGCAATTTTACAAACTCAGTACCCGAATATCTTTAGATGAAGGAATAGGAAGTAACAAAGAGCTAGTACTTTCTTCACACAAGGTTTAGAGTAGATGTAGTGTGTTTGAATAGTTATTTCATCATCTTGTGTGTCAAATTTACTTGTAGATCGGTTTTTTGCTCAGACATCGCGTTTAAAGTTTTCATGGGTTTAGATGGCTTAGCTAGAAACACTTAAGCTTCATCGACCCATGGTTCTGTGTCCTCTTCGTTTGTTAGGAATCTTGGCTTGGCAATAATGCAAGCATTAGTGTGGCTTTGAGACCTATTGCGTGGCATTGGTAGCTTGTTTATTTTTTAACCAACAACGGATTACTTTTTTACCTATGATATGGATTTTAAGATATGAAACTGCACTCAGAGTTAGTGAATCTTTCATTTTTTACTTCTTTCACACGGCGTTGGGGTGGATTTGTATTTTGTAGTCCAGGCTACAGACCTTGTGAACTGGACTTGGTTGTGCTTACTTACATTTTTGAAGTGGCTTTGATTGTCATTTAGTTCATGTTACAGGTTTACTGTCATGTTATAAGAATTAAGAAAACTTAATTAATGAATTAATATACCATTCTGGTGTCCATTGCAGTTTTATCTTTTGACAGGGACCTGCGGGTTTGGGCCTGCTTGTAAGTATCATCACCCACGTGATAGATATGGCGCCGGACCTGTTCTTTTTAATAGTTTGGACCTGCCGATTCGCCAGGTACTTGTTTCAATAAGAATTGTCTCTTTCCGCCGCCGCTAATCATATTGACCTGCTTTCTTTACACGTGATAGTCCAAGCTGAAAATAACATATGCTGTCTTTCTAAAATCAAATATTTCAGGGAGAAATGTCTTGTACCTTTTACCTGAAAAATGGGCATTGCAAGTATGGAGCTACATGTAGATACAATCATCCTGAACCTGTAGCAGATAGAACTTCCTCATATAATAGTCACACCAGCCGTGGACCCACAGGTTCATCAGCTGCGCCCTTGACTGGCAGGCATTCTACGGGCAGCGTTACGTCGTCGTTGTCTCCAGCAGCGTCTCATAATTCCGATCAACATTCACAAAGCCCAGAGACATATATGCCGTTGGTTATTTCTCCTTCCCAAGGCCTTGGCCTTGCGTATGGCTGGAACTCTTACCTGGTTAGTTATGATGTTCTACTGCACGAAGATATCAATTAGAGTTTTACTCATTATTGCACTACATAAGAAATTTGCTTCATAAGGGAACCTACATAGTAAGAAATTTTACTTACATTCATTAAAGGGTAAAAGACACTTTCACCCCCTCTAGTTCGAGTGAAGGACACTTTTCAGTGTGCCGAACTTTAGAAAATTTACACCCCCTATTGTTACACAATTAGTCTGGAGTTGGTGTCTATCACTAAAAATAGTTTTGGAACAAATTTCCCCTCTTTTTAAGCAATGTATGGGGGTTATCCAAGAGTATAATAGACTTTTTGAATGATATTGGAGGCAAATTTGTCTCCAAAACTGTTTCCTTACATCCAGACTAACGGCGTCACAGTCGGAGGGTGTAAGTTACTTGAAGTTCGCCACACTGAAGGGGTGAAAGTGACCATTTCTAAAATGGAAGGGGTGAAAGTGTCCTTTAGTCAAACTAGAGGGGGTTAAAGTGTGTTTTACCCTTCATTAAATTTGCAAGATAAGGGAACCTACATACTTGATGGTTGATACATCCTGAAGAGATACTACAGCATGAAAGGTCCACGAGTCATTGGGTAATTTATTGCCTTCATGATAGGAATTTCATTTTGACTTTCCACTTTTAAATGCGGATTTGAAGTATTGGCTCGTCTTTTGGCTTTGCTAATTAGCCAGCTCCTCCCTAAACTTAACCTTTGGGTGCATATTATTTCGAGCGAACTCTTTTGAAAATCTTGATATTTCTCTTTTTCCTCCATTGATCAGTTTCAAGACCAGTGATTAGAGCCTACAACAAAAATGGACTATGTTATTTGATTTTAATGATTATCATCAGCGAGTCTAGTATCTTCTCTTACTCAAATCTTCTTTGTTTATTGTAAGAGATTGAATGTATAAATCTGTGATAGGAAGTGCTAAGTCACTTGTTGAATCTTGAATGGAAGAGTTTGTTGTCATTAGACCTAATAATGGTCTTTTTGTTTGTTTGTTTGTTTGTTTGTAACATAGGGATACACGAGCCCCATATCATATGCTAGTATTCATGGAACTGCTGTGAATCCTGTGATGTACAACCCCTATACAGGTGCCTCGAGTTACAGTAGTTCGGTGATCATGTTACCTACGTCGTACAGTTGCCTACCAGAAAGACCAGATCAACCAGAATGCCGGGACTTCATGCACACTGGAATATGCAAATATGGATCTGATTGCAAATATCATCACCCTAGAGAAAAGAAAGCTCAAATGGATGCATTACTCCTAAGCCCGCCAGTTCTTCCGATAAGATCTGTAAGTTTATCTACTTCTATATTTCATATGGACACTGTTTGCTAACAGTTAAACTTTTTTGTTTAGTAGGCTAGTACGTATATCGTGTTTTGTTTTCGTGCGACTGCAGTGACCGATTTGGTAATTTGACTTTCCATTCATAAAACAGAATGAGAGAAACAAAATGTTAGGCTACTACGTATATCACAGAATTGAGTGATAGTTATCTTACTGACTTAGAATACTTCCACCGATATTTCTTGAAAAAAGTTTAGAATCTCCATGCTTTGATTAGGTCTATTTCTTTTTTGGCCTGTGTTTCATTGTCCTTCAAAAACTGGGTTTTTGCAGATGATAAGAATGCTTCTTTGAGTATTTGATCTTTCCCATAGACGACTGACAACATCATGGCTTTTTTAATTCCAGGATCAAGCTATTTGTTCGCCCTATTATAGCTTGTATGATCACCCATTGCTTGGAACATTAGGAGGATACTCTTACAACAATGGTTTGAGCTATGCTTCAGTAAGTGGAATTGGTCAGCCGTTTCTGTATCAAAATAGTTTGCCGTCATTCCACATTCTGGAAATGTTACCTAAACCTGCTAAAGTATCCGTCACAGTGAGTAAGCCTGACGGTGTAACTTGGGAGAGACAGAACTTGGATACTTGCATTCGTGAAGCTCCGAGAGAACATTCTTTGGTGACTGTGGAACCTGCAACTGATCATTCTGCTCGATGATGCGACTTCATTTAGCTTTCTAGTTTTTGTAGCCAGTGGTTTCCATTTGGCACAGAATGTTTATTGTCGTCCTTTGAACAATTGTCACCTTGTAAGGGTGCGTTTTTGTTTGGGAATGCTGGTGTTGTATGAGACTGAAAAGCACAAGAACACTGTATGTCTGCTCTTGTGCATTTCAGGCACTGTTGTAGACACACAAACTTTGGTCAGCTGATGGTGCCCCTAATTTGTTGGTCACAATGTCTCAATTTCACCAAACGTTACTGTTCAAGTTGTCAACATCAGGCTAAAAGGCTTCAGGAAGTTTTGGTCGATATTTTTGGTTTTGGGATCTTCCTTTTGGACTCTCTTGCTTTTGTGTTTGACGGGATGTTATGGTACCACTCTAATTCTTCTCTTTCTTTCTATTTGACTTTTTTGACTCGTATCTTGGTCACTTTGTCCGAGTGATTTCGATCGTAAAATGATGCGATTTTTGATTTTTTTTTCACCGTGTAATAGAGCAATTTTTACTTTATAATACCATGAAAAAATTATCAAAAAGTTGCATTATTTTGTTATCAAAATCATCGGGCCAAAGTAACCCAGTGAATAGTGGTAAAAATAAAATGGAAAGAAAGAGAAGAATCAGAGTGGTATGTTGGCTTATCGCTATGGTATACTTCCATTTTACTCCTCACTCCTTTCACCTTACACAAATAGTAGATTTGAAAAGGTGAACAACACTTGTGTACATAAACTCCAATCTAGCATATGTCCCATACGAGATAACACTATGTTTCTTCTCTTCACCTTATTTGATTTTTTTTCCACTATTTACCGGGTCATTTTGACTGCGTGATTTGGATAGCAAAATGATTCAACTTCTTAATAATTTTTTATGATGTTGTAAACTAAAAATTGCTATATAACATAGTAAAAAAATTATCAAAAAAGTCGAATCGTTTTGCGATCCAAATAATGCGGTCAAAAGTGACCCAAATACGAGTCAAAAAGTCAAATAGAGTGAAAGTGAAGAAACATAGTGGTATTATAGTAGGAAATGACACAATGAGGAACATGGGCGGATTTAGGAATTCTTTACAGTAGTGGGGCTAATTTAAAAAATCAAAGAGAGTAGAGATAATATTGAATTTCAAGAAGTTTAGTGGGGTTATAGTGAAATTTTTATAAGGGCTAAGCTAAAAATTCAAAAACAAAATAAGGGCAACATTATGATTTCAAAAAAGTTAAGTCCGCCCTTGTCAAGAAGCTTAAGTGAACTAAAGTTTGGAACCCAAAATGGTGAAAATGTCATTATCCAAACACAGGCACTCTGAATAATAAACCATAATACAAGGACCGGTCATTGTAATTTACCCAAAATCACTCTGGGAAAAGATTCCTTTCTTCAGAGTGGGACCAGAAGGCCCAAAACCATCATTTCTAATCCGACGTTCCACATTGCACACCCCTTCTCCACGCAATCCTATCTCTATGCCCTTTAACGGCGACGATATTTCACATCTTTTCCATTCACATCCCTGCATGCCTTGAATCAAAAAGACCCATTTACCCTCCAAACCGCTCACAACTGTCCTCCCATCAGGTCTGTTTTTGTCTTGCACATCACCAAGCGTTACAGAGCCAAATTTCAATCTTATTTTTTCAATTTCAATTTAAAAGACCGAAGAGGAAAATCCCCAATCGTAAAAAAAAAAAAAAAAAAAAAAAAAAATTGCAGAGCGAGATTGAGAGCGAGAGAGAGAGAGAGAGATTGCTTCCTGTATTTTCTCTGATCGGTCCTAAAATTTCACTTGTCTCTGTGATTTCTTCTGGCCATTGACAGTTTCTGTTTCTGGGTCTCATTTATCAGTCACATTAAACTCTGTTTTGTTCGGTAATTCCATCAATTTCAAACCTCTCTGTGATTTTTATCACTCGTTTCTGGTTCTGGGTCAGTCTGGTTTCGCCATTTTAGAGAGAATAGAACAAAGGGTTTTTCTCTGAACTCACACATTAGTACCTGTTTGGGTTTAGGGTTTTAGACCTAATTTGGGCTTCTAAGATGCGGAGTAATCTTCAACTTCAGAGCAATGGTCACTATGATTCGTCATCAGCCCGTAACATTGAAGGTAGATGATTCGACACTATGATGATGAACCTATAAAAATTTCCTGATTTTATTGTAAACCCGTTTCCGTATTGACTGTAACTGATGATTCATTACATGGGTTACTGATTTCTTCCACCATTTTGCTAATTTTATGACCTAATTAATTGTGGGTTTTTGGTCTTATGACCTCCATTGTTGATTGTAGAGATACACAAGAACTACCACCGCCCATATCATCCAGGCCAACTGTATTGTGGACACTATGCCAGAAATGGGATTTGCCCTAAAGGGGTTCGCTGTAGATTTAGTCACTTAGACCCTTCTGCTGATCAGGTAACTAGAATTGTTATTCTAGCATTATGTGATTTGTGCTTGTCATTGTTCTGGTGATTTGCTTTGCCCTATTGGTCTAATGGTGTGTGGTGTTTTTTGTTTGGGAACAGAGGATTCTTTACATTGGTGGACCAGAAAGGGTTGGAGAACCTGATTGTGAGGTAATACTAGTAATTTCTTCAACTGATCCTTTTGCTCTTTGGCTTTGTGATATATACTAAAACTGTCTGTTTTACTTGGCATCCTTGGACATTTTTTTTTGTGCCTATAGTATTGTTTTTTTGACACTGAAGTGTATTTTTTCAAGGTCTAAGCATTAGTATTCAGTGTATTCACTCACAATGAATTTGCTTAAACTTGTGGAATCTCGTTCTGCATGATAGTTCATTTAGCTTGGTCTTTGTTGGTAGAGTTGTTTAGCATTTTGGGCATATTGACAAGATAGCAAACCGAATACCCAAATCTCACCAGGGGTGAAGGTGAAGGAAGTATGAAAGAAGTACCACACGAGTCTTGAGAAATGATGTCTGTTTCAGCAGTTCATCAATCTGACTCGGTAGAATCTATGGCAGTTTAGTTTCATTTGCTTAGATGCGTGTTACTCGTTTGAGCTTAAAGTGTTGCTGCTTTACATTACCCGGCAGGAAATGAATACGCTTCATTTACCTGTGGTACTGTGCCCTCTCTCTTTGTTTTTAAACTTGGGTAATTTAAAAAAAAAATGATCTTGGCCTTGAAACCTTGATTCCACATGTTTATCTTCTGACCAACAATAGAACATAGGTTACTACTACTATACGGATTGCAACGCGTCAAACATGCTTTTTTTTAATTTTTTTTTCTAACTCACAACATTGGGGTGCAGCAGGAGGTGGGTTTTGTACTCTGTTGTCCAGACCCTGTGGACCAGAAATCACTGGGCTAACACTTTGGTTATGACCTTTATGTCGAATGCTGAAGTATAATTAGACTTCCAAAGATGCTTTGATTCTTGTATGGCTTCATATTCGCTTCTAATTGGTGTCCGAGCCAAGAGTTCATGTTACGAGTTGCAATTAAGCTTTAAGACCACTTAATTGATGAATGCATATAACATTCTGTTGTTCATTGCAGTTTTATCTCAGGCGAGGGACCTGCAGTTTTGGGCCTTATTGCAAATATCATCACCCTCGTGATAGAAACGGCGCCGGCCCTCTTTTATTGAATAGTTTGGACCTGCCTATTCGCCCGGTACTTTCATATTCTTGACCAACTTCCTTTATATGAGAGATTATGAGTTAGTCCAAACTTCAAATAACATATTATCCCTTTTTCATTTCCATTATTTTAGGGTGAAATGTGTTGTAAGTTTTACATGAAGAAGGGGCATTGTACGTTTGGAGTTGCTTGCAAATACCATCATCCTGAACCTGTAACCACTGGAACTTCCCCAGATGATAGACACACCGCCGTCTATGGACCCAAAGGCTCATCAGCTGTGCCCTTGACTGATCATCATTCTGCAGGTGGAGTTATGTCATTGTCACTTCCGGCGTCATCTAATAGTTCTGATCAACATTTGCAGAGGGTAAAGCCGTATGTGCCGTTGGTTATTTATCCCCTCCAAGGCGTTGCACCTATATATGGCGGGGACTCTTACCTGGTTAGTTACTGTTGTTCTACTACATAGAAGCAGATATCAATGTGACTTGCAATCATAACTATACTCCTACTTGTGAAATTTGCATATTAAGTGAACCGACATGTGCCAATCTGTTCAGATATTGGTACTGGATTGGGGTTCTTTTTTTTTTTTTTTTCAATTTTCCTAATATTTTATTTTACAAAACTTAAACAGTCGCGTGGTATGAATGCTTGATACTTCTTCTAATGGGAAACTGCAGCATGTAATGCCCATGAGTCACTGGCAATTTGATTGCGTTTATAAAACAATATTATCATCAAGGTAGTAGCATCAGTCTGCACTCTGCATCCAGTGCGCTAAGTGTAACAAACTCTAGAAAGATACACTAATTTAGTCCGACTTGAAGTGTTGGTTATCTCTTGGCTTTAACTAATTTTTAGTTGCTGCGTAAACCTTACCACCAACGGTAGATTTACTACTCCTTGCGAAATCTTTTGAGGTTTGTCCTGGTTTTTTCATTGCTTAGTATCAGGATTGAGTGCCAGAATCGTAGAACAAAATGTTCTATTTTACTCTGCTTTTATCATTAGTGAGTTGAATATCTTTTCCTGCTAAAATCTGTTTATGTGTAGTGTGAAAGATCAAAGTTAAGAAATACTACATAATGCTGTGATAGGATAAGTGTCTGTATGTCACTGAATGTAGTGTGGATTTGCCAGTCCTAACATTTTTTTTCTTCTGGTTTTCCTTCTAAATAGGGATACACAGACAACGTACCGTATGCACGTGTTAACGGACCCGCAGTGAGAGTGTTCCCTATATTCTTTAATCATCTGCCAGAGAGACCAGATCAACCAGAATGCCGTGAATTCATGAGCAGTGGGACGTGCAGATATGGATCTAACTGCAATTATCATCACCCAAGAGAAAAGAAGGCTCAAATGAGAACACATTACATGCGCCCAATTGGTTTTCCCTTGAGACCGGTAAGTTTTTTTCATATGGGAATGGTTTTCTAACATGCTAGTTTTGATAAGTAAGCTAGTTATCATTTTCATTATTTTGATTTGACCATTGGCGAAGGATTCCGTCATTTGAATTCCCATCTGTTTGGCTTATACAAGAGGGGAAACAAAGTGCTACTACCAGAGTTCATTGATAGTGGTTTAGCTCACAAAAATAATTACATAATGTGTAACATCATCATGTCTTTTCCAAATTCCAGGTTGTTTGTTCGCGCTATAGCTTGCCTGGGATCTACAAGTATGGTGGTTTAACTGGAAGATATGTTCAACCTTCTTGGGTAGGAGGAGGAGGATACTATTTATCCAACGACGGTTTGAGTTCTGCATTTGCTGGGTTTGGTGGGTCGTTTCTGCATCAGAGAAGTTCACCCTCTTTCCACTTACTACCAGAAAGCAGGCTCTTAAGAAGACCTGCCAAAGTAACCGTCACAGTGAGGAAGCCTGAGGCTGGAGCCGGTAAGAACCAGAAACTGGATACTAGTAGAGCAAACAAAGCTTCAAAAGAACATTCTTTGCCTACTGTTGTGGAACCTGAAAATGATCAATCTGCTTGATGATGCGCTTTCCAGTTTCACCGGGTCAGGATGTTTTTGTTGTCGTTCCTCTCAAGGGGTACAGTTTTGTGAGAAGGGGTACGTTTTTGTTTCAGAATAGGCGCATATGCTGGTGTTGTGAGAAAGACTGAAATGTGGTGGTGTAGAAGATCTGTAGATAGGTGGAAGGAACATGTTCTTCCTTTTAACTTAAAAATTGAAATCTGGGTTTGGGGTTTAGCTGAAGTAGGCTGCTGTTGTTGAATGTGAAAGTTCTGAACTCTTTGGGAATGGATGTCTATGTAACGCCTGTTTCTGGAGTGTTATGTTGCTACTTAAAAGGATGAAGTTTTTGAAATGGTCAGAGGACTACTTTGAGTATGCTGACTAAGAAAAGTTTCATGGCGTTCCTAAACGAAAAACACACACGACTATTTATAGTGTGTTAAAATGAAAATGGTCACCAAAACCACGACGAAATTCTCAAGGACAGCAGAGGATGGAGCTTTGTTACCCCTATACGCGTTGGGTGGGCTGAACTTCTGTTCATTCTCTAAAGTTCGTGGGCGCAGGTTCACCACGACTGGTGTTGGTGGTGGTTCACATTACGTGACTATACTGCCTTTTGGACCCCGGACCAGATCATTGGTTTAATTTATAGTAATCCGTTATTTCAAGAGGACCTCCACCTAATCAACTCTAGTTTTCTCAGAACAAACAAAAGATACAAATTATTGGGTTAAAATGGGTTAAAAGACACTTTCATCCTCTCAAATTTGACGCAGAGATACTTTCGCCTGTTTTAGTTTGGCAATGACACTTTTGCTCATTGTGCCGCTAGTTCGGGAGTGGGATCCGTCACTGTAAAATTTTGGACAAATTTGCCTTTTAGGATATGTATGGCAATTGATATTCCATTGAATTTATAAATTACAAAGGTTTGGGAATACGACTACCATTGTCTTAAAATTCCGGGACAAATTACTGTCCTAAAACTTCTTAACAAATTTCTCCTTCTACAATACCACTCCGTTTCTTCTCTTTAGCCCTACTTTTACTTTTTAACTCGTATTTGGGTCAAATTTGACCGGGTGATTTGGACAGCAAAACGATTCGATTTTTTAATAATTTTTTCACTGTGTTATAATGTAACTTTTACTCTACAACACTATGAAAAAATGATCCAAAAATTTCATCATTTCGATAGCCAAATCACCGGATCAAAGTTACCCAGTGAATAGTGATAAAAATCAAAATAGGGCTAAAGAGAAGAAACAGAGTGGTATGGACTATAGTGACCGTTGAAGTCGCGTTGTGAAATTAACAGGAGTTTTTTTTTATAGTATTATGTACACATCTTGGGGGGGGGAGGGGGGGGGGGGGGTTTCAAACCGTGGGTGCTGTTTGTTTTTTAGCTTAAATGTGGGGAATTCATAATAATGTTGGGATTACTATTGAAGGGGCTAATAGTAAAAAATGTCATTGAACTAGAATGGGTGAAAGTGTCTTTTACCAATAACTATTGATCAAGTGTTGTTACTAAGGAAAACATTGACAAATTGGTGGTAATCTTGTGGGTGAAAAATGGAAATAAAAGATCTAATGGGGTCGATTTACAAATTTACTAGAATGTTCGATTAGGCCCAATTCGGAACTTTTGACTAGGAGTCAGCATCAGCATTCGTGCCCCGGAGATTTCCCTTCTGGTGGTCTCTCGAGAGAAACTGTAGAGCCAGTAAAAATTGATCAACGCAACTTCTGGTTCTGCAGTCAGTGTATAGAACACTATGCAGCGATTAAGAACATCTGGGTTGTCGATTTCACGCTTCTTGGAAGTGCAACAGCTCAAGAGTAAAGCTACCAATTCACTCTCTTCCGTTCAACAAACCTTCCTTGCCACCAAGGTACACGATGGGTTTTCCTCTTTCAGATTAATCGGCTAATGGGTTTTGCTGGGTTTTGCGGTTTGGGTTGAGATCCATTTAAATGTTTGTGTTTTTGGTTAAATTTCGTTGCTTCTGTATCTAATTCTCACTCGCTTTTGTGTGTGTTTAGGATGTGTTTGAGAAGCATAAAATTGTGTTTACAGTGTCCACATCTATCGCATCGGTAGCTGTCGCCTGGGCAGGTATGATGCAGGATTCTAAATCACACTATCAATTTGGTTTAGTAGATGTATCTCCTTTTATTTTATTTTATTTTTTATTTTTTAATTCTGAATTTGCTAGGGTTTGGGGATGAATATGAAAAATGGTTGGGGGGCGAGTCAAGTATGGATTCTTCAAAATACTATTTGGCATGTCTGGTTTAGATGAATATGCCAAATGATTTAAGTTTCACTTTACGATTTGGGTTCTCCTGGCACCAATTTAGTTTAGATGCCCATCTTTCACATTCTGACTTTATCGAGATTGGGACTACGATGAAGGATTTTGAATTTCTTCAATCTAGACATGCCAAATGGTGGAGGCAGGTGTGATGTTGGATGCTAAATCACATTCGTTCCTATGATTTGGCGTTCTTTTCAGCAATAATTGAGTTTAGGTGTACATTTTTCAAAATCTGAAGGATTTGAATTCTTTCAAACTGGACGTGCCAAATGGTGGCAGGTGTGATGTTGGATTCTAAATCACACTCGCTCACAATGATTTGGCGTTCTTTTCAGCAGCTTCGCATTTCAAGTGAGATTTATACGTGCCAAATGGTAGAGTCAAGTGTAGCTTTCGCATTTCAAGCTTATTTATTTACTTTTAGCAAGTCTCGGGCTTGATATGGTGATATTGTACTTAAATGTGTTTTTAGTCAAATGAATCCACAATTCAAAATAATAAGAATTGCTTAGAAGTATTCATCTATCAAAAAAGTCATTGGGCAGATATATATGAAATTGACTTATAGGTATATACGGGTTATCTCAGGACTCTATAGATGTGTTGGCTTCCAATCAAATTAATTAATGAGGAAAGGATAGTTAAGAGGCCGATCATATGTCTATTCAAAGCTTGTATTGTTCAGTAACTGAGGTTTGGACTTACGAAGTTACGCTCATGTCCAGGCTATAATGTTTCTGCAAGTTATAAACTTATAATGTTTTCTAATGTTGATACCCTATGATAGATTTGAGGTCATATGTGTAGATTAGAACCTTTGGCTATAGTATGTTGTAGGAGACGATAAATGGTATTCACCAATCAGCGCACAACAAACTATGTTTAGCTTAAAAGCAGGTTATTTTACTTCCGTTTCTTTTTAATATCATGTTTTTGGTACATTGTTCTGGCTGCTAGGCTAGCCTCAGTTACGTGTGTGCATTTCCGTGAAAGTGGTTGATGTTTTGCTCAAAATATGTAACGACAATGCAGGTTATAATATTCGCCGACTCCATCAATCAAAAGTTGAACAAAGGCTGGACTCAATTGAAAAAGCCGTGAGTACCTACTCGATACTTTTTTTTTTTTTAATCTATATGCATCTGGTTCACAATGTGTCTTTAGCAGTGATTTTGCATACTGATAAGCATGAATCACTTAAAGCAAGTAACTCGTAGGTGAAAGAGACTAACACTGTGTAATGAAGTGACAAGTGGGCTGAAAAGTTTGCTAGTAATGCATAGAGTTAAGACCTATTCATCCACTGATTGAGCCTTGAAGGTCTATTTCATGTGGGTTCGTCAAATTCCTAGAAAATCATCATGTTAAGAGGCTCTAGGCACTTCCAGAGACAAAGAGCTCTTACATAGTTACTCAAAATTTGAAGTGGCTTGCTTTTGATCAAGATTTGGTGGGTAGGTGTAGAGCTGCACTCGGTTCCGGTTAACCGCCGGTTTTCGGTTAAAACCGAACCGAGTTAACCAAAAAAATGGGACCGAGAACCGAACCAAACCTAGTAGAACCGGAACCGGACCCGGAACCTGTTCAACATAACAGGAACCAGACCCGGAACCGTCGGTTCTTACCGGTAATTTGAAATGGTCAGTGACCGTTTGGTCACGTCCCATCATGGCAGTTGAACGTACTTTTGCTTTTTTTTTTTTTTTTTTTTTTTTTTTTTTTTTTTTTGCTTTTTTTTTTTATTATTTACACTCACCTCCCCCCTCTCTTTCTCTTCTATAAATACCCAACACATTACTCTCATTTTTTCTTCACTCAAAATCATCCAACACTCTCCAATTTTCTCATACTTCCTCACTCGAAATCATCTAACACTCTCCAATTTTCTCATACTTCCTCACTCAAATAATCTACTCACTCTCAAATTCTCCCAATCTTCCAACGTTTTGAACGGCAAATTTCTCTCATTCCTCCTCAATTGTGAAGCAACGATCAAGCAATACATCCAACTCTTCCATTCAACTCATTCCTCCTCCAAGAATTGCTCTTGGAGTTTGTAAGTTTTAATTTTTGTGGAGCATTGTACTTGTTTTATTTCTTGTTATTTGTTATTTCTTTGTTACACTTAATTTTTAATTTTTATCCAATTTTTTAAAGAAAAAATGTCTTCCCCTCGCAATGTAGACTTTGATCTTGAGGATGTTGACCAAGTAATGGTTGTAGGTGCTGGTTTACATTTTGGTGGAGAAGAAAATGATCCGATCCAAGGAACAAATAAAAGAACACGTAAAGGCCCTAGTAAAAACAACTTCGTTTTTTTTTTGTTTTTGTTTGACTAATTCTATATTTTTTAATTATTTTTACACCACAAAACAAACTAAAAAAAAAAAAACTGTCAAAAACCGAACGGAACCGGTTAACCGAACCAATATACAGGTTCCGGTCTGCAGGTTCCAGTTCGGTTATAGATATGGGAATAATCTCGGTTTCGGTTAACCAACCGAACCGAATACGTGTTTCTACTGGTTAACCGAACTGAGAACCGACCGGTTAGGAAAAAACCGGTTCGGTTCCGGTTCCGGTTAACCGAACATGCGGCACTATGTAGGTGTGTGACAGCATCTTTCTGCCCAATACTTTGCGCGGGAACGGGGTGGCCGGATTTTAGAATTAGGGGCCTTTATATGGCGCAGAGCAGTCAGCGATAATTGCGTTTAAGAAGCTTCTGGAAAACAGATATAATACCAACCACAACATGAATAACTGGTTTTCTATTTTGGCTGTTCTCTTGGAGTGCGGAGATGGATATCTATGTATAGTCGTTAGAAGTAAATGATAGATTACTTGTTGAAATCTGTACTAAGCTGAGAAAATAAGCGTCACTGTATGGAGTATGGACCATACAAAATAATAATTGAGTACATGAAAGACGAACCGAAACAACTATCTCGGCGATGATTGTTACATTACAAGTAGAAAATACTAGAATGGAGCATGGTGAAAGCTATGTTACACGGACTTGGGTGCGGGTATCGGATCTGATACGGATCCAGAGATCGGATTCGCAAATTTATTTAAAAGTAGGATACGTCGACTCGGCTAAAAAGTATCCATTTTTTGGACACGGGTGCGGGGATATGGTAGAAAAATGATTGTTTCAAAATATATTTTCAAAATGTCATACATGAGAATGCATAAAATACAGAATTTCAATATGTTTAGGCGAGTTTTAGTGTATAAACTGTTATATAGCTACACTACAAGGAATATATTGAAATTTAGTGCAAAAACTGATTCTTCTTTTGAAGGTCTACTGAAAGTAACTGAAATATAACTAAACCCTTGGCCCAGTCCAGTGTTTTGAGTAAGTGGCTCGTAGTCAAAGCGTCCGAAGGAATCCAGCCACACCCGCCACACATCCCATACCCATACCCATGTCGGATCGTATCGACACGGGTACGGCCGCGGTTTAGAAGAGTCCGGGTAACGTAGGGTGAAAGACAAAAAAATAAATAATCTGATGATGTTTGTTCATGAGATGAAACACAGTGTCAGATGCAGTATTTGATCTTTTAAGATTTTCTCTTTGATGCTTTCTCTTATTTATATCCATTTTCTCTCCTGTAATACACTGTTTAGATTCCTATTTCGACTCCCTTAAGTATTTTTTTTGTGTGTAGTTGTTCTTTGCTGTAGAAGCAATTCCCTGCTTTAAGAATTTCTTCAAATCGATTTCTTGCTCAGTAAGCCTTTCCTTTTGGCAAGATGTCTTGAAATAAGCAAACAGTGAAAAAGCTGTTGCTTGACAGGATAATGTACCCGCTTTCCTCTTCATTTTCTTTTATGCCATTGGCTGTTAAGATGACAAGATCTGAATTAATTTGAGAATATTTAGGCTCATGGGGGACTAGATTAAAGTAAAACTCTTGGAGGTGGCTTCATAAGAAGAAAATGAGCAAGGCAGTGGAATAGAGACCAAATCAGGTTCTATATAGTAAGAAAATGAAAACTACCAGTGTTGCAATTCATGCCCCCAAATTGATAAAGACTTGTTTGGTTTCTGTAGTTGTGTTTGGCCTCATAGTTGATCTTGATCACTTCAGTCCTCTATGCCTTTGCTATGCGTTGATGACATATGAGCTAAATCTTTGATCTTTTGGGTAGGTGAGCACACCCAAATCCCAAGTTGCATCTTACATTGCCACCAGTGGGACCACTTTCGTCATCGGGTTAGTTTAATAATCTCTTCCTGGTACCTTGTCCCTGGTTTTGGTAGGTGAATATTTCCACTTATCATTATTTTTTCTTGCTCCATTTGCAGGTACTTGATGGGTTTTCGAGGTGGTAAACGATTTGCAACTCGAAAGTTCAGGAAGGAGCAGATGAAGATGCTGGGACAGATTAATAAACCTAAGCGATTTGAATTCTTGAGACGGTCACTGATTCGACGCAGATCACAGGATAGTGCAACTTCTGCTTTAGAATCAGACTCGCTTCTCACTAGACCTAGGAAGTGGCAACTAGGGTTCTTGAGAAGACCACTGACAAGACCCAAATTGCCCGAGAATGTTGCTGCACCTTCAGAATTATTGAAGAAGGATCTACCTAGTATAGCTCACAAGTCTGGAGAAGGAATGAATCAACGTACTCTACAAAATGTGAAATCTGCAGGAAACAGCTAGTTGCTGGTGTTCGATCTTGCCCAAATTTTGTCTATAGAGATTAGGCACGATAACCGTTTCACCAGTCTCGTTTGTGCTTATTAGCCAAACTAATTAGCCCTTGTAATCGAGCTGAATGTAATTTTTGCATTTTGGACCTTTAAGGCTGGAATATTCTTACTGATTGTGTAATTCCATTTTCTAAGAGGAAAATCTGTTCTACAACCTACTGTCAGTGATGAACTCCACCAAGATGGTGTCACAACTAGGATGTGTTCATTTGTCAAGAAAGTGGGGAAAAATGAAGGAATAGAAAAAGAATAATGAAAACTGTTTTATTTTCGTGAATGTGTGTTCAGTTGTAAGAAAGTTTTGGAACCCACTATGTTTATTTTCTTGCAAGAAACATTTTCTTTCAAATGATGTTCTGGAAAAAAGAAACTCGAGATTTTTCAGGAAAATTCTATTTTTATTCACTTTCCTACTTACGTCTTGTGAAATGATCACTCATGTCAAACTATGTTTCTAGCTTTCTCATTTTTCTTTCCTTCAAACTTTTGCGGGAATCATTTACCCTCGTATATTTCCGGAAAAATGGACATAAGTTGTCTTGAGTTCAGTACACCTAATGACTGACAGAAAGGCTAACTGTCATTTTATGGTGAAAATGTCTTTTACCATTAATCAATGGAATACTACTATATTTACGATTAAAAAAAAGGTAGAAGACATTATAACACCCCCCACCCCCCCCCCCCCCCCCCCCCCCCCCCCCCCCCCCCCCCCCCCTTGTACTTCTTTCAGTTTCAGAAGACATTATTTACTCTTTAGTGTGACAAAGTTCAGAATACATACGGTACACTTTTTTTAATTGTGCATGCTTTGTTGGAACCCTACCTCTAGTAGACTAATAACGTCACGATTATAGAGTGTACGTATTCTAAAATTTGGCACACAAAATGGTTGAAATTGTCATTTCCGAAACAACAAGGGGTGAGAGTGTCTTTGTATCAAACCTGAGGGGATGAAACTTGAAAGTCTCTTTTACTTTTTTTTTTCTTGGAGAAGATTCCAGAATTAGTCATAGCATCCAATCAAATTTCCCCACGTCATATAAACTTTGGGGAACATCGTGTCACATGACGTGTAATGACCTCATTGGTCCGCACACGTAGCTCACTCTCGCAAACCAGAGGGATTTTTCTCCACTGCTTGGGCAAGCTTGCTTCTTCTCCGATTTGATTCACCCGCGAATTTGAATTTTCTTGACAGAGAAAGCAAGAAAGAGAAAAAGAGTGTGTTTTTGGGATATAGAATGCAGAGATCAGCTTTGATCGGCTTTTCCTTGCCCTTGTTGTTGCTATTTCTCTGCTTAAGCTCGCATGTCGCTGCATTGTACGAACCATCCTCACCTGTTCTTCAATTGAACCCTTCCAACTTCAAAACCAAGGTAATTAACACCAAACCGAGTCTTGTGGGTATGAACGCAACAAAGGGTTTCGATCAATTGAAAATTTATCTGTATTCGTCACCCAGATCTGATCTTCATTTGCTCATCTAATTGCAGCTTTTTTAACATATGGGTTTGTTACGTTTTGGCGATTTGGGCAGGTTCTTGATTCGAAAAGAGTGGTTCTTGTTGAGTTCTTCGCACCTTGGTGCGGTCACTGTAAAGCTCTGACGCCTACATGGGAGAAGGCAGCTACAATCTTGAAAGGTGTTGCTACTGTCGCAGCGCTTGATGCTGATGCCCACCAGTCCCTTGCTCAGGTTTCTTAAATTTCTATTATTTGGACACTCTTTTTCATTCAATTGAGCTTTCTGTTATGTGATATATTGAAACCTATGTAATGATGAATGATGATTATTTAGTGCTATAACTGGCCAACATTTTACTGATAATAGCTAACACAACAGATGAATCTCATGTACTGTGATGAGACTTTATGGTGATGGTTACAGTAAACTTGGGGAGTAACCCAATAAGTAGTCTATGCTTTATCTAAGGATCACTTCTTCCAAACCTGGTATTATTATTTCTAGGTTAATGGATTCGAGGTTCTGAAGTTATTCGTTTGTCCGAAGTTTCATTTATGACAAGTTGCCTTTAGAGTCTGAAAATGATTCCAATTCGATGAAGTAATTTGATCCAGGTTGAGGGTGGTAAACCGGGAAGACGGGGATACCTAGGCGAACCTTGATTGATACAATCAGATGAGACTGTAGCTGGGGAGAAGGCTACAGTCTTATTGGGTTGAGATTGATACATGTAGCTGAACACTGTGAAGCTGGGTAAAAGGTTTATTGGGTTGAGCTGAGCCTTTAGAGTCTGAACAGAAACTTAAAAATGAAAATAATGATTCAGTTGAATTTTAAGACTAAGTTATTTTGTTTTTCACATGCTGAGAAATAACTTGTATACTTTTCTCTGTAGTTGTGCTCAATCAGCTTCATCGCTCTATTCAGGAGCTCCTTTGCATATTTATTTATCTTTTTTTTTTAGATGCAATGGATGATGGTCTGTATGCACTTTTACATTATCTTGGTGTTGCAGGAATATGGAATTAAAGGATTTCCTACCATCAAGGTGTTCGTACCTGGAAAAGCTCCTGCGGATTACCAGGGAGCTAGGGAAGTCAAACCAATTGTAGAATTTGCTTTGAAGCAGGTTATGGTTTACATTTGACATTTGAATTTTTCTACTTTCCTGCCTTGCATATCATTTTGTTGCATTTAAGTGGTAACTCACCTATAAGTAACATAGGAGAGGCAAAGGGCAATGTTGTTCCTTCCTATTTTGAATGAGACCAGTTTGAATTAAATTAATAAGGGGCTCGGGACAGTAAAAATAAGATGCATCAGAAATCATATAAACTGATTGTGTTGACAGTTGAGTTGGTGCGATGCTACTTGAAGCTCTTCATACTTATAGATGGTTGCTGATTTATGGTTATGCTTAACGGCCAAGTGATGCTTAAAATGTTCATATAGATATTTCTCAATAGACTATCAAAATAAGTCCCCTTTTGTCATCAAAATAAGTATTTTCTAGTGTTCCTTGTCACTCGATGGCTCAATGCTGCCAGGAACCACTCATTTGAGTGTAATATCGGTATTGTACGGAAATCTTTTAATGAGCTTTTTACTAACTAGGGGGTTTCAAATGAGGTGTACTATATGCAATCCATTCATGCTTTGCGGTCTATTCCTAACCATTCAAGTGTCTCAGTCTACTGTCTTCTTTAAATTAATCTGTAGCTTCTTCATTGGATTATTATACGAGGAGCAAAAATGCTAAGATATTTCATTTTTAAACAGATAAAGGGACTTGTAAAAGAACGCTTGAGTGGAAAAGCTACAGGAGGATCATCTGAGAAGTCGGAGCCTAGTGCATCTGTGGAATTGAGTTCACGTAATTTTGACGAGTTGGTGCTCAAGAGTAATGACCTCTGGATTGTGGAGTTCTTTGCACCTTGGTATGTAATGCTTAGAGCTTTTTTGTTTCAGTTACTCTAACTTCTGCTTATCAGCAATTCAAGTAGCAATATTATGAAGGCAATAATTAGTCTCAGTGTCTTGTTGTGCTTCTCATTTTTTATTTTTATTTTTTTTGCTGATTTGGAATGGAAGTGCTGTCTGTCTTTCGGTGGGTGTCGATCTTATTACTTGTTGATTCAAAGCTGACCCCTTTTCACGTTTGATTATACTCTTACAAAGGTGCGGCCACTGTAAGAAACTTGCACCTGAGTGGAAGAAGGCTGCCAAGAACTTGAAAGGCAAGGTCAAACTGGGTCATGTGGACTGTGATGCTGATAAGGTGATTCTTGACATTGTCATGTTATGCGCTGTTTCACTGTCTATTTGTCTAAAACCTTTTTGGGTTTTGTTAAAGCTTTAGTTTGATATAGACGAGTATAAATGTTTTGTCTCCACAAGCAACGAAAGGATGTCATTTCAAGAAGAAAACATAACACAAAAGCTTTAGTTTGACATAGACGAGTATAATTGTTAATGAAGCAGTGAATTTTATCTCATAGAGAAGTGCGAAACTCCGAAGTGTGGTGTTAGCTTGTTTGTGTAATAAACAAATGTAACAACGCTAACGGGGTTTTATTATCAGTCTCTAATGAGCAGGTTCAACGTGAAAGGATTTCCCACAATCTTAGTATTTGGTGCCGATAAAGAGAGCCCATTGCCTTACGAAGGAGCGAGAACTGCATCAGGCATTGAATCATTTGCTCTTGAGCAGCTCGAAACAAATGTTCCTCCTCCTGAAGTGACTGAATTGACCGGTCAAGTAAGCTTTATTCTCCATTAGTAGAATTTGTAAAAATGTTGACATAAAGAATATTTGAACTGGTGGAATCTTATTCAATCTTCTTGTGTAGGATGTGTTGGAAGAGAAGTGTGGTTCCGCTGCTATTTGTTTCGTGGCTTTCCTCCCTGACATTTTGGACTCCAAGGCTGAGGGAAGGAACAAGTATCTAGATATGTTGCTGCATGTAGCAGAGAAATTCAAGAGAAGTCCTTACAGGCAAGTATTCTACGATCTTTACTGAACTTATAAATTTAACTGGAGCTTTTCCGTATCTGGTATGAATATTCAAACACTAGACATCATTTCTTAAGAACATAGACTTGGAATATGTTGTTGGAGGTCCCGATGAACTAGTTTAGAATGTTTTGTGCGTAGGATGTCGAGAACAATCTCTTGTTAATAGAAAAATAGACAACTGGACACAAATAGCCTAATGCAACTAATAATTAATTGTACAAATTTAGAATGGGCTGAGTATAAGATGTCGAGAATGATCTCATGTTTTCTAGACTAGCCAGATTGGACTGGACTGAATTAGATTAGCCGGATATGATTGGATTAGCGGAACTATGATTAATTTTGTGTTCCATTTTGTTTGGTAGTAAGCTACAAAATAGTCCAATCCAGCTAGTTCCCTCATGTAATGGTACGTTTGGTGTTTCTGGATTAGCAGTATTAGTTGGGATTGGACTAAATATAGTCCAGGTATTAGTTAATACTGTGTTTGGTTGTTCCAGAGTAATTTCAAAACCAGTATTAAATTTTGAAAAGATGTGTTTGATACTCTAAATTAGTCCATGAGAGGATTAGCTGGATCGGAGTATATACTTTTACCTTAATACTTTATTAATACCGCACAATACCAAACCCAATATTAATTATAATCCAGTGCAGTCCAATCCGGCTAGTCCGGAAAACCAAACGTGCCATGCGTTGGGACTAACTTAGGGTAGGAAACACCATCTTTTCACTATTTAGTACTGGGAACAACCAAACACAGTAGTAACTAATACCTGGACTATATATAGTCCAATCCCATACGGCCAATACTGGAAATCCCAACGTACCATTAGCTTCTTGGTGACCTGAATATGCAGAGCTTTCAGCCATATGTGTACAAATATGTGCCCCAAATCTCTTCAGAAAACACATTGCTCAATCTGGTATGTGAAATTAACATATGAATGTATATTGTTGCAGCTATGTTTGGGCAGCAGCTGGTAAGCAGCCTGATCTTGAGAAGCAAGTGGGTGTCGGTGGCTACGGATATCCAGCCCTGGTCGCCCTCAATGTAAAGAAAGGAGCATATGCGCCACTTAGGAGTGCATTCGAGCGCGAACACCTAGTGTAAGTATCATTTTCTTTTCATTTGAGCGCAAAGTTATATGTTAAAACGCTACTTATTTAATTCTTGTGTGGCTATTTCAGGGAGTTCATAAAAGAAGCAGGGCGTGGTGGAAAGGGAAATCTGCCTTTAGAAGGTACTCCTACGATTGTGACGACTGAACCATGGGATGGCAAGGATGGAGAGATCTTTGAAGAGGATGAGTTCTCCCTTGAAGAGCTCATGGGCGAGGAGGAATCTTCGACAAAAGATGAATTGTAGACTGTTGAATGAGAGAGACCAATTTTAAAGCGATTTTGGTGTCGTGAGAGCGGTGCCTAATTATAGGATTTAGCATTAGTTTGGCTGTTTCCAGGTGACTTTGTTTCGCTGTTTTGAAAGTTTTTTCTTTCGTTAATGGAAGGCGTCCTGTTCTTTTCTTAACTAGTAGTACTAGGTTTTGCTGATGAACTGGTATTGATCCGTACTAGGTTTTGCTATTCCTTCTTTGTTTGAGAACAGTGGACTCGAATCAATTGTAATACAATGGTATAAGGGTTTGGTTAACTTGTTATAACGGGAGTGCAAGGGTTTGGTTAACTTGTTATAACGGGAGTGCAAGAACGATAAAAGAAATCAAGAACGAAAACACAGAATTAACTAAATCGGCAGCTACCTCCGTGAACAGGAAACTGACTTTTATTACTGGTAGGAGAAACACTGAACCAGAAAGCACACCACACAAGTCTAAGAGCACAAATTACATCAGTTTGTAGTCAAATAAACCTTAAACTTGGAGCCCAAGTGGTGGAACCAGGTGAGAACAATTGAGAAACACACAGTACTCTCTAAGCTCAAACACACAGTAAGAGAAAGTGAAATGTTTATTCAATCCAAAGTTGGGAAATACGTTTGACAATCCATCTAATTTATAGATGGATGGCTGCATAAAACCAAATCAACAAGACAACAACCATTGGAGCGGCAACATATAATAAAAACTAAAAGATTAACAAGACAACAACGGATTGAGCAACAACATATAAAATTAAAGAAAAATGAAAATGAAACTGGCCAGTAGTGTTACATATTCATGAAATAAGCAAACTGATCCCCTAATTTTTCACGGGCCACCCGATTAAAGCGCTCGAACATTTCGGTAGTCATATGGTTCTTGGAATCTCCCACCTTACCTTTTCTGTAAAAAGCATTATAAGGGATACCAGGGGCATACTCTTTATTTTTGTTCACGTCGAGGTTTCGCTGGTAGTCGAAACTACAGAGTTGTACAATGGCTTCCACGACCCCGTTACTCTCCTCCTCCAAAGAGAAAGGGAGCCCCATAAAACCGGCGAGCCTCTTAACCTGGGTTCCCGCATCTTTCTGCATATCTTCGTAGCTGACAAGCAAGGCATGATCCCAAAAGGGTCCATAAGGGGACACTCCTTGGAGGTACAAGTTGAAACACTCCTCAAAGGAGAGAGGTGGGAGCTCCTTGGATCTTAACTTGGACATGAAATAAAACAAAGAAACAAACTTGTCTTTTGGATCGCGATAAACGTGCACTATGCGACAATTATTAGTGATAAAAGATTCAGGTAACACTGAATAAGGGATGTGAGTGGCTATGAGACGGGGAGTAGTATCCCCGTCCCCACAAGTGGGCCACAACGGGTTAAGAAACACGTATTCCAAAAACGCTACGCATGCGTGGGGATTGGTGGTAAGTAGAGGATGAGTGGTACTATGGATGGGAAAGGTGTTGCGGTGCATGATGGCAAAGGCGATGGATTTAAGGCAGGTGCTGCCAGATTTAGGTTCGGCGGACAAGAGAATGTCATAGGGTCGAGCCTTGAAATGTTTTTGAACATAGATGAGTTCTCTTAAGCTGTATGGAATGTTGGGGAAGAACCAAAACCCTTGGTATTGGCATCTTCCACCCACGGAGCTGGTACCGTCGGCAAATCACCGTCGTAGTGTATTAGGTTGGCCGCCTTCTCCGATGAATCTCCTCCGTGTTGGACCATGTTGTCGTTTCCATCGTCCATGAAACAAGAAAACGTTAGAAAAGAGTCTGAAAAGACTACTTCGAGAAAATTACTAACACTATAGATTAACAGAAGGAAAGAATAGATGCAAAGATGATGATGATGATGATGATGATGATGATGATGATGATGATGATGATGTTGTGACTAGGCGAGGACTCATATAACCAATGGGGGTGACTTAATGCAACCAATTATCATCCACCCCTTGGAGTTGTTTATGCATTTTACTACTAGTGTCAATTAAAAACGGTGGAGCAAGTGAAGACGACCCAAGAGACACGGCCCGACAAAAGATGGCATAAACACGTCTCACTACATATAGTACTACTACTTGGACTTTGTTTGTGCATTTTGCTACTGGTGGCAAATACTACACCTATGTAATGATTGAACGTTTATGTTGTTCATTTGGGTGATGGTTTTTTTTGGTTATACAATTGGCTAACATATACAGATAATAGTAGTAGACTACAAGTAGTTCATATTAAAAAATGGTAAAAGACAACATCCATCCTTGTAATATAGAGAAAATAAATTTTGCTCCCCTGCCATTTGGACAATTCTACTTTGCATCCCTGAAAAAGAATATTTTGTGGACACTTAGCACCCTTCTTTCATGTTCCGTCCATAAAATTATTTTTTGATTTTGCGTTTGACTGTTGCCTTTTGTGTTTCTTATGTTCATTTACATGTTCTTGACATCTTTGGTGTTCTTGACCACCGCCTCCACCACCACCAAATCCCCACCAGTAACACCACCAAATCCCAAATCTACGCCACCAACAACAATGAGGGCGGCAATGGATTTACAAAGAGGCATGATGGTGTGGGTTTACAGAGAGGCGGATTGTGAAATAAGAGGGGAAGTGAGAGAGAAAGATTAGGGAAATATACAGTAGGGTGAGTTGTTTCATTTCAGGTATAAATTTGTCTTTTCAACACAACTATTAAGGTCTATTAGTTACGAGGGTGCAAAGTGGAATTATTTAAACATCATAGTGCAAAGTGTATTTTCTTCATATTATAGGGGTGGTGATTGTCTTTTACTACCTTGGGTAAAATACAAAAACCTTCCTCAAACTTAGGATAAAGTACACTTTGGTCCCCTAATCTTCGGATAAAGACACTTTGGTCCCTTCATAACAGAAAACCAGTGGGCAAAAACCACCCCCTTCTATCATGCTCCATCTATGAAGCCAATATTAAGATTTTTGTTATTATTTTTCCCCTAATTCGAGTAAAAGTTTAATATGCCCTCAGCCAATTAACAAAATTACATATTTACAAATAACAAATATTTCTCTCCCTCCTTGAATTTATGCACACTAAGAACAGCTCAGGAACAAGTATTAGTTTTGATTCTGTATATCATCATTATTATTTTTTGATGTGGAGAAGGTTAACCATCGAAATATACTCAGAGTAATAATCTTACATCTCTATTAATACTATTGAAGTAAATTTATTTCTAAAAGTGCTTTTATCACAGATATATATCTTTTAACAAAATTCTCATTTTTGCTAACTGGTCCTATAGAAGTGATTAGTCCCTTTTGACTTTCTTTCGGCTCCTACAATTTCTATATTTTCTTTGTTAGGGAAATTGCTCCTTCGCCTCTTTAAGGCTCATTCACCCATTCATTGTTTCCGCGGTTACATTTGCGTATTCTTCCTCTTCTTAACCACCTTAGATATTTCTTTTTCAGCCGACTGAGAATATGGGCAGAGGGAAGAGATGCTAGACCGACCCTGACAATAGGTCCTCCTGATGGTGGTAGAACTAACAGAGCTAACCATTTTTTTGTACCAAAACTTAATTGAACGGCAAAATTACCTTATTCAAGATTTTGCAAGATCAATGACAAATGAAACAACACATTTATATGTTATAATAGCTATGGAATTGACCTCCAAAACTATCATAGCATCCTGGTTGGCTCCTTTCGTGCATTGTTGGGTATACAAGCAGGCTATATTGCTAGAACCATTCCCAAACACATACAAAGACATAGAATTCATGCAGTAACCACATAAGATGGGGCGCTTATATAATCATCGAAAGATCAACAGAACAACAACCAATTGAGCGACTGTAGCCAGGATCTGTTGATGTAGCGATGACACAAGTTCTTGTGGAAAATCCAGAACAATACCAATGATCAAAGAACAATACCGATAAAGAGAGCCCATCGCCTTATGAAGGAGCATGAAGTGCCTCAGGCATTGAATCATTTGCTCTTGAGCAGCTTGAAACAAATGTTCCTCCTCCTGAAGTGACTGAATTGACCGGTCAAGTAAGCTTTTATTCTCCATTAGTAGAATTTTGTAAACGTTAACATGAAAGAATATTTGAACTGGTGGAATCTTATTCAATCTTCTTGTGTATAGGATGTCTTGGAAGACAAGTGTGGTTCGGCTGCTATTTGTTTCGTGGCTTTCCTCCCTGACATTTTGGACTCCAAGGCCGAGGGGAAGGAACAAGTATCTAGATATGTTGATGCATGTTTCAGACAAGTTCAAGAGAAGTCCTTCCATGCAAGTTTTCCAGGATCTTAACTGAATTTAGAAATTTAACTGGAGGTTTTTGGTATCTGCTGGTATGAACATTCAGACTCTAGACATCATTTCTTAAGAACGGAGACTTGGAATATGTTGTTGGAGATCCCGATGAACAAGCTTGGAATTTTCTGAGTGTAGGATGTCAAGAATAATCTCTTGTTAATAGAAAAATAGACAACTGGACTCAAATGGTCCAATGCAACTAATAATTAATACGGGTTTAGAATGTGATGAGTATAAGATGTCGGGAATTATCTCATGTTTTCCGGACTAGCCAGATTGAACAGGACTGGATTAGCTAAATATGATTGGATTAGCTGAACTATAATTAGTTTTGTGTTTCATGTTTTCCTGTAGTAAGCTATAATATCCAGCTAATCTCCTAATGTAAGTGGAGACTAATCTAGGGCTAAGCACCATCTTTTCATTATTTAGTAATGTAATCAATTTAGTCCAAAACAACCAAACACAGTCGTATGTGGACTAATTCTTCGGGGGTGTAGTTGAGTTGGTCGGACTTGCTTTCTCAAGGCTTTGGGAATTTGCCGGCTTTGGGAATTTGCCTAGAGGTTTTGAGTTCGAACCTTGGGGTGACCTAATGGCTGCCTATTGGCCTTCTCAGCTTTGAGCCTGTCAGCCCAGTGTTTTCTCTGGTTTACCTCTCTTGTGTGGTTTGCAGGCTATTACACTAGAGTGGAGGTTTACCCAGTGCGCATCCGAAGGGTAGTGGTTACAGGTTATCACTTCATAGAAAAAATATAGTCCAATCCAAATTAATACGGCTAATACTACCATTAGCTTCATTGTGACCTGAATATGCAGAGCTTTCTACTATACCTTCAAATATCTTCAGAAAACACAATGGCTGAATCTGGTTTGCAGAAATTAACATATGAATGTATATTGTTGCAGCTATGTTTGGGCAGCAGCTGGTAAGCAGTCTGATCTTGAAAAGCTAGTGGGTGTCGGTGGCTATGGATATCCAGCCCTGGTTTCCCTCAATGTGAAGAAAGGAGCATATGCCCCTTTTAGGAGTGCATTCGAGAGCGAACACCTTGTGTAAGAGTATCATTTTCTTTCTCATTTGAGCGCAAAGTCATGTTATAAGCGCTATATATCTGATTCTTATGGCGATTTCAGGGAGTTCATAAAAGAAGCATGGCGTGGTGGCAAGGGAAATATGCCTTTCAAAGGCACCCCTAAAATTGTGAAGACTGAAACATGGGATGGCAAGGACGGAGAGATCTTCGAAGAGGATGAGTTCTCCGTTGAAGAGCTCATGGGAGAGGAGGAGTCATCGACAAAAGATGAATTGTAGACTAACGAATAATAGAGATAGACCAATTTTAAAGCGATTTTTGTGTCGTGAGAGTGGTGCCTAATTATAGGTTTTAGCATTAGTTTCCCTGTTTTCAGGTGACTTGTTTCGATGTTTTGGATGTTTTTTCTTTTCATTATTTAAAGGTGTTATGTTCTTTTCTTAACGTCTACTAGGTTTTGTTGATGAACTGGTAGTGATCCGTACTAGGTTTTGCTATTCCTCGTTCGTGAACATTGGACTCGAATCATCTCAATCAAAGTAGGTTAATGGTTTGATTAACCTGTTATAACGAGAGTGCCAAGAACTATAAAAGAAATCAAGTACGAAAACACATAATTGTTAGCTACCTTCGTTAGAAAATTGACTTCTATTACTGATGGGAGAAACACTAAATTCTAGAAAACACACCACACAAGTCTAAGAGCACGAATTACATCAATTCGTAGTAATAGAAACCCTAAACTTGTAGCCCAAGCTGGCTGAGCTGGCCCATACCCGTAGCCTGGACCAGGTGATCGCACGGTCACAATATTCTGATCGCCCGATCAGAATTGTGATTGTGCCAAAATAGAAGACCTTTCTGAGATTGCACGATCACAAAATCCTAATAGTTGACATCGCACAGAGCTCTTAAGTGAGATCGCACGATCTCTTGTGTAGTCTTGTTTTTCTGATTGATTCAAGTCACAATTCTAACATAACCAAACTTCATAGGGAACACTTATTAAATATGGGGCGCTCATATAATCATCGAAAGATCGACAAGACAACAACCAAATGAGCGACAACATATAATAAAAACTGAAAGATCAACAAGACAACAACGAATTGAGCGACAACATATACAATTTAAAAGAAAAAAGAAAGTGACCAACCTTACATATTCATAAAATAAGCAAACAAATCCCCTAATTTTTCACGGGCCACCTGATCAAAGCGCTCGATCATTTCGGTAGTCATATGGTTCTTGGAATCTCCCACCTTACCTTGTCTGTAGAAAGCATTGTTTGGGGGGATACCAGGGGCACATTCTTTATTTTTGTTCACGTCCAGGTTTCGCTGGTTGTCGAAACTACATAGTTGTACAATGGCTTCCACGAGCCCGTTACTCTCCTCCTCCAAAGAGAAAGGGAGCCCAAGAAAACATGCGAGCCTCTTAACCTGACTTGCCGCGTCTTTCTGCATATCTTCGTAGCTGACAAGCAAGACGCTATCTGGACGTGCCAAGCTTGCTTCATAATACTCCAAGGAATGATCCCAAAAGGGTCCATAGGGGGACACCCCTTGGAGGTACAAGTAGAAACCCTCCTCAAGTGAGAAGGGTGGGAGATCCTTGGATCTCACCTTAGACATGAAATGAAATAAAGATACAAACATGTCTTTGGGATCTCGATGAAGGTGCACTATGCGACAATTGTTAGTGACAACAGATTGAGGCAACACGGAATAAGGAATGTGAGTGGCCAAGAGGCGAGGAGTGTGGTGTTCCCCACTGCAGGTGGGATGTTGCTCCTGCGAACGGAAAGCCGATTCGATATAAGGTACACATTGGTGGGGATTGGTGGTGAGTAGAGGATGAGTGGTGCTATGGATGGGAAAGGTGTTGCGGTGCATGATGGCAAAGGCGATGGATTTAAGCCAGGTGGTGCCAGATTTAGGTTCGGTAGACAAGAGAACGTCAGAGGGTCGAGCCTTGAAATGTTGTTGAACATAGATGACGTCTCTTACGTTGAATGATGGGGAGTTATTGAAGAACCAAAACCCTCGGTATTGGCATAGTGTCTCTTCTATCCAAGGAGCTGGAACGGTCGTCACCACATCGTCGTCGTAGTGTACTAGGTTGGCCGCCTTCTCGGATGAATCTCCTCCTCCGTGTTGGACCGTGTTGTCGTTTCCCACGTCCATGGAACACGTACGAAAACGTTGGAAAAGAGTTTGAAAAGACTAGTTCGACAAGGAAGAAAAGAAAGATGCAAAGATGATGGATGACTCTGTGTTGTGACATGGTGAGGACTTATATAACCAATGGAGGGGGGAGGACTTAATGTAACCCAATCATCATCCACTAATACTGTACTACGTATGATTTTAGCTCCTTGGGCTTGTTTATGCATTTTACTCCTGGTGGAAATTTAAAACGGTGAAGACGACTCAAAAGACACGGCCCGCCCCCCAGACGATGCAAGAGACAAAACCAATGTGGAGGACTTATTGTAACCAATCATCATCAACCAATGTGATTATTAGTACTACTATGATTTTAGTTCCTTGGAGTTGTTTATGCATTTAGTACTACTGGTGGCAATTCAAAACGGCGGAGCAAGTAAAAGAAGGCATAAGCACAGCTGCACATGTCTTGTCTTTTTTTGCAATTCACGCACATGTCTCTGTCACACACATATATATATACACACACAATATATTAACACCTATGTAGTGATGGACATTTTGCTGTTTATTTTGGGTGATGATTATCTTAGTGATACAATTGGCTAACATCTACAGATGCTAGTGGTAGTTGATAATAAAATAAAGAGATAATACTACCTTTCATAATAAAAAAAGAAATATATATATAATACTACATTTCTTTTTCTATGAACTTCTCAGTGCACTATGCGGCAGTTCACTTAATTTAACAAATGATTGCAGATCTTTCTTTAACACTAATATGATTGAAAGAATTAACAAATCTCGTATCACATCATTAGTTAAATCAGTCTGTCGAAGTAATTTTCCTAAACTCAACTAAAATGATCCTGACGAAACGGAGGTAGTAGTTGATAGAACATATGAATATCTTGTATTGTGAATCTGTGATAAGATTTTTTCAGTGACGAAGACAGAGAACTTGGGGAGTACGTAGTAACCCAATGGTCTCTGCTGTATCTAAGGAACACTTCTTCCAACATGGTATTATCAGTAGCAACTACCAGGCTATTGGATTCTAAGCTCCGTCAAATTATTCGTTCATGTGAAGTTTCTATACGCTAATCTAATCGTGTATAGATCTAAACACATAATAAAGCGGAAGATTTATGTGTTACCTCTTCGCCAAAGCTCTTAGCACAACAGAAGATGATCTTTGAAGATGCTTGCTTTCACGTGTCTTCGTCTTGATCTTGCTCCCACCGGTCTAGTGTGAATCTCGAGGACGAACACTATGATCCACCCCACATTCCACCTTCTTGGATGCAAAAGTTCGAGAGGGAGGCTAGGGTTCCTAGAACTGTGTCTGATCAGCACATGATCTCTACAGTTTTCTTTATTATAATATGTAGGAGGCTGTCTCCTCGTACAGACAGACTTATACCTAGTTTGCAACATAACCCCCTAGGGTTTGTGCTTTATTGCAGCCAACCCCATAAGGTTGTGATAATTGCCTTGTGCACCCCATGTGGGCGCATATAATGCTAATATGTCCCACATACACAGTGGGGCTGCACATCAACAGTTCATCTAGTCTCTCTCAATCTCCAACTATTATCATCTAAAAAGTATGTTGTGGTCGTGGCGTGTAACCGATGAGAGTACTTGCATTTCGGGAGATCCGTACACCAAACTCGTATAACGAGCGCAGGAAGGCTCAACCCTTTGAAAAATAATGCACTCCATAACTCTCATATCCCCTAGATTTGATCAATTGTCATCTAGTAGACCTTGAGTACCTACCTAGTCTCGTAGTTCGTGCTCCAATGAGTCTACCTCTCCTGTATTATATTCATATCTTGCATGACCCCAATGGAACTTGTAGGTGGGCCCAATGAAAATAACAAAGAGTGATGCAATGAGAATCTTCCTTTCATCCATGTGCCACTCAGATTCAGCTCGGCTGCTTTCCCAACAGTGTCCAGAAGACCGAATCATCTATATTTGTAAGGTGCCATGCCAAAGTAGCACCACCAACCCGTCTCCTCATGACACCGATGAAAGTACAAAGGGTATACAGTGTCAATCATGTTTGTATGATCGACGAGGCTCACACGGCGAGGAATCTCAGGGACTAGTGTAGGGTTTTGATGCAGGTAACGCAGCGGAATAACAATAAATTAATCATGCTCAAAGCCCTTCACGGATCGCAGGCAAGCATTCATAGCATGATGAGAGTTAACGAATTGTGTACACTAGTTTGTGTGATCACTACGAAGAATTGTGTATTCGTCTCTACGAGTATCCATACCTAGGATGTATGTTGGAATCCTTCTCCTTGTCAAGGGCTAGCTATGGAAGAAGGTGGCAGAAAGAAGATCACACAAAACGGGAAACAAGGCCCTGTGCCACCTTGTGGCCGACGATAATGGGGCGGGCGAACGTCTAGGGCTTCGGCTCTAGCTTGTCTCTCTGTCCTTGCTCTATTATTTCTCTCAATAATGACTTGTATTGAGAAATAATAAGCTAGATTTCGTTTATATAGTAAATAACTCCTTGTTAACTACATGTTTGCCCCAGTACTAATCTTGCCCATACACGGATTAGTCCACCTTACAAATTAATCATACTAACTTTGCTTGTGATGGCATTTTGATCCGTTCTATTTAATTAGTTCTACTAATTAATACCCATATCCTGTTTAATCCATATGGTGTGTGACCCCATAAGCTTTTACTTAGTTGGTAGTAACAATTACAAACATAGAGCGGTTTCTAGCAACACATCTATGCCACCCAACTACTAGAAATAGTCAGTGGTCCGACAAACCTTGTGCCCAATGTTACCGCGTTGTATTATCCCTTTGTCTCCATATCCGGATTGGACACGAGACATAATTGTCATACTCTATATCTAATTCATAGTTTCTTGATCCTGGGATTATGCTTATACATGCAGATCACATCAATATCCCATATTGATTTATTTGAGTTTGGCCTGAAATTCCATGGCTGTAAATATGGATTTCGGATCGGTTTCGGATCATAGCTGTAAATATCAGTTGATCCGATCCGATCCGATATCTATATATTTGTTGATCCAATCCGATCCGGTCCGATCCAATCCCATAGCTATTTATATATTATGCAATATATAATATATGGATTTATGACCCCATGTGTGAGAGAAATTACAAATATGCCACACCTATAAGTAATTGGATTGGATCGGATCCGATCCGATAGTGTTGATCCGTGACCCGTTCATGCAAACGGATCGGGTTCGAACTATTATAGTGATCCGTTACATGATCCGATCCGCATCCGAACATATTTGGATCGGATCAGGACAGTACATTTCGGATCGGATTATGTACAGATCCGATCCAAATCCGATCCGTTGTCATGCCTAATCTGAACTATGAAATTAAAGTGATCATAGCTAGCTCAACTTAATCACGAATCCACCCCCCCCCCCCCCCAAACATTGATGCTTAATAAGAAACTGGTGGTATCCTAAAAAATAGAATTTTTTTGGTGCTCTAAAAAAACACCACTGTGGTGCTCCAATCGAATAAAAAGTGAGTACATGGCTTCCACTCTGTTTCTTCTCTTTAGCCCCCTTTCTATTTTGGTACGTTTCTTCTCTTGCTCATCCTTTCCCTTTTTGGCATGTTTAATTATGGACAATTACATATTTACCCTTCCAATCAATACCCTATCTTTAATTTCAATATACCCCACCCAAACCAATTTTTACTCTAAAAAATAATCATACACATTTTCTACTCCTCTTATTCATTTAGACCACACATCTCTGATGATAGAGAGAGAGAGTCAGACGGTACAAAGAGAGAGTGAGAGATAGAGGAAGAAGAAGGGGAACTGACGGTCATGAAGGGGACGAAGGCTTCGAACAGATATGGTTCGATTTCGACGGCGATTTCGACGGCGGCGCTCCTGGCGATCTCGACGGCGTTCTCAGCGGACACCACCACCTCGAGAGCAGAGAGAGAAAGAGACACCAGCTGATAGAGAGAGAGAGAGACGCCGGCGAAAAACGAATCTGGCGGTGCGAGGAAGCGCGACGGTGGTGACTGGATATGTCCTCTCCGGCGATTCAACATCCAGATCTCGTCGTCAACTCTGCTTCTTCCTCTTTTTATTTTCCTCTTCTCCCTCTTGTTCTTCTTCTTCTTCTTCTTTTTCTTCTACTTCTTCTTCTTCTTCTTCTTCTTATTCTTCTTCTTCTTCTTCTTCTTTGATTTTTTGGTTTGATTTCTAATTTTTTTCTTGAATCTGTAATTTATTGTATGGATCTATATATTTTTGTACTTGGCTATGGTCGTTGACTGGTGGTGAATGGCGGTGGTGGAGGACTGGTGGCTGGGTTGGTGGTGGTTTGTTTTTGTCCTCACAAATTCAGAGTTTAGTTTAGGTAGAGAGAGAAGTAGGATGTGAAAGGAATATAAAAAAAATTGTAGGGGCAAAATAGTAAATGACGTGATTTTCTTAATAACCGTGCCCAGCCCTAAGGGGGCTAAGGAGAAGAAATTGACTGGTATTTGCTTAGGTATTTAACGGCATCCTTAACGCCGTTAGATCTATAATTACCCTACTCACTCTCTTTC
Source organism: Linanthus parryae (assembly GCA_023055425.1). Lineage (NCBI taxonomy): Eukaryota > Viridiplantae > Streptophyta > Magnoliopsida > Ericales > Polemoniaceae > Linanthus > Linanthus parryae. Next base: position 137,169,806 of record JALGPY010000004.1, on the reverse strand, counting down.
TCTCTCCTCAAGTGGTGGTGATTTGCAGAAAAATCAAAACTTCACAATCTTTCTTCCTCTTCCTCCTCCTCAACTTCTTCTTCGTAATTTTTCAGAAAAAACAAGGGTGTGCTTTAGAGAGAGAAAATCCTCTCTCCACTCTCTAGGAAACCCTAATTCCCCTTTGTTTCTCAACCTTTCCTAGCTTCTGCCGCCGCCAGGACCACCCATCTATCATTTTCGAACTGTTTTTCTCCTATTTCCTCACATCAGTCGTTCCTTCATCTTCCGCTCAGAGAGTAGATTGTGCTCTCTATTCTCAGTTTCACTAAGTTTATCGCCGGCGAATTCAACGCTCGCATCTCTTCAAGTTTTTCTCTTCATTTTCTTCTTGTTTCAAGGCTACTGATCTCTTTTATCTCCAGATCCGCACCTCAACTGGGTGGATCGAACATTTTCGTTCTCAAATTTGCTGGTCTCTTAAGATGATGAAGCCATCATTCCCATTGCATGCCTTATTCGATCCAATTCCCCTGTTCTAGATAGTGGACTGTTGTAGATACTGCTTTCTGACATGACAGATCTTGGCCACGTGGCAGCCATCCAGCACACCATATTGTGCTCCATACACACTGGATCACCAGCCGAGCTGATCCATGTGGGGGCTGCGAGACAGAGCCCTCGCATACCACTGCACGGGACTTGTAGGGACTTAGTGGTTTGGAGGCTAGAGTAAGCCCTGTCGCGTGCGAGCCAAGCCCGCACGCGACCTTTAGTAACTGTTTTGAGAGATTTATGGCACGAGCTCCATAAACCCGGTCAATCCGGTCAAACCCGGTCAACCCCGTAACGGTTCCGGTATTCGCGCACCACGTGCTGTAACGGCCCCTATATACTCGGAAGAACGTGCCGTTATGGTTAAGCTAATTAAGCCGCCATCAATGGGCGCATTAACCACACTACAACGGTCACGTTCTCCAGTATATATAGATCGTCAACCTTTCCATACAAAGGGGAACAGACGGCCATACGCGGAAGCTCTGCCAAACCTCTGTCTCTCTCTCAGACATTGCTACTGACTTACTCTCTCCCTACACACACCCCTATTCTTCCTGTGCGATCCTTGATCCACTGCACACGGTGCACACGGAGGTCTCCCCGCCGGAATCTCTTGTGCACATTTTGGTGAACCGACGTGAACTTACCAACAAAAGCAACCATGTCTCAGGAGGATGATGTCAGCAACCGATCGCCTTCCACCGAAACTCCCTCCGGAGACGAGACCCGCCGTACTCCAACGACTCCCGGCGAAGCACCGACGTTAGAGTCTTTGGACGCCACCGTCCAAATTCAGGCGAAAGCTCTCAAGTCTCAATCCGCGCAATTAGAACAAATCTTGGCTGTTCTGGGCACCCTCGCGCCAAATCCTCCGCCAGCCACCGCTATCCCTCAGGGAGGAGGAACCCCTACTGCTCCAGGATTGGGAGTGTCAGCCACACCTCCCAACCCTCATCTGCAGACTCCACCGTCGGCTGCGCAACTGCCTTCGGTTCAAGGATCAACGGCACAAATGCTGCCTCCTGCCGCCCACGCTCCTCAGCCCTCCGCTTTGGCGTCCAACCCAACTCTGCAATACCCTTTGCCTCCCCCGACGATGATTTGGGGAAACGCGGGCAGTCAGTATGCTCCCAATCCTCCAGCGGCGTATGTGTCGCCACCGCCTACGGCAACCCCTGCGTCAACTACCGAGGGGAGCATTCCAGAATGCATGACGTCTCTACAGAAGCGTGTGGACACTATTCTGGCTCATCAGTCATTCGCGGATACCATTATCCCAAAGCTAGACAACGATCCACCCATTCCACGGGAAATCTATCTCATGCCTAACCCGGCGGGGTACAAGGCTCCTAAATGGGATAAGTTCGAAGATGTTAACGGAAACGCACATGAGCATGTCATGCGTTTCATTGATGTCATGGGTCCGTACGGAGCTGATCCCAAACTGCTAATGCGAGAGTTCCCAAAATCTCTTGGGAACGTAGCATACAAATGGTATCGAACATTGGAGGCTGGATCCGTGAAGACTTGGGACGACATGGTCCAGAAGTTCTATACCAAGTTCTTCCAGATGGAAGAAAAGGTGACAATGATCCATCTCTCACGGATGTACCAGAAGCGCGAAGAGGACGGAATCACCTCCATCAAGAAATTCAGGGCGAAATCCTTGGAGTGCAAAGATCCAATGCCCGAAAGCCGTCTCGTAGAGATATGCCTGCAGTGCATGCGAGATGAATACAAAGGTATGCTCATCAATTTGCAAACACCTACGTTTTCAAAACTAATCGAATGCACGAAGAACATCGAGCCCATATTCGAGAGACAGAAAAAGAAGAACGCTCCAGAGCGACCTGCGAGCGGTACCACTTACAAGATCGGAAGGTTTAGCTACAAGCGGGGACGCGAAGCTGAGGTCAATACAGTTTCGCCCCAGAAACAAGCGAAGTTTGTGAACTTCGATGTACCGCCTCTGCCATGCTCGGTAGAGGAAGCAAGTGACCTCTGCAAACAGTGGCGCAAGGACGGCGTCCTGCCACCGCTCGAGAAGACACCCTCCAAAGAGATGGTGAGGGACCCTAAGTGGTGTGAGTACCACGGCAAGGTCATGCATCCCACCGCCGAGTGCAAGAAACTCAGGTTCGCGTTCGATCAGAAGATGAAGAACGGCGAGCTCATCGTCAGCGACCACCGGAAGGACGTGCGCAACAACCCGCTTCCCGCGCATGCGGAACCGGGCTCGAAGGGCAAAGAGGTCGCTATGATCTCAATCGTCGACTTGGAAGAAGTCGCAGAGGATGGCCTACCCATCGTCGCCGAGATCCATGAAGACGAAGATTATAGCATGGACACGGAGGATGAACGTGCCGACCGCATGAAAGGGTCGCACGGCTTCAACAAATTCTTCGACGAGATGAATTTCTCCGAGAAGTGCCGGACTGATATGACAAAAGCGATTTTGAGAATAGCAGAGGACTACGAGGAGGACCTTGTAATCTCCAACGGGAAAGTCATAAGGGCATCCCGCTCTATGGAAAAGATTATGACCTTTTCTGCCAGCGACAAAAATACGGATGCGAGTCATCAGAGACCTCTGTACGTGACCGCCATCATCAACGGTGTCGAATTCAAGCGAGCATTCGTCGATGGAGGAGCAGCGGTCAATGTTGTTCCACTCCACACACTGAAGCTAGCAGGGATCCCCGAGCACAAGGTAGTCAAGCGTCCATCTCCACTGGTGGGATTCGGAAGCGACTCTAGAATGACGATCGGATGGATCCGCCTGGGCGTCCAGATTGGCAAGATCAAGTGCTCGGCGAAGTTCTATGTCATAGACGCAAACACCACATACCACATGATTATAGGTCGAGCCTGGATTCATCGCTTCGACGCAGTCCCTTCGACGGCTCACCAGGTTATGAAAGCTATCTGGAATGACAGAATAGTCGAGATACCGGCTTCGATTAACCCGTTCAACTTGGACGAAGCACATCTCAGTGAGGCGGTATGGTTCACTGAAATGGCAGATGAGCAAACACCCGGGCCATTCAACCCTACTCCTTTGCCTCTCTGGGAGGACATCATGGACCAGTCACCTGCGGGCGTGATGGTGACAAGGGAAGATGCCAAGGAAAAGCCGCCTACACGCGAAGAGGCGCCACGTATCGCATATCATCGAAAGAATGTGTACACTTTGAAGAGGATCGCAAAGCATGACCCCGAGGGCAAGGAGATAGAAAGCTTCTACGCCAATGGGAAGAAATGCTACCGCATATGAAGGTGCGCGGGGATGTTCTCACGCGGGCATGGGGATATCCCTGGGCAAATCAATCAAATCGAGCAAGTTGCGCTGACGGAAGAGCCAACACAAGGCACTCCAGACGAGAAACTCAAAGAAGCGCCTGAATGCATGGAAGACAGGCCAAGACCACAAAAGCAAGAACTAAAAGAAGTGTTCCTTAGCCCGAACGAGGAAAAGAAAAGGCCAGTCTTCCTGAGTGCGGACCTCACAAGCGAAGAGGAACAGGGACTGCTGCAACTTCTAACTGAGTACAAGGACGTGTTCGCATGGGAGTATGATGAGATGCCAGGACTAGATACAAGCATCACCATGCACCGTTTAGACATCATCCCAGGGTCTAAACCGGTCAAGCAAAGCACGAGGAGCTTCAGGCCGGAGCTTAACGTCAAGATCAAGCAGGAGATTGTCAAACTCCTAGATGCCAAGTTCATAGAGCCGAATCATCATCCCACATGGCTGGCCAACATCGTGCCAGTGGTGAAGAAGAACGGACAGCTCCGCATCTGCGTGGACTTCCGAGATCTCAACCGCTTCTGCCCTAAGGACGATTTCCCACTGCCCAACATCGATTTGCTCATCGATTCAACAGCAGGCCATCGCATGTTTAGTTTCATGGACGGTTTCAGCGGGTACAATCAAATCAAGATGGATCCCGAAGATGCGCGGAAAACTGCATTCATCACTCCCGTAGGGGTATTCAACTACACGGTGATGCCGTTCGGCCTTAAGAACGCGGGCGCGACCTATCAGCGAGCCATGATGGCTCTGTTTCACGACATGATGCACAAAGAGGTGGAATTCTACGTGGATGACCTGGTGGTTAAATCCAAACACGAAGCAGACCACCTCGCAGATCTGCGAAAGGTGTTCAATAGATGCAGGCGCTTTCAACTGAAGATGAATCCCATGAAATGCGCGTTCGGGGTGACATCAGGGAAATTCTTGGGATGCGTGGTTCATCGCCAAGGGATAGAACCCGACCCCGCGAAAGTATCAGCTATCACTGGCATGACGCCGCCCCATAATCAGAGTGCATTGAAGACATTTTTAGGAAAGCTATCCTATCGTCGGAGATTCATCCCAGCAATTGCCGAAATCACATGCTGTTTCAGCACTCTTCTCAAGAAGGCCGCCGCGTACAACTGGGCTCCGGAGCACGAAGCCGCATTCGGAAAGCTGAAGGATTTACTCACGTCCTCAAAGATAATGATCGCGCCTCAACTGGGGTCACCGCTTCTGCTATACCTGACATCTACAAGGAGATCTATAGGAGCGCTCTTGGCTCAAGAGTATGAAGGCCAAGAGAGGCCTATCTACTACATCTCTCGCATCGTGCAGCCTGCTGAGTCGAGGTACACGGACATCGAACGTCATTGCCTTGCCTTATTCTTTGTGATAGAGAAGTTGAAACACTACTTTGCATCACACAAAGTGGTAGTGGTCACCAAGAGCGACCCCGTAAGATACTTGCTAACTCACACTACTCCGGGAGGGAGACTGGCAAAGTGGTACATGACCATTTCCCAATACGATATCACATGTGTACGACCACGAGCGATCAAGTCGCAGGCGGTAGCAGATCTGTTGGCACAGTTCCCCGAAAATAGCCACGAACCCGTGATCGAAGAAGAGCTCGAAGGTCCTGAGATCTACGCGATCGACGTGCCCTATTGGACCCTCCACTTCGACGGTTCGTCAACCAGAAAAGGCGGAGGCATTGGGATAGTCTTGACAAAGCCAGACGGGGAAGTCATACAGATGTCCGCAAAGCTCAACTTCGCAGTCACGAACAACGAAGCGGAATACGAAGCTCTCATTGTGGGGCTCCGTGCGGCGAAAGCTTTGGAAGTGAGTAACTTAACAGTCATGGGAGATTCCAAGCTGATTGTTAAGCAAGCCTCGGGCGAATATGGTTTGAAGGAGATCAACCTCCTGTCTTATCGCATCATAGTACAGAAGCTGATGCAACAATTCTGCGATGTGAAGTACGAGCATAAGCCCCGAGCAGACAACAGACACGCAGACGCTTTAGCAACCTTGGGATCTAAGGTCAGTATAGACAAGTGCCCCGCAAGGATTTCCATCAAAGTGCGAACATCGTCGGCATTAACAGAGGATGCGTGCGACGACGAACACATGGATGACGCAGACTGGCGGAAAGCAATCCTGCAAGCTATTGCAAAAGGCACCAGCAGCGAAAGCTGGGCACTCACAAAAGGATACTGCATCCACGACAACACGCTTTACTACAAGGGTCCTGGAGGAATACTCATGCGATGTGTCTCCGAGCAAGAGGGACAACAGCTGTTAGAAAATATTCACCAACACGCTTGCGGAGAAAGCGAGGTGTCAATCTACAGAAAGGCTCAGAGATATGGCATTCATTGGCCAGGCATGTCAACAGCTGCAGCCCTGATACAAGGGAAGTGCGAAAGTTGCGCGCTAATCAAAGACTCTCTACTCGTCGCCCTAACCGATGACGGCACGGACTGGAGGAAGCCACTGTTTGATTTCCTCACCCAGGGCACCGTGCCCGAATCGAGAAAAGAAGCCGAAAAATTGAAAAGGAAAGCGTCTCGATACGTGGTACAGGAAAACCTGCTTTGGCGAAGAGGTCACGAGGGAAACTTGCTGCGTTGTCTAGACGGCAGAGAAGCACAAGAAGTCATGGACCTTTCTCATCAGGTGGAACATCAAGGAGGTGCGAAATTATGCAGACAGCTCCTCTCAATCGGATATTTCTGGCCCACGATGGAGGTCGATTGCCGTACCAAAGTGCGACGCTGCCAGGAATGCCAATTCAAAGGGAACCTAGTGCACGCTCCTGCTGTGGATCTACATGCACTAGGGACGCCATGGCCATTTCACACATGGGCTCTGGACTTCATCGGTCCCATCCGACCAGCGTCGCACGGGAATCATTTCATTCTCACCGCAACTGAGCTGTTCACCAAGTGGGTGGAAGCAATACCACTAAAGACGGCAAATGCGCTGGCTGTGGTCAACTTTATCCAAGAAAGCATCGTATGCAGGTTCGGAATCCCAAACACCATTCTTTCAGATAACGGTACTCCTTTTGTTAATCGCCAGGTAGCTGCGAAATTAGCGGAGTACAATATCAGGCAGATATGTTCTACCCCTTACTACCCAAAGGGAAACGGACAAGCCGAAGCGACTAACAAGACGCTGTTGAGAATATTGAGCAAGATGGTCGCAGACGACCACAAGAAGTGGGCCGACTCTCTAAGCATAGCTCTGTGGGCCTACAGAACTTCTCCAAGGACACCCACAGGGGCCTCGCCATTTTTACTGTGTTATGGGGCCGAAGCTGTAGTACCTGCGGAGGTTAGAGTCAATTCGGCAAGGCTGGCCTTCCATGCACTCTATGAAAATCAACGCGATCATGACTTAGTCTTGCTGGAAGAAAAGCGAGAACAAGCCAAAAGGACTAACAAGCGGTACCAGGAAAGAATCGCTCGCGCCTACAACAAGACAGTCCAGCGAAGGGATTTCGCAGTCGGAGACTTGGTCTTGCGCGCATCTGACCACTGCATGCGAGAAGCAACTCACCCAAAGTTCGCAGCTAATTGGGAAGGACCCTTCGAAGTCACAGAAGTCTTCGATAGTGGCTACTGCAGCATACGAAGGTTGCACGGCACAACCTCAACTCCGAGTTCAGTCAACATGCGCTGGATCAAGAAGTACTATCCCTGACTTCTCTCATTTCATACGTTCTATGATAACGTTGTTTAATGTCTCATGTGGCTACGATTTACGCAATCTCCTCTCCCATATGAGAGGATTGTAATCTCATCTCTCCCATATGAGAGCGTTGTAATAAAAGAATTCTCCCAAATGAGAAGTTCACATTTCTAGCTGTTTATGTTGCTCTATTCAATTTGTTATTACTTTTAACAATAGTTTATTCGCCGCAATAGCAACCAATGCAAACGCGATCTTAAGTGATCATCTAAGCCTATCTCTTACGATAGCAGCCAATGCAATGCGATCTTAAGTGATCATCTAAGCCTATCTCTCACGATAGCAGCTAATGCAAACGCGATCTTAAGTGATCATCTAAGCCTATCTCTTACGATAGCAGCCAATGCAATGCGATCTTAAGTGATCATCTAAGCCTATCTCTCGCGATAGCAGCTAATGCAAACGCGATCTTAAGTGATCATCTAAGCCTATCTCTTACGATAGCAGCCAATGCAATGCGATCTTAAGTGATCATCTAAGCCTATCTCTCACGATAGCAGCTAATGCAAACGCGATCTTAAGTGATCATCTAAGCCTATCTCTTACGATAGCAGCCAGTGCAATGCGATCTTAAGTGATCATCTAAGCCTATCTCTCACGATAGCAGCCAATGCAAACGCGATCTTAAGTGATCATATAAGCCTATCTCTCACGATAGCAGCCAATACAAATGCGATCTTAATTGATCATATAAGCCTATCTCTTACGATAGCAGCCTGTCTAAATGCGATCTTAATTGATCACCCAAGCCTATCTGCTACGATAGCAACTTATATGCAAAGTGATTTTAGTTAATCATCTAAGCCTATCTGTTACGATAGCAACTTATATGCAAAGCGATTTTTAGTTGATCGTCCAAGCCCATCTGTTACGATGGCAACGCATGCGCAAGATGATCTTATCAGATCTTCTAAGAGTCTATCTGTTGCGATAACAGTTTATGTGAGAAATAATATCAATCGATTCTTTAATAAAGCCTATCTGCCATGATAGCAATTCGCACCACTTAACGATCTTAATTGATCTGCTAAAGACTATCTACTATGATAGCGACGTTGTGAAAATGATCTTAAATGATCCACAATGGCCAACCACAAGCCCATCTGCCGGGATGGCACAGCTGCGAAGATACGATCTCGAACGATCTAGCGAAGCATTAGCAAATTAATATATCGCAGATGCGAAACAATTACATAGCATTATGCAAGGCGAAATATGCCGAAACGCATGCGAAATTGTACTTTGTTGTAAAGAGACAGCAGATAATACAAAAAGCTATTTATCATTACGGGTCAAATGATTTACAATTTATCTGTCTAGATAGCAGCTTACAAGCGAAAAAGCTCGAATCTAACTACGCAGCCAACATGGCTTACAATACATTCGAAAAGTGGCTGGTAAGCCAGCAGAGACACAGTACGGAAACCCGGACTGCAAAGGATGAACCCACCGGTTTCAAACACCGGCTACGCAACGCCCAGATCTGCGGGTGAACATCTGTAGCAGGGGGGATCTTGCTCTAAAAGAGCCACATGAAGCCATACGCTCAAGATCCCGGTATCCGACAAGACCGTTGTCAGATATGCACCCCATAACATTTGCCCAAGGAACCACCGGTTCCGGCGATCCACAGGCAAGCAGAAGCTCCAAAGGGCAAGGGCTCCTTGTAGACGGGGATGAACGCGACGGTTCGTCACCCCGAGCTCACAAACGTGAAAGTGACGGATCCTTCTCCGGAGATGCTGAAGAAGAATTCCGCCGTTCATTACGAGACGGTAGCACGGTCACTTCGGCGCTGCACCTCACCACGAGGCGGCCGGAAACATGACCTGCACACATAATACACGAAGAAATTTCTTCGAACACATATGAGATATTATCTGCATCTTCTTTATGATGGTTATAAAGAGCAATAAGCCTCATAAAGTGGATCTTGGAAACTATTTCTATAGCACAAAGCGCAAACTCAGGATTCAAAACTTGAAGTTGCCATGAATCAACGAAAAAACAAGCGTTGAAGCCAGCAGTCGTAAGGACTCACGGCAAAGCACATGTTTGGGATGAAGAACCCAAATAGCAAAGACAGGGTTTATATAGACCCTGTACAGACTCTTTGGTTGCCTAAGATGAGTCAGCAAAATTCAAAAAGAGGGTAAGTTCAATCACTTACGCCTTGAAAAGCGGTAACAATCAATTACCCTACTAAAGGCTACGACGATTCAGTTGCGTATCCTAATAAATGACGGATAGTCATGATTCGGATGGACTTCCCAACGGAAGCGTGCTTATCTGCCGAGAAATTAGCGCGAAAATCAAGCAGAGAATCAATTGCTGATGTCATAATTGGATATGCACAGAAATATCCAATCAAATCCCAGAAAGGGGCAAAACGGGAAAATTCATTGTTCTTGTTAAAAAAAAAGGGGGGAGAAACCCTAGCAGCATTACATTAATGTTCAAGACATTACATTAATGTTCCGGTCATTTTCTTGCCATTTCTTGCAAAATTCGAAAATCAAAGCAAATTCTTGATTAAGGAGTCTTGGGGCTCGAATTGCTCGCTCAGCTTCTCCACCTGTTTCACTTCTTGCTTCAGTAGCTCGCACCTGGCATTCATCTCATGATACAGCTTCAGAGCTTCATCAACCTTTTGCTTCTGCTGCTCCACCTTCTGCATCTCAGCTGCGAGATTCTGGTGACCGAGTTTCAAAGTTATGGCTGCGCGAATCAGCGTGACTCTGTCCTTGAGAAACTTGAAGCCCATTCTACCTTGGACTTTGGTCACGAGATTTTGGCACATGCCACATAGCAATTCAGCACTCTGGACCGAAATGGTCGCAGGTGTAGCCGCAGACAGCTGCTCCAATATCCAAATGGCTTCAGTAAGGAACAGCCTCCTGTCAAAAGGCCCGATCTCCAGAGATCTCACAAATGATCGGGGGTAGGTCAGACGCATTCGAACCACCCAGTCTACATCGGTTTGCTTCAAACCTGAGGAGACGTCAAAAATAGGTTATGATGTCAAAACTCGCAAGCGAATAATGCGACGTGCGAACAGTAAAACTCTACTTACCAGTTCCTTCCAGAATCTCATGAAGGGAAGGAATGCGGGCTGCCGGGTTGTTCGAAGATTGTCCTCTCTCCAAAGCTCTCCTATCAGCTGCGAGCTCCAATCTCTCGTAGTCGGGAGGAAGAGTGTAGTCCGCACCAGCTGCGACTGCATTCCCAGCCTGCGAGCCCCAAATGCTCCACGCAGGAAAAGGTGCCTCGGGCTCAGTCGTCGCCGGAGGCGAAGGGACAGCCGAAGTCGCTTGGCGAAGGACGCTCTCAGATGCGAGAACATCAGCAGCACTTGTCCTTCCCACCTCAGCACTAGCATGGACATCTTCATCCATCAACACAGTGTCAGCTCCAGCGTCGTCGGAAAGCTCGATGATGTCCTCAAGAGGCTCACCCGTGTGGTCAGCAGCCGCGACGGGCTTCTCGGTATGGGAGCTCGGAATTGGAACATAGGACGCAGAAGGCTGACTTCTCTGCTCCAACTCTGGTTCTTCAGCATAACCTGCGACATTAAATGCGATGACATGAGGTAACTTGCGTTATAAGTTATTTTGCTATCTTTGCTAAAGCTAAGAGAAAGCACCTCCACGCGAAGGTGGGATTGAGATATCCTCATCATACACTAAGGACGTGGAACCATGCCCTATCAGTGTGTCCTCACTAAGCAAGTCTTTAAGAGAAGCGTGACCTGGGATGCGAATAAACCAGTCATGATTCTGCCTTAAGTTGCTAAGAGCCTAGTACGCGCGAATCGCTCAAATAGTTACCTGAGGGTTCTCCGCATTTGCTTACTAACCAACGGCGAATGTCAGCCTTTGACACACCATGCTTTAACGCACCCACAATAACATCTCTATAAGTTACTGCGAGATTGAAGATCTCACCTTTATCGCCACCCGCGATCTCTTCGAAGTCTGCTTGGACTTGCTCCAAGGCCGCTGCATCCTCTCCGGGAACCTCATCTTCCTCTTCCGCATGAGGAGCCACTTCTTCGGGAAGCTCGTCTTCCTCGCCAACTGGACGCACTAAGTCGTCAACATGCTGCTCTTCAAGGCTCCGCTGTTTCACACGCTCGAGCTCCTCTTCCTCTCGCCGCCTTCTTCTTTCAGCAGCTTCCGTAGCTGTCTTCCGGGACTCAGCAAGAACGGCCTCGCTTATGGGCTCATCTGAAATGCCAGAATGGGCATCTCTCTTTTGTCTTTTGGCCACAAGGCCACCGATGGTTTCATCATCATCATCTGCGAATACCCAACTGGTTTAAAGAAAAGAAGTGCAAAGAAGTTACGATAACGGGAAAGGAAATGCGACGGAGGTACCTCCTGATTCTTCCTCATGCATCACAACTGTTACTTCTTCTTCATCACTCGCTTGGGGCTCCCCCCTCTCTTTTTCTTCCTCTTGATTGAATGGAACAAAGGTCTCAACTGCGAGATCTTTCCGCACTTTGCTTGGCATGCGACCTTTCCCTTTGTCCTTGATAGATAGGGACCTCACTGGGGGAGAAGCTGGGGCATTCCTAGGGGAAGAAATCGTAATTCCCTTTTGCCTAGGTCTCTTCACTCTCGGCGCCGCAATCGCTGGAGGGGACGGGTCATCTCTGGGAGGAGACGGAGCCGGAGGATTGTCTATCAGCGAGTCGGCAAAAGCCTTCATGACTGCGCGAACCTTTGTTTCGATCTCGGCGTCCATCCTCCATGCTAGCCGGAACGACTCCCCTTGCCTTCTGGTGGCAACAATGGTGTTAACCAGCGATTTGGAGCGATCACCAGCTGCGAACCTCCGCACATGACACTAAAACAGCACAGAATGAAAGTATCAGCGTAAGAAAATCAAAAAGCTTAACGCACGCGAAGAAGTTACTTACCTCAGCAAACGCCTTGCTATATCTGACGACATGCGTGTCGCCCTTCTTGATTGCGGCGACTTGCTCCTTCAGAATGAAATCAGGGCACAAATGGTTCTCACGGTCCCACAGTGAGTAGCAACCATACTCAGACTCGCTCAAACTGCAATTGGGGCGAAACGGAAAAGAGTTTCTTTTGAGCAAGGGGGCCCTACCTGGCTGGGCCGCCGCCTCCGTCTCAATCCTCGTTTGCTGGGCAACCCAGTATGCGAGCCAGTTCTGGGAACAACCACCCTCGCGAGTTCCCGCAGGCTGCTCAAAGGGAAGATTGCTCATGAAGACCGTCTTGCACTCCTTTGTCAGCAAGCGCTTGTAGCATCCTCTGATAATAGACTGGGGCCAGATTGATGGGGCCACCGCATCAAAACCAAACTGAGGAGAAACCCGAGTGGGGTCAACATCCACTGTAAGCTTTTCATACCTTGGCGCGAGCTCACGAATATGCTCTGCAAGGGCAGGAAGGGAACCTCGCAGACACCAGCAAAAGAACTCGCGATAGCGCTCGTGGAAATGCGGTCCCTTCTCAATTAGAAGTTCTTCTGAGAAGACCATACCTTTGGAGGGGTATAGCTTTGGAAACCATCGTACATTCTCGATACGCGTGGCATAGGGCCTGGCAGTAAACTCCTTCCGTTTGTCGCATATCAAACTCCAAGCGCACTTGGTGTTGCTTGCTCCAAACCATCTCGCAGCTCTTCCGCTGTTGCGTGCTTCTGTCTCGCCTGGGGGACACCACTTATCAAGTTGAAGAGCAGTTGGAGCATAAGACGGCCAGCGCTCGAAAACCCACGTTGTCAAAAAGGAAATATTGACAAAGGTCAGGACATCGAGGCGGCCACGCGACTCCCTCATAGCCAGAACCAGCTGATCGAGCCTATAATACAGCGTGCCCAAAACCAAGGGTCCGAGTGAGACTCTCTGGCCAAGAGCGAGCCTCACAGCAAGTGGCAGCACATGGTAGAAGACTCCGTCATGGGGGTGACCATCAATCAGGTACCTCGACAGCCAGGCACAGAGAAAAGCACAAAGGGTCAAATGATAGCCCTTGCCCTCTACGTAATTCTCGGCCTCCGGGTCCTCACTCAGAAGTTTCTTGGTAATACCGCTGTTCGCATAGTCTCGGAAGAAGTACTGCAACCATTTGTTCCAGGTATTCTTCGCAGACGTATCAACCAGCTGCCAGTTCGGAAGGGGCTTTGTAGTGGTCCACCGAGTGGAGATTTTCTTTACCTCTGCTAGGCATTCCTCCATCTGCGTAAACAAGGCAATCTCCGCAGATGTCCTCAAAGGACTCAAAGGGTCCACTTCACCCATGGGGGAAAGCTCGTACAGCATTTGCACGTCCTCGAGCGTGGGGGCAGCCTCGAACTCAGCGAAATGGAACGTATGAGTCGCAGGCGAGTAACGGGACAGAAGGTCTAGAAGCATGGACTGATCCAGCTTCACGGCAGCACCCTTCATAGCACGGATAGCAAAGTATACGCCGGCTTCATTAAGAGTCTCGGCGTGATGATCCAACACGTGGTCAATCCACTCATCCATATAGTCCAATTTCTGGACGAACGCCTGAGTAGAAATCGCAGTATATGGGAAGTGCCCGTTCTCGATCCCCAATCGAACTACATCCTCGGAACCAACCAACTCGAGCAAGGCTGAGTTAACTGGGCGAGTCAGCGTCAGCAATCGCTCAACTGGAACAGGATCAGGCATCCTTTTCGCCTTTACCCTCGCATGGTAGAAATCCTTGCCGCCTAAAAAGGGGGCTTTTCGCCACAAGGCCTGCGGAAGGTCGGGTATCTCTTCATCTTCCTTCACGGGTCTGGTTACTCTTGTCTTGGCCATTCCTGTGGAAGAGCAAGAAAAAAGGGGGGAGAAATACCACACTTCAGTTTGAATTTTGGAATTCAAAGACCTATGCAAAGGAAGACGAACAGTTCCGGTATCGATTTCAGAAATTGGGGAGTTGCAAGATCCAATATTGTTGAAAGATTAAAACGAAGCAGGTTTAAAGATCAAAGCCTCTTCACAAATTTCATGGGTTTACAGATTCAACGCAGTTCAAGGCAAACACTGGTATCTTAAATCAAAAGTAAACAAGGCCAACCTTGTTTTCTTGAAGCCTGCTTGGATATGCACAATTGAAGAATACGATTTGCAGTTCTGAACTGGTGATTGATTATCTGGATCTGCTCTCGAAGATCTCCGGGTACCATTCACTTTAAGAGAAAGAAGTGATGCTTTGCAATAATGGGGGATACAAGGTATTTATCCAAAACAATGAAGGGTTGCGTCCTTTCGATAGTCGAATCGCAACCGTCACCGTCGAATCGCGCAATCACAGGACAAGCTGACGTCACGCCTAAAACCCTAAAGGTCAGACGGCACGACTCTAGGGGTTTTAGGTCATAATGACACGCACGGGGGCTGAACTTACCCGTATTTGAATCGGTGCGTGGCGGCGACGCGTATGTTGGTTTCCGCGCATGGAAGTCTATACGGCTATGAGTCTTCACGCGCAGAAAGGGGGCTAATGTAGATACTGCTTTCTGACATGACAGATCTTGGCCACGTGGCAGCCATCCAGCACACCATATTGTGCTCCATACACACTGGATCACCAGCCGAGCTGATCCATGTGGGGGCTGCGAGACAGAGCCCTCGCATACCACTGCACGGGACTTGTAGGGACTTAGTGGTTTGGAGGCTAGAGTAAGCCCTGTCGCGTGCGAGCCAAGCCCGCACGCGACCTTTAGTAACTGTTTTGAGAGATTTATGGCACGAGCTCCATAAACCCGGTCAATCCGGTCAAACCCGGTCAACCCCGTAACGGTTCCGGTATTCGCGCACCACGTGCTGTAACGGCCCCTATATACTCGGAAGAACGTGCCGTTATGGTTAAGCTAATTAAGCCGCCATCAATGGGCGCATTAACCACACTACAACGGTCACGTTCTCCAGTATATATAGATCGTCAACCTTTCCATACAAAGGGGAACAGACGGCCATACGCGGAAGCTCTGCCAAACCTCTGTCTCTCTCTCAGACATTGCTACTGACTTACTCTCTCCCTACACACACCCCTATTCTTCCTGTGCGATCCTTGATCCACTGCACACGGTGCACACGGAGGTCTCCCCGCCGGAATCTCTTGTGCACAACTGTGTTCTTCATTTTTGTGTTTATGGGTCTATCGCCGGCGAAATCAACTCTCGCCTCTTTGCAAGTTTCCTCCTGTTTTAATCTTCCCGTATCAAGACTTCTAATCTAGTTTGTTTTTTTCTATTTCTGTTTGTTTCTCTGTTGTGCTCTCGCTGCCGACGAAAATTATAGTCTTTCAATTTCGGGTTTTTCACAGTTTTCTCTCCAGACCCGCGCCTCTTGTGGGTGGATCGAACATTTTCGTTCTGAGCTCTGCTCGTCTCTGAATCCGACGAAGTCAACGCCCTCATTGCATGTGCTCTTTGGTTCATCTTCCCTCCTCTTTCGTCTATTTGGCTCTTTGTGTTTGGCCTTCCCCTATTTCGATTTTTCACTGGGTCTGCTCTCTTTTGGGACTTGATTCTCTTTTATGCTTACTTTCATCTTTAAGGTCCTAAGTAGTTGATGTTTAGGTTCTTGTTTCACTCCTATGTGCTCTTAGTACCACAAACTTTTCTTTTTCAGATTTTAAATTATTTCTTTCATTTTGCTTTTAATATTTACAATGGCTCCTTCTAGTTTGGTATCAATTTCCTCACATCCCCTCTGCGGAAATAAGATAAAAATGTTTCCCACCCCTCCATCTGATGTAGTGCAAGTTTGGGAGGTACCCAAAACCAAACGATTAAGAAAAGCAGGTTGTTTTCATCTCTTGGGCGGCTCATCTTATGTGCCGGTTCGTAGATACAGTAGATTGGACATTCTTAGACTTCGATTCTCTCACCCACCAAAAGCAGATATCAGAAGTGTCTGTCGCATTATTTGTGAGGAACTGGATGGAATCAGTGTTCCGAACCATAAATCAAAATTTGCTTTTCGAAATCGGCTCACAGATCAGGTGGCACAGATTGATCCTTCGTGGTATGAGCTACAAGTTTGTCGATCTTTGAAGATGAATGGGCATCAGACAGGTCCTATACGGGTTGATTATTCAGCTCTCCAAAGGCACCTCAAAGGCAAGAAGGAGCGTAGAAAGAGACCTATCGCTCGGACTTTCACTTCTACGCTTCACAGTTCTGATCGGACACCAGAAGAGCCTCCGCGCCCTTACCAGGAAGATCTCTCCAAATCAAAAAGTGGTGATGATACTTGTAAAGTGCAGATTGAGGCAGATCTAGTTGGTCTCTCTGGGAACATGAATTTGGAAGCTATGGACAATGACAACTTTGTGGTTGCTCCAAGTTTTCAGTTCAAAAAGCGGCGCATCGATTCTTGGGAAACTCCATCTGGAGGATTTCGTGTAGCTAAAGCGCTAAGGATTTTGTTCAACTTTCGGTCTCCCTCGTATGTGGCCTGATTTTGGAGACAAAGATGCAGTTACCAAGACAACTTTACTTTTCTGTGGTTTGTTTTCTGGGTCATATTATTGCTATTTGGATGTTTTGATCTTTTGTGTTTTCTTTCAGGTTTGAGGCTTGAAGCGTCCAGAGTATCGGCCTCTTGCCTTTCCGTTGATGATCCCTTCGTTTATTTAGCTCTCTAGTCTCTCTGTCTTTCTTCTATGATGTTGGTTTTTCCGCTTCGTTGTTGTTTAGCTTTCTAGTATGATGATATGATGATGTATGTATTAGCCTCTAACGTATTACCCTCTTGTACTTTCTTTGATGATATATTGATGTTCTTTATTTCCGGCAAAAAAAAAACTTCTTCTTCGTAGTTCTTCCCCTTTCATCTCTCGCTGATATTGATTGCCTCCCTGTCTAACGTCAATCACTCACTTTCTTCAACTTATTCCTCTCTGGTCTTTTTATACTTATCTCCATCTGAGCATGATCTCCTACTCGTTCTTGCAAAAACTGAAGGTATTGAATGTTACAGAACAATTTCATTCAAACATGTTCATAACAAAAAAAATCATTCAAACCCATTAACTTTAGGCTAAATTGCACCGGAGGTACTCATATTTTGCAAAATCGAGAAGTGGGTACCAAAATTTCAAAATCAAACACCACATGTCCTAAATTTTGGATTTTAGAGCAAGTTGGTACCCTTCCGTTAACTTTCCGTTAAGATTGGACGGAAAATTATAAAAAGACTTTTGTACCCTTTATTTTCACCTCGAACTTTTTTTTAACATACAAATTTTACTAAAAAATCTAAGAAAAGTTTAAAAAATAAATTTTTAATTTAATACTTTGATATACGTAAGATAATCCAATGTATTTTATCAAAATTATATATTTGTACATAATTTCAATATATGAAATATGTTTTTATTAACACAAATCCGTTAAATCTTAAAGTCTTTTAACTTTTTCTAATAGTGTTTAAAAAGAATCTCAAATTTCATAATTTCACATGTATTTTTAAGAAAACATATTGTAAAAGTATCTTTGTGCATTTTATACAATAATCTCTTTCAGATTTGCATAAAAAATATAAATCATTACAATAAAAAAAAACTACTGAAGAATGTCATGTATTAACTCTAGTGTCAGTTGTTAAAATGCGCAAAGATACTTGTATGTTATTGTTTCATTAAAAAAATACATGTGAAATTATAAAGTTCTGAGATCTTTTTAAAAAAACTGTTAAATAAAAGTTAAAGACTTTAAGATTGACGGATATATGTTGTTAAAAACATATTTCATATCTTCCAATGATATAAAAACATGTAATTTTGATTAAATATATTGCATTATCTTACATATAACAAATTATTATATTAATTTTTTTATTTTCTTTTAAATTTTAGTAAAACTTGTATTTTTTAAAAAAAATGGAGGTGAAAATAAAGGGTACAAAAGTATTTTCATAATTTTTCGTCCAATCTTAACGGAAAGTTAACGTAAGGGTACCGACTTGCTCGAAAATCCAAAATTTGGGATCTATGGTGCTTGATTTTTAAATTTTGGTACCCACTTGCTCGATTTAAAAACAACTCTTTACTTCAAAAATTCTCAGTAATTTAACGAAATTCAATAATTTCATTAAATGTATAGAATGATTGTTGCTTCCGATTCTTTGAAACTTTGTCGGAATCTTCAACTCCACGGCCATGGCAGATTGTAATTTCATAAACGTTTCTCTTCAGTCTGGTCAACATTTAACAAAGTCGTCTCTCACGATTGAAATGAGTTTTTCTCGTATCTCGTCCACTGATTTGAGAAATCTGAAATCTTGTTTTACCAAGATAGAATGAGATAAGAGAGAGAATGATTGGTCTAGAGAGTGAAAGAACATGTAGCGAATGGATAGATACAATTAATACCGTAAGTGTGTGGTGTGAATGAAGGGCCCCACATCCAGGTTGTAATACTCCGTATTTAATTAAAGGGTAATTTGATAATTTGACACACGATAATTTAATTTTGGGTTGCGAATAGTAAATTGGATAACTTTTGAGAATTTATTAGACGAGAAACTAGGGTGATTTTTTTTTTTTGCTCAATTCGTTTTATTTTATTTGACGACTTCGCGATGTCGACCACCGCGTCAACTATAGTAATTGCCACACACAATTATTTCCTTCCAACCATTTAAATAAATGAGAAACCCATCATTCTCATCCTTTTCTTCCTTGTACTTCACGGCCAAGAAATTCTCACCACCACCAACACTTCCACTGCCTCCATTTTTGCCGCCCTCACTCACTATTTAAACCACATGCCTCCTCCCTCCACACACACACACGAGACGTCCCTCTCCATCAAAAATCTTCATCACCTCCGGCAAACCACCATCACCGCCACAATCACCATTTTCACCGGCACCAACACCATCACCTCTCTCACTCTCTATCCCTCTCTTTGCCTTGTTCTTTCCCAACCGAAGAAGCAGGAAAATCAGCAGCAGCAAGCAACATCCCAGCCACCACCACCCTCGCTGCCACCGTCGCGGACGAGCCACCAAACCCATCTCCACCCCTCTGTTTTCTCCCCTATTTCCCTCTCACTCTATTTCCCCTCTCTGTCTCGAACCCATTAGCAGAAGGAGAAGAGGAAGCAGAGGCCGAAATAGAAGCAGCTTCAGCCGCCGGAAAAGACGCCGCCGTCACCAAGCTCCATTGTTTCCGGCGAGACCTTCTGCCCAGACAATCGGGAGATACCCAGCCCTTATCCTCCGTCTCCCTGGGCACCAGAAGCACCGACCATACTCCAGAAGTGATCATACAAGGCCAAGAGCCACTAGAGCAGCCATAGCGAAGCTCCATCTTCGGCGACGATTTCCGACGACTTGACCCGTGACATTTCTCGATCATTTCCCGCGTTTCTGACTTGGGAGACGGATTCGTGGACATAGGCTTCATCAACCATCCTACGTATTAACTGCTGACTCAAATTCATGTGAGATTACATGCTTAGCCTTTTGTGCCTAGATTTTTTCGTGTCAAGTGTTAATTTATTTCTTGTCTCAAAATTATATTGTTATGTGTTTCTACTTGTCAATATTTGATTGTGATTACTATACTTGAAAACTCTCACGAAATAATAATTCATTAACAACGTAAAATGGAACACCGCACGTACCGGATTCTGTTACTATTTGGGAGGTCCTTTGTTGACCATTAAGGAGGTCCTTTGTTGGCCATTACTATTTGGAAGGTCCTTTGTTGACCATTAAGGAGGTCCTTTGTTGACCACTACTATCTGGGATGTCCTTTGTTGACCACTAAGGAGGTCCTTTGTTGACCATTACTGTTTCTGGTACAGTGCTTAATAAGTGGCTCCTTTGATTTTATATTTGAAATGTGATGAATGGATTCATATTCTATTTGGAAATGGCACTGATGAAGGACTTTATTGAAATGTTTACAGCTCTGGATATTGTCATTCGTGATTTGGTTATCGCTGTTGCTTTTACCGTTGCAAACTCTGATAAAGTTTTACTTATACTTATACACTTCCACTTTATTTAACTTGTGTCCCAGCAGTTTATAATCTCTTTCCTGTTTTACAAGCTAAGGTGTTTCTCACTCAGTATTTATTGCTGACTTTTAAAACTGCGGTTCTTGTTTTTTTTCCCACCGTAGGTCTAGGAGCTGGGACTTAAGGACTAGAAGGGACGCGAGACTCACCTAGACTGATAATATCATAATTAGTTTCTAGTGTTGTTAAGTTATTGTGTAATAATAAGCACATTTGGTATAAGACTCTAAGTTTAATGTTTAATATTATAAGTTTAGTTGTGGATTGTATTGTTTTTTATCTCCTTCACTTCTATTTAATCATCACCCTCCCGTTCTTGCCCGAGCCGGATAAGGGGGTTATTGCACAGGTAGTGATACATAAATGGAATAGAGCACCAACTTGGTACTCTTGTAGAGCACTAAAAAAAATCTCCCTAAAAAAACTTGATCACTAATTGTTGGTAAAACACTCTGTAATATTATGTTCTCAACAAAGTTACAGTTAGATTTAAATATTTTCCACATGGACAACTTGTATTGGCAATGAAAATTTTATGTTCCCCATTTTATTTTATTTTTGAGAAATTATTCCTGGGACCTCATGCAGTGGCTTCCAACACTCTACCACTTGTGTTTGTATTGGAGTTTTTACAGGCAACTAGCTCCGAAAATCTCGGAGACCCAGAAGTGCGAACCCTAACGCGATGGCGGCTACCGTTCCGGATGGAGGAGTTCTCAGGCCGTTATCGGAGGAGGAAGAACAAGTAGTTGTGTTTAGCCGCTCTCGTTACGAAGCATCAATCAAAGGATTCGACTATTGTTTGGTCGGATCGTTTCTGCTTGGTGGAAGAACGAACACTTGGTCGATGAAATCACTCTTTCGGAAAATATGGCTAGATGGCGATGAGATTATGATGAATGAAACAAGACACAATGTCTTTGTTTTCAAGTTCCCTTCAAGATTCAGTATGCAGAGAGTTCTCCACGGCGGTCTATGGGTCTTTGACGACGATATCCTCATGTTGAAACCCTGGAAGGCCAAGGCTAGGGTTGAGGAAATCTCGTTCGAGACGATTGATATCTGGGTTCAGATTAGGAACCTTCCGCCTTGTCTACTCACAGAGGAGGACGCATGTCACGCTGTCCATACTCTCGGAAAGATCCTGGATTCCGACGACCGTGTCATGAGTGGAGAAGAAGGCGATTATATGCGGGTTCGAGTTCGCTTGAACATCAAAAAGCCACTACAGAGAGGAGGATTTATTGAAGTAGATGAAGAGAAGATATGGCTTGACTTTCGCTATGAACGTCTTCCCCATGTCTGTGAGTGGTGCGGTCATATAGATCATCTCAGTCATAAATGCTCGGCGTTTCCATTCGATGACCCCTCGAAGCAACCCGGATTCGGTTTATGGCTTACATACAAGCCCCCGCTGAGGAAAAAGATCGCGTTCAAACCCAATCCACCGTCGGTACAGAAGGAAGAAGTTGAAGGAGAAAGCTTCAAAGAAGACTCAGACTTTCTATCCAGCAGTGTGGGGTCTGAAAGTACAGAGGAGGAAGCAAAGGAAAGGGATATGAACATAGATGGAAGCTTGGAGGAGACAACTAAGCCAAGATCAGTGAAGATACATGACAACCCTTTAGCCACAAGAAGCAGCCAGGGGCTTCAACCTCCAATCTCAAGGGATAAGAGTAAAGGCCTTGCACAACCGACGGCGACAGTGAAGAAGAGTAGGACGCCTGCGATTCCTACAACCCCAAAGAAGCAAGCTAACAAGAGGAAGCTGGCGGAGGCGGCTGTTAGCCCCTTTGAGAATGAAAATTCGGATCCCAAAGTCCCTAGATCACGACGCAACATGAGGGGTAACAGCGGTAACAAAGTGGAAGATTCTAATCCGGTTTCTGAATCTCAGATTCCAACAACGGAGGTGGGCGCCAAAAAAACCCAAAATGCAAGTTTGGCAGTGTTTGCTAGGCAGCACTGCCAGGCGCGATGAGTATCTTGAGTTGGAACGTTCGGGGGCTTGGGAATCCCCGAAACATTCTTTCTCTTTGCGATCTCGTCAGGAGATGCAATCCCGTGTTAATTTTTTTGATGGAGACAAGGTTGAAAAGCAGGGAGATGGATGCAATTCGTTACAGGTTAGGGTCTACAAGTGGGTTCTATGTGGACTGCGAAGATAGACGTGGTGGAATTGCTCTTCTTTGGACAAGGGATTTTTCCTTTTCCCTTGTGAAGTATTCGAGTTTTCACATCCAAGGTTGGGCGGGCTGGCCGGGTGATTGTACGCAATGGATGTTTACTGGATTTTATGACGATCCGGTAAGGAGAGAACGCAAACATTCATGGAGTTTGCTTCGACGAATCTGCCCGAGAAATCAAGCATGGTGCGTTATGGGAGATTTTAACGCCATTGCTTCCCATGTTGAGAAGGAGGGTGGTAGACAGGTTACTTTTCGTCACACGGAAGATTTCCGACGAGTTATTCAACAACTTGAGTTACGGGACTTGGGTTTTCATGGAACCAGTTTACTTGGGCAAATAATAGGCCGGACGGAAACTTTATTCGACAAAGGTTAGATCGCGTTCTTTTTAACGATAAGTGGATTAATTTCATGGGGAAGGGACGAGCAATTCATCTCGTGGCGGATAATTCTGATCACTCGCCTCTTGAGTTGATTTTTGATCGGAAAAGCAACAATTTCAAACGTGGAAAGCGAAGATTTCAATTCGAATCCGTCTGGCTCAAATCAGCAGATTGTCTCGAGTTAGTGGAGGAATGTTGGAGAAGTTCAGGGGGTATAGTTGCGGTTAAGCAACAAACAGTGGCTGAAAAGCTCACTGTTTGGAACAGTGAAGTCTTCGGAAGCATCAGGAGACGGCTGGAAAATTTGCGTAGGAAACTCGAGGACCTGGGGGCAGTCCAGCAAACAAACGCTGTGATTATGGATTAGAAGGCTTGCAAACAGGAGATGTCAATGGTATTAGCTCAGGAGGAAGTCCTTTGGCGTCAAAGATCGAGAATGCTCTGGCTTAAACGGGAGATAGAAATACGAAGTTTTTTCATCGCAAGGCATGCATACGAAGAGCGAGGAACACTATTAGGGGATTGGAGAAGAATGATGGCAATTGGACTGAAAACGATGAAGAAATTACGCGAACTCTGGTGCAGTACTTCTCAACCATTTTTAAGAGTACTGATCCACTACGGGTAGACATGGAGAGATTTTTGGAACCAGTTGAATAACTACTCAACAATGTTGACAGAAGCATGCTGGACGAGGCTTTTACCGCAGCTGAGGTATTTGAAGCACTGAAAGGCATGGCACTGGAGAAAGCCCCGGGCCCGGATGGCTTTCCCCCACTTTTTTACCAAACGTTTTGGTCAGTTATTGGGACTGAGGTAACTGAATTTTGTCTAAAAGTGCTTAACGAACTCGGGGACATAGATGAGCTCAACCATACACTCATCGCTTTGATTCCAAATGTGAAACAGGTCCGTAAAGTTACTGATTTTTTACCTATCTCTCTTTGTTCGACTATCTACAAGATTATTTCGAAGACCCCGGCTAATCGGTTAAAGAAAGTTCTTCCTAGTCTTATTTCTGATAATCAAAGCGCTTTTGTTCAAGGGTGTTTAATCAGTGACAATGTTTTATCGGCTTTTGAACTATTGCACACCATGAAGAAACAAAAAGGGCGTATTGGCAGTGTAGCTTTGAAGTTAAACATGAGCAAGGCTTATGATAGATTCGAGTGGGACTTTCTTAAATGGAACGGATGGGTTTCGGATTTCGGTGGATCAATCTGGTCATGAAGTGTGTAACTTCTGCTACCTACAGTGTGATTACTAACGGCTCAGTGGAAGGGAAGGTGTTACCGGAACGTGGACTTCGACAAGGATGCCCTTTGTCGCCTTATTTATTCCTCTTGGTTAGTGAAGCCCTCTCTCGAAACATTTCGGCGGCAGTTGAAGAAGGTAACCTGTCTGGATTATCTGCCTCGTATGGGGTCCCAATTGTGTCCCACTTATTTTTTGCGGATGACAGTCTCATCTTTACGAAGGCTACGACGTCGGAACTTCATTACTTACTAACGCTTCTTCAAGCATATGAAAAGGCTTCGGGCCAATCTCTTAATTTTGACAAATTTGCTATGGTCCTTTCTAACAATGTTAGTGAACTTGATAAACAGTGCTTCAGGGGCCTTCTTGGTGTACAGGTGGTCGCGGAACATTATTATTATTTGGGGCTGCCGTCATCTTTTGGAAGACGGAAGAAAGTCACCTTTCAGAATATAGTTGAGAAGATTTGTGGCCTACTAAAAGGCTGGAAGGAGAAGACATTATCAGTTGCGGAAAAGGAAGTTCTCATCAAAGCTATAGCCCAAGCCACCCCGAATTACGCGATGAGCTGTTTTCTACTCCCGAAAGGTATTTGCGACGAGATAAAAAGGTTAATAAGGGATTTCTGGTGGGGAAAGCCAAAAGGGAAGCGAACCATGAATTGGATCAAGTGGGATCATCTCAAAGAGGCCAAGGAGGAGGGAGGGCTGGGTTTCAAAGATATCATAAGTTTTAACATGGCGCTGCTTGCAAAACAAGCGTGGCGGCTCCACACTAATCCGGACAGCCTATTGAGCCGTATTTTGAAACATAAATATTATAGGAACGGTGAGTTCCTGGCGGTTGAAAGCTCATCAGCACACTCGTACGCTTTCCGGGGAATTACAGAGGGTCAAAAGATTTTGAAGCAAGGAATGTGTTGGCGTCTGGGTAATGGCAGAAGCATTAACCCGTACACAGATAGATGGCTCCCACGGCCCCTTAGTCATAAAGTGGTTACTGCTACACCGGCAGTTAGCACGTTGCGAGTTTCGGATCTTATAGTTGAAGGTCAGTGGCACGAGATGAAACTTTTGACTTATCTTTGGGACATTGATGTGCAGGAAGTTATGAAGTTACCCATTCCTTTGAGTGGGGGTGATGATGAACTGTTTTGGCTTTACTCCGATTCCGGCGTATATACGGTGGCCACCGGATATCAGCTGCAGAGGAAGCTTACGTATGAAGCTCCGACAAACTCCACAGGGTTGAGGAGGAGTTGGCTGAAGAAACTATGGTCTTTGAAGATCCCAAAGAAGGTGTGCTTTCTGGTGTGGAGACTTTGGCGAGAAGCCCTACCCACGGCCACAAAGCTGTTGAGGAGGGGAATTACAGTTAATCCCACTTGCGGGTTTTGCAATAATGGTGCTCAAACGGAGGACCATATTTTCTTACATTGCGAAGTCATAGCTGGAGTTTGGAATGATATCCTTGGGGTTGGTAATACTCCGGCAAACGGAACTTCAGCCAAAAGTTGGATAGAACAAATTTTTTCCGAAGATTCCCCTGCCAAGTGCAATCTGTGGGCTGTAGCAGTTTGGTTCATCTGGTATCGCCGCAATTGTTCCAAATTCAAAGGGGAGTACGTGGAGGTGGAGAGCATTGTGGAGAAAATCAGAGCTCACCTCAGTTTTTTTACGCAAGATGAAGCACACTTTAAGCCGAATGACGAGGCTTCAGGTTCGGGTATGAGCAGAAAGTGGTCCAAACCACCGGATTCATGGCTGAAAGTCAATTACGATGCAGCTAGATCGATAGCTGATGGAGTTGCAGGCTTGGGCTGTGTGCTACGGAATGCGGAAGGAGAGTTCGTGGCAGGAAGATGCCTCCGCCGACAATACCATAGCTCAGTCCTACTCTTGGAGCTCGCTGCATTTAGAGAAGATATCAAGCTGGCAATCAATGCAAAGTGTCGTAAAATTGTGGTGGAGTCGGACAGCCTTGTTTCTATTCAATGGCTCAGACAGTGGAACCCAAGTGACAAAAGTTCAGAACTCAGCCTGGAAATCATGGATGTACGGGATGAATGCGGTGTTTTATTGAGAAATTTTTCTGAATTCCAATGTACTCATGTAGCTCGGGCAGGCAATGAGGTAGCACACCTCTTTGCAAAGAAGTCTCTGCTCCCTGAGACACCTGCCCTCTTTACCCAGAAACCCGTTTGGGTTAGCGATGTTATTGATTTGGATAGAGAGCCTTTCAGCGTTAGGGATGGCAATGCGGTCCGCTCCGATCCGAGATCCGGGGTGATCCGACCCTAATGGAGCGGTCCGAATCCGATCCATTTCCCTTTGGATCGGATTTGGATCACAAGTATGCGATCCGTTCGGATTTCGGATCGGATTCGGATCATATCTGCAAATATCCGATGATCCGATCCGATCCGACCCGATCTGATATATACATAAAATATCCGATAATCCGACCCGATCCGATCCGAACTACATATAATATATGTATAATTATATAATACAATTATAATTATATAATATAATCATATATTATGTATATAATTATATAATAATATATAATTCGACCCGATCCGATTTTTGATCCGTTCTTGTGATCCGTGATCCGTTTTCCTTATGGATCGGATTCGGATTTTTTGGGTGATCCGTTATATGATCCGATCCGAATCCGATCCGGACCCGAACCGATTCGGATCGGATTCGGATCAGGAGGTATCATTTTCGGATCGGATCGGATTATTGACAGATCCGATCCAAATCCGATCCGTTGCCATCCCTATTCAGCGTCTAATAAAATTATTTCCCCAAAAAAAAAAAAAAAAAAAAAACTCTACCACTTGAGCTACCACTTTCGCTGTCCGTGGATATAGAGTTTTCAAAAAAAAAAAATGTTAAACCCTACAGGCGAGAGATGATTTAGAGGCGATATAGTCACCGAAGAGTTTCATCAAAACCGGAGTACAGGCCTTTTAGGTGTTTTGTCGTCCTTGAGTCCAACAACAGTGCTTCTCTCACTAATCTTCTTCTCCGCGTAAGTCGTCCTTTCTCTTCTGCTGCACTTGTTCTTGATTTGTCAATTATGCGCTGCTGATTACTACTACTTCATCGTTCAATTATACTGTTTCCATCTCTGTAATCTACGAGCAGCGAGTACCTTTTTTTGGGCAACTTGAATCGGATTGTTGCTGATGCCTGATTCTCATAGACATTTATGCAAACAGTTGGAGGAGGGTTAGTCACACTGGATAGCTAGTCCTAAATCCAGCTGTGCCCTGTGAAACAGCTGGATTTAGCTAAGTTTTAGTCCAAACTTAACTTATTCGTTTTAGTAAAGTAGATTTGCTCCCGTAGTGTTGTATCAATATCGTCTAAAACTAAAATAATCTAAATACAAAAATAAAAGTAGCAAACTCGCCACATTTAGCTAGCATGAAATTATTTGACTAAAATAGCACTTGGTTTACCTAGTCTACTCAGGGGCGGATTTACATACACAACAGTGGGGGCTATAGCCTCCACTCAACTTTTAAAATTTGTGATGTTACCCTATTTTTTCTGCATATTATACACTTTAGCCCCCACTCAAATTACACAATAGCCCCTTATTACTAGAATTTTTTCTTAACATCTCCACTCTCTGAATTTTAGCCCCCACCGAGACAATTCTGGATCCGCCCCTAAGTCTACTGTACTGTGTATCGTACTTATTCACATTAACTTGCTATTTCCCTATGAATAGTCTACTGTGGATTCTCTCAATGTAGTATGAGCAATCTCAACCAGTTATGAACTGAGTGAAACTAATATGTCTCACGTAACTGTTGATTGTGATTTTATATGTGAAACTAATTCCGTCAGTGCTTTTCATTACATAGCTGGATCAGGACTGTATACTCTTCCTAGTAGCAATTTTATATTACAATGCTCAGGGGGGCAAGTTAATGGTATTCATGATTCTTTTTGTTCTTTTCTTCAAAGTTAATAGAAATAATTCTTCTATCCCCATTGGTAGATTATAGGACAATGAAGAAAGTTTATCTTCATGCTCTCGCTATATGCACAGGAATTCGAGGAATGATGTTCAGATCAATCTGGAGGGTTAAGGTCAGAGTCGTTTCCAACATTGTATGGCCCAGGAGAAGATTTATGTCAGTTTCAAGCATAGCTGCTGCAGATATGGCTGCGAAGGATGGAAAACTCAGGGTTTTTATAGTTGCAGGAGAGGTTTCAGGGGACACTATTGGTTCTCGTCTCATGGCTTCTTTAAAGGAACTTTCCCCTTTACCTGTTCATTTCTCTGGTGTTGGCGGGTAAGCTCTCTCTTAACTGGATATTGTATGTTTAATAGTCATTCTTCTGTTACGACTCTTCCCCAAACATCTACCACTCTCTACTCAAGCTTCACCAGCGTAAGCTATGTTGTTATCTTAACGTACTGTTTTCCCCACAATGTTCTTCCATGTCTTCTCAATGGATAACTGGTCAAAACGAATGTGTATACTCGTCATGTGAAATGATAGGTTACCCTCTCGAAGCATCGAGTTACATGATTTACTTCTTTTCAATTCTTTATTTTCTTTTCTGTTAGTCCGAATTTCGTCCTGAGACCATTTTCTGGCTTATATCAGGACCTTGATGACCCAGCAGGGATTGAAGTCTCTGTTCCCTATGGAAGATATTTCAGTAATGGGTATCTGGGAACTACTGCCTCATCTGAGTAATTTTAGAGTGAGTAGAGTTATAATTTGTGGTTCTTTCCCAGATGTTGCACCGTTTTCCTTTTGATGCTGTCTTTGGAATTCAACTAAACACCTAATAGGCTAATAGTCTCCAGATAGGAATTTTCCATGCATCATTTCTTTGTCATTAGCCGAGTGGTATATTGACCTTTGGAATTGCAGGTTAAGTTGAAGGAAACAACAGAGGCTGCGCTTTCATTCGAGCCTCATGTTGTAGTAACTGTGGATTCCAAAGGTTTCTCATTTCGTTTCCTCAAGCAACTTCATGGTAATTTTGAAAATGCTATCCTTGGGAATCAATCTTTCCTAGTGTTTTTCTTATGAAATTAAGAGTATGGTGTAGGAATATGGGAAAACACTTTTTGCAGCTAGATATGGGCAGCAAGGATTGGTAAGGCCTCCACACTTCCATTATGTAGCACCATCTTTCTGGGCATGGAAAGGGGGTGAAGGAAGGCTCAAAGGGTTATCTGAGTTTGTGGACCATCTCTTGTGCATACTTCCATTTGAGGCTGAAGTCTGTAGGAGAAATGGGCTGGTTGCTACCTTTGTGGGCCACCCCATAATTGAAGATGTTTTGGAGTTGAATATGGTACTCCCATTATCTTTCAATTCTAAAAAGTTTCGTTCATTTGTTTGCTTTATTAGTCTAAAGGGGATGCCAAGCACTACAAACCTGCTATATATTACATTCTGTTTCTATTATCTGAATTTCCCATGTCAATTAACTTCCTATGTGAAAGTTGTAGAAACTGTAGGTTTAGTTGCAAAGTGTGCAAATGGAAACTCTGATAAGACTTTAGAAAAAACCCACATGTAGTGAGACGTAAACTCTAGCACTATTTGAAAAAACATGTAGTGAGACGTAAACTCTAGCACTAGGATATCATAATCCTGCAATCCCTTGGTTTGGACTAATTGACGTGTCATTCTTTAACAATCACCGGTTTTATGTGTAGTGCAACGTCAACAATGGGTGGAAAGTTCAAGGTCATTCTGAAGAATTTCGAATCCAATATGGAATATCCTCCGGTAAGTTCATAGTGAGTTTCTGTACAGTAGAAGCAATCGCAGAGCTATATTTTATAATAAGAACTGTGACCCACTTAATATTTCAGAATTCATTTTCCACGATTTGTTTTGATTGCTTCAATAAGCTAAGGTTTAGCTGAAGAGCGTAATGAATAGAATAAGCCTCTATACTTTCGTAGCTAAAACATATGGATGCTCCCAATTAAGGCACACTTAACTGTGTTGTGGATTCTTTAGCAGAATTACTAGGCCTTCATCTGTCTCACTGTCAATTTTTGAACTTTCCATCCATTCATATTTGAACTATGGTCACTCCATGATTGTATATTCTAAACTTCTAATCTCTGGTTTATCTTTGACAGGAGCTACAGTCATTACCTTACTTCCTGGAAGCAGATTACAGGAGGTAAGTCGCATGCTTCCTATCTTCATGGAGACCATGAAGCTACTAGAAGGCCGGTTCCCTGAGTTGACAATATTGATCGTTGTTGCACACAACAAGAACGTTGAAAATTACATCAACGAAGCTGTCCAAAAGTGGTCGTTACCTGTCCTTGTGATTCCAGGAGGATTATCCACAAAATACAATGCACTAAGTGTAAGAAAACCCAGTCTCTTCTCTTTGTATTCATTGTTGATGCATAGTTAAGGTATATACGTTGCTGTCTGCAGAATAAAGGGTTTAACATCTTATCAATACTCCACCCTTAAGACGATATTCCATAGGTTGATTTATGAAGTAGTTATTATTTGGGGCTTTATGTGCTGTATATGAATGACGTGTAGCAGTATGTTTTCTTTTAACTTTGTTAACCAAAAGCTAGTCTGATAATTCTCTTCTTTCTTGTTACATTCTCATCTCCTTGGCTACTTCTATTTCTTCTTAGCTATGTTATATCATGACTATTTTGGAAAGATTCCCTTCTCCAACTAAGAGGGTCTGTGAATGTCTATCGTCCAACTTGTTGTTTTAAGGGGAACAGTCGCATACTGGATATATATATATATATATATATATATATATCTTCATGTAACTAGAGTAATCACATAGGTACTGCTGAAAAGATAACTGAAATGGTCTTCTCCCTTTACAATGAGACTTAAAAGTCAATGATGAAAATTATGAGCCATAAATAGTCTATAGAACTTTTGATGAGTGGGCATAATCTCTTAACCATTATGGTTGCTATGGTTGCTGCAGACGATAAATGCTTACCTGATTAAAGTAGCTCCACTCAGTGTTATCTGGAACAGAAGACCTAGCTTGTGGACGGAAAACATGTATGCAGTCCTCGACACACTAGAGTGTAGGCCTTCAGGGTTCTGCTTACCTAACCTACAACACATCTGGTCAAATAGTTGGGAATTCTAGAAGATAGACTCTCCGCATACCAAATTTGTCGCATAAATTTAATGTTTAAGAGAATCAAACTTCATTAACCCTATTTTGCTCCCCACTGTCCTGATACTTCTGAACTCCGAGTGAATTAACCCTCCTAAGAACCTGAAGGCAGGGAAAAGCAACCTGCATCAATTAGGATCACCAAATGGTGTATTTCCCCTCCAGGAGAACTAAAAATTAGAACAAATTAACTGGAATAGACTAAGTCTGCCAAACAGTGAACCCTTATTCTTGGAGCGGACAATCCAGATTGCAATTTGCTGGGGTTAGAACAAATAGTAGTAAACAGTTCATACGAATGGTAATCAAAATATAGTTAAAAGGCATATAATGTACCTGTCTCTCTGTGATCTGATATCTGATCGATCGGTTGTGCTGTAGTTGTAGCCTTGTAGGTATCACTTACTGCTCATACATTACATGTTGTGCAGGCAAGCAGGGTTGCACTATGTACTTCTGGAACTGTGGCTTTGGAGATGCAACTTGCACGATTACCATGCGTCGTTGCCTATCGAGCTCATTTTCTAACAGAATGGTTTATACGATATAAAGCAAAGATACCATACATCTCTCTTCCCAATATTCTTCTAGATGCATCTGTGGTTCCAGAAGCGCTCTTTCAAGATTGCACTCCTCCGAAACTGGCATCATTGCTCGTGTAAGATCCTTTTTTCAGCTGCTAATATTGTTGTTCGCTATATCTTTGATTGGAGTACTACAATGCTTTTCAGCAACATCACCTATACTGAATAGTAACGCATAGCATACTAAACACACATGTGAATAACGGTTCATAGAAATCCATGCAATTTAAGCAACCTTGTTGAGCAGTCACCCCTAATGTTTTTTATGAATTAGAAACATGTGAGTTTGCAACGTCTGAGGGGATACATAGTGCCTCCTCAACCCTTCAACAAAACAACAACTAGACTTTTTGTTTGAGAATTGGCATCTTCTTGTTAAAGTATGATGCAGTATATTTTAACATGTTTAGCTCCTGTTTGGAAATAAGTTTACAATTTCTACTATACCCAGTTTGATACAGAAAGAATTGGTGTGCTACCCGTTTGGCGAATTGGTCTTTGAAAAACACCCTCCTCATCACTTATGTTTAGTTGTTGATGTCACTTGAAGTTAACAAGTGTAATTAACTCAAATATAATCACAAATTTGAATAGTTAAGTAATTCTTTCAAATAATTGGACTTATATTTTCAGACAAAGCATAACTCTCTCTCTCTTCTCTCCAACTCCTCTCTTGTTTTTCATGGCTTCCTCCTTTGCAAGTTTTCATGGCTTCCTCCTCCTCTGCAAGTGCTCCAACAACTTCATCTGCTTACATGGCCGCACCCCCATACCGATTCCGTTGCCACCATTAGTCACTTCCGCCGACCCCGTCGACATTTTCAGTCGTACTAGATTGGGAGGAGTATATGAGAGAAGACCGAGACGAGCATATACGCGTCCTAGTCTCACCGTAATAAAATTGGGACGAACCAGAGCAATAACTCGTCCTAGACGAGTATGTGCTCGTCTGGTATTTGATTGAGACGGGCAAGTGCTCGTCCGGGACGATTTGTTGCTCATTTGACATTTTACTCGTCCCAATAAAATGTGATATTACATATTTTGTATAGAAGAAGAGAGTAAACAAGATGTTGGCATGGTGGAAACACGCGTGTATATTTACAATGGGTTAGATCCACGCAGGGGTATTTGTTTTTGCTTTAATTTTTAAATTTTGTCAAAAATTTAAATGAACATGAGGGGATTCGAACCCCCAACGCAAAGGCAATAAATTCCGACTTGTGAACCACTGGAGCAATCTAACTGTTTGAAGAGAAGTTTATATTTTATATTTATACCAGTTTATTTCAATGTTTGAACTTGATTTTTAACCAACGAATGATATGTAAGACTTTATATTGATAAAATATTTTAAGCTATTATATTTGTGTATTTTTCAACACTACTCAAAAAAATATGTAAAATATATCAACCAATTGAAGAAAAATGTAAATATATTTTTTATTTAACATAAAATTGAATCTTTGTTTTCAGAATAGATGATATATTGCCTAAAAAATTACAGCATATATTAGTCTTAGTCACAATTATAGTCCGATGCGATTGATTAGTATTCGATTGAGTTCATTAGTGAAGATCGATAGTCCAGTTGAGTGGTGAGTAATAATTGATAGTCCGATTTGATCAATTGGTAGTTCGTTTGAGTTTCTTATTGAAGATCGATGGTCTGATTGAGTGGTGAGGCACAATTTATAGTCTGATACGATAAATTGTTAGTTCGATCTAGTTCGTTAGTGAAGATTGATAATCCGATTGAGTGGTGAGTAACAATTGATAGCCCAATTTGATCAATTGGTAGTTCGGTTGAGTTCCTCATTGAATATCGATTGTCCGATTAAGTGGTGAGTCACAATTGAGAGTCTGATGCGATCGATTAGTAGTTCGATTGAGTTCATTAGTGAAGATCGATGGTCCAATTGAGTGGTGAGTAACAATTGATAGTTCGTTTGAGTTCATTATTGAAGATCAATTGTTCGATTCGAGTGGCTAGTCACAATTGATAGTCCGATGCCATCGATTAGTAGTTTGATTGAGTTCATTAGCGAAGATCGATGGTCCAATTGAGTGGTGAGTAACAATTGGTAGCCCGATTTGATCAATTGGTAGTTCGATTGAGTTCCTTATTGAATATCGATTGTCCGATTAAGTGGCGAGTCACAATTGAGAGTCTGATGCGATCGATTAGTAGTTTGATTGAGTTCATTAGTGAAGATCGGTTGTAAATTGAGTGGTGAGTAACAATTGATAGCCCGATTTGATCGATCGGTAGTTTGGTTGAGTTCGTTATTGAATATCGATTGTTCAATTGAGTGCGTGTCACAACTGATAGTCTGATTCGATTGATTAGTAGTGAAGATCGATGGTCTGATTGAATGGTGAGTCACAATTGATAGTCTGATTCGATCAACTAGTAGTTTGATTTAGTTCGTGAGTGAAGATTGATGGTCCGATTGAGTGGTGAGTAACAATTGATAGCCTAATTTGATCAATTGGTAGTTCGATTGAGTTCCTTATTGAATATCGATTGTCCGATTAAGTGGTGAGTCACAATTGAGAGTCTGATGCGATCGATAAGTAGTTCGATTGAGTTCATTAGTGAAGATCGATGGTCCAATTGAGTGATGAGTAACAATTGGTAGCCCGAATTGTTCAATTGGTAGTTCGATTGAGTTCTTTATTGAAGATCGATTGTTCGATTGAGTGGTTAGTCACAATTGATAGTCCGATGCGATTGATTAGTAGTTTGATTGAGTTCAATAGTGAATATCGGTAGTCCGATTAAGTAGTTAGTCAATTGATAGTTCGATTGTTCAATTATGATTTAGGGTTTATGTTTATATAATATAGGGCTGAGGTAACATAATTTTAGGTTTAGGGTTTAGGGTTACATGATTTTAGGATTAAGATTTACGCTTAACATGACTTAATATCATTTTTGCACGTTAGTAGCGTATTAGGGTTTAGGGTATACTCGTCTCAGTCTCTGCTCACTGGCTTTTTACTGGGACGAGCAACCCGTCTATTCAAGCAAATGAAGCTTTATTTCATTTATAAAATAATATGTATGAACATTTAAGATTGCTCGTCACAGTTTACAAATAGTATCATGAAGACTGCTCGTCCCAGTTACAAAGTTTTGAAATAGTATAATAAAGGCTAAATTGCACCGGAGGTACTCAAAGTTTGCCAAAACGAGCAAGTAGGTACCCAAATTTCAAAATCGAGCACCACAGGTCTCAAATTTTGGATTTTCGAGCAAGTAGGTACCCTTCCGTTAACTTTCGTTAAAATTGGACGGAAAATTATAAAAAGACTTTTTTACCCCTGATTTTCACCTCCAATTTTTTTTAATACTAGTTTTACTAAAAATCTAAAAAATAATTCAAAAAAATATTTTAAATTATTTGATATATGTAAGATAATGCAATATATTTCATCAAAATTACATTACATCATTTCAAGATATGAAAAATATTTTCATTAACATATATCTTAAAGTCTTTAACTTTTTTTTAATAGTGTTCAAGAAAAATCTCAAAACTTCATAATTTCACATGTATTTTATTAATAAAACAATAATATACAAAAATCTTTGTTCATTTTAACAACAAACATAAGAGTTGATACCTGACAATCTTGAGTAGCTTTTATTTTAATGATTTATATTTTTAAAGCAAATGTAAAAGAGACTATTGTATAAAATGTACGAAGATACTTGTATGTTATTGCTTCTTTAAAAATACACGGGAAATTATGAAATTTGAGATTCTTTTTAATACTGTTAAAAAAATTAAATACTCTATGATCGACGGATATGTGTTAATAAAAACATATTTTATGTCTTGAAATGATGTAAAAATATGTAATTTGAGAAAATATATTGCATTATCTTATATATATCAAATTATTAAATTAAAGTTTTATTTTTTTAGTTTTTTTTAGATTTTTAGTAAAACTTGTATTTTGAAAAAAAAAAAGTTGGAGGTGAAAATAAGGGGTAAAAACGTCTTTTTATAATTTTCCGTTCATTGTTAACGGAAAGTTAACGGAAGGGTACCTACTTGCTCGAAAATCCAAAATTTGAGACCCGTGGTGCTCGATTTTGAAATTTGGGTACCTACTTGCTCGTTTTGGCAAACTTTGGGTACCTCCGGTGCAATTTAGCCTATAATAAATGAAGACCACTCGTCCCAGTTTACAAAGTTTTGAAAATTATGTATGATATAGTCCCACTCATTCTAGCAAATGAAGTTGGCTCGTCTCATTAGTTACTTACCAATGCCAAAGCTTCATTTCATAATTTATATAAAAAAAAGTGTTAAGTTAAATAACCTACACACATAATCTAGGAAAAAGCACCACAAAAGCATTAGTTACTTTGCTTGCTTCTTCATGTCCATTTCTTGCTCGTCCTTATCCATTTCATGCTCGTCCCATACCATAGTTTGCTCGTCTTATTTCATTTTGGTGAGATTAAGACGAGTATCTACTCGTCTCAGTCTTCACTAGGACGAGCAGATACTCGTCCCAGTCTCACCAGAATGAAGAATCAAGTGTTTTTAAATTGTAGTTTTGAACAACAATTATTTAAATATAGAATTAACTGTATTTTTTTTAATTGTCTTAAATGAGACCACATCTTTTTCCAAATGTGAAATTGAAATTATTTTTTAAATTAAATTAACTATTTTTAAATGAAGATACCAGACTCTCAGAAGAGAAAAATGAATATACAAAGGGTAATTTATATTTTTCTCACCACTTTAGAGTACATGTCATCAGGCATGTCTCTGTCACGACCCCACTTTCCTGTGAACAACTTTCGTTAACATGAGTTTAAAAAGGAGGGTATTTTTCAAATACCAATTCAGCCGAATGCATTTTTCTAACTCCAATGAAGGGCATAAATCTAATTACCCCGTTTGATACATCTATAATATTACTGTATAAATGGCCATATTGTCTTTCCTGAATGTCAAGTGTTCCTCTAACTTTACGGTTCAGTTGAGAAGCGCTTGCATATCTGACAGATGTCATGGAGGGTAATTGATTAGTTTCTATATACTTCAACTAGAAAATGTGCCCAGGCGATGCCTGTGAGAAAAGAGGAAAATAACTGGCTTTGGTGTTAGTGGTTGTCAATCTGTCATTTATCTATTATAGCTTTAATATCTGAAAACTGATATGGTAGTGGATAATATTATGGGAGTGTTGGATGTGGGTAGGTTTCCGAAATTTCTAGCGCGATTTGCTAAAATATTAAACTTACACGTGGAAAAATTAGAAAAGTGGTTGGAATTTCCAACAAAATGGAGATAGGATGTACATGAATGTGGGTTCTGGCGGTTTCAAACAAACTCGGTTTATTGGTATTTTGTGAATAACCAAAGCCTGACAGGGCGTCACACACAAAGCTGAACTGGTTAGATTTTAATAGTTGAATGGAACCTTGCAAGACAAAAAGATTGCATCTTTGTTGATAGAATTATCTATACTAATATAATATGATACTCCCTCTTTATTTTGTCTTTCCTTTTAAGGATGTCCTAAAATTTTAGTCCACTTTCCTTTACGTGGATTACAATATGGTGATTTCCCTCATTTGCCCTCGAAAGATAAGGACGGTATCATTGAAAAGTGAGAAAATTGGGATATTCATGGCAAAAATTCACTGTAGTAGAAGTGTAATGATTACATATTCCTTAAATAATTGGAGTATCCAAAGAAGGACTAAAATTATGGGTTGGACCGTTGGAGGGAGTATATTTTAGAAACTACATTGATCTCTCCTTTATCTCAAAGTTTAAGCATTTTGCTGCTTGTAACTCAGAAACTCCAACTCTCCCTATTATTTGTTTAACTTGGATGATAACTTTTTCAGGGAGACAATGCACAATGAAGCCCTTCGAGAGGAACAGATCTTCGCTGCTGAGAAGGTTATTCCCTTATTATGCCCGTCTGAGAGAAGCGATTTCTATCCATCACAACAGGAAAACAGACATACGTTACCTGCCTACACCCCAAGCACAATTGCAGCATTTACTGTTCTATATTCTGTCAAGTCGAACTGAGTTATTTCACTCATCAGGTTAGTTCAGAACCATGACTCTACTGTCTTATGAGTTATGACTATGTTTTTTTATTGAACTCGGTTTAATGAACTTTTGCTTGGATGCTAGCACGTCATTTCTATGGGTAAAATACACTTTCACCCCCACAAGTTTGATACATAGGCACTTCCACCCGTTCCAGTTTCTGGAAGGGTACTTTTACCCCTTCAGTGTGCCAAACGTCAGGACACTTACACCCTCTAATTGTGACGTCCGGTGGTGGGATCCGTCACTCACAGTTGTTTTTGGGAAAAATTTGTCATCTTAGAGTATGGAATTGACTATTGAAGTTCCCAATGGATGTATAAAGTTGCAACTCAACCAAGCCTGTTCATTACTTTTAGAGGACTATAACACCATTGAACCCATGTTAATGTCACAACACCAAGTAGTATTGCTGTCCTTAAATCAATGACTAGACTTGATTGAGTTGTAATTTATACATCTAATGGGGTTTCAATGGTCATTTCATACTCTAAGAGGTCAAATGTGTCCCAAAAACTACTGTAAGTGAATCACCCCACCCCAGACTAATTGCGTCACAATCATTGGGTGCAAGTGTCCTAATGTTGGTCACACTGAAGGGGCGAAAGTGTCTTTTTGTCAAGCTTGAGAGGGTGAAAGTGTCGTTAACCCCATTTCTATCCTCTAGTTCCCATCCACAAACCCTATCAGCTTCCAGAATTAGAGGCTCGTATCGTAGTATGAAGGTGAACCAAAATATTAGCCATGATTTATATCACGGGCGCTTAGTTTTTCTGCCACGTTGCTTTGGAAAGTAGTTGGTTATGCATTTCTCTAAATTTGGCTGTTCAGGAACCTTAGTAGAGGAATCCTATACCTATTTTTTTGCAAGGTTAGTTAAAACAGTTAGACCAGCAAGCCATTTGAACCATTAACTCCAGCATAATGGCCTTGCGTACATGGGCTAGAAACACCTCCATCATCTTGCACTTAAACCTTTTCTTAGTCGATATCAAGAGCTTAACCTTGTTGAGTCAGAAATCTTATATCTTGAAACAAACAAACATTGGGGCTTTTTTCTATGGCTGTGCCTAAAGGAACTGTCATGTTATGCCTTGTTGCATTACTCCTCTTGTGCTCACCATTTGTAAGCATTGTGGTCGTGGAAGGTACCAACGTTATAGGCTACGGCGCTATTGACCGGGACCCGCAGTGGCATGCCGATAAAGACACACAAGGTAACAACTACACCAGGGGCTGTGACATCACGGAGCGATGCCGTGGCGGCAAACAACCCTAAATCTGCGGCCTTGTATCGCAACAGTATATAAATGCATGAATTGAATTCCATTGCCAGAGACTTTTTATTTGAGGGAAATTGCCAGATGGACTTTGATCCATAATTAGAAGAGTTTTTTTGTAATCATTCTTTTGTTTGTAAATGTACCCGACTATGTATGTCAACTTGTTGGAGAAGGCAAGGATGTTGCCAGAGTCGATCCCACTAGTTCCTGACAAGCTAACCCATCGTTTGGACTTGGGCCTCAGAATTAACCAGATTCTTAGGGGAGAGCAGGTTATAGGAAGTGGAAGGTAAGCGATAGTATAGGGAAGAAAAGTCTCTGTTGACCCCCTCCCCCCTTTCCTTCTAATGTAGGATATGAATAACTTTCTAACACCAAATTTTGGTTTTCCTGATGAAAACAAAATGCACATCCAACTAAATAAACAAGTTTTTAAAAATAAACGGGCACCAACCTTTGATGAACTGGTAGGGAGCATAGAATCACGTTCTCGCGCCAAACATCCATCCAGCCAAAAGGCCTGACTAGGTCGAGGAAGAAAATTCCCAGGATGAATACATCTGCAGTTGACATCGGGACCGCTCTTTTCAATCACCTCGAACCTAACCATGCCTTTTGGTTGGATGGGAATACATTGGTGGCATGGTTAGGTTCGAGGTGATTGAAAAGATCGGTCCCGATGTCAACTGCAGATGTATTCATCCTGGGATTTTTCTTCCTCGACCTAGTTAGGCCTTTTGGCTGGATGGATGTTTGGTGCGAGAACGTGATTCTATGCTCCCTACTAGTTCATCAAAGGTTGGCGCCCGTTTATTTTTAAAAACTTGTTTATTTAGTTGGATGTGCATTTTGTTTTCATCAGGAAAACCAAAATTAGGTGTTAGAAAGTTATTCATATCCTACATTAGAAGGAAAGGGGGGAGGGGGTCAACAGAGACTTTTCTTCCCTATACTATCGCTTACCTTCCACTTCCTATAACTTGCTCTCCCTTAAGAATCTGGTTAATTCTGAGGCCCAAGTCCAAACACGTAGATGGGTTAGCTTGTCAGGAACTAGTGGGATCGACTCTAGCAACATCCTTGCCTTCTCCAACAAGTCACATCATTGTTTGCTTTTCATTTATAGTAAATTATGCACATTCTTTGAGTGAAGGAACTCAAGATGGTGCTTGGATTGAATCCAACATTGCAACCATTGAGCTAGTTTTCGACATTGGGAAGGCCCTAGACTACCTAACAAAAAGTACTAACATGGCATGTGCACAAGGGGCTCAATGTTGCGTTCTTTTTTCATCAACCCATGTTTGAAGTTCTGAACGAATGAATGTGCGTTAGGAGCTAGAAATGTAACATGTGAATGAAACACGTGCACACAATAGCAAAGTTTTGTTCAAAGACACTTGAAAGGTGAACAGTTTTGCGACTTTGTCGCCTCTTTATTCTTACAGATGTGTGTCTTCTCTAAGACATACATGTATCAAGATAATCATATATCGTACTCGCATCTCATTCAATTTTAAGGACAACATTCTAGCACGTCTTTCAACATTCTTTTTCCTCGCAAGAATGTTGCGATAACCACATGTCAATTACATTAGGTTCTTCTTACTTGTCATTGACAATTTTGCCCATGAATCGTCTCCTTGATTACACTCTCTGAAAAATCGAAGAACTAGACGGAAAACCTGGTTCATCAAAGTCAAATAATCCGTTGTCGTTCCTTCAAAGTCGCCGCCTCACCACCATCAACATTGACCCGAAGACGGAGAGAGAGAGAGAGAGAGAGAGAGGGAGCGAGAGAGAGAGAGAGAGAGAGATGGATCTGCCGCTCTCACCGCCAACAACCAACGTTTGTGTCTCCAGCCGCCGCCACACCATATCATTGTGCTTCTCGATCTGGGTTGGGGAGATCTCATTGTGGTGGTGGGGAAAAAGAATCGGAGATGGAAATAGAGGAGCGATGAAGAATCCGATATCGTTCTGTTGAATCTTGGTTAAATAGCATAAAAAACTTACTAAAATAGGAAAATAGAGAGAACTTGGGGAAACAGCCAAGAAAGAAAAGTATGAAGAATCAGGCGAAACAAAGGAAGTATCAATTACATGTTTTTCAACTTGTAGTTTAGTTGGTCGGGTATATATGCTTAAGTGTCTGAATATTTGAAGACTTACCAACAAGGTTTGACACAACTGATAGATGGTTAGATCCCTTAAATTTGAGATTCCGAGTTTGAGACATGGTCCTTGCGACGGAAAATAGCTTTATTAAAAAATGTGAAACTGGCAATCTCTAAATCTTGAGAGGATAAAAAAAAAATAACTTATGTTTTGTCTCTAGGCTTCCTTCAAATATGAAGGTGACCAAAAGAAACTAGCCTGCCCGCAAAATGACTCTACTACCCCTGACTCTCGAGTATCTTGCTGCTTCCGGAAGCTTCGAAGCCTCTCTAGCTACCATACGCCAGCCCCTGTGTACATTTTCGCCACGGTGTCAATAAAAATCTAAAATACGCCGACTCACCCGAAACTTGCGCTTCTATAAATTTCCTAATTTTCATAAATTTACCCCGTTCGACGACTGTTCGCTCAGGAGACAAAACGACGACGACGACGACTAATTTCCGATCGCCGGAAAAGGTACGCATTTCCGATAATTAATTTCCGATTTCAAACTATGTTTTCATCACCAAGTTTATGCCGAAGCTGATTCGAATCGCCAACACCACATCAGTTCTACATAGATAAATAGGGCTTTCGTTCTCAATTCGATTGGTTCTATCTGTAATTAGGGCTTTCCTTGCCGATTCGATTTTAGTAAAATTAAGAAGCTCCATTGAGAAATTCATGATGAGAAGACTTCCTTTCCCAAAAATAATTAGTGAAATTCAGAATTGAAGCCTAAAATCGATCATTAGGGTTAAGAAAGGGTCAATTTTTTATGAAACCAATTTTGATATGAAAGTTTCATAAATTTGAGGAATGTCAATTATGTCATGACTTGTTATGGTGTGTGTTGTGTGTTTTCTCAGTGAATCATGGAACAGAAAGAGAGCACTCAACAGATATCTGTTACATGGAGGGGGAAAAAATTTGTGCTTGACATGGGCTCTGATGCTTCCCTCAAGGAATTAGGGCATGAACTTCTGAGATTGACTGATGTTCAAGCAGATACGATGCGATTAATTGTGCCACAGACTTCCAACAAAAGTTCCAGATTGTTATATCCTTTCTCTGATGAACATTCGTCTTTAGGGTTGCGGGATGCTTCCTTTTTGGAGGTGATATTCTTCTCTTTCGCCTCATGCTTTAAGATGGAGTATTACATGAATGATAGATTGCAATTGTATTAAGTTACTAAAACCTAAGTTAGAATGGCATAGTTAATAGTTTGGTTGAATATTAAAATGA
The DNA here is from genome assembly GCA_023055425.1 of Linanthus parryae. Taxonomy (NCBI): domain Eukaryota; kingdom Viridiplantae; phylum Streptophyta; class Magnoliopsida; order Ericales; family Polemoniaceae; genus Linanthus; species Linanthus parryae. The sequence goes on along the minus strand of JALGPY010000004.1, from coordinate 137,126,797 downwards.
CAATGACACACGTAATATCGACACAGAGGAAGCAACAAAGTGTTGCTCTTAAGTCCATTACTGAGACTCAAAGTTCCTATTCCATTGCACATTGCAAAAGAGACTCCGCTACTGTTTTCCTTGTTCGTTTTTGTAATGCTTAATCATCGGCAACTCTTGCACACAAATTTGATTTGTGAGTATCTTTATCAGGGGAAATCTATAAGAATGATGGGTGCACCCAAGGGTGAGGTGGATGAGGTTCTCCAAAATGCCAAGGCAAACCTGAGGATAGCCGGATTTGAGGAAGAGGAAAAGAGAATGAGGCTTAGAATGGCTAATGGAGCTCGCAACTCACTGAAACTTCCACAAGGACCTTATATCTTTTGTGAATTCCGTACGCTTAACCTTCCGGGTATTGAGGTACTGCTGACGTTTGCAATTTATTTTTATCTTGAATCTTATATTTTCCACGTATAAAAAAGGATCTCCTTGATTTCCGTGATTTTCTTAAATTGAAATTTGAAATTACTCGGTGAAACGCAAATGTGTTAAGCTCTAAGTGTTAGTTCAAGTAACATCAGTCTGCTCATAAAATGAGACAGAACTAGTCTAATCAAAGCATTCATTGTTTCAAACCCTATCTCCAATCTAACAGGTCTGTCAGTGGCATGAACTTAAATTACTGCTGTGAAGAAATTAAACAAATAAGTACGACATTAATTGAAAATGGCGATGGTGTTGTTGTTATCCTCTGAATGATGTTCCACTGGAAACTACATTATTCCAACTACATCCTCAAACCATTAACAAAGTTACCCCTTGGCGGGGTGTAGGAAGGCATCTCTATATAGGAGTATTAAAGTAGAAATTTGACTATAAAAAGTTGGTTATACACTGTTAGTCCAAATGAAAAAATTCGAAGAACTTCAACTTCATATTCTTTCTGGTCCTGCTACTTTACCCTAGCTCCCTGTCCAGATCCTTAATTCCATTGCCATTAGATTCTGAGAAGCCATATTAGAACCTTGCCTACTCATGATTCGAGATAGTGAAAAGTTACGTACAGAATTTTTGCGTGCTAATGTGTTAATTTATATGACTAACTTGTACTTATCTTGTTTTACATGTACTCCTGAGGTCCTGTGGGTCTCTTATAGGGGAGCTTTTTTAGGGGACACATTTATAATCTTCATCAATCAACCACAACCAAAATGCTAAATTCGTAAAGCGAGGGATCTGTTTTTTTAAACTTAATAGACCAACCACGCTTTACTAGCTTGTTCTCTTCTTTCTGGTTATCATAAATTCCTAGGGAAGGTATATCTGTCTGAGTTAGGATACCTTCTTGCGTATCCCACTTGCATCCTTATAGTGTCGAGGATTTGAAAAGAAAACGAAGAGACATGCACTTGGTGAGGCAAAGAAGCATCCTAGAAAATTGGAGCATCGGGCAATCTGGCTTGCAGTGCGAGTTCCTGCAGACGAATCCGTGCTTCATAGTTGTTGGCTTGATAATTCAACGACAAAGTACAAACAATGGCAAGAAGTGTGCTCCATTGAACCCTTGCAGGCTTCTAATGAGAAAATACCGATGTATAGGATTATCAGTTGATCACTCTCCTCGCCTTGGTTAGCGTATGCCCCATAGCACTAACCATGTAGGATATTTTGTCTCTCCTGGATTGCCAACCCAAAGGAAAAACTGCCTCATAACCAAGTGTTTGTTTCTCGCAACCTCCATAGCACAAATCCTTGGGGTTTTAAATTGGTGAAACATATTCTATTATGGTGGGCCTGGATAATGTTTAATCCTCTGATTCTGTGAAACCTATAGAGAAGGCACTCCTTGTGAATCACCTTTTCATTTAGTGTAACTCTCTGATAAGATGGTAACCCTGTTCGACTTGCTGCTTATTTGATAAAGAAGTGTGGTGCTACCTTACAACTGTTAAACCAGTATACTTCCTTGCTCATAGGTAGTGAACTCCATGTTAGCATGTGTCTCCCATCTACAGGACAGGTAGTAGCATATTTTTGTTAGTGCTTGGTTGAGTTGCAAAAGGCTGGGAGTGATTCTAATGATTTATTTTGTCGACACCTGTTCTATATTTTATTGGGATCTTCTGCACATTCATTAAACTGAATTTCTTTATCGAAAACACGTTTAGTTGGTCTCATTCCATCACGGTGTGTGGATTTCATTCTGTATAGGGGTTTATTATTTATCTGCTGTCGATTGTTGAAGCTTCCTCCAAATTAGAGAGATGTAGCAGTTCTATTCAATCACATTCATGTTCCGTCTAGATGTGATGACCGTCTTGCTTGCTTGTAGTTGAACCCTCCAGCTTCAGAGGCGCTCAGAAGAATGCACATGCTTGCTGCAGATCCTGGAGTAGTTGCTGTCATGAATAAGGTATTAATCTAAACAGTGATCCTACTCTTACTCATAGTTACTGCACTTGACGCTGCTGAGCTGTCGACTGAATCCTGATAATTTTTCTTACGTGTGTTCTCTTCTAAGCATCGGTGGCGTGTAGGGATCATGACAGAGATGGCACCAGTGGGTTATGTTGGTGTGAGTCCCAGATGTATTCTTGGACTCAACAAGGTAATTGAGGGAATATGAGTGCATTTAATTGGTCGCATCACTTATGTTGTTCGTCCTTCCTTTTCCTCACTTTTTTCCTTTTTGACCTTTACTGTACTACAGAACAAAGGAGAAGAGATATCACTGCGCCTTCGGACTGATGACCTGAAGGGATTCAGAAAATACGAGAGTATAAAGAAAACACTTATGCATGAACTTGTAAGCCCTCCTCAATCATTGGCTTCCATGTGTATCTTTTATTATCTAGAACATGCATGATACGTGGTGTTCAGCTACAAGATTAATGGAGAGACACTGATAGCTTCTGTCTTCTCTTTTCTTCCAGGCACATATGGTATTCTCTGAACATGATGCAAAGTTCTATGCTTTGGATAAACAGGTAATAGTATCTGCATCTGTATGTTATATCTTCGAACTACTGTGTCGTGATGCATGTTACAGATGTTCTGAATGTTTTTTGCAGCTTAACCAAGAAGCCGAATCTTTAGATTGGACTAGATCAAAGGGTCACACATTGAGTGGAATTGGTCCATCTCAATACTTCGATGAAGACTTTCAGGTAGAGAATGGTGGTGGCTTTTCACAAAAACTTGGGGGAGCGAAACCTCACCCGCTGGCAAATGCACGCGCAATTTCTGTGGCTGCTGCTTATAGCCGGTTAGCTAATCCGTCGGCGGATCCACCAGGGGTGTCCAAAGTACACCAAGATACGACCTCTGAGGATTCTGAGATTACTGTTGATCAACAGCTGAATCGGGTTGATATTTCGGGGAAAAAAGAGCTTGATATTGAGAAAATTAATCATACTCAATGCATAGGCGATAATGAGCCTGATCCTGATGACTGTTCGAATTTGGTCAAGTGCGAGCCTGATCCTGATGATACTGATGGTGATGATGCAATGGAATCTGAACCTTACAAGGATTCTATTGATGACATAAATGTTCTAAAGCCTGTTTCTCATGAAGAAACGACTGAGAAACTCGGAAAAACAAAATCTGATGATGTCGGAGCTTTTCCCAGTGACCAAGTACATAGCAAGATTGCTAATGAGCTTAATTCCAGTGGTTCTGCTGTATCTACAATAAAGAGTGTGGGATCTGGAGATGCAGATAGAGATATCATTGTAACTGAAGCCTTGCAGGCAGAGCTTGATCCGAACAATCAGGAGCTGCAGATGATCCAAGACTCTGTTACCATTATATGTACTCGTCTGCAGAAAGCCATTAAGACACTTCAATCTGAAGTGAACTCCTCAGAGATTAGTGTGGTCCTTCAAACCCTGTTCAAAATTATTGGGTACGGTTTTCTTGCCAAGCTATTTAACACAAGCATGCTTTCTACATTTTGGTTGCTTGCAAGTTAACGTTGAAGTGAATTATCTCATTTCCAGGAATGTAATTGAACACCCGAACGATGTGAAGTTTAAGAGAATCCGCAAGGTAACATTAGAGAACTTTTTCCATTGTTTTGGTGATTGTTGAATGATTAACTTTTCGAGTTTGTAACTGAGCTTACGTGTCATTTTCTGCAGGCTAATCCAACAATCCAGCGAAATGTTGTTAATTATAAAGGTAAATCTCTTGATTTTTTGATGGACCCTTGGATTTGACTTCATTGAAATGCATGTATTCCTTTACCCCTATAACCTTGATAGCTGCCCGCCTTTGTGCATCTGTTGGTACGAACACCAAATTGATTTAGCTGAAATGATCGCTGCTTAAGCTTCCTGAAGTATTTCAAATCTAACTATGGCTTTCATTTTTGCTACTTATTGTTGCAGCTGCCATGGAAATCCTCTCTCTAGTTGGGTTCTACGAAGACAATGTGTCAGATGGAATCGGAAGGGCTGAAGCTTACCTGGTTCTGAAGCGAAATGATCCGGGCTTGTTGTGGCTTGCCAAATCATCACTGGAGGCATGCATTGCTTATTGAAGCAGCAGCCGCGTTTGTAAAGTTAGAATAACTGGTAAATGAGTTATATAGACAAGGAAAAGGATGATGGGTTTGAAGTTGTGTAATTATGTTAATATGTACTGTATAAACTCTTGGCTTGTATTATTATTGTGGTACTTCATAGTAACTTTTACAGGAAAAATTAATATCGTTTATTCATACAACTAGCTTGTATTCTTGTCTCTTATCACTTCATACTGGCTTGTACTACCTTCGTTCTCTCTGAATCTTTATCGTTTGACTTTTTCTTCCGTAATCGGGCCACTTGGACCGATAATTTGGATAGCCAAACGATGCAATTTTTTGATAAAGTTTTGATGTTGTTGTAGAGTGAAGTTTACTCTACAATATCATATCTTGCAAAGATTATCAATTTTTTGCTTCGTTTCACTGATGAAATCACCGAATTAAAGTGATTCAGTGAATAGTGGTAAAATTAAAATGGTGAAGATTTAGAGAGAACAGAGGAAGTATTAGTCCTTTATCACTCTTGGACTTTTACACATCTCTCCTCTCTATAGTTCGCAGTAGCATTTCAACCTTCTTCCTCACATCTGATTTTTCTCCGTTACAAAGAGCATGTTCACTTCTTTGGGCGGGTCTGTGTGGGAATGGGGCTAAACACTATTTATGAATCTTTCTTTTAGGTGTGTACTTCCATCTGAATGTTCATAATTCTAATTAAGTTCTCATCCCCTTGGAACTCACCGCGTTAACAACTGTTTTATCTCTATTCTTATTCTCGCCAGTGAAAAAAGAGCTGCTTTGGGCAAGAACTGGGACTACGATTAACCCAGACTCTTGTCCCATGTCTCCGCAGGCGGGGCTATATTGATGTCGGTACCATTCTACATCTTAGGCTCCTTCTCCGACAATTATTCAGGTCATCAGCGCAACAGTCACCACAACATTCGAACTCTTTGCTTGTTGAGCCACTATTTAAGTCATCAGCACGACAACCACCACAACCAGGGGCTATGTAGGGGCAAGGGGGGGCAGTTGCCCTTCTGAAATTTCTAGTAGTACCCCTAGTTTTATAGATTTTTTACGACTAAACTGAGAGGAATATAGAATTTTGCCTCCCATAAAATTTGAAACTGCCCAGTTGCCCAAGTGGTTAGTTGTTTTAGTTAGCAAATCCTATTACACATGTTCGATTCTCCTCCCAGTCAATAATTTTTTTTCGTTCATTTTTTTTTTTTTTGCCAATTTATCATTTACCATTAAAAACTCATTGTCTCATCCAAATAAAAGAACAAATTGTGACTTTGTGAGTTTTGTGTTCATTATAATGTACTATTTACCATTAAAAACTCATTGTTTTCTCGAGGAAAAAAAACAAATTTTGACTTGTGAGTATCGTGTTCATTATTAATTTGATGTTTGTGTGTATAACTGCTTATGAAATATAACAACTTTTGACTGCTGAATTTGACTTTTGACTTCGCGAATCTTGCCCCAGCTGACTTGATTTCCTGGCTCCGCCACTGACCATAACACTCAAAAACTCTTTGCCAGCTGAGCCACCATTCAGATCATCAGCGCGACAACCACCACAACACTCAAGCTCTTTGTCAGCTGAGCTATGCTCTAGTGGCAAACAGATAGTTATATCAATAAAGCATAGGGACAAGGAAGTCCAATCACCATTCAGGTCATCGGCACGACAGCCACCACGACACTCAAGCTCTTTGAGCTATGCCCTGCTGAAAAAAAGATAAATATATGAATGAAGTACAGGGACTCGAGTTCACCATTCATGTCATCAGGGCAACAACTACCACATCACTCGCGGCGGCCACCACGGCACTCGAGTTCTTGCCAGCTGAGCTATGCTCTTGTGGAAACAGATACTGATGTTAATGAAGTATAGAGAAGCATGCCCAAGCGCGTAACAGTTGAACCTCAACTATCGCGGCAGGAAACAGATACTGATGTTAATGAAGTATAGAGAAGCATGCCCAAGCGCGTAACAGTTGAACCTCAACTATCGCGGCAGGAGAGAGAGAGACAACTAGCTAAGCTTGCTAAGCTTGCTACAACGTGCAAAGCTAGCAGGCTAGAAACAATAGTGAACCTCTTTCGGCGCTGATATGATAAGGGAATGTTTTTCGTCTAGGCTCCAATGCGCCTTTATCTGCATCTCTGTTTATTCCCAATACTGATCGTGTTTACCTGTTGGTGCATGTCGGAGAGACAAGGAAAAACCTGGATGAAAACAAAACTGCGGTAGATAGAATAACTGGCACCCGAAACGAGCAGATATTGAAAAGTTCCGACTCTATAGATTGAAAATTATCCAAAAAAAAAAAGATGAAAATTGATCTTTGCACAGCATCTGATTCAAGAAAGACAAACCATTCCGATTCATCACTACATTCCAAAGCTTCCAATTAGTTACCTAAAAACTTTCAGCCAAGTCTACGTCCGAATTTCCCCCCTTCGTCTCAACACAGCCCAGGAACTGCAAATTTGTAACTTTCTTCAACCTGACTTCAATATTTGCTTGTACATAGCAGACAAACGTCAACCATCCATTGCCATATCATTGCTCGCGCTAGATTGGTTATTGCCTCCCGAAGGATTTGCAGGAGGATGGCCTGCTCCAAAGGTGAACTCCTGAGGAGGAATGTCCAGAGACGATTGTGCGAAAATGGACGGAGCACCAAGATTGCTGAAAGCGGGGACAGGAGCAGCGGCGGCTTCGTTTGGCTTTGGAAAGCCAAAGCTGAAAGACGGCACGCCTGACGATGATGGGAACACCGGGAGCGGAGGTGGGTTACTACTTTTCTCCAATGACCCAATGACCTGCTGTTCGTACTCCTGTAACTGCTGATACACGGCTGCATTTCACCAAACAGACACTGAATGTTAAGTGAGGAAACATTAAAAATTGAAGCACTTCAGCTTCCTGCAGGGATTTTCATTAAGCAACACGATAGGTCACCTGGCCTTAAAGCTCTACTACTTTCTATGCAGTTGGTTGCAAGCCTCTACTATGGCTATAAACGATGGTTGTTTGTTGGATGAGTCGAGTGTTTCATTCTGAAAAACAACCTCAGAAAGTGATGTGCAGGCCTCAAACAACGGGTCCATTTCCAGTGCAAGGAGAAGGGCACCAAGGCCCATTTCCACCTACAGGCTTAGAGCTGTCAAATGGGCGAGAACCACCAAACCGGCGGACCGGCCCGTTTGAAGGGTGAACCGGGGCGGAGCCAAGTATTCAAAACAGCTGAGGCACTTTTGGAATTTTGGCAAGAGCACAATTTTAACTTTTTATACGTTATAGTATTATAAAGTGAATGTTGCAGCTTTTCATAGTTTTGGGTAAGGCACATGCCTACCGCGGCCGCGGGTTGGCTCCGCCTCTGGCTGAACCAGCTAAGGACCGGAGGGATAGTGATCCTGGCCAGTCCCAGATAAGGCCCATATGGGGGACTGAAGGACCGACCCGGCCTGAGACTGCCTAACTTTGTTTTACTTTATTATTATTTTTTCAAAAAATATATATAGCACTTTAAGTATATAAATGTAAATAAATGTTTATACCATATATAAATATAAATATATTAAAATAATAATAAACCCACGGGCTAGGACCGGCCCACCCATAGTGGGCAGGTCCGGTCCCGTCCGGTGGTCCTCTCTCAGGAAGTCCGGTGCCAGGCTGGTAAGGAACATTTGACAGCTCTGTGTAACAGACTATCCAAATTTGGTTGGCCTTGTCTGCTAGATATATTTATTAGTTGGTGCAATTGTGATCACATACTATGAAGCACAAAGGTGGGTGATGATTCAAGCGTATGAGAAAAGCAGCAGCAGGCGCAATTTCATGCATAAATCGTAGTATACAAGGGTCCAACAACTGACTGACCTAGAGTCAACTCAACAACTGGTCTACGCTCTTTAACCCATTGATAGCTCTGCTCAAGTCTCCACCTCTTGCTCTTCATCAAATAAGCAATCACAACAGCGGGTGACCTGTCAGAAAGAAAACTTCTGTGAGACCACAAAAGCAAAAGGTAATGTCTCGTGAAAATTTCACTTACACTTGTATCATCCAAAAGTAACAATCTATCAACGAGGTGTACGTGTGTGGAACTTTTTTGTATTGAAAAACAGACGTATTAACCACGAAACAAAAAAGCCATTAACAGAACCTCTCTCACCTGCTTTTGCCAGACATGCAATGAACAAGAACTCGTGCCCTGTCCTTCTCGCATTGCTCTGAAAGCCAAAAAGAAATGTCAATCATATTAGTAACTCCGCTGTTAAATGAAAATAACCGATGACTAAAGTTAAATACAGAATCAGCTCCACCAGTACTAACCTACAGGCTAAATATACACGGTTTTTTATTCAGGCTCTTCTAACAGATTCCCTCATGCCAAGGAATGTGAAAGATTAAAATAGCAGATCACTTTTCAATGATCGAAATTGACTCTTACTACACAAATTTGGAACCCGATTCTTTCTAGTAACCACTGAGAATAGGAACCAAGACATACCAAATTGAATTATCCGGATAAACCCATACGGTCTTTACCTCAGTATATCTCCTTACTTGGGTACTTTCATGTTTGTCCCTTTACCATCTGAGAGCCTCCCAATATTTACAACATTTCTCTATTAGTTGAAATAGTACAGTTGTTCGTAAAAGACAGGTTTGACAAATACGTCTAGTGATGCAACGAGATCTTTAGACTCTTACAATGTTGCGACGGCCACATTGAAGACCAACATAGATTTTGCTATTTATGGATAAAAATTCAACTCTCCCGTAACAATAATGCCGCTCTCCCTCACTGCCATCTATTCTAATTCCCTCCCTTCAACTTCTCTCTCCTCAGAACTGTATGCTCCCATTCTCTTACACATCCTCTCAAATTTGGATGCAAGCACACCGAATCGGTTAATGCTAGCAAGTAACGTCACAGCTTTTTGTGTTAGTAAATAGACCCATGAAAAAAATAGAGATTATCGGGAATCTTTTTTTACAGGTAGTTGATTATTTTTAATTGAAAAGAAAGTTTACGGAGTAATTGGTAGGTCATACAATTACTAATATACACAGCGAGAGAAAAAATTAACAAAACAAAAACAAACTAAGCCTATGAATCAAGAAAATCCAGCAAAAAATTGTCTATTCAAGTCAGCCGCACAGCAATTGAAGGAAGAAGCCTCTAACAAAGATGTCTGACGTGCGGATCCCATCAAAGATTTGCCTATTACGCACAAGCCAAATGATCCAAATGGGTACCACAGGACATAAAACGACAAGCTTTCTTCCTCCCTCTATCCACCTTAGCACCACCCCCATGCGATGAGAAACATCAAAACCATAGAAGGGGTCACCCAGCAGATACAGAAAGGCCATAAAATCAGACCCCATAAGCACCGCACAGCATAACATGCAACAGAAGGTGATTAACTGATTCGGAACTGAATTGGCACAAACAGCACCAACTTGACAGCGGCGAACAATCATCCCAAAAATGGACTCGATGCCCTGGGCCAAACTTAACCAAAACCCTCGCTGCAAAACGATCCCAACCAGCCCTAATACCCTTCCACAAACCGCGCCAAAAAGGGGACCCACAAAACTGTTAGACCGCAAACCTCCAGTCACCAAGCCGAACTTAGCATCAAAAACTCTCCTCTGAAGACTTTTGCTCCACTACTCAAATACCCACCCCTCCGCTCTCCACTGGGAGACAATCATCTCCCCTGGCTAGAGGAATGGCTATATTCGTCTTTTGTTTAGTTAGGGAAACAGCCAGTAGTTTCCCTATAAATAGGAGTATCGTGATATCTCAAAGGAAGCTTATTTTTGTATTTGAACCTGTTTAAGGAAAGAGCCTAGAGTTCTATTGGTTTGTAACCAAAGAAACCGAGAGTTCCTGTATTTCTCACATCATCTGTTTCATGTGTTAGCTGTATGCACTGTTTTAGTCGAAGATTTACTCTCCTTCTAAAGGTGTATCTTTGCACCTAGTGCGGCATTAAATCACAGGTTCATAACAAGTGCTGCATTATATAGTCTCTTCCAACCAGCCAGCCTACGGTGGTATCACTCGACTATCATTATACCTAGCCCCACAGGCAACCCCAAATACTTAATTGGAAGATGAGCAACTTTGACACCCTGGGATATTAGCATACTCATCGTTCCTAGGAATTACCTCGTACTTTCCCATGTTAACCCTCAAGCCAACACAACCTGAAAGCAATCAAGAACACCCAAGAGATAACCTAGGCAACTCGCTCTCAGCCTCAGAAAAGATTTCGTCCGCAAAAGCAACTCTAAATCTGGGAATCGACTGATTACTTTCTACGAGTTCTAAAATTTTATATGGAAGATGTCTTAATCAGAAATTCAGAATGGGCATAATAAAACAGTTGATTTTTTTATGTAAGAAGCTTATATCATCTCATGTGAATGAATAGATCCTTGCAACAAAATAGATTCCAACCTCATACCATTCAATCAACACTGGAATCCATTACCAATCAACCAATGTAGCTTCCATCATTCAAAAATCGAAAGTGAAAACAGAGGATCGCTGGATGTACTTTTTGAGGTAAAACTTTTCCAGCCAACTATTTTCGACTGCATACCCATACTCATTTCATACCGATAATAAGCACTAGAAGTTCTAATACGGAATGGTTAAGTGATTAACAACAGTTGGATCCAAGAAGTTGAACTAGCTACTGTATATAGTTTCTTGATTATAATGAATATTCCTAAATTCATAGGGGAGACCTCCCACAGCCAGCATTGTTCATACAATAAGAAGGTCCAGGTACATACCTAGAAATTGCACAGCGGCATCAAACTGTAAATCTTTGTCATCTTCGAGGCAATGATATGTAAAGGAGTTCTTATAAAGATTTTGACAAGATGGTACAGTCTGCAAAAATTCATCATGCAAGAACTTGTCAGATAGCTAAACATGACCAAGCCTCTGTGTGTGCGTCAATTCAATGGCTTAAACCTTGAAGTGAGATAGCAGAACATTTTAATGCAACACTATAATCCCCAACCTTCCGTATCCAGATTGATCATAATCTGATTTCTACACATCAGTTTCTTGACAGAGATGTTAAGGAAATACAATCTACTAATATTGAAACAAGGATTTTTTTTCTCAGGTTCTAACTCTACCAGAGTTGCTCAATGGTAATGAGTTGAATTGTCAAATTTATCATGAGCAACATTTAGAAACAGCGCAAACAAAATTATTTGGGCACAAAGAGACATAGCATGAAACAGCCATGGTATTTCACGAATGTAACTGCATTCCATGAACAACGTGCTTCTAAGGTTAACAATAAGTGACATCAATATTTAACCAAGTCATTAGTAAAGCCGTTTATTCAGTTAGTAAGTTCGAGGAAACTTACAGGCTCCGCTTGGAAGATTGAATTTTTGCTAGGAAAAAAATTGTACAGAAAAGTAAAAAAACAAAATCCAAAAATCTTAGAATTGTGTATTTTGCAGCAAACGAAAACATAATGCTAACATTATTTTTACTATTGAACTCTTAGAAATTTAAAAGCTTTACGTACAATCATTCAAGGGAATGAACATTTAAAAAAACTCATTTTCCCTTTATTTTCTTTTTCCTACTGCAGTCCAAGGTTCCAAGTATAGCCCACCTTTCTTTGGAAAACGAAAACCAGCAGAGAAAATAGAAGCCATCAAATCCTAACATTTGTAACAAACCAGTTGTTGAGTCAGTACTTCAGAGGAACATCTAAGCACCATCTTTGGATAAATGAAAATATGCAGAGGAAGGAAACCATTAAACCCTAAGGTTTTACAACTAACAGAGGTCAACAAAACCTAAAAACAGATGGAACATCTTTTCTTTACCACCTTTGGCGATGAGTGAGTTCTTTTGTCCATTCCACATTTGCTCGTTCAAAAAGCTAAGAAGCCTTGACAGAAAAGTGTACAACTTGCCATGTTGTATAAAAATGAAAAGATAGAAAAACATTGTAGCTTGGTCATGACTAGCCAGATCCAGAATCCAAGTCACACGAAGAAAACCTATTAAACCGTGCCCAGTAAGCACATGAAGATATAGTATACAAGACGTATATAACCATGTTCACAGCTTAGAAAAGCAAATAGCCTTGAAATTTGGCATTACAAAAGCCTTCCATTTTGGTTTTCCCATACTCCATGACAGCTACATGACCACATCACTCGCATTCTTTAAACCCTTTTCCTCCTCTTTACCACTCAGATTATTCCTAATGTATTTATACTATATATTAATGTTTTTTTTAAAATAATACGGCAGCCCTGCATCATATCATGTTTTAGAATTGAAATGCTGCTTATGAAACCTAGCCGTCCGGACTAGTTTTTACTACCAAAAGCATTCCACGCTTCGAAGTGTATTCCATAAGTGACACATTCACTAAGTTTGACCTTCTTCATCACAATGATTCTTAATTTCTTGTACTGCTATCGCTAATACTGGTCAACGTATACAATACAGGTGTTCTCTCCAACAGTGGCGGACCTAAATGGAGACCAGTGGGGGCTGTAGCCCCCACTCAAATTCCGAAATTTGCGATTTTTACCCTATATTTTGTTTATTTAAGTATATTAGCCCCAACTCAAGTTTTGATATTTACAATATTTACCCTACATTCCGTTAATTTAATTACATTAGCCCCCACTCGTGTTACATATTCACCTCAGCAATCTATTAAAGTCATCATTTTAACCCTTAAATACTTCAAAATTTATCGAAAGATCCGTCATTAAACTTGAAATTTTTTCTAGCCCCCAGTCCCCACTGGGCCAAATTTCTGGATCCACCCCTGCTCTCCAAAACACTTCCATTTTCACCAACCAGACTTTAAGCCTTAAATCAAGCCTTCATCCTCGGCTATTGTAGTCACACTTATCACACGGCTCCAACACTCTGAAAGATATGTATGAGATGGAGATCTCTTTTCCTTGAAAACAATTCCCTCTTTAACGCTCTATGTAACTCCTCAGTGTCATTGGGAAGATTGAAACTATCATCTTCAACGTGCAATACCATACCATACACACACCAAAATCAATTCTTCATCTGAGCACCTTATCCCCATCCTTCCACCCCCCACCCCAAACAACAACAAAAAACAAAAACGTTTAAGTAATGATCATCTTCTACACAGTATCATATCCGATACACGCCAAAAACCAATTCTTCAACTGAGCACCTTACCCCACACCCAAATTGAAGTAATGCTACTCTAACTTTCTCTTTTTGAAGATTATTTCTGATCTATCTGCACTTCCCTATCATACAATTAGAAATACCACACCAAACCTCTTTGTCCTCCAATATTCGCTTTATTTGACAAGATTTTCATAGATTCCCAAATTTTCCCTTCATAAACCTTTGTGGAATCTTACATAATATCATAGTCAATTTTGAGAATTTTTGTATCCCATCTCATCTCTGGAAAATCGGGTCCCTGAATCCCAATTTCCGTCGCCCCATACAAAGCCTAAAGCAATCTTCGCATCCCCATACTAGCTACCATAGCGAAAACTTCCTCTTAAAAAAAAGAGCTACAACTTGTTAGTTGTTACAAGATAAAATAAGGTCCCCTGTGGTGGTAGTGAAAGTAAATTACGCTTCATGAAAAATATGACTAATATGACTATCTAATGACTACAAACAGTTTCAACAAGGCGTTGCAGGCATTCTCCCAGTCTCAGGAGTTATGCCTTTTCCTTGAATTAGCCATATCCGGTGAAGATTGTGTTTCTAATTCCTATCCCCTCACAATACCACATTTAACTATATTAGCAATCATTGGCATTAACATCTTTGGAAATAGAAGCTACATAAGCACACATTACAAGCTGAAACATGGCAGCCTATAAACTCTTTGACAAAGAGACAATGCAAGAACCTGATCCATCAAGTTATTATGAACCATATAGAAAAACCTCGTTAGATGAGCCACTGGTTAAGTAAATGGAATTGAAGCCTAGATGTTGAAGCTACAACTTTGCATCATCTTTCCTCCTATTTTGGTAGCATACTTACATCTATAGAATTTTTAGAATTACAGTGATGTTTGGTTTTTGAAAGGAAATCAGGTATACTTATAAGACTCGTTCACTTTTGAAGAATGGCATCTGATACTTCCCCTCCTTAAAGACTCTTCTAGCAAGCTAATAACCACAAAAGGGTAAAAAAATAGAAGAATTAATTGATGCAATCCTTAGAGAACTTGCATGCTACATTCAGTCAATAGAGAAGTAATACGGGTAACAGATATCTGAATCAAATTTTCAAGTAAGTTAGACTATTAAATGAGGAAATATAGTTCTATCAATCAATTCGGTTTATATGCACAGAAAGACCATATATGCTATCAACATCATACAGTCATTATTACAGATCTTCCTAGTATAAACGTGCACCAATCATTACACTGGTACCAGACAAAAAACTAGTTCAGAAACACTCACATTTAGAAGACGAGAAATCCCCATTGTCCTTAAAAGCTCTGTATCCAACGAATTATGAAAGTTCCCAATATAAAGAAACTTCGGTAAGACCTCCGATGGGAAGGCATTGACTTGAATCGGTGTTTTAACAACCGGCTTTGTGTGACCACAAACCTTGCAGACCTCGCCTTCCTCATACTTATGGCAATGCCCACACACCTCACATAGGTCCTCCCTCTCTCTCTTCCTCATGCTGATCGATTCAGAACCAAATCAAATGAAGCTTCCGGGTACCAAAACTAACCACACCCTAATTAAATTGAAGCTTGTGGGTACCGCATAGAAGCAAAACCGGATCAAGAACTTGACTGCAAACCCTATTTGAATAAAGATTGAAGCTGAATAACGAGATGATCGTGAACCTGGTGTATAGTGAGGTTTCAGATCTTTGTCTTGGGGGGTTTGATGTGAAAGACGTTGCAAGTTCCGCAAGACTTGCCCTTTATAAAGATGAGGAGGCTTCTAGAGTGCTCTATATGTTTAGGACCGTAAAGGCGGAGTCTTCGAGGAGATGAAGTGGGGGTGTTAAAATTTATGCAAGCTTTACTAGTTGTGGGGATGAGAAGAGACTTCTAGAGTGCTCTATAAATTTCCAAAGTTAAAGAAACGCCACTCTAACTTTCTCCTTTTGACGATTATTTTGTCTTTATCGCACTTCCGTTTCGTAGAACTAGAAACTCCGCACTAACCCTTTTTGGCCTCCAATGTTCATTTTCATTGACTCGATTTTCATAAAAACCAAAAATGTATTTCTGAAATCATTGTGGACTCTTACTCAATATCATAGTCAATTTTGACTCCTTATATACCATCTCATCTCTGAACAACTCGGGTCCCTGATTCCCATACCCCGTACAAAGCCTACAGCAATTTTCACGTGCTCCAAACTAGGTAACCTAGCTCAAACTTTATCTGAAAAAGAGATGCCACTCGTTACGAGACCAAACAAGGTCGCCTATAATGGTAGGGAAAGAAACAGCCTCCGTGGAAAATATGACCGATCTAGTTATTACAAAAAGTATCAATAAGACTTTGTAAGCATTCTCGCAGTGTCAGTAATTGTGTATTTTTTTCTTCAATTAGACATATCTTATAAAGGTTGTATTTCTAAGTCCTATCCCCCTACAAGACCACATTTAACTATTCCATATAAGCAATCTTGGTATGAAAAGCTTTGGGAAATAGAAGCTACATAAAATTTATATTACGAGGTTAAGCCTATAAAGGTATTTGACAAACAGACTATGCAAGAACCTAACAAATCAAGTTTTTAGGAACCACATAGAAAAGATTTCGCTAGATGAGCCCCTGGTTAAGTAAGTAGAATTGCAGCTTAGATGATGTCCAAGCTACAATTTTGCAGCATCTTTCCCTCCCGATTTGTCGCATCTTTCGTAGCATACTTGTATCTATAGCATCTTTACAATTTAGGGTGTTGTTTGGCATTTGAAAGGAAACCACACTTCCCCCCTTAAAGGCTCTTTTCAGCAAGCCAAAAAAGGTAAGAGACTTGCGAAGGATCAATTGACACAATGCTTAAACAACACCAATGCCACATTCAGTCAATGGAGACGTAATCCGAAACAGCAAACCACACTTCCCCTCTTAAAGGCTCTTTTCAGCAAGCCAAAAAAGGTAAGAGACTTGCGAAGGATCAATTGATACAATCCTTAAACAACACGAATGCCACATTCAGTCAATAGAGACTAATCCGAACAGCATATATCTAAATCACAACTTCAAGTAGATTTGTTTGTAACTACAGATATAGAAACATGGTTCTTATGTCAGTTTATATGCATAGAATTAGATCATAAACTACTATATAAACTTGTGGCAATCAAAGAAAGAGACTAGTTTAGTTTGGGACAAAACACTCACATTAAGAATCCTTGAAATGCCCAAAGTCTTCAAAAGCTCGGACCTTGAGGCATTATCATAACTCCCAAGATAAAGAAACTCGGGCAAGACCTCGGATGGAAAGGCACTAACTTGGATCGGAGTCTTGTCCACCGGCATCGTATGACCGCAAATACCGCAAACCTCGCCTTCCTCGTACTTGTGGTAATGCCCACAAATCCCACATGGGTTCTCTCTTTCTCTCTTCCTCATATCGATCGATTGATTCACACCCAAAACTCAGATTTTAAGCTTGTGGGTGCAGAAGATGAACCGGACCCAGATCAAGAATTAGACCAAGAACCCTATTTGAATACAAAGATTGAAGCTGAGTAGTCGAGATGGTCGTAGACTTAGAGTGTTTTTGAGTTCGATTGAGATCTTTGTCCTGATGGGGGTGAGTGAGTTGTGACAGACGTTATAAGTTCCGCAAGATATGACAAAGGCTTGGAGGGGTACGGACCATAAAGGTAGAGTCTTGGAAGAGATGATGAAGTATGGTTCCTTTTTAATTGTTGGGGACAGTGTCTTTATAAGTTCTGAAGAGCTAATACTAGTGACACGACTTCGGGTAAAAAAGTCAGTCAGAAGGTGAAAGAGAAGAAACAGAGGTATTAATTCTCTTCTTTTAGAGTGACCTGAAGATCTTAGTCCCATTTTCGTTTCTTTTAGATAATTGTGTTCGAGTCGGGTCAAGTTGTGCGCACATCGACTAAGTTTAAGAAGTCTGAGCTTGAGATATGAAGAGGACAAATTCCCTTCAGCAAATTTAGTGTTTCTAAAAAGAAAATGGTTTTGCATATCGCTCTCGAAGTATAAGCACTTGTTGTGCCAACCTTGATTGCTAATCAGTTATTGTCATTTTGTCATAGTCATTTGACCACCGCCAACAACAACATTAACGCTTTGTGTCTAGTCGGTGTTGCTTCACACATTTCAATCTCTTAACATTATTGTCAACATTGTTAGTTGATTAAAGTTAGGTTTTCACTTCGACTATGAAATGAGCTAAGATATAACACGGTCGTCTTATCGAGTTCTACAAGTGGATCTCGGAAACATGTCATCCGCATCTGATGTTGTCACCCCCGAGCAGGAGTAAAAGCAAGTATACAAGCATGGTGAAACAGAGACATTTTGTCAAACAAGCTTATATTATTGAAAGACGAGTTTTCACATAAATCATAATTTTAGCCTTAGGTTTTCTTAATCTACAAATACCACAACACGGGAATAATGAGACTATTCTTCATTTCTCCTCTTGATTCGAACCTAGCTAATCAATTGACACCTCAATCAAGTGAGGTGTCAAGCTCCAACACAATTTCATTGATGACTCTCTAAGTTTTGTAGGTCAAATTATGTATTTTGCAAAGAAACCCAAGAACACTCCAGTTCATTCTCTCATTCGAGTTCCCTCTCTCAATTCTCTCTTGAACTCGAAGCTCTTCCAAACTTGAAGCAAATGGAAGGTCATGGTGGCCTAAGGAGAAAAATCGCTCAACCAATTGCTAGAAAACCCGTAGCCGTGATTTCGCATTTGGTATTCTTCGATAAACCCTAGATAGATGAATCTTTCTAATTCTCCCTCTCATATGTAATTCTCAAATCTAACTCATTTGATTTGTGAGGAGGAGTCAAGCCCGAGAACCCTACGATAGCCCATAATCATCGAGAATTGGAGGATTGCCAAAGTTTGGGTTTATATTTCGCAGGAAATTCACGTGCAATCAGAAAATTGTAGAACTTCATATCCTTCATCATTGTGCATTATAATTGTTGCTATGTGATCCCTAGAACAGCGTAGCTAGCTCAAATACCTGAAATCCTGTTGTATCACACTTTGATTCTCTGTTCCTTTGTTTTCCGGCGAGTATATATTACAAGTCATGGTTGCTGTAAATTCCTATATGCTTCATGTCATGACTTGTGTTTTAATTCTGGTTGTTTCTTGCATCTAGTACTACAAATCTCTTGCAGATTTCATCTTATAATTAAATATCTAAAATCTCTGGACTTCATCGTCAAGTTGCTACAAAATCATGTTATGCTATATCATGTTTTTGTCATGAGAAACTGATCAAACTTTTAACCTCTTTATCTTGCTCACCTCTTGATGAAAATAGACTATGTTTGATCCTAGATATCACTGGATGTGGTATGCAATTTTAAGTTTTAATATTTCGTAAAAACGGCATCGGATTTATTGACATTGGCATGCAAGTGTTGTTATAGGGAACCAAGAAACTGTCAAGCGATCCACTCTTTCCCCAACCTCTATCCATTCTGCATGTACCACTTCACCCAATTGCATCAATGGAATTTCTTAGAGCCAATTCTCAGGTCAGGGCTCTTTAATCTATGATGTCGCTATTGTCATCGATCTCGCCGATGCATCACATGCAAGCTCATCCGATCCCCCATGGAAGGAAACCCAAACGAAATCATATTGTGCTGGAGTTCCGTCGTTCCCCATCTCCCACTGCAGTGAACCGCCAACGGCTCAGAAGGAGTCTATCTAGTCTGACCCCACTTTAGAATGGTCATGTCCGTACATTCAAGAGAAGCCGTCGTCATCTCTCTCCTCCTCCAGAGATCGAAAATCTGATTCCCCTACCCCAAATCTTCACGATGGGCATGGAAGAACTCGCCATTATTCTCCGAGCAGACATGCCGATGCAATAAGTCATTTGTATAAAGCTAGCCCTGCAGCGACGCTTCTTCTCCCTCCTCCCTAATCACTGTTTCACACAACGTGTTTTTGGTTACTAGTTGGCAGTGTCTCCTCCTTATCCTTTTCTTCTTCTACCCTTCTCCGCACAGTCGAGGGTTGTACATAGTGACTCTTTCTCCGGTTCTCTAGTCTTGCAATGTAGTTCTCATGTGCAAAATCAAGGTTGTGGTTGTGGGGTGAGTAAACAAATAATATAAGAATAGGGGGAGGTTGTTTTTATCCATATGCCACCCCCAATTTTAAAACTCTCTTATTACAACTTCCAGTTTATGATTGCTATCAATCAACAACGGGGTAAATTATTCATAAAAAATACTAACATTGTCAAGGGTAAAAACGTCAAGAACAAAAATAAAGAAAAGAAAAAGAAAAAAAAATAATGAGAAACAAGAACAAGAAGATGAGGATAATTTCCGATGCAGCTAAAAAGAAAGAAGATGAAGATGAACTATCTGTTGTAAATGGGATTGGCTAGTGTGCCCACGGATGGGACACTCAAAGTGAACAGAGAGAGTCATTGCCCACTCTCGGGCAAGAGGAGAAGCAGCACCTCAGAGTCGATCTGACCAACCCCATGGATCCGGGCATCGTGAAGGGCCAGAGCTTCCTGGTAGTGTGCGATGAGGATGGTGGAGAGCCGATCGAGCCTATCCTTTGTCTCATACTTGACCACCGAAGACTCTATCACCGCGGGCCTTGAGCTCGTCGACCTTCACAGCCTGGCTGGACTCCCACTTCACAGCCTGGCTGTCGACCCGGGCCAACTGGTCTCCGATGACATCGAGCATATCTGGCGGTGACGACACAACATTGAGAACCACTGCCATGGCTTTCTGGCAGAATTTGGCATCAACAACTAGTTTCTGCATCTTTTGGAGCACGATCTCCGATCGGGCGACGAATTTCGATTGCTTCTGGTAATTGCGAGCTGCAATTGTGAACTTCTGTACCGGTGACCTCACCTTGCGCTTGTTTTGGTGCCTCTTTGGGCGTCGGGGCCGTGGTCGGTTTGGAGGGCCATAAGGAGGGTGGTCGGAGATTAAAGAGGAGGACGAGGACGCCGGGTTGTTTGAGATTCGGCTGCAGTTCGACGCTAGGTTCAAACGAGGAAGAGAGACAACAACCCTAAACAATAAAACAATCTATCTAACTCGTGCTAGGGTTGCTGCTTCCCAACGCGGTGATAAGGCCCGCGACCACACAAGTCAATTTCATTTCAAGCCCAACCCTAAACAGACATTAATATTAGGATAGGTTGATGCCCAACTTTTCCATGAATGTTTCTCAATTTTTATTTTTTTAATTTTAACGGTTATGCGGGCTATTTTGATTTCAACTAGAGCCCCCAACAAATCGACTACTTCTCCAGAAACTAATATTTTTTAAGGAGAACAAGATCATGTACTATTCAGCTTCTTGGCTCGTACGGAGAGGATGTAGGCAACTCTGGTGATTCTTGAGATAGAAGATTCTCCACAAGTTGAATAATATGGAATTGATTTCAGTGTTAAACAGTTTTGAAGATGAGAAGTTTTTCGTTTTTGGATCTCTAAGTTTTTCTTATATCCGCAATCACAAAGCCAGAGAACAGAGAGAGTAATTGCCCAACCACAAAAGTCAGTGGGAGGACAGTAGATTTTGAAGAACAATTACAAATGATAAGGACACTCTGATTCGGTAGTTGTCACAACTATACGTTTGACCATTTCACCATACGTCCTCCGATAAATCCGGGGATGATCATCCTCACCGGAAAGCCATGGTCCGGCGTTAATCGCTCGCCGTTCTGCATGTAGGCTAGAATGATATCTCTCGACGGATCCATCGCGAACTCTTTCTTGATTCTTTGTGCCGTACTTGGATCCACCACTTTCGGGGAGATCCTCGGCTCCTTCGCAACACACGTTCAACGCGCCCTTCTAGCGGCTCAAGATCCCGCATCATTTGAGGATCGACCACAAGGGCACCCCGCGCCATACCGAAGTGGAAACTCCGGCGGCACCCCAACTGAATCTGATGGTCTGCTTCACCATGTTCTGCTCGTTCCGACGATTTCCTGTGCAAACAAGCGTGACGGGGAGTTCGCAGCTAGGAAAGCTGGTGAGGAGCTGTTCCATGGTGAACCGGGTCGAGCGCTTGACCAGACCGGTGACCTCAACGGTCGAGTCCTCCCACGCGGCCTTGGGGACGACGCCGTGGTTCCGACCGTAGTGGAGCGGTGCGGGTGTGATGAACCCATGATGCATGAGCCTGGTCAGGCGCGGCTCCGAGTTGAATGGGTGCTTCCCGGTGAGTCGGACCATTGACGGGTTCCGCTCGACCCAATTGTCAACGGTTCCTTCGTCTCTGTAGTCAACAACTGACGGTTCAAACTCTAGCTTTCCTTTCTTGCCCTTTTTTTGAAGGAACCTACACGGTGGTAGGGCAGTATTACCCGCTTTTAATTAAAATTGGGCTCCCAACCCACAAAACAGCAGGGGGGACTAGGCCTTACCCATAATACACTTTTAAACCAAAATACAACAAATCAGTTGGACTCAGCCATTTGGGCCGCTTCCTGTCCCAATAGATCTACAATAAAACTAGGAGGGACTACGTTGAAATAAGCCCAGCTTCTCTCTTTAAGCCCATACGCCGCCAACCGATGAGCTACCTGATTCGCTTCTCTTCGGACTCCACAAACTGATCTAGATACATCCTCTCCCAAACGTCTCCTCAGTTCTTCCATGAATCTGCCAATCTCGGTGTTCCCCACTCTGTTAGTCTTCAACGCCTGGACCAGGAGCTGTGAATCTGTTTCGATCTGAATCGCCATAGAAGAGAGGTTCTTAAACAAAAAATAGCAGAAATCTAAGGCCTTTGCTTCACAAACTGTAGAGTCCGGAGAAAAGGGGATCTGTCCACATCTAGCCGCAACAAATCCACCATTTGCATCTCTGATAATACAGCCAGCCCACGCTATTTTGTTAGTACAATCAATCGCCGCATCCGTGTTTATCTTCAAAGAGTTCGTTGGCGGAGGAATCCAAGTCGCACGAATCACTGGTCTTGGATAAAGCCTTGTGTCCTCCCTTTGAACGGCCAGATCAACCTCATGCAGATAAGTTTCAACTTCTTGATTCAAATTGGCAACATCAAATTTGAGTCATTCCATCACACTTTTGTTCCTTTTGTACCAAATCAGCCAACAAGTTGTTATGAAGCATCTCAGCTCTGAAGATTGAAGTTGTTCAACCATGCGAAAATCATAGCGGCTTTCGTCTTTGTTGAAAAATTTTCCACTGTACTGAGAGATCCTCCAAACCGGTTTGATTTTGGGGCAATTCAGAAAGAGGTGTTGTCGATCTTCGACCCTGTTACAGCAACGGCAAAGTCCAGGTACTATTAGACCCCTTTTTATGAGATTCACCTTCAGCGGTAGATAATTATTAAACAATCTCCAAGCAAAGATCTTAATTTTCTCTGGTAGTTTAAGATTCCAAATCTTCTTCTGTACACTCTGTGAGTCAGAAACACTAGTACCTTCTGAGTTATTTTGGATTTCCCCTGGAAAGCACAACTGATACGCAACCTGGTAGCCAGAAGCGACTGTATACTCTCCATCCCTAGTATGACCCCATATAAGATTATCGCTCTGTTTGGTATGACATAGAGGGATCTGGCAGATGCAATCAGCTTCCTCTTCTATAAACAGTTGTCAGATAAGGTCCACATTCCAACCTCCATTTTCTGTAAACAGCTCTGAAACAGTGGCTTCAGCACCCAAGAGGGGATAGCTGTAAGACCTTCTTCCTCCACGTAGAGGAATCCATTTGTGTCTATAAAATATTAGTACTGCAGCCATCCCCAATAACATGCCTCAGTCCTTGGTACAAGACTTGTCTGCCAATGAGCAGGCTCCTCCAGATATATGAGGGTCTATTACCTAAGTGAGCAGAAAGGAAATTTGACCCTCTGAAGTATTTTCCTTGGAGGATCCTAGCCACCAGGTGTAACACCCCCAAATGGCCCAAGCCGGAGACCCGGGGATGTCACTTCGTACCCGAGAGGAGCCCGGATACAAGGAGATTTTATAACATGGTTCGCAAGCACAAAACATCCACAATAATAATTAAAACCAGTATTTCATGCTGATTTTGTACTGTGGTGTTTCTTTTTCATTCCGCACCACAGGTTTAGAAGATGGTTATCTGGCGTAGAAGGGGACGCGCATCACATGGAATTATAGAATTAGTATTTCATTTGAGTTTGGGTTGCAAGTCCCCGGATAGCTCCCTGTACTCACTCCTCTGGACGCTAGATTCTTTGGGGGGTGTCGACACTTAAGGTCTTGGATGCTTGCGAGATGGTTTGGTTTCCCCCGTCACAACAAAGTAATAATGGATTTTTGGTTTTGTTAACGGAAAGAAGTTAACGATGGATTTTGGATTTTCTTAATGATTATGGAAATTGGTTGGAAATATTATTGAATTGGGAACTCTTATGTTTTAATACAAGAGTCAACTTTATTACCGCTGTGTTTGCGAAAAACTTTTACTTACAAATGAGTCATTGTTTTATAACTACCTCATCATCGTTTTACATGTCTGGATGTTTATTTACCAGTATTTCCGCTGACTTTTGGAACTGTGGTGTTCTCTTTTTGTTTTCTGCACCACAGGTTAGATGGGAGCATGGTTCGAGGGGAAAACGCGACTCACGCTAGTATTATCATTTAAATTTAGTTTTATTTGAACATTTGTTAGTAGTTTGGATTTTATTAGTTTTGGAATAATGCCCATATTTGTGGCAAGACAAGTTTTAAGTTTAAATTAAATATTTTTATGGATTTGGTTTGGAATTTCTGTTGTAAAACCTCCTTGTATTCGGGTTTAACCCCGGGTACGGAGTGACACCCCTGGGTTTCCGGCTTAGCCAATTTGGGGGTGTTACACCAGGGATGAGGGATTACATAAAATTCTCCAACCCTGTTTAGCTAGGAGTGCCATATTGAAGGCTTCTAAATTTCTGAAACCCATGCCTCCATCCCCTTTCTTGATCCAAAGCTTTTCTTTTTTACACAAATGTAGCTTTCTCTTAGATTCAGTACCTCCCCACCAAAAAGAAATAATCTTTCCTTGTAACTCATCAGTGACTGAGGTGGGTAGCATAAAGCAATTCATAATGTAGTTAGGTATTGCTTGTAAAACAGCTTTAATCATGACTTCTCTTCCAGCAATACTAAGCCCCTTCTCCTCCCAGCCAAGAACCTTGTTGTAGACTCTCTCTTTAACCCCTTCACAAAGAGCTTTTTTGTTTCTAGCCACAGAAGTAGGAAGACCTAAGTACTTTGAATGGCCATCCACAGCTGACACATTCAAAATGGAGGCTATATCATGTTTTCTCTGCTGTAGGACTCTTGGACTAAAACATAAAGCTGACTTGTCATAATTTATGGACTGACCTGAAGCTTTTTCATAGAGGTCCAAATTCTTCTTCATTTCCTTTGCTTCTTTAACTGTAGCCTTTCCAAAAAATACACTATCATCTGCAAACAGGAGATGTGTGACAGAGGGACAAGTTCTAGCTGCTTTAACCCCCTTTAACTTGCCTTCCAACAGAGATCTGTTCATCAAATTTGTTAGTCCTTCAGTACATAAAAGGAACAAATAAGGGGAGATGGGATCCCCTTGTCTTATTCCTCTAGTAGGAGTGATATTTCCAACTTGATTTCCATTAAGCAAGATAGAGAATCTGACTGTTTCAACACACATCATTATCTTCTTAATAAAATCTTCATGAAAACCCAGTTTCCTCATCACAGCCTTGATGAAAGGCCATTCACCCTGTCATATGCCTGACCATGTCCAACTTAAGAGAGAAATAGCCAGCCTTTCCTTTGGACTTTTTAATAGTGTGCATTGTTTCAAAAGAAACAATCACATTATCAGTAATTAGTCTATCACGCAAAAAGGCACTCTGAGAAATATCAATCACTTGTGCTAAAACCACTTTAAGTCTGTTGGAAATCATAGTTGAGATGACCTTGTAACAAACATTAGTGAGGCTTATAGGTCTGTAATCTTTCACAGTACAAGGATTTGACTTTTTTGGAATTAACACAATGTTGGTAGAATTGATAGAAGCTATGTCCATACCTTGGTTAAGAACCATAAGTGCAACCCTGGTTAAATCACTCCCCACAGTGCTCCAATATTGTTGGTAAAAAAGGGCTAGAATTCCATCTGGACCAGGTGCTTTAAGAGGAGGCATTTGAAATAAGGCTTGTTTCACTTCTTCCTCATCAAATGGTTTCAGCAAACCATCATTCAACTCTTGAGTAACCTTGGTTGGAATAGCTTCAAGAACCTCTAACATATCAGTGTCAACTGTTGAAAATAAGTCTGTGAAATAGTCAACAAAGAGCTGCTGGATCTGTTCCTCCTTATCCACCCACACCCCATTGCTATTTTGCAGTTTTTTGATTTGATTTCTCCTTTGTCTTTGAGAAGCTTTTCTATGAAAAAAACTGGTATTCTTATCACCTTCTTTGAGCCAAATTTGTCTTGAAAGCTGCCTCCACTTTGTTTCTTCATCAGCCAAAATACAATTGAATTGATGCTCCAACTGTTTTAACTTTTGCAGGTTGAAGTCTGTGGGAGGAAGCTGCTGGGAGGCTTGGATTTGTTTGAGTTTTTCTTCTTTTGCATTTTTGCTAAACTTTTTAGACTTCTTACTCCATCTCTGTAGGCTCTTTCCAGTGGATTCCAACTTCTGTATAAAAGACAATGGACTGTTGACTGTTTGGCAATCTTTCCAAGACTTTGTAATAATTTCAGCACATTCTTCATGGTTTGCCCACTGGGCAGCAAACCTGAATTTCTTTCCAACTTAGGATTCTGACCTGTATCATTATGTATGAGGAGTGGACAATGATCTGAAACAGAATTGGAAAGATGATAAACTGCAGAATTAGGGAAGGAATCCAGCCATCCTTTAGATGCAACAGCCCGATCTAAACGTTTCTTAACATTGGCCTCACCTTGCCTCCTATTATACCACGTAAATTTGTAACCATGATAACCCAAATCTACGAGGTCGCAGTGGTGTGAAGCTGCAGCAAAATCATTCATAAGCTTTTGACTAGGTCAGTGATTTCCCATATACTCGTCAAAACAAAGAATTTCATTAAAATCCCCGCTTACAATCCAGGACTGGTCATCACTGGGTTTCAATCTACGCAACACTTCCCAAGACATATATCTCTGACTAGCTTCGGGGTTGCCGTAAATACCCGTGAAGTAGAAACTTGAATCTGGACTATCTACTACCTTGACCCAAGCGTGAATGTAAAAATCATGATAACACAAAATGCTAACATCAACTACGGAACTCCACATAAGAGCAAGACCCCCCGACAAACCTCTTCTTGGGACCCAAAGTCCACTAGAGAACCCCAGTTTTTGGCGGATCTTATCTCCTTTATTATAACCTAATTTAGTTTCAGAAAGAAAAACTAGAGCAGGAAAATGACTCTTCACCAAGTAGTGAAGAGCGTTGAACGTGCCAGGGTTAGCAATCCCTCGCACGTTCCAACTTAGGAGTTTCATTGCTCTCGGCGGGGGTGATCCTTATCACCCTCCGCCGTTTCGAAGTGGATGTCTTCCTCCGCCACATCCGACTGCGCCCTTCCCCTTTTCACACCAACCGCAAACGAACCTCCCTGCAAAGCAAGATGTTCCTTTGTCCCTTCCTCACTTGATGGTTCGCTGATTTTAATAGCCTTGCCACGACCTCCTTTAGCATAAGTTCTGGCTCTTGGATGATCCTTAACAATCATAACCTCTTTACCCTTTGACGAAGGAGTCTGCTTGTGTTTGTCAGCCCCCAATTCCTCCTCAACCCCTTCATCATCATTCTTAACCCCGAACAGAGAGAAGCCTTCAAAGTTCATCTCATTAATTCTGGCAGTACGACGGAGATTGTCCATCGCTACTGAGGCCCTTAACCAATCTCCGTAAGCTTTCACCTTTGCAGCAGCACCCTCCTCTTTCACTTTCGGGCATTTGTTAAGATCGTGCCCAACTCTCCCACACCCTTCGCACATGAAAGGAATTTTTTCGTACCGAAAATCAACCCATGGAACTTGACCATTGTAAAGCCTAATCTTCCTTCCCCTTCGTAAAGGTTTGGTGAGATCTAGCCAAACTTTGATCTTTAAACAACGACCTTTGACTATCCCCCGGTCGGGTATAGCAGTCTCAACAAATTCTCCGATAGCTTTTCCAATATCTTTCCCACTTGCTTCTGTACATCCCTCCGGTTGCAGGCCCCAAACTTGAATTGAAAATAAACCTTTTGTATAGTCCTTCAATTTCATATCGACTCCCTCAACCCAGCGTAGCAACACCACCAAGCAGTTATTGATAAGCCAAGGCTGGCCCGCCATAACCCTCTCCAAGTCTTTCGTGCTACCAAAAACAAACTGAAAGATGCCATCTCCAAGAGGATTTACAGTGAAATCCTTTGGTTCATTCCAAACAACATTCATCGCCTTGTGAACCCCAACTGCGTTGAGCACATTGCAAGTCCAAACTTTTCCAAACAAACTCCTTTTATAGATTTGTAATCCTTCCTCCATCGAAAAATCCGAGATCGCAATCTCATCATCCTCCAATGAATTCAGATTCATTGCCCTCAACTTCGCTTCCATGGTTTCCATACGAGGCAAACTTTAAACAGAGAATGAAAACAGAGAACTATGAATAGCTAAGAAGCAAATCTAACCTTCAGAGGTAGTTTCAACCAAGAGATGGTAGTGAAGAAGAAAATCGAAGCAGATAAATAATAGCCTCACCAGAGGTGGTGGGTTACGGCCATTATCCGCATGAAAGAAGTGGCTGACTGCCACAAACCGCAAGAACAGGGTGGCTAACTGCCACTAACTTCCCACTTCGCCATTACAAACGTGGAGACACATGATGAGAGAGGAGAGAGCATTTTTTGGAGCATGTTGTTAACTTTTTTGTAATCCGTCTAGTCAATTCCTTTCTTGCCCTTAATGCAAGTATACACTGTTATTTTTTTTTTTAAAAAAAGAATTAAGAAAATCCGTGAAAAAGGATTTTGCCAAGTCAAAATGGGCCATTCATCAACCTTTCCTTAAACAAAAACCATTGTTTCGCAGTAGCCCCGCGCCGTGCCATCCTTCTGCAACATCGACGATCAATTAAGACGAAATCCCAAAGTGAACGTTTCTATTTCCTGAAATATGAACTTCAACAAGGCTAGGGTTCCGATAGCCATGGCCAGGAACGCCTGCTCCAGATTATCCACTTCCCCCTTCAATTCTCCATCCTTCGACCCGCCTCCCTCCGTTTCCACTCGCAGAGTAGTCGTCACTGGTAAAATCCCTATGCAACCTTTCATTGTTATCACTTCAATGGTTTGTTTTCCATTCTCAATTTCAAATTTCGATTCGGTGTTTCAGGATTGGGACTGGTTACACCGCTAGGTTGTGGGGTGGAGACTACATGGAAACGCCTCATAGGCGGTGGGTGTGGGATAAGGGCCATCACACCTCAAGACCTCAAGATGAGTGGTTTTGATAACGAGACGCAGTTGACTACTTTTCAACAGTTGACCTCCAAAGTTGCTGCTATTGTTCCTTGTGGAAGCAATCCCGGTGATTTTGATGAGGATTTGTGGTTTAAGCCCAAGGTAATCAATCCCCTGTCATTTCTACTTAAACTCTTATGTACTATGTACACTGTGTTTATCTGAATAATGTTTATTTGAATAATTGCTGTCATATTTGTCAACATTGCATGATATTAAAATCGAAACAAGGTTAACATAGTTTATAGATAGGTGCATTGTGAAGGATCTAATCACACTGCGTTTATTCAAGCGGCATGATTTTCCTTGTGGGGTTGCCAATTTCAGCTTCTATAATTTCTTGTTAAAACCGTTTTCCAATCAGCTAACTGAAATTTTAGAAGATGGGAAAAAATGTTGGCCTATCTGATTCTTGAAAGGACCAAATTATATCGAAATTATTTGATTCGTCTGGGGTGTAAATCATAAGTATGTCAATTATTTAGGCAATGTTAAAGGGTACTAGCTATTTGCCATATAAAAGCATGCATGGAGCGAGACAAAAAAAATGATTAAATTTTTTGGTGCGTAACACTCGCAAAAGCTTAGTGGTTTTTTTTCCTTGAGCTAAGTGAAATGGCTTACACTATATAGAAGGCTTCTCAAGTGGTTAAGTGTTTTGCATGCTAAATCTATTATCAGAGTGTTGGACAGTTGTATCAGGCCCTGAGGGCACCAAAGTGAGGAAGTTAAATATGACAACTCTTGTTTTTGTTGGATATCACTACATCATGGACCTCGAGAGATTAATCGAAATTAGATTCAGGAATTATTTTTTCTGGTATAATGTGGTGTTTGGGCAGTCACTGAGCTCTTTTAGCTTTTTGTGTGGTTTGCTTATGCAGATATGGAGTCCTGACACTGTTGCATTGATTCCTAATGTCCAGTTTTGAGTCTTAACCCTCACACTGTTTTCATCCCTAGCTATCATTTTCTGCTTCTTCGTAATGTTTGGCAGTCTTATCTGTATGGTCTAGCCCAAAAGGTTATGGACTTCGCATTTAAAATGGATATATCCACTGTAAATTTGTAACTGTATTTTCATCAGTTTGCTTATACTTGCCAATAAATTATTCAAGTATTTGTCGGAAGCTCAGGGACTACTGATTACTGACCTAATGTATGGAAGGGGCACCAACAAAAGTGCCACATAAACTCAACCCAGTCTTCTGTCTCCTAGTCCATTTAGTTAGCTTTTTCGTCCTTGTTCTTCGCAGTCTAAAAAGATCAGGCTTACAAGGTACCCCTTCACATGAGATTACTACTGGGTGTCATGCTCCTTTGCATCTCCTTCATGGCTGGCTAAATAGTTCACAAAATAACTTTGCTGTTCTTTTGTAAACAAGTACTTTTAGAATCCATCTGCTTGTACTAAATTCTTTCCATAGTTACTCGAGATAATATATTGGCATTTGATTGCTAACTGCATTTCTTTTATAGGAGCACCGGACAATTGCTAGGTTTATAGGTTATGCATTATGTGCGGCTGATGAAGCTCTTAGAGATGCAAATTGGCTGCCCAGCGAGCAGGATAAGAAGGAGAAGACGGTAATAGTTCTTTGCGGCTGTAGAATGTTTATAAGCAAGTAAATCCACTGTGCTTTTGTGATTCTTATTTTCTAACCTGAAGGCCCTTAGGGAGTCTCTATTGGTGGTGGAACAGGAAGTATCAGCGACATCCTCGATGCGTCACAAATGATTTGCGAAAAGGTTAATTTGCCTTGTGATCTTTTTCTTGGTTTGATACACTCATATATTTTACTCTATTAGTTTTGATAATTTAATGAATTAGTTGGTTGGAGGATGTAACCTAGTGAGAATGAGTTACGAGTAGTAATATAATATTAACCCTTACGCTATTCTCCTTTGTTTCAGCGCCTGCGCAGGCTTAGTCCATTTTTTATTCCGAGAATACTGATAAATATGGCAGCTGGTCATGTGAGCATGAAATATGGATTCCAGGTGAGCGAACACCGTTCTTGTTGTTTATTGCTTTGTTAAATGAGAATCTAAATGCTTGCGAGAGTCAGTATACTTTTGGGGGTATGAACACTCTACACATTTTTGGCATGTTCTAGCTCATTTGTTCACCAATGAGACTTGAAAATATTTCCCGTTCAGTTTGATTGACATCCGTAAAATTGAGTTCTCATTTGTTCTAGCTGAGCACTTGAGCTTTGAATAAGCCCTCAAACTTGTCATAACTGAAGGGTTGTTATTGAAAGAAACATATTTCATTTGTGTTAGTGCTGGTGGAGGCGTCCTGACATTAACTTAGCAAAACGGTAATAGAAGGGTTAAACACTTATAATTTTTATGAGCAGGCTTTATAATTACTTTATAGTGCATCACATATGTACTCGCCCATTTAGTTAATATTAATACAGAGCGGCTTCATCTGATCACCAGTAGCTAGCTCACATGCACACCATTATTGTGTAGGTAATGTATTTAAGCTCCCTGCAACTACTTAATTGATGCTAAAATTTAGTCTCTTGGTGGTTATGGGGACTTTTTGACAAGCAGACTATATCACTTGAAAGTGGGTTATCCAAATTACCTGTAGGTGTTTCAGTTCACATGTCAATCCATATATATGTATATATGTATGGTGTGAAATAGAAGGGGTTGTGGTCTTGTGGGTTAATTTTCATGCACACAATTTTGTTGCATATCGTAGTCTTGATTTTGAGTATAGGGACCAAACCATGCTGCAGTGACAGCCTGTGCTACTGGGGCACATTCAATTGGTGATGCTACAAGGATGATTCAATTCGGAGATGCAGACATTATGGTGGCTGGAGGAACGGAGTCCAGTATAGATGCTCTCTCTATAGCAGGCTTTTGCAGGTATAATTTTCTAGTGAGCTCATTTGTTTCCACCTGCGATGATGGTATGATCGGAATCAACTACTGGACTTGGTCCATTTCCATCTCATGTTATAGTATTATTCGGTAATCAAGTCTGGCCTCTAGCGTGTTGCTGGTAGGCCCAAAGAGATCCAGTATCCATCTATGTATACATACACGTGTAAATAGATAGATTCAGCATCTTACTTTCCATAGCAAAGTAAATATTGTGCAATTACAAATACCAAAATATGCAAGTAATGGAAACAGTCAAAGTGGATCTATTGGATGTTTGGCTATGACTTAGGTCACCTGGAGTGGGAGCGCGTTATCGTCTAACTTTAAAAACATTGAACGAGCGCCTATATATATAATATTCATTTAATACACTTTTATGAATCAAAAGACAATTTATAGTACGAATGTAAGTCGGCCACAGTAAGAGGTTTAGTTGTAAATGTTTGCTCGAAATCGTTCTTCATCGATGTAGGATGGGATTTTTATGTCCATTGCCTATAAACCTGGAGAAGCTCAAGAAGTTCAACTAAACAACTCCCACATTGATTTGTTTAGTGGAATGCAGTCTTCGTGTAAAAGGAGCTCCTGGACTACTGATCCAGTTATAGGCTGGTAATTTAAAGTAGTGGCCTGGTCAGAGTAAAAATATCTGCTGGAATTTATTATAAGCTTGTGCCCAGCTTATTATAAGCTTGTGCCCAGCTTATTATAAGCTTGTGCCCAGCTTTTTAAGAGAACCCAACGTTTATCAAAGTCCTGCTGGTTATATTCGATTCACAAATTCGCCATCTCTAATCTCCATAGGACGTTTTATGTGGTTTTGCCTCGAATTAGAAAAATTGGGGCATGTGATGCTCTAATTTGCTTGGGTTGTTGAGTTAGAGGCTTGTTTGAATTTTTCAGGCGGCCAAGTAAATGTGAAATTATAATTAATGATGTCCGGAGGGCAAGCTCACAAGGAATCTTCCACTACATGGGATGTTGCCTACATGAAGCATAATCTCTTTGTGTGCTCAACTCAGTAAATGCACCATTCTTCCCTTTGATAATACGGCACTTACTGTCCGTTGCAATTTAACATCTGAATATTCTTTGCCTCCCAGCCTCCACTTCTGTTTCTATTTTATATATATAATATAACAAAAGAAAAACTTGAAGTTGTGTTAATGTTTACATATATTACATCTTACTAAATCTATTCTGACTGTACATTTTAGCATGTAAAAGAAAAAGTAAGCATGTATCTAGAAGGCTAATTATTGAATGAATATTCAGGTCAAGGGCTTTGACCACAAAGTTCAATTCTTCCCCAGAAGAGTCTTCACGACCTTTCGATTCTGATCGAGATGGATTTGTGTAAGTAACATGTTCTTCGAAATGCTACGTTCAAGTTTATTCTCCATCTCTATATCACCAGTCTAATTTATACATTTTTATAATCAGTATAGGTGAGGGTTCTGGTATCATGATATTGGAGGTGAGTAGAACTATGCAAACATAAACTGGTTTGTGGCCATTCATATCTTCCAAGCACCTTAACTGAAAGTCTAATTACTTTTATTCTAATGTTATGTGAATTGAATTTTTCGATACCATCTTCCTAGAGGTTCCCGTACAATGCATTCTGGCTATAAGACCATACTGTGTTGCATGGAACCTGGGTAGTTCTAGTTCATGGAATGGGGTGAACGTGATGCCCTGAAGAATTCAGCATTGTTTAGATTGCTTGGAGGAATGCAATGTGTTTCGGGGATTTTGGACCATCACACAATCCTTTCTTCAGATTTTTCAAGTAAAAGTAGGGCCCACTCTTTGAAAGTTTTTACTTGATTTTCCCTGGCAGAAAACAATCAAACATACTGAAAACCTGTCGGACCACAAATTCTATTGTTTCATGATTTTAGTGTACACTCTTCCCAAGCGCACCATCCAAAAGCCAAATTTGCTTGAGCACATGAAAGTTCATGGTAATGCAGGCCATAGTCCATAGTAGTGAATATTTTGGATTTTAGTTAGTAGTATAATCTGACGAATGGCCACATTGGCAGTTCTATAATTTATGCAAAGTGACGTCCGGCCTTCTGTGTCTGGTAGCTCAAATTACATTGATGATGGGCCCCTTACCGTATATTTCTTGGACCATTTTGCTAGGGATGGTACTGATGGAA
The DNA here is from genome assembly GCA_023055425.1 of Linanthus parryae. Taxonomy (NCBI): domain Eukaryota; kingdom Viridiplantae; phylum Streptophyta; class Magnoliopsida; order Ericales; family Polemoniaceae; genus Linanthus; species Linanthus parryae. The sequence continues at coordinate 137,092,409 of JALGPY010000004.1, read as the reverse complement.
GAGTGTATTCTGGTTAGACTTCTTGACCTTAAAGAAAGAGGGCTTGTAAATAAGCTTTCTTAAATGTTTTCTCCACCCAGTCGCTAGTAACTCTTTCTAGCTTTTTGGTAGAATCACAATTTTCTTGTATATGGGGACAGAGAATCTAACCCCTGACCTCTAAGTTGAGCGAGATCCACGGTCTTGGTTATTTCCATTGAGCTTTGAGAAAAAATAATAGTCAACAGTGACTAAATAGGATAAGAGGGTTAGATTTGTAGCCATTCCAGGCCAACCAAAGTAGGATCAACTAGATCAGAATATTTTATTTGTATGGGAGGTTATTTACTCGCTCAAACATATTCTATATACTGCCTTCCTGCTGCTTGTACACATCTGCCGATTATTGTATTGTGGGTTTTAAGCAATATTACCATCCTTATTTTCTTCATCTTTTCCTGGAAGGAACTTGAGCATGCAAGGAGAAGAGGAGCAAAAATGTACGCAGAAGTTCGCGGATACGGGATGTCAGGTATGTGTTTTTGCTCAGATCTACGGAATTATTTCTTATTTTTGAGAATGAATGTATCAACATTATCCAGGTGACGCGTATCACATTACTCAACCACATGTTGATGGAAGAGGGGCCATTTTGGCCATGACACGTGCTCTACAGCAGGTGACTGTAGTTGATTGTTTATGTCAGTGTGTATTCCATTCTTAAAATATGTAGCTGGCTTATTCCAATTGGTAGTCTAGCAAGTAAATAGTTTGATTTCTGGCATAGTGGCATGCTGATCTATGTATGTTCATGCATGTTGTAGCAGAACTTGCCTTGCCTTTAGGATACATCATATATCCACTGGCTGGAAGATTTTCTTAAAAGAATTCATTATTATTTAACAGGAAAGATGTTCACCTTCTTAAGTCCGAACTTCAAATTTGGAAGTCAACGTTAAATGAATTTGACTGGGTGTCTTTCAATCACACACTACCTCCGTAACTCCTATTTCTCTACGTTTTGACTTTTTACCACTATTCACCGGGTCACTTTGACCCGGTGATTTGGATAGCAAAACAATCCAACTTTTTGATAATTCTTTCATGGCGTTGTAGAGTACCTTGAAAAAATTATCAAGTGTTTCGCTACCCAAATCATCGGGTCAAAGTGACCCAGATACGGGTAAATAAGTCAAGTGTAGAGAATGCGGCATTACGGAGAAGTATAAATTATTAGTTACTTCTTTCACTGCAAATCTTATTTGTCAGAAAGATATGTACTCTCCCCAAAACAATTTAGAGGGTGTCAAATCGAGTCTGATTATCAGATTTTGACCACAGTTTTATTAAATGCTAATCTCATCGTAATTTCCACGCTTAATTCGTGGTTACTGTGATACTAGATAGGCAAATTAGTTCATCAGTTCTTCTGAACAAGACATTGTCTGAAAAGAAAAAAAAAACAGACTTGGTTGCAGAACCCGTTTTGGTCCTGTGCTGTTGGCAGATCTTGCGTTGTTTAGGGACACAATTCGTTTGTCTTTCTTAATAGGTACATTTTCAGCCGCACAATCAAATATGCCAATCTTTCGATATTGTGAAGTCTATGTGGGCCATCTGATTGGTTTTGCATGGGATATCGAAACATTTCGTCTGATCTTTCTAGGCACTAGCACTTCATTGGAGCATGGACATTTTGGTTAAAACATGGACTTTCTTTAGTCACACCGTAAGGATGCACACTAGACTCATATGGATATATGCTAGTTATTGAGGATTTGCTATATAGTATATACCAAGAGCTAGATAGTGGTAAGCTAGAATCTGGAATATGTTTAGGTTGGTTGTGATTTGAAACTGACGAGTCAATTTATACATGACGGTTCCTCTTTCTGCTAATGGTTGGCCTTCTATCTGCTTCCCTGTGATGGTGCCTGCTGGCCAGGTGGTATATCCGATTGATACTTTGCTAAATACCTCATTATAATCAGCCTATCAATATAATGCATTTGGTATGCACATCCAGTATCGATCTCCTCAAGTAGGAGCTAGTTTACTAAAATAGCTTCAATGATTTGCAGTCTGGTCTTCACCCTGATCAAGTGGATTATGTCAATGCCCATGCTACTTCTACTCCTCTGGGTAAAGATTGCAATTCTTTCAACATATGTATGTGCTATAGTGTACCCAACTGGCTCAATCATCCTCTCAAATCCTTTCTATTTTATCTCTATAGGTGATGCTGTGGAAGCTAATGCTATTAAATCATTATTTTCTGAGCATGCAACATCAGGTGCTTTGGCTTTGTCATCTACTAAGGTATGTCTTTGTGAGCGAAATCTTGAGTAGATAAGAAAAGGAATTTAAGCATGTTCACTTTACAGTGCTGCGTATTCTTGCATAAAAATGTTGGGGTGCTTATGCTTTCGCATCTTAAATTTTCACAGTTTTTTGCGGAGTTACCCCTCCACATTGCTGTTTGGCCATTTTTGTCCAAAACAAATAGACAAATTCACAAGCACAAATTATTATGCGTTAGGGGTATGATTGAGAAGATTTCTACTGGTACCACTTAACCAACTACCCCTTAAACAGCTCAAATCACTTAAAAAGCTCCTAAAACTACTCCGCCGAAATTCAAATAATCTAAATGGGCAATTACATATTCACCACTACCATTTTGGGGTAATAATCCACTTGCCAACCCCAGTTTCAAAACCCTCTTGTTACAACCTCCAGGCTCCAGTTTATGACTGCTTGCAATCGACAACTGGGGTAAATATTCTGTTTAGAAAATGAACTCCATTATTGGTATAATTGTCCATAAAAAGAAGAAAAAAATAAGAAATCAGAACTGTATAATTTTCCATAAAAAGAAGAAAACAAAACTAAATAAAACAAGGTAAGTGAAAAGAAACTAAACAAAAAAAATATGAAAAATAAAATGGAGAAAAATAAAATAAAGAGGCGAAGGAAAAAAAGAGAAAAAAAGAAGATGATACACAGTGGAGGGAGATCGAGAGTTTTCTCGATCTACTCTCTCCCTCATCCTCGCTCTCCCTCTCTCTCTCTCCCTCTCGGTTCGAGGTTGGAGGAGCAAGTCACCGGGATCCATGGAGGAAGTCGCTGATATCCATGAAGGGATCACACACTCTGCCATCACTCTGATCTCTCTGAATCAAGCTCAGGTGACTAGATCGAGGGCCTCAGTCTCGATCTCCCCCCCCATGTCGTTCTCTCTCTCTCTGCCGGAAAATATGATAGGAGTATTGGCTTTGATTGGGTGTCCAGTGGTTGTTGCCGGCAAGGGCGGTGGTCGCCGGTTTCTGAGTTCATGGTGGCTGCGATGGTGGTTGCTAGACCACTTTGCCCCCTAATGACTGTTACCTAACAAACGTTTTTCTGTTGGATGTTGCAATGTTGGTTACCTTTGCACATTTTTGTGTGTTAACTACAATGTTCTGTGAGTTCCTATTTCATCACAGTCGCCCTAAACGTTAAGCTGTTCATGTTATACATCTAAGTTATTTCGTCTGAATAAATGACGCCCCAATTGCTGCGCATGAGTTGTGTACGCTCCATTTTCTAGTTTAATATTGCTTTCAATTCATAGCAGATCTTACAATTGTTTTGCTATGTCCAGTCCAGACTCCAGGGTCAGTTTTAAGAGAAGAAATATGGATTTATTATAATGAAAGCCCCTTATTTTGGTTCCATCTTGTGAATGGGAACTCTAGAAACGAGATGCTTTATTGATTATTATTACTATTACTATTACTATTATTGTTATTGTTGTTGTTGTTGTTGTTGTTGTTGTTGTTGTTGTTGTTGTTGTTGTTGTTGTTATTATTATTTTTAAATTAAATTATTTGTTATTATTATTATTATTATTATTATTATTATTATTATTATTATTATTATTATTATTATTATTTAGGGGGCTGGGGTGTTTGTGGGTCCATATGGTGATTGCTGAAACTAACAGGTTGGGGGAATATGCTTCAATCTCAAGCAAATACGAGCGCTTTGCACCATTAGTCATTTAGTATTCTGTTTCTATCGTAAGTTCTGTGTGAACAGTGAAATGTCAGTTGAGATGCCGCATGTCCCCAGAGACTTCTCCGAGACATGAAGGGATGGATACGGCTCTCTCTCTCTCTCTCTCTCTCTCTCTCTCTCCAACACGATGGTAAGAGTCATTGAGGTGATCCAGGTGGCTGATGTGTTTGTTGGCCTCAGTGGCAGCCCAACCATAATAGGAAGAGGACTTCCTCTGTCACAATGGCCAGAATAGGGCTGGATTGATAGTGATGTTCATAGCAAGAATCCTTATCTCAGCTCTCCCTCTTCTCTCTCTCTCTGCAAGTCTAAACGAGTTATAGATCTAGAAGTAAAATTCACAGTTTAACCATCACACTATAAAATCTTAATTTTAACCCCTCAAATATTTAGAATTTGATATAGAAAAAAATTGGATTTGATCTAATAGCTCACAGCATGGACCAAAATAAAATTTTTTATCTGTAGTTGGTATGTTAAAGAATATATTATTTCCTTACAAAAAGTAATCTGTAGATAATAAGTAGCCTGTGGTATGTATAAATGTCGTCTCATCAGAAACAACTTCTCCATATTGTCTCGCCTCAGTAACCATCTGTATTTCCCAGCAACGTAGCTTATGTTTGTTCAGTTTTTGAATTAGTAACTCATCTAATGACAATTGATACTCAGGGTGCTACTGGTCATTTGCTTGGAGCAGCTGGAGCGGTGGAGGCAATTTTTTCAGTTTTATCAATAAACAATGTAAGTACAGTATTTTCATGCATATGCTTTTAAAGGAAAGGATAGCACATAAAACACCAGGCTCCCACACGCTGTAACACCAGAGGGAAAGTTATATGCCGTGTCTCTTGGGAGAGTTCCCAGCATGACCTGAACTCTGGATCTCTTAAACAGAAGTCAGGATCTACTTATTACAAAATCTGTTTCCCTCCCAACTTTGTGTTAGAGTTTTCTCACATCTCCTGATTAACTTCCTCTTTTCTCAACCATATACCCACTATATAGTAGTGCTGATAGTAAAACCCATTTCTCACTGGAATTTGTTGCGCGAAGGTGAAGTTATGTATAGGAATTTATCTTTTTTATTAACTTTTTATTACTCCTGTGTTCCAATATAGGATGGCATTTCATTTTGAGATGTCCAAAAGTGCTGTGTACATTAACTGGCCCCTTATTTGTGGATTTGGTTATGTAATAGAATAGTAAATCAGTCGTGGTCCTCCTATACCGGGTTCACACTTTTTGGGGTTGGAATATGCAATTTGCACAAATGAGGTTGCTTTACACAAGGTATGAAGGTAAAGTATACACAATGTTATTTAGATTGGCTGATGTTGGTTAAATATGTAAGAGACCATATGATGGGATGCGGGGTTTCCTTCAAAGTGATGTTTTGGTGACCCATTTGATCCGGTAATGTGCCGGTTTTGGGTTGGGTGCAAAATAAGGCCATACCATTCAGAAGAATTATGGCCTTTGTTAGCTAAGGTGACACACTTGCCTTCCTGGCATAACCTAAGTTACCTGGAACGAGAATCGTTCCGGTTCGTGGAACGGGATCGCGGAACGCTATACGCCTATACCCTATGGAATTCGGTATGCCAAGGGTAGGCTTCTTTGGACACCTTTATAAGAGTTTTGCCATTTTTGCTAATCATAAAATTTAAAACTGCTCAATATATGCAATATTTGAAAGTCAATACTCTATAAATAGATGCAACTTAAACATATCTAAATTAAAATTTTCCTTCTACATAGATTCTTTAGGTGAAAATAGTGAAAAATAACTGGGCTCGCCAAATTGAGGTGATGTGGATCGCCGTTGTTCCACGTTTCGGAACGCGTGATCCAATTTGCGGGGGTATGAGTGAACTGAGGTAACACTGGGCATAACTGTGTCTCAAAGTGGACATTCAATAGTGGGTGAGGACTCTCATGGTCTCACCCAGTGAGTATTTGCAACATTGGTAACCTCTTCCTACCGTTTTTGTTTGATTAGGAAAAAAACTGATTCAGTGCTTAACCAAAAATCTCTAGAAAAGTGCTGCCTTATGGGTTGAAAATCTGATGGATGTGTACAAGCTTCAGCTGTGTATCTTCCCAGCCCCAGGTGGTCCATTTTGCTTTAAGTGGGCACCTAATTAAGAAGTTCGGTGTTGTCCACTTCCTATCTTCTTTATTACAGTATAAAGACAGTACAAGCAGAAGTTTACTTTAATGGATCCATTTTTTGATCAGTGCACAAAATAGTTCATCTTTGTCCATTTTCATATTTTTGTAGTGAACCTGCCCCAATAGAGAGACTCTATTTTATGAATTTTTATATTTTGTGTGTGTGTGCGCGCGCGACCACCAGAAGTATTACAGTGTTGTCCCAGAACTTTAATTAGTTCTACGGGGGGATTGACAGTCCAGTATACCATTTTAGTCTACTCGCTCTGTTTGCTACAAAATCTGCTCCTTGGTTTGCTCTTCTATTATTGCTGAAAAGTTCAAGGAATATAATTCTGAAGTTAACCATCGTGATATTGAGAAGGTTTTCAGGGTTGAACTGTCTCAGTGAAAGCTGATCGTCGTGCTCTATATCATTTTTATTCTCAAAGCTAGAGTTACGAGATTATATTTATATATGTTCTCAGAAGTTACAGTTAGGACACTACTGGAAATCAAGGCCTAAAATCAAAGTGAAAAGAAATGTCGCTGCATCTCTCCTGTAAAATCTAAGTTTCCAAGCGCAAGCAGTAGTGTGAGATTTCTAGCGCTATAGCCTATACGTCTTATACTTCCAGAGGCATTGCATCACATCAATTTGATTGTTCGGCTTGGTTTAAATGGCCAATTCTTATTAAACTGTTCAACGCATTCTGAGACTATCAAACTCTGTTTGGATCTGGTAGAATGAACTGCAGAGGCTTTTAACAAGATATTGAGGTTGATTCTTGAAATGGTAAGAGTTATACACTGATGTCCAGCATCTCACTTGCTTATTATCTTATTGTAGGGTGTCGCTCCTTTGACTCTCAATCTTACCAAACCGGATCCTGTTTTTGATGATCATTTCACACCTTTAACTGCTTCAATGAAGATTCCAGTTAGAGCAGCCATGTCAAACTCCTTTGGCTTCGGTGGAACAAATGCATCCCTACTGTTCTCAGCCATCTCTTAGGAGGTTTCCAGTGTGGAAAAGTGTCTACTGCCATTGGCCGTCTGAAGACCTATTAAAAGAAAATAACTGGCATTCGCAGTCTGAAGTCTCTGGAGTAGATATGCCGTTTGGTGGAGGTTGATTATCTATCAAAACCTTTGCCTTGGCACGAGTTACTTGCAGTCTTTTTGGCTGATCGTGAAGCGGATTGTTACAGGAAATATTTGATGATTTGTAACATTAGCACCACTTTTTGTAGGGAAATTAGAAAATATCTCCATTTCGTTTTAGGAATTTAATTAGTATTTTTTGTTAGTCCACATTGATGTAACAAGAATGTAATATACTCGTTGGAATCGTCTTCCTGACAAAAGAAACATTTGTGACTGAACATAAACTTGGACCTTCAATTTGTGAATGAACAAGGCTGATTATGGAGCAGTACTTGTTTCAAAATGCATTCCTGGTGTGTCATTTGGTTCAAACATTGTATTTATGTGAGAATGGAATGATTATGTGAATTCTTCTGTGTCATCTGTAAATCAAAAGCTACCGATGATTGATAGTATCTTGCATGATCACAGTGCGTTTGCAGCGGGAGCTATGACCATTGCAGTGGCTGTGAGCATGATCACAGAGAGTAATTTTTTGTTGTTCACTGTCTTTTCAATCCAACTAGACGCCAATTAGAGTAGTGACAACATTTCACCGGTTTATCTCTTTCCACGGGTGGTAAAACGGGTGGTAAAACATGAGTACCGGCAATTTTTTTTGGAAAGAAACTAAATCTACATCTGATTTTTTCTTGAGAGGATAGAGCCACGCATATTTGGTGAAGTGGTCAACAAAGACTACACAGTAGGGGTAGTCGTCAAGAAAATTTTCGGTGCTCCATACATCTCTATAAAGCAATTCAAGTGGGTGAGAGCTGGTAAGTGAGTTATGTGAAAATGGAAGCTTATGACTTTTATTGATATGTCATGAGATACATGAGAAGTTTACGAGACTAGATTGAGGCAAGGAAAGATAACATTTTTGTAAGAGAAGCTCTAACGTTACTAGGGACTAGAGTAGACCCCGTGCCTTTTGGCACTAAAAACCAATGAAAAGTAAAAAAGTAATTTCATAGTAGTACTTGGCAGTCAATGACAATTATTGAAGTGACCAAAGTTGTGATCAACAAACTTAATATGGACCTTGATGTAGAAACAATCCAATGATGTTAAGTGTGGACACATCACACTTTATGAACAGTAAAATGTTGTTCCATTTTAGTATATAGATGACCAAAGTTGATGGAGACTGTGGATATCTGAGACAACTGTTGTGTTGATGAGAGGAGGGCTGGTGCGAGTATAGTAAACTCCATCACGATTTTCACCACGTAGAAGAGTGGTGCCGGTAAAGCAATCTTTCACAACAGAATGAGAGGAGAAAAATTCAACAAAAATATGGTTAGACTGACAAAGTTGGGAAACCGAGACAAAGTTGCGATGTAGTTGAGGGACACATTGGATAGATAAAGACGTCAAATAGAGGAGGGAAGGGTAGTGTTACTAATGTGAGAGATAGAGAGACTCTTATGACTTCCAAGACAAATTTCTTCATGACCATCATAGGTTAAGAGATCCTGAAGTGCGACTGTGCCTGGGGTAACGTGATGGGATGCACCACTGTCAAACATCCATGCATCCGAGGTTCCTAGGTCAGTATATATACACGATTGAAGATCACGATGAGATTGCAGAGTATTTATACAAATTGTATCCACAAGGATTGGAAAGATAATAACAATATAATGAGTGATTCCATTAATCATGGAGGAGGTAATGCGATATTATCATATTCTGTAACAAAAGAAGGGGAGAACGGAGTCCCCTCCAAACAACTAGAAGACTTTCACGGTACGATCTACCAACTTGAACTTAGAGATATGTATTTCACAGGCAATCAATATACCTGGACGAATAACCAAGCTGACGAGGAGTCAATTAGTGAGCACCTTGCTAGGTGACTTGTCAATGACGAGTAGATTGCTGGATTCAGCATGGCTAGGGCAATCACCTAGTAGCTGAAGTTTCGGATCAAGCACCGATTGAGGTTATTTGAGATCAAAGAAGTTTTGAAGCAAAGAGGATATGTCAAGGATTTCAGTTTGAAGCAATGTGGCTTCATCACCTAGGTTGCGAAGAAGTGGTAGAACAGATCCTAGGACGAGGTGAGCTCCAAACTTAGCAAGATTGCTGCGGACTTGAAGAGATGGGAAAATGACTGCTTTGACAACGTGCGAGTTCACTTAGGTAGATACAGAAAAAATCCACCATATATCTGACGGAGCCCAAACAAAAGAGGTAGTAGATGAGATTAAAAGACAGAGAGATGACATTTTTCAGCTTTTAATTAGAGAGACAGAGAAGCAGATAAATCTAAATGTATAAGAAGATCATAGTATAAGATTTTTCGTCGCAAATTTATTTTTGCTAGACTTTCAGTTCAATCTTCAACCCTAGAGGACCTATAATTGACTTGAATTTAAATTGATGTGCATAATTTTAACTGGAGTGCTGACAAATAAAATTAACCAAAGTAAGCACATACTTCCTTCCAAATTTGATTAAAAAATATGGGACTCTCAAAAGTGAATGTTTTATAATTTTGGAGGACCTTTTTTTTGAGAAACTGTTTCGTCGTCAACCAGATTTGAACTCGGGACCTTATGCCTGACTTCCAAGGTTCTACTACTTTTTTTTGGAGTCATGCGGGGGCTTCTAACGTTTTTTTTTTTTTTTTTTTTTTTTTTTTTTTTTTTTTTTTGAGGTCAGCTTCTAACGTTTTACACTAGCTGCTGGAAGACTTTTTTTAATACTGAAAATCTCTCTTTTCCTCCAAAAACAAAAAATAATTTTGTTCTAAGAAACGAATTTCATCTCTATTATCTTTTGTTTTTTATAATACTTTCTTTCATCTTTTTGCAAACTTCTTTCATTTTATTTTCTGTGCGATATTGTTTTATTTTTTTGAATAAAACGAGCACAGCTTCTGATTTACATGAATAACGTTGGTCGGTGACCTTCAAAGAAGAGAGAAAAAGAAAGGAGTAGCGCGAGCTTCCTTGGTTCTGGAAGGCCGGAGAAGGAAGAATCGCTCCAAGGAGAAGCTACGAGGTTAGTTCTATACACCACTCTCTCCTCTTCTCACTTCAATCAATCTTCCCTCTTCTCGATCCTAAACCCTAGTTATTTTAAAGGAATGGACAATTTCCCAAGTGTGATTTACGTATCTTCAGTTTTGATGATGTTCAAGCTAAGAATAACGAAATCCACAACCTAATTTCCCCAAAACTTTGATTCGACTCGATGAGATTTCATAATTTGAACTGTAAACACAAGGGTCTGCACCCAATTGCTAGTGTAGGGTTTATGGAGCCTGCAATTTGTTGATGAAGTATGTTTTATTGGAATTAGCATTGAGAAGAACAAATGAGTATCGTGCCGAAGGAGACCATTGAAGTGATTGCGCAAAGCATTGGGATTAACAGCTTGACTCCAGATGCTGCACTCACTCTTGCTCCTGATGTGGAGTACCGTATGCGTGAAATCATGCAGGTAATCTTGATGGGAGGTCGCATTCCGCTCTATTTTCACTCAACATGTATAGAACTAGTGCATATTCCGTGCCCGAAGGTGCGACCACAAAAAAAGTATGATAATTCCTTAAGTTTGAATTGGTGAGATTGTCTTATTATGAAATATTTGGTTATTTGGATATAATGGGGATACGTTATTTCATACGTCACATTTTAGGGTTGACTTAATGGGGATAAGCTATTCCACATGTCACATTTTTTGGGATAGCTTATTCCCCATAGCAGCTTATTATGTAGATGGTTAGGAGTTAGGACTAGTATTACTTTTTACGTTATAGCTGCTTAAGAGACTTAATGTTAGGTGCCGAATTACACCAAATTCTTCAGGAAAGAACTTGAATAGTATAATAACTAAGTATATGAAGCCTGTTAGTTTACACAATATTCTAAAAGGTTATAAGAATTGGTTTACCAGTACATTGTAATAGCTCCGTCAACATTTTGAGGAATACTTTGGTCCTTTCTGTTGTAACCTCGTCCTTTGAAAACTCAAGTGAATTTATAGATTTTTATTAAACCTAAATCTTAGTACTCTGATCTTCTAATTCAAAAACTTTCTGCTACTCTATACTACTTACTTTATTTTAAAGTACATTTTGTTCTTTCATAAATTGAGTTAGACTTCAGATTCACAATTGGCTTATGTTATGAAAACCGGCTACTAATGCGTCCGTGCCTCTTTGCTCAGTATTGTATCACGATTTTATCCTAGAAGCATTAATTAATTTTCAAAAAAATATGCATAAATCAATAACATCAAGAACTTTGAAGAATCTGGAGGCTAAACCCAATTTTGAGAAGGCTTTTTGAGTTGGCAGCACTAGGTTCCACATCTAACTTTTGTACTAAATGCATACATTATGGAAAAGATAAAGGTTTTTTTAAGTGTGTTGCTCTTTGGAACACTTACAAGTCAACTAGAGCAAATGCGTTTGTTTCTACGGAGGATCTCCATAGATTAGAAAATGCAGTTCTATAGTTGTATTGGTGATTGGTTGCTAAAAGCTATTTAGCTCTAAAAGCACTGAAGAATAATTTTGAGGAGATTGATGAGTTCTTGTAGTGCATAGTTATGGAAGGCAATAAATGTGCAGGAATGGGAAAGTTCGGTATGTCTATGTTATAACGGTCAGCTAAGTAGATAACTCTTTTGTTTGGGGTACAATTTGAGGCAGAAAAGACAACTACAGACACGAGGGTGGTTGATTAAAGAAGTAGGCCCCAATTGAAATTAAGTAAGGTGATTTATTTTTGATCTACCGGCAATGGTTTGTATATTTTTCACTGAAGCAATCACCGACTATATGTTTCTGTTTCCCTACCATAAATTCTAGAACATCAAAGAATACAGTTATCAAGTGGTTGCTGGTTTTTGATCATTTATCTTGACCATGGCTGTTGTTCTTGTGAGTCAAAAACCTTGAAGAAATTAACCTACCAGAAACCAGTTAGAACCAGATTCTAAGTTTTACTACACTTCATTTATTGTGAATTTGTGATTACCTTGGTTTGCAGCATGAATAATCGGAACGAAATAAACTAAATAGAAAACACAAATAAAGGGAAGGGAGAAAAATTATTAATGAGACAAATGACAAATGGTGCATAAGGTGATTCAGTCAAGATATTGGAGATAGAGTGAAACACTTAACAGATATTACTTGCTGCACATAATGATTTACTTGTTGTGAGGAGCTATGGATTTTCCCATACCACATTGGTTTTAAGATGGTGTACAGAAGGACTCGTTATCTTTAATTTTGCAAGGTACAGAAGCCCCCGTGAAGGAATATGTTGGGTGAAATAAATGTGTTTTGTTTTGCTATGTAACCTGTGTAAGGTCCTTTATTTCCTTATGGTCCTGTCTCCATTAGTTACTCCTGTCCTTGTTATCAGCCTGGATCATGATAACGTACTTGCTATTTTTCCAATGTACCAGAGCCATTGACCTCTCTTCTCGCGGACATTAATGATAGGGAAAATTCAGTTAATTTTTGTCATCACTTTTTAAATCCACGCGGTTAATAGACATCTTTTTTCCTATGTAACAACTCTTGAAAGCAGGTTCTCCAATAAAAAGTTCCTTGCTTCTTTCCAAGCAATTGATCTTACATATTTATTTAGTTGGTATACCCCATTTAACCAACAATATCTCTGGAAATGAAGGCCATAAGCCTTATCGGTGCAGTTAGTGGCATCTTTTACATTTGTTCTCTGTTAACCTTGAAAATATGTTTCTGTTCTTATAATCATTTTGAATGTTTTTTGTTTCGTTTTCTTCTCTGAGAAAGTAGAAAGATAAAACGTTGCACGAAGCAATGAAGACAACACATCCATATTAGTGATGATAGAATTGTCGAACTAGGTGCAAAAGATATAGTCCTTTTGATTGAAATAAGTTTGAGGCCCTGATATGTGCTGAATCTGCAGGAGGCTATCAAATGCATGCGTCATTCAAGAAGAACTACCCTGACAACAGATGATGTTGATAGTGCACTCAACTTAAGAAATGTTGAGGTAAATTCTGTTGTGTGGATGCCTACGCTATTAATGCATACTGAATGTCTATGTTTTCTGCATTGGTATCGAACTGAACTAATTTGGCGTTTAGCCTTAGTTATTATGTTGTTCTGGATATACTGCCTTGGTGTTCTCAGTACACAGTGTAACAATAAGCTTGGTATCTTTCTTATCCGTTCAGTAAGCAAGATAGTGAACATGTTGTCTAGGGAATGGCAATAGTCATGGCCTTTCTTGAAAATATCTCCCCTTGGATGTCAGGCTGCTGGGTAGCAGTCATTTAGCCCTTCACATTAGCTTTTCTGTTTTGTTATTGACATGTAGGATATGATATCTCAACTAATATATCCGGACTTCTGTTCTTTCTTGAAAGAAACTTTTTCCTGATAAATTTTAGATGATTCTTTCATGGTAGTAGACGAGACTTAGACTACCAATTGACTGTAGACCGGTTTGTTGGACTGTTAATCATTAGTGAGCTTTTGAGTACTTCTATAAGATATTAATTACACGTCAAAGTTTTTGGACTGGAGATTTAGGAGAGACTGCTATTATGTTCTTTGAGCACTTATTTTTTCTTCCTCTTAAATGTCTCATAATACTAGCTAAAAGTTATTAATAATATGATGAAAATCGAGCATTTTTATTTTAGATATTGTAAAGTTTAAGTTAATGTTCCAATAGTGTTAGTTAAATGATTAGCTAAATAACACGTGACACATTATAAATTTTTACTTGTAAGAGAATTTTAAGGATTTCATGACATAACCGCTAAGAACATGGGTACAGAAAATATAAAGTTATTGCTCCGGCTCTTTAGATGTAGAGAGCGGGATAACTATCCGCTAAAATAAAGAGTGGAGTAGATAGCCTATTGGAGACAATTGTTTTTCCTTTTTATTTACATTTTAGAGGTAACCGCTATATAAATGACCTATTGGAGATGCTCTTACAAGATTTCAGAGCTAGAATAAAATTACAACTGTTCGATGAATTTAAGGCTGAATTTCTCATTGACACCTAACATGCAATAGAAGCTTTTGAGTACTTCTATAATATATTAATTACATATCAGAATATTTTGGACTGAAGATTTAACAGAGATTGTTATTCTGTTCTTTGATCACTTATTTTTACTTCCTATCAAGTGTTTGACAAGAATTCAATGTTGGAATAATATCCTATTTACAACTATTGGAAGAATTCGATACTGAATTTCTCGTTGACATCTAACATGCAATAGAAACTTTAATCTCGTAGAATTTGAATTTCCCCTTTTCCTTGGTGGAGCGTTTTCTAATCTTTGTTGCACTGATGTTTGATCATGAAACTATATTTACCACAGCCAATTTATGGATTTGCCACCGGGGATCCTCTGCGGTTCAGACGTGCTGCTGGACACAAAGATCTATTCTATATTGATGACAAGGATTTGGAATTTAAGGATGTAAGATGTCGGTCCTGCCAAATACCCTATTCTGAGCTCCCTTGATCCTTAGTTCGCATACTTTTATTATTTTTTAACAGTAATTTTGGTATCTCCAATCTTTTGACATGCAGGTAATTGAAGCACCATTGCCAAAAGCCCCACTGGATACTTCACTTGTTTGTCACTGGTTAGCTATAGAAGGTGTACAGCCTGCTATACCAGAGAATGCTCCAGTTGAAGGTCTGGTAAACTTAAGACCTGTTAACTCCTAGTTCAGCTTTCAATTATCTGACAATTAGTTTCTCATATGGGACCATCGAGTCTATCACTTTTCACTGACCTAAATATTTTTTGGTGAACTGACCTATAAGTTTTTGCTTCCTTTCCAAAGGAAAAGATTCCTTCTCTTGTATTAGTCTGTCTTCATCAGGGTTTCCTGTTTTCAGGATGTCGTTTTTTAACTGGGAGTCTGGGCTAGAAATAATTTCGCATGGAGCTAATTGTTTTTTTGGGTTAGCTTAGAAAAGGTTATTTACTAATCAAGCACTTCCCGTTTGGGGTAATAATCCACATAGCACCCCGGTTTCAAAGCCATCTTATTACCCCCTCCACTTGTTGATTGCAAGCAATTAACAACTTGGTAAGTTCCGTCCAAAATTTCTAATTAGTTAATGGTTATTGAAGGGCAAAAAGGTAAACTCAAAAATAAAATAAAATATAAACACTAATGAAACTACCACCACCAACCCCGTTGCGGATTCCAGCACCACCGTAGCACCACCACTGCCACCAACAAACTCAGAATCCGGCAACACAGTTTCCGACATCATCACCACCTCCACCCCAATCGATCGTGAGAAGGAGGAGGAGGGGGAGGACCATCGTGCTTCAACAAACCAATCGAAACCCCCAATCGAATTTCCATCTCCCTCAGTGACTTCACCAATCAGAAGCCCAAACAAAAGCCCAAAATCAACAACGCAGATCCAAAACCTAGAGTGAATCAATCAAAACTCCTAAACCCAGAATGTTGGATTTTTGGGTTGGTTCGACGATTGGGAGAGAGAGAGAAAGAGAAAATGAGCTCTTGCGCATCTTCTTTCAGATACCACAAAAGACGTTTGACAACATTCCAGTGAGTGGTGGTCAGCCAATGCATGAATTGAGAAAACTTATTAACCGCAAAGGAACATCAAGGCCAGTAAGACTGAGATACTACAAGCTGCCAACAGCAATACGATATTAACTCGCATCGGAAGCGCAGAACCAGAGTGCAAAGTCAGAGGCACAGATGGATCAAGAGGAGTACAGGATTGGCAACAACCATCGTAGTCCGATGCAGCAAATCAGTAATATACCTTTGCTGCGAATGGATGTGGACAATGACGAGATCCTTGATAGAAAAACAAGGATATATGGTGTTAAAAAGGGGTTGGACGTGCAGCATCTGAGCCTGTATCAATAATGTCGTTCACATAAACAAGCTGATATAAGGTGATACCAGAACCAGTGAAGAAAAACACAGATGCATCTTCCCTGGAGTTAGAGAAGCCTTGCTGTAGCAGAAAGGTTCGAAGCTTCGAGTATCACGCACGAGGGGCCTGTTTAAGGTCATGTAAGGCCTTTCGAAGCCTACAAACATGGTGCGGATGATCTTGATCAACAAATCCTGATGGTTGAGCCATAAAAACATCCTCTACCATGAAGAAAAACATTATTAATATCAAGCTGTTTGAGAACCCAAACACCCTCTGCCGTGATAACAAGAGACAGAATGAGGCAGTCAGTAGCAGCAGACATAGCAACAGGACTAAATGTCTCACCATAATCGACACCTGGACACTAGTTAAATCCATTGCCCATTAACCGAGCCTTGTACCGATCGACAAAGGAAATCAGGATGACGCTTAATGCGAAAGACCCACTTGCAGCCAACAAGATTATGAGTAGCCAAAGGGGTATAAGATACCAAATATGACTGGTAAGAAGTGCCTGAAACTCATCATTCATGGCAGAGCGCCACTGAGGATCTCTAAGACCGTGTGTGGTTTGATGTCAGGAGAAGTGGTAGAAACAGTGGCAGAGAGAGTGTACTTAGGAATGGGGTTGAGCGTCCCGGATTTGGACTGGGTAGTCAGAGGGTGGGTGGAGAGGGCCGCATAAGGTGTGGGAATTGACTCAACAGGTGGTGCAGCCGGTGCGCAAGGAGCAGCCGGTGCGGGTCGACGCATAAAATGCTTAGGAAAGGTAGGGAAGGTGGGTCCGGTAGACGTTGTTTTAGCCGATGTGAGGGCTGTGGCTGAGGCGGCGGGGAAGCCATGCCCGGGGGAGCCTCTGGCTGAGGCCCAGAACTGTAGGGACACTACGGGGCAACCGAGACTGAGGAGGATGGTGGTGAGTGGGCCAATATAGACTCAGATGTTAAAGGAATGGATGAGTGGAACCCTGAGATGGAAAGGGAAAGGAAGACACAACAAACATGATATGGCGAGAGACATAGAGGCGATGAGGGTTAGTGTCAAGACATAGATTCGCACTTTCTGTGAGAGATTAGCCAAGAAACACACATGGGATGGAACGATCATCTAGTTTGTTGGAAGTGTAGGGGCGCGACCATGGATAGCAGAGACACCCAAAGACTTGAAGTTTGGAGTAGTTTGGAACTTGATGAAAGATGGATGTGAAGGGTGACGTCATGGAGGGAGAACGACCAGGAAGACGGTTGAGAAGATAGACAGCAGTGGAGAAGGCATAAGGCCAATAGGGGAGGGGAACAATTTGACGATGGGGCGCTCAGAATAACCATTATGTTTTGGCGTTTGTGGAGTAGTGAGATGAGTGATGCCATGAGTTGAGAGAAAAGGATTAAGGGCATAATATTAGCTTCCCTTGCCCGAGTAAAGAGTTTTTAGTGAAAGCGAAAAATAGTTTTCCACAAGAGCTTTAAAGCGAAGGAAGATGTCATGAACTTGAGATTTGCGTTTCCTGAAATGAATCGGGAAATAGTTGGCGAAGTGATTGACAAAAAAATAATATTTCATTCCATTGTGAGAGAAAAGAGACGAGGTCCAGAGAATGCGAGTTCCAGCGGCCGAAAGGCCCAAAGAATAGAATCAGAAAACGCTAATTATGACTTTTCGTGCACTCGCACACATTACAAAACTGAAAACTAGAGCTAGAGCTAACTGGAAGGGAAAACTGCGAGACAATATATATACACAGAGTGTCTCCTGATTTCATAAAATTTGGCGTTTCGGCGTCTCCGTTTCCTGTCCAGTTTCCGTTCCCATGCAACATAGCTTGCAAGTGTACAAGGTCAAAGTAAAATATTCAAAAGACTGGCTTTCATACCCCAGATAATATGTCAGCCAATTACTAGTTTCCTCTATTATAATACGCCTATTTTGGCTATAAGCTGGGTGTGGGTAACTGCATTAGTGGAGAAGAAATGAAGAATAAAATACAATTATAATGCAAATTTGTCTAAAGGCATTTATCAAACAGTTTTGAGTGTGTTAGGAAACTTGCATGAGTTGATGAAAAGTTGTCCTTAGTTGGCTTCAACATATTGGAACACCCTCAAGATGATAGCTAGAGCATGAATTATCTTCTGAGTACTTCCTGAAGCTACTCTCAAGCTCTCAATGAATAGGAATTAAGGTTTCTGAACTCAAAAACCCTCAGACACACAATTCACTCATCTAACACTCCCCTAAGCTGTGTTTATCTCTCAATAACATAATTCACTCATCTAAAACTCTCCTAAGCTGTGTTTATCTCCCGATCTCACTAAATTTAAGGTTATTTGTACTTTTACAAACCTTTAGATGTCTTTCTCAAGTAGCAAGCAGAGTTCAAACGTATTCAACAAAAGGGGTCAGATAATTCAAAGCATGAAGCATATCACAATCATTAAAAATCAACCAAGTTCAAGTGGCTAACATGAATACACATGAATCAATTTCACTCAAACCTAATTAACTTAATTTTACTTAATATTCATAGTACCCAACTAGAAGTTGAAGACACTGTAGTTACAATCCAAGAATACATGTAGGAACTAGAAGACCTGGTCTTAAATACCCATTAGGACCTGGTCGGTTTGCTTGGTGAGTCGAAACTTGGGTTGCGACTTGAAATCTGGGTTCTGGCTCTGAACCATGAAGTTTTGATTGAAGGTCTTCTTCTCTAGCTTCCGCTCTCTACCTTCTATCGCCTCAAGTCTTCAGTTGCGTTCCTTTTGCCTTTTTTCTTTTTGGACGGTCCAGTGAGCAACACATTTTTATCATTTTCATCACCCCTAAGCCTAATTTGCACACGAATCCTACTGAAACATCACAAAAAGCGTACCTCCTATGCAACATTGCTGTCTTATGTCTTATAAAAGGACACTAAGTATCATAAGCTAGTGTTCACCATAAAGGGTATCATAAGCTATAAGATAGGCAGTTACGCCCAAAATGTGAATTAACTTAACTTTATGAATCAAACATTTACACTAAGATGATCATGGACTTATTGCAAAGTACCTCCAAGGATCCAAATTACCACTCTACAGGGCTGCTGATTTTGGCTTCTCTAACATGACCTTGTAGGCCTGGAGAAATGACAATACTGATTCAATATCAGCATTCATATTCTTCACATGGACACACAGATATGCAAACATATACTTATATGCGTATACCAAGAATCAAGATACATAAGAGTCTAAGATATCTTCTCTAACTTATGTTCAATATTGTTCGCGATTATGGGTTTCGAGTTGGGATTTTGAGTTTGGCCGTGGCGGTTCTGTGGTCTAGAAGAGTGGCAGTTGGTAGTTGTGGTTCACTCGGTGGCTGTGGAGTTCTTAACTAGGTTTGCTTGTTTAGTACATGACTGTATCTACTATCCCTCCTGGGGTGGCATTGACAATAGTAACCGTGCTTTTAGGATTCAAGTATGTGATGGGATGGGAATTGGGATTGGTGGTAGCCTTGTTGGGGGTGGGAAGGAGGATACAAAAATAGTTTATTTTATCCTTCAGTGTGATAAATTCATAACCTAAATGTCGGAGGGCAGTAAAAAGGAATACTGCTCTGGAATGACATCACCAAATCAGATTTATTGACCTAACAGAAATCATGAACATGCAGTATGTGAAATATCGTACGGGAAGATGGAAATATGGTGTTATTTCCCAAATACTGGTGGGATTTTTCTGTTATTATAAGTTCCTTAGGCAGAGGGTGTTCTCATAATTTACACTTCAGCTTAAGTGAATAATAACTTTCGCAGTGTAGAGAAGCAGCGAGTGTTTCTGGATATCTATAAGATAGTAACTGGGTGTGGAGCTGTACACTGCTTTTTAAGACAAGCCAAATGCTAAAGAACTCCTATGAACTAAAGTGAGTGTTTCAGGTCATGAAACCATTTTGTAGGTGTCATCCAAATTTGTGTTGCTCTTCCGTTTGTTGGGAAGACCGAGTTGCAATTTCAGTAGTGTCGTGGTCAATGAACTAAAAGTTAATGTGTTTGTGAGTCATAATACATTTTGTGGCTGTGGCTGTTAATGAAACTTGTGTTGGTCTTTTAATTGTTGAGAAAGTGCTGATGCAAATTCTCAAATCAACTAGGTCGGTTTCTCATGCAGTGGCACTGCAGTTTTCATCCAGTAATGGTCATACATCTCTTGACATTGTAGCAAGTATATGGATAGAAGTTGGTATGACTTACCCATTCAGCCATTGAACTTCCAGGTTTTGGATGGAACGTTTTCCAGATGGCCAAACACCATCCGTCCTTGTCGTGCTGCAATAGTATTGGACTTTATGTCAATCTGTGAATTATCTATTGCTGTTGACTGTGAGCTGTGATGTGTATGTTTGAAACTGTTTCACATTAGCCACTATTTAAAACTATGAACCACATTTATCAGGAACTTATATTTGAAATTTTTGTAACTTGTAGTTCTTGCTGCTCCTTCTGACAACAAAAAATCAGGAACTTATATTTGGAAATTTGTAACTTGTAGTTCTTGCTGCTCCTTCTGATAACAAAAAAACTGAGCAGAAAGATGAAGGGCTTCCTGTTGACATTAAATTACCCGTTAAACACGTCTTGTCCAGGGAGCTTCAGGTACATGTTCCATTGCTTTGCGTATGAGTTCCTCTATTTTCTCGACCATTAACGAATTGTTTATAACATTCTTGAGACTGGTGCAGCTATACTTTGACAAAATCACTGAGCTTGCCTTGACTAGTTCCGACTCCATCCTTTTCAAGGAAGCGTTAGTGAGTTTGGCGACAGACTCTGGTCTTCATCCCTTGACCCCTTATTTCACTTGTTTTATAGCGGATGAGGTGAGTCTCTGAACTTCTAGACTGGCCTTGAATGAAATGTTGCAGTGTTCTTCCTTTGTTCTCACTATTGTTTTCCTCTTTTTCCACAGGTTTCTCGTGGTTTGAGTGATTTTCATCTTCTGTTTGCCCTGATGCGTCTTGTCGGGAGCCTGCTACAGAATCCACACATACGTATTGAACCTTATGTGAGTCTATTGCCTATGGTTTATGTGTACTTTTCATGGACCTCTGCTCATTTTGAAATCTAAATTACTGAGAAGGGGTGGCTAGGTTGTCGCCGTTTGTTGGACTCTATATTAAACTGCAGGCCAAAGTAGGTTGTCCAGTTGGTGCTTTGCCATATCATTAGCTGGCAATGTAAGGGATAAAGCATACTATATCATATTAAATTCCCCTATGTCTTGAGCCACAATCTCCTTTATATTCTGGCTTCAGTGAGGGGTAGCTTAAGGCTAGAATGTTTGGCCTCGTGCCAAAATTGCAAAGTCAACATATTCTTTAAATTTCATGAAAAATCAATCATGACTCAAGAGATTGAGCGAGGGATTAACTTCTTTGACAAATGTACTCCAACTGTGTCATAAGACATGTAGTTAGTCTTGGCATGGAAGTTAATCTGGTATTTTTGTGGTTTCCTTTGCTTATGTTTATGCGAGTAACTCATACTTTATACCGTAAGCATGTTTGATGCAGGGATAAAGAAGGGGCACAGTAATAATAATAATACCAGTAGGGGGTAGGGGGTAATAACTGGTGTTTGGTGCAGGGATAATTTAAAGGGGGATTCACTCCCCCCTTAATATCTTTACCCCCTATATGCCTAAAATCTAATCTCACCATGTAGGTGGGATTGAATACTAAAGTCTTAATACCCCTATTTATACTGGTGCAAACAAACATGTTACATAATCCTCCCTATATAATTAATACTCCCTTAATATCAATACACCCTATAATACTGTAGGACCCCCTGTACCCCCAATTTTCAATCCCGACATCAAACGTGCCCTAAAAGTATTATGTTTATACCTTGAAATTTGCAGTTTGTACTTTAAACACGCATAATTGATAAGAAATCTGATCAAATAATTGTTCTTTGTAAGTCTAAAATTTGATTCAATCTTCACAAGCCAAGTTACTGACCTGTATCCTTTACCATGTTCCACGTTTTTGTGTAATAACTTTTGTGTCTTCTGTTACTGTTGTTTCAGAAATTCGATCACACACTTATCTAATCTACCATCTATCTTTTGGTCTCAGCTACATCAGTTGATGCCATCAGTTGTTACCTGCCTTGTTGCGAAGAGGTTAGGCAATCGGTTGGTTGATAATCACTGGGAACTCCGAGACTTCACTGCAAACCTAGTTGCTTCAATTTGCAAAAAGTGAGACTTCTAACTGTTAAGATTTTATGCATGCATGTGTAATGAACATATCTTACATAATGCTTAGGCTGCTAAATAGCTCTTTCCCCTCTATATTATTCTTGCTCCATTCAGCAGAGTGTGCATCTTATTAGAATGGATCTGGACATATGTACTTCCTAGACCACAACTTCTATGGCTGTCTTCAAACTTTTCAGATCTTTATTATGGTGAAGAACTGAAAACTGTGAGATTTATGCTTCCACAAAACTTGAGGTTGGACCTTGTATTAGTAACTTTAAACCAACATAACTCCTAACTCGCTTAACTTGGAAACATGGTGTTAAAATCAAAATAGGATTTAACCACAGTAAGGGGCTTGTGACCTGGTCATGAAGTATTGGAGTCCATGGTTCAAACCTTGGCAACAATTAGTAGAATGTACATATATTATGGTTTGATGTTTTTAACTCCTATAGAAAAATAGAAATATGATTCAAGAGTTTGTATTCACTTGAGACACTATCAATATGCTTCCCCTTAATTTTTTTGGCTGTTTACCTCCCAGATGATGTGGTCAACTTGATGAGAAAATGATGCTTAACAATACACTTGCATTTGATTAGGAGATATTTATTTGTGAATCCCTAATCTGCTTTGGTATTGCAGGTTTGGGCGCGTCTACAATAATCTTCAAACTCGATTGACAAAAACATTGGTTCACACCTTGTTGGACCCAAAGCGGGCTATGACACAGCACTATGGTGCTATACAAGGATTAGCAGCTCTTGGACCTCATGTGGTACTTCCGAATTTCCTGATGATTAGATAGTATAACATATTTTTGTTCGTAGCATTTTACACGTTGGAACACATAACCTGTCCCCAAATCAGTTTGGGCAAATAACCCACTGCATTTTCACTGATTGTGCTATTGTGCCTCAGTAGTCAGACGCCGCTAGAATCTGGATGCATTTTGGGCTAAAATGGTAAATTCATTGGGAAATACACATCAACCACCACCAGCCCACCTCCTCCACCATAACTTCAATTGTTTCCACAGGAATTTTAATACATCTCTCGGGTTTTGGAGGTCGTGAAAACTGCAAGAAAAAAGGATGCTAATTCCTGCTCCGCGAATTGAAGAACCCACCAAGAGATTGTATAACAAAATAATTCAAAGCAATATTGAAATTAGCACTGGCAAAATCAACAGATTATCCCTCTGGAACATCAAACCCTGGGTCTGATTTGGTGATTAGAGTTCGGTTTTGAGAGAGCTTCGAGTGTTCCGTTGGTCGATTTGGGGAGATTTATAATTTTTTTTTGCGGTATGTAGCGGCGTGGAGGTAAGATCAATGGTGGTGGTGGAAAGTGGAGGTCAGTGGTGGTAAGATCACTGGTCGATTTGAGAGATAGATAGAGATTGAAATCTCGAAGTTTTGTCTCAAAATTGAAATTGGACAGAGTAATGTGTAGGCCGTTCAAAACAAGTTGAGTCGACCTCGTATCTGACACTCGTGTCCTTATATGTGCTTCTTAGATGCAAGGTAGCTCTATGTATTCTGTTCGTTACCCTTCCATGTTTCATATGTATAATGCTAATTAGACCCGTTCCTTTATTTGTTCAAACCTACGAATAGGAAATATATCTCTATATGCATGGAAGTAAGTGGAGTGGAAGTTTCTTTGACCAATTGTATGGGGAAGCATACATCTTATATGGGTGGAAGTAAGTGGAGTCGAAGTTTCTTTGACCAGTTGTATGGGGAAGCGTCACGTTTGTAAGATATTTGATGTCTATGACATGCTATTAGCGTTTCTAGCTTGGAAATGATTCTTCACATTGTCATTTACATCTCTATGCTTTTGTTAAAAGTTTGAAATCATATAAGATCATGACAATGTTCAGTTACAAGTTATGAACAGATGAAGTGTGCAGTTTTGAACAACATGAAGCATAGAAAGAAATTGATTATGCCAATGGGAAAAAATAGAGATTTTTTTTTTTTGGTTATATGGTTCTTCTTCTTCTTTTATGATATTTGCTCCTCTATACATTATTTTCTGATACTTCTCGACTATGACCAGGTCCGCCTTCTTTTACTACCAAATATTGAGACATATATGAAACTTCTTGAGCCTGAGATGCTTCTTGAAATGCAAAAGAATGAGATGAAAAGGCATGAAGCTTGGCGTGTCTATGGAGCTCTTCTGGTAATTGCCCCCTGCACTATGCTTCTATTATTTTACCTCGTGTCATCATGTAAATGAATATGACAATTTGCTTGCATCAATTTTCAGAATGCTTCAGGTCAGTGTATCTATGATCGACTGAAGCTGTTTCCAAGTTTACCATCGCCACCGCCGAATGTTGTTTGGAAAGCTAATAGAGGTGTCATTACTGAAAGACCAAGTAAGGCTCTACTTGTCTTCATTGCTTTTTCTTTACTTCGATGCCATACTACCTTTCTATATATAAGTTTGGCAAATTAACCTGAGTTGTAATTTGAACTTCCAGTTTACCAGATCAATATTTCATTTGAATGGCGAATCCTAAATATTGGGTCGCAAATTCAAGAATAGATTGAATAGCAAGCACAATAGTGTAAACAAACCAGAATTCTCAATTTTAAACAAACTGAAATCTTAAGCTCGTACAAGCTCGTAGTCTCATCCAGCTTAATCCCTAAAATGTAGCTAGCAAAATGTACTTGGCAAATCTTATATAGAACCATTTACAGCATTCTAGCATATAGCTTTCGAGGAAGACTTGCAGTGTGACTGGGAAAATGACAGTAGGATTAGATTTTCAAAAAGGCCAAGTCCCCAGAAGGAACTTGAACTAAATGTAGTACTATTTCAGTTTTGGAGGCACTCTTCGATCTTGATAGGGTATGGATTTTGGGAATGATTTGAACAATGGCAAGTAGGAGTATGCATTTACTCTTGGGTTATGTTTGATGGCTTTAGTGTTGAAATCACAGCAATGCTCTCAATTAGATGTACTTGAAATGTATTCTGAATGTGATCTTAATTTCTTAAATCATAATCTATGAAGACAAGCGCAAGGCAGATACAGAGGAGCACTTGGAGCAGCAGCATCCCAACAAGAAAATTGCAACCGACGGATCAATGTCTGTCCCAACAAACAATTCTGTGTTACCAGATATTCAAGGAGAGCAAGGAGTTCCAGTATCTTCAAGTAATAATAATAATATCAATGCAGAGGCATCATCCTCGTCTTCTTCCAAACAAGTACCTGGAGAGAAAGTATCCAGTAGCAGAAGCGGAGGAGGCCAAGGGAATAGTCATCAGACTCCAAAACTGCAGGCTCTCCTGAATCAGGTCTGGAAAGACGACTTACAGTCAGGGCGTCTTCTGGTCACCTTGTTTGAACTGTTTGGAGAAAGTATTCTCAATTTCATCCCAAACCCCGAAATGTCTTTGTTTTTGTGACGGTAGAGGGATACTTAGGGCTTTGTTGTGCACTGTAACATTTAGTTACTGCCATTTTTAATTGCTTCAGAGGTTCTTACAATCTTATTGAAGTCGTTTCGTGAAACGAATCCGTGTATATGCAATGAACTCTACTTTGCTCACTTCTTTTAGCGTTATGAATGTAGTTGAATTGGTCAGGCATACGTGCTTATGGAGATTTGCCTTGAGGTCGAGTTCAAAATTTAGGGGAAACTTACGGGCTGCCTATTGGCCTTACGAGTCCAGTCTGAGTTTTCTCTGGTCTGGTTTGCAGGTGATTATACTAGATTGTGGGTTAATTGAGTGGGGGTTAATTGAACGCGTACCCTAAAGGCAGCAGCCCACGTTAGCACAAAAATGAATGTTTAGTGTCTCACAACGTGGCAAGTTTGAGTAAGATGAAAAGAATGCGTGTGGATTATATTACAGTGTTGACTTTGCAGTGAGAACCACATTGATTGTCCTATTTGCTCTTTCTTTTGGTGAGTCCATCAGTCTGAATTTTGTCTGTTTTACGTGTCCCTTAATTTTTTTGAAAAGATAAAAAAATTTCATTAGTGGTTGATAACTGTTACGTCAATACCATTTGCCCACAGGGATACAAGCCATCCAAATTTTGGCGTCAGGTAAACTTAACCCTATCTTTGCACTGCGATGAGCCATACAATTAGCATCCCGGGGACACCAATTTAATCGAACTTGTTGAAAAGACCCAAGAAGCACCCTGCAATCGTTTAAGACCAACCCATAGCTTGATCGATCCTCAGCAGGAGCCCTGAGCTGAAGATCAGAAATCATTTTCTGATAGTCCATTTTCTGATAGTCCATTTTCTGATAGTCTACTTCCACCTCCAATTGCCTAACGCCATGCCTTCTAGCAAGCTGTAGCCCTTCTCGAAGAGCAATTCCCTTATTTAACCAAGCACACCAATTATTTTGAGCAAGTTATTTGACTAGTTAAACTATTTCAGAATTTAATATTATTTTGATAAATGTGCAGAGTAGTTATAGTTCTACAAATGTTACATAAAGATTTATTAATTATTGTATTATTTTGTTAATCAAATAACCTGATCAAAATGGTTTGTGAGTTTCCCTAAAAAAAATGGTTTTTGAGCAAAGGAAAAAAAACCAGGAACGTAAAAGCACGTAGGGAGTATGTGTTCTTCTTACTTCTTAATTGCAGATTGGCTTTGTCATATCATATAAAAACATGTTACTATAATGGAGTCTAGAGTTACATGTGAGCCAGGGTGGCATGCTAGGGCGGATCTACAAGGAACAGGGGTGGCAATTGCAACCCCTTATGTT
The DNA here is from genome assembly GCA_023055425.1 of Linanthus parryae. Lineage (NCBI taxonomy): Eukaryota > Viridiplantae > Streptophyta > Magnoliopsida > Ericales > Polemoniaceae > Linanthus > Linanthus parryae. The sequence continues at coordinate 137,065,129 of JALGPY010000004.1, read as the reverse complement.
CTCTAAAGTTGCACTAATACCCATCTTATTATGAATTTTGACTAAATATACTATAATAAATACGCAAATGTTCAGACTGAATTCATACTTTCACATTTGTACCATTTTAAAATATATGGAGGCTCTTTCTACCTCAACAGTTTAGGTTCTAGCTCTGGCACTGACAACGAGACAAATGGGGGGCTATAGCCCGCTCCCAACTTAGTAAAATTTCAATTTTACACCTATTTTGTCCCCTGAGTCTCCAGACTCACTTATGATATTTGATTTCCGAAAGAGCTTTTGACATACAACTCCCCTCAATATTTGTTTGCTGAGAGCGCGATCATGCACTATGAGGATAGACATATAAACTCCGCGCATTTATTTTACTGATATTACGCACCATCATATTTATTTTATACCAACAGTATGGAAACGATTACTAGCTTTTTGGTGGCGATGTCAATTTAATCAATATTGCTTGAGAGTTATCTATCAATTCTCATAATGCATGTATCGCACTATCAAGGAAATTAACATATATTGCATAGGGTTTATATATCATAAATATTTTAGTGTCTCAGGTTGTGTTCAAACATTTTGATAAGTATAGTATCAGTATACCATTCGGAAGAAGCAGTACCTAAAAAATAAGAAGAAAAACAAATGAGTTATAGCTGAAGTGATAGAGGGTTTAAAAGCCCCTGCATGAGGTCATGAGTTTGAACCCAATAGACGACAAATTGGTAAGTCTAAAAAAATATGAAGAATGTGCCCCTGCAATAATGTTGCTTGATGTTATATGCCGACATGGATAGAGATATTGGGCAATCCAACTTCTTAACCTTGCATAACAGTTGATGTAGACAAACAACCATAAACTTTGTCATGTCGATTTTGACAAAATTAACAATACTAATGTGTTTTCACAAGATAAGATTTGACTATCTATGCGCCGCGAACGTGTAGCCTTCAACAGCCATCCACCTGGTGGCCTGTACGCGACTAGTCTCTGCTGCTGCGGTAATACTGATATGAGATTATCTCAATAAATCGATCGATGAATCACATTCTTTATTTTTAGATATCTCCCTTGATCTTCACCTATAAATAGACACAAGGGTTGTAGTAGATTTCTCATTCTTCTTTCATCCTACACTATCATCATCATTAAGAAACAAACAACAATGGTTTCGAAGACAGTGTTGCTCATTGGCCTTTGCTTGGCTTTTGCAGCTCTTATAGCTTCAAATGTCACTGCTCGGGACTTGCCTACTTCCGAGCTCCAAAACAACAGTGAGTAGTTTTTCTTCTCTTCTTCTTCTTTCAATGATCCTATTATGTGCCCTAGCAAGCTAGTTTACGTGCTAATTTTGTTCCGTTAATCCAATTGGGTTCTGATAAAACATATGTGGACATCTGGATGGTCAGGTCAGAAAAAGGAAGATGCAAATGGAGTAGTAGTAAAAGACGCCAATTATGGTGGCGGCAACTCTGGAGGAAACCGTGGAGGGAATAATGGAGGTTATGGAGGAAACAATGGTGGTGGGAACAACGGAGGAAACAATGGTGGCAACAATGGAGGGTATGGTGGAGGAAACAATGGTGGCAACAATGGAGGAGGAAACAATGGTGGATATGGTGGAGGAAACAATGGAGGAAACCATGGCGGCAACAATGGTGGAGGTAACCATGGTGGGAACAATGGAGGAGGAAACAACGGTGGTGGCAACCGTGGAGGGAACCGTGGTGGTCATGGAGGAAGGAATTGTGAACACGGTTGCTAAATGAACCCCTTCAAGGACCAAAGTGAAGCCGCCAATTAAGTAAAAGTTAGTAGCTAGTATCTATAAATATTTCATGAATAAAATCCTCTAAACGAGTGCATGCATGCATGTTATGTTTCACTCGTTATTCTCCTTAGACAATGTTTCCAGCGAGTATGCTGCCATTCTGAAATTTCGATAGTACTTTTGGGCAGTTTGTGAGTTTGTTGCGAGAAATACTGCAAAAAACAATTATTGTGAATTTCGATAAAATGTCTTGCGATGGAATATCGGAATAGATAGTCATGTTTGATAATAAAATCTGTGAACCTACTGTCAAAGAGTAAAATGAAAAAAATGTACAACATGTATCTGTTTCCTAACGATAAGGATTGGAGACTTTAAAATTTGCAAGGTTAAAATTGATTGTAATTAATCAAAAAGAGATTTGGAAAAACAATTACCCTTACATCGTGCAAGCTAAAAATTATTTCAGTTTTTAGAAAGCACGCGCTACCAGCATAAGCATTCTCATACTGAATCGGATTTGCAAATTGCAATTCATCATTCTAAATTCGGTCCATAACACTACCGAATATACTGAATACAATACGGTATATGTTGTAAACTCAAGAATAGAGGAGAGAACACAAAGAATGGAGGAATATCAAGTGTCTATTATTCTCCACCAAATCACCCTTTATATAGGGTGTGGGGGTCAAACTATATCATCCAAATATGGTAATACAATATGTTATGAATATTCGCAATATCAATCATATATTTCATAACACTCCCCCTTGAATATTCACTAACACTAACACGACGCCTCATTAAAACCTTGTCGAGCAAAACCCGTTGGGATAAAAACTCTGACGAAGGAAAAAGAGTATATCTTATGAGCGGGAGCTTGGTTCAATCTTGAACTCATCCATGGCTGTATATCTCGTTAAAACCTTGCTAGAAAAAACCCCGTGGGATAAAAATCTTAGCTAAGGAAAAAGAGTACATCGCCTTCAGCTATTTAATCTCCCCCTCTTTGCATCATCTTTATGTCAAACTTCTGACCTGAGAAACAAACTTATGAAAAATGCACAATATCTGACATAATATGATACTGCATGATCATTCAGAGTAGTGATAGAAACTATCAGTTAATAAGTATTATGAGACATTTGTCATACTAAATAATATGCATATGCACCTAAACTACTCGCGAGTGTGTATCTTCGATTTGCTTTAGCAAAGAAGTATATCTCATGGGCAGTAGCCTCCATGGATTTCACATATAGTGATTCGTACGATTATTTTGTGTAACTAGTTACTTTCATATTCGTAGTCTTAAGACTAAACGAAATATCATAATCACTCTTATCAGTAGAGGATCTGTGGGTTATAATTATAACCATGAGAAATATAATATATAGGCATTGCATCAATATAGCCTATTTTTCATTCAATAGTATCACGCATTCAACCATTAGGGTGCGGACATTTGAATATGTTGTTCTATATGAAGATGGATGCTTGAGGCATCTCAAGTACTTCAAAGTACTTCACATATATGCTCGATGCATTAACTGCGGAGCTCGTGTATAACACACACGAGTGTCGACTTTGATCTTGGCCAATATAGTCAACACATTTCCACTTATAGTGGTGTAAGGATATCATATGATTTCAAGCGCTTTTCAAAAGAGAATATCAACAATGATCATATACATAGACTCAAATGTAGGAAGCTTTTCATCTACATGAGTTTTTGCCTCTTCAAGGGCATTTATTTGATCATTTATTCATGATTCTCTTGTGTTCTCAATTTCTATGGAATTGGAACTAACAAGATGATGATCCTTATAGAGGATATTTGTAGTTGCATAAGCAACCTTTACATGCTTCATAAATCTCATAATTTATAAGACTTCAATTGGATTTCAAGTTTGAAGTCACATGTACTAAAGTTTGAATAAGGCAATTAAGTCGATGTTCATGTCATGTAATAGGGTATCCTATCCCCCTCATGACATGAACCGTGTGATCATTGTCATAGAGATATGCTTTCGGAATATTATTTTTATATACTCGAGCCAAAAAAATATATGAGAGAATGTATCTCCTTAGGAGATATAGTTTGTCACACTTCAAACTTGTAATTCTCATGAACTCAAATACTATCCTCTTTGGGATAGGAGTTTCACTTATGAGAATATACATAATCACATATTTCACCTTCAAAGCGGTTAAAATGAGTTATGTGATGTTCTCTACATGGAACATGGAGCATGTAAAAATAATACTCATATGCAAATTTTTCCATCCGAATGAATTATTTTGCACAATTCTTGAGAAGTGCATACTCAAATAATCATGAAGATTATTTTCAAACTAATATAAATTGTTCAATCAATCATTCACATTTAGTGATGTCAACGGTGACATACTCAATGTTGAAATTTCTTCAAGAGTTCATGTCACAAACCGTTGATCTCTTCTAGAGACGAAATGTTATCTAGGTACTCGACATACATATTTTTCAAAATGTGAGATTGATGACATCAACCCACTTTGGGGGGTGAATCAAATATTTGGATGGTTTCTTGAAACTTGATCTGGATTCACAACGCACCAACTAGGCGTTGGTTGGGCGATGCAATGCATCAAGCCACTTTTATGACAAAAGTCTCTACGTTGGATAGGCGATGTAATGAATCAAGCCTTTTCTTTTTATGAAGAATTTTTCAACGGAGAATGTCATTTATTTGAATTATACAAATCCACTTGCCATGTCTACAAATGCAAGTATAAAACTTAAAAAAGTTTATTACTTTGAATCTCAATATTCAAGGGGATCATTTGTATTCCATTAAACACAAGGTGCTAAAAAGCTACCGTTGTGAGCCTTTAAAGGTCTCATGTACATCCTTGAATAGAGTTGATTTTTGTTTTTTTTGTTTTTTTTTTTCAATTGTCGAAACTTTTAGTACGATAAATTGTAGGTTACCTCTTGAAGGGTACCTTTTCATAGACTCAAATATTTCATAACATGAGCCAATAAGCACACTAGGGGGCTTTAATATTTTCTGCTATTGTCTCTTTCTTTTTGTTCTTTTGTGAGCCATAAAAGTTATCGAGGCTTCATAACAATCAAAAGAAAAAAAAAATAAAGATGTAGAGATAAAGTAAATAGAATGAGCTAACATTCATAATATTGAACCATATATTCTATAGATTTTTCTAGAGTTAATAAACAAGAGAAGAAAATATTTCTTTGAGTGTAAAAATATGCAACTTCACAATATTATATAACAAAAATCATATTTGATAGATTTATGGAAAAAAAATATTTAATTCAAGGATATTTCTTGAATAAATTCTCTTAAGAATTATTAATTGGAGAAATAATAATCTTTAATCTGAATTGCATTGTCAAAAAAAAAAGAGATGGTGCGGCAAGTTCCTTGTTAGTATTGAAATTGCCAAGGAGGTGGGAGGATCATGGATCACTCAAACCACAAACTTGCGCATATATATATTAGGAGGATGTGGAATCACTCAACTAAAAAAAAAATTGCATAGATATTGGGAGGATCTTGAATCACTCAACCAAAAAAATTCATAGATGCTGGGAGGATCTTGAATCACTCAACCAAAATTTGCATAGATATTGGCAAAAGCGTATCGGCGTATAACAAGTATGCGATCATGACCACTTAAAGGGTGGCTTATTTGTAACATTCATTCCCCCCCTGCTTTTATGTAGTCTTTTACTTCAAAGGGTATTATAGGGGATCAATATGGGATCCTCATGGTACCAAGACCATACAACAATCGCAACTAAGTCTGTGACTGTGCGGATTATTTTAAACATATAATTTATAGGATTCGTTTCAGAGGATGGCTCGCTATTCACTTGAAGGAATTCAGTGGATCATAACATCAATCATCCACTCCTGAGATCCAGTGCCATTTATAAACTCGAACTAAAATGAGTGTAGAATTATATATATTCTTTTTTCTTTTTTCTTCCATAACTGCAGGTATGGGTAAGATGGCATAAGCAATAAACAATTGCTTTGATGTTCATACCCGTCGATGATAGGCTCCTCATAGTATTTTTTTTTTTTTTTTTTTTTTTTTTTGGTAATGAGGAGTAAAAATAGCAATATAAAATAAGAAGTAAAGAAAAAATATGAAGACATGGTTCAACTAAGCATTTGAATAGCTTAGGACCAATGTATGATTATGTGGTTGAACCTCTCATGGGGTTCCATCTTTTCTTTCGTAAAAGTAGCAAAAATAGCAATACGAGAGAGGAAGAGTTAAAATTGAATCTCCAAATTCAATTTGTAGTTCTCACTGTAGGGGAGAAAGATATATATATATATATATATATATATATATATATAAAAACCTATAACTCTCGGTTATAGATATTCGTTATTTGCTCTATAACTTCATGTAACATGGTTTAACTAAGCATACAAATAGCTTAGGAGCATTTTTTTAACACAGTATAACCTTGTTAAGCGGCATTAAACGGTAATATCAGCATTTCTTTATTTATCCGAGTTGTTTCATTCGGGAAAGCGCCTCGAGGTCACGATTTCAAAACTCTAGTGACATTATTTGCAAATAACATAAAATAGAACAAGTTATAATGCATAGTCACGAGTTCGAAACTCTAGTGATATTTTTTTTCCAAAGAGGTTTAATAAATGACATCCGGAAACTCGTCCTACCTTAGTCGTAATGTCACGAGTTACAAACTCAAGTGACTTCACGCTTTTGTTTTCAGATAAATAAATGATAAAAACAATCGGGCATTATGTAACAAGTAATACCATGTATATGATCGCAAATGATAGGGCTCTATATAGTGCGCCAAATAGGTTTACTTGTTCATGCGTAATTGCTTAAATTGCGCGTCCTCGAGGTCACGTGCTAAAAATACTCTAGTGGCTTTTTTTTTCGCGTCTTGAGATCACGAGTTCAGAACTCTAGTGACATTATATATATTTTTTTTCGTACATCCTGTATTCTAAACTAAAAAAAAAGAATAGCAAGACATGAGACGATTTGATCAATAGGGTAGATCCTAGCAACTAACGGGTTCAATCTACGCAAATCTTTTTTTTCTAATAGACGACAACTTTAATAAAAGAAATATAATAGGATCAAGTTGTAGTCAGACCAGTTGCTCGTGGACAACGGTGTAGAGGCGTGCGATCAAACAAATATCTTAGGTTTGATCCTAGCCAGCTTGTAAGCGGCATTTTTTTTGTACATATGTTAAAAGTATAATAACACAATAGAAGAAGAAAACAAAACTAGTCAGTTAGTGGAACTGGTCATGCACTATGACATTGTGCTAGAGGACCTGAGTTCATTCTGCATCAACACCGCAATAATATTTATTTTTTCTTTGACAAAAATCATAATATAGAATAAAACTATGGACCAACCAAGCTTTCGCAGTTCAGTTGGTTCCTCAAAACTCATACACGAGTGATGACGCCCAGTAATTTGGATTCAAACCAGCTACTAAGCAGCCTATATTTTTTTTTATTCTTTAATAGCAGCAAATATAAATAGTACTGCTGAATTGGGCACTGCTGGTTCAAATGACAGCAGGGTGGCGTGCAACAATTTCGCCCAAACTTGCCAAGGTTCAAATCCTGGTTGCGTCTGGATTTTTTTTTTAGGAAAAAATAATAATAATAAAAAGTCATAAAAACGCATAAAAGCGGAGCACGTAATTGCTCTAGATCCTATGTGCAGCTCTAGATCTAAATAGATCGAGGTCTTCAAAAACGCACAAGGCGGAGCACGTATTTGCTCTAGATTGGATTCAATAATTTGAGACTAGATGAACAAACGCACTAAGCGAAGCATCTAAGCGCTCTAACAGCCGCTGTTTTTTTTTTTTTTTTTTCTTTTTTCTTTTTTTTTTTTTTTTTTTTTTTTTTTTTTTCAGTTCCAATCTTGCCAAAAGATATAGTATTTTTTTTTCGTTCTTTTGATCCAAAAGTAGATCTAAGTCTAGGGTTTAGCATTTTTTTCATGAACCCATAGCAGACCATTTTTTTTTTTCATCTTTCGGTATAAGTACGAAATCGTACAAAAAAACTATAGATACGTTATACCTGTTGATTTGGATCAACTTTGAATCAAATAAGAGATGAGACAATCAAGGTCGAAAATTATATTTTTCGTTTGATCATCTTGCTCTTGACAACATTCATAAATAAACGTACATTTCATTGATGATTGATCTCTCTTTCCGGTAGAGCGTGCTGATAACGTGTTGTAAACTCAAGAATAGAGGAGAGAACACAAAGAATGGAGGAATATCAAGTGTCTATTATTCTCCACCAAATCACCCTTTATATAGGGTGTGGGGGTCAAACTATATCATCCAAATATGGTAATACAATATGTTATGAATATTCACAATATCAATCATATATTTCATAACAGTATACGTATTTTTCGTGCAATCCTAGTAGTACTTGCTAATTACAGTGACACCATAAAAAGTAAAGAAGATATAAAGAATCTACTACAAGTGTTGGGCCGTGTGCATGGTAAACTTTTATATGGCAAGTATAGCATTGTATAAATATGTCGTGAATAAAATCCATAACAAACGAGTGCATGCATGCATGTTATCTTACATTATGTTTCACTCGGTTATTCTCTTTCCTTAGCCAATGTTTCGTGCGAGTGTGTGCTGCAATTCTATATTTTTGATACTACTCTTCGTCGATGAGTCTTCTATTCATTCAACTTGAAGTTTATAATAGTTAAATCCGATATATTTGTGTGAGTGACAAGTTTTTTGTGTAATTATTTTTTCATGTTCATCTTTGCTTTACCATGAATAAATGAATCCAACCTCATTTGCAAGGGCGATTAAGCAAAACTCAAGACATCAGTGTCAACATCATAGTATGATAGTATGATACACATGCGTGGCATGCGTTAGAGAATGCCTCCAAAGTTTGTAAATTGGGTGAGAGACGTCTTTTTTGCTTAATTGCTAACTTGGATAGGGAATCTCTAATAAATAATAGGCTTAATTACTTAATGCATACCACCAGTTTATCGAAACTATCACATTGCAACCCCCAGTTCTAAAACTAGCTGATTGCATCCCCCATTTGCAAAAATTACGTCAATGTGCAAATGGGAACGAAATGCAACCATCAAATTCAAACACAACGAAGGTATTTTCATAAAATTCACATCGTCTATGATACAATCACATCACATTGTATCAGGTAATGCCCTTCGAGTACGTTAATTTTACGATGAAATTTTGTTCCCAGTTGCACATTGACGTATTTTTTGCAAATGGGGGATGCAATCAGCTAGTTTTAGAACTGGGGGTTGCAATGTAATAGTTTCGATAAATTAGGGATATGCATTAAGTAATTAAGCCTAAATAATACAAATTAGTTTTTTTTTTTTTTTTTTTTTTTTTTTTTTTGAAATTATGAATGAGTTTTTGAAAAATTGACCTAATGGACACACATATTGGGAGGAAAAATACAAAACATGCATACTAACATAACTCTTGAACCCATACAACTTTTACTTGGTCACAGAAGATATTAGAAGTATTTAGCACATGTGTCAGAAAAAGGGATTTATGTTAAAGATGAATATGCAATTATCATGAACATGTAACACTTGATTCATATTGAAAGTATGAGATTCAGTGATGAGTTGACAACTACCAGTATTGCTTATCGGAAGAGAGTGTCCACTGTCCACTGCCTACTGAGATATGATACAAGGTATAAAGTAGGGCATCTTCATTATCAATTTTAACCGAGGAAATAAACAGCTTATCACGGATAGTCTTAATCTTCTTAATATGAAAATTAATAGAATCATTCAACTTCTTCAATTATTTAAGAACCAAACTTAGATCGCATAATATTTTCCCTAGACATGAAAGCAGATTTAGGATTTGTGCCCTATCTGTGAGAAACGGCGAAGAAAGAATGTAGAGAGATAAACTGTATTGAGTGAATGAATGAATCCTAATACACACTATAGCCATTTATAGGGCTTATTACAACGGTAGGATTGTACTAGATTTAATCTAACGGCAGAAATGAGAATTATGGTTTACATTAGTTGTAATGGGCTGTAACAAGTGGGCTAATGTATTTGTAAGAGAAGTGGGCTACAAGCCCAAATCTTCTAATAAACTCCTGGAAGATCCATGTCTTCTAGTAACTCTTATTTTGGCCCAAATCTTCTAATACCTTCCCTCAAACTGAATGTGGTGATCGAACCATCAGTTTGGTCTTCAATTCTTCAAAATGTGGAGCTGGAAGAGACTTAGTAAATATATCCGCGAGCTGATCGGAACCTGAAACAAACGAAACAGTAAGTTCGCGATTTAAAACTTTCTCCCTAACATAGTGATAATCTAATTCAATATGTTTTGTACAAGCATGAAATAAAGGGTTAGCAGTGAGAGCAATGACTGATTTGTTATCAGTCCAAATATGAGGAGGATGAGGTAAACGAAAACCCAGATCATGAAATAACAGTTTAAAGCAATATGTATCAGCAGCAGCAGTAGCGAGGGCCCGGTATTCAGCCTCTGTTGAGGATCGGGCCACCGTGGCTTGCTTTTTGGAGGCCCAATGAACTGGGTTGGACCCCAAAAAGACCACAAGCCCAGTGGTGCTACGACGGTCCGTTGGGTTACCAGCCCAATCGACGTCGGTAAAAATTTGTAAAGGTAAATGCCCAAATTGATAAAATATTCCATGAGACTTTGTGCCTTGTAAGTACCGTAAGATCCGTTTAGCACCAGAGAAATGCATATCAGTGGGAGAGTGCATGAATTGGCATAAGTGGTTTACAGCAAAAGAAATATCAGGACGTGTGAAATTCAAATACTGTAAAGCGCCAAGAAGTTGGCGATATTGAGTTGGATCGGATAAAGGTGAGCCATCTAACAAATGATATTTAACCCCAGATGTTCATGGAGTTGGACATGGCTTACAATGAGCCATATTAAACCGAGAAAGCAAGTCATAAATATACTTAGTTTGGTGAACAAGAATGCCATCAGTAGTTCTTTTAATTTGCAGACCCAAAAAATATGTCAATGGGCCGAGACTTTTCATCTCAAATCGAGAACCCAACTTGGGAATAAGAGAATGAATGTAATGTAAGTCATTTCCAGTCACAATAATGTCATTAACGTATAATAAAAGCAGCGTGATTTTGTTGTGACTATGACGAATAAATAATGAGCAATCCGCATGAGAAGCAATAAAACCAATAGAATAAAGATAAGTTGTAAATTTATCAAACCAAGCACGTGGTGCTTGTTTAAGACCATAAATGGATTTCCGAAGAAGGCATACATGTTTAGGATAACGTGAATCAGTGAACCCAGTGGGTTGCCGCATATAGACTGTTTCACGGAGATCACCGTGTAAAAAGGCGTTTTTGACGTCTAACTGTTGAAGAGGCCATGAAAAAGATGCATCTAATCCTAAAATACAGCGGACAGTTGCATGTTTTACGACGGGACTAAAAGTCTCATCGTAATCTATACCGGGTGTTTGGTTATAACTCTTAGCTACTAAACGTACTTTATGACGAGAAATGCTTCCATCAGGATTAAACTTAGTTTTATAAACCCATTTTGTGCCAATGATATTTTGATGAAGAGGTGGTGGTACTAAAATCCAAGTGTACTGTTTTTGAAGACTTTGAAATTCATCATCCATGGATTTACGCCAATGTGAAAACTGGGATGCTTCTTTAAAAGAGGTGGGGTCATGATGTGAGAAAACAGTGACAGTGGGTGCATTGTGTGATTTCTGAGAAATAGTGGGTGTGGGTGCAATATGTGATATCTGGGAAATAGGGGTGGTTGTGGAAATATCAAAAACAGGAGCGAGAAACATAAGGGGCAGTACCAGAAATACTAGAAGTTCCAGAAATGCCAGAAATACCAGAAGAAGAAGAAGTATCAGAAATACCAGATGAGTGCTGCACAGTAGCAGTAAATAGCTTTTTCTTGAAAATACCCGATTTGCTGCGGGTTTGCATATGATGACCTCCATGGGAGGGAGGAATTGTAGTGTTTGGCATCATTGAGTGACTATTGTCTGCCATGCCTGTGCTAGGAGGTGTGCTGAAAGAATCAAGTGTAGTATCTGGTAATGGCATTTCAGAAACACCTCCAGACGGCTGTGGACAAGGAGAACTCTCAGCAGCAAATGGTGTAGTGGGGGGAGGGGAAGTAGGGGGGGGGGGACAATTGTAATAGTCAGGCACATCTCCTGAAAGAAAAAAAAAATCATGTGAGTGCTGAGAAGTAGAAGGCATAGTAGATGGAACTGCTGGAGTGTTAGCAAATGGGAAAACAAACTCATCAAACAATACATCACGGCTAACAAAAAATTTTCCACATGAGATATCATAACATAGGTATCCTTTGTACCCATCTGCATATCCAAAAAATAGACATTTCTTTGTTTTGGGTTCAAGTTTGTTCTTGTTGTAAGGAGTTAAACGAGGGTAGCAAGCACACCCAATAATTTTTAAATGTGAGTAATCAGGGATGATGTTGAAAAGAAGTTCATATGGTGATTTATTATAAGTATTTTTGCTAGCAAGACGATTAATCAAATAGGTAGCAGTTGCAATAGCATGGTACCAAAACTTTTTAGGCAAAGAAGCTGTGTGTAGAAGAGTAATTGCTGTTTCTACAATGTGACGATGTTTACGTTCTGAAACTCCATTTTGTTGTGGAGTGTGTGGACAAGATTTTTGATGTTGTATTCCATTTTCAGTCACAAATTTTTGAAATGTAAAGGCAGTATACTCTCCACCCCCATCAGAACGTAAAATTTTGATGGGGAAACCTAAAAGTTTTTCAATAAACAGTTTGTACTTAGTGAAAACAGATTGAACTTCTGATTTGAGACGAAGAGGAAATAACCAAGTAAACTTACTATAATCATCAATAAACAGGACATAATAACGAAAACCAGAATAAGCAGGGGTGGCTGTAGGCCCCCAAACATCACTGTGAACAAGTTGCAATGGAATAGAACTAGTTGAAGCAGATGATTTGTAGGGTAGTCTAGTTATTTTCCCAGCTAAGCAAGATTCACAAATAATACCAGTTTTAGAAACATTTACAGAACATGAAACACATTGAGATAAAACAGCATTTGTGGGGTGACCCAGGCGAGAATGCCACAGACTGGAGGAGACACGTTGACGAAGATAAGCTTGAGGACTAGTCTGAAGAGGCAGTGAAGTAATGGGGGTAAAGACCACTTTACTGAGGCCTTGATAAAGAATTTTCCCCGTAGTAGTGGTCTGAATGCAAAATGAGGTTTTATCAAAAATGAATCTAACATTATGATCATGACACAACTTATTTACAGACAGTAAATTAACAGATAGATCAGGTACGTGCAACGTATTAGACAAAGTAAATGCAGAATTGGAGGTTGAGAGATAGGCAGTACCAGAATGCCTAATAGGCAAAGAAGACCCATTACCCACTGTGACTTGGTCAGAACCAGAATAAGGTTCAGAGAGTGAGAGGTTACTGAGCTCAGCTGTCATATGATTCGAAGCACCGGTGTCTGTGACCTAGGGATGGCAATATGGTCATATCCGATCTGATATCCGAGCGATTCGAGCCGAATGGATCAGATCCGAATCTGATCCAATTAAATATGGATCGGATTTGTATCCGGAAAGCCAAACCCGAACGGATCTGGATTTGGATCTGAGGGCAGATCCACCGGGTTTCGACCCGATCCGATCCGACGTATATGTGTGCTTTACAAATATACATCTATTACCTCTCCCCTTACACTTACAAGAAGAATACTATAGTAACTCCAATCTACAAAGCTATTTCATTTGTTTTTTACGCTTCATAACCTACGAACATGCCTTAGCGTATGAAATAGTGTTTATTTTTTATGTGATATTTTCTATTTTATTGCAAACACGAGCAGTATCCGATCGGAATCCGATCCGACCACGAACTGTATGGATCTACGCATCGGATTTGGATCAGCTGAATGAAACCCGATCCGATCTGATCCGAATCCGTTAATGATCCGAACAGAACTAGATCGGATCTGGATTCCATTTCTTTTGGTCGGATCTGGATCGAGACGGGCCTGATCCGATCCGGATCCGACCCGTTGCCATCCCTACTGTGAGCCAGATCTCGGGTTGGGAAGCATGAGAAGAAGAGGATGCCGCCATTGCTGAGAGCTGCTCTGGTGTCGTTTGTCCTTGGTACGCGTAGTCCATACTGTGCCAGCAGTCGAGGACAATGTGATAATCAAATCCACAAATTTGGCACGTAACAGGCGAAGAGCCACCTCGACCAGCTTCGGATCGGCCTCTGTAGCTTCCTCTGCGACCCGAACCGGAACCACGGGTATTGAATCCGGGTCCTGGACCAGACCTGGGACCCGAATCAGATCCGTAACCATGACCCGACCCATAACCCGAACCAGATCCAGAAGAGCCACCATACCCGGATCCGGATCGTCCGCCTCGGTTTTGGGAGTCGGATCGCCCACCACCATTTCGAGAACCAGATGAACCACCACTGCGATAACCGGTTGGAGGCCGGCCACCACGACCTTCGTCGCGGGTGGTGTGGTAGAAGGCGGCGGGATTAGATAGATCAGCCTCTCGAGACTGAGATTCATGCCTCTGTTCTTGGGATCAAAGCAGAACGTGAAGTTCTTCGAACGAAAGTGGGTCAGATATGATGCGGAAGGAGTTAAACTCTGGTGGTAGGCCATTCAAGGCATATAGCAGCATATCTTCATCGTCGATGAAGACCGATGAAACAGCTAAACGATCTCGGAGTGCTTTGAGCTTTTTTCATATAGACATCAATGGAGTCCGATCATTTTCTGATGGTTCGGAGATCGGACTTGAGCTGTAGTATGTGAGATCTGGTAAGTGAGGTGTAGCGTCGTTCAAGGCACAGCCAAGCGGATCAGGAAGTTGTAGATCCGATGGTGAGAGACAAAGATTCAGGGGTTAAGGTAGCATTTAGAATGGTTAAGACTGCTTGATCTTGAAGGTGCCAAGCAACAAAAGAAGGATTCGGCGTTAGAGAAGAAGAGTTCTCAACGGACGGCAGAAACTCAGGCGGAGGAGGCGATGAGCCATCCAAATAGCCGAACAAGGTATGGGTTTTGAAGATGGAAGTAATTTGATGCTTCCAAAGGACAAAATTGCTGCTATCTAATTTAAATGGGAGGAGATTATGTATATTCGAGAGAAGATAGAGCGGCGGTGAAGCCACCGGCGATGAGAGAGCCATTCAAAGCTCTGATACCATGAAAGCAGATTTAGGGTTTGTGCCCTATCTGCAGAGAAACGGCGAAGAGAGAAGGTAGAGAGATAAACTGTATTGAGTGAATGAATGAATCCTAATACACACTATAGCCATTTATAGGGCTTATTACAACGGTAGGATTGTACTAGATTTGATCTAACGATAGGAATGAGAATTAGGGTTTACATTAGTTGTAATGGGGTGTAACAAGTGGGCTAATGTATTTGTAAGAGAAGTGGGCTACAAGCCCAAATCTTCTAATAAACTCCTGGAAGGTCCAGGTCTTCTAGTAACTCTTATTTTGGCCCAAATCTTCTAATACCTTCCCTCAAACTGAATGTGGTGATCGAACCATCAGTTTGGTCTTCAATTCTTCAAAATGTGGAGCTGGAAGAGACTTAGTAAATATATCCGCGAGCTGATCGGAACCTGAAACAAACGAAACAGTAAGTTCGCGATTTAAAACTTTCTCCCTAACATAGTGATAATCTAATTCAATATGTTTTGTACATGCATGAAATAAAGGGTTAGCAGTGAGAGCAATGACTGATTTGTTATCAGTCCAAATATGAGGAGGATGAGGTAAACGAAAACCCAGACCATACATCTTTGGAGAGACATCATCATCGTCTTCTTCCAGACAAATACCTAGCGAGAAAATATCCAGTAGCAGAAGCGGAGGTGGAGGAGGAGGCCAGGGGAATAGTCATCAGAATTTAAAGCTGCTGGCTCTCCTGAATCAGGTCTGGAAAGACGACTTACAATCCAGGCGTCTTCTGGTCACCTTTTTGAATTGTTTGGAGAAAGTATTCTCAATTTCATCCCAAACCCCGAAATGTCTTTGTTTTTTTGACAGTTAAGGGATAGTTAGGGCTTTGTTGTGCACTGTAACATTAAGTTACTGCCATTCTTGATTGCTTCAGAGGTTCGTACGATTTACTGAAAAGTGTTATATGACATGTATATGGGATGAACTATACTTTGGTCTCTATCTCAAACACTCACCCTACTTTCAATGAATGTAGTTGAGTTGCTCAGGCATGCATGCTTTGGGGCGATTTGTCTTGAGATCTTGATTTCAAAATTTGGAAAAACCTAATGCTGCCGATTGGCTTTCTGTGAGTCTGTCAGCCCAAATTTCTCTAGTGTGGATTGCAGGTGATTGTACTAAAGTACGGGTTAATTGAATGTGCAGCGCGATCCAAATTAGTGGAAAAAAAATTAAAGTTAGTGTGTCTCACAATGTCGCAAAGTGGAATAAGATGGAAAGAATGCATGTGGGACATATTAGAGTTTGACTTGGAACTGAGAATCAAACTTTTTACTGTATTTACTTTTTTCTGGTAGATTTGGTGAGATCACATGTCGACTAAACTCAGGAGAGTTAGAGAGAGCATGTGAAAGGGCAATAGTGTTGTGGGATTATAACTAGAACCCTTGAAGCATTGTGCTCCGCCTTCACCACACCAGGAGGCCAACCCCTCCGGGGTTATTCTCATTTGCTGATTTCTTTTGTTGTGTCATGTTATAGTAATGTGAGTCTAGAGCTATATATGAGCCAGGGGTGGCAAGTGTCCCCTTGAGTTTCAAAAACTGCTTGAGATATTTGATTTTCAGAAGAGCTTTTGACATATAACTCACACGGAATATTTGTTCGATGAGAGTGCGATATACGCACCATGAGAATTGATAAATAATTTCCACGCAATGTTTATTGGGATTATTATAGACAACAAAAGAAAAAAAAATAATACAAGAACTTTTTTAAAAGTATTTACTAACAAAACAATAACTCATAATTGCTTCATTTGAAGCTATGAGAACTTTTAGAAGTAGCCGTTATCAATATTATTGAAAACTATTTACTATTAAAGCATGAAATAAAAGAAATAATTATTAAACATGAACATTCAGCAAAACTACAATGTGCAGTTTGTGCACCATCATTTATACCGACAATGTGCACCAACATGATAACGGCTACTTACTTCATGGGGCGCGGTGTCAGTAAAATCATGCATGAGTGTTATCTATCAATTCCCATAATGCATGTATCGAACTATTAACATACATATATTGCACCGCCTTTATATATTATAATTATGTTAGGGTCTCGGTTGTGTTGATACTTTTTGACTAATACTAATAGACCATTTGGACGAAGCACTAGCTAAAAAGATATTATGAAAACGTGCCCATGCAATAATGTTGCTTTGACGTATATGCCGACATTGATACATATATAGAGATATTGGACAATCCAACTTCTTAACCTTGCATTAACCTTGATGTAGATAAACAACCATAAACTTTGTCATGTCGCTTTGGACAAAGTTAACAATAATAATGTGTTTTCACAAGATAAGATTTGACTATCTATGCGCGGCGAACGTGTAGCCTTCAACAGCCAACCACCTGGTGGCCCATACGAGATATCGATCTATGTTTTTTTAGATCTTCCCCTTTATCTTCACCTATAAATAGACACAAGGGTTAGTACATTTCTCATTCTAATTTCACACTACACACCATCAAAACATCAAGAAACAAACAACAATGGTTTCGAAGACAGTGTTGCTCATTGGCCTTTGCTTGGCTTTTGCAGCTCTCGTAGCTTCAAATGTCACTGCTGTTGGTGATTTTAGTGTCATCGGCCATTTGTGTAATCGGATTTACTTACGACTAAGTAGACATTGGCATTACGTTGTACACGTTAGGAGGTGTGGAGTACACGCGTGCACACAACTATGTTAATGACTTGGACAAGGAACTCGCGGACGACTGCGGGGGTTCGGGGGCGCAGCCCCCGACGGGGGTCCGGGGGCAGCGCCCCCGGTGGGGTCCAAGGGGCAACGCCCCTGGCGGCGGTCGCGCTGGCCGGTCAGCGTGGAAAAATTGGATTTTTGACGTTTCAGTGCTTCACAAAAACGTCTCCGATTTAATTTTCTGTTAAAAAACGGACTGAAATCTGGCGGTTGTAACCGCCAGATTAACCGCCTTCTCCCTCCCTATTTGTCAGTTTGGTCGAATTCAGAAACACAGAGGAACTCATATTCGTTCTTGAATTCTCTGTTTTATCCGATTGGAGATTTCGTGCACAACGCCGAAATACTTTAATCTGAAAGTGATATCACGACTCAGAGATCATCCAAGTTCAATCGTTCCCGTTCTAAACACCACCCAGTAATCCTACAAAGATTAAAGTATCTGCATCATGACGAACGGCAACAATGCTCAGGACATGACGAGCAAGTTCATGAAATTGGAGAAGTTCGAGGGCCAGGATTTCCGAAGGTGGCAGAAGAAGATGCACTTCCTATTGACGACGCTGAAGGTTGTGTATGTTCTTACCACCCCGATGCCTGAAGCTGTGGAGAACGAAACCCTGGAACAGACAAGGAGGAGATCAAAGTGGGAGAATGATGACTACATCTGCCGCGGACACATTCTTAACGGTATGTCTGATTCCTTGTTTGATGTTTATCAGAATGTTGAGAGTTCAAAAGAACTGTGGGATTCTCTTGAATCAAAATACATGGCTGAAGATGCTTCAAGCAGAAAATTTCTGGTCAGTAATTGGAACAATTACAGAATGGTTGATTCAAGGCCTGTGATGGAGCAATACCATGAATTGCTTTGTATCCTAGGGCGGTTTAATCAACACAACATGAAAATGGATGAATCAATTTCCGTTTCTAGTGTGATTGATAAACTGCCTCCGTCATGGAAGGATGTTAGGCATAAGTTGAAGTTTAAAAAGGAAGAACTTTCCTTGGTGCAATTGGGCAGTCACTTTCAGATTGAACAGTCCTTAAGGGATCAAGAAAGTGACAAACCCAAGGACAAACTTACTGCTGATCCAGGTTCTGTGAATATGATGGAGGAAGGGGATTCTTCGAAGGGAAAGAACAAATCTGGAAAAAGGAAAATTAAACAGCAAGACAACAATCCTAACAAGAAGCCAAAGTTTGCATGTTGGAAGTGTGGGAAACCAGGGCACTTCAAGAAGGATTGTCGTGTGGGCAAAAGTAAGAAAGGTGAAGACACAAGTGGCAAGGGAAAGGGGCCGAAAGGCCAAGATCAGCAACAAGGTATGTTCATTGAACAACCTGGAAATTCAATTCAGAATTATGTATCCCTAAATTCTGATGCATTTTATGTGCAGGATGATGACATATCATGGTGGGTTGATTCGGGTGCTACAAGACATGTATGCAAGGATCAAAGATGGTTTACAACCGTGCAAACCATTGAAGATGGATCCACAATAAGAATGGGGAACGTTGCAACCGAGCCAATCCATGGAATTGGAAGTGTTAACCTAGTATTTACTTCTGGAAAATGTTTAAGTTTGTATGATGTATTGTTTGTACCCGGGATTCGAAAGAATCTCTTGTCTGGAATTGTATTAAATAAGCTTGGATACAAGCAGGTTATTGAGTCGGATAAGTTTGTATTGTCAAAACATGGTTCTTTTGTTGGCTTTGGTTATTTATGTAATGATATGCTTCGTTTAAATATCGTTGCTCCTTTTGGTAACAATTCAATTTGCGTTGCTAGTACTAGTATTGATAAATCAACACTTTGGCATGCACGTTTAGGACATGTACACTTTAAAAGGTTACAAGATATGTCCAAAATGAGTCTAATTCCTTCATTTGATATTAATACCGAAAGGTGTAAAACTTGTATGCTGACCAAGATAACTAGACAACCTTTTAAGGATGTTAAAAGGGACTCTAAGGTGCTTGAACTAATTCATAGTGATCTATGTGACTTTCATGCAACACCGTCTATAGGAAACAAAAAGTATGTTATTACTTTTATAGACGATGCTACTCGGTTTTGCTATGTGTACTTGTCACACTCTAAAGATGAAGCTTTAGATAAATTCAAGACATACAAAACTGAAGTTGAGTTGCAAAAGAATGGTTTAATAAAGATTTTACGCACGGATAGAGGAGGCGAATATTATGATCCTAAGTATTTCCAAGAGGTTGGTATTATTCACCAAACCACTGCTCCTTATACACCTCAACAAAATGGTGTATCTGAGAGGAAGAATCGAACTCTAAAGGAGATGGTTAATTCCATGCTTTCCTACTCGGGTTTGAGTGATGGATTTTGGGGAGAAGCTATGTTAACAGCTTGCTATTTGCTTAATAGGGTTCCTAACAAAAGGAACAAAATTACCCCATATGAACTTTGGTATGGTAAACCTCCAAACTTGCATTATTTGAGAGTTTGGGGTTGTAGAGCCATTGTTAGGCTCAATGATCCCAAGAGAAAGAATCTTGGTGAAAGAGGTATAGATTGCATCTTCATTGGATATGCCATGCATTCCAAGGCTTATAGGTTCTATGTGATTGAACCTAGTGACTCAGTATCCATTAATACTGTAATAGAGTCAAGAGATGCTATCTTTGATGAAGAAAGGTTTTCTTCCATACCTAGACCAAAGGACTTGGTTCCGAATTTGAGCAATGCTCAAAATGAAGGAACAAGTGACGCCATCACTTTACCTGAAGTAAGAAAGAGTAAAAGAGGTAGAGTAGCCAAGGACTATGGTTCTGATTTTCAACTATATTTAGTTGAGGGATCTAGGGATGAGATTCATACTCAATATGCTTATTGTTTTAGCATAGAGGAGGATCCTAGAACCTATAGTGAGGCTATGGCATCTCGTGATGTTGCATTCTGGAAAGAAGCAATAGATGATGAGATGGATTCGATCATGCAAAATGGGACTTGGGAATTATCTGATTTGCCTCCTGGGTTGAAACCACTTGATGCCAAGTGGATCTTCAAAAAGAAGATGAAAGTAGATGGTACCGTAGAAAAGTTTAAGGCCCGACTGGTTGTACGTGGTTTTAAACAAAAAGAGGGTATCGACTACTTTGATACATATGCTCCTGTTGCTAGGATATCCACGATTAGATTATTAATAGCTCTTGCAGCTATACATAATCTTGTTATTCACCAAATGGATGTGAAAACCGCATTCTTGAATGGTGATTTGGATGAGGAGATATATATGAAACAACCCGAGGGATTTGTTATGCCAGGAAATGAGCATAAGGTGTGTAAGCTTGTTAAATCACTTTACGGTTTAAAGCAAGCTCCTAAACAATGGCATCAAAAATTTGATGATATTGTGTTGTCTAGTGGTTATCATTTGAACCAAGCAGACAAGTGTGTATATAGCAAATTTGATGATTCTGGTAAAGGAGTCATAATTTGTTTATATGTAGATGACATGTTGATCTTTGGTACCAGCCAAGATCAAGTGGATCAAGCGAAGGAATTCTTGTCATCTAAATTTTCAATGAAGGATTTGGGGGAGGCTGAAGTAATCCTAGGTATTAGGATTAAACGTGAGAACAAGGCCATTTCTATTTCTCAATCTCATTACATTGAGAAGGTGTTAAAGAAATTTAACTGTGAAAATTGTTCTCCGGTTAGTACTCCGATGGAACCAAATGTGAAATTGTTGCCTAACCAAGGCAAGGCTGTATCTCAACTGGAATACTCTAGGGCTATTGGTTGTCTAATGTATGCCATGATTAGTACACGACCAGATATAGCATTTGCTGTTGGAAAGCTAAGTAGGTATACTAGCAATCCAAGCACACATCATTGGCAAGCAATGAGGAGAGTATTCAAGTATTTAAGGAAAACCATGAATTATGGTTTGACATACAGTGGAAGTCCTTCGGTTCTAGAAGGATATTCTGATGCAAGTTGGATAAACAATATGGAAGATCATTCCTCAACTAGTGGATGGGTTTTTCTACTTGGAGGAGGGGCAATCTCATGGGCTTCAAAGAAGCAAACTTGCATTACTAAATCGACAATGGAATCTGAATTTGTGGCATTAGCTGCAGCCGGTAATGAGGCTGAATGGCTAAGGAATTTAGTGTATGAGATTCCATTGTGGGCCAAACCGATTTCACCAATATCTATCAGGTGTGATAGTGCTGCTACTCTGGCTAAGGCATATAGTCAGGTGTATAATGGCAAGTCTAGACACTTGGGTGTCAGACATAGCATCATTCGGGACTTAATCATGAATGGTGTGATATCGGTTGAGTTTGTTCGTACACAACAAAATCTTGCGGATCATCTAACCAAAGGGTTAGCAAGGGACTTAGTGCACAAGTCGGCCGTGGGGATGGGATTAAAGTCCATCTAAAAGATCTCTTATGATAAGATACCCAATTCCCTTCTAATACAACGTTAGAAGCTGAATTCAATGTGGAACTCTTACATGAAGAAATTGGAACACAAAGATCATCCCAAGGTATGTGTTCAGACCTGCAAGTTAAGGAGGTTGAAGTTTACACTTCTTAATGGTTCTTTTGAAAAATTGTATGGCAGGTACAAGAAGAAAAGAACCACCTATATGAGTATGGAGTTTAGCCGCTTCAAGAAGTTTGGACTTGGCTTCTATATGCTCATTGAAGGATAGTGACACTAGGCTAGTAAAAAATAAGTGTCAAGTTAGAACATGGAATATGTTGAACTTATGTGTATTTTACTTTCATGTATTCATCATGAGTAGAAAGGGTTCAATCCGTAGGACACCCCTATACTCGAATATTTGAAGATGTAATTTACTAAGATGAAAATTCAATCTTCGAGACATTTTCATTTATGCATAAGTTTGCCTCGGTTTTGAAAGGATAAGTGAATCAAGGATTACACTAAAATGGGGGAGGATTGTTGGTGATTTTAGTGTCATCGGCCATTTGTGTAATCGGATTTACTTACGACTAAGTAGACATTGGCATTACGTTGTACACGTTAGGAGGTGTGGAGTACACGCGTGCACACAACTATGTTAATGACTTGGACAAGGAACTCGCGGACGACTGCGGGGGTTCGGGGGCGCAGCCCCCGACGGGGGTCCGGGGGCAGCGCCCCCGGTGGGGTCCAAGGGGCAACGCCCCTGGCGGCGGTCGCGCTGGCCGGTCAGCGTGGAAAAATTGGATTTTTGACGTTTCAGTGCTTCACAAAAACGTCTCCGATTTAATTTTCTGTTAAAAAACGGACTGAAATCTGGCGGTTGTAACCGCCAGATTAACCGCCTTCTCCCTCCCTATTTGTCAGTTTGGTCGAATTCAGAAACACAGAGGAACTCATATTCGTTCTTGAATTCTCTGTTTTATCCGATTGGAGATTTCGTGCACAACGCCGAAATACTTTAATCTGAAAGTGATATCACGACTCAGAGATCATCCAAGTTCAATCGTTCCCGTTCTAAACACCACCCAGTAATCCTACAACTGCTAGGGACTTGCCTACTTCTGAGCTCGAAAACAACAGCAGTAAGTAGTTTTTATTATTATCTCATATTCTTATTCTTTCAGTGATCCAATTCGAAGTGTATGACACTGTGCTAAATAATATATATATATATATATATATATATATATATATATATATCAAAATATCAAGTAAATTAATGTATATGTCGACGTTTGGATGTGCAGGTCAGAAAAAGGAAGATGCAAATGGAGTAGTAGTAGAAGACGCCAATTATGGTGGTGGCAACTCTGGAGGAAACCGTGGTGGCAATAATGGAGGTTATGGAGGTAACAACGGCGGTAGCAACAGTGGAGGGTTTGGAGGAAACCATGGTGGTGGCAACAATGGAGGAAACTATGGTGGGAACAATGGAGGAGGGAACCATGGGGGCAACAATGGAGGAAACAATGGTGGTGGCAACAATGGAGGAGGCAACAATGGAGGAAACCATGGTGGGAACAATGGAGGGTATGGTGGAGGAAACAATGGTGGCAACAATGGAGGAAACCATGGTGGGAACAATGGAGGGTATGGTGGAGGAAACAATGGTGGTGGCAACAATGGAGGAGGCAACAATGGAGGAAACCATGGTGGGAACAATGGAGGGTATGGTGGAGGAAACAATGGTGGAAACAATGGAGGAAACCATGGTGGCAACAATGGTGGAGGAAACCATGGAGGCAACAATGGTGGTGGAAACAACGGAGGGAACCGTGGTGGTGGTGGTGGTGGTGGTCACGGAGGAAGGCATTGTGAACACGGTTGCTAAATTAATGAACCCCCTCGCAACGACCAAAATGAAGCCAAGTAGTTATATAAAATAAATGTCATGAATAAATTTCATAACGAGTGCATGCATGCATGTTTTGTTTTGTTATGTTTCACTCGTTATTCTCTTTCCTTGGCCAATGATGCCTCGAGCTGAGTTTGCTGCAATTCCACATTTTCGATACTACTCTTGCCTCTAGACCGACAAGTCTTTTATTCACTCAACTTAAACTTATATATAATAGCTGAATCCGATATATTATGTGAGTGTTTGAATCCATTATCATTTGAAGTGGGATTAGGCAAACTATGTTCTTATTCCCAAACTAGCACTCCCTTAAAAAACTCAGAACGTCCTCAAAATCAAGATATCACCGACTGATGAGAGAAAGAAGATGCCGCCACTGGCTGTTGTTCGGCCGGTCTCGATCCAGTCGTCGGCTGAAGAGGGATCATTTCTCTGATACCGTGTAAAGAATTCATGGAGTTCCACCTCAAAATCAATTGACAATGAGGAGATTAGACTATGACAATAATTATTTCGTTTTGTTCTTAATGAATGTCCGATGCGAGAAGTTTCAACAAGCCCCCTCACATGTGACATCTTCTAGCCTACACGTGGATCTTTTATCTTTGGGTGGCGGCGACATGGTTGTTACACCATTCACGTGTGTGAGCGGTGACTCTGATATAATGTAGAGATTGAGAGATTCGGGATTTAGAGAATAATTTTCACTTATTTAACGAGCGTACATGTGCTTTACATAGAGAGCTCAGAATTATATGTGACCTCACGTGATGGGTATTACAGTAAATTAGGTTAATTTAATCTAATTTTGTTAACGATTGGAGGTTATTTGTTTCAAAATAAAAAGTGCAGAGAGATTTGTTATGAAATTGAAAGTGCTGGAGGTTTAGTGTCACGAAGTGTCAAACTGCATATAGGTTAAATGTCATTTGTCCTATGTTTATGGTTTATTTCTTACAGAAAGACCTTCAACAATTGAGGACACCTGGAGCGTCATATGAATCGTCGGATCTAGATGCAGCATGCGTGTGGTGGGATAGGAATCTTAACGGGGGAGTTACCGATGGTGAAGATATAAGAAGGAGGTGGTAACGTCGATCCATCTATATACCTAAATAAAGATGGGGTTCCAAATTCAGAGGACATCATTATAACCATCTAGTTTAAAGGGAAGTTGTGTATATGTGATAGTGGAGACGAAGAGGTGACGCCGGTAGTCAGAGCCATGAAACAAGTCAAAAAGAGAGAAAAATCTCGGATAAAATACATACCACTCTGTCTTTTCTACAAAACCCATTTTTACTTTTACCACTATTTACTGGGTTATTTTGACCCGGTGATTTGGATATCAAAATGATGCAACTTTTTTGATAAATTTTTCATGGTGTTGTAGAATAAAAGTTACTCTATAGTAAGGTGAAAAAATTATTAAAAAGTCGTATTATTTTGTTATCCAAATCACCCGGTCAAAGTGATCCAGATACGAGTTAAAAAGTCAAAATGAGCTAAAGAGAAGAGACGGAGTGGTAATTCTATATTACTTGACCTCTTGGTTAGCTACTCTGACAGAAATCGCTTGCACTCTCAGTTAGCTACTCACAACTAAATGAAGTCTAGAGATAGAAAAGTCAACTAGATAATCACATTGCATTAAATTCATGAGTAAGAACATTAATTCGCAACGTATTTTTGGAAATTTTCAACAAAGGCCTAGATTCACCATGATACCTAATAAAATTAATCTTAGCTAAGCATGTCCTTACTAAAGAACTTAAAATAGATGTTCATGATACAAGATTAATGAGAAAAAGAAACCCCAAAACCTTATTACGACTCGTCTCCACTGATCATGAGGCTTTTGAGCTCCTTTCGTGCTCCACGAACTGCTCTCTAGCTCTGTGAACCGTCAATCCCTAGGTTATTGGGGCTACTAGGTCATATTAGGATGAATCGCACGCTCTGAAAATTTACTTTCATCTGTCTTCGGTCTCACTACAAAATTAGATTTAGAACTTCAATTGTCGCCAAAATAGTGAGGACTGCACAATTTTGCGTTTCCAACTTGTCTTTGCGCTTCGTTTTGTGATATTATATTCCGTGCTATCCTCTTGCTTCCCGAGTCTCTCCACTCACCTCTAAACATGTCAAGAATCTTATCCATAAGCAACACAATACGAACACACCCCGTGATCACAATTGAGATGATAGAGACTGACGATAGGCGAAAATATTTAATATATAGTAGTACATGATTTTGCATATAACAAGGAATCTGAAAGTATAATAATACAATCAGTATTCAAGTCATGCCCGCTTCATCTAAGAAACACTCGTTCTACTCATGATGCCTCACAAAGCTAGAGGAAATTGGCGATATAGTCCAAGTCTCACTAATCACTATAGTTGGTATAGTGATTCATTTACATAATAAGTCCCTCAAGTCTGTAATAGAGTATTTATCAGTCAAGACCTCAAACATATTGTAAGTACAGAAAGTACCCTACTACATAAATATATGTTATTACCTCGTTAGCCTTTACTCACATTTAATTAGAAGCCATGCATTAGATATTTAGATGATTGTCCTACTTTTTTCAAATAATTAAATAAAAAATTACATACATGAATTTATCAAGTTAAATTTATGTTTTTAAAGCTGGTAAGAAGTCAAACAAACTAGTATCACTCTGTCCCTGCTCATTCTTTCCAATTTGACTTTTACCACTATTCACTTGGTCACTTTGAACCGGTAATTTAGATATCAAAATGATACAATTTTTTGATAATCCTTTTATAGTGTTGTAGAGTAAATGTTGCTCTATACACGGTGAAAAATTATCAAAAAATCGCATTGATTTGCTATCCAAATAACCCGGTCAAAGTGCCTCAGATACGAGTCAAAAAGTCATGATGGGAAGAAAGAGCTGGGACGGAATGGTATCTCTTTAGGACTGAGGAAGTATTATAATTACACTTGAAGCCAGATATTCCGAAACAGCGAGAGGTGAATGGAGTAAGTATAGGCAAGAGTTGCAATTTGCCTTTGCAAAACCCATTTTTTGCCAAAGTTTAACTATAACTAGCTCATTTGTAAGAATTGCTAAATAGTACTATATACTACGAAGACGTTCAGTGTGAGCATGCAATAATGTTGTTTGACATACATGCCGACTAATCCAAGTTTCATAACCATGACGTTGATGTTGACACACAAACATAAACGTGGTGATTTTGATTTCTATCGATAACAAGGAAATAACAATGTGCTTTCACAAGATAAGATTGTGACTATACATACGTTCTCATACACGTACACGTAAACGTGTATAGAGAGCTCTAAACTCTTCAACAGCCAACTACCCGGTGGTCCGTCGAGTAGTCACACGCAGCTGCAGCCCTCTTAAATGATCGATCGATCCATCAATAACACTGTTTTAAATCTCCCTTGATCTTCACCACCTATAAATAGACACAAGGGTTGTAGTAGATTTCTCATTCTTCTTTCATACTACACTATAATCAATCATCATCATCATCATCAAACTTCAAGAAAGAAACAACAATGGTTTCGAAGAAAGTGTTGCTCATTGGCCTTTGCTTGGCTTTTGCAGCTCTCTTAGCTTCAAATGTTACTGCTAGGGACTTGCCTACTACGGAGCTCGAAAACAGCAGTGAGTTCCTTTTTCTCTTCTCCTTGATTGATACAATTATGTGCCCTAACTATCTAGTTTTTTTGGCGGTGAATTTCGGTGTGTAAGTAGCTAGTTTACGCGCTAAATAAATTGGAGAACTTTATTGGGACATTTGTGCTTTGACGTCACTGGGCGTGGACATCGATCATTTGACAGATGTGACAAGTTATGACATTATTGAGATATCTATGTTGGGACATATAGTATTTTTGAACTAGAAAACTTGGCTCAACTCTTGTTTTATTTTTAATAAATAAATTAGGCCGTCATGCATGCATGAATATAACATATGTCTGACATTTGGATGTGCAGGTCAGAAAGAGGAAGATGCAAATGCAGTAGTAGAAGACGCCAAGTATGGCGGTAATGGAGGTTTTGGAGGAAACAACGGTGGTGGTAACAATGGAGGATTTGGAGGAAACAATGGAGGATTTGGGGGAAAAAACGGTGGTCATGGCAACAATGGAGGATTTGGGGGAAACAATGGTGGTCGTGGCAACAACGGAGGGTTTGGAGGAAACAACGGTGGTCGTGGCAACAATGGAGGATTTGGAGGAAACAACGGTGGTGGAA
Organism: Linanthus parryae; assembly: GCA_023055425.1. Lineage (NCBI taxonomy): Eukaryota > Viridiplantae > Streptophyta > Magnoliopsida > Ericales > Polemoniaceae > Linanthus > Linanthus parryae. The sequence continues at coordinate 137,036,638 of JALGPY010000004.1, read as the reverse complement.
ACAATGGTGGTTTTGGAGGAAACAACGGTGGGGGAAACAATGGTGGTTTTGGAGGAAACCGTGGTGGAAACAATGGAGGAAACCGGGGTGGTAATGGTGGGTATGGTGGTAACGGGGGAAACCGCGGTGGTAATGGAGGAAACCGCGGTGGTAATGGGGGGTTTGGTGGTAACGGTGGAGGAAACCACGGCGGCAACAACGGAGGAAACCGTGGAGGGAACCGTGGTGGTCATGGAGGAAGGTATTGTGAACACGGTTGCTAAATGACCTTGAAGGACCAAAGAGAAGCTGCGGATTAAGTAATTAGTAGTATCTATAACTATGTCACAAATAAAATCCATAAGGAACGAGTGCATGCATGCATGCATGTTATGTTTCACTCGTTATTTAACCAATGTTTCCAGCAAGTATGATGCAATTTTACAATTTCCATAGTAGTTTTGAGGCAGTTTGTGAATGTGTTATGTGAGAATTACTGCGAAAAGTTGTGAATTTGGATAAAATGTTATGCGATGGAATATCGGTATAGATACTCATGTTTGATAATTAAATTAACAACGAATCTATTGTAAGAGAGCAAAATGATAAAAATGTAACATATATAGTTTCGTAAAAATATATTTTGGAGCAGCTAGGGTGGTAGCTCAAGTGATAGAGCGTTGGATGCCCATGCATGAGGTTCAGGATTCAAATTCGATTGACGACAAAACATTTTTTTGGATAAGAGTGCAGAATTTCATTAATATAATAAAGGGTAAAAGATATTTTCCACCCTTCGATTATGGACAAAAGACATTTCGCTCTCTGATTTATGGAAATCATGATTCGGGACGAACCCAGATAACAATTTATTCATTTACAGACTACAAAGACTAGATCAGAAGAAGGGGAAATCTGGGAATTGAGAGAAAAATGCGCACTGATTTGACATCGGCGGATATGGACGAAGAAGTGACGAGCAGGGATGAGTTGGTTCAAGGAGGTAGCAGTGTAGCACTATCGAATTTGGGATTGCCAAAGTACCCAATTTGGAAGAAGAAAAAAATGAGGTAGCAGGTTATTTTATGGTGGCTTGTGTGGAGATGGGAAAACTGGGGAAGTTTGTAGGCTTAGGAATTGGGTGGTAGTTGGAGGAAAGGAGGCAAGGTGGTTGTTATGGAGGATTAATGGTGGTGGTGGTGGGGATTTGATGGTAGTGGAGGTGGTGCTCAAGAACACCAAGAACATCAAGAACGTGATGATTCAATAACAAACAAAAAAGGGTGTTATTTGTCCATAATTTATAAGGGTAAAATGGTTAAAAAAAAAAAATCAATTTGCACCCTTCTACTAACGGATTGTGAAAGAAGGGTGGTATTTGTCCACCCTCCATCTGTTGACAAGAGTGCAAAATGTATTTTTCCATAAATTAGAGGGAAAAATATTTTTTGTCCATAATCAGAGGGTGGAAAATGTCTTTTACCCTCTAATAAAAGGAGTACACGAAGTGCAGCTGCAGGACATAGCCTTTCCTAAAGCTGGAGGGTGACCTGCACATAAAGTAATACCTATAGTGATCCAAGAGAAACAAACTGAACAACATAAAATGGATTGATAAAAGTGGGCTCAGAGTGGCCCAAGAAGTGCAGGCCCACAAACAGTCTCCTGAAAAGACCCAATCCACCTTCTTTCATATAGCCTCCTACATCACCGCGGTGGATGAGACGGTGGCTATGGCAAGAAAAGCGGTGGGCGACGCCTGGTTCATGGATGGCCAATCGGCGGTGCGGCCAGCTGATGCAGCGTTGGGAGAGGAATATATGGAAATGAAGCCGGAGGTGGCTGGATGTACAGGAGCCAACACTTCCCGAAAAGAACGAACCCATGAGGGTTTCAGCGGCGGGGAGGCGAGGAAAACTTCGGCGAAGAGGCTGCAAAGAAAACGTTCCGTGAGGATGGAAAGCACAGGCAGCCGGACAAGAAACCCCAAAAAGATCTGGCCCGGATGGGCTTGGCGGCGGCGGGGACGAGAAACACCAACGAAAACACCGAGCAAAAGACGCCGGGAGAGGAAGCGACCACACGACTTGAAGGGAAGCCATCGAGAACCGAGTAAACCGAAAGGGATCCAAAAAAAGAGCCGACGACGAGTCACCGCCGGCAGGGCCGATCCAAGAAACCCGGGGTCCTGAAGGAAGGATTATTTTGGGGGCCCTAATTGAAGAAAAATATTACACAAAAAAATATTATTTTTCGGAAAAAATATACTTGTAGACTTCTAATACTTCATGTAATATGTTAACTTTAATTAATGTTCAGTGGCCGTATTTTTGCAAAAAAAATGTTCAATGACCGTATAAGTTTTTGATAAATAAAAGTTAAAATGTTCACATAAGTCAACAACAAGATTCGAACTTGAATCAAGTTTGTTGCAAAAATGTAAGTTACCACCAAACTAATATACAATTTTTTGTTTACCAAAAACTAATATATTTATAATAGGATTGCATCAAAATATGTACTAAATGTTACTAGAGTTATCTTTAAAAAATATTACAAATAATAAAAACGAGGCCTCGCCAGGCCGGCACCTAAAGCGGCAGCCTTGACTGCCTTACTATAGGGCCGAAGGTAAGGCGGTGCTCTCTCTCTCTAAAAGTAGAGAGAGGTCAGTCATGCCATACAGCATACAAAACAATTTCTCAAAAAAATAAAGATATTGGATACTTTAAAACTTCTAAGGATAAAATTGGTTGTAAAAAAATTAGTACAAAAAAAAAAAAAAAAAAAAAAAAAAAAAAAAAAAAAAAAAAACTTTACCCTTGGGTAGCGGATAAGATATTGCGGATATGGCTTATGCTGGGATACGAGGTAATATATGTATACTGTCGGATAAGGCCTGATATGATATGCTGGCTTACTTTTTTGTATGCTGCAAGATGTGAGGCATGATAAGAAGCAGGATATGTGTCCAAATGACTATAACACCCTCAGTGCAGTGATTTTGTATAAAACTACTTGTATTGTAAATTGATGCCTTAATTGTTTGAACTGTCTGTAACTAAGGATGACTTGCTAGAAAATGCTCCTTTTTTGCTTCAAAAAATTACTTAAATGATTGTCATATATTGAGTTAATTTTATATAATAATGATATTGTAGTTAAATAACAAAAAAATCCCACAAACAGGATATGTCTCTTTTTATCTCATTGCATATACCTTGTAACAAAGCAACTAATACGCTGATTGTCTCATTTCATCTCATTGCATATATAATTTTAAAATACTCAAATAGTAGCGTACCTTTTCTTTCTTTTTTGGTCCAAATAGTAGCATACTTAATACAACAAAACTACAAAATTATGACTATGCAATAACACCATATGTGTCTCTTCAAATTACAAAAGATACAAATTCCAAAGTTAGAAGTAGCAGAGTTCTATAAACAATGTTTGTTTCTTCTATGCAGGTTCAACAACTTCAACCGTTCCGCATCTGCTTCCACAATAGCTCCTTTCTGCTTCAATCTGCCAAACATACAAGCTCATGCTTAGATATCAGAATGCAAGAACTCGATGCAAGAAAAGGATTTGACAATCACACTTGAACACCCCTCACCTCCCAATCAAAATCAAGAAAAGTGCTCACTGCTTGCACAACCAGAGGACACGACTATTTGCACAACTACTCTAAAAAGAAGTCAACACCAACATCGACAGTCCTTTCATATATAGCTCAAAAATCACGGGGTTGCATGGGGGATTACTTCTATCATACAATGTCTTCTACCACAATGTCTTCTTAACCACCATTCCCCCACTAAATCCAAGCTAAATGCAGCATTAATTTGACTATTAGCTTATGTTTGTGATCCTAAGAACTGTGCTTATCACAGTTATGAACAAGGAGTGATGCATGAACAGAACAAGTATAAGCAGATTTGGTTTCAAATGAATAGGCAAACATTGAATACTCACATTTGTGGGGAGTCTGCAGGCAAGAAAAGCTTTACGTGCATTGAGGGGACTTCTGAGGCTTCAAGCTATAACCAGCGGTCGCGCTGTGAGGCGTCAAGTAATAACCACTCTCAAGTGCTTGCACTTATACCTAATTAGAAATTTCTTAACAATGGCTGAATCATTGCTCGAGAAAATTCATCATCACAGCCTCGCATAACTTTATACCCAAAAACATAGAGAGTGCAATTCATAAAATGAATCTATGTCAATCAAACAAAGTAAGCTTTCAGAACACCCCCAACCTCTGATGAATTAAAACTCTGTATAAATTCAGCAAGTGTAGTACTGCCAAACTCACCTAACATTCTCACCCAATAGGGAAACAAACTAAACATAGCAGTGTGAGGATAAACCACAAGATTGGACTCCTACCAAACTCACCCAATATTCTCAATTCAATCTGCAAAAAGATTCGCCAAATTCAACAATTGGGAAAGAGCAGCGAATATTACTTACCCCATTTTACTCAAATTCAGCAAGTGTAGTACTGCAAGTTTGAACTCCACAAACTCCACCAGTTTCCATGGAGGTCCTTCTTTACTGCATACAACAGAAAATGTCGAGTTTTCTTCAACTAGTAATCAGAACTCAAGCAACTACAACAGGGAGAACCCATGTCACCCCAAGCAAGTGATCACAAATTCAGACCCACCACCACCACATAAACCACATGAATCCAGATCAAGATCATCATTACACACAAAAATTCAAAAAAAATTAAACCCACCACCCCATATAAACCACTGCATATCAATTTAAACCCAGAAATCCCCAATTCAATAAAAACTCAGAAATACCCAAATCATTCTAAACCCAAAAAATAAAATCCCAAATCAATCTAAACCTAGAATTCCAATTGGAGTGACCCCACCTGCTTCTTCCATAACCACATCCCTGTGGACTCTGGTGGTTGGGGGATGAAGACGGTGGTGGGTGAAGGAGGAGGAGGCGATGGTGGTGCACTGGCTTCTCACAGCGATGGTTGTGGTGGGATTCTCGACAACGGTCGAATTCGACAGCGGATGTGGTGTTGGGAGGAAGACAACGGTCTAATTCGACGGCGGGTGTTGGCGCTTGAGGAAGACGAAGTCGACGTCGGCTGTGGTGGCTTCGTGCATTAGCGGAAGACGGGTTGAAGCCACGAATAACAGAGAGAGGGAGATAAGAGATGGCTGGGGAAGAGAGAGATAGGGTAAACATTGGTTAGGTTTGGGTATTTATACCCCTGTCACTTTGGCATATTGATGAGGGCATTTTTGTCTGGAGAAATTAGCCCATATCCTCCCCAACTCTTATCTTACGTATACCACCTCCCCCATGGTATAAGATTTCAGGCAAAAAATAAGAGGGATGATATGGCTTGGATATAATTTCACCCCCTTATCCGCTACCCAAACAATAGATAAGATAAGGGAGGGGATATCATATCATATCCCCCTCCTTATCCGCTACCCAAACGAGGCCTTACATCCTGCACGCTAACATGAGAAAACAAAAACCATCTAAAAAGTTATTACCAGACCAACTAAAAATTGTTTGACCAGTCCGAAAGTAGGTGTGCTTCTAAACTCGATCTATAACACTACAGTAGATCATCTATTCTATAAAACAGCATGATTTAACTAACTTATTGTTTTTCAGCCATTAAATTTAAATAAATCAGTCTCAGCCCTTCGATCTCACCTACCACTACTTAACTACCCGCTTAACTAAGAGTAATTGGTGCTTGCTCGAGGAGCAAATATGAGGTAGTGCTCTAATCAACATCACATGACACGTTAGGAACATGTAGGAAATCCACTTTCTTTTGTCTGCCACTCATCCTCTTTCTTTTTTATGTGTCCTGTGTTGTATGGTTAGAGCAAATCACATCATTTGCTCTAGAGCAAACAAAAATTTCTCATTAACTACCCACTACGTGAACATTTACCCTATCTCTCAGATTAATTTACGAAATTATCAAAAGTGTTTAAGTACATGACTTGATGAATATCATATAAAATTATCGGGGACACCATTTTCATTTTCTCCTCCAGCAAAATCCATTATGAAACGTGTTTTCTGGGTGTGCCCTCGGGCATGTGCAATCCCCAAGTCTACTACAAGACATGAAAAATGAACCTTTCAATTAGGCCCGTACAGTGACACACTAGAAATAGAGAAAGTAGGTGGTAGCATAAATGGTAGAGCGTTGGAAGCTCCCACATGATGTTTTGAGTTCGAACTCGGTTGACGACAAAATAATTTCTCAAAAAAAATATAAATAAAAAAATAGAGAATATGCTTCAAGCGTTGGGCCATGTGCTTGCTAAACTTTTATATGGGCACGTATAGCATTGTACGGGCCTTTCAATTTGGCAAGAATCAAGAGCCCATGGTAATATAAGTCCAGCACACTTATTGAATCTTGAAAGCCTGAAACTACCTAGCGCTCCCATCGACCCCCGTGTCTTTTATGTTGAGAAATCGGACACATTGTAATATTATTGGTCTCTAAAGCCAAAATTATCCCGGTCCAAACAGGTGTTAATTCAACCCAAACAATCTCTTCTACTAGGCCCAGCTCCTTTGAGCAAAGAGATGAGATGCTTCATTGCACTTTCTCCGTTTCCTCTATTTCCCTGTTCTATTAGTAACTATTACCTCGGTTTCCTCTATTTGAATTTTCAGCATGTAACTCGGTCACTTTGACTCGGTGATTCGGATAGCAAATATATTTATATTTTTGACAATTTTTTCATAGTGTTGTATAAAATTTACTCTAAATGACCATGTAAAAATTACAAAGTTCTTATATCGTTTTGCTTATCAAATTATCGGGTCAAATCACCCAATAATTAGCCATAAAAAGTTATTAATAAAGAAACAGATGTAGTGTTTCATTAGCAATCCAAGCCGATCCCATGACAAGATATGCAAAATGTTTGATATTCTTGCTCAAAATAACTTTTATTTTAGATTTATCATTTCGTTCAACTCGGTCTGAATCAAACTGGGTCGATTAATTAGGTTTGGCTTAAGAAATTGGGTTAATTCGGTCTGAGAGTTCTCTAGCTTAAACATAATGGACTGAGGTAAAAAAAAATTGAAAAAGTTGTTTAGACGATATGTTAACCCGTACTTTAGAGAGAGTCTAGAGTCATTCCAACGTTGCAAGAGTGAAAACCTTAAACCTACTTGAAAGACCCATCTTTTCCCTTAGAAAAAGGCATATACCCTTGAAGAATTGGGTGGAGTCCCTTCCTAGATGGTGACAAGATTCCTTCTTTCCACTAACTTATTTGAGTAGTGATGTGCATTTTCATGAAACCTACTTGAAAGACCATTTTTTCTCCCCCTTCTTTCCACAGATTTGTTTGATTTGTGATGTGCATTTTCATGTTCACTGACTTGGTGGAGAAAAAAAAAAAGGGAGAGAGACGATGATATAAGAAAATGATATGGTTGCATCATCGCAGAATTTACAAGGTGTAGTTGGAGTGCCGGTTAATGCAGTGGTTCGGCCCAAGAGATACTTAATACGCGATACAAAATTAAAACATGACGGATTAAAATAATAGAGGCATGACAAAACAAATATTTAGATACACGATGAAAATTTAATACGAATAATCAAAATGATTTTGACTGAAAATTAAACGTTGACTAATAAATAAAGTTTTGACTGTTTAAAAATAATTTGACTCATAAACGTATTTTGCGTTCAACGAAGTTTGACTGATAAAAAGAAATTTGACAGAAAAAAATCATATTTCCTCATAAAATGAAATGCGACTGTTAAAATGATTTTTTACTTACATTTTGAGAAGAAATTTGAATGTTAATTTTGAGGAAATTCATAAATGTTTATTTAATAAAATTTTACTAAACGATTACTCTAAAATTTACAATTAACTAATTTTCTAAAGTAAAAATATTCATGCGTGATACACATTTTTTTAAGTGTTTTTAACATATTATCATGCCAATTTTACGCATGAATTTTTCATTCATCCGAACGAAATTTTGGACAAATCAAAGTGGTAGAATTATCTCTAAACATATGTGGACATCTCGATGGTCAAGTCAGAAAAAGGAAGATGCAAATGGAGTAGTAGTAGTAGAAGACGCCAATTATGGTGGCGGCAACTCTGGAGGAAACCGTGGAGGGAAAAATGGAGGTTATGGAGGAAACAACGGCGGTGGGAACAACGGAAGAAACAATGGTGGCAACAATGGAGGGTATGGCTGAGGAAACAATGGTGGCAAAACAATGAAGGAGGGAACAATGGTGGATATGGTGGAGGAAACAATGGAGGAAACCACGGTGGCAACAATGGTGGAGGAAACCACGGTGGGAATAAGAGGAAACAACGGTGGTGGGAACCGTGGTGGTCATGGGGGAAGGAATTGTGAACACGGTTGCTAAATGAACCCCTCCAAGGACCAAAGTGAATCCGCCAATTAAGTAGTTACTATAAATATGTCATGAATAAACTCGATAACAAACGAGTGCATGCATGCATGCTATCTTACGTTATGTTTCACTCGGTTGTTCTCTTTACTTTGCCAATGGCTCGTGCGAGTGTGTGCTGCCCTGCAATTCTATATTTTTGACACTACTCTTCGTCGACGAGTCTTGTATTCATTCAACTTGAAGTTTATAATAGTTGAATCCGATATATTTGTGCGAGTGACAAGTTTTTTGTGTAATTTTTTTTTTTTCATGTTTTATCTTTGCTTGACAGTGTATAAATGAATCCAACCTCATTTGCAAGGGCGATTAAGAAAAACGCAGGACATCAGGGTCAACATCATAGTATGATACATATGCGTGGCATGCGGTAGAGCATGCCTCCAAAGTTTGTAAATTGGGTGAGAGACGTCGTTTTTGCTTAATTGCTAACTTGCATAGGGAATCTCTAATAGATAATACAAATTAGTATTTTTTTACAAATTATGAATGAGTTTTTGAAAATTCTGTACCTAATGGAGACACATACTGGGAGGAAAAATACAAAACATGCATATAACTTAAACTCTTGAACCCATACAACTTTTACTTGGTCACAGAAGACATTAGAAGTATTTAGCACATGTGGCAGCAAAAGGGGTTTATATTAAAGATGAATATGCAATTATCATGAACATGTAACACTTGATTCATCTTGAAAGTATGAGATGTAGTGATGAGTTGACAAGTACCAGTATTGCTTATCGGAAGAGAGTGTACTGAGATCTGATACAAGGTATAAAGCAGGACATCTTCATTATCAATTTTAGCTGAGGCAATAAACAGCTTATCACGGATAGTCTTAATCTTCTTAATATGAAAATTAATAGAATCATTCAGCTTCTTCAATTATTGAAGAACCAAACTTAGATCGCATAATATTTTTCCTAGACAGAGAGGTATACTAACGTTCAAGATAGACCATACATCTTTGGAGAGGCATCATCATCAACCTCTTTCAGACAATTACCTAGCGAGAAAATATCCAGTAGCAAGCGGAGGAGGAGGAGGCCAGAGGAATAGTCATCAGACTCCAAAGCTGCTGGATCTCCTGATTCAGGTCTGGAAAGACGACTTACAATCCGGTTCTTCTGGTCACTTTCTTTGAACTCTTTGGAGAAAGTATTCTCAGTTTCATCCTAAACCCCGAAATGTCTTTGTTCTGTGACAGTTAAGGGATACTTAGGGACTTAGGGCTTTTGTTGTGCGGTAACATTTAGTTACTGCCATTCTTGATTGCTTCAGAAGTTCTTACAATTTCACTGAAAGCTTTTCATGAAACAAATCTATGTATATGGGATGAACTATACTTTGCTCTCTATCTCAAACACCCACCCTACTTTCCATGATTGTAGTTGATTTACCAGACATGCATATTTTGGAGGGATTTGTCTCTGGGTTTTGAGTTCAAAATTTGGAGAAACCTAATGCTGTCAATTGGCCGTCTGCGAATCTGTCAGTCTGAGTTTTCTCTAGTGTGGATTGCAGGTGATTGTACTAAAGTGCGAGTTAGTTAAATGTACAGTGCGGCCCAAATTAATGAAATAAAAATAAAGTTAGTGTCTCACAATGTCGCAAGTGGCATAAGATGGAAATAATGCGTGTGGGACATATTAGAGTTTGAATTTGCAGTGGGAACCAAACTTTTTGTTGTATTTACTTTTTTCTGGTTGATTTGGTGAGGTCGCATCTCGACTAAATTCAGGAGCCTTGGAGAGAGCATCTGAAAAGGCTGTTCGCTGATTTCTTTGGTCGTATCATGTCACTTTAATGTGAATCTAAAGCTACATATGGTATGAGCCATGGGTGGCACGCGTCCCGTTGAGTCTCAAAAATTACTTGAGATATTTGATTTCCATTGATCCGAAAGAACTTTTGATATATAACTCACATGCAATATTTGTTCGCTGAGAGTGCGATACACGCACCATGGGAATTGATAAATACTTTCCACGCAATGTTTATTGGTATTATTATAAAGAAGACATAGAATTGAAAACTATTTACTATTAAGACACGAAATAAAAAATACTTCAACCGTTTCCGCTCTCTTCGGTTTGACTTTTTATTTGTAATCGGGTAGTTTGACCCGATGATTTGGATAGCAAAATGATCCAATTTTTTGATAATTTTTCTTGGTGTTGTAGAGTAAACATGAAAAAATTATCAAATTCTTGCATCGGTTGGCTAATCAAATCATCGGGTCAAATTAACCTACTGAATAGTGGTAAAAATTAAACCAAGCAGAAAGATAGGAAGTAATTATTAAATAAGCACATTCAACAAAACTATTTACTAACAGTTAGGGCCGGAAAAATAGGTATTGACACCACAACCCGAACGAACACGGCACGAAGTTATAGGATTTGGGTTTAATCATATGGGTCTGGGTCATAAACGGGTTGACACAATTAGACACGACGGTTAGCAGGTCGGGTGTGGGTTGACTCACGAAACCCATATACAACCCACGTAACCCGCACTTTTTAAACAAGTCATCCGTTTAACATTTAAACCCAGCACAACAAGTTTTAACCCGCATTTAAAACCTAATATTTTTTTTATTATATATAACTAATATGCTAGATATTTGAGCCCAACCCATTAAAAATTACCCTAATTTTTTCTCAAAAGATTTACCCTAGTGTATTCCTATAAAAAAGTCTATCGTGGGTTGATTTAGTAGGCTTTATGATGATCGAGAATCATAGTTGTTGCCGACACAACTTATTTGGATTGATTATTTTTGTAGGTTCTTTTATTACGTAGTAATTTGTTGTAACTGTGAAATCAACGGGTTACACGATGAGTAACCCGTTTATTGTTTAGGTCGGGTTAGGGTCCATAGTATCGGACACGTTTAATATATGGGTCGGGTTCGGATTTATCCTATATGAGTCTCGACACGAACACGACCCCTGACACGACTTGCCGCCCCTACTAACAATGCAATAGTTCACCGACAGTTCCTTCAACAAAAAAAAAAATAGTTCACCGACAGTGTGCACCGTCAATTTTATTTTATCGCATTGTGCCCCAACAACATGATTACGGCTAATTACTTTATGAGACGTGATTTCAGTAAAAATATACATGAAAGTTAACGATGCATGTATTAGATGGGATTTATATATTATAAATATTTTAGGGCCTCTTTAGGGCCTCGGTTGTGTTCATACTTTTTGACTAGTATTAGTAGACCATTTGGTAAAAGCACTTAGCTAAAAAGATATTATGAAGAACGTGTCCATGCAATAATATTGTTGCTTTGACGTATATGCCGACATAGATAGATATATTGGACAATCCAACTTAACCTTGCATTAACCTTTTTTTTTCTGAGGAAAACCTTGCATTAACCTTGATGTATACAAACAACCATAAACTTTGTAATGTCGATTTGGAAAAAATTAACAGTAATAATGTGTTTTAACAAGATAAGATTTGACTATCTATGCGCCGCGAACGTGTAGCCTTCAACAGCCAATCACCTGGTGGCCCATATGAGATAATTGATCTTAAAAGATCTCGATCCATCGATGTTTTTTTACATCTCCCCCTCCATCTTCACCTATAAATAGACACAAGGGTTGTAGTACATTTCTCATTCTAATTTCATACTACACACCATCATCATCAAGAAAAGAACAATGGTTTCGAAGACAGTGTTGCTCATTGGCCTCTGCTTGGCTTTTGCAGCTCTCATAGCTTCAAATGTCACTGCTAAGGACTTGCCTACTTCTGAGCTCGAAAACAACAGTGAGCATTTTTTTCTTTTTTATCTCATCTTCTTATTCTTTCAGTCATCCAATTCCAAGCGTGTGACACTGTGCTAAATAATAAAGACTAGTATATCACAATATTAAGTATATTAATGTATAGGTCAATGTTTGGATGTGCAGGTCAGAAAAAGGAAGATGCAAATGGAGTAGTAGTCGAAGACGCCAATTATGGTGGTGGTAACTCTGGAGGAAACCATGGTGGTGGCAACAATGGAGGAAACTATGGTGGGAACAATGGAGGAGGAAGTCATGGGGGCAACAATGGTGGTGGCAAAAATGGAGGAGGGAACCATGGAGGAAACAATGGTGGTGGAAACAATGGAGGAGGAAACCATGGGGGCAACAGTGGAGGAGGTAACAATGGAGGAGGAAACCATGGTAGGAACAATGGAGGAAACCATGGGGGCAACAGTGGAGGAGGTAACAATGGAGGAGGAAACCATGGTGGGAACAATGGAGGAAACCATGGGGGCAACAGTGGTGGAGGTAACAATGGAGGAGGAAACCATGGTGGGAACAATGGAGGGTATGGTGGAGGAAACAATGGTGGCAACAATGGAGGAAACCACGGAGGCAACAATGGTGGAGGAAACCACGGAGGCAACAACGGAGGGAATCATGGTGGTGGTGGTGGTGGTCGTCATGGAGGAAAGAATTGTGAATACGGTTGCTAAATTAATGAACCCCCTTGCAAGGAGCAAAATGAAGCCACTTACTACTATGAAGTAGTTATATAAAATAAATGGCATGAATAAATTCATAACGAGTGCGTGCATGCTTGCATGTTTTGTTATGTTTTGTTATGTTATGTTTCACTCGTTTTTCTCTTTCCTTGGCCAATGATGTTTCGAGCTGAGTTTGTTGCAGTTCTACATTTTCTATCAAAAAAAGGCTTGTATTTATTCAACTTGAAGCTTATATATAAAAGTTGAATCCGTTATAAATGAATCCAATATCATTTGCAAGGGGGATTTGGCAGACTCCGTCCTTATTCCCAAACTAGCACTCCTATATAAAACTTGAAATCTTCAAACTCAGTATATCAAATCGGGCAATTCTCAACCTTGTACGCACAAATTGGGCCGATCAGTGATTGGCTAGGGTTATGGGGATTACGGACGGTGGGTGTGAATGTCGACATATTAAAGTGAATCACCAACTGATCATGAGAGAAAGAAGATGCCGGTGTCGGCTGCTGTTAGGTTGGCTTCAGTCCGGTCGTCGCCTGAAGAGAGATCATTCCTCTGACATCATGTAAAAGAATTCGTGGGGTTCTACCTCAAACAAATTGGCGATGAAGAGAGTAGCCCATGTCGCTTATTATTTCTTTTTGTTCTTCTTGAATGTCCGATGTGGGACTTCTCAACACGCCCCCTCTCACGTGTGGCATCTAGCCTACAAGTCAATCTTTTTCTTTGGGAAGCGGCGAGCACGTGAGTTGTTACACCATTCACGTGTATGAGCCATGACTCTGATATCATGTAGAGATTGAGAGATTCGAGATTTAGAGTATATTTTTTTCACTGATTTAACGATCAGAGTACATGTGCTATATATGAAGAGCTCAGGAGTACATGTGATCTCTCGTGATGGATATTACAGTAAATACTGTTAATTTAATATAATTTTGTTAACGGTTGGAGACTATTTGTCTCCATATGAGAAGTTTCGAGGAATTTGTTATGAAATTGAAAGTGCTCTGAAGTTTAGTGTTAAAAGTGTAAAAATGCATATATATATTTTTTGACGTGTCAAAATGCATATACATTTAGGCCCTGCTTTCTTCGCATAATTTAGGTACTTTTTAGTTCTTTTTAGAAAAAGATCAAAAATTTGCTTACTTTGACTTGCTAAATTTTCTAAAAAGTTGTAGGTAATTTTTTCTAGAAAAAGGTTGTTTACTTATGTTCTATTCTAGCTCATAAAAAGTAGATTTAAGGAGTAAAAAGTAAGAAATGTTGAAGTTGGAAAAAACTAATTTTTTTTAGTCTTATAAAAAGGTAAAAAAGTTACGTAACATAAATTGTAACGAAAATGAATAAATTAGAATTTTTATTATGACCTAAAAAAATGTAAACAGTCACATAACTTTAAGCAAAGAAAGCAAAGCCTTAGTGTCACATCTATTCTATAAAATATAATGGTTGACTTTTTTTCAGACATTAGATTAAATCAACATCAGCCCTTAGATCTCACAAACCACCATTACTTTTATAACTTCTCCCCACTTCCTCCACAATTTTTTTTTCAACTTTCCCCAGTTTTGTAATGGTTGAACAAACCAACATTCGTCATTTTTCTCTCTTGCAAGAATTGATATGTCAGGAAGTATATGTTTGGATTCATATTTGCATCCTGCGTCTTATCATTTTTGAGATTTTTTAGTTGAGATAGTGCCATCGGGCACGGGCAATCCCCTAGTATTTATGCCACAAAAGTCATGATTATGACCACCTCTCGTATCCCACAACGCTACGTCCCGACCGGTAACGTGGTTTCTAGGTCTATCGCTTCTAACCGTTCTATTCTAGTCGAAACTGCGTCCCACCGCTCAACTGGTGCTCTCAGTCCATCGCTCACCCAACTGTTCATTCCAACATCCAATACTACCTTCACTTGACTATACCTACTCATGTCACCTCTCGGTCCTTCATGAATCGAGAATATTCTCTAACTCTCGGTCCTTCATGACTCGGGAATATTCTCTAACTCTCGTTCGTATCCGGGTTAGGCACTCTTGTACTCCAACTTAGATCGCTTGCGCTCTTGGTTAGCTACTCTAGTCGCAAAAATAAATGAAGTCTAGTTATAGAAAAATCAAACAGATCATCACACTGCATTAATTTCATGAGTAAGAACATTAAATCATAATGTATTTTTGGAAATTTCAACAAAGGCCTAAATTCACCATGGAACCTTGTAAAATTTATCTAGCTAAGCATGTCCTTACTAAAAAACATAAAAATATTTGTTCATGACACAAGATTAATGAGAAGAAGAGAAGAAGAAACCAAAAACGTTACTGCGACTTGTCTCCACTGATCATGAGGCTTTCGAGATCCTTTCGTGCTACCCGAACTGCTCTCTAGCTCTGCGAACCGTCGATCTAGGTTATGGGGCTACTAGGTCGTATTAGGATGAATTACACGCTTTAAAATATTCAAAATTACATAATAACCCCAAGTTCTGAAAGAATACTTTCATTTGTCTCCGGTGTCACTACAAAATTAGATTTAGAACTTCAGTTATAGCCAAAATAGCGCGCTTCGTTTGTGATATTCCATGCTATCCTCTTGCTTCCCGAGACTCTCCGATCACCTCAAAACATGTCACGAATCTTATTCATATGCAACACAATACGAACACCCCGTGATCACATTTGAGATGATAGAGACTGAAGATAGGAGAACATACTCAGTAAATGCATGATTTTACATATAGAATACAAGGAATTATTAAAGTATAATAATACAATTTGTATTCAAGTCATGCCCGCTTCATCTTAGAAACACTCGTTTCCACTCATAATGCCTCACAAAGCTAGGCCAAATTGACGATATAGTCCAAGTTTCACTAATCACTATAGTTGTAAGTCCCTTAAGTCTGTACTAGAGTATTTATCAGTCAAGACCTCAAACATATTGTATGTATAGAAAGTACCCTAATACATAAATATATGTTATTACCTTGGTAGCCTTTACTCACATTTAATTTGGAAGCCATGCATTAGATTTTTTTTTTAAGAAATTGCTTTTGTCGTCAATCGTGTTTCAACTCGAGACCTCATGCAGGGGCTTATAACGCTCTACCACTTGAACTGCCACCCTAGCTGCATGAGTTAGATATTTAGATTATTGTCCTACTTTCTTTTAATAATTAATAAAAAATTGCACACATTACTAAAGAAAATTACTGCATTTATCAAGTTAAACGTTAAAGCTTGTAAGAAGTCAAACAAACTAGTACTACCTTTAGGACCGAGGAAGTATTATGATAGCTCTTGAAGCCAGAGATTCGGAAATAGCGAGAGGTGAATGGAGTAAGTATAGGCAAGGGTTGCAAATTGCCTTTGCGAAACCCATTTTTTGCCAAAGTGTAACTATAACTAGGTCATGTGTAAGAATTGCTAAATACTATATATCACGAAGAACGTTCAGTGTGAGCATGCAATAATGTTATTTGACATATATGCCGACACGGATTTTGGCCAATCCAAGTTTCATAACCATAACGTTGATGTTGACACACAACCATAAACTTGGTGATATTGATTTCGACCCACAACAAGGTAATAATAATGTGTTTTCACAAGATAAGATTTTGACTATACATACGTTCCATACACGTACACGCATACGTGTATAGAGAGCCCTAAACTCTCCAACAGCCAACCACTTGATGGCCCGTTGAGTAGTCACACGCAGCTGCAGCCCTCTTAAATGATCGATCGATCCATCAATTACACTGTTCTAAATCTCCCTTGATCTTCGCCAACTATAAATAGACTCGATGGTTGCAGTAGATTTCTCATTCTTCTTTCATACTACACTATCATCATCATCAAACATCAAGAAACAAACAACAATGGTTTCGAAGACAGTGTTGCTCATTGGCCTTTGCTTGGCTTTTGCAGCTCTCGTAGCTTCAAATGTCACTGCTAGGGACTTGCCTACTTCCGATCTCGAAGACAGTAGTGAGTTCTTTTTCTCTGCCTTATTGATCAAATTATGTGCCCTAACTATCTAGTTTTTTTGGGGTAAATTTCGGTGTATAACTAGCTAGTTTACGCGCTAAATAAGTTGTTTTATTGGGACATTTATGCTTGGACATCACTGGGCATGGACATCGATCATTTGACAGATGTAACAAGTTATGAAATTATTGGGATATCTATGTTTGGACATATAATATTTTTGAACTAGAAGACTTGGCTCAACTCTTGTTTTATTTTTAGTAAATAAATTAGGCCGCCATGCATGCATGCATGAATATAACATATGTCGACATTTGGATGTGCAGGTCAGAAAAAGGAAGCTGCAAATGCAGTAGTAGAAGACGCCAAGTATGGCGGCAATGGAGGGTTTGGAGGAAGCAACGGTGGTGGCAATAATGGAGGTTTTGGAGGAAACAACGGTGGTGGAAACAATGGAGGATTTGGAGGAAACAACGGTGGTGGCAATAATGGAGGTTTTGGAGGAAACAACGGAGGTGGCAATAATGGTGGGTTTGGAGGAAACAATGGTGGTGGTAACAATGGAGGTTTTGGAGGAAACAACGGTGGTGGAAACAATGGAGGGTTCAGAGGAAACAACGGTGGTGGGAACAACGGAGGGTTTGGAGGAAACAACGGTGGGGGAAATAATGGAGGATTTGGAGGAAACAATGGTGGGGGCAATAATGGTGGTTTTGGAGGAAACCGTGGTGGAAACAATGGAGGAAACCGCGGTGGTAATGGAGGGTATGGTGGTAACGGAGGAAACCGTGGTGGTAATGGAGGAAACCGCGGAGGTAATGGAGGGTTTGGTGGTAACGGTGGAGGAAACCATGGTGGCAACAATGGAGGAAACCGTGGCGGCAATCGTGGAGGGAACCGTGGTGGTCATGGAGGAAGGAATTGTGAACACGGTTGCTAAATGAACCCCTTCAAGGACCAAAGTGAAGCCGCCAATTAAGTAAAAGTTAGTAGTATCTATAAATATGTCATGAATAAATTCCTATAACGAGTGCATGCATGCATGCATCTTATGTTTCACTCGTTATTCTCCTTCCTTAGCCAATGTTTCTAGCTGAGTATGCTGCCATTGTACAATTTCGACAGTACTTTTGGGCAGTTTGTGAGTTTATTGTGAGAATTACTGCAAAAAAATTGTTGTGAATTTAGATAAAATGTTATGCGATGGAATATCGGTATAGATAGTCATGTTTAATAATTAGCCTAACTATGAACTTACTGTCAAAGAATAAAAAGACAAAAGTATACGACGTGTATCAGTTTCTTAAAGATAAGGATTTGAGATTTTAAAATTTACAAGGTTAAAATTTACAGTAATTAATTAAAAAGGAAATCGGAAACAATCACCCTTACATCCTGCAAGCTACCATGTAAACCATAAACCATCCAAAAAGTGAAAAAGTACTTTTATCAAACATGCGAAAAATTATTTCAGTTCTCAAAGCAGACGCGCTACCAACATAAGCATTCTGAGCATACTGAATCGGATTTTACAAATTACAATTCATCAATCTTAATTCCGTCAACAACACTACCGAATATAGTGAATCCAATAAGGCATACGTAATTTTCGCGCACCCCTACTAGTGGTACTTGCTAATTACTTCCTCTGTTTCTCTTGTTTCTTCCATTTACTGTATTCACGTAGATTAAGAAACTGAGTGAAAGGACCAAACAGCCCTTAGACTTTCACAGTAATCCTCTCCATGTCCCTCCCTCTCTCACCGTCTTCTCTCCTGTTTATCTCTCTCTCTGTTTGCAACAGAGACAAGAACAACAAACAACAAATTTATACCAGATTTATAAAAGTAACAAGAGCAAACAACAAACAACGAGCTTACCCCTGCAATTTAACAGCATAATGCCAACAATTTGCAGCAAAAAAATTCATCAATTTACAGGAAAAAATAGATCCAAACAGATTTATACAAATACCTACATCACAAAGCAAAAAAAAACATCTACAAGAACAAACACAGAACAAAGGAAGAAGAAGCAAAACAGAGTAAGGAAGAAGAAATAGAACAGACTGGAGGAAGAAGAAACAGAACAGAGGAAACAGAGGAAGAAGAAGAAACCGGACAAACCAGCAGCCACCACATAACACCGTCGAGAGTTCGGATCTGGGTGAAAATCCCATTGACCGGCGACGGGAATGTTCAGATCTTCTGATTTTTGACTTCACCATTGCCATACCTCCACCGTTTGCAATTGGTGCTCTCTTCGACGGAGACGACGACAGGACGACGGAGACGGAACGAGGTGATGGAGAGAGAACGGGGGACTGGATCGGAGAGAGGCTATTTTACAGTGTTTGTAGACAGAGACAGAGAGGGAGATATGGGAAGATAGGGTAGAGAGAGGGAGATGAGTAGATAAGGTTGAAGAAATAAACGGCTGGTGGTGTAGTTTGGTACGGTTGTGGGTGGAGTTAGGAGAGGGTATTTTGGTCCATTACTCTTGCAAAGGTTACTAAAAAAGGAAAGTGGAAGAAAGAGAGGAAACGTCCGTTTTAGGCAAGTAGGAAGAAAGAAGAGAAACAGAGGAAGTACAGTGACACCCTATAAAAGTAAAGATGAAATAGAGAGAATCTACTATAAGTGTTGGGCCGTGTGCATGGTAAACTTTTATATGGGGTACGGGCCTTTCAATCAAGACTCAAGACCCCACGGTAATATAAGTCCAACCTACTTATGACTTACTGAATCTTTGAAGGCCCATAAGTACCTACCACTTTCATCAACCCCGTGTTTTCTATTTGAGAAATTACATTGTAATATTGTATTATGGTTGGGCTCTAATGCCCAAATTTTCCGGGTTCCATCAGTCGTTTCTTCAACCCAAACAGTCTCTTCTAGTAGGCCCAGCCCATTTTGAGCAAAGAAGTGAGCTGCTTCGTTGCACTTTCTCCCATCATGCCTTGCAATTAGTTAATGTTACATCTGTTTCTTCTGAATTAACTTAGAGAAAATAGCACTGGTGTTAATAAAACTGTACCATTTACAATTCTGTCATAAAAACAGTGTGAACACACATAAAATTATGACTCATTAAACAGAACAATAGTGTAAACACACAAAAATTGTGATAACAAAATAGTTTTTCACGATAAAAAATTGTTAAATAGAGGAAGTATGCTGAAAGAGAAGGAACAACTCAATAAGGAAAGTAGACTGATTCGAAGAAACTACGAAAGTATTACATTAGCAATCTAAGCGGATACCATGACAAGACATATAAAACGCTTGATATTCTTACTCAAAATAATTCTTTTTTTTTTCATCTCCTTCAACTCGGTCTGAATCAAACTGATTAGATTAAGGGTAAAAGACATTTGCACTCTCGTGCTTTGGATTATATACAACCCCCCCCCCCCCCTGTTGTTCGGGGATTTACAAAAAACCCCATGTCACTGGATGGACGTTAGACAAATAGCACACTTCTGTTAAATTTTAAATTTTTTCGGACCATTATACCCTTAAGGGTGAATTTACATATATGTACATACCACATTATTCTTGGTGTTCTTGCTTGTGGTCTTGGCCACCACCAGCAACACCACCACCACCACCAATTGTCTAAAATCAAAATACAAATCCATCCATCACCATTACTACCCACTTTAACTCAGATGGTCCAAAATCAAATCAACACCAATAAATCTAAATCACTTCACCACCTAAATTACTATCCATCATCCATCACCATTACAATCCATCACCATCACTAAAAATAATAAAAAAAAAATGAATGTTCAAACACACAGTTCGCTCCAATTGAAGAACGTACAGATTAAAATGTCAGTTTTTGGACTCAGTTTGTGGGTGGTGATATATCTCAGAATGGTCGGCAAAGCAGATTAGGTCTGCTATTACGATAAACGAGACCAAATCACAAGAAATCATCACAGGATATACACGAAGAATCAAACAGATATAAAGTTGAACTAAATCGATCAAACCTTCAAAATAACGCAGATTCGGATGGAGCTATGGAACTCGAAGATGCGTAGACAGAGTACCAACAGCAGAATTGTGAAGGGCAAAAACAAATTGAAGCTTGATAGGGATACTAGTGGGGCCTAAAATAGCCCAGAGGCGCACATTCACCTACCGATGCCCTTGGTGAGGTCCATTGAGGGAGACGAAGAAGAAGGGGGAGGAAGAAGAACAGGCGACTAAAGCTCGAGTCTTGCAGAAGGAGAGGAGGAGAGGGCGGTGATGGGTTGAAGGGTCATCAATCTCCTCATCTCCGCCGTTGATAAACACAACTTCGTCACCGCCTGCCGCGACAGCTTCACCGCCGACGACATCACCGGCTCCATCGACGCCGTCGCCGCCATCTGGGTCGTCTTCGAACACAACGGTGACTCCTTCTCCGCCTTCACCGTCGGGAATTTCAAGATCTTCTCCACCACCCACCAAATCTTCATCACACAACGGTCGTCCTCGTCGCCGACTAGTTCGTCAGGTGTTTTTACTGGGATGGTGGTTGGGATTCGATTGGTGGGTTGGCGGCTCTGGTGATTTTGAGCCTGTTGTTCATTTTTTGCAGGAAGAATAAGATCTCCCTCCACACGCATCGACGAAGGTGTTTGTTTTCTCCTGGGTTGGAGTTGAACAGGAGGGAGAGAGAGGGAGGAAGAGAGAGAATAGGATTGAGAACATGGTGAGAAGAAATTATTAAACATTGTGTAATTTTGCTTCATTGTTAGGGAAAATACGTCTTTTTATCCTTCGTTAGGGTTCCGTTACCTTCCGTCCACCACCAGGGATGGTTTTTGTATATCACCGAACAACAGGGTTGTTTTTTTATATAACCCATCTAACTAGGGTGCATTTTGTCTTTTACCCTTAGATTAAATATGGTTGGCTTGAGTTTAAAAAGCAATTGAGTTAGTTCGGTTTGAGCGTTTTCTAATTTAGACACATTGGATAGGGGTTTAAAAATAATTTTTCTAAACCGATCCATGCTCGTCCCTACCTACCGAGTAATTATTGCTTGCTCCAAGAACAAATATGACATGGTGTTCTAATCAATTCATCATACGGCATGTCAGGAACATGTAAAAAATTCACTTTCTTTTGTCTGTCACGCACTCGTTCTCTTTCTTCTGGACGTGTCGTGTGATGCATGATTAGAGCAAATCCAAATCATTTACTCTAAGAGCAAACAAAAATTTCTCCTACCTTAGAGTCATTCTAATGTTGCAAGAGTGAAAACATAGACCTACGCAAAAGACAATTTTGCCCCGTGGGAAAGGCATATTCTCTTGAAGAAGAGGGTGGAGTCCCTTCCTAGATGGTGCCAAGATTCCTTCTAACCACCCTCCTTCATATGTGGGGGTGGGTTTGGCATGCAATGTCTGTTTTTTCTTTTCTCTTTCAATTATAAATCATCAATCAATATTATATTATAAAAATAATTCTCCAAAATAAATTCTAGTATTATTTCACGAACAAAATACTCCCGCTAGCTAGCAAGAATTACTACAAATTAGGTCAAAAAATTTGGTGGGGCCGGCATATCTGAAGCCGGTTGACCGGCCGCTGCCTGTCCATCATGTCATTTGTTTTCCTCTGTTAAGGAACCATGTCGGATTCCTAAGGTAGCAGTAGCTCACAATTTTTTTTTTAGATAAAGTGCAGAATTTCATTAAATTGAAAGAGGTACAAACGGTGGTGAACACCACCAAGCCTGCAAGCCTACACCTGCAGCATATAGTAGGATAAACACAAACATAAAAAAGAAAAAGAAAAAACCCAACTACAGTGTTGTCAGCCAGATCCACTGCTTAATAATAATGGCTGAGGCGGTGGTGAACAGGAGACTAGCTGTCGGCGGGCGGTGGGAGACGCCGGAAACACGGACGACCAAGCGGCAGCGCGGTGGCAGTTGCAGCGGCGTTGGCTGTGGCCAACTGCTATGGCGATGAAGCATGAGGCAGCGCCGGAAGCACTGCACCGGGAAGAGGGAGGGGTCGCCGCTCCGGTCACAATTGTTTCTATATATTCACATATGAACACAAAAATGTCATTTACTAGGTATGACTTTGCCCTTAGTATTCTGATTTTTATGTACTAGTATTGTAGACTTGTAACCATATGTATGACCACACTTCACACTTAACCAAAACCAAATGGTGAAGTTACTTCAATATTTTTGTTGACATTTTCTCTCTTTCTCCCCTTCTTTCCACAAATTTAATTGACTTGCAATGTGCATTTTCATGTTCACTTACTTTGTGGAAAGGAAAGCTTAGTAATAACATGGTAGAAGGCTTGACATTTACAAGCCAGCGTCAGACAACTCACTTAGTAATAACATGGTATTCGTAGCAAACAACTAAACAAATATAATACAGACATAAATAACAGTTTCGTACGAGCTAAAGCACTAAACCGTTGGTTAAAAGACGGAAGCGCAATAGGGTATTTTGCGAAATGCACTACTACTAATAAGTATATTAACTGTCTAGTGGCCATTGTCTACAATTAGGGAGGTTTTATGTGAAATACAATCAAAGGTAAGGGCATCGGTGCTATTACTCTTAAGTTGAAGGGGGTGAAAGTGTAATAACATGATTTAGGATGATTTTCTTAATTAAATCATTTGACTGTTGTGGGGATGACAAAAGAACAACCCCAACGTGTGAAACAAAAATGGCCTCCCCCTACTCCAAGATCTCAATTACATTCTAATACATTTGTCACACCATGACGTGTCTGTGCAACAAATCAATCAACATCAGCGTTTGTCTCCAACGATATGAAATGATTGTTGTAGTTTTTGGACCATTATGTAATGTTGTAGCTGAAGCATGTGATTTTTTCCAATGCCGTAACAAAGTATTTTTATAAGACCTTTGAAAACAACATTAACGGGAAACGCTCGTCATCATCTTCTTGGGAAAACTCTCTCTTCTCTCTCTCATTGAAATCTCTTTGGAGTAGTAGTAGTACTAGTATATAGAGATAGTTTTCTTGTTAATTCATTACAAACGATTCATTCACTCTTCTTCTTCTTCTCGAGTTGTTGAGAGGAAATAAGATGAAAAGGAAGAAGAAGCATACGGTTTTTGACCGGAGTTTCTTTGGGTTGCTGCCGGAGCTGTAGCGGGAGGATATCAGGTGATTTGTCTCACGTCCCGAGGAGTTTTCCGGCGTGTCGGTGCAGAGAAAAACTTACTACTTTGTGGAAGGATCGGCGATGGCTTACTATGCTTTGGTGGAAGTGTAACAGGAAGAGGAGGAAGGGAAGGGTTTTTTCTAGCGGCGTACATGGGGAAGCCAGGCATTGTTCTTCTTGCTCTTCCTTCTTTTCTTTAATTTTATTATTTGTTTTAATTTTTCATCATCACCAAAAAATTACTAGCACCTTTCTTATTCTTACCTAATTTTCTAGTATTTTTTTTTAGTTTTTATTTTAGTTTCATCTCATTAAATTGTAATAGTTTACGTAAATGTATTTAAGGAAGATTTATAGAAAATGAAATAATTAGTTTCATCATTGCTTTTTCATTGATCTCTCTTGTTTGATCGTCTGACTTTTCCCCTTAATAATTTAGTTTTTGATACAACATCCGTATTGAAATTTGGACATATGCCAAATCTTAAAGAGAAATTTAATTAAACACTACATTAATCTCCCATTTTTCTCTTCAAAAAAGTTCCATATTTTCAAACATCTTGGGGAAAACTCTATCACCACCAAGTCACGAAGGAAAAATTAGTTGTTGGACAACAAACATAATTGAGATTTGTTATTTCATTTTCCCAATTTTTCTAGGTTTGAAAAAACATAACCGCCGATAAGAGTACCTAAGCTCAATTAAGTATAGAATTCAAAAATAAAATATGCATATTAAACAACAAAGTTTGGTATAACATAGTAGTATGCGTTGGCGTATTTCGTATCATAGCTGTCGGAAATATTAGCAGTTGGTAAAAGTGGCATTTCAGGTGACGACTCTAAATGTTTTTTGAATGATCAAATCCATTACTGATGTTTTATCTTTTTTATAAGTCACTTTCAAGGTTCCGAACCCTAACCACTATTTAATTGTCATTTTACATGTATGGTATATCTTAATTACTTAAAATAAGTTTAATTAGTCTGGGCTCAACAGTTCTAACTATGTCGGACAGTGATTTATTTAATTTGCTTACATAATATTTACTTAATTTTTTTCAAAATAATTCATAAGAGCACCTAATTGAAGAAGAATTGATGGTACCAAGTTCATATGAATAATTGAGTATCGTGTTACATTATTTGGTTGCTTGTCGAGTATATTTGTCTGGTTTTTGTATTCATGATGATGATGGAGAAACAGAATAGCTTGCACTCAACAAAGGACAATGATGGCCAAATTGAAAGCCATGTGAGTGAGTGGACGGAACACTGCCTAAATTCGACACTAACTTTCGAATATATAGTTTTGAGTTAAACTTCTTGGTTGATTAGTGGCGGACGCATAATTCAAGTTGAGAGTAGTTAGTATGTCCATAAAGATTTTTTTTTGTGTGTATATTACCCATATTTCTCATAAGTTTAGTTGCATTTGTTTTTTAAAGTCATTATGATTAGAAGAACTCGTTATTTTTCCTTCATCTTATAGAGTTATCTTAGGTCTACGATATATTCTTGTATGGCATCGTGCCACAATTATAGCTTCAGCTAGGTCTGGGGTGTGATATGTTAGACCATCCACAATGGTGGGTTCACCCTCTCCCTCCTGTCCCACCTTTAACCCACTAATAATACTCATAATATTTACAATCCTACCCTATTACCTCCAACAGTCAAAACACTATTTATCCCCTCTTATATTATTTTATTGTAAGTTTACTATTCTATATTTCCATTAACTATATACTATTTCATTTAATGTCATTATTAACTATTTTTATCTAATAAATAATATATTAAATATGGTGTTAACTTTTTTGACGAATAAAATTTTAAAATTAGTTTGCATAAATATAAAGAACACAAAAAATTAAAAAAAAAAATGTTACATTCCAATAAGAAGTGAAAATACAATTGAAGTGAAATAAAATACAACAATCAAAGCAAATGTTCAACTAAAAGAAATACAAACATTATTGTGCAATTCATAAGGAAAACAAACGTTAACTAAGAAAGCAAATGAAAATACTCGACTAGCAAAAGTAATGGAATGCAACACTTGAAAATGGTGACATTCTAGAATGCAAGAGTCGTATCGCAAAGATGTTGAACGAGCATTTGGTATTCTACAAGCTAGATTTGCAATTGTCAAACAACCAGGTAGAGGTTGGGACCGTGTCGACCTACACAATATTATGGTGACGTGCATAATTTTGCATAACATAATTGTGGAGGACGAACGAGATGGATACAACGATGACGATTCTGATGATGAACAGACCGATATCAATAGGTCACGAAGAGCCCGTGCTTTTAGTTACGAGGGTGCTGGTGTCGATCCAAATCCGAGAACGGGAGATGTCAACTTAGAAGAGTATATGATGCAATACGATGCAATACGGTCTCAACCGACGAACAAGCAACTACAACAAGATCTTATTGCGCACCTTTGGATAAGAATCGGACATGGAAACTAGAAAATGAGTGGCGGTATTGTTGTACTTTCTAATATGTATTATTTCTTATTTTTTAGTGTTTTTAATTATGATTTTGTAATTTTGTGTTCTAAAAAGTTCGAATAAAATGTAAATTTGTGTTTTATTATTTGTTATATCTTACTAATATTCTGTTATAATATTTATTACATACTATTAAAAATTAATATGAGCTATTATTTTTGACAATACACATGATTGGGACATAAGTGTAATAAAAGAAACTAGCATTTGTAAAGAATAACCAATTTAGGGGGGGGGGGGGGGGTTGTAGTTAACTGCACTTTTTAACAACTGACCTGCTTTGGAAATAAAAAAAAAAAAAAAAAAAAAGAAAAAAAAAGGGTTATCACATAACCCACTGTCCCACGAAAGAGGCGCGCCTGCGGGCTTCTCTCCCCCCCTCACCCTCGCCTCTTCGACCGCCATTAACCTCCCCGCCCACCGGCTCACCCACTACTGGAGGCGTTAAACAGGGGGCGTGGGGATGCGTCCCACCACGGCTGCAGTCGGTCTTAATGGCTTCATTTCTCTTTGTTAACTACATTAAAAAAAAAAGAAAGTCAAAATGGCACGGAAGGGGGGGGGGAGGGTTTCCTTAGAGCATCTCCAACCACGAGGGGGGAGGGGAAGGGGGAAGGGGAACGTGGGGGAGAATTTAGACATGGCTGGGGGATGGTTAGAGCGCATTTCCCCCCTAACATCCCCCTCCACCTCCACCTCCATCATAGCTAGTTAATCCAATTGTGGGATATATTATTAATTACACTTAATACTATTCTATTATTCTATGCGATTTTAATTATGCTAAATATATTTTAATTATTATTTTTATCGTAAAAAATAAGCAATTTTTTTATAATTGAATAAAATGTTTACTAATATTTATCGTTATTTTATTTTGTTGTCAATTTGTTGGTATTATTTTTTTATCATTTTTGTGAACATATATTTATATGAATATTATTTAAGGTTTATTTTTATCACCAAGTAATTTATTTTAAATCATTAACTATATTTTAAAAATAAACCTAATTAGGTGTGGGGGGAGGGGAATGGTTGAAGATGAGTACTACCTTTGTTCCGTCTGTTTCAGCCTACTTCACTTTTTTGTCACTATTCACTGGGTCATTTTGATCTGGTGATTTGATTAGCAAAACGATACAAAAATTTCATAATCTTTGCAAGGTCTTATAGAGTAAACTTTATTCTAAAACAAAATGAAAAAAAATTCAAAAAATTATATCATTTTGCTATCTAAATCACCGAGTCAAAGTGACCAGTTACAGGTTAAAAAGTCAAAGTAAGACGATTCAGATGAAACGACACTAGTAGTAGTTTGGAAGAGGGGGAGGGGGAGATTGGTGGTCGTCAAGCGATGTGCTAGTGCCTGTGCAATAACCATAAACACCTCCCAAAATTTGCCAACACGTCGCTTAATAAAAGCACAATAATTGTGCTTAGTGCATTTAATCTATCAATTCAAAAATTGTCAAATGTTTCCTCAAAAAATGTCTAATGCAATCATTTTTAATCATTTAATGCAAACTCATCTCAGCAATTCTAGCTAAAAATTATTTATAACTAGATGACATTCGAACATTTTTATTTTAGATATTGTAATATCGAAATATTTGCTCCAATAGGTTTAATTAAATGATTAGTTAAATAGCATATGACACATTTTTAATATTTTTTGTAAGGAAATTTTATGGAATTCAGAACATAACCGCTATGAACATGGTTGAAGAAAATATAAAGATATCGACCTGGCTCTTCAAATGTAGAGAGCGGAATAACTATCGGCTAAAATAAAGAGTAGAATAGAGAGCCTATTGGAATCCAAATCTTATTTATATTTTAAATATAACCGCTATATAAATGACCTATTAAAGATGCTCACATGTTGTTCCTAAAAAAAGAAGTGGCAGCTAGGATGGTAGCTCAAGCAGTAGAGCGTTGGAAGCCGCTGCATGAGGTCACGGGTTCAAACCCCATTGACGACAAAACAGTTTCTTACGAAAAATAAAAAAAAAAAAAAAAAAAAAAAAAAAAAAAGAAGAAGAAGAAGAAGAAGAAGATGATGATGCTCAGATGTGGTTGATTATATTATGGTGTTTCATGTATTTGGCAAAAGTAAAATAGCTTATCAGCTTTCTTGTATTCTTACACATATATGTTTTGTGTTTGAAATTAGTTCAATTTATTTTTCTCTTTGAAAGTTTTTTTTTTAGGAACCTTTGAAAGGGTTTAGCATACGTAGTATTACGTACTTACTAGGATTACAGTTAGATTAGCAGTCTTTTTTAAAGAAGATTAGCAGTGTGTTTATTGAAGAGATCGATGGGATCAGGATCTTCTGCAGCGTGCAGCACCTGCAGCCGCGGATCCAGCCGTCCAATATTTATGAGCCACAAGATATAGACACGTCGCTACTTTGACCAAGCTCCCACCAGCACCGAAACATCTCTCACGTCCTCTACCTCTGTTCCTCTGCAAACAAACTGGCAACACTCTGATTTCTTCTTCTTTCCCAGTTAATCTCTCCAGTACAAGACACCGGTAGGCACAAATCAATCGGATTCTTCTTGGCTTCTTCAATTTTGGATGGCGGAAGTAAAAATCAGTACGAAGTTCAAAATTGGAGAATCAGTTTTCAGATCCGTTTTGATGGTTTCGTAATTGAATGGTGTTGTGGATTCTCCATTGCAATGATTTCTTTCACTGTAAGCTTTGAAGATCGCCGGAAAATTTTGACTCCGGCAAGGATAACTAAAAATTTCTTTCACTGTTAGCTTTGAAGATCGCCGGAAAATTTTGACTCCGGCGAGGACAACGACGTTTTTGGGTTTGTTTATCGATAGATAGATTAGAGAAAAGATTTATGGATTCGATTTTGGGGGAGACGACATAGTGGGAGAGAGAACATGAAATCTCAGAAGTTGCAGAGGGGATAAGAGAGAGAATGAGGACCGGCCGAGTCGTTGTGAAACATGGTTCGGTGTGGGCTGAGACATGTATTAGTTGGGTATGTGGCACAATCTCATGCTGTCTTCATTTTCGACGGTCCGGATTTCTCAGCTGCAGGTGCTGCACGCTGCAGAAGATCTTGATCCAGATCGATGGATCATTTCAGGAATATACGGCTAGCATTACGCCCTAGGCTGATAAGTTTGTTGACTTTCAACTCCTTGTTATCATCCCCGTTCTCTCACTCCCATTAAACAACCACCTATCTTGTGCTGTTTATCATACACACTAGTAACTATAGTAAATTGCCAATACACCCTTCAAAGTAGGTCAAAGTACAAAGGCAGTCTCTACTGCTAAGACATAGTAGTAAGACCAACGCTCCTATCTAACCCATTTTTCTATGACACGTACTGGACATTTTTGGAGACGAGATATTTTAATCTTTTTATAAGATTGAATTGTTCGATAGATATGTGTTTGAAATGAGCAGAGATATATTCTGGTCTATATCCCAATCAAATGTTGGAAAATTAAGTACATCAACATACGTGTGACAGATTTCTCGTGATATCGTGAATACATTACTGCCTCCGAAATTAGTAGTATTTGATAATTATTGAGAAATAGATACATCCGGTGATTAAATAAATTAAATAAAATGACTACAAGTAATAGGGTAATGTTATATTATTAAAGCAGGGGTTGTAAGAAGTAGGAACATGGCACGTCTTAGGGTATTTATGTCGCAGGAACCTTCGTGATCGCGTTACAAAGTCAAAGATGAGAGAAGATTGTTTCAAGTTTTCTGTCATCCTAATGTGGAGGGGGACAAGACTTGGCATGTGGATATGAAAATAAATGTTGTAAATTTTAGTTTTAACTTAAACAAAAAGAAATGTACAGTTGAAGAAATTGAGGCCCTTGATTCCAGATTTTGACCAATGCCCACGTGCAACCACTACAAATATATTTTGAATCATAATTAGGGCTAGTTTGGGAATGTTGTGCGGTGCTAGAAAGCTGCTGCGTGAAAACACTGTAGAAAAGTTGCTGTGAATTCTTGATAAAAAGTTATTTGATATACATTACGTAAAAGGTGCTGTGAAATATTGATATAGTAATTTGTGTTTGGTAAAATCAACTGAAAAGTTGCTGTGAGAAGGTAAAATGACAAAAATATATGACACGTGTCATATCCATTAAGATAACTATTGATATTTTAAAAATTTGTAAGGTTAAAATCGGTTGTAGATAAATTAATCAAAAGCACTTCGTGGAAAAGCATTTCCCCCCTTGCTTCCTGAAAACTGCTGTGGGACAGTAGAAACTGTCCGGAAAAGCAGAAATTTTATTTTTACCAAACACACTAAAACTGTTTCTGCTGTCAGAAAGCAGTTGTGCTGGCAGCAGAAGCATTCCTAAACTCACCCTTAATCACCTGATTAAGAAGGGTAAAAAATACACTTTCACTCCCTGTATTAGGATTTATGAGTTAGGGTCCCCCCCCCCCCCCCCCCCCCCCCCCCCCTATGAGTTAATCTGTATAATGAATTATGACTAATGACACGTTCACCCCTCAGGTTTCAGAAAGAGCACTTACACCCTCTAGTGGCCTAGAACACTTGCACCCCTCTTCCCTCTAACTGATGTTGTTGGCGTTGGCAGTCAGTTAGAGTTAGGAATGACATTTTTGTCCTAAAATTTCAGAAATATGATAGTTCAATAATACATTAAACATTTTATGGGGGCTATTATGGTCAGTCTTAACTCGGAAGGGCAATATTATCTAAAAAATTACTTCCCGTAAATAACCCCACACCAAAGGCATACCTAATGGGCGCAAGGGTCCTAACTTTTAAGACATCAAGGTTTGTAAGTGTCATTTCTAAAACCGAAAGGAAATAGAAGTGTTACGAACAATCCTTGAAAGTGTCTTTTATCTTATTGTTATGAACAATCCTTGTCGGTGACTTGCTCAATAATGAATTGTTAATCGACACACAAAATTAAAACTGTTGGGATAAAAAGATGGACATAAGATACTCTAGGTGGACATGTCAAATTGTTCGATAGTCAATTTTTGTACAATGTTCAAGCATATTGACGTGACAACTCATTACACGAGTTATTTGTCAAAATACTATTAATAAAAGCACATACACCCTCCGTCTCAGCCAATTCTTGAAAACTGTAATTGAGTATCATATGGGTCTAGCGATTTGATTAACAAAATAAGATAAGAATTTGATAATTTTTGCATGGTCTTGTAGTGTAAAGTTTACTCTACAAGACCATGCAAAAATTATGTGATTCTTACTTTCTATTGCTAATCAAATCGCTATGCCCGTATAATACCCAATTACAATTTTTATGTATTGGCAGGGACAGAGGGAGTATACATGAATGTCATTGAGTACATAGGAAGAGCCTTTTACATTCACCGTCGTAGCTCATGGGCTAATCATGCTCCCGGACTCCTTATAACAACTCATTTGCATAAGGTTTTTCCCCGGATCCAACAATTCTTGATTGAAATGTGCAGATTTGGAGACTTCTCCCTAGACGGATAGAGATAAAAATGAATTCCTCCTACCGACTCTTATATCCTATTTCGACCTATTCAAGGTAGGGTGAGCGCAGAACGGTTGGGCTTTGCCAAAAAAATTGTCCCCACCCATTACGTACGGGTTGGAGAATCTTCAACCCAAACTCACCAAATTATGTGTGATACCCAATC
This sequence comes from Linanthus parryae, assembly GCA_023055425.1. NCBI lineage: Eukaryota > Viridiplantae > Streptophyta > Magnoliopsida > Ericales > Polemoniaceae > Linanthus > Linanthus parryae. Next base: position 137,004,297 of record JALGPY010000004.1, on the reverse strand, counting down.
CAAACCTAACTTATCGACTCGGCCTGATACGGACCGAGTTGAACGGGTTGTTAAATTTAGAAAAGTAATTTAGTTAAAATATGATTTTGATTATAAATAAATATAAATATATGCGAGGATGAATTTTAGAATTGAAAACTTAAAATAATTTGCTATGACAGATGAATAATTTGAGGAAAAACAACTAAAAGAATTATGCGGGGTTATAAAATTTGATTGTGGCCGATACATCTAACTAAACTATGTAATTTTTCATGTGAATTTGATTCGGGCCTGTTCGGTTTTAAGTGGCTTTGCTAACTCCAAAATCATGATCAATAAAAGTTCATTTGAATTCGTAATTTTAGAATCTTAACCAATCAAATAGAATGAACGAAAATTAAATTCGGACCAGTTTTAGTGCGGATTGATTTTAGGCCGTCGGTTTGGGCGAACTTTGCTCACCAAGTGCAACATGAATGTGTGTGTGTTTGTTTTCATTCTATGTTTTTTTTTTTTTTCTTTCTGAGGAACGCAACATGAATGTTGAGCCCTCGTTTATGTAGAAATGCCCATGTGTGCAAGTGCAACCCAATGAAATTCTCCTGCTCCAAGCCCACTGGGCCTAATGTGAGGCTGAAGGAGTGGGGCTGAGTTTATGTTGTGTGATTGTGACCCATACGGCACATCTCCCATTCAGTACCCCATCAAGTGAGAGATTAATGTCTTGTCTTGACGCGACAAACTGATAGCAAAATTTGTGTGAGAGGAGGGGCTTTTGCTTTGGCTGCAAGAAAAACATACTACCTCCGTTTCTTCTCTATCACACCGATTTGACTTTTTGATTCGTATCTGGGTCACTTTGACCGGGTGATTTGGATTGCAAAACGATGCTATTTTTTGATAATTTTTTCACCGTGTTATAGAGCAACTGTTACTCTACAACACTATGAAAAAATTATCAAAAAAATACATCGTGTTGCTACACAAATCACTGGGTCAAAGTGACCCAGTGAATAGTGACAAAAGTCAAACTGGTGTGATAGAGAAGAAACAGAGGTAGTACCACTCTGTTTATGCTCTTTTTATTCAAATTGACTTTTTGACTCCTATATGCGTCACTTTGACCGGGTAATTTGGATAGTAAAATAATATGATTTGTTGATAATATTTTCACCGTATTATAAAGAAATTTTTACTCTACAACACCGTGAAAAGTTATCGAAAAATTGCATCGGTTTGCTATTCAAATCAACAGGTCAAAGTGAATAGTGACAAAAGTCAAATTTAGTAGAAAGAGCAGAGACAGAGTGATATTCTTTTAGGAACCTGTAATGATTATTTTTTTTAGACTTTTTTCTTTTTCGGGTGAGCTTTTAAACACTCTATCACGGAAGTAGCACTCATTTGCACAATTATTACTTTTTACATACACATTAAGTAAACTCTCGATATAGTGTAAAAGCATGCTAACTACACGAGAGAAGTAAATTAACATACACAAGCCTTGTTTGACATGCTCGTAATTTTCATCACCATGAAAATATGTTGACAATGGTTGGAGAAATCATAAATGAATACAACAAATGTATTCATGACTCAATAAGACCATGCTACTCTGCACTATTAAGCTAGCTTCAAGAATAACCGATACCACTCCGTCCCAGCTCTTTCTTCCCATCCTGACTTTTTGACTCGTATCTGAGTCACTTTGACCGGGTGATTACGATAGCAAAACGATGTGATTTTTTGATAATTTTTTAACCGTGTTATAGAGCAACCTTTACTCTACAATGCCATGAAAAAATTATCAAAAAATTGTATCATTTTGCTATCTAAATCATCGAGTCAAAGTGACCCAATGAATAGTGATAAAAATTAAATTGGGAAGAAAGAGCTGGGACAGAGTGGTACTTATTTGTTGATTCAGACGACTTCACAACGGTGGCGCACTCGATGTTCACCATCAATTGACAACAAAAATGTGTTTAGTCTCCAACAGAGGGAGAAAAAAATTGGAGTGAAAATGTTAATACATTTTCATCGACAACAACTGCTGACAGCCCATGAGTTAAAAGTGGATCTTATAGACCAACTGAGACACAATACCAATTGTAGGCAAAACTAGACCACAAGAAGGTGGAATAAGGTCACACTTAAGTGGAACAACGTCGCACAAAGGCTGAACAACACTGCACATAGGTGGTACAATTAACTAAAATAAAACAACGTAATATTATAGTGTTATGTCAAACCACCTCACGAACGAAGAACGAATAAAAGAAGAACACGAGTATTTTACGTGGTTCGCTAGCAAAATATTTGCTAACTACCTCCACGGCTGAAAAGCACTCTTTATTCACTTAAGAGGAAGAATTACAATGTTTTTGCATACCTAGTAGAGAGACTACTAGCTTCTTTATATAGTAACCTAGAGGAAATCCACAGGCCAAAGGTTTCCAAAACCAAATTGAAAACAACTTGCTGCCCATAAGTTTCCATCTTTGATATGGAAACAATTCCTAACAATTGCTACCTCATTATTCCATCGCCTTTGACTAATTCAACACATTCAAGGCACCTCCTCAACAAATCTCCACCTTGACATGAATTCTCTTGTCAACAGCAGCTGCTCCTCTTCTCGTAAACAAAGCTACGTTTTCTCCGCTCCCAATTGTCTCTCGTCACAGAGACTCACTGGACCCCCACCGGGTCCGACATGGCCCCTAAGGGCCTCACTGGCTCAAGATGTTGAGCAATTCCAGACAATGCTGGAACTTGCTCTCCGGAACTGGCTTGGTGAACATATCCGCGGGGTTGTCAGCAGTCCCCACCTGGATGAGTCATAAAACAACTAACCACACTAACAGCGAATGCTATGTCCGGTCGAGTACAGACCATAGCATACATGAGACTTCCAACTGCGCTAGCATATGGAACCTTGGACATGTACTCCTTCTCCTTCTCAGTCTGAACGGTGTACATTCCTAGCTTGCTGTTAGTTGCCATAGGAGTGTCTATAGCTTTAGCTGATAACATCCCGAATCTTGCCAAGATCTTCTTGATGTATCCCTGCTGTGATAAGAAAAGCTTCTTCTTCTTCTTATCTCTATAGATCTCAACTCCCAATATCTTCCGAGCAGCTCCCTGATCCTTCATCTCGAATTCCGCACTAAGGGACCTCTTCAGTTCTCTAATGTCCTTGATATTTCGAGTTGCAATCAAAATATCATCCACATATAGAACTAGGTAACTACGTGATCCACTATGCAACTCTTTGTGATACACGCAACAATCATACTCGCACTTGTGGTAACCAATCTTCAACATGAAGCTGTCAAACCTCTTGTACCATTGCCTCGGCGACTGCTTAAGTCCGTAGAGAGATCTCTTCAGCTTGCACACGTGGTTCTCTCTTCCGGGAACTTGGAACCCCTCCGGTTGGCTCATGTATATTTCCTCCTCCAACTCTCCATGCAGGAAAGCTGTCTTGACATCCAATTGCTCAAGCTCTAGGTCGTGGTGTGCCACTAAAGCTAGTAACACCCGGATAGAAGTATGTCTGACCATCGGTGAGAAGATCTCGTTGTAGTCAACTCCCTCTTTCTGACTGAACCATCTTGCAACTAGCCTTGCCTTATACTTGACGCCCTCTCCAGATGTAGTTCCTTCCTTTCTTCTGAAAACCCACTTGCAGCTGACTATCTTCCTTCCCGCTGGCAATTTAACAAGCTCCCAAGTCGAGTTCTTGCTAAGAGACTCCATCTCTTCTCCCATCACGGCAATCCATTGTGCTGACTCAGAACTAGATGTAGCGGCCTTGTAGGATGATGGCTCGTCCTCTACCTCTTCCGCTACCTGTAATGCATATCCCACCATACCGTCATATCTCTATCTCGCGGGAGGCTTTATGACTCCCCTTGGTCTTCCTTCAGCAATACTTTGATGAACTGGTTCCTCTGGTGTAGACGCATCCTCACTATCAGATTCTTCTGCTTCTTTCTCTTCTGCTTCTGCGGCGGTGTAGGGATTTCAGAATCCTTAGGATCAGTAGGATCCGACTCTCCCTCCACCTTCTTCTTTGCACCTCCAAGCTCCCCTTCCACGGAGTTCTTCAACATATGAGTCTCATCAAAGACTACACTTCTGCTAAGTATGATCTTGTTGTCTGCCCATATCTTGTATCCCTTCACATCTGTTCCGAAACCCATGAATACTCCCTTCTTAGCTCTTGGTTCTAGTTTGCCATCATCAACGTGATAATAGGCAACACAACTAAATACTCTCAAATCTGAGTAATCCACTGCTCTACCGGACCAGACTTCCATAGGAATCTTGCATCCTATACCTGTGTGCGGGCTCCGATTTTTGAGATAGCATGCCATGGAAACTGCCTCTCCGTAGAAACCTCTAGAAAGACTCGCATTCGAAAGCATGCACCTTGCTTTCGCTAAAAGTGTCTGATTCATTCTCTCAGCTACACCGTTCTGCTGCGGTGTGTGCCGAACAGTGCGATGGCGTGCTATTCCCTGATCCTTGCAGAATTCATCAAACTCTGATGAACAGAACTCTAAGCCGTTGTCCGTGCGCAGCCTCTTCACCTTCTTTCCCACCTGATTCTCTACTAGTGTCTTCCACTCCTTGAATCTTGCGAAGGCTTCACTCTTGTGCTTCATCACGAATATCCAAGTCATCCTGGAGTAGTCGTCTATGATGCTTACGAAATACCTGTATCCTCCAATCGCCTCGACTCGAGATGGACCCCAGCAATCCGAATGGATATAATCAAGAGTACCTTTCGTTCTATGAACTGCCTTAGGGAACTTGCTACGCTGTAGCTTCCCATACACGCAGTGCTCACAAAACCCTAGGCTCTTGGTCGCATGCCCGGTGAGATACCCCTTCTTGTGAAGTTCCTGCATTCCACGTTCACTCATATGACCGAGCCTCATATGCCACAGCTTGGTTAGATCAGCTTCCTTAATCTCGGCTGAGACAACTCCAGCAGAACCTGTGATCGTCGAACCTTGCAACATGTACAAAGTCCCGTTCTTGACTCCCCTGAGAATCACCTTAGAACCATTGCAGACTTGTAGATCTCCACATTCACATTTGAAACTGTATCCCTTGCTGTCGAGTAGACTCAAGGAGATCAGATTCTTCTTAATAAGTGGTACGTGCATGACTTGCTCTAAAGTACATAACTTCCCTTCATTCGTCTTCAATCTAACTGAGCCGCTCCCAATCACCTTACTGACGGCTCCGTTTTCCATGTAGACAGACCCTCCATCTGTTTGGTCGTACGTCGAGAATAGCTCCCTGTTAGAGCAAATATGATAGGAAGCTCCGGAATCAAGGACCCACGCATCGTGAGAGTGCGTGACAACATCCGCCATTAGAACGTAATCATCCTCAGACGAGTTACCTTGTTCAGCTACGGCTGCGGATCCATTCTGCCCCTGTTGACCTCGTTTCGGGCAATCTCTCTTCCAGTGCCCCTTTTCCTTGCAACAGGCACAAACATCCTTGGGTAACTTAGAACCTGAGAACTGCTTCTTCTTGTTCTTCTTACCCTTCTTGCTTCCCCCCGTTGCCATCAGTCCGGAAGCATGGTCCTTTATACCTGTGCCTGCACCCTTATGGCGCAGTTCCCTAGCATGGAGCGCCGATCTCACCTCCTAAAGGGATAAGTCGTCCTTGTTCACAATGAACGACTGCACGAAGTTCTCATATGATGGGGGTGACGAGATCAATAACAAAAGTGCAGCATCCTCATCCTCCACCTTCTCGCCAATATTACGCAAATCTAACATAATTGTGTTCAATTGATCAAGATGGTCCTTGAGAGCCAAACCTTCGAGCATCCGCAGGGTGAAGAGCCTTTGCTTTAGCATCAACTTGCTAGTGAGATTCTTCGTCATGTAGAGACTCTCCAACTTGAGCCAGAGCTTCGCTGCTTCCTTCTGATCTGCGATCTCGATGATCACGTTATCCGATAAGCAGCAGCATAATCGTTGTGTGTGCCTTCTCCTCCATCGCCTTGAACTCCGCTGATGCAACATTCATGCCTCCCTTGTCCGCGGTCAAAGGTGCCCACAAGCCTTGCGATTTGAGCAAAGCCTCCATCTTTATCTTCCACAGACTGAAGTTGTTCCCTCCTATGAACCTGTCGATCTTCAACATCGATCCGGACATCGTTCTTGGTGGATCTTGAACCCTAGTCGCGTGCTCCACCTAGATCGCAAAACCCTAGCTTTGATTTCACCAAGTTGTGAGACCCTAGCTTTGCTCCGCCTTGATCTTGATCTTGAAACACCGTCAACCTTGGATCTGATACCAGTTTGTTATGTCAAACCACCTCACGAACGAAGAACGAATAAAAGAAGAACACGAGTATTTTACGTGGTTCGCTAGCAAAATATTTGTTAACTACCTCCACGGCGGAAAAGCACTCTTTATTCACTTAAGAGGAACAATTACAATGTTTTTGCATACCTAGTAGAGAGACTACTAGCTTCTTTATATAGTACCCTAGAGGAAACCCACAGGCCAAAGGTTTCCAAAACCAAATTGGAAACAACTTGCTGCCCATAAGTTTCCATCTTTGATATGGAAACAATTCCTAACAATTGCTACCTCATTATTCCACCGCCTTTGACTAATTCAACACATTCAAGGCACCTCCTCAACATATAGTAAGATAAAGAAAGTGTCATTTGTTCGCCAGAGTTTGCAGGAAGTCATCGAGATTAACTTTCACCATGTTCTCCTCAAAACATAGCGATGAAACCTATCACGCTCCAATTGAAAAGGATACAAGTGACATAGAGTTGGAGGGATTCACCGGCGCAAACGTCGACATGCCCCTGAGGAGACCAGTATGTGATATGCTCGCAGTTGAGAAAGTCAACAAGTAGGCCATGAGTTCTTCAACATTTCAAACTCAAAAGTTTTAGACAAACTCCAAAAAGCTCAAATGTAAATGCCTAACTAACTCAACTACACCTAGAATACTTGTTAGAAAACATGTTTGCTTATGGTCCATGTTGTGCCTTTGAAATTATTGTTAAATGTTGGTGATTATGGATTAAAAATCAAGTGAAAATTTGACGATGGTGGGAAATGAGAGATCACTTGATTGCAATGGTCCACAGTCACACTATTCGCCGAAGCGACTAGCTAAGGAAAGCTCCATAAACAACCGGGGATACGGGAATTATATGAATTTGCGTGGGGATAAAACAAAGGCACTAGCTAGAGCAAAAAAACTGGAACAACTGTTGGCCGCGACACTTGTATATGTTTAATAATTAAATTGATGTTAAAATTAATACGGCAAAACTTTAGAAAGCCGTACCTCTAGCTAGGCTAGGCTACAATTTGGCGTGAGCTCATATTCTTTCTCTCGGTGCGTTTCAAAATAATTGTCATGTTTTGACTATACAATCTGGAAAGAAAAAAGGTACAAGAACTTGAACCGTAATCAGATAGTCAAAATTCTTTGATACTTGTATTTGAGACGGAGAAAGTATAAAACGTGATTGTACTTTCTTTCTTTTCTTTCATGATTCTTAAAAAAACCCGTAAGGAATACTGGCCATGCTCTGACCTCTCTCTAAGTTAGTGAGAGAAAACTTTTCCGGCCACTTAGTTTCCTGAGTACTAACCCATCTCCCTCTCCTATGGCGACTCCTATGTGCATCGATCCTGTACGTAGACGGAGATGCCGAGAACCTTCCTCAGATAGCCTACTCAATGATGGTTTAGTAGATTCATTCCGACCAGCCAAGCGGGGGCGACCTCTTTGCACTCCGCTGATAACTCCATATTTGGAGTTATATTCTTATATGTTTTCTTACCGTTTTGCGTGTATTCCGATGCGTTTTGATAGATTTTGGATCATTTCTTGCTAAATTTGAGCATGTTGAGTCTTTGCACGTTAATGATGAGTCCGGGCACTTTTTGCATTGATTTTTGATATATTTTATCACGTTTGATCTTCCGGTATGTTTCTCGTGTTGTGGTTTTCAGGAACCGGGAGCTCGGGACGTGGCGTTGGAGCAAAAGTGAACTTCGGAAAAGTTGGAGGCTCAAAGGGATGCTCGGGAAGTGAAGACGAAAGGAAAAAAAAAAGCAAGAAGTTGAAGATTGAATGGAAGAGGATGAAAAGTAATCGTACACTTACCTCAAGGTAATCGTACGATTACCTTCATCCAGAAGTAATCGTACGATTACTTGAAGGTGAACGTACGATTACCTATGAGGAAAGTAATCGTACGATTACATCAAGGTAATCGTACGATTACCTCTGGCGGCCAGGATCGAATTTTTGGGCTGTTTTCGCTATTTTGGCATAGTTTTGGGAGTTTGAAGCCACAAAAGACTAAGGAAACATTGGGGAACGATATTCAACATCAGAACACACCTTGGAAGTCGTGCTTGGAGTGCTTGGGAGCTAGGTCGAGAGCTTGGATCATCCGTTTGGCTTCTCTTCTTCTTTTCTTCTCTAGATTTTGATACTTGATCATGAAACTTTGTATTATGAACATGATTATGAGTAGCTAAACCCTTATTTTGGGATATCTCGTAGGAAACTAGGGTTTGATCACTACAACTTGTGGTTATGGATTTACTCTCATGCTTTTGAGCTTAATTGATGATTTCTTATCTAGTTATGTGTATTTCATGTTTTTAATTCATCTTTTCTATTGATAGACGTATTAATAGGATTGTGCTAGGTTATGAACGATAGAGGAATCTACGTTTGTTGCCCGGAAAATTGAAATACACACTAGCCGTATCTAGGGTTGAGGAATCTTGCTAGTTAGCTAAGAACAAGAGTAGAAATTAGTATTGTAATGCATGCTTGAACTTGAGTAAGCTAGAGGAATCAGTTACGATAGTTTAGGCATAGATATTGGTTGAGACATCTTCAATATACAATTGCTCGTTTAACTAGAAAAAGAAATCATCGTGTTAGTAAAACATAAATCCAACGTAGTGTGACATTCCTAGTGATCCGTAGAGATATCCTGAATTTATTACATTTGATAAACAACAATATCAACCCGTGCTCGTTAATCTTGAAATAATTCTTTGAATTATTTGAGATAATTGTTATTTTAATATTTAGTAGGATTAGAAATCACAAAACAACTGCGCTTTGCCCACATAAAGAACAAACTTAATAGTTAGTTACACGAAGTCCCTTGGGTTCGACAATCCGGACTTTTCCGATTATTACTGCACCGACAACTGTGCACTTGCAGTTGGAGCGTGTCAAGTTTTTGGCGCCGTTGCCGGGGACTTCGGTCAAATTAGCTATTAGTTTTCTCTTTAGGGATTTACTTTTCAGTTTATATTTGTTACTCACCTGTTTTGTGTGTGTGATTCGCGTTTCAGGTCTGATTCATTTGGTGCATGTCACGTTCTAGAGACGAGCCTTTGCATCCAACACTTGAAGACCCGGAATCCTTATTGCGAGCACAGAATAGAGACAAGAGGAAAGCAAATTCGGTTCAAATGGACGAGCAAACTAGAGCTGAGTTTGAGAGGTTCCGCAAGGGCCTCGAAGATGCGGAAGCAGCTAGAGCTGCAGCTGTGGAGGATGCAGCAAATCGAGCAAGGGAAACTGAGGAGCTTAGGGCTCAAATGGCTGCAATGCAAGCCATGATTGATCGCATGAATCCCCAGAATCCACAACAACTCCCTGGTGCAGAAATAGTTAATGGGAACAATGGAGGAGTTAATGGTGGAAACAACGGAGGCAATGGGAACAATGGGGGTAATAATCGGAACAATAACGGCCGGAACGTAGTAGAGCAAGTCAACAATGCTGAGGAGGATGACCGTCCTTTGGTGGACTACTTCAGAACTACACCGGATGGATATCAGCCTACCATTGTCAGGCCGCAGATTAATGCCGCGCATTTCGAGATTCGCCAACCGTTGATCAATATGGTTAGGGATGAGTGCCTATTCACGGGAGCCCCGAGTGATGATCCACATCAGCACTTGCTCAACTTCGAGCAGATTACTTCTACCATGTATGACCAGAGAGTGCCAATCGAGACTATAAAGCTCATGCTTTTCCCCTTCTCTTTATCGGGAAAGGCAAAGACATGGCTTATGGAACTTCCAGCAGGCAGCATAGTTACATGGGCAGATTGTAGCAGAGAGTTTCTCAGGAAGTATCTTCCACCATCCAAGGTTGCTCAACGGATGGCAGACATAACTACATTTAAACAGCAGGAAGATGATTCTCTAGGTGACACGTGGAGAAAGTTCAACCAACTCCTTCGCAGATGCCCTACTCATGGGGAGCCATGGTATAAACTTCTCCATTACTTTTATAATGCCTTGGACAGAGAAACTGCTAGTGAGCTAGACATGATGGCTCAAGGAAATTTTATGGGAATGGGACTACAGAGATGTCGTGATCTGCTTGATAATGTAGCAAAACGTGAATCCACGAGGTCTGAGACTCGTAGAAACACGAAATCAGATGGGGCATTGGTTAGTAAGATAGAGTCTATGGTGGAACAGAAATTTGAACATCAGATGGCAGTTATGACATCGGCTTTCAGTCAATTGAATCCATCGGCACAGGTGAAGTCAGTGGGAGAGATGGTAGCAGATGCAAATCAGGGATATGGGGATGGCATTGAAGACGTGAACTACATGGGTCAACAAAGACAGCAGCAATGGCCAAACACATATCACCCCAACAATCGCAATCACCCCAACTTCAGCTATGCCAATCCGAATAGTGGGTTATATGCGCCAGGTCATAGGCCAAATGTTCCATACCAAGCTCAGAGACAGGCTCCACAACAACAGGCCCCAGCCCCACTCTCAGAAGAACAGGATACAAATGCTATGTTGAGGAAACTGTTAGCTAGCAACGATAAGATTGAGAGCAAAATTGTCGCTATGGAAGCCTCGTTAAAGAATCATGAGACACAAATTGGCCAAATAGCTAATCAGAATCCTCGACTGCCACCAGGTATACTCCCGTCTAACACTATCACTCCACCTGAGCAATTGAAGGCTATTACTACTCGCAGTGGGACCACTACCCAGGATCCCCCATATCCTACCCATGCGCGGGCTGAAGCGACTAAGGCCACTGAGAAAGCCTTAGATGAAGAGATTCCCGTGCCTACCGTGACTCCCCAATCAAAGGACACGGTGAGGAAGTCGGATGAAAAACAGAAGCCAAGGGAGGAATACAGTGTGCGAGTGCCATACCCGCAGAGATTGAAAAGCCAAGAAGATGCCAAGCATTTCAAGAAGTTTGTGGATATCTTCAAGAAACTGCACATTAATATACCTTTTGCGGAGGCCATTTCACAAATGCCGAAATATGCCAAGTTTCTCAAGGACCTCCTTTCTAATAGGAGGCGCATGGATGACTTTGAAACCGTGACCCTGAATGAGGAGTGTAGCGCAGTTGTGCAAAAGGCGCTACCAAAGAAGATGAAAGATCCGGGCGGTTTCATCATTCCTGTTACATTGGGTGATGCATTTCATGGGAGGGCATTATGTGATCTGGGTGCAAGTATTAATTTGATGCCCACATCGGTTTTTGAGCAACTTGGTGTGGGAGATCCTAAGCCTACCAGGATGTGTTTGCAGATGGCTGATCGCACTATAAAACGCCCCAGAGGCGTTTTGGAGGACGTATTAGTGAGAGTTGAAGGACTCATCTTCCCAGCGGATTTTGTGATCTTAGACATGGAGGCTGACGATGATGTTCCTCTTATTTTGGGTCGCCCATTCCTAGCTACTGGGAGGACTATCATTGATGTGGCCAATGGGGAGCTGACTATGCAGATCAACGATGAGAAGGTGGCCTTCAATGTATTTGAGGCTATGAAGTTTCCCGCATATGCGGTAAGTGAGCAGTGCTTCGGGGTGGAGGCCTACACGCCGGACGACCAGGATGATATTTTATTGGAGCAGCTATATGAGGAGCTTGTTCTACTTGATTCCAGCGAGAAAGAGCAAGCATTTGATGTTCATTGGCGTCAGCCCCTACCCCTCTTTAATGAGGGAAGCAGGAAGATTCTTACTCCTTCTCTTATTACTGCTCCTGTTTTAGAATTAAAGCCTTTACCTGTACATTTGAAATATCTATACTTGGGATCTAATGAGTCTTTACCTGTGATTGTGTCTGCATGTTTGGACAGGGAACAGGAGGAGCAGCTTCTCAAGGTACTACAGGAGAGAAAGGCAGCTATGGGATGGACCATAGCGGATATCAAGGGGATCAGCCCCACAGTTTGCCAGCACAAGATTCGACTCATGGAAGACAAGAAGCCGGTAGTTCAGTTTCAGCGCCGCCTCAATCCTCACATGCAGGAGGTGGTGAAGAAAGAAGTGCTTAAATGGTTGGAGGCGGGCATCATTTATCCGATTTCCGACAGCACATGGACTAGCCCGGTGCAATGTGTCCCTAAGAAGGGTGGTATAACTGTGGTGGAAGGGGAAAAAGGTGATCAAATTGCTACGCGTACTGTTACTGGGTGGAGAGTTTGCATGGATTACCGCAAGCTCAATGATGCCACTTTGAAGGATCATTTTCCCCTTCCATTCGTTGATCAGATGCTTGATAGGCTGGCACATCACTCTCATTATTGCTTTTTGGATGGGTACTCCGGGTACAACCAGATAGCAATTGAGCCAGCTGACCAGGAGAAGACGACATTCACTTGTCCTTATGGGACTTTCGCTTTTAGACGCATGCCTTTCGGGTTATGCAACGCACCTGCTACGTTTCAGAGGTGTATGATGTCGATCTTCTCTGATATGATGGAGCAGAATTTTGAAGTGTTCATGGACGACTTCTCGCTCTATGGTGATGGATTCGAAGACTGCCTGCAGCAGTTGGCCCGGGTTCTTGATAGATGCATTGACACCAACCTAGTGCTCAACTGGGAGAAGTGTCACTTCATGGTTACCGAGGGTATTGTTTTGGGCCACAAGATCTCCAGCAAAGGATTAGAGGTGGATAGAGCCAAGATTGAGGTTATTGAGAAGCTTCCCTACCCTACCTCTGTTAAAGGGGTAAGGAGTTTCTTGGGACATGCAGGGTTCTATCGGCGCTTCATTAAAGATTTCTCGAAGATCACAAAACCTTTGTGTGGATTGCTTGAGAAGGACGCGGTTTTTGATTTTAATGCGGAGTGCAAGTCGGCTTTTGATTTGCTCAAGGAAAAGCTGATTAGCGCGCCTATCATCACCACACCAGACTGGTCCCTACCATTTGAGCTCATGTGTGATGCTAGCGACTATGCGGTGGGAGCAGTTCTAGGCCAGCGGAAAGATAAGGTAGCTCACGTCATTTATTATGCCAGTCGTACTCTTAATGATGCACAGGTTAATTATGCGACCACGGAGAAAGAGATGTTGGCAATCATATTTGCGTTGGACAAGTTTCGTCCATATCTTGTGGGTTCTGAGGTGACGATCTTCACGGACCATTCAGCCCTCAAGTACCTTCTCACCAAGAAGGACGCCAAGCCAAGATTGATCCGGTGGGTGTTGTTGATGCAAGAGTTCGATGTGGTGATCAAAGATAAAAAGGGGGTAGAAAATGTGGTTGCAGATCATTTGTCGAGACTGGAGAACGATAAGCAGGAAGATTTGCCGATTCGAGAGGATTTTCCAGACGAGCAGCTCATGGTTGTGGTTGCAGCTGTGCCTTGGTTTGCTGACTTGGCAAATTTCAAGGCACTCAACATTGTGCCCAAGGACCTGAATTATCACCAGAGGAAGAAGTTCTTTGCAGACGCGCGACAGTATTTCTGGGATGATCCTTATTTGTTCAAGTTGGGGGCGGACAATGTATTGCGGAGATGTGTTGCGGAACCGGACACGTTGGAGATCCTTAGACACTGCCACGAGTTGAACTGTGGGGGACATTTCGGCAAATCACGCACAGTTGCGAAGGTACTTCAGAGTGGTTTCTATTGGCCAACCTTGCATAAAGACGCCCATCTATTTGTGCAGCAGTGTGACCGATGCCAAAGAACAGGTAATATCTCTAACCGAAATGAAATGCCTCAAAATTTCGTGTTAGAAGTAGAACCATTTGATGTGTGGGGGATTGATTTTATGGGGCCATTCCCATCGTCGCTTGGTAATCTGTATATTTTGTTGGCTGTTGATTATGTCACCAAATGGGTGGAGGCTCTGGCTTGTCCAAAGAATGATAGTGCTACAGTCGAGAGATTTTTACGCAAAAATATCTTCACAAGATTTGGAACTCCCAGAGCCATTATTAGCGACGAGGGATCACACTTTGTGAACAAGGTTTTTGCCAATACCTTGAGCAAGTATGGGGTAAAAACACACAAAATCTCATTGGCCTACCATCCACAATCCAACGGACAAGCTGAAGTGTCTAACCGTGAGATAAAGGGGATTCTAGAGAAAACTGTCAATCCAGGGCGCAAAGACTGGGCTCTACACTTGGATGATAGTTTATGGGCATACCGGACTGCATACAAGACTCCCCTAGGCATGTCTCCCTACCAACTAGTTTTCGGGAAATCATGTCATCTGCCGGTAGAACTTGAGCACAAAGCGTTTTGGGCGCTCAAGAAATTGAACTTGGATGCTAAGCTCTCTGGTGAGCAAAGGAAGCAGGCATTGCTTGAGTTAGAAGAACACAGGTTGATGGCATATCAGAGTGCCAAGATATACAAAGAGAGGACCAAGCAATGGCATGACAAGCATATCATTCCACGAGATTTCAGAGTGGGCCAGAAGGTATTGATATTCAACGCCCGACTGAAACTGTTTCCGGGCAAGCTGAAATCAAGGTGGAGTGGTCCATTTACAATTACAGAGGTTTACCCATGGGGATCGCTCGAGGTAGAAGCTGAGAATGGGAACAGGTTCAAGGTAAATGGACAGCGAGCAAAACCGTACGTGGACGGGAATTTCATTGGGGTTATCGAGAGCCTCAAACCAATTCCCGATATCTGAGCTCATTTGAGGTAACTTGGTCGGGCCGTCGACCTTAAATTACAAAGCGCTTGTTGGGAGGCAACCCAACCTATTTACTGCATAGTGTAGATTTCAATACTGTTTTGTTATTTGATTTTGTTCTAACTATTTGAGAGGTGCGAGAGAGTGGATTTAATATTTTCAATGAGTATGTGCAGGAATTCTAGGTGGAAGGCCTATTCCGGATCCCCCTTCTTGATACGCGAGTGAAGAATTGCACGAAAAACGAGAAGAAGCAAGCCAAAACGCGTATCGGGACCCGGAATGAAGAAATGGATGATTGACGCCATTCCTACACGTACTCAACACACGCACCTGGGGAAGATCAAGTTTCCGGACTCCCTTTCTTGATATACGCGAAGAAGACGTAAAGAGAATGAGAAAGCTGACACAATGGCACGGATTACGAGGTAAATTTTTGAGGACGGGATTGTGAGCTGATTTGAACAGTGCCATAGTGTGGGGGTGTTCGAGAGCTTTCTGTGGATAGGTGGATCGCGTATATCGGAGTCCGGACGAAGAAGTTATGCCAAAAAGGATGTTGCGAAGAGGAAAAGGGAGCCAAAAAGCATCCGGAATTGCCAAACGAGTCTTTGGAATGAGCAAATTGAAGAATGAAAGGTTCCCCGGACTTTGGGAATCTTTTATACCATAAATGGAGTCTCGAGGTCGAGGAGATCCATGACAAACCAAAGAAACGAGCAAAAACGACGAAAAAGGATGCTAAACGGCGTCCAAAAGCATCCGGAAATGCAAAACGAGCCTTTGGAAGCGCGAAATCGAAGAATGAAAGATTCCCCGGACTTTGGGAATTTTTCTACATGAGAAGAGATCCCGCACTCCCCGTCTTGATGAAGGTGATGGCAAAATTTTGAAGAAAGCGGCAAATTAGGCACAATTTGGATATTTTTCGCGTAATTAAGCGATAATTGAGAAAAGATGGGAAAACGATCCGGAAACGGGACGTTATTTTTATGAGCAAGACACACGTCGGAAAAGGGATCCAAAGGTGCAAAAATCACATTCATCGGAGTTCGGGATCAAAATACGAGGTAAAGGTTATATTTTGGCTATTAAAAATTTTCTCCTGCACAAAAGTAATCGTACGATTACCTTAGGGTAATCGTACGTTTACTTTTGCCTTAGAAAAAATTTTGGGTGGAATTTTCATGAAAACCACTGCCCATTCGTAGCCAAAGTAATCGCACGATTACTTTCATGTAATCGTACGATTACATAAAAGTAATCGTACGATTACTTTCGAACGGGCATGTAATGGGGTTAAAACAAAATTTTTTTTATCTCCAACCATTCAACCCGTCGACCCTCTCTTCTTCCCTCTGCACATCCGGCACCACCTCCAGCCACCACCACCTGTAACCACCGCCGCCACCACGTCCACCGCTTCATCAACGCCACCACCGTCGTCACTACGCCGCTGCACCCTGCTGCTACCTCTCTCTCTCACCCGCCGACCAAGCACACAGCACAGACCGTCGCAAGCCACCATCACAGCACAGATCTCCTTCACCGTCGCAAGCCACCATCACAGCCGCCGCCTACTCTCTCTCTCTGCCACGTCCACCAGAGCCATCACCACCATTACCACAACTCTAATTGGTGGTCAATCGAAGAAGGAGGGCAAGCTAGGGTTTGAGAGTGAATCTGCAATTGGAGGGGATTGAGGTCGAATTTGAAGAAGATATTCGAGGGTTTCGACGGGGACACCGCAAGGAGCAAAAAGCACAAGTCAATTGAAGAATTCGGAACAAAAATTTCGGCGACCCTAAATCAGCCCGGGTGGTCGAAATTCTGCAAATTCGTGCCCGTAAGACTTGCTCCGGGCACGTAGGTACGTCCTAATCTCTTGCCCAATTTCCATATTCGAGTCTAGGCACAATTGAGTAAAAGCCCGATTTACTTTTTGTTGCGCTTAGAAGCGTGTTTGGGGGCGATTGATTAAAGTCCTAGGATTGTGTGCTACGTGTTTGATTGCCATATAACTGTACACAACTTGTCACTGTGCACGTTCTTGTTTTTGTTACATTACTTGTGTTATCTTGTTCTACTTGATTAAAATGAGTAAACGTGCGAGAACGAGTCGTGACAACGACCCAGACTACACATTACCTGGGGGAAGTGGGGGGAACGATTCTGACACGGAGACTGTTCAAAAGGGGGGGTAACTCGGGTGCCCAATTGGTCATCCCGTTATCCCCTGAGCTTAGGGTGTTTACCACACCCGTACCATCCTCCTTGCCCCCAATTCGAAAGGGTCGTGGTCATGCACCGGACGACAACAAGTTGGCAATTGATAGGGGCGGGGTTTATTGCGACTTTAGGTTTATTTCGGCAAGTGCCCAAGGGTATTACACGTCAAACCCTAGGATTAATAGAGGTGTTCAGGTTGAGAAACTGTTTCCACTAGAGGGGTTGCCTGAAGACCTACAAAAGGTCGCGGAGGCTGAAAATTTTGCGGGGTGGATGGAATTAGTGAAAGAGAAAGCCAGTTCTGTGTTGACTCGTGAAATTTATGCAAATGCGAGACACACTGATGAGGGTGAGACGGCTAGGCTCAATGACCCTCGTGTCATTTATTGTCGTCGGAACTGGCTAGTTTTGTCCTCTGAGAACATCGCCGCAGCGCTTAAGTGGCCCCCGTTGACAGCACCCTGTCAATTTAAGGTTTATCTGAAGAAAGACCAGCAGACGCTCATTAATGAGGTGTCAGCGTTTTGTTTTGCGGGAGTGCCAGGGGCCGACTGGGACAGGTCTAAAACCAATATCAGGCATTGGAAGCTCCCAGTCGGATACTTGCTACCTAAGCCACGGTGGCTTATTGAGCTGTTGGCGTCATGGGTGTTGGGAGTTTCGGCTCCCAATTACGTTGATTTTGAGGTGTGTGTCATGGCTCTGTGTCTATCGAGGGGGCATCGGATAGACATCCCTAGGCGGATTTTCCTGTATTTGCATGAGAGATTTGAAGAGAAAAATAGGAAATCTGTGGGCCATAGTTTCTTACTTTTGCACTTAGCTAAGAAGTGCGGGGCTGTCGAACCTGATGGAGAGCTAGACATCACACCCAAGGCTCCGAGAATGTTTGACAAAATCCCTGACCCGTTCAAGGATGTAGTGGTGATGGAGGCAGGAGCTAGTTCTAGACCTCCTACAGGAAAGGCTAAGAAAAGAGCCTCTTCCTCGCGAGCGGCTCCTACTCCTCCAGCTCCTACTCCTCCAGCTCCTATTCCTCCAGCTCCTACTCCCGTTCCACCTCCGCCTGTACCACCCCCTGTCGTTGACCCTGGCCAGCCGAGTGTGACCTTAGCGGACTTGATGTCCGAGTTGCGACTGACTAGGACTATGACCCTTAACTCAAATGGTCGGTCCCGTGATTATGTGGCTGACATGAGTGCTAGGCAGTTTGAGCATCATCGTAGTAGCTTGCGTAACCTCGGTCAGGGCCTACGTCAGGTGAGTTTGCATCAGCACCGTCAGGACCAGTGGTTAGAGGCGTTGTCCACTCATGTGGGATTACCGAGAGATCAGTGGCCTAGTGGCCAAGAGTCCTACCCTGGTGCCTACGAGTACCATTCGGATGCTTACTCCGGAGACCAGGACCAGGACGACGAGGATTCGTCCGAGTAGACTTACCACTCCCTGCATTTGAATGCTGAGTCTTTTCGCTTGCCTATGCATTCGTTGAGGACAACGACGCGTTCAAGTGTGGGGGGGTTTCTCAGCCTTTCATTAGCCAAGTCCGTGTCTGTCTGCATTCACCAGTTACATATAGGTTGTTTAGGTTGTTTGTGTCAGTTTTGTAGTCCGTGTCGTGTTTATATATATTGTGTCCGTGTCGTTTGTGTCGTATTGTGAGTAGTTTATGTTTAGTGCACGTTTTATTTAATTGAGTCCACCTACCCAAATCGAGTCAGTTTCGAGTCTTCTTTCGAGTCGGCCCATGCATATAGAGTAGGGAATATTATTAAAAAAAAAAAAAAAAAAAAAATCTAAAAAAAAAAAAAAAAAAAAAAAAAAAAAAAATTAAAAACAAATTAAAAATTGAGAAAGGGCAATCAAAAGAAGCTTGAAATTGGAAAATCGAGGAGTGTGAGAACTTTAGGCATAGGGTATGAGATGTGACCGAGAATGACAATTTGAGTTCCCCTTAGTATGTATAGAGAGACTTTCTTTACGGGAATACCTACCTATTTTACGACACTTAAATGATTTTCAAATCTAAAGTGTGTGCCTTGTTTTCTTACAAGAGTTGAGCTAGGTGTGAGCTAAACAAGCCGAACATTCATGTGTACGTCTTAGGTAGTCGCCAACCCGCCTCGTAGTGGCACACGAAACAGCTGTGCGAGGTGTGTATTAGAGCACTCACTGCTTATAGAACTTACCTTGTAGGACCACTAGTGAACCCTGTTTCGAACCTTGGATTCTTTGATAACCTCTGGACTTAGGGTGACGATTCTTGGCCTTCATCATCGATTGGTTAGAATCACCGCTTTAGTGCGTCACGAGGGTGTTTGTAGTTGAGGGGGTTCGATGAGGGAGTGCTTCATGATATATTTGAGTGAGTCTTACGTATCGCATATGCTTCATTTCTGATTATCGAGGGGAATGCGAGGGTGAGTGAGAGTAGGCTTGCGCACTTCGGTGTGGCGGTGTTCCATGTCATTACACCATGGACACAGTTGTGGAGAGCCGTGAGTGCGTGGCATCTAATACGCACAAATTGGGTTGGGTGATTTAATTGGTGGATCGTGCTAGGGATCGTTTCTTTTCATCATCTTGGTGTAGGAGGATCGGTTGGATTAAGCACGAGACTTATATTGCTTTGATTACTTGAGAGGGGACATGGATATATTCTAGTGTGGGGATGTCGACTTTTGACTACGGACATAGAGATTGAGCTTGTGACGACTCCATCCCCATACTTGTACTTGGATTTGTTTGCGGCTTTGTTTGGTGGCACCGTGTATTTCATTGAGTTAGGGGGAGATGGATTTTACTTGTGATATATATTCATTGGATTGTTTACTTCCTCCCCTTAACGGGTTTTGTATGGCTTAACACTTGGAAGACCACTCGAGATATACGTTGTGACATTGTGTTTTGGATATTGAGAGATTTGAAAAAAAAAAAAAAAAAAAGAAAAAAAAAAAACAGAAAAAAAAAAAAACAGAAAAAAAAAAGAAAAGAAAAAAAAAAGAGAGAAAAAAAAGGAGAGATGAAATAAAGGAATAAAGTTTGAGCTTAATGAAGACCGAGTGGTGGAAGCAACTATTTCATTGACGGCGATGTTCATCTTGTGCATGTTTCACGACGGTGGCCACGGAGATCGTTATTGTACCGGGGTTTGAGGGGATCGAGGGCCGGAGATGGTGAGTTTCGGGTTGCGGTTCCTATCATCGTGGTGAGGGTGTGTGAGATGTGGGTTTTAAAGTGAGAATGTGACGCTTAGGACTTGTTACTACATGATTATCCTTTTGTCCCTAAGCCTCTACATTTTAACCCGTTAGCGGAATAGGAGCTCGGACCTTGAATGTGGCTTAGCCTAGCGTAGCCTCTTATTTATCGGCACACGCGAAGAGGTAGGTTATTCTTACACGTAGTAAAGCTAGGCTTTCTATACTAACTAAGGGAAATTCTTGTTGTCAATTTTAGTTGCAATTCATACCTCGTTCCTAGATTCTTCATCACTCCATGAGAACCGATTTGAGCTAATTGAGATTGCCCGATCTCGCCTAAAAAGACGTTTTGTGTATATTTGTGTTGTGTAGGATCGAGTCATATATTTGCATTGCATCATATTGTTGCATCGTTGAGTCTTGTATTGAGTCGTCGTGGGTATTGAGTCGGCTAATTGAGGTTAGTATGCAATTGGTAAGTTGAAAAGTATGCAATGGTCTTGGTTGGAACGGTTGACTCAAGAGGTGAGATGAGAGGAGGGAGGTTCGGATGATTTGAGATAGTTTGAGACTTGAATTGTTGCTCGGGACGCGCAACGGGTAAGTGTGGGGATATTTGATAACTCCATATTTGGAGTTATATTCTTATATGTTTTCTTACCGTTTTGCGTGTATTCCGATGCGTTTTGATAGATTTTGGATCATTTCTTGCTAAATTTGAGCATGTTGAGTCTTTGCACGTTAATGATGAGTCCGGGCACTTTTTGCATTGATTTTTGATATATTTTATCACGTTTGATCTTCCGGTATGTTTCTCGTGTTGTGGTTTTCAGGAACCGGGAGCTCGGGACGTGGCGTTGGAGCAAAAGTGAACTTCGGAAAAGTTGGAGGCTCAAAGGGATGCTCGGGAAGTGAAGACGAAAGGAAAAAAAAAAGCAAGAAGTTGAAGATTGAATGGAAGAGGATGAAAAGTAATCGTACACTTACCTCAAGGTAATCGTACGATTACCTTCATCCAGAAGTAATCGTACGATTACTTGAAGGTGAACGTACGATTACCTATGAGGAAAGTAATCGTACGATTACATCAAGGTAATCGTACGATTACCTCTGGCGGCCAGGATCGAATTTTTGGGCTGTTTTCGCTATTTTGGCATAGTTTTGGGAGTTTGAAGCCACAAAAGACTAAGGAAACATTGGGGAACGATATTCAACATCAGAACACACCTTGGAAGTCGTGCTTGGAGTGCTTGGGAGCTAGGTCGAGAGCTTGGATCATCCGTTTGGCTTCTCTTCTTCTTTTCTTCTCTAGATTTTGATACTTGATCATGAAACTTTGTATTATGAACATGATTATGAGTAGCTAAACCCTTATTTTGGGATATCTCGTAGGAAACTAGGGTTTGATCACTACAACTTGTGGTTATGGATTTACTCTCATGCTTTTGAGCTTAATTGATGATTTCTTATCTAGTTATGTGTATTTCATGTTTTTAATTCATCTTTTCTATTGATAGACGTATTAATAGGATTGTGCTAGGTTATGAACGATAGAGGAATCTACGTTTGTTGCCCGGAAAATTGAAATACACACTAGCCGTATCTAGGGTTGAGGAATCTTGCTAGTTAGCTAAGAACAAGAGTAGAAATTAGTATTGTAATGCATGCTTGAACTTGAGTAAGCTAGAGGAATCAGTTACGATAGTTTAGGCATAGATATTGGTTGAGACATCTTCAATATACAATTGCTCGTTTAACTAGAAAAAGAAATCATCGTGTTAGTAAAACATAAATCCAACGTAGTGTGACATTCCTAGTGATCCGTAGAGATATCCTGAATTTAATTACATTTGATAAACAACAATATCAACCCGTGCTCGTTAATCTTGAAATAATTCTTTGAATTATTTGAGATAATTGTTATTTTAATATTTAGTAGGATTAGAAATCACAAAACAACTGCGCTTTGCCCACATAAAGAACAAACTTAATAGTTAGTTACACGAAGTCCCTTGGGTTCGACAATCCGGACTTTTCCGATTATTACTGCACCGACAACTGTGCACTTGCAGTTGGAGCGTGTCATCCGCCAGAACCACTGGTTTTATTCACCAACTTTCGTAATCACCGCATATTGGTGGTGGACCGCGAACGGCTGCTTGCTCTCTCCCGGGCATCTAAGGATAAACCGCTCCATTTTAACTCTTTCACTCATGCCCGGAAGGTGCTTGACCCAGTTAATCGAACCAGGTGGTGGAATAGGGAAAAAATCATCTCTTCTCGACAACAACAGGAGCCTACTCGGGAATTGCAGTCAGAGTTCATTATCAACAGAACACCCAACCCTCCTTCGCAGAAAGCCGCTCTAAGGCCAAATCAAATAGGGCAATCTGAGTGTTCGGCCAATTCACCTACTGGGTTGTCTTTCCCACAATCTCAATCACAACTTAGGCTCCGGAATTTGAAGCCACCTAACAGCGAACCACTGGCAGCTGTTTCTTGATGAAAAGGATCGCCGTCGACTACCGCCACCACCTTCGTCTGCAACCTAGGCAGATATCATCGCCGGCGAATAAGTGGCGATCTTCCCAGCAAATCACCCCGATCTACCAGCATCGGCTTCCCTTGCGACCTAAGAAGAAGACATCGCCAGCGACTGGGGATTTATCACATGGTCTGTACAAAAAGCGACCTCCCTGGAATCCGCCGCGCCGCACCCGTGCTCTCGCCGGCGGCGCGCTGCGCGCCACACCGTCCATTGAGTAGCACCGTCCATTGCACCGCCCGCCGCACCGTCATGAAAGACCTAATCTGTTAGCTGGGTAAACAAAACAAAGTTCAACACGGTACGGTGGGGCCCAACCATCTCATCTGCTCGAAAGGGTCAAAGGGTAGCAAAAGCATAGTGTAACACGGAGTTGTGTTCTCATCCGAAAGTCTTTCTCCTACGTGGACCTCACTAGCTGGAGGTTTTATGGGCTACGTAACAGCCACATGCCCATTTTTTAGCTCTAGTATTAGTTTGCCACTACTTTAGCTTGTTTTACTTTTCTAAGGGTGAGTTTGGGAATGCTTCTGCTGCCAGCACAGCTGCTTTCCGACAGCAGAAGCAGTTTTAGTGTGTTTGGTAAAAATAAAACTTCTGCTTTTTCGGACAGTTTCTGCTGTCCCACAGCAGTTTTCAGGAAGCAAGGGGGGAGATGCTTTTCCAGAAAGTGCTTTTGATTAATTTATCTACAACCGATTTTAACCTTACAATTTTTTAAAATATCAATAGTTATCTTTCCGGAAATGACACGTGTCATATATTTTTGTCATTTTACCCTCTCACAGCAACTTCACAGTTGATTTTACCAAACACAAAATCACTATATCAATATTTCACAGCAGCTTCTACGTAATATTTACCAAACATCATTTAGTCAAGAATTCACAGCAGCTTTCTACAGTGTTTTCGCACAGCAGCTTCCTACCACCGCCACAGCATTCCCAAACTAGCCCTAAGTATCCTAGTTCGTTTTTAATTTTGGTTATTCTGTGTTGGAGTGTTGTGTGGTGTCTTTAGTTGTGTTAGTGCAGTTAGGTCATCACTTACGCACAGTAGGTACTCCGCCGTAGCGATGAAGGCTTGCAGATGGACTTCACTTGTATTACGGACTTGACTGTACTTTTATCTTATTAACAATATTTCTTACCTTTTACCAAAAAAAAACCCGTATAAAACGTGATTGTAAAAGATCTCTTCTAAGCGTACACCTTCTTGTAAAAAATAGACGAAATATAAACCCCAATTTGTTACCATTTGGTGGAACCTTTTGACTAGCTCTCTATACTTCAATCCTATCCACACCTATGCGCATGCACTTGTTTTGTATCATTTTATTACAGTACTGTAATGTCAACTTGTTATTTTGATTTGGCTTCAATATTGTTTTTCCAGATCCTTGAACCGTTCCAATTCAAGATTGGGTTCGTGTTTGTTTTTTATCAGATGCACGAATCATCATTGATACTGACAACTAAAAGATTTTTATAAAACCAAATCAAGAAAGTGGACATAACTATAATCCTCATTTCTCAAATGCAATAACCACAATTTCTCCCACAAATCACCTCCTTCAGTTTGATATACGAGACTTGTAACTCACACTCTTAATTCATACTATAGAACTAATACTGCATTCCTCTCAAAATGTTTTTCGTATTGACATTTTCACGTATTTTGAGATAACTAATTCACTTGTGAAACTATATAAAAAATACATCATATTCTAATGTCATAGTATTAGTACAACATATCTTACGAGTGCGATGTTTAGCTTGCTCTAGTGTCGTCTTACACAGGGTCAACCTCACATTGGACGAAATCTTTGTTGTAGCTAGCATTGGTTACCACTACGAAGTGTTGTGTTGGGGTCATATTCCGGAGTACTTATGTCCTTCAAAGTGTGTCCTCAAGTGCCACGACGGCAACTAGGTCGCCCCGTGCCTCCGTAGACGGCCGGCTTACAGTTCACAATATCTATTTCTTCCTTTGTTTATCTATCAATCTACAAGATCTAAATTAACAATATTAAAAGTTTAAAACCCCTTTTTGTATAGTGGAAAAATTACAAATGCCTTTTGTTTTATATTAAATCATAAACCCCAAGCATATTTAAAGCATCTCCGATACTATTAACTGAAAGTTATTTATAATTTGATGAAAATCGTACATGTTATTTATGTTACTAAAAAGAATTAGTTAGTGTTCCAATAGTCATAGCTAAATGATAAAGAACATTTTTACAAAAGATATAACCTTTTAAAAGACACTTTTACCCCTCTAGTTTGATTCAAAGGCACTTTCATCCATCCCTGTTTAGGGTGTAAGTTTTCTGAAGTTTCAGCACAGTAAAGGGGTGAAAGTGTCCTTTCTCAAACTAGAAGGGGTGAAAGTGTCCTTCAATGAAACTGTTGGAGAAAAACAGTTTTTGAAACAAACCTTAGACCCGATTTATGAAGAGCTCACTCGAGAGCTCGCTCTAATGTATTCTTAAATTAGGGTGATTGATGATTGATTCAAGACCTCACTCATGTTTCTCATTTTCGGAATGACGAAGTGAACCACATCTTCACTTTGCCTTTGAATTGGAGTGTTTATCTACTCTATGATTGGCATTTAAGGGCATGCTCTTTGGGTGATGCAATTTAATTGCAGGGAGTGGATCCAGACAAAGGTCGAACTACAACATGTGTGCGCACCGCCACCGTTCGGCTGACCCGCTCGATTTTTTTGCAGCCCACAACTTAACAGTAACGAATCTGGTTGTTAATTAACTGAACTGTTGCAACTGTAACTGTTCTAATTCAAACAGCCAGCGGTTACAATCTTTCTGAACGGTTTTGTTCTGGTATTGCCCCTCTTCACTGCCTTTAAAAGGGTCATTCCTCTGTCAGATTCATTATGAATCAGCAGGGCTCCAACATTCATTCTCTTCACAGTTTTTGTCTTTTCGCTTAGTCGTGTTCGGTGGGTGTTGCAACCAGAGCTAGTCTACAACACAGGAAGAACTTCTATCAGGGAGGACAATTCGCCACTGTATAGTACCGAAGCACATACGGTGGGAGGCGAGGCGAATACTGTCTTACGGAAATCGTCCATGCACGAGGTTGTTCTTCATCTCTTATTTACATTCAACGCCTTTTGATCAGTAAGTTCGTACCCATATCATATTTTTTAATTTGAGATTTTTACTACCATTTCGATCTGTTATTTTATTTTTTAAAGGGTTCGTGTTCACCTTGCTAACTCCTTGGGGAGTACGACTAATGGTGCCTCTGATAAAAGAAAAAGACTAATGGTGTCGTCCGCAATTTCATTTGAGCGGCTGATTATTCATTTCATTATTTCCAAATCATCACATTTTTCATTTGGGCGTGCTAACTTGTGTTCCTGCTCCACCATAATCTAAATAGCGTACAAAGTTTATGTCAATCTTAAAATTCAAATGAGTTTATAGCATGTTACTAATGTGACATTGATTCATCACATAATGAAGTTAGCAAGACCTTATAGTCTTTAAATTTCTGGACTCCCTCCAGTAAAATTACTACATACATTATTCGTAGTTATTAGGAATAAATTGGTTTGTTCCTCAAAATAAAAGGAAGAGGAACAAATTTGTTCTACCACAATCAGGTGTTTATAGTATAGCTGTTAGTATGGCGACATCATGTAAGAATTTATACGAATATTTGTAAAACGTCAAACAATTTCAGTGATCAAATTTAAGTGAAACTAAAATGGACTTTTTACCCAAAAAAACAAACTAAAACACTTACTTCAACGTCTCGTTTTATCCCTCCAACAATGAACATCTTTTGTGATTAAAAAAAAAGGATTCAAAGATGTACCATTATTTGATTTAGAGCCCGTTTGATAATGCTTATTCTTTCCAGTATGCTGCTTTTCAGATTCAAAAGTAGTAATAATGTGTCTGATAAATTTTATACATTTGTTATATTCAATTTGTAATATACAATAATTTATATAAAGTGACAGCACTTAAGGTACTACAGACATTTTGTCGCATTTCTTGCTTCATATCATATAGTAGTACTACCCAAACATGATATTTCGTATCATGCATCATATCCGACAACACTCAAACAGAGACACCCATCATTTCTTATAAGGGCTTATCCGACAACATTCGTATCCTTGATATCCCAGCATAAATCTTATCCATGCATATCATATGCCAACATAAATTTTAACTCTGCATATCATATCTACATATTTAGAGTCTGTTTCGATTCAAGTTAAAATCTAAAAATATGACAAATAATTTTGAGTGATTATGTTGGCTGAAATTGTAATTTGAAAATCGTGCCTAAAAAATCTGGATTAAAATTTAAGTTAGGTGATTTACTTACCACATCTGATAATTCTTCATTTTCTTCCTCTTCATTGTCTTCATCAAAGAGTGTGCGGCTAAGGTTGGTGAAGATGGTTTAAAGATGAAAACATGAGACAGTATTCACTTCCACCTCCTGTATTTTTTAAAAAAGAACACCCTAATAATTTGCACGTTTTCTAGATGCTATTTGTGGATGTTAAGTGTCATTCAACTCATGCAATGTATATATCTTAAAATGGGTTTGTCATTTACTTTAAAAATTGAATTGATATATGTATTCGTACAAATAAAATTTGAGGTTTCGGCATCTACCGTTTGTTGTTTTCGTCTCCTTTTTTGTGCAACATAGTGATCAGATGATTGAACGAGTGGATGATACTCAAGAGTTCACCTCACGAGGCCTAAATTTAGCGATTGAGATCATGAATGTTAAGGAATGAGATAATCTTCAGTTATCTCTTTCATATTTTATGCTGATTCTCCATGATTTATGGAATATGTTATTATGTTGTAATTATCTCTTTCCTATTTTAGTTAATTATACATTATATGTAAATCACTCCTCTTGTATAAATACGGACCAAGGGTCATTAGAAATACCAATCAATTCATTCAACCTTCACATGGTATCAGAGCTGTAGAAATTTCTCTTCTACACGATCCATCTCTCCTGTCGCAAATCGAAAGCCGACAACCTTGCCTCTCGGTCCCGGGCGCCGACCATCACCACCATGACAACCACCACACCATCAATAACCCAGTTGAATGCCCCCACAAACTTTCCCATCAAACTATCCTCCGCCAACTTCCTCGTTTGGCGTCGACAATTTGAAGCCACTCTGATTGGCTTTGATCTGCTAGGGTTTATTGACGGATCCACCACAGCACCGTCACGCTTCACTTACACTGCGAAGTCAGAGGCAAACCCTGCCTACTCCATCTGGTACCATCAAGACCAGATCATAGTCAGTGCACTCCTCGGTAGCTGCACCGAGTCGATTCAGCCACTGATCTCCTCCGCGTCTACTGCTCGTGAAGCGTGGAACACTCTCATGGAAAGCTATGCAAATGCTTCTCCTGGTCGAGTCATTGCACTCAAGAACAAACTGGCTCGCAACCCATGCGGAATCAATCCATTTCCGAATACATCAGGGATATGAAGGACATTGCCAACGATCTGGCTCTCGCGCAGAGTCTGGTATCAAACACTGATCTTCTCATCTCCATCATCAACCAACTTGGGGTCGATGACTCCCCCATTGTTTCTGCTCTTCGGTTTCGAAACACGGATGTGTCCATTGTCGAACTCACTTTCATCCTTGAGGAACATGAACGCTCGTTGCGAATTGCAGAATCTGAATCTGCACCTCTTCTTCCCACAGCCAATGTGATGCAACGTCACTCAGGAATGGCATCGCATCAGGGTGTTCCCCCTCAACACTCGCACAATGGTGGTTACTCAAGGAATCAAGACCGCCGCCAAAACTCATCAACCGCGAGGAATAGGTCGCATACCTCCTCAGTAGCTGCGAATCAATCTGGCAGATCTCATAAGCTTTTCACTTCTGTAACTTCGCTGGGCATGTCGTTCGCGATTGTCGCAAGATTACTAGCTTCCTAAGCGAGCACAACATCTCAAGCGTGAGTAACACACACACGGTCAATGCTGCAGTGAGTCAAAGCTCGGAATCTTCGGATGCATGGATGTTCGACAGTGGTGCATCTCATCATGTTACTCCTAGCACAGATGGCCTTCAAGATCTGACACCTTATGATGGTCCCGAGGAAATCACTCTTGGCAACGGTAAGAGTTTATCTATCTCTCACAATGGTAGCACTAAATTCTCCTCTCCCACTAAACCTCTCCTACTATCCAATTTCCTATGTGTTCACAAGTTACATCGCAAACTTGTCTCTGTTTCTCAACTTTGCAAGTCTAATCATGTTTCGGTTGAATTCTTTTCCTCTCATTTTATTGTGAAGGATCGCTTAACCAGAAACACCATCCTTCGCGGTGAAAATCGAGATGGTGTCTACTATGCTCCTCGCGGCAACCCTCCTCTCATCAATACAACCAATTTCGCCGACATTCACAGTCTTCATCACAGATTTGGTCATCCATGTAATAAAACATTATGACTCATTTTGCAGAAGTGCAACATTTCTTTATCTCCTTCGAGTATTCATAAATTTTCTTGTACTTCTTGTCATATCAATAAAAGCCCAAGCTTCCTATTGCACACAATTCCCTTACAAGCTCGCGTCCACTCGAATTGATTTATAGTGACGTCTGGAGTACCAAACAAATTTCTCGCGATGGCTATCTCTACTATGTGATTTTTGTTGACCACTTCACTAAGTATGTATGGCTTTACCCTCTCAAGAGAAAATCAGACGTTGATTCAATTTTCTCGCAATTCAGACGCCTTGTCGAGAAGCGCTTTAACCAATCCATTGTCACTCTCTTTTCTGACAATGGTGGCGAGTTTATTAAACTCCTACCCCAACTGAACCTCCACGGCATCACGCATCTCACTACCCCGCCTCATACTCCTGAGCACAATGGCTCTGCCGAACACAGACATCGCCACATAGTTGACACTGGTCTCTCTCTCTTGCATTCTGCATCGCTCCCACTTTTCTATTGGCCCCATGTCTTCCAAACCGCCATTTACCTAATCAATAGCATGCCAACTCATGTCCTGCGCAATGACTCTCCTTACATAAAAATTTTCCAGTGCCCCCAAACTATAAGTCCCTTCAACCGTTTGGATGCCAGTGCTTCCCTTGGATTCGACCTTACACCTCAAGCAAACTCGAACCCCGTTCCAGTCCTTGTATCTTCTTAGGTTACTCGGTCACCCAGTCAGCCTACAAGTGTCTTGACCCATCCACTGGTCGAATATATATCTCGCGCCATGTTCGCTCTGTTCCTTACATCTTTCCTTCTTCCACGAATCCACCTACCTCTTGTGCTACCAATGCTGAAACCCCGAATGACTCGGTTGCTCCAGTCGCACCTGTGCCACTTCCTACAGCGAATCCTACGCCGGAACCTGCTCTCGCTCCTGATCCTGTACCAGCTCCTGAGCCTCCACTCGCACCTGAACCAGAATCTCCTCCGGCTGCAGCCACACCTCCTCCGCTTCCTCATGCTCATGTGCCTCCTGATGATGTTGCTCCAAATGGGATGCCCGCTCCTGCTCCTGCGCCTGCACCAACGTGCGCCTGCAATCCCAATCCCAAGTACTTCAACTCTCAGTTTGTCAATACTACAACTTTTGCATCATGTTGTTCCCACTATCGAACCGCGAACAGTGGCCCAGGTGTTGAAAAATCCTCTATGGAAGCAAGTGATGAATGATGAGTTTGCTGCTCTCGCGCGCAATCACACTTGGGATCTAGTTCCTCGCAGTGGCCAAACAGTTGTCGGGTGTAAGTGGATCTTTCGGGTCAAGCGCAAAGCGGATGGGACTATTGATAAATACAAAGCGCGACTTGTGGCCAAAGGGTACTCGCAAGAGTTCGGGCGCGACTACTCCGAGACCTTCAGCCCGGTCATGAAACCTGTTACTGCTCGGATTATTCTCACACTGGCTCTTTCGCATCGGTGGCAGGTGCGCCAATTGAACATCAACAATGCCTTCCTCAATGGCACGCTCACGGACACTGTCTTCCTGGAGCAACCTCCAGGGTTTATCGACAACACCAAACCCAATCATGTGTGTAAACTTCGTCGTGCCCTCTATGGTCTCAAACAGGCTCCTCGCGCCTGGTACAATGAGCTCTCGAATTTTTTTCTTTAGTCTGGCTTTCAGAGATCGTGTGCAGATCCCTCGCTATTCTACCTATCTGCGAAAGGAGTTCGTCTGTTCTTCCTCGTCTATGTCGACGATATTGTATTAACATGTAACTCCCCATCAGCTCTAGAACAGTTCGTATCTAAGCTTGCTTCCCGGTTCTCTCTCAAAGACTTGGGCTCGCTTAGTCATTTTATTGGAATGGAAGTCATCCCAGCTCAAGTTGGCCTTTTCCTATCCCAAGCGCAATATATCTCATACATCTTGGAGAAGTTTCACATGGAAGATGCCAAGCCTGTCTCCACCCCTATGTGCTCCATTGGACCACTGCCACCAGCAAATCCCACCATGGCAGATGACACCTCCGACTACAGACGTCTCTTGGGTCTCCTCCAATATCTCAGTCTCACGCGCCCTGATATCTCCTTCGCGGTAAACCAACTTTCGCAATATCTTCATGGCCCGCTACCTTTGCACTGGTTAGCAGCTAAGCGAGTTCTTCGCTATCTCAAAGGCACCATTTGTCATGGTCTCTATCTGCGCCCGGGGGCGCGTATGGAACTCTCTGCGTTCTCTGATGCTTACTCGGGTGGTAACTCAACCATGGGACGCTCTACTACTGCATATGTTCTATACTTAGGCTCCAATGTTATATCCTGGAAGTCTGCTCTTTAGAAGTCTGTCTCGCGGTCCTCCACGGAAGCCGAATATCGCGCACTTGCAAATGCCAAAGCTGAATTACTATGGGTTCAACACTTGCTTCTCGAACTTGGAATCCCTCTCCCTGGCTCACCGACCTTGTTCTCTGATAACCTTAGTGCCACATATGTTTGCAAGAATCCAGTATTCCACTTGCGCATGAAACATATCGCGCTAGATTACTTCTTTGTCCGCGATCTTGTAACCTCAGCAAAACTTCATGTGAGACATGTCCCAAGTCACCAACAACTCGCGGATACACTCACAAAACCTCTTGGACACAAATCATTTCTTCATCTGCGATCTAAGATTGGAGTCTCCGACGGATCCTCCATCTTATGGGGGCGTGTTAAAGAATGAGATAATCTTCATTTATCTCTTCCATATTTTATGTTGATTCTCCATGATTTATGGAATATGTTATTATGTTGTAATTATGTCTTTCCTATTTTAGTTAATTATACATTGTATGTAAATCACTCCTCTTGTATAAATACGGACCAAGGGTCATTAGAAATACCAATCAATTCATTCAACCTTCACAATGAATTGGCTCGATGAGCTTACAAGAGAGTGATGACACTTCAACTTTTGATTGACTAGTGTTTCTTTTGATTGATTGGTGTTTTGAGATCGTTTACAGAATTATTCAAGGACTGATGTCCCATCAACAACAAATCGTCCCTTGCTCCTTAAGTTGTTGGAGGCTTATTAGGAGGTATTTGCAACGCTCTCGTTGAAGAGTAAAGTTAGTATCTAAAATAAATTGGATACTAACTTTACATAATTCATGTTCTGAGTGAATTCGGTCTAGACCCATATGCATTCTTGTGCACAAATACATATATAATTTATAGAGAGCAAAATCTAAATACAGGGCTGCAACTCGGACGGGTTGGACGGGTCGACACCCTTGTCCAAGCCAAAACCCGAGTTCTCTCAGGGTTACCCCAGCCCAGCCCAGCCTGGGTTAGGTGCATCGCTAGCCCGTCCAAGCCCAAATTCAAACAAATTAATTCGGGTTGGAGTTGAATTCGGACTAGCCCATTAAATTAAATAAATTAACATATTTAATCACATTCAACTCCATTAAAATTATCCACTTAAAGTTAAGTTAATAACTTACATACAAAAATATATACCAAATGTAGATATTTCAACTTTTTTATTTAAGACTAAAAACTAATGACTATTATTATTAGTGTGAATTAAAAAAATTATTCATTTATACAAGAGAATATAAAATATTTTGTGAAAGAAAACCTATTAGTTAAAATATAAACATAATTAAAAATATCCTAATAATTAATAAAAAAATTATAAATTATTGATTAACGTGCTATATAGTATTCTCAAAATATAACATTTATAGGTAATGAACATAAAAATCGGGCAATTCGGGCTAACCCATCGTTTAATATTCATATCCAAGCCCGACCCTAATTGCAATTCTGGTTAAGAAATTTGTCCGAGCCCGTCCAAATTACTCAAAACATGTGCTCTAGCCCGTCCAAAGTTGCACCTTAGCTTGACTTCCGAGCGTCCCGTTCCATTATGGTGTTTGTAGTGCTTCTTCATATAGGGCTTATCATGTTCTCTTTTGCCCGAGTGTGTCTTGGTTCTCTGCATAAACTATAAATACTTACTAAGTCGATCGCGGTATTTTAAAATTTAAAAAAACTAAACAAAATCAGTTTTTCTCAAATAGTTTTTATATTTTTAGGGACAAATTGTTGTTTTCAGATATCATATTTTGATTTTGTTTCTTAAGAAAAAAAAGCATAAATAAGATCATATTATGAT
This sequence comes from Linanthus parryae, assembly GCA_023055425.1. NCBI lineage: Eukaryota > Viridiplantae > Streptophyta > Magnoliopsida > Ericales > Polemoniaceae > Linanthus > Linanthus parryae. The sequence continues at coordinate 136,970,685 of JALGPY010000004.1, read as the reverse complement.
TATCTTAAATAAAAATATAAGTATTATACTACTGATTATATATAAGTGGTAATGAAGAGCCCCCCATTATGGAAGATTGGAACCCACGTCGTTACTAACTTTATTCATTACCAAAATCTCAAATCTTTTAATAACGTTCACTATATTTTGCATTTGCTATAACCCTAAAACCTTCCCACACACTCCTCCTCTTGTCTCTCTCTAGAAACAACCTACCAACGTTCTTGATTTTCGTCCTCATCCTATCCAGATCTTTCCTTCTCCATGTAACGCCTTGAAGCCCCCTCTTCATATAAAGCCATCACTTGTTCAAATAAAATCTAAATATTTACATAAATCTGATTTTACCACCCCATTACTTCGATTAATCACCACTCCTCTTTCTGATTTTGCACCAAATCTTCTTCCTTGGATTGTTCCTTCTCTCTCTATTTGCTCTCGAGTACCATCCGTTTGAGACAAAAAACCCATCTCTAAAAATCACCTCCCGACTCTTCTCTGCCATTCATCAATCGAAGAAGTAGCATTCGGACACAGATCTGTGTCCACTTCTCTTTTCACGGGTTTGATTTTCTTTCTTTGATTTTTTTCTCTTTTTTTCTATTTCTTTGAATTCTTGTTCCTTCGTTGTGTTTTTCAGTGATTCTGAGGTGGGGGTGCCTGAAAATTCGACATCCCCAATAACCCATTTGGGAATAGACTCAGAGATTCAAAATCTTGAAACCCATTTCAGGCTTTGATAACCCTTTTGCATATTCTTGTTATTTATTTAAATCTTGAATTTGGGTCTTTTCTCTTGTGAATGTTCTTCATCTGTAGCTGCTCATTGTAAAATTACCTACCCAATTTAGTCAAATTCTGGTTCTTATCCGACAAAGTTGACCTTTTCATGGTTTCAGCTTCATAGAGATCTCCAAATTGACACATTCATCCATTTTTTTTATTGCAATCTTTTGACTTGTTTGGCAAAAATGTATGGAGTTGAGAGAAGAAGGGACTTACCATTAGAATTCCAATCAGAAATCCCAATTCTGAGACCAAGCCTCTACACCAGGAGAGCAAATCTCACTGTTAAGTTTCAAGATCTTTATGGTTTTACTGTAGAAGGCAATGTTGATGATGTTAATGTGTTGAATGAGGTTAGAGAGAAGGTGAGGGAACAGGGTAAGGTTTGGTGGGCTCTGGAGGCTAGCAAAGGAGCAAATTGGTATCTGCAGACTCATGTTTCATCAACCCTCAAGGCTTCTCTGAAGTTATCGGCATTGACTAATGCAATCACTCTGAAGAAGCTAATTAGGAAGGGGATTCCGCCGGTTTTGCGGCCTAAGGTTTGGTTTTCGCTGTCTGGTGCCGCTAAGAAGAAATCTACTGTGCCTGATAGCTACTACAATGATCTGACTAAGGCGGTTGAGGGTAAAGTCACCCCAGCTACAAGGCAGATCGATCAGGTGATTTGTTTGTTTCGGTGATTTGATTCATCTTTTCCTTTAGTTCTATGAATTCATAGTGTTGGGATTCTAATACATCAAGTTAATGGATTATCATGTGGGATTGTTGAATAAGTGGCTCAGATAATAGGGCTACTAAGAAATCTAAGAGTTAGTAAATTTGAAATCGATAGATGCATTGTTTCATCAAGTCGTATGATCTCTTCTTGTTTTTCATCATGGGTGTTGGTTGGTTGTAAAGTACCTTCATCCATTGATTCAGTGTGAATGCTACACTTGATTTAGCATACGAGTGTCTTTAAGCCAATGTCAATAAGAGAAGTACTGATGAAATTTGCTAAACATTTGGACTTGGATACCAAGAACTTAACTTCCAAGTTAGAAAATGTAGTCACTAGATTGATGGTCAGGCATCATAATGGTGAAACATAGAACTACTTTGCCACCCCCAGAGCTGTTCCTAGTGGTGAATCGGTGATGATCTTGGTTCAAACCCCAAGAAAGCCAAACTCTTTTGGGGCCATTGGAGGGTTTACATGATCGTTAACTTCAATGTCCCGCGGGTTTAGGGGAGTTGCACACAATCTGACCTGGACCATAAGCATCTGTCATTTGATGGAAACTTGATATGGGTACAGCGTCTGATTTTTGTTTGGCGTGTTTGATAAAGACTTGGATGTTTCTTTGGGTTGGATTCAGTCTCCATCTCCTTCAAACAATGTATTTTATGAAGATTGATATGGGATCAAAGAGACAAATTGAACGTCATCATATATTTAAGAATATAAACTGAGTTTGTCCATATTCCCACACAACGAGGGGAGTGAGGTTAGACTATTTGGCCTGTGTCCCCTTTTCCATGTTTGTTTGTCTGAAATGAGGTCCTGCCTAATTTGTTTGGTTTGGGTAGCTTTTGCTTTGTCCAATGAATTTATGTTCAGTTTTGTCCCCACTTCCTCTTTAAGCACCCCTTTTTTGCCATGTGCATCAGTGCATAGAACATCATTACAAGAAATTCCTAATCTAGCCTACAACTATTGGGTTCAAACTTGACACCTCATGCAGGGGCTACGAAAGCTCTTCTACTGAGCTAGCACCCATTTTCCCATTAATACCATCTTGAACTAGACATTTTTGTGGGGATTTCTTATTTCTTTTGTGTAGCTGCCCTTGTCATACTTCATTCAATCATAATCGATTCTAGATTTGAGCACAAGAGAGCGATAGGCGGAGCACAGTCTTCATCTTTCATATGTTTCTTGCTTCGTCGGATACCTGACTTGGGCGGTCTCTTTTGATACTGAATATAATGGTTCCTTCCTAAATTATTTTGAAGATTTTTTTAGAGGTTTTTTTAATATATTTTGAAGAGTCTTTTCAGTCTTTCAGATGCCGTGCTGCCATCCGACTCTTAATTCCTTTTCATTCTTTTGCTTGTTTATTTACAGGATGTCCCACGAACATTTCCTGGTCATCCTTGGTTGGACACTCCAGAGGGGCATGCTGCTCTTAGACGCGTTCTGGTGGTATATTCTTTCCGTGATTCTGATGTTGGTTATTGCCAGGTTTGTTCTTATCCTTCTTCTCTCAAATCAAGATCAGGGTTTATCCGTGCTCAATTATAACTTTCCACAAATTTTCACTCCTTGAAATGCTTATGACAATGGTTTTGGACCAAGTGCTGAGAGTTGCTCGATACATGTCAAATATTTTGCGCTATTAGAAGAAATTAGTTCCTGAAGTTTTGTTCGCCTAGAACCAATAACATAAATATGCATCATTGGAGCGAACTCTAATGTATATGTTCTTACACTTGAGGATTCTAAGTGGATTAATGATGATCCCCGTCTTTAGTCTTTATCAGGGCCAGTTTTCAAATCGGAAGCATGCAAGATATGGTCTGAAAATGTCCTGATCTTTCACAAATGTCGGATCATTTGGCCCGTGCAAAGGCTAACTTTAAGAACCAAGTCCCAAACACCATTACAACCAAAATTTATATTTTTGAACTGATACGGTTGAAAATAAGCCAAAATGGTGCTCAAGTTTATTTGTCATGTACGTTGTTAAACATGCCAACAAGCCCTTAAGTATTTCCTGGTCTTTAGGCCTCGTTTGGGTAGAGGATATGTTATGTGGGGATAAGGCTTATGCTGGGATATGACTAAGGATATGAATGCTGTCTGATAAGCCCTGATAAGATATGCTGGCTGGCTGTGTTTGGGTGATGTCGGATATGATGCAGGATATGAAGCAGGATATGTGCCAAAATGACTGTAATACCTTCAGTGCGGTTATATTGTATAAAATATTGTATATTTCAAATTGATGAGGAAAAAATTAAAAAAAATGTATCAGTATTAATGTTTATATTTTAATACTATTTTTTCTACACAATAGTGACGTTGTCAAAATGTATACAAAATGTGTATTAATACGAAACTTGTAGTAACATGCAAACATAACAAATATACATGGATACAAAATGACCATAGCAAAATATGGAGTATAAATTACTACTACTTATTGGCATATTGACATGGTGTTACAAAACCTACAATAAACAAGTTAAATCAAACAAACGAAATTTCAGCAAGCACGAAAATATGGCTTCATATTTATCTCAACCATACATACTTAAATAAAGTTATGGAATCCCAAAATAATAGTTGTCAAACCCATGAGGACCTCCTCAAAAATAAAGGTACCAAAATGTTGAGAGGGAAGGAGGGATGTGAAACGGTGAAATAGTTGATAAGGTTTGGGGACAAAGATAGGAAATTTGATAGTTTGTGTGGGTATTTTTGTCAATCTACTAGCATCCTAATATGCTATATTTTCTTATCCGAGCTTATACCTCCATGTTGGTGGTATAAAATTTGTTCATTAAAAGCTCCATCAGCATAAGACAACATAACTTATGCTCTCTCTTATCCGGCACCCAAACACTTGATAAAAAAAGAGAGGGTATAAGTTATCTTATGCTCCCTCCTTATCCTCTAGGATATCGGACCATGGACATTCTGCAAGTTGTCACACTATCATGAATATAAGTAATTGGTCTTTAACCTACAATTTCATTATGTGCTTGAAGGTTTCTTTGGAAGCATTTCTTATTTCCTTCATTTTCTTGACCCTGTTTTGCTATTGTGCCAGGGTTTAAATTATGTTGCAGCATTGTTGCTGCTTGTGATGAAAACAGAGGAGGATGCATTTTGGATGCTTGCTGTGCTCCTGGAAAATGTCTTAGTTAATGATTGCTACACAAATAATTTATCAGGGTGCCATGTTGAGCAAAGGGTTTTCAGAGATCTTCTGCCCAAACATTGTCCAAGGTATCTCCTTATCTTGTCCTTGACAACTCCTTGTTATCTCTCTCTCTCTCTCTCTCTCTCTCTCATTAGAGAAAATCAATTGCAGGATAGCTGCTCACTTGGAAGCTTTGGAGTTCGATGTCTCCCTTGTGGCCACTGAGTGGTTCCTGTGCCTTTTCTGCAAGAGCCTGCCTTCTGAGGTTACAATCTCTCTCTCTCTCTCTCTCGTGCGCGCATGGTGTTCTGACTATTTTCTTTTCGTTACATTTGATCTATCTGTAGACAACTTTGAGGGTGTGGGATGTGCTTTTCTACGATGGTGCCAAGGTTCTGTTTCATGTAGCTTTAGCTATTTTCAAGGTACAATGACATCTTGAATTTGGACTTATGAACTATCAGAGGCAACCACCATAATCCTGATCTCTGAACTCGCCGGTTTTGTTATTACAGATGAAGGAACATGAGTTACTCATGGCTCATCATGTTGGGGATGTGATTAACATTATACAAAAGACAACCCATCATCTCTTTGATCCTGACGAGTTATTGACGGTAATAAAACCTGCATATAACCTTTGTTTATATATATTTTTTTGGGTTCTCCAGCAACTAAGGAACTTATGAATTAAAGCTCTTTTATAGCCACTAGCTTTTGCAAGATGTTTTTTTTTTTTTTTTTTTTTTTTTTTTTTTTAATATACTTTTGGAACCACTGGTGGAAACACAAATTTGAAAGTTTCTGAAACTCCTTAGGAAGGTGTGTGTTGGTAATGCTTCTGCTGCTGCGTGAAAAAGTGTTGTGACAGCGAAATCAGTTTTAAAATGTTAGTAAACGACTATACATCACCTGCTTCTTGCACAATTGCTATCTTGCAATAGCTTTTGAGAAGCAGGCTAGGGGTTGCTTTCTGAAACTTGATTTTCGATTACTTCCCCTAGAACATTTTTTAACCTATCAATTTCTACAAATTTCAATAGTTATCTGTAGAGAACTATAGATGTCATATATTTTGGTTATTTTACTTTCCGTAACGTGTGCTACAATAAATTTTTTTATAAATGAAATCGCTCCGTTAAGCCTTTCATGGCCACTTTTATTCAAAATTCCTTGCAACTTCACCACACTGATTCTCAGACATCTTCTTTTTATTGCGAAAGGAGCCCTAATCGAGAGAAAGCTGCTTCTTCTTCTTTTGGGTTTGTGATTTGTATAGCTTGTTGCTTGTTGAACATTCTTTCGAATAATTGCAGGTTGCCTTTGACAAGATTGGCTGGTCTATGACAACCACCAATATATCGAAGCAAAGGAAGAAGCAGGAACCAGCGGTATTGGCGGAGCTTGACCAGAGACTAAGGCGGCTCAATTCTGTGAAAGCGAACGACAAATAAGTTACGAATTTGTAATGTAATATATAATATGAGAACTTGTTATCGGAGGACCAAATAGTCCCCCTTCGAGAAAGATGTTGTAGTTGCATTATGAGGAGAGGAAAGAACCCGATGAATTGAGGTCCTGTTGTTTCATGTTGCGGTGACCAATCAATGTAAAAAGAACTATTGTTTCATTCTAATATAAGCTAATGGCGGTGCGCTTGCACTGTTAACCCTCCAAATACATCTCTGCCTTACAGCAAACAAGGCCGATATCCTCATTAGTTATACATCCATCACATGACTTGATTGAACAAAAACCTGGAGAGATTATAGTTCATCTTTCACGACCATAAATTAGCAGTATTAGTACAAGTATTAGTTATACATCCATCACATGACTTAACACAGTGTTGGTTATTCTTGACTAACTTTGTTACCAGTAATAAATATCGAAGAGATGGTGTTTAACACACAAATTAGTCCCCTCTCACATGAGGGTATTAGGCTATTAGCTGGATTAGATTATTTGTAATACAGCATGAAACCAAACACATCATTAACTATAGTTCAGCTAATCCCATCCAATCCTATCCAGACAATCTAATCAAGTGCAGTTCAATCTGGTTAGTCCAGAAAACCAAACATGCCATAAATATGCTAGTTGTTTCATAATTACATGATGTCTGATACCAGGTGCCCACACAAAAAGGAGTGCATAATGCTATCTAAGGCGTAGATAGCTCCATATCGACCTGCATCTCATCAATTGGACAGCAATCTTCAGGAACGTCATCCAATATTCTGGAAATGTTGTCACCGCAGCCTTTCATAACGTCAGCAGAGAAATCGACATAACAATCATGGTTTTCCTCCATTAGATAATTGTTGACCAGTGGTTCCGAACATTGTCCTCCTCCATTTGTTTGTTGTTCCGGATCCTTAGGTAAGTGGCCCTGCCTTTGAGCTATTGCTTTGTGCTTGGCTGTCCAATCTGACCGACTCCAAAGGTAGAGAGGTGGTGCCTCCAGATTCCCCTGTTCGAGTTGCTGATCATGCACATCCACTGACCCAGGTAGGTAAAATGACTGCAAAAGAGAAGTGAATTTAGGACCTGGTTTCTAGAAGGGTGAAAGGAACTGGAAGAGCAGCGTAGAAAATTCGTTTTCCTTCGCGTGAACCCTATTGACCATTTGAAGAAGAGATGTGTTACAGGGACAAAAGATTGAACAGAAAGTGATGTGACATCTGCCACATCAGTAGATACCTATATATACTTAGATTTATTCTTTCTATTTTCTTAATAATCTTCACCCTCGTCCCAAAATTAATGATGTGTTCCCATCCACGTCCTTTTGTTCAATTTTTGTTGGAGTTTCTGTTCACCTCGACTTTTCCTTTGAAGAATGATAGTAGACAAAATAGAAGATGATGTTAAGAAAAAAAGAGTTTGACATTCCTTATTAATTATGTTCCTCGTTTCATTCTGTCTTATTGTTTAGACTGGCCAGATAAGAGTGTCCAATTTCCATTTTTCTGATTATTTTTTTTCCTTCAACACAAATAAGGCCTGGCAATTTATAAGGCAATTAGATCAATCCGAGTAAAAGAAAAGCGGAAGATGTATTTTTCTAATACCTTGCCAGAGAGTAGCTTGTCATCCTCCCAGATCAGATCATATGGATAGTTCATATAATCAAGTCTGTCAAAAATACAACAGTTATCAGAATACTCAATATCTTACCAGATATGTCAAAATTAATCTGAGCAACTATAATTGCCTACCTTCTGGTTTCTTGAGGAACAATGAGAATAAGAAGCTTTGGTCTGAACTTGAGAGCCTTAGCGATGAACTTGTTGGCTAGAGATGCTTGAACCCCAAAAGGAGGATTTAGCCCCATGATCTATACGTGAAGTATCAACAACGAAATTAATATTTCGTTCGGAGTAAACATTGAATCTCGTGAATATAGTATCTTACCAGTTGAGACCCTTCAGGTAATTCATTTACACCAACACTCATCCAATCTCTTTTCTCGAAATTGAAATCATTCTGTGAGAGACAAGAAAATAGGAATCATCCAGGGAAGAAAAGAAATCAGTGGACCTGGCCACATTGACTAGTCAAGGTTGTTTCTCAGGATTGAAGACCTATTGTGGTGAAGAAAATATATAAAATAAAGGAAAGTACAACGTTGTTTTCTGTTCAACATTATGCTTCCATTTCCATGACAGGATATGGTACTATTATTAAGCAATACAATAACGCTCTTGGTGTTCGTTATTTATCTTTTTGGATCTAGTACTAACTAAAGTTTATAAAACTGGAGCACAAGTTTTTACCTTAGATTGGATAAGATCAAAGTTCTTGAATGAGCATCTCTTCCCCATCTGTTCAAGCTTTTCTTTCATCAAGAGGCTGAAGTCATTAGAACCACAGCAGAAGTCGACTATCTAGTAGGACAAATGCATTATGGTAAAAAGAAGTGAGAAGATAATTTTTAGGTACAACTTAAGCAGCAAATGTCTAAAAAAACTTAGAATACAGAGTTTACCATATCACCAGGTTCCACATACCAGCGCAGCCGCTCTGTTATCTGCACAACAATATCTATGTAATCAGAGCTCCAGGATAGAACCAAGAGAGTCGACTATAAGCCATGTGATGAATAAAGAAGCTTCGGCTGAACCAACTGGACTGATTGTCAAAACTTTTATCTGCAGAAAGTAAGAATCAACGTAATATTCCCTACCACAATACCCCCAGGTGTATTTTATATATGAAGCGGTACATATGATTGCATAAGCTTTGAGAGAAACTAGGTTAATTCAGCAGCACCTGTGACCATCTCTGGCTCATAGACAATGGAAAACCATTGGAAACGAGATACATTTTGCTCACCCCCAAACTGCACCGTCAACAAGTGTAGGTCTCTTACCAAAGGTTTTAATTTTATCGCCACCATGCCGCAAATTGTAAAAACAAGAGCACCAAGAGTTCCAAAATGTCCAGCACTCACGCGCAATTACCTCAAGTTAATGGATTGATATAAATGGTTGTGTTCCCACTCAGCCACTCAGGGAAAGGCGCTTTGATAGCATATCGCGCTACTCGGGACCTATTCCTCATTCTTTCGAGTGAGGTCCTTTCAACTAAGTAATCTCTTTCATAGGCTTTCTAAAGAATGAATGTTTGATTACGAGAAAAAGATTGCTTCTTATTTTCGTGTTTCATGTGTGTCCACGTGGTGTGTGTGGAGGAGAAAGTAGAAAGAACTTCATCAGCTTTGTTCAGCCCTATTCATAAATTGTTGCTTGTATAAATAATATCTCCAGAGCCTCTCATTAAACTTCCAATACAGCACGTCTTCATTATATAGGACACAAGAGAAGTGTAAACTAGCGCAAAAAAATGATGCACTATAACAGTACACATTGGAGCTATTTACCTCTTTAAGTTTGTCAACTTTTGTAAAGTGACGGCCAAATGATGTATAGCGCGTTCCATGGAGAAAAGGTGCAAGGTAGACACTCAGTTTGTTCTGCATGAGGTGAGGAAAGCAGTTATTTTACTTCCCAATGTTCATTTCAAATACCTTCAGATGGGAAGTTTACAGCACATACGAATGGTGTATTGTATACTTGTGAAAACAAAGGATATAACACACAAGTAAACTGGAAGTGGCAAATCCATAGTATTGTACAAGAGTAAAGACTAAACTTGAGTAGTGAAGTCTGTTTAGTGAATCCGTATATTCTTTTTATTTTTGACACTGAAGTGAATCCATATATAAAATTCCACAAAATCTAAGGGGAACTCAGCGTATGTGAAATCAATCTGGCAATGCATGTAGAAACAATATTTATGAGTGACGCATAAACACTCTTTAATGTATATAGAAATAATAATTATGAGTGATGCAAAAACAATGAGACTTCGTAATGATAGCCGATCAATCTCTCATTATAGCAGTTGGAAGGTTGTTCTGACCATAACATAGGGTTAGCGACTTAGCTGGACAGCCAAAATAAGAAAAACAACATTGAAACGATCACAGGAAAGAAACCAACAGAGAATGGACATCATATAATTCCATGTTGACACGATCCCTAACAGGAATTTGTTCACTGAAAACCTAAGTTAAGCAGTCCTGCAAGAACACCACATTTCAGATGATATACATCAACTTTAAGGAGACTAAGCTTTTTCAAATAGATAGGAGAGTTTAAATTCAGGACTACTAAAGAAGTTACACATATATGACTTGTCACAGATACTAATATCCTACTGTCTCTTACAATCTACTTATCTCTAGTCTTCAAATTCAAACATAAACATGGTCCTAAGAGCCTCCACAACAAACTCCAGGAGCTGATCTGGCTAAGCTAAATCAGACTTCTCAGGTAAAACATTAAAAAAATGCATAATTAATACGCTACTGGATTATGAAGAGAATGCTACTGAAATAGTACAGGTATCTGCTATCCAAAACTTGTGAAGACCTAAAAACTCTCAATGGCAGGCTAAGGAGAGAGCCAGAAGAATGCAACAACATCAGCAAAAAGTCCATAAACTACTAGCTCTTTTCAAGGACAATTCTTTCACAAAACCATGTCAAAAGGATTGAAAATAACTACAAAAGTTGGCAAATCAAGGTGAAACATTGCTGATGCTAATCTCAAGCTTTTTAGTTAGTGAGTCAGGCTCAGCATTGTCTACAATTGATTTTGTTGTTTAGCTAATGAACAAGCTTGAGCCCGGAAAACTATCAAAATTTCTGAAGGCAAACTCCATATTCGTTTGAAGCCATTGTCAAGACAAACAATTCAAAGTTGAAACTACACACAGACCGTGAAAAGAAAAGGTTGGTTTGATCGTCAAATCATACAAAAGACAATCTCCTACTAAGCAAACTCATTATGGTTAAAAGCAACTGCATAATAGTTATCTGCAATCGTGTTTTCAAAACAGAAATTAGCAAAAAGTCAAACAAACGTTAAAGAGCACCAACTGTTGCATTCCTAAGGAAAATGGTTATGCAGCATGCGATCCATTGGATTCTTGTCATCATTGAATATTATTATCTATGTTCCAACTCCGACAGTAAAAAGAAATATTATAAATCATCACTTCGCAAGAAAAGAATTTAAGATATTGCTATCTATCAAGCAAAGGGCACAATATGACTGCTCCAGTAAGATACCAGGAAACAGTTGAAGGTACCGATACCAAAAAAAATTGAGCAGTTGGAAAAATAGTACAATGGGACCCAGACCTTCCATTTCATGATCTGAACAAGGACTTCTGGTTCACAAACAGCTTTTGCATCCTCAATGCTACACCCCTCATTCAACTTCTTCAATGCAGCCCGAATGGCCTGCCAGTAAATTTGTAGATGACAGTAGATATCATGAAATAAGTGCAATACGAGATTAAATATATTTATTTTGAGGAAAGAAAAGTTAATAATAATTGATTTTCTTACTTTTACAGAACCCTTAATCTTTCCTTTCGTAATGGTTTTGTCCACATGAAATTTTGAGGGGCAGCCCTGGGCTAAACTTTTCTGTTTCTTTATGAACTCGTCCGTATTAAACGAAGAAGTTGATCGTTTAATTAAGGCATTCATTCTGCATGACACAAAATGGAACCAGAACTTCATTTAAGTAAACCATGTTCCATACGTCTACCCAAAAGCTCATATGCATAAAATAAAAATAAACTACACATCTGGCTGAAAGAGTAAGGCAAGTATAGTACCGTGTTTCAATATCAGCATCAACTAAAGAATGTGTATCTTCTTTCTTCATCAAGGAGGTAACTGGCATCGTTTTTCTTTGCTTACCACTAGGAGAGTGCTGCTTAGAATTCACCATAGATAATCTCGTATTCGGCAGCGAATTGCTGCTTTCCACTCGTGTCTTGCCTTTATCTACTGTAGGAGGTCTGCAAACTTTTGCCTGGACTGGGATAATTTTTAGCCTCAAAGATGTCAAGGTATTAGCAGTGTCTCTTGATGCAGAATTTTGTCTCGAAAATCCTGTGTTAAGTTTTCTGGTAGAACCATCACTTATAGAAGCAGCATCCTGAACATTTCTTCTCCCAGTTATTGCAGAGTTTTCTGTCAAACTTCCATAAGCAGAAGTTCTTTTAACTGGCACCATCTTCTCATTTCCTGACAAGAACCGTACTTTAAGCCTCCTTTCTTCATGAATATCAGGGAATGAAATATGATTTCTATATGGAGTCCCAATCTTCGGAATGATCTTATGGTCCCTGATAATGTATGATCATGTAAGGTTCAGTTGATGGCCTCATAATTTAATGTAGAAATATTGCTTAGTGCAAACCTACATGCAGTATATGAGTATGCGTTTCGGCAAAAGACCATCCCAAGCTCTCTGGTGGAAATCATCATTTCCTTCAAAAGTTATCCTCCTAACAAAATAGAACATCCAAATTTTAGCCGTCTCTTTTCTTAATCCTTATTTCAATTTTGAAAATAAAGAAATGTAAGAAAGGTTGCCTGGGTAAGCATTTCCGGTGGTATGATTTTGGGCAACGCCTGCACATTGCAAATTGCAAGTCATGAACTGTTTTATCTTCACCTTCCTTACATACACAACATTTGTGGGCTGGACAAATAAATGATTCTCCTGCAGCAATTTTGTTCTCAACTTCTCCTGCACAAATTTTGTCCAAAGGATGAAGCAGTTCTGCCACGCACTTTGGATGATAGAAGTGCCCACAAGTTGCAGAGACACATGGAAAAACCTGTAAAGGTATATGCATGAAGTGTAAGATTCAGATATTACCACATCCTAGTCGCTACTGGGAAACTACATTACAAAAATGAAAAAACAAATTACTTATGTGCGATCAATGATAAAAGCACCATCTATAATAAGTTAATAGCACGAAAAAAGGAGAAATTTGTGGGGTCCACAGATAATGAACTTGTCAATAGTCTACTTGCCTGATAATCCCCCCAAAATTGAACAATCACATTGAATCAATAGATTCAAGCTTGAAAAATTAAGTAGTCCAACCTCCAGTAACTTCCACTAAGATCAATACATGCCGTCAGAGTTTGTTTAACCAACCCACTGGTTTAATTCAGACCACATGTTCAACATCCCCAGTCCTACGGTCCTACCCCCACATTTACCCAGTTGTAACGATAATCCGTGCAATCATGAATGATGATGGAAAAAGAAAGATTGTGGGAAATGAATGTCAATTAGAGTTGAAGACCAGGAATAAGAGCAAGTAAAACAAAGAAGCAGAAGAAGACCAAAGAAAAAGATATAAGAGCTTAAACCAATTAAAAATATTAGGAAACTTTAAGAAAAAAAAAATTAAGGAAAAGAGAAGAAGAAATATACTGAATGTAACACTCTCAAGCAAACGTAAGATGTTTTTTTTGAAGAGGTTGCTAGGAGTGTTGCTAACTTACTATCTTGTATTTTTTGAAGAGGTTGCTAAAAATGTGTTATTTTTTCATATTTTTTTTTAGAAATTGACTTGGAATGTAACAACAGGAATTGTGTCGGCCACAGTGTCTAGGGCGCCTTAAAGACGGAGGGAGGCAGAGTTATGGTAAATGGTAAACGCAAACAACAAAGAATCACAGGTGGTTCGGTTCGGGAAAGAACAGCTTACATCCACGGAGTTGAAGAGAATTCATTAATCAACCCATGACAGAGAGAATTACAAGTGAACTCGAAAAAAGCTCAGCACACCACTACTAATCCTAACTGCTCAATAAATACATGATCCATAAAACTGGACCCGATCCAAGTTCAAAAGACAGATTTTGATGAGACAGGACATGACCCATTCCAGAGAATTATGGTAACTAAGGTTTGGGCAAGAACAACTTACATCCACGGAGTTGCAGAGAAGTCACTATTCAACCAATTCAGAGAGAATTACAAGTGAAATTAGATGAAGCTCAGCACACCACTACTAACCCTAATTTCTCAATAAATAGATGACCCATAAGACGGGACCGCATCTGAACTCAAAAAACAGTTTTTGACGAGTTTAAACCACTGGTGTGCAAAATGGATTCCTCATTATAAACCACGGGTTCAACCTCAAAACCAATTGGCAATGAAGGGAGTAGCCCAGGAACTAATAAACTACACACAAGACCCTCAAAATTTCGATGAGTGACAAATCTTAACAAGCGACCCTCACGTGTGGCATCATACAACGCAAACACTTGGACGCCATAAATGGGTGCCGCTGAGCACGTAGTCACATGACCAACTAGCTCATGGCTCTGATACTAAGACAATACACTACAAATCTACTCACTCAAGTATAACACAGGAGAGAAAGCCCTCAATAAATTGGAGAAAGATTGATGATTTTATCGGCCATTACACCAACCAACAACTAATTAGCTACACTGAAAGAGTCATGTTCTCACGAACTCGTGTCCATTGATACTATCATGAGGACGTGACGTGGCATCCTCAGGACCACGAATTTATTTTCATTAATGAAAGAGAAATCATACGCGCATACTCTTTAAGATTTAGAATCCTAATAAATGTGTATATCTTTCATTAATATAAAGATATTTGTGGTTGTGAGGATGCCACGTCGAGTTCTCATGATAGTATCAATGAACACGAGTTCGTGAGAACGCGACTCACACTAAAATAGGACACATGGCATTGGCATCATCCGCTAACTCCAATTGAATAGGACAAAAAAATGTAACTGATACATACAAAAATAACTCTTGACACATTGACGAGTGTTAGTGGCCATCATGTGTGAACTGATTGTCCCACACTGGGATATCAAGATGTTCATGGTTAAGATAGTATGATTTGACCCTGACTGATAAGGTTGACCTTTTGGGTAAGCAGGTGCCCGTGTTGGTGCTTAATGTAATTGACCACAGGTATATGGACCACAGGTATGTGAAATGGACTCTGCCCTAACACGGGTATATGTTTTGGAATTAAGCCTACTATTATTTAGATTTTTCTGAGACATTTTTCCTTCTATTGAGTTTTTTTGCTTTAGTTTCTTCTTAATTTCATAAGTGAACGCATACTTACCCAGCGAATAACACCAAATGCTTTTCTATTAATTTTCCCTGTGAAGCAGTTGAACACTTGAGAGCATAAATCTTCTACAGGCACAAAAGATATTTTCTAATTTTGAATTAATGTGTAATTCTTGTTCCTGAAGACCAGTTTAGAACCGACATAGATTCTTCAAAAGAACCATCTGGATTTCAATTTCCCAGAGCACAAACCAGAAACAGTTCTACAGAAACCTTCTCATAGTAACTGACAAGCCTGACCAACCAATGATAATAATATTGCAGCACATTGATACCTCTGCGCCTTGGGTTTTATTGGAAGAGCCCAGCATGCCACAAACAAAGCACTGATGTTGTTGATATTGACAGTTCTTGCACAGGAAAACTTGAATTGCCTGCATGCAACACAAACAAAAAATTTGTGTTAATCCGAACAGGCATACATACTACTATAAGAGGAAAGAGTTCATACTTCAACTTGATCATCGGTGTATCCCAGAGATTCACAAGCAGACTCTACTCCAGCTTCTAAAGTTGGGTGAAAGGATCTTATGCACCGTCCTTCACAACTGTGATATAGAACAAATAAGGTAAACCAACAACTACAAGAAACAAGCAAATGATATCTGATATACTTTCAATGACCCAAAATGATTGGTTAAGTTGTAGCCCTTCACCAACCCGTCGTACGTTAATTTTATATGTCCAGAACTTCTGACATCTTGTGGACTTCATTGGATTCTTTAGGACGACACAGCCGTATGTCGGACTTGATGGAATTCTTCTTCAAGGAAACTAATTATGTATACTTTATTAAGTTAAGTAGGAAACTGAGGCTGACATAAGATTTTTATCCACAACATCCAAGATAGAGTTCACAACTCAGGTGTAGTAAACAGAAACGGCAAGGGTTATCTTGGGAAAAAAAAGTGACAGTCACAAGTGAAACATGCAAAATATTTATAATTATAAGCATACTGCAAACTCGTTTAAAACATAGCAGGAGTTCGCATGGGTTAGGTCATGTTGTAGCCCAAAAGAATGTGTTGGTACTTGTACCCAACTATTTATCTCAAAAGCCTACAGTCTCCCTCATGTGCGATACCTAATACAATTACCATCCACCCCCAATTTGAAACTTTTGGGGAAACAATGCCTAAAAATGCGTACGAAGCTAACAGCAACGAGAAATCGTATTTCTCGATCTTCGAGTTATATTTTTCAGTTCACTTGAAAGAATGAAGAAATGTGGAGTTTTCTAGCATATCACCTGGTTTGTGTTCTGTAAAAGGACAGGTAAGTTAAATAGAACCTTACAGGAGTTACATTGTTTCCAACATTCCACAAATAAATAAATTAGATTCCTAGAACATTTGAACAATAAATTACTTGGGCAATGAGGATCCTTCAATGAACTTTTAGACTTTTTTTTTTTAAAAAAAAGGTCAATATTGTACTCTTTCTTGCCCCCAAATACACATACAAGCCCAGATTGAATAGCATATGGTAATGCACCTACCACAAGAGTTCGCCACCATTGTCACAAAGTGCACAAACCGAATCAAACAGTTGACTTTCGTTGTAGTCATCTTCGTCGTCATCATCATCAACTTCGTCTTCAACATCACCATCGACAATAAATGTAGATCTCTTCTTTGATTTATTGTCCTGATAGATAGGCAAACGGACAACCTTCTTCAAAATTATGAATATTATCGATTTACATTTTATTACCAAAAGCATAAAACAAGTCATAAATAGGAAGAATACAGAAAAAAAAAAAAAAAAATTGGTGCTGACCTCAGTTAGATCTCTCATTTCTCCAGGCAAATCCAACAGAGCAGCCACATACTGCTCATAACCAGTCAAGAATTACTCGAGTATAATAAGTCATCAAATAGAGGGACATGTATGTCTTAGAACAAGATATATAAACTATGAGAAAGATCTCACAAGCAGAACCCATGAAACATCCATCCTCAAGATAATCTGTCAGCTGAAGGGTAATCATCAATCTTCTCAGAAAGAATGAAGTGCCAAGGACCCATGAAGGACAGATAGAACTTATATCTAGCAAACAACAACAACAATAGTACACTCCAGTTTCTTTTCCAAACATATTCCATATTTGAAATTCCACTATTTATTTCTCGACTGTTAAGAGTTTCCGTGATGGTAAATTTTTCCACATATTGACGATTGTTTGGCCAATGCTATGAGATATTTCTATGCTCTTTCCAAGGCACTGTTCGGCTCCTATTGGAAGTAGATAACCTCAATGCTCTAACCCCTTCATGCATTATGTTTGGCAATATTATTACTTGTTGTCTTATTTGAATTGATGTTATATATGCTAAATCCACCTTATTTTGTAAAGCCTGCTAGGGCTCCTTATTTGAATTTTTATTACCAAGTACCCCAAACAGATTTATACATTCTGAGGAAACATTTGAAAAACAGTTAGCTCATGGGACCCGCGCTGCCACGTAACAGAGATGGTGGGGCGAGTTGATCAACCAGCAGGATTGTAGGAGTGACAGATGCTGTCACTGACAGACTAGCTTAGCTCTCCAAGGCCGTGGAGTAATATAAAAAATACACAGGCACACACTGGGAGTTGCGGATGTGACGAACTCTCCGTTGACACTTGCAAACGTGTGATATCCTCTTGTTTTAAGACTATAGCATGCCGGATGCTTGAGAATCATACCTCGGCATTGAATCTTCTCAATGCTCACATTGTAAGTTCTATTTTCCATGTAAATAACGTACTTAAAACATTTAGTGATTTGAGAAATCATTGGTACTATGATGTGGCTAAGCTTAGAGGAGAGGCACGGTTTTATGATATTAACGAGTGCTCTTTTTCTTAATTTGTTCACGTTTAGAGTGAATATACTGAAATAAATGACATACAAGCATGCCGAAAGAGACGTCATCTCCTTAAATTTTGAAAGTGACATATCAATAAGTCCATGCCTAGTTCATTTAGACCAACCTATCCGTCCTTATCATAACGAATTAAGTGCATACACAGCTACGATTGTGTTTATTATTATGCTGTGACACATCATTTTCTATTGATCCACTACGGCACATGCAAGGCAACTTTCAGTGTTGCTCGTAACATGAATTAATGATGCATGTCCACTTGATCGTAGGCATTTTTGCACCATATTACATTATCCCTCAAACATGATCAAGTTACAAATGACAACTTCCCTAATAAGCGTTCAAAAGTGAAAAGATCAGTGCATACCCCTGATTTTGCTATCTCTTTATCCCTTGTTGCAACTTCTTTGATTAATGGTAAATGCTCTACGAGATCACTCTCAGAAGGCTCAACATCAGAGGAGCTGCACGCAACTGTTCGGTTATTTGAAGAAAAGTCAAGATAACTAGACAGTGAACAAACCAACATAATCTATAGAACCTGAAGGTTTTCTGTAAGTGGTTCCACATGGCATCTTTGGATGCATCTGGATTCTTTTTCGTGAAGTGAAGAAAGTGAATTGTGACCAAGATTGACTTGACTGTATTCTCATAACTCTTCCATGGCCTCTGAAGCTTTATCCACATTCTTTCTTTCGAAAGTGCAAAAATTTCAGGCAGCACAAAAGAAAGATCAAACTTCCATGCTATGACTTTCTTATAGAATTTTTGAAGCCCATCATCTACACTTCCTTTTAAGAAGATTTGAGTACTTGAAGCATCTACACTCTCATCATCCCCCCACTGAATTGGTAGAGCGGAGAATGAAATAGCTTCTTCCTTGTAATCAACAAGATGATAGCCTGTGATGCATTCTGGGAGTATTTCACCCTCTTCATCAGAAGATTCCATTGGGAAAGGTACACAAACTGCAAATGAAACAGCCAAAACCCATTATTATAAATGAAATGCATGGGAACATCACCAGTCCAGTAACAAAAGCTCTAACAAACAAGAGAAAAAAGGGTTATGCGTTATGCCCATTCGTGAACCAAGACTCGGGAGGTATATCAGCCCACAGCTTCAGCACTTTGAGCAGTAGAGAGAGTGTGCATGGGTAGACATGGATAAACCATGTTCTCAGAGGGTTTTTTTTTTGTCAGTTACGATGCCGAGGATAGATACCATCTCCAGATTATACTATCTACCAGATACATTCAATAACTCATTCACAAACAATTTCATGGTGAATTGGGCCAATGGTCAGTAACAACAATGAACTGCTTGAGATTAGAGACACAATGTCTTTATTCTCTAGTTACCTGTGAATATAGATACTAAAGAAAAATACATAATGAGTTTTAATGATCATCAACCTTGAGTGAGATTGGAAGTTGCAGCTAAAATTTTACACATAAGCATAACATTTTAACATCTATGGTTCAATGACTCTGCATTAAGGTCGGGAGAAATTTAGGACTGGAAAAGTTCCAAATTTAAAACAAAGCACAAATGAGAGTAAATGTTTGTTTTGCATAATGTTCAACTCTCTGAACAAGTAAATGTTTGATCCTCAAAGAAGCCTTGTGAAATGAAACCATCACAAAAGATGTAGTCTAATTATGTCCTGACACTGACCTCACTACCAACTCGACAAAATTGATTGATTAAGACAAAATACAAAAATGCAATTATAACAACTGAGGTGAATCAAAAACATTATACTATATGGCAACTGCAGCAACTCAGTTAAATAAGTATCTATGATCTATCCATTTATGACCCGTTTTTTTGCTAAACACCGTTTTGCTTCTTTAGCAAACTTTGACTATTTAAGTAGTTTTAAATAAATCAACTCTTTGAAGACCAATTTTGCACTGTATTAAAAAAAACTCACAAACGTCACTACAACACCTTACAATTTCTGAAGTTCCACTGCTCCTTTAGAGCTATTAAGTAACATTAGTCCTGCCAAAACACCAAATAGGTTAACCAATTTGAGCCTTGCCTCTCCTCATACCCTATACAATGTCAGGTTAATTAAATGCACCATTTCCTCACAATTTAGAGAAACAAAAGAAGAAAAACGTCAACTATGTACGAATTTAGTTCACGCTCCAGTGTCTCAAGCCATGACCTCCAAATCTCCAACAAAGAAACACATAGAGACTGAGAGACCAGAGTCCTAAACAACGAAATGGCTTAAAAAAGCCCCAATCTGCGTATGTATTCATCTCTCCCCTTACTTTTCCCTCTTTGAAGCCTATTTTGAAGAATATGAACCCTAAAAACGGAGCAAATGAAGTAGTAGAGCAAAATGTGTACGATTTTGCCAAAAATCAAGCGAATAGAGACGGAGAGGAGTAATACGTACCGATTCTGAGCAGAGTGTGGTGTCTGGAAGACGAAGGAGGCCGAGAGGAGCAGAAACCCTAGAAATTTTGGGAGAGTGAAATTGGGAGTCTCCTTCTCTCTCTTTCTAGTGTAGTCTGAAACTTTGAGACACAGAAATGGCAAAGAGTGTGATCAGATGGCGAGTGAGTACTCTGCAAGTTTTAAACCGTTTCGTCCACGTTTTTTGTCGTGACTCCTGACATGACAAGACATTTACTATTTTATATTCTTTCCTTTCGATCGCGGGCTTTTCTCTTGCTCGGTATGGTGGGCCGATGGTGAGCCCACCAGGCCCATACTTGTTTCCTTTTCCCTGGACTTATCACATTATTCCTTCTGTCCCCATTATGTAACAATATGTGAAAAAGAGAAGAAAAAAAAAAACTATGGACTTGATTATTGATGTGATTTTAACTTGAATTTATTAAAATATATTTTATCGTATGCGATATTTTCTTCGGAAGTTAAAAAATAATAATTTAAATATGATATGAGAGAAATTAAAGTAAATACGTAATTAACATTTTGATAATAGAACACTCATCCTGACACATTCAGTTTAGGAAGAGAAATAAACTTAAAGGGAACATTATCTTTCTTTATTTTGCCATGTAATATACGTAGAATATCATTAAAACAAATTTCTACTGTGGTTTATAATTAGCAGATTCGACTTGAGGTACGTCATGCACTGAAATTTGAAATGTCTAACAATGAGGTAACACCTCTCACTTGCCACGTAGTGGTATCTGTTCAATTAGTAATTATTATTTGCGTGAGCAGTCCTAGTGAGAGAATATTCTAAAGAGATGTTTTTGGTAGGAGAGTTAATAGAGGTGGATGCAGATTTGGATTTTGGGCTCCATAATTATTGATAGCACTTAATCTATCATATTGTAGCTGTGTAGACGCTACTGTCTCCTGCAGCACTATAGAGGCTTGCACTCTCCAAAATTTAGGGTTTGACCGAACAAAAGGCAATTCAGTAATTCAATTATTCGATAAATAAATACTGAACCAAAGCAACATATAAATAGTACTAGTCTGACTGCTAATTATCCCTATCCCCCTGACTACTTAATTAATATCACATAAGCCCTCCAAGTACAATAAACTCTTTAACTGATAAATAACGACTATTTCTTCACATAATCTTTGAGATATCCCAGCTCACGGCGATTCTTCCCACTACGTAGTATTGCCGTGTCTCCTATCATGCACGTGTCCGTATCAACCTCTTCCCCATTGACAATCGCCTTGTCCTTAAGGCGAATGGTAGAAAGATGCGCCTCTAGTGTCGCGCCTTGTAACCCTTGTAAGTCCATGTGATTGTCACCAATATTTAAATCCATCTCCAGAGTCGCAAAATTGATCGAGAAACACCCCAACTTCTCGAGCCACTGCACGCCGAGCACAATTTGAGCCCCATGGAACTCCAAGATGCACAAGTCGACCGAAAAGCAATGGCCCTGAATCTGAATGTCAACTGCCTCACACTTACCGTTGCAAGTAAGATACTCCCCGTTGTCCATATAAACTTTAAATGGAGCTGCGCTCTGAATTGGCAATTGGAGTTTTTCCACCAACTTAGGATGGATAAAACTATGCATCGACCCACTGTCAATAAGGACATACACGTCCTGGCCCTGGATATACCCAATGAAACGCAAGCAATTCATCTTGTTGTCACTAGCAATACAAAGACTGGACGCATCGGCCAAACAGAGGAGGTCGTCGGGCGGTGGCAACTCCGAATCGTCGGCACCCATGAACATGACCTGACCAGCGGCTGCACATTGATGATCGCGAGACCACCTCTGTCCACATTTGAAACACAACCCTTTCGCTCTCCGATCCGACCAGCGGCTGCACACTAATGATCGCTAAACCATCTCTGGGTATGGACCTCATCTCCGAGCTCCAGAAAGAAGCAGAATTCGTCCGGTGGTTCATCGATCGACGATCTTTGGGTTCAAAGGGGAGAAGGAAGATAAAAGGGTTTTACAGTAGAACTTCCCCAATTTTGAGAAGAATGCATACAGAACCCAATTGACGATCTCCGATGTCGATTTCAGACTCCGGCAACCTCAAGATTGACGATGCAAAAGGAATTTTCTGGCGTCCTTGCTGGTACACCTATAACCCTCAATCCGTTGGAGAAAAAGTACGGTCCCATCTCGAACACGGCGCAGGACAGCTGTACGACGAGTGTACAAGTGGAAAACATTAACGGCCAGTGTACGATTCATTTGTTGGATGAAGGTGAAGAGATTTTGGCCTTTCCACACCTGCACATCAAGTCAGACACGTCAGCAAGAATAATGATTCTATAAGAAGATTTGCAGGAGAAAAGAACTCAAGGGCTTTGTGGGAATTTCAACGGGCTAAATGAGGATGCCATTGCCCCTTACTTTCTCTAGGCTGTAATTGATTAAAATTTAATAGTTAATTGAGATTGTCACAATAAAAGAAAAGATCTTACCTTCTCCCTATCACCTTTGTCTTATGATGTATCAGTAAAATCAAAGGTTGACTCCCATGGATCCATCTCCGACCACCAATACCACCCTTCTCTGACCACCATCACCACCCTTCTCTGACCACCATATCTCTCTCTCTCTCTCTGACGGAAAGAAGAATAAAATGCAGAGAAGCCATCAGAAATTGTATGCCCACTACCACCGACTCTGAAGCTACGCCTAGAGCTTCAGTCAATTTTAAAGAAGAAGAAGTGGAAGAACATGTAGGGGAAGAAAAAGAAGGGAAATAAGAAGAGGAATTGGAGCCGGAATTAGAAGGTTTAGACTCTGAGATCGTCGATTGGATTCAAAGTCATCGAATTCGAGAATGGTTCTTTGAACAACAACAGCAAGAACCACTAGAACATGAACAGATTGATGAAATTCAAGAGGAATTTGTAAGTATTTCTATAAACATAACTTTTTATAAAATTCTCTGGGAAATCAAGGGTCACAGACTAATCGAACAGGTAGTTCGATGTACATTAGAGATAGTTCTATAACATAATAGAAAGTTCAATACTTCGAACACCTAATTCGATGGGAATGGGCTTGATGCTTGAAAAACTAAGTGTCGGACACATCAAATTGATAACTTGGTTTGTCAAACTCTTGGTTAAATCGGACTGGCAACTGGTTCTTCAAGCAACAATTGGGTCATGTTTCTATTTGACGTGTTCATTCTCTTGTCTCCAGTGGTAAATTAGGCTCGGTTGAGGATGAGCATATCGACTGTGTTCTTTTTCAGTTAGTAAGCAACATGTTTCCTCATTACCTTTTGACTTGGTTAATTCGGATGTTTGGGGACCTTCCCTCATGCCACGATGGGTGGATCGAGACACTTTGTTATCTTTGTGGATTATTTTACTTGACATACCTGGATATTTCTAATGAATAATAGTTCGGAGTTTCCTCAAACCTATTTTGAATTTGTAGTTATGGTCTAGACACAGTTCTAGTGTCCGATCAAAGTTTTTCGCTCTGATAATACAATGGAGTATAAGTCTTCTGAGTTCCTAAAAAATATTAGCAAGCATAGGAATCTTCTCCACAGATCTTGTCCAGACACATCTTAGCAGAATGAACGTGTAGAACGCAAGCATCGCCATATCCTTGATACGACTTGTGTTCTCCTATTTTCTTCATCATGTTCAGAACGCTTTGGGCGGAGGGAATTGCTCTAATTGTTGTGTATACTATTAATCGGGCTCCTACACCTGTTCTTAAGAACATGGCTGTGTATGAAAATTTATATGGTAAGCCCCCTCATTATTCTTCACTTTCAGTCTTTGGAAGTGTATGCTTAGTTCTTCTTCAGCCTCATGAGCATAATAAGTTGGAACCCTGATCAAGGATCTGTTGTTTTCTTGGATATGGTATCGAACATAAAGGATAACGATTTTGGGATCCAGTTTCGAATTATCTTCGACTCTCTCGCCATGCGGTCTCTATGGAACATTAGATGTTCTCTGCAGTTTTGTCATTCCATGCTGCTTTTAGTTTCTCATCCCACGATTCCTCTTGATCGTGTGTTTTATATTTATGAAATTGTTGTTAAGCATAAAGTATTCATAGTTAGGATTTAATAGTTAATTCTGAGAGCCTTGGACATTTATTATAATTTATAAATATTATTTTTTGTACTTTGAGGTTGTATTTGAAAAGTCTTTAAGCATATTGGGTACCTTTTGCAATTCTTGGGGGGGGGGGGGGGGGCTATATGTAAAGAGCTAAAAATAACTGAAAAATAATAGAAACCAAAAAAAATTCCAGGGGGGCATAGGCCCACCTTGGGTCTAATGTCGGTCCGCCCATGCTCACAATTATGTCTCCTACGTTGCACATTATATGGTCTAAAGCAAGCCCCTTAGGTTTGGTTTGACAAATTCAACTCTACAATGCTTCAGCCTGGTTTATCTTCTAGTGCTGCGTATGACTCAACTTTGTTCATTCGTGATCAGGATTGTGGAATTATTTTCTTGTTGATATGTGTTGATGATATGATCATTACCGGGGATGATCTCTTTGGTATTAGTGAGCTAAAGAAGTTCCTGAACAACCATTTTGAGAAGAAAGACTTAGGGCATCTCATTTATTTCTTGGGTCTTTAGTTTACTTCTGATCATGACGGTTACTCTTTATCTCAGAACAAGTATGCTTATGATATTCTTGCTAGTGCAGGACTGATCGATTCAAAGGTTGCCTCCACACCATTGGAGCCCAACCTGAAGCTAACTCGCTTCGAGGGAGAACCTTTTTTTTGACTCAATACAAACAGATTGTCGGTAGTCTGGTTTATCTCACAGTCACTCGTCCCGACTTACAATATGTCGTTCATCAGGTCAGACTGTTTCTCACTGCTCCGCAATCCACACACTACGCTGCTGCTCTTCAGAATCTTCATTACGACAAATGTATTTTTTTCGCGGTCTTCATTTCTCTGCTCGGTCTACACTAGTTCTACATGGAATTCGGATGCTGATTGGGTCGGTGATCCTACTGATAAACGCTCCACTATTGGGTACAGTTTCTTCTTAGGTGAGTCACTTATATCCTGGTGTAGCAAGAAGCAAATTGTCGTTTCTCGATCCAATACATAGTCGGAATACCGTGCTCTAGGCGACGCACACAGGAATTGACCTGGCTTCGCTGGCTATTAGCTGATATGGGGATGCCACAGTCCTCTGCTACTACCATGTGTTGTGACATTTGTAGTGCCATCCAGATTGTCCACAATGTTGTTTTCCATGAGCGGACCAAACACATTGAACTCGAATATTACTCTGTCCGTCAACACATCCGTTTCGGCACAATATGTTTGCAGTATGTTACTTCGTTGGAACTAATTGCAGATATTCACATCAAGTCTCATCCGCCATGGCATTTTCGGAATTTTCTCTCCAAACTTCCGCTTATCACGACAACTTTAATTTGAAAGGGGTTGTTATTGCGCATATGTCCCACATTGCTCTAGCCTATTATTTACACTTCTTGTATAGCATATATATAGGACCTCTTGTAGGTTATTTCACCTAAGTCGAATACACAATTACTTACTTTCGCTACAAATTATAACAAAGGATTTGCTGAGGAGTTGCATCAGAGGACGGATTTAACGGGTAAAAGCAGAATGATGTTTATGACGAGTTCTTTGGGTAGCTCAGTTATAGCAGAGACACGACAACTGGATCTCTCGGTTTTGGAATCGGGTCATGTTACAAATATTCCCAAAGAATTGTCTAAACCATCCAGACGGTCTGGGATTATAACCCCATAACTCAACATAATTTAGCTCATCCAAACTAGACCTAGACTCTTATTAATTTGAGAAGTGCTTTAGTCAAGTTATTCAGAGTTTCAAAGAGATAATAGGAGGGGAACAGATCTTTTTATCATTGAGCATTCTGTTCAATAATGAATCAAAACTGAACTAACAATTATGAAGAATGCTAACTGTTAACATCAAAATTTGTCACCGGTACACCACGAATCAGAATATTATCACCCAAAGACTGATCACAAACATTACCTGCTGTTGCTTCAACTCGCTTAGCAACAATATGTTGGACAGCTTCAGTGTGCAACAACTGAGAACCAAATTACAGAATTAAAAATCCGCGTGACAGTTTAAGATTAGAATTTTAATTCTTGAACCTAAACTCAAAGAATGTAATGTTTTACGGTAACATTGGCAACCCCTCACTACTAATTAAATGGTTTAAGCCACAAGCAGTAAAGCATAATCAAACATGACATAATACTCAGTATAATTGCTTCCTTTCCACTGTTCGTCCGCGTTCTGCAATACCATTTCTCCTTTTCACACCTCAGGCCTATCTTCTTTGAATTAACTACTTGGGTTTGGTCAAGCAAAACAAGGCTCTTCGAGTAATTGAATACTTGTAAATAATATACATCATTCTCTCCGCGACCAACGTTCTCCAAAGGAGGTAATGCTTTCTTCACTTGTCCATTCTTTGTCGGATCACGAAGATAAAGTTTTCCACCATTTGCCGGAACTAAAAGTTCATCAGTCTTTGTAAACCAGAAGATAAAATTGTTACCTATGAAACTGTGGAGTTTTATCCAACACTGTTGTTCAGACGTACCATAACCTTTCCTCAACCAAACTTCACAAGCATCAACACCGCGAAGACAGCTGATACAAAGTGATTCTTTATACTCGTAAACCATGAAATCCACCAAGTTGTCTGGGACCGTCATTTCGTGGAACACCTCATCATCCAAGTCGAACCCGAGAATATATTTATTACTATAGACTTGAGAACCAGTACTGCTAGTACCTTCTGATGTTGCCTCGGCCCTCCAATATGCAAACCCATTCACGCATGCTGTTGGGTATTTCTTAATTCTGCCGGAAACATTGTTGTTGATCCTTCTCCATGAATTTGAACCCAATGTGTATACATCAACTTCGTAGGAATACTTCCCTGGACCAGCAGCACAGTCTCGCTTCAATCTGACCAACTTGAAGTCGTTTATCCGCGGTACAAATCCAAACCCGAAAACTATAAAGGCAGTAGTAGATGGAGGCTCGCGGTAGAATACTTCAGTGGTTCTGCACATGCTGAGAGCAGGATTCCAGAAATAAACATTATAGGAGCTATTGAAACATACCAACCCCCTGCGACAACCCCAATGCATAAGAATGTCGGTATAACCATGAAACGTTAGATCATGCTTCCTGGAGAAGGTTAGGTCATAGAAACCAAAGTAGCTCTTTGAGTGCTTGGTTGGGATAAAGGGCTTTTTATGCGGGTGATGGTATATGAAAATGTAGTCTTCTTCTTTTTCTTGGTGTTGGTTCTCATGTTTGAGGTGAAGATGAATGAATTCATGGCTTTTGATGATTGCACGGAAAGATTTGCAGACAAGTAGACAATGAAGCAGAGATTTCACGGGTAACCGCAGGAGGATGGCTATAATAATATCCTGAGGGAGGTCTATTATGGAGGTCCCGGCCAAAGAGCTCTGTCTATTAATCCTTAGGCTGGAAGTTAGACGCAAGAAGATGCTAATAATAACATCCCTACTGAGATAAGATATCGCAGTCTGCATTGCCATTGTCGTTGTCGGCGACACGGCCGAAGCTCTGTTTCAATTCTTAGGGTTTCAGAGAGATTGATGGAGATAGCGTTGTTTATTTATTTTCATAAATTTTGGATATGTTATCAATTATTATTATTTTCTGTCCTAAAAAATGTTATTGCCGTATATATACATCCATACATGGTAATAATCTTCATACTGAACATCCATACATGCTGAGTATGAAGATTACACAGCAACCCTAACTAGATTCTAGAGGTGGACAAGACAGTCAAAGAAAGACGCAACATAACCAAAGAACAAAAACAGCCTTGAGACATTGTACTTCTGTGTCTTCTTAGTTTGACTTTATCAGCTGTAGTCATGTCATTTTGACCCGGTGATTTGGATAGCAAATAATACAATTTTTTGGTAATTTTTTTATGGTCTTGTAGAGTAACACCTTGAAAAGATTACCAAATTCTTGCATCGTATTGCAAATATCATCTGGTCAAAGTGACCTGATGAATAGTGATAAAAGAGGGTCCAAGAAGAAAAATAAGAAATTACAACCCATGTTGCGCCAATCATCGAGGATATCCGCCGCAGTTTCCTCCGGAGGGTTGCCAATCTGCACCAGCAGGCTTTTCTGTGCTCTACCGATCTTAGCAAGACCATCCGTCGCTTTGTTGGCCAATCTAGGTAAATATTGATTCACAGTGTGTATGTGCTTTTTCTTTATCTCTAGTTCTGCAGCATATAGAGCTGTAATTGGTGCAACTGCAACCACTTCATTCAAAATCAAGTTACCAAAACAATAGGATCCACGATTCCTTACAACTTAGCTTAAAATTATAATTAGCACTCTAAGCACACCTAATTTGGTACATAAAAAAAGATGTCGGAACACATAGATGGATTGAGTAAAATCTATTTTTTCTTCCCACTTTTTCCTTTCCTACTCCTTTTCGGTTTACTTTTTCCCTTCCCCTTCCTGCCATTGTCTTCTGGCTGTTGACTTTTGTCTGTGATCCCTGAAGAAACAGTAGAATCCTGCATTAGACCGCGCCCATTGTTGGAATTGCTACTTCCCTCAACCTCACTGTTCTCAACATCAGACGCCTCATTCTCTGCACTTGTATCGCTAGGCTGCACGAACACCATCTTAGTGATGAAAGTTTCGATCCTTGGCCTTCTCAAGTGTAACTTCTTCAGAAGCTCTCGAATTGCTGTTAAATTTTTCCCTTGTTCCCTATCACTTAAAAATTTGGCAACACATTTCAGAACTCGCTAAATTATACGTGTCAATGATCTAAAAATTCAAATGCAGATTCAGCACATCATATGCAATCAAGAAATTGCACGACGAGAAATTAATGCAAGAAAATCAAGAGATTCAAATGATACAGTTTATATGAATGTCACATTTCATGGGGCTCCTAAAGGGTACCAACCTTGCATCCAGTGCAGCAGAAAGCAGCTTTAGTTCTTCAAGCATTTCATTAGCCTCGGCTAAAAGCATTCCGTCTTCACTTTTAGTTTCTTCTTCAATGACTTTCATTGTACCCAAAGATATCAATTTTGCACCTTTCTCAATTTGCACCTGAAGAAATCCGACAGAATCAGAAAGATCTGAAGAAGCTATCTTCTGCTAGTTAGAAAACTAGTAGCATATTGTCAAACAAATAGAAATTACCTTAATCTTTGATAAAGTGGTCAGGAGTTTCGTAATGTTTCCATTGTTCTCGACAGATTCCAATGCATCAGATATCGCCGAAAAGAGGCCAGAGATTTCTTTCAAGCTACTTCTGTTGCCATTAATCTCTACCGATCCCAAGGCATCAGATATTCCTGGATTGAGGTCATCTATTCGCTCGCCGCTCTTCAGACACTCTATGGAATATAAGTTTGAAGATCGATCATCAGACTTATCTTCTTTTTCACGGTTGGAATACTGTTCCTTTCCCCGTGAACTTGTTGAATCCACTGCTTTGCCAGTTTCACCACGAGATTTACGACTCACTGGAAACAAATTTCTTAATATGTCACCCTTGGAATAGTTCGGTCCCATATCAACATATACAGCACCAGAACTGTTGAATTTAGGAAAATTTCCTAGCAAGCTCACTATGACAAGGGGATCCCCTATCTTCTTGAATGCTTCTGCAACAATGTTTACATTTATATCTATATCATGGCGAGTCATCTTTCGTGTGAGGACATTGTAGAATTGCCTCGGCAACCATGTCGTTAGTTCAGTCCTCCACAGAAACTCATGAAGCACTTCCTTGTATCGGGCAGAGCTGAGAAAAATCAAGCACAGAAGAACAGCCAGTTTCAAAATTAGCAGTGGATAGTAGATACTGCAATTTATATTGGATTTCTTAATCCATTTTTCTGTAACCTTCCTGTTGTAGAACTGTGTGATTGTCCATACCACAAAATCGCAAGCATATCCGACACTAGGACTCCCGCTAACCGATGCACATGTGACAATGCGGGGATCTGGTTTTTCTGAGATGAGCCATCCTACAAATGTCGACTTAGTGGTGAATAGATATCCGGGGACGCAAGATGCTGTAAAGAGAAGGCAGTCAACAAGATACAAGAAGCAACTAGGTGATATGTAGTCAAATCCCGTCCAGTTGGCATTCATAGTATCTTTTAGTATGTTGTAAAACTTCAACACATGTACTTCGGGGAGTTTTGAATCTGTTTCCGCACACAAGTCCTTCAGAAACTCCATCCATGATGCATTCTCTTTGAACTTGCTAACAATATTCCTGCAAAGATCATCAGTTGGCTTCCCAGATCCAAGCAGTGTCATCGCCACCCTCCCGAATTTTCCATAGGTAAGTTTTCCCTTGGAGCCAATGTTTTGCATGATGAACTCCTCGAGCAACCTATGGGAAAGATTATTTTCTCTCAATGACACCATGCTCTCTGACAAATTCTTTCGCCAGTCCAAAGGGAACACATTATCAAAGTACTTGGTGACTGAAAAGTTCATCAAATTCTGCAGTTTCTGTGTCTCTTTGAACTTCAGATCAAGATTCTTGAAGCCTAGAAGAAATTCTGTAACCTCAAAGATATAAACCAGAGGCATGCTTTTCCGGAAAGCAGACAATGAATTCTTTACTGAATCGTGGAGAGCTTCAAGAGTGTCCAGCACTTTGAGACCTACGGATATTAATTCTGATCTCAGATGACTCAATGCAGCCGAAACAAAATGGCGAGCGTCAATTGTTATCAACTTCCCACTTCTCATAAGTAACCTTTCATCGATTTGTCTGGCCCAATCAGCATCCGAGTTCAGCAAATGGTAACTGATGCTCGTATTATTCAGCTGCCTCCTCACGCCAAAATAGTTCAAACAGAAATCACCATAACCAATAAATTCCTTCACCTCCTGTGATTCAAGACCACCCAAGTATCTGAATAGGTTATGAACATTTTCTTTCCAAGTAGTCCAGAATAATACAAGTCCCCCCACAGAAACCTGATTATGTTGAAGTCTCTCCTCCGAATGCTTTATCGGATCTACAACTATACTGTCTTCCCACTCAAACTTTGAGGTGTTTGAGTGTAGATGAAAATCAAGTATTTTACGTAGGGATATGATCTCCCCTCTGATGCTTTTCGCCTTTCTGGAAGTATTCAAGTACCGACTCAATTGTAACAAAGTAGCCTGATCATTTGACACAATATCAACCTCTGTACAGACAAACTCAAAGAATTCAACAGATACTTCTCTCGCAAATGACTTGGCTTTCTCTAAAAGCTCTTTCCTTCCGGAGAATTGTTTTGGAGGCCAACCTTTGTTCCTTGACGCCCACAAAGAATTCTGGAAAGCATACCAGAGGATAAGCAAGGCTGCTTCCTTGAAATTTCCAGCCTTCGCTAGAATGTCAGCCTCAAGTTGAACATCTCCTTTCATTTTTGCAAGTTCTACAGCCTCCAAGAAGTTGCCTGATTCCTCTTCAATAACCAAGAGCTCATCAAGGCAATCCAAGGATTTCAAGAAGTTGCGCTTCGACTCAATTGATCGAAAAGCTCTAACAAATTTCATCATGGATTTGTTATCTCCAATCTTGTTATAGGTTAGTGCACAACTTTCAAGAAACTCTTGTTCAGCTTTTTCGATACCTTGACATCTTACCACACCCCCATTATCTTTAGGCGCATGCTGTTTCCAGTACTCGATGTACTGCAAACCCATATCAAAAAGTTTCCCTTTGGCGCATACGAATAAGCAGTCTGAAAAATAATTGCCTTTAGCATAAACATCTGCTGCAAGTTCGTAGCGACCTGCCAGAGTGAAACATTCCCCAGCTTTCTCAAGCTGAGCGTCCCCACATTTCTCCATATATATCTTTCCTGTTGCAACGAGAGAAGGGGCATAAAGCTACAGTATAATCTTATTCTGGAGAATTAACTGTGAAAAATTTAACCTCGTCCAGGGAGGTTCACTATAGTCAAGACACACACCATTTTATAGTATCATCCTTAACATCATCCACTATATGTAAGACACGCACCATTTTCTACAAATTTATGTTTAATTCAACTAAGGGAAGGGAATTAGATATATGCATGGTTATTTTTCTGGTTTACAGAAATATCTTAAAAAAACTGCTACTATGGCACTTTCAATAGTCAAGCTTCAGGTATGTCACAAGAATCATCATTTATCAACAAAATGCTATCAAAGAGCAAGATGTGACTAGAAAATGGAAGCAAAATGCCATAGAAAAATAACTTAATACTATCAAAGAGCGTAAATAGAGGGATAAATGGAGAAGGCAATACCTGCAATTTCATATTCTGTCAATTCGCAGTAACACTCAGCAGCAGACTCAGCCCTCCCAATCGAATAAAATAGTTCAGCAGCTTGTCGGAGGATTGTGCTAGCCATCTCAGGATTTGAACCTTGCATTCGATTTGCAGCTGCTCTAAGGCCACCAGCCTTGGCCCTTTTCTCCCATGTAGGATCTCCTGCCCTTTCAAAGCACATTGTTGCCATCTCATAGTTTTTCTCAACAAATAGCTGAAAAAATAATCAAAATAAGATTCAGCAGCATAAAAAAAATAAAAAAATAACAATAATAGATTCAGCCACCACCGATAACCAAACAGACCTTGATGCCACGTCTCTTCCATTCCTCTGGGCTGCTTGCAACTTGCATAGCCTGTGCAAGGGAAACGTCCAATTGTCTCACTTGGACAAGGCACTTCTTCTTCCAATAATCAAACATTGGCTTTGAAAACTCTTCTTTATTCTCACAAATCCATAACCTCTGCCTAGTACGTGTAATTGCGACATACAGCTGTTTGAGTTCAGAGCACAGAAGATTATGCCTTGATTGATTGAAAGGTGGAAAGGACTTGACTGCATCATCCAGTAAATCGTGTTCCTTCATAAAGCCATAAATGACTCTCCACTGGTTTCGCAGAGGCGAAGAACCAAAAAAGTTGTACAATAATACATCCTGTAATTGATTTGGTATGAATCAGAAAGACAAAGAACAACAAATGTTGACTACACGGGAAAAAAGTAATGAATGAATTCATCATAAAAAAAACTAGGAATCACCTGAAACTCAAGTCCCTTGCACTCTAGAATGGTTAGGACAAGAGCTTGTTTTCCAACATATTCGGTTATTTCCTTCCGGGCACCGTCATCACGAACTAAAATTACTTGCTCGGCTCCAAAGCCAACTATACTTCCACCACCTGCAGTTGCAGTATTCCCAAAAATGGTAACGATTGCATTTTCTTCTTTTTCAGATGCAAGAAGCACTGGAGCTTCACCGTATATGAAACTAGTTTCGGGTTTCAAAACATCAACCGAGTCACGGAAGAAATTATAAAGTAGATCAATTACACTCTGTGCTAATTTGAGCACACCATCGTGGGTACGGAAATTCTGTGTCAGACTAAGAATATCTGATAACCGGCCCTTTCCGCTTCTGTCACCACCTTTGACATTATTATAATTAACTGTTGCCTCCAGCATCATAAACTGTTGGTAGAACATAGATCGTATATCTTGGAACCTAAAATCAATTCCCCGTGCAATTGTTTGGGCTGTGTCACCAGCAAAAACAAAACCTTCATCTACATTTCGGCAAATATACTTGAAAAGAGCAATCTGCCTCATCGTAAGATCCTGAACTTCATCAACATATATGAAATCCATTTCTTCCCCCTGAAATCTTTCGCTTCTTAATCGCCGATGGAGATCATTTACCAAGTCAGCTAAATCAAATTCACATCTCTGTGCTTTCATCTTTTCATAGTCTTGAAATATAGCGTAAATCCTGTCTCTTTTCTGCTGACTCAATGTAGATACACGACCCTCGGACAATCCAACATAGTCTTGGCGACTGATTTTACCTACAGGTGCTTCCCCTGCTGTCAAGCCACCCTTTATATGAGAAATTATCTCGGTGAAAACTCGAGATGGATCGAGCTTCTTCGTTACCTGACAGTTGAAATGTGGCCAGTAAACTGAACAGAACCTGTCATAAGTTACCTCCTTTGTCCTTATGAAAGTTTCTAGGGAAACTGATGCTGAACTTCTCATTTTGCTGTGTGATAGATCCTTTAATTCAGAAAACCTCTCAAAGTATGAATTGCCCACAGTTCCATCAAGCATCATTAAGAACTTCTGAAAGGTGATCACGAGGGGATACTTTTCTGAAGGAATTTCAACGAATGAATCTGGAATATCTCTGAGTTGGTCCTCCGTATCATCCATATCCAGGGCACTGACTTCATCTGAGGTTCCCCCTTCTACAGTCCTGTACAACAGAGTTGACAAAATCACAATCATTCATCTTATGCGTAAGAAAACAGATGAAGAGTATGCCCCGAAACCAGTAAATAGAGTTGACAAAATATTGAAAGAATCCTAGAGGTCAAGCTTCTTACATACCTTTTCTTCAGTGCATTAACGTGTTGTTTGATGGCATGACAGAGTTTAGGACTCACTGTAACGAAAAGCTGGCGCAAGACACTACTCTTGGCTTTTGTAATGATCTCACCTACATCATTCTTGTGGATCACATCTGCTTCTGTGCTAGCCACCTCACTTTCATGAAATCCCTTCAATGCTATGCTGTGAAGTTGCTCCTTCTCATACAATTTCATGGTCAAAACAGTTGTTTTACCTGTGCCAGAGCGGCCAAGTATAAAGCAACTTCTGGGGAAGGATATAATTTCTAATTCCTCATCAGTCACTTCAAAAGCTAAACCCAGCTCTCCACCTCGGTCAGAAAGCAAGTGGCTTACGAGATCAGGAGACAGAGAGTAAAACTTCATGAGCGACAAACTTTCCGTCACCTTTGAATTCTCCATATAAACTCGATCATCAACACGCGAATCAACCCTTTCTATTTCAGGGTTGCATGGACCCTTACATCGGACAATGTCAAAAGAAGTTACCCAACTTTTAGGCACCTCTAAGTCCCTAAAACACATTAAAATTGAATAAAATGAGGCACTAAAATTGAAAGAAAATTGCTTTATGAAATGATAGAGCCATACCCTTCAAGACATTTCTCGTTGCAGTGACTGATAAAATCATCAGTGTACATGGCGAACATGCTATCAAGTCTCTTCACCAACTTTGGGATCTCCTCCAGAGCCAGCACATCCCATATCTTCAAAACTTGGTAGTACTTTGATTCCTTTTTAATATCTACAGTACAAACAACATACAAACCTTCAACCTTGAATTGTTTCAAGATCTGTGAAGAGCTTTGGCAAGTTGAGTCAACACTTGTCTTCTTAGGTCGCCATCCACCAGAAAGCTTCAATAATAAGTTCAGAACTGACTTCTTTGTGCGGTTGGATTTTATTTTCCCAAAAGATTTTCTGAAGTTATCGCTGAAAGAAACCTGAGAGGCTCAAACGTAATATTACCAATCACTACTAAGCATGTTTCAAAAGAAAAGCTCCATGGCATAAGAAAAAGAACAGAATATTAACTGATACTACCTTCCATCGTGCGTTTCTGAATAGTATGTTATCCTCGTTCAACAAACCATCCAATTGATCGAGTTCTTTCTGCACATCAATTATGGCTTTGGCAATACCTTTGTCTTCGTCAGCACCAAAGAAACAGTGGCGATCCTTAGAATCACGGACCAACTCAGCCCAAACCGATTCACTGCTACTTAAAGTCCTTTCATTTCCCAAAACCCAAAGGCAGTGCCTGAAAAAGAGAGACGGATATAATGAGCACTTGACCATTATAAGTACAGATACAAAATGTAATACCCAAGTAGTTCCAATCCATACCGAGCTCTTGTCAACGCAACGTTAGTTCGCTGAGTACTGGATAAGAACCCAATTGACCCACGGCTGTTACATCTCACAGTTGATATTATTATTACATCTTCCTCACCGCCCTGAAATCCGTCAACTGACCTGACCTTCACACTGAATCCATCAAGGTTTTCATATTTTCTGGCAAGCTTGTCTCTGATTGCCACAACTTGAGCAGCGTATGGAGAAATGACACCAATTTGAATCCTTTTTTTGGAATCTTTCCATACTGCAACGACATCAAGGTTGAAAGTCAGTATGATTTAATATCATATCTACTAGCTCAGTATGCAAGAAATTTATTCTTCTCAAAATGTTATAGATGTGAATTATTCAACTACACCTACAAAAGTTGAAAGGATCATGTAAAAAAAAAGGTTCCCTAGAGCAAGAAACACAACTTCAGTACTTTAAATACGTGTTTTCAGACTCCATATCTGTTCCGTGATGTGATTTCTGTAATACTATGAGAGACAAGTAAAAATAAAACGGCATGTAAAAATTTGGTGAACTGACTGTTTTCTAACTCTGCATTTAGGCTGTAGCTATTTGATGCCATGTTATGAATTTTTTCTCATTCTTTCCAAAGTAAGTGAATAGTTTTACTTAAGATCAATCAAGTTGAGGAATAATTTCTTGCTCATTAAAAAGTTCAAATTCTAGGTTAAAATAGGATTAGGTAAATTACGAAGACGAACAATGCGCAAGCAACTTGATCAGACGATTTCCAACATTCCTTTTGAAATAACTAGATGAACAAACACT
The DNA here is from genome assembly GCA_023055425.1 of Linanthus parryae. Lineage (NCBI taxonomy): Eukaryota > Viridiplantae > Streptophyta > Magnoliopsida > Ericales > Polemoniaceae > Linanthus > Linanthus parryae. The sequence continues at coordinate 136,933,495 of JALGPY010000004.1, read as the reverse complement.
AGGAAACCAAAAGTTTAAGCAAAAGTTAAATATTAAAAAAAAATGAAGCCAGGACATTATTTTCACTTATAAAGGGCATCTGCCCCAATTTTGGTCTATGCAAAGCAACATTCTCATTGATTCAACTATTGTTCCTCAAATCATTAAAGCATGGACTCTAAAATGTTATATGTTAAACATGAAACAACAAAAACAGACTCTTGTGTATAACCAAACATCACTCAATGTACCTCTGTATAAATACTGCACTATCTTGATTACAACAGCCACCTCAACCATATTCCTTCGGCTATGTCCAACATCGTCCATCTCTTCTCTTCCACCAACAACATTTATGAAAGAATATGGACCAAACATCGGTCCTGAAAGATAGTGGGTCTCATAACTTTTGGAAAGAACATTAGGTGCGTCAAGTAACTTGTTGCAGTAAAATTTTGAATTGGGGAAGAAACTGATGGAGGGATGCATCCTGTACTGTGTGTTAAGAAGGTGCTTAGGATGACCAAGCAAACTCAACCTTTCAAATAAGCTTCTCCCAAACCCAGCTTCCTTAGCAACCTATTCGTTGACATGTTCCATCACGTTGTAAATCAAATGAATGTTGACAACACTACATGAATAAAAGAATTGTGTTTAAAGTAAAATAAACGGAGCATTAACTTACTTCACTATTAACCATTGCTGGCAGTTGGCGTTCATCGCCAACAAGAATGGCATGTCTCAAGCCCGGCAATTGAAGGGGTATGGTTGATTCACTTTCCTTCAGTTGTGACGCTTCATCGATGATTAAAAGGCGAAATGGTTGCATTTTTTCCACTGAGTACAACTTGTATGAACTACAAGCAGTGCAGAACACTAAAGATGCCGTTTGTAAGCAAAAGTCCATCACCTCTGATTTTTTCCTGACATTTGGCAGCCGAAGGCGTTCAAGAAAAAGTTTAAGGGACTTCAACAAAGGAAGGCACTTGGCTCTTGTGTTAACAAGAGATGTTAGATTCACCGATGAATTTAAGAAAGCTTCAGGTTCTCCATCCTTTCGGAATGCGTGCTCAAGATCTTCAGAAACCACAGTGTCTTGAAACAGTAGTGTTCGAAAATAATCAAGGGATTTGAGAAGTGTTTGCATGTTCTGAATGTTGTATTCTGAGATGAAGTTTCTTGGCAAATGAGTAATCAATTTACACACACATTCTCTCAGCAATGACTCGTAAGAATCATAACTGTCTCTCACAAACTCAAGAAATGAACCGAATTGCACCTTTACAGCTTCATCATCGGGTCTTCCTTCTTTCTGTTTCATCTGTTCATTTTCGATGAGAACATTGTATTGAGAGACACAATCTTCAAGAAAGTCGATCATGGCAGTGAAACAATGCCTCCAACCAGTCAGAGGCTTTAAACAATCTATAAGCCTATCAGCCCGATATTCAAGATATATTTCTTCAATGTCAGAGTTAGCTACTCTAAGTCTTTCCTTGTTCCCAAACAAAATAATATCTCCCAATGAACAAAACATTTGACCCTCTGCAGACGCAGCTTCATATGACTCCCTAATCAACTTCAATACGCGAGAAGCTACTTCATGGATAGCAACATTTGTAGGTGCACATGTTAGTGTCCTGACCTCCATTCTTAAAAGTGTAAATAGCATCATGCTTACTGTTTTAGTTTTGCCCGTTCCTGGTGGTCCCCATATAAGATCCGGTAAGGAGGAGTCTAAAGACTTGTGACCACGTTGCACCTTACCAAGAGAAGCCAATATGGCCTCTACTTGGGATTCATTCAGCTTTGATGACAGGCTCGTGCCAATTTTTTTAGCCAACTCACTCTTGCTATGGAGACAAGAAATGTCAGTCTCCTCCTCAGCCTGTTCAATGCAATAAAGAAAACCATTCAGGTAGCATAAACTAGATAAGCATTTGAGGAATCTAGATATAAATTGTATCTTACTTGAAAATGAGGGCATAGAACTCCTCTGATGATTTTCAGATTTTCATACGTATGAAGTGCACTCCAAATTCTTCGACTGGTTGTTATGTTCGTTAGGAACACCACAAATAATGATGACTCCAGCACCCCGTCTTTAATTTCAAAGTCACAGCTTGGTGCCATGACTTTAAAATATTTTGATGAAGTACCAGATTGATCATCATCCTCGCTGTCGTCGCAGTTGTCATCATCCTTGTCCTCGTCATCATCCTCTTTGATCTTTGTGACTAGTGCAAAAGTCCATTTCAGTCCAGTCCTTTGCAAGTCTGATGCATTTTCAGGTTTCCCATTTGAAATTATCAAGACATCTCCAGGCAGCGTTTTGTAACGCTGCTTGTCATACTCACTATACCTATTATTCCAATTGTCAACATTAACATCATAGAGCATCGGACGGCGTGGCTTTGCCTTACTGAACGAGATCACTTCAGCATAAGGTGTTGTGGAAATAGCCTCCATGCTGAAAAACAGTTCTGCCCGTGTCTCTTCCAGTAAAGGATTGACAAAAGAGGCAAAATACTGATTCGCGGATGAGAAGGATTCCGGAATCTCATTGACCTAAACCAAGGGAAGCAGTAAGACAAAAATGATACTTACAGTGAATCTATGATATTGCAAATGTGACAAAGCGGCTCTTCTAGACAGCATTAATGAACAGGCATGAAGGAAACATGATAGCTTCAAATAAATAAATAATAAATAAATTCATTGTTCTAATTAACTACTACTTAGTCCGTTCTCTCTCTATCTTCATTGTTTGACCTTTTTTCCGTAACCGGGTCACTTTGACCCGGGGTTTTTTTTTGAGGGAACACTTTGACCCAGTTATCTGGATAGGAAGACGATGTAATTTTTTGATAATTTTTTCACGGTGTTATATAGTAAAGTTTATTGAACAACACCTTGCAAAGTTTACCAAATTATTGCATCGTTTTACTAATCAAATCATCGGATTAAAGTGACCCGGTGAATAGTGCCAAAATGCTAACTTGGAAGATAGAGAGAGAACAGAGTTACAAACAATTTCAGGTTGGTTATCAAATGGTTTGAATAGGTTGAAGATGCTTTAAATACAGGCAGTACAATATAATGGAGAGCATGTTGGAGAACATTTGTGAGCTCATCTATGATATGCAACCAACTGCATTAAAGTGGACAAATTGTTGAAGATACATGCAGCACTCCGTCATCAAATCAAAACTGGAGCAATCAGCAAGTACCCAAACAAAGAGTGCAGGGTATTCAACTAAATTGGGGTGTGAAGTGTGAACAACTGTATAGGGTCCATTTCTCAATATAAATAGCAAAAAAGAAACTAATTAAGCAAGCTAGTGCAAGAATTGTAGCAGGTGTTCATTTAAGTTATGGGAAGGAAAGGGGATGACAACACACACCCACCCACCCACACACACACACACACACACACACACACACACACACCTGATCCTTGTATAGATTGTCATTGAAAAGGTCGTGAAGAGACCAGGAAAACACCAAATCAATGAATCCCCAGCCTTGACGAGTAGCTACTCTGTTTCTCTCTTCTTCCATGACTACTTTATCTTCTTTCACTAGCTAATTACTATCTGGAAGAAGAAGAAGAAGAGGCTTAGAAAATGAACATGCATGGGATGAGAGAGACAGAAGTGAGTTTCCTTACTCTCAAAGAAAGAGCGCATATAAGAGAATTTAGCCAGAACCAGAGGCCATAAGCAATGATCTTTTGAGTAGAAGAAGTTGAATTGGTGGGGAAGAACAGTCCTCTCAACTTCCTCCAGTTCTAGGCTAGCCCTTTCTTTTCTATTTACGGAGTAGGAGAATTTATTTTGTGACATTCAATTAATACTCTTACAAAAAAGTATTTTTGGGAAGCGCTATGGAGAAGAAGGTTTCAATTTTCAACAAGTTGGAGACTGATTGATTTGATCATGACCCGCGTGGATTGGCTGTCAAACTTCCTCTGCAAAGTGCTACCAGTACCTCTCTTCTATCTTTGATTCTTTCTCCTCGGTTTGACTTTTACCTTGGTCATTTTGATCCGGTAATTTAATTAACAAATAAAAATAAGAATTTTGTAATCTTCTTATGCGGTTTCAGAGTCAACTTTATTCTATAGCACCATAAAAATTATCGAAAAACTGCATCAATTTGCTATCAAAATAACCGGGTTAAAATGGCTCGGTTATGAATGAAAAGTCAAAGTGAGCAGAAAGAGAGGGAATGGAGGAAGTAGATATTTCAATAATTTGGAGTGAATAGTCTAATTTGAGGGGCATATTTGGTGCGAAATGAAAATCCAAATAATCAACTGAAAATTACTTGAGAAAGTTGTTTGTAGAATATGGCAGAGAGAAATTTAAGAACTGTAATAACAATGTTATATCAACTTATAATAAGGTAGTACAATTGGCCTTTATATAGGCAACATAAACTTGGTGAAAAGAAACCGAAAATTAGTTCTCTGTTGTAGAGAGAGAAAGTCTCTGTAGAGAGAGAAAGTTCTCTTTGGAGATTTGGGTGTCCTGTGAGCCTCTGCAGGTCATCGTTTCAACATCCATGGCGGATTCAAACGGCAAAGAAGAGGAAGGAGAAAGGAGAGATGGAAAAGAAGAAGAGGAAATTTCTATGAAACTAAGTACGGTGGAGATTTACTCTGAAGATGATGATGAGAGTGAAGAAGAAGTTCTTTTCGACGAAGAGGAAGTTAGCACTATTGTAGCCGACAAGAAGTTCAGCCTTGTTGAAAAGGTTATCTCTCACAAAAGTTCAAACCTTTCAGGGTTGAGACGCACTCTCAATCCCCTGTGGGGTGCGCCGCAAGGGTTTACAGTGGAGGAGATTGATAAGGGAGTATTCCAGTTTACTTTCGCCATGGAGAAAGATAAAGACAGAGTGTTGAAAGGAAGGCCTTGGTTTTTTAAAAATCAACTCCTTCTAATCTCAGATTGGGATCCAAAGGTAGGGCTTAGCTCTGCAAGTTTACACATTTCACCTTTCTGGGTCCAGTTATGGGATTTTCCTGCGACCTACTGCACTGATGGATCAATAAGAAATATTTGCAGAAAGCTTGGGGAGATTTTAGAAGTGAGGATCTCACAAAAAGCTTCAGTGGATGGACGTTTTGTCAGGATCAAAGCTTTGATTGATGTCTCGAAGCCCCTACCCAAAAATGTTAAAGCCACTCAGGCATCAGTTGGAACTTTCGTTGCCACTTACAGATACAAAATATTGCCACTTTTCTGCTTTTATTGTGGAACCTTAGGTCATGAAGCTGGAATATGCGAGAGGAAAGTTAGAGATCTTAACAGAGATGCTTGCAAAGTGGATGGGTACGACCTTTGGCTAAAAGCAAAATCACTTGATGAATTGTGGGCTCCCTCATCCTCTTCGAGAGGAACTTTTTCTTTGAAGAGTGGCAAGGGAGACGATGATGGAGCAGTCGTCGGAAAAAACAAAGAGGTTATAGCTATCTTGCCGGCTCCGGTGAAGACGACGAGGAAGCCGAACAGTCAAGTTGATGGCTTGAAGGCGCGTGAGAAGGGAACAACCTTCGAAACCCTCGACAATGAAGCCGCCATAACCAGCGCAGTCGACAAGGCATTGGAAGTTGAAGTTTTGAAAGCCGGTAAGGAACTCGAAGAGGCAAAATTTGAAGTGGGTAAATTCAAAATTGATTTTGGGTCGGATCTATCTTTAGGTCACCTAAGTGGGCCTGTTACAGAAGCCCAACTCTCAGAACTACTAAGTACTAAAGCCCAAATCAACCTCAATTTACAAGGATCAAGGAATAAACCAAAAGCCAAAGTCCAAAAGATTTTAAAGAAGGTCAAAATGGGGAAAGCTTGATTGAAAGACAAAGAATCTGGGTTGAAGTTTGATTCTTCATTAGCCCTAGTAGCTTTTACAGATCCATCAGAGAAAGGGGAAGGTGCTAAGACGAAGGAAAATGAGGGGGGTCCAGAAAAGTTCGAAAAGATGGAAAAGGCTTGCTAGGGAGGTGGCGGCAGAAAGAAGAATTGCAAACGAGATTGATGCAGTCAAAGAAAAAGAAGAGGGGCAAAAGAGAAGACGGGAAGGAGGCGGCTCGGATGCGGAATCAACAGATATCGTTATGGAATATGCTACTGAAGGGAAGAAGATTAAAACAGGTACTTCTTTTTATCTCTTTATGACGAAAGGGTGGAGGTAGCCAGCCCAGAATGGCCCGAAACCGCCCAATGAAGATCATGGCTTGGAATTGTCAAGGAGCAGGGAGATCCTCGACAATTCAACAATTCAGAAGATTTCTTAATCTTAAACTCCCAAATGTTATTTTCCTTAGTGAAACCAAGCAGAGGAGTAGCTTTATGTTAAAAGTTTACAATCACTCTAAGAAATTTTGTAGTCTCTGGGTTGATCCTATTGGCCTTTCAGGGGGTTTGGGCCTTCTTAGGAAGACTTCTGTTAATTTCAGAGTGATAAAAATGTGTAGATTTCTTATCCATTGTGAAATAATTAGTGATTCTTCATCATGGCACATTATATTTGTTTATCTGAGTACTAATGATAGTACCATGAAAATGCAGCTTAATGAGATTGAGATCTACTTAAAGAAGGTACCATTGTTGCATGTAATTTTTGGAGATTTCAATGATCTTCTTGATCCATCTGAGAAGATTGGTAGCCAGCCTAGAAGCTACAATTCTTGTAAGATGCTGAATGATTTTGTGTCAAGCTGTGATCTTATTGACATTGGTTTTGAAGGCTACCCGTACACGTGGTGGAATAGGAGGGAAGGAAGTGCTGGCACTGAAGAAAGAATTGATAGATGTTTAATGTCCAAGGCCTGGTTTGAAGCTTTTCACAATGCCAAATTGAAGCATTTTCTTTCTTCAGGCTCATATCATAGCATTCTGCTACTTGATACTAGTCCTCCACCTCAGACTGCCAAGAATTTCTTTAGATACAATGCAAGTTGGGGTAAGTTGGAGGAGATACCTGTCCTTATTGCAAATGCCTGGAATTCAGATTTTGAGGGGTTTCAAATGTTCAAAGTCCATCAGAAACTTAAGGAGTGCAGAAAAGTTTTGAACAGCTGGAGTAGAATAAACAATAGGAGCAAGTCAAATGAAATAAAAGAGAAAGAGAGAAAGTGGCAATCTTTAAGACAAGAAGGGAGAGATGTTAATACAGAGGAGCTGTTGCGCACTGAGCTGGAATTTGAGAAATTGTGGCCAGACGAGGAATCTTTCTGGAAAAATAAAGCCAGGATTGACTGGTTACAAGCAGGTGATGCAAACACAGCTTACTTCCATGCTTCAGTCAAACAAAGAAGGGCAAGGAACATGATTTTTGGGGTTTTTAATAGCTAAGGGAAATGGTGTTCTTCAGCAAAAGAGATCAAGGCAGAATTTCAAATTTTCTATAGCAAGCTTTATTGTGACACTTCTAAAGGTGATATTGAGCCAATCCTTGAAAACATCAAGAAAGTTGTCACTGGTGATATGAACAGGGAGTTAACAAAGCCTTTTTCTATGGAAGAAGTCAAATCAGCCTGCTTTGAAATGGCTCCAGAAAAGTCCCCAGGTTATGATGGATTCTCTGCTAGATTCTTTCAAGAGAACTGGAGCACAATTGGTGAAGATGTCTTTAGAGCAATCGTGGAATTTCAAAAATCAGGGAAATTGTTGAAGAGTGTTAACATCACTCAGGTAGCCTTGCTTCCCAAAGTTCATAATCCCGCATTGGTCAAAGAGTACAGACCAATAAGCTTATGCACTGTGCTTTATAAAATTCTCTCTAAATCTCTTGCAAACAGACTTAAGAAAGTTCTTGATGTGATTATTTCTGATACTCAGAGTGCATTTGTCAGTAATAGGCAAATTACTGACAACATCCTAATAGCCCTGAAGATTTTGCATTGGATCAAGAACAAGAGAAAAGGTAAAGAGGGCTGGTTAGCACTGAAATTGGACATGTTAAAGGCATTTGATAGAGTCAAATGGGATTATCTTGAAGGTGTGATGATCAAAATGGGCTTTTCTAGAAGATGGACTAGCTGGATTATGAGCCGCATCTTTTCAGTGAGCTACAGACTTATAATTAATGGTGATGTGGGGGATTTTATTCATCCAAATAGGGGTTTGAGGCAGGGAGATCCCCCCTCTCCCTATCTCTTTGTCCTATGCGCAAAAGGTCTTTCCTCCACTCTTAAAATGTTTGAAGCAAATAAATGGTTTCAAGGTGTCAAAATTGCGAAAAATTGTCCATTTGTTAATCATCTCTTTGTTGCAGATGATTCACTGCTTTTTTGCAAGGCCACAGTTGCAGACTGTAGTGCAATTAACAAAGTCCTGAAACTGTATGAAGCTGCATCTGGACAATCGATCAATAGAGAAAAATATCAGATGTTCATCAGCCCCAACACAAGTACACTTCTGAAAAATTTTCTCCAAAGCTTCTTGGGTATCACCAAAGACTTTAAATAGAGCCATTAACTGGGATTGCCTGTGATTTTTGACAGATTAAGAAAGAAATCTCGGGCTTTTGTTGAAGAAAGAATCAAGAACAGGTTGTGTGGCTGGAAGGAGGCTTATCTAAGTCCTGCTGGAAGGGAGACCCTTATAAATTCAGTTCTTACTGCTCTACCAGCCTACTCTATGGCTGTTATGAGATACCCCAAAACTTTTTTCAATCAAATTAATAGAATTTTTGCTAAATTTTGGTGGGGATGTAAGAACTTGGATGACAAGAAAATTCATTGGAGAAATCGGGGGATTTTTCTGAGAAGAAAGAAGATGGGGGATTGGGTTTCAAAAACCTAAATGCCTTCAATCTCTCTCTCCTAGCCAAACAAGCTTGGAGGCTGGTGGAGGGTAAAGGCACATTAATCAAGAAGATCTTCAAAGGTAGGTATTTTCCACACAGCTCTTTTTGGAAAGCCAATAAGCCTTCCTCATGTTCATGGGCTTGGAGCAGTTTAATTGAGGGGAGGAAGGTCATTGAAAAGGATTGGAGATGGACAACTCGTAATGGGTGGAGCATTGGAATTTGGGAAGATCCCTGGATTCCAAGAACTGGATATTTAAGAGTCTCAACACCAAAAAGTGCTAATTGTGCAATTGAGAAGGTGGGGGAGCTGATTGATCATGAAACCAGACAATGGAGGTATGATTTGGTTTACGAACTTTTCAACGATGATGATGCCAAATTTATTCTCTCCATGGCTGTGGGCTCACTTAATGTGTGTGACTAAAGAATTTGGCATCATTCATCTAACGGCTCTTTGACTGTGAGTTCAGTTTATAAGTTTATCACTGAAAAGGAGAAGGACAGTACATGCAATCTTGGAAACTCCAGCATTGATGTTCACTGGAACTCACTTTGGAAGGTAACAGTTCAACCCAAAATCAAAAAGGTCTTAAACGGTTGTCTCCCAGTTAGAGATGCTCTATTAAAGAGAGGTGTTAAGAATTTTGATGTAGCTTGTGCTCTGTGTGGTCTAGAGGATGAATCAGAGGATCATATTTTGAGGAAGTGTCCTATCTCTAAGAAGGTGTGGAAGTGTTCTCCCCTAAGGTTTATTGAAGACATTCCTCAAAGAGGTAAACTTTCTTAATTGGTGGGCTGAGGTTGTCTCTTTTGCAAAAGATTCCAAATAAAAGAATATTATTATGGGCTTATTCTTCCAAACTTGCTGGGAAATTTGGAAATGTAGGAATGACCTCATCTTTCATGATATTCACTGTCACCCCCCCCCCCTCAAATTTCTTTTAGTAGTGGCAAAGTTCTATGAACTTTTTGAAGCTGTTCTTGCTCCAGAAAAAGCTTCGGCTCATCCTTTGCCCACTCCTGTGCTCTCTGATGAGATTGATGCTAGATTTTTTACAGATGCAGCTTTTAACAAAATTCTGGCTTGGGAAGCATTGCCTTCATATTGAAATCCATTGATGATGAAGTTCTGATCAAGTCCTCTTCAGTTGTGAAGCACATTTTAGATCATCTGGTTTTAGAGGGTTTAGCTATTAGAAATGTGCTCATTTGGGCTCTAAGGCATGAATTTCAGGATAATTGTAATCTTTTCTGACTCCAAAACAATGGTGGACAGTCTTGGTGACAAAGCTTCAAAGGTAAACCCATCTGTTTATCCCATTGTAGCTGATTGCATTTCTATGTCGAGGACATTTGATTTTTGCTCTTTTTTTGTTTTATTGGTAGAGATAGCAATGTCACAGCTCATAACTGTGCTAGGAGTGCTATCGGCTTACCTTTTTCTTTGTGAGGGTTCTCCTCTTGTATTTGTTAGCCGTTTGGGCTGTTGCTTAATGAATTTTCCTTTTCTGGCAAAAAAAAACTTGGTGAAAAGAGACCTAACCTCATTGCAATCATATGAGTTTAGACAATACCACTATGTCCCAGCTCTTTCTTCTCATATGACTTTTTTGACTCGTATCTGGATCAATTTGACCGGGTGATTTGGATAGCAAAATAATAAGATTTTTTTATAATTTTTTCACCTTATTATAGAGCACCTTTTACTCTACAACACCATGAAAAAATTGTCAAAAAGTTACAGCTTTGCTATTCAAATCACCTGGTCAAAATGACCCAGTGAATAGTGACAAAAGTCAAATTGAGAAGATAGAGCTGGGACAGACTGGTACCATAATAATACTAACAAACTAGAAAATAAATAAATCATAATTAATATTAATTTATAATATTAAATCAATATTAGTTATGTGCCGATGTACCAATATGATTGAAAGATAAGTCCATCACAGGAAGCTCACATCCAGCCTTGACCGAATATTAACATGTTTCCGTGAGGAGTCAGATTAACATATATCTCGACTTTGTTGTTTCAGCGGTTGGCTTCGTAGAAGTTCCTCGACATCCAACTCCCAACAAATGCTTCTTAGCTTGTCATGGTCCACGATTTGGTCTCAAAACAAAGATACTTTGTAGTTTCCTTGAAGGACGAACATGATCTATCACATACAGATCTACAACATGAATTATAGCGGAAGATTCATGTGTTTACCTTGTCTTCCTTAGCTACTATGCACAGCGGATGATCGTAGGATGCTTGCTTTCACGTTCCCTTCTTGCTCCCACAGTCTGGCTCGTATCACTAGGACGAAAGCTCTAATCCACACCAAGTTCCACCAATGGAGGCTAGTTAGAGAGAGAGTCTAGGGTTTACTGTATTATGATCAGCACATGATCTCTACAGTAGTGTGCATTATTATGTCTCTAGCACACATAATAATCTAGGAGGCCGTCTCCTTATATAGACAGACTTATACCTAATTGCAACGTTGCCCCCTAGGGTTGATGTCCTTGTTACTAACCCCATAAGGTTTGAGCTTGTCTCACCTAAACCCATAAGTTTAGGATAATTGCATTGGGCACCCCACATGGGTGCACCAAATGCTAACATCTCCCACTCGCACAGTGGGGTTGCACAAATACAGTAGGTCTAGTCTCCCTCAATCTCCAACTATTATCATCTGCCAAAGTGTTATGTGGCCTTGGTGTGTGACTGTGAGAGAACCTGCATTTCGGGAGTTCCATACTCTAAACTCATACGAGACGAGCTAGCAGCAGGCGCACTCAACCTCAAGAAATAATGCAATACATATATATATATCTCGTATCCCCCAGATTCTGTCAATTGTCATCTCGTAGACCATGAGCACCTACCTTGTCCTGAATTTCGTGCATCAATGAGTCTATATCTCCTTTATTACATTCATATCCTGCATGATCCCATAAGATCTTGTAGGTGGGCCCAATGAAAGTGATAAAGAGTGATGCAATGAGAATCTTCCTTTCCATCCATTGTCGCTTTGATTCGGAGTCAGCTGCTTTCCTAGCAATGTCCTGGTAGGCCGAATCATTCATAGCCGTGAGGTGTCACGCTAAAGTAGCACCACTGAACCGTCTCTCCCCGACATGGATAAAAGTACTAAGGGTATACAGTGTCAATCATTGTTATACGATCGACGAGGCTCACACGGCGAGGAATCTCAGGGACTAGTTCTACTCGCCACCTCATGTCACTCTTCAGCACGCGTTATCTCATAAGATGTGCGCCATAGTGTTTGGACTCTAATCAGAGCACATGTCCTATCCCACAGGGACCACTATACAGATATAAGTCCAACAGCCCATATGACTATTAACCCGAGTACTGAGTGTTGCACATATGCAATCGAAATCAGTTCTCTCATCTGGCTTTCTCTACGCAGACTATACATGGTTCGGGGTAATAACCATGTTTGAATGGCCATAAACCAATCTCACCTTGGAACTTATTTCAATGCGACAAATGAATCCGTCTGACAGGGTCTTGCACTATTGATTGAAGTCCAGCTCTTGTCATAGGCCATGCGCCTCATATGACAGGAGTCATCATATCATAGGCTTCTAGCGCTTATCGGGATTCTGTCTCATCTTCTACTCACCTAGACTATCTAGGATGTTGTAAAGGCGGTTGCTCGTGTGAGAGAGTCAACCTAGTGTCCGCGCGACATATTCTATGCTAGTACAGGATATGTAAACGTATCATACACGTATCGAAACAACATGCAGCATAACAAATCCAATTAAAATCCAGTTATCAATGTCTCATATGCTCATCAATCATATCGCCAGTGATCGACTACCGAGTCCCAATTTTCTAAAGCAATCCACAAAGACGATTCTTATGTGGTTTAGGAATGGGAGGTGCCTACATTTTGGCCCGTAGTCGATCTACTCCAAGATTACTCTGTAGGTAGTTATTTCACCTTTTGTTAAACAGTACCATTTTCTATATGTTTGGATTTATCAAAGTACTGCAGCCGTACGCTAGCACTACAGGTTGGTTGACAGCTCATAAGCTTATCAGAAACCTTCTTATCCAAACATGTTTCTGTCCGGTGACAGAACAGGCAATCGTGCATTATTTCCATGATCGATGGAGCGGTCTAATGCGATTGTGCAACACTTATGCTGCAGTTCCATGCGATGTCATCTAGCATGGACTATAGCCTGAGTCGGATCCACGTGTATCTAGGTCCCCACCCTAGTCAGCATGCATAGCTGGCTAGTCGAAGCATCATCTCTGATAGTCATAACATGTGATCCTTCGTACAGAGTATCCTTCTGGTTGCAAGCTCGTGTCTTAAACTGGATTTCCTGAAATCCAATCCTTCCGATTACATGAGGTTTAAGGGGTCTCAGTATATACCATAGTATATAGCAGACTCACACTGCATCGGGCACTTTGGTCATTTGGTCAATCTTGTATGGTGTCTTCTAGGGCACATAATCAGGCTCGTAAAATCCTGCAGCGAGTTATAGGAGTATCACATGGTATTGGGTCCATAATATGGAATCGTTCAGAGTATCTTCTTGTTGTCCGCCTTATGCGTCAATATAAGAAGTCCTTTTGAACGAACGAGGATGCATCTCGCCCTGCTAATATCCTTCGTCACAAATCGAAAGGATAACCACCCTATAGTGGATGTGAAATAGTCCGTAGACTCTCCTAAAAAATAGTGTGTCATCGATAATAAGTGACATGATCATCTACTCTCTTCTACTGAGAGTGATATGCAGCGGTTTTTCATCCATTGACAAAATACTGCTGGCTAAGAGGACTAATTAAGATCATACATGGACTTAATTATCTTGCACCTATTTGTGCATTTTATCTTACATCTCGAAACCCTGTGGTCAAGTCATACAGATCACTTCTCTGATTTCTCCATTGAGAAATTCAGTCGTCACGTTTATCGAGAATGGAGCCTTATTTCCATCATCACAACTATTACCGATATCTCTGCAAGTCGTATGCCTTACTATGCTTCCGTCTGTGTCACTCTGAATGACCTTGGAAATCCATTCACTTCCAATAGTCTGATATCCAGTCGGAAAAGTCAACCTAGCCTTAAACTTGGTTGGTCCCTTATAGACTCTAACTTTTCCTGTAAAGATCACGTTTCATTCTTCATAATTAGGGAACGATAAGGTATAGTATTCTATCCTATCGTTTATGCAAGGTGATCCTTAAGATCATCCCTTCGATCTCAAACAGTCGATGGGGTATGCTCGTATGAGCAATTCTTTTGCATAGGAGGATCATAATTTGCTCTCACCCCTATGGATGGGCACCTCGCTTAGAAAGTCACTCCCACTGTCCGAAGGATCCTTGAGGGACTAATTCCTCATAATGGACTAAGGAACAGGGTATTTTCTAGCAGTTCCTCCATGCTCGCCGAGATCATCATCTCTACGAACATTCCCTTAACTATGGGCATCTCCTAAGAGAAAACATACATCTTGTGAATCCATTTGTGTTACACTGCTAATCGGCTGTTGCGTTTCGAATATGCAACCCCCTTAGAGTACTCCGAATAGTACGGGAATATATGTTACTCCATGAAGATACATTTCTTCCATCCAGGGTCTAAATTCCTTCTTGTCAGGTGATGAAATATCCTGGGGCGATATCCTAGGTTCATCTTCTTGCGTGGTGACCATCATGTCTCCCCTTCGATGTCGAATCGTCGACGGGGTACGCTCCAACGAGCGTTCCTTCGCAAAGAGGGTTCTTCTTCAGCATTATCGTCATGTACGATAGGCTGCTCACTAGGTAAGACACTCCCACTGTTCTCAAGATCCATATGAACAAATTCCTCTTGAGTAGTGGCGAATTGAGTGTCATCTAGTGGTTCCTCTTCCTCGTAGAGAATGCCATCTCCACGAGCTTCTCCCTGACTAGGAAAACTTAGTTAGCTCATAAGCTGCCGATCCCCATGGCCTAAGGTGACCTCATATAGGTTGCCTTTTGGTCCACATCTCGTAGGCGTAGTGACTACAGACTTGGTGGGTATTTGGCTGAGTACATCGACAGCCGTTTAACAAAGCGTCTCCTCAATATAGGGAACATGTGCTTTGCACGCACTATCATACATCGAACCATCTTCAGGCAGTATCCTACTCCTCCTATCCGCTACAGCATCCTGCTGCGGAGTGCGGGGAATACACATCTGCCTTACTACTCCTTTCCATCACATAGCTCTTGCTAAGATAGATACTCGCAACCTCATTCTGGCTAAGGACATATCCTTTTATCCAGACGGTTTTCTACCTTTTGTAGAAACCTGTCTCAAGCACCCTTGTGCCTCAGACTTATGTGGCCCAAGCACACATAGTTGAGATGCGTACAATAATCTACGAATGTGATGGAACAGTAAGCACCATGTGTTTAGCTATTAACATTTAATGGAACACAAATACAACAGAATGAATTGTTTGTAAAGACTCAATAATCCTTACTGCTTTACTGGATGGTTTGCCTTTCGCCTTTCGTGTAAGGCAAGAATCACACACAGGTAAGGGTACCTTGGGCATATTCCAAGCAGGCCTACCTTAGCTAGCCTGAAAATCATTTCCTGACATAGTGTGTCTCAATCTAGCGCGCCACATATCAAAATCTTACGGCACAACCCTAGAGGTGATATCCAAAGATCCTGAGGCGTTATTCATGCTAGAAATCAAGAGTGCATAACCATAACATGACCAATTCCAAAGTAAAACTGTGACCAAAACAACTTTTGGTGGCTACTCCCTCAAAGATAATTTTATGGATCCTTAGACGAGAAGTTAGCGCCATGTCTAGCCTTCTAGTCTTAGGGAAACATCCTTTTCCTCCTTTGCATTTGCATGTCTTGGGATATTGGTCATGTACCAATATTTTTCCCTTATTCCCTTATCCTTGCCCCACCTGTTCCACGATCCTAATACGGGCTAGGGACTACATCTGCCTATCATACTTCATTCACAGTCTTTTAGCAATCATATATTGCTTAGACTTCAAAATTATGCTGAACTAGTATTCTAAGCAAGCACTTGGTTGCTTAGATCCTAGAACGGAGCGATGTTTGGTCTTATCCAAACATCTTGATACTCTCAAAGTGTGTCATATAACGTTTTCATGGCACTTTCATGAAACGTGGCAGAGATAGCAACAAATTGCTAATCGGATAACTTAAACATCTCATCATAACGACATGAATCTCTGATGCTATAGTTGAGTACTAATCTCAGATACTATAGTCGAGTGCCAAAAAATTTATGATTTGAGTTTGATAGTTTAAGGTGGGATTTATGAGTCATTACTCACAACTTTTAATGAGGCAAATGGCTAAGGTGGATCCAAGATTCTTCTTTGGCTCATTCCTACAATCTTTTGAATCTCAAAGTGGTCTTGAACTTGCTGATGAGGTCATCTCCCCACCTTTGGCATAGCACGCTCTATGAAATTTATCTTGACTGCCTCCCACTTATTGGTTAGCCTAAAGATAATATTCATGTGCTGCTGTGACAACTATTCATCACAGGTTCGACCATACTTGTAGGTGGTTTGACAAACTATGTCCAACGATTTGGTTACATAGTACGATGACTTGTCATATCATTTATTGTCATTATTTTAGCCTTTACAGTGTCGATTTAGACACGATTGATCTTGACACATTGCATAAGAAATTAATACTAGCATTTTCTTAGTTCCGAAATAACATGATACATAGATTAAAATTCATAGTTCCTCATAAGGACTCCACCAAAACCTAGTAGCAATTCTAGGAATCAAATATCGTCACTTATGATTCCCTATTAGTTTCAATCATGTATAATCATGTGAGCTCTTTTGTTTTAGTTCCTTAGCATGCGAGGTTATACAGTTATATCCAATCACACGCAGTTATAACATAAAACAAGCATAAGCATAAATAAATATGCAATGAATGTGGCCCCTAAGGTGCACTCCCACTATTGAGAGTACGTCTTGAGCAATTCTTGAACTTCTCGCCTCATGGATCTCGCCCATCTCGAGTGTTCCTTGAAGCTTCCTTGTTCGTCTCTTTGCTCCATGCACCTCGCGCCATAGCTTTTGGTTTGGCCACCTCTCTTGAAGCTTCTATTCTTCAATCTCTACTAACTATCTTATTTCTAATAAGAAGTAACCTCTAATAGGCGATTTAGATGAGAAGAGAAGACAATAGAGTATGTAGAGAGGCACGACACGCAGGCCGTATTTTAATTGATTACATATTCAAAACCAAAACCAAATATAAAACCATCTAAGCCACATCCATGCATCAAACACTTCCATTCAACCCACAACAGCATGTATAATAATAAAATAAACATACTGGAATTTTTTGGAAATTTGCAGAATTAAAGAATAATTACTGGAAATTAATAAGCAATAAATCAATCAACCAATAAGATCGAAAATTGCTCCCAACTACCTAGGATCTCACCTCCTATCTCATAAGGTAGGGAAAAATATCCTAAGTCTCTAGAAAAAATTTGGGCTCAAAACAGTGTGTTTAAGGTCGTCTAACTGCCTCGGGAAGTGTGCTAAACACTAATTAATTAATCTGGAAAAATAATAAAATTTTATTTTTTTTTCCAAAAATTATGAAAAATTTCCAGAAAATAGGAAATTTAATTCTGAGCATATAGAAAAAAATTTGGCGAAAAATAGTGGCCGGAGGAGGGCTCACTCGCCCACACGAGCCGCCGCGCGTGGGCGAGTCCGCCTCCGTCACGCGCCGACATCGGCCTAGTGCCACGGCAGCATGCCACGTGGCATGCCACGACAGCCATGTGCTGGCGTCAGCTGCCACGTCACCCTCCACGTCATCGCCACGTCAGCAAAGTGCTGACGTGGTACCGCCACGTCATATGCCACGTCAGCCCTAGGGCCACGTCAGCAGCCGCCACAAGCCCTTTGGCGCGTGGCGGCGCGTGGAGGCGGCGTCGGTGGCGCGTGAAGCCCACACGCCGCCTTCCCGGCCTCCGTTTCCGGCAATCCTTATATCGTTGGAATCGACTTTTCACCCTGATCCCGATTATGTGTTCAAAACTCAATTTTAACATGTTTTGAAAAAATCTTTTTAATGCTCAGATCTAACAGTCCAGATTTACACAGTTCCGAATCTTAAAATATTCATAACTAATTCTCTGTTCGTCCAAAAATTACAAAATTTATATTTCTGGAATCCTCGTGAAAAACCCTATCTAACCATATATGTTTCACTAACAGATTATGAAATTTCAAAAACTCGTTTTTTTTAACTGATTCGGGAACGCATAACGAGGCACGAAAAACAAGCCTAAGGCTCTGATACCAATGAAGGACGAACATGATCTATCACATACAGATCTAATACATGAATTATAGCGGAAGATTCATGTGTTTACCTTGTCTTCCTTAGCTCCTATGCACATCGGATGATCGTAGGATGCTTGCTTTCACATGCCCTTCTTGCTCCCACAGTCTGGCTCGTATCACTAGGACGAAAGCTCTAATCCACACCAAGTTCCACCAATGGAGGCTAGTTAGAGAGAGAGTCTAGGGTTTACTGTATTATGATCAGCACATGATCTCTACAGTAGTGTGTATTATTATGTCTCTAGCACACATAATAATCTAGGAGGCTGTCTCCTTATATAGACAGACTTATACCTAATTGCAACGTTGCCCCCTAGGGTTGATGTCCTTGCTACTAACCCCATAAGGTTTGAGCTTGTCTCACCTAAATCCATAAGTTTAGGATAATTGCATTGGGCACCCCACATGGGCGCACCAAATGCTAACATTCCTCCTTCTGATTTTCATGTGATAAATTTAAAATTTTCTGATACTCGATCTATCGATCAATGAAATAATTTACGTTTTTCCAAACTTTTACTGCAAAATTATAAAGCTCCACCAATATAGTGACTTCGATTGGATGTGCCGGATTATTAGGTAGATAGATTTTTGATAAATGAGTTCAAAGTAGACTTTTTGTGCTGAATGACCCGACTCCGGCTTGGGCCAACCGAAACTGACTCCTAAGGAGACCGGTCATCGCTCACGAGTAATCACTAATTATTCTTGTGCCGAATGACCCGTGCCAGGCTCACATTAGCTGTTGCACCAGTCGAAAACGAATCCTGCTTCGAAGCCGAATCGTACCTTGCCAAAGGCAGATTCTGTTTGCGCTCTTAGTAATTTTTTTTAACAGAAAAAAAGATTAATATTACAAAATGGCCACATCTAGTTCTGTTTGCGCTCTTAGTAATTTTTTTGACAGGAAAAAAAAAATTAATATAACAAAATAGCCACATCTAGTTCTTAACCGTTCCCGAGTATGACTATCACAGAAAATCTAAAAAGTAATTTAACCTATTCAAATGAACAAGAGTTATTGAGAGGTTTAACCTGTGTAATTGTGTATGGTCCCGGGTTCAAACCCGATTGACGACAAATAACAATTTCTCAAAAAAAAAAAAAAAAAAATCACCAGTCATTCACCTCATTCAAGCGCACCACTTTGTTTCTTTACTTTCACCCTATTTTATTATTTTCCACTAGGCATGGTGACTTGGATACCAGATTTTCATGAAGTTCGTACGGTAAAAGGTGCTCTATAACAGGGTAAAAATAGTTAAAATTGAAATGTAACAAGAGTTATAACTGAATGCAAAAAATGAGAGCTCATAACAACAAGGAAAATATTTTCTGAAAAAAAAAAACTAGGAAAATATTTTCTGAAAAAAAAAAACTAAAGGAAAAAGAGGACAAATCTATTTCTATGACACGCCCAGTTCAGTTCAATCCCCAAACCCTAGGACCGACGCCGGAAATGTACCCCAACACTCACCGCCATTGCCCAACTCCCTCAACCCCTCAAAACCCCCATTTCTGATCCCATCATGTCTTCGGTACTCAAACAACAACCCAGACCCGAATCCAAACCTTCCACCCAATTCCCCCAACCATGTCGAAACGCCCCTTGTGGTCAATCGACGCCGAGCTGGACTCAATCGACCTCGGCCCAGAAGACTTCGCCAGATGCCTGCCTCTAAAGAAGGTCCCACACGGCGACGTCTACTCCGCCTCACGCGCCGGCGACGTGGACCGCCTCCGCTACCTCCTCGAGTCGGGCGTCAACGTCAATGCCCGCGACCACTGGGACTCCGTCGCCCTCTACTACGCCTGCCTCGCCGGCCACCTCGACGCCGCCAGGATGCTGCTCCAGCACGGCGCCATCTGCTCCGAGCACACCTTTGATGGCGACAGGTGTCACTACGCCGCGCTCAATCTCAAGGTCAGGAAGCTCTTGAAGTCCTTCGAGGCCAGGCCGCCGCCGTTGGGGGCGTTGCAGTCGGCGTTGAGGGATACGTTTTTGGGGTGCAGGGCTAATAGGAGTTATGTTGAGCAGGCTAAGAATTTAAACGTAATAACAGGTTATATTTCGAAACTTCCCGAATGTCTTTGCGTTTATATGTAGTACTAGTTTATTACCCGTACCCGAGTGCATGACTATAAAAAATGTATGATAATTCCGTAAGTTTGAATTGCTGAGATTGTCTTATTATGAGTATTCGGTTCCTAAGATAGGGTGGGGATAAGCTATTCCACATGTCACATTTCGGGGGATAGCTTATTCCCCATAGCAGCTTATTATGAAGATGTGTGTATTGTAGTTTTGATCATAATTTGAATGCAAATGGCTTGAATGAAACTTTAAGCTGTTCGGGTTTCTTTTAAGAGGATGATAGGATTGGTTGAGGAGAAAAATTGAATCCGAGTTGGGATATTGATATAGAATATGGATTGGTATTCCCATCTCATCCCCCATTGCGTCATTGAGCGAGGATTCTAGATTGTTTTAATCACGCAAAATAGGAAGAAAAGGTTGGTGGGTGTGGCATGTAGTAAGATGGGTTGATTTAGTTGTGTACAGCTTATACAAGAATTTGTGCATAGTACAAGGTTAGATATCAAAACCCCCAAATATCTTCTGCATATACTTGTATGTATATTGTAGTGTTGATTTGAATGCAAATGGCTGAAAGGAAACTTTAGACGATTTGGGTTTCTTTTAAGAAGATAGTAGAATTGGTTGAGGAGCAAATTAAGGCCGAGTTGGGATATTGATATAGAATATGGATTGGTAGTCCCATCTCATCCCCCAATGCGTTCATTGAGTGAGGATTCTAGATTGTTTTAATCAAGCGAAATAGGAAGAAAGGGGGTGTGGCATGTAGTAAGATGTGTCGATTTAGTTGTGTACCGCTTATGTAAGAAAAAAGAATGTGGAATCAGATATCTATTCAGTTAGCTGCTCTGTGATTGGGTTTCTTTTAAGAAGATGATAGAGTTGGTTGAGGAGCAAATTGAAGCCGAGTTGGGATATGAATATAGAATATGGATTGGTATTCCCATCTCATCTGCCATTGGGTTCATTGAGTGAGGATTCTAGATTGTTTTAATCAAGCAGAATAGGAAGAAAGTGGTGGGTGTGGAATGTAGTAAGATGGGTTGATTTAGTTGTGTACAGCTTATGTAAGAAATAAGAGTGTGGAATCAGATATCTATTCAGTTAGCTGCTCTGTGATTGGGTTTCTTTTAAGAAGATGATAGAGTTGGTTGAGGAGCAAATCGAAGCCGAGTTATGGGGTTTAGATATAGAATATGGATTGGTATTCCCATCTCATCCCCCATTGCGTCATTGAGTGAGGATTCTAGATTGTTTAATCAAGCAGAATAGTAAGAAAAGGGTGGGTGTGGCATGTAGCAAGATGGGTTGATTAAGTTGTGTACAGCTTATGTAAGAATGTGGAATTGGATATCTATTCAGTTAAGTTGTATCGTGGTATGCAGTGAATATGGAATGTTAAATCTGAGCGTTACAACTTACAAGGTCAATCTGACAGTGCATCTTTTGATTTCCTGTAGTTTTTTTTTTTTTTTTTTTTTTTTTTTTTTTTTTTTTTTGGCTTTTCGTCTTTTTTATCATTTTACTTCTGGTTCTCAGTCCATCTTGCACAAGTGTCAATCATGGTAACCTCTAGCTTGTGCAGTCAAAATGAAAAGGCAAACCTACATAGTATAGAACTACAATCAGGGGAGTTAGAAACCTCTACAAGCATTGATGTTACTCTCTTCATCCGTGTTGGAATTAAACCATTGATTTTCTTTGTTCATTTTTCTGTTTCTCTGTGTGCTCTGGTATCTGAATGATTTCACTGTCAAAACTTTATCTAGGAGTTCTTTACAGCACTAGTGAGCTCTCTGAAGAAGTCTAACATAGTATAGAACTAGAACGTCTTCCTTCATATTCAGAAACCAGTTCGGCAGAAGTCCTCCAACACTATCCTTGGGTGACTAAGATTCCAAATACAGCAATGAACTTTTTTTTTCCACCATGAAGAATTTATGTTTTAACTTTTCTGAACTCCTCTTCTATTTTGTTACATCAATTGCCAATTCCTCAGTTTCAGTAATCACTTTCTGTGCAACTGCAGTAAAGCGGAATCACCTCAACAACTGCAAACATCAGTACTCTTAAGATTTCGGGGTGTTCATGTGGTGATGAACTTTGCAATTAGCACCTTCCCTTACTCCTTTACGCGTGCGTATGCTTTATCCTTTCCATTGCTTAGGTTGGTGGTTTCTCTACCAAGATAGATTCCGGTGCTGCTGTCTCCTTAAACTGTTAATTTGTTACTTTTGGTTTTCCAAAAGACAGCCTTAACTAGCATTTAGCAAATGTCAGTTTATCTATAATCTATCAAAGACAAAGAGTCACACATTATGTATTTGATAGATTTAAACGCAGTCACCTCTGCAGATTTTCACCATTCAAACCTCTCAACCCTGTTTCAGCCATCACAGGCGTTATTTAGTGGGAAATACAGCCGTAGCAGTAAATCATTAGCTGACATCTTCGCTTGTAGCTGATCTGCATAATTCTGGATGTGCCAAACTGCCAATACAGATGTTTAGGCCGCATGGAATTATTATATCTGAAATTTCAAACCGCTTTTCACACTTTGTGGATGCGTTTAGGTGTAGGTATTCAAATGTTGATGATTCTACTAGGAAGGGGAATGTCTAAGGTATCCGCTAAAAGTACTATTAGGGGAAGTTGTTAGGTTGATGGTCTGTTACTTGTCCAGAATGGGGATGTTCTGTGTCAGTTATCTTGGAAGCTGTTATGTTGTTTGTCTATGTCAAACCAACTGCAATCTACATTTCTACCTCATGGATTTAATCGCTCCTTAGGTTCTGTGAAGTTTCATTATTATTGCTCAAGACGTAATATGTGAGTGTAATCCTGATACATTTTGGCATGTTGACTAGGCAATTCATTCAGTGAAGAATCTTGTTCAAGTTACTTCCCCCCAGATGTTACATTTTATGTTCAAGGAAGACCTGTTGAAGCTCATAGGGTCATCTTGAGTGCTCGGTCACCCTTTTTTAAGCGAAAGTTTGGGACTGATTGGAAGGACCGCAAGGAAGTAAGGTTTTCAAAGGAAAAATTGTCTTATGCTGCTCTGTACAGCCTCATTCACTTCTTTTATTCTGATAGACTGGAGATTGCTGTTGATGACATGGAAGATCTGGTTAGAATTTGCAAAGTCTGCAAATGTGAGTCATTACAGAAGATCGTAGAGAAAGAATTAATTCACCAAAAGTATGCGGAATACAAAGCTCTCAGAGACCTAGACAACTCTCAGAAGCGATTCATCCTGCAGGGTCTCTCACTTCCTGTGGAAGACCGTCTTCCGGCTGCCTTGCATCAAGTCCTTGAAAATTCTCTCCGTAATTCGACCACTGAACAGGATACTTGCACTGGCATTGATAATCTAATGAATCACCTTGGTGGGATGAAGATAAATGAGTTTGAGAATGATCTGGCTGATGTTTGTGTTAGGGTTGATAAAAAGGTATTCCGGTGCCACCAAGTTGTCTTAGCATCCAGATCAGAGTACTTCAAAGCCAGGTTATCCCGTATGCAAGATTTTATGGAAGGAAAAGATGGATTACCTGATTATACTCTTCCTTGTATTGAAGAACATGATCTCAGCACGGAGGCATTTGAGAAAATGATCGAGTACATGTAAGTTTGCGCATTCTACGATGCCAGAGTTTGATATTTCGAAAGCAATTTAAAAGTTAGTCTCCATTATTTTTCTTTTTGGTGGCAAGCATATGCCAATTTGTTTAGCAATTATGTGTATGATCAGTTAACGTGTATTTTCATGATAAAATCTGTTTCTTACTTGGAACTTTTTTACTTTTTAGGATGTTTGTGTTGAATGTTTATAGAAGCTTTAGACACTTGTTTTCTCTTTTCTCACCTAACAACATATTGATCTCTTGGCTTAGGTACACTGATGGTTTGAAGCATATAGATCCAGATCAGGTTTGTTGATAGTCAACAATGTTCAGCAGCATTATAATGTTTCCTTTTTCATCTATCCTTTTTCTTATGCACAAAATTGTTACTACTACTTGGTTTAAAGGTCATATTTTATGTGATCAGGCAGAAGAGATGTTTGACGTTGCTTCGAGATATCTGTTGTTTCCACTAAAACGTGCAGTTGCTGATGTGTTGCTTCCCCAACTGGAGATGGTCTCTCCAGCAGAGTTGTGTCACTGGCTGATATTGTCAGACATGTAATTTCCTTTCCTCAATTGTTTAACAGATTACTTTGATGGTCGTATTGGGTGATGCATATTTTTACCGTGCCTAAGAGCATCTCCAGCAGTATAAAGTGAAAAAAGCTAAAATTTACATGTTTTACATTTTGGATGACATGCATTTGTAGTGTTGGTTCCAGTAGTACAATTTATTTTTTTACATTTCATAGTTATGTGAAATCAAATTATGCAATTGTGGAATGCTTGAGAGGAGAGAGTTAGATACATAAATTTGCCTCCCTAGTTTGCATTTGGTCATATATAGAAGAGATCATGCATGCTTTGTAATATGCATGGTCATCTGCATGACCTATTGGAGCTTGATATTTTACGAAATTCTGCATATTTTTGTTAACATGGCATTTTGCATGGCCAATTGGAGATGCTCTTGTAACATCCTTTGTGGTCGTTCAACTGTCGTCAAATTGAGGTAGTATCTTGTAGCATTTTTTTAATAGAACAATGGAAGTCCGCTACTGTGTGGTTCACAAAGCATTTTCAGATCCTTCCCGAAGTTGTTGGCGGTCTTTGTGGATTTTATGATCTTAAGATGTCAATCATATACTCGTTGGTCCAATGAACTTAAGGTTCCAACCATTTACATCTGGTTTGCTGATTCTATGTTTTTATTAGCGTTGTCGCCTCTTCCCAAACCTGTATTCTCAAATGGGGTGGAAAATGTGCGTATTTTACTTGTCTTCTGTATATCTCTCCTGGCTTAGAGCACAAAAGCTTTAGTAATATATGCTGATTGTTAATAGAGGACGAAATAAATACAGAGAAACTTATCTATAGTTCCTGAATGACTGAGTTATGGCATTCTTTGTTGTGTTTCTATTAAGCAGACATTGTTGGATAATGTAGGTACGGTGTCTTGAAGATCCGCGAGTACTGTCTAGATGTGATGGCTTGTAACTTTGAGACCTTTGCGGACACCCAGGAATTCAGGGCAATGCTTTTAACCCTTCCACCACCATCTGGAGATTCTTCTCTCCGCACAACAGCACCAAGTGCCCCTGGAGCTGGGCTGAACGTGGACCAAGGAAACGTACTCGATGATCTGCGAGAAAAATGGCTGGAGGCTGAAGCTGGAGAGCTCGACGAAAGAGATGAGAGTGCATTACTCTTTGACAAGCGCCTGGAGATGCTTATGGTTGTTGCAGAACAAGAGAAGTCTAGTTTGATCTGTAACAGTACCCAGGATTTGTAAAAATGTTTTTGGTCTGAGATGTACTAAAGGGTCATCTGTTACTAGTAGACTTGTAATATTACGAAAGGATACAGAAGCTCAAACTAAAAGCAATATGTTTGTAGTATCTTTTTCTGGCCTATTGAAAATAAATTGAGGAAGTTTTATTTGCTCCTAATTGCAGGGAAACATCTGAATTCTTTTCGTTTACACCAGGCAGTTTTTGGATTTTCCTTTTGCAAACCTGGCACATAATAAACTAATGTATTGGTTCTGGTGGATGTTTTTACTATCTTTCCTCTGGTGGATCGCTGATTTGGTTGGTTCTCTGTGTTCTCATTCTCATGTGGTTGTGTTTGCTGATTGATTTTCCAGGTTGATTAGCTCAGCTGTTGCTGCTGCAGAGGGTGCAGGTTGATCACATAGTAGAAGTGCAATCTCACCAGGTGTGTTTGCTTTCAACCTTTTTAGAAACCTTTCTGCTTCAAGAATTATTTTTTCTGCAGCAGCTGGCTGATCACATCGTATAAGAACAATCTTACCAGATATGTTCACTTTCACCCTTGTTAGTATAATTTCTTGGACTTCACATGTGTAATTTAATAGAAAATCATAAACTCTGGGGCTGAGGCATACGAAATCAATGAAATTTCTTCATTATAATTACCAAATAATATCAGGATATTTCTCTATTGCAATGACCAAAAAGAGAAGACATTTCTTCATTGGCAAATTTACTGATCAATATCACACATAGCAATATTGCCTCTTCCGTATGTGCCTAAGCAAGATAACGTATACTCTAACCAAATCAAAGACAAAAAAATCTACAAAAACTCTTGTGGTTTGATGGGGCATTTTCATGCATGCATATGCCCATTGAATTCTCAAACTCAGCAGTTTACTCCTCAACCTTTTGAAGGGGGAAGAATATGATTTATGAGCAGCTCTTATTATTTATTCATTCACCATCAGGAGGGTTTTCATTTTCAGCTGCAGCTGAAGTTTCCTCATCCGTTTCGTCTTCATCGATTGGAGCGAGAGCACTATCGGAGAGCTCGCCGCCGAGAGTCGTCTCTCCGGCGGAAGCCGTCGGAGAAGTTGGGGCTGAACCTGCTACGCTGCTATCGTCTTCACTCAGACCTCCATCTTTCTTGTTCTGCATGCTCCAGTACATGATGCTTGCTGTTAGTGTCAGCATCATCTTCTGGTTCACCTGCCACAAAAAATCACCAGTGAAATTAGAGCACTGAAGCTACTCGGATCTCAATAGGTAAAGTTTTCGCAACTGCCTGAATATTATAGCTTTCAATCCCTCCATTTAGTACCTGCATTTTCTTTAAAGAAAGCAAAAATAGTCTTACAGTATCTTTATATACATTGAAATTTTAAGTTGAAGTATCAAAGGTTGGAGATCTGTTAATGCAGCCCAATAACATCTGAAACTGTTAAATAACAGTGTGTTAAAAGATTATATACAACCAAAAAATTGTCCGAAAACATACTCAAGGGTGCATCTTCATCATAAGTCCCCAGGTCTGAACCTCTGGGTATAATAAGACTTTAAAGGGGTTATGCTCAAGTGTAGGGATGACAATTGGGTATATCCGGCATGATCCGACCCTATTGGAGCGGATACAATTCAGCATGTTTACAAATGGATCAGATATGGATCACATGTTTTGTGATCCGTGAAACACGATACGATTTGATCCGATCAGGTTATTATACCCAATAATTTCAATAATATACATGCATTAATATAATAAAATATATTACTTCATATCTTTGTTAAAATTAACATCATGAATTTTACATAAATATCATATTGTTTTGATTAAATTGATGGAATTGTACTTGTAAAGTAAAAATTGATTGAATTTTGATTGGAAATATGATTATCTTAGGTTCGATGAACTGAAAATATCGTCCGTTATGATCTGATGGATGATCTGATCCAAATCCGGTGAAACCCGGTTCCGAATTCGATCCGATCCGAATCCGGTGAATTACGGAATTGATCCGATCCGAACCCGAGTGGATCGGATTTGGATATAGGCTGATCCGATCCATACCCGATCTGTTGCCATCCCTACTCAAGGGTTATGCCATAGTCTTTACCTCTACTATGTCCTCTGGCAGCAAGAAAATAGAGCATCCAAGTTTGCGAGCAACACTGATTATATAATTTGCATTCAGCTTCTTATCCTCATCTGTATTTAAATCAACAAAACATAAGATCAGATATATCCTGTCCTGACAATGGACTAGTAAGGTGGTTAAGCATAGTGATCTTGCCCTACTTTGACCCGATCTGATGTTTCTTAAGAAGCTCGAATAAAGCTCCGAAGTATCTAACAGAAGTGCTACATATGTCAAAATAAACCAGAATATCTGAAAATGGCATACCAGTTTCACCCTCTGTAACAACCTCCCAGTTAACAACCCTTGGCTCTACAGCAGTGAGAAGTTCCAGGAAGAATTTCCCGGTTGATAAGCTTTTGTCCTGGAAAATGTGACACATCAGTCATTTTCCACAAAGATGCAACCGTGGCCCTTGAATTGGCTGAAGTACTAATAACAAAATCTTTTACCTTGAAGCTATCCGCTTGAGATGATCTTCCTGAGCTCTTCACTTTCTTGTTTGCCCAGTTTAGGATGTCGTTATCAGCTATCTCCTTTCCTCGCCCGTGTGACCTCACTTTCTTCAGCAGTTGCAGCATCGTAAACCTCATCAACTGCCATAGGAAAGCTGATACGGAGATCTGTGAGGCTAAATGTGTACGTAATAAAAAGAAAAGCAAAAAAAGAACGGAAAAAAAGATAAAATAATGATAAAATATGAAGTTACAAACTGTCACTTGCCCAGGATTAGTTTTTTGTTTCCTTGTACGATATCATTCCCAGCTACATTCACAAGAGACAAGTTCAAATCTTTCCCAATACTTATAACTTGGTTGCAGTTCTCGACTTTCCTGAAGGGCATTTTGATGGGGGGTTTGGATGCTAGTTTCCAGTTTACTGATCCTGACTTTACTTTGTCAAGAACTTCCAGTAAAACCCATCTGCACGTAACATAAACGACATCATCAAGTAGTAATATTAAAACAGCCAATTGAAATAAATACTACCTCTGTTTCGCCAGGTTCTTCCTATTGAACTATTCACCGGGTCACTTTGCCCGGTAATTTGGTTAGCAAAATGATGCAAGTATTTGCTAGTTTACACTACAACATCATGAAAAGATTACCAGATTCTTGCATCGTTTTGCTAACCAAGTAACTGTGTCAAAGTGAGTTTGACACTCAAAGTCAACTAAGAAGAAGCTGGCGAAACAGAGGTAGTATACGAGGAACCGCAATCCCACCCTGATCTGACATCCTGGAACAAATCATTGACGTATGATTCGATTCCAAGACTGTTAATCCACAATCGGAAGCATCTCTCTTCCCTAGAAGTTTGATCATCATCTTCCATCATCTCAGCAAAACCCATCTTCTCCGTATCCGCAGACGCAGATAGACCATTTCTGCATTCAACAAACACAATATTTACCTTTGTCAGCCCTGACTACATTGACAATTTAGAGCTATCAGATGGCCCGGAGGACCGCTGAACCAGCCCGTTTGACGAGAGAACTGGCCCAGAACCGGCCCAGGACCAGAGGGATAGTGGTCCTGGCCGGTCCTGGATATGGGGGAATGGAGGACTGGCCCAGGCCGACAGAAACCAGGGGCTGCCCAGAACCGCCCTGAACTGGCCCACCCATAGTGGTACGGCCTTACGGGCCGGTCCGTTAGATGTATCATCATCATCATCATTCTGGTCCGAACCTCGAACCGTCAGTCCAGGACCGGTAGTCCTCTCACAGGCAGTCCAGTTCCGACTCAATTCCAAAATATATCCGTAATGTCATTTCATACCTGTTGTGAAAAATCTGAGCAACGAATGCGATATTTAAATTTGTGGATCCTTCAACAATGTCCTTCGGGGTAACATATTTTTTGCAATCGATTTTCTGTGCTTGCTCGATAATCAAATTCGCTCTTTCGGTTGGGTCTTTAGTCTCCAACACATTGGTGCTACAAACTTCTGGAGCAAGAACGTTGAGCAAATGAGCGTACGCCTCACCATCCTATAAGTAACAGAATAGTTCACGAAACATCATCAAGTTTATCGCAACTCCATTATTTTTAATCGGATGATAATCATGAAGAGTTTTCTCACCTTCAAATCGGATGAAAAATTTGTAACCTCCTTCTGATACCCTCCTTTCTTCAGTTGGAAATTCATCCATTTCAGTAAAACCTTTTCTGGTGATAAACTCACAAGCTCCTCAACATCCTGCAAACGTTAAAGTCCATTTACAATTGAGTTTTGCTATGGAAAAACATCGAGAAACATCATGTTTGGGGAAAACATGAACAGCAATCTGCAAGACCTTGCTGTCGTCCACCAATTCCACAAGCTGAGGCGTCTTCTTCAAATTAAGGTCAGCTAACAGTTGTATCTGGTGCAATCAAACACGAAAAAAAAAAAAAAAAAACAGTTAAAAAGGAAACTGGTTATTGTAAATGGGGTGCTAGCTCAGTGGTAGAGCATTCGTAGCCCCTGCATGAGGTTCATGATTTGAACGCTGCTGGATGTAGAGTTGTAGACTAGTTTAAGATTTATGAATGATGTTTCATGTATATGGCAAAAAAATGAATCTGGTGATCAAAATCTACCGAGTTTCAAGAACACGTACCTTGATTATTTGAGACATCAAGCCCATGACAAGATGCGGCTGCAAGAAAACGAGCATAATGGAGATAAAATCAGCATTTTCACAGTGGAATAAAATTTTCTAACAAATCATTTACTATAGGAATAAAAACTGGCATTAGCTTAACCTACTCTTCCTTCAACCAAGTCTTGTGTGCCGATATTGACCACAGTGCAACCAATAGCCTTTGCAGAATTGAGACATAGCGTGTGGTTCTCGTTCCTCTCCCACGGATTTAGAACCTTCTTGGTGTTGATAGCTCGCTCGTCTATGGTACCCGGAACAGCAACATTTATGAGCTTACTGTGTATGCAATCAAGCTTTCACATCAGACGCCAGAAACAATGATCAATTCAAAAAGTTATAGTTGAAATGCCTGTAAAATTCAGATTTAATTACCAGAGAAGGACGCCGTCTTTGGCAAGATCGAATAAGGAATTGGTGGCTGGGTTAAGAGGAAGAAACTCCTTGAGGAAAGGATCTTCTCCGAGGTAGCCGTTGATGTGGTTAACATAAGACGCCTTCTCAGATTCGCTAATGGCGTGGCGGAGAGTGGTGGTGGAGGATTTGAGGAACGAGGTCGAGTTTTTCAGTTTTGAGCCACCCGGACCGCCCATTTTGGTTTTTGCTCTTGACACTAAATTCGCGTACGTCTGCGCATCAAATAATTTTACACGAACGGATTCTTATCACCCAAGAAAAACACTTGTATGATGTTAACGAGTGATTCAAATAGATAATTAGAGCATGGAATTAGCAGCAATAGTCTTGAAAGAGAGAATGATCACACTTGAGTACAATTCATGGAATTAGCAGCAATAGCTAATAGTACTCGGCAATGTCAAACAATTATAGAATGTTCACCAGTGTTTATTGTTTATGCACCACCTCATTTCATCAACATACGAGCTTGGTACGCGGACCTACGTTTGACCCAATGTGGGCATAGGGTCACCATGAATTTTTATTCTCTACTACCATTTTATCATTAATTTTAAAAAAAAT
This sequence comes from Linanthus parryae, assembly GCA_023055425.1. Classification (NCBI taxonomy): domain Eukaryota; kingdom Viridiplantae; phylum Streptophyta; class Magnoliopsida; order Ericales; family Polemoniaceae; genus Linanthus; species Linanthus parryae. The sequence goes on along the minus strand of JALGPY010000004.1, from coordinate 136,902,022 downwards.
CTTCACATGGAGTGTTATTGAAGTACTTAAATTTCGAATTGCAACTATTTATTTGTGTCTTTGATCGTCACGTATGCTTGACATAGATTTCTCATCTCACGATCACTCTTTAGTGTTAAGTGTGCCTACCCTACTATGAAGCTATGCGTCCACCCCTGGGTACTCTAGTGCCCTCTACACTGTCCCGGTGTCACATTGCTCATCTCTCACACATATGCTACATGAGCATGCAAAAACTAATAAAATAATACCGTCATCATGACCAGTGTCGTGCCCTTGCCCAACAGGAGGAAACGGGGACCCCAGCCCACATTATCGCAGCGCACTTGAAAGTGCCCCCATTGCTCATCTCTCACACCTATGTCACATGGGTATCCGTGTGTGCAAAAACTATCAAAATATAGTGTTGGACCCCTGCCCCAGCAAGTGGAAACACACAACACATGAATAGTTTCTTCTCCTAAAACCCTAACTGGTGAACATGTTCTAAAAAAAAACTAACTAATAAGAACTTAACAGATAGAGAGATAAAATGAAGGTATACATAGAGTTTGAGGGGAATGAACGGACCCGAAGGAAGGATTCGAAATCGAGTTCTTCAGTCATGTCAGCGGCTCCTTCGGACAAGATAATCCTGATTTGATCCACCGAGAACACATCGGTGATGTTTTTTAACTTGACCATTATAGGTGGCAAATCACCCCTCACGATTTTTCCATTTGAGTTTCTTGCAGATAGAAACTACAATTTTGCCATGCAACCACAATAACTTTGTTAATATTGTAACCGAAATGAATTCAAATAAATCCCTCCCGGAAAGAGAATAAAATAACAAACATACAGTAGATTTGAGGCCACGGAGCTCGACTTGTGTGAATTGACTCTGAAGCTGTGGATCAGAGACCACGACACCCACAAAGCTCGACATGGTGCTGATCGGATCTCTTCCCAGTCGATGAAAACAACTCTGGTGGTGGTTTGACCCGCCGCATAACAATTTAAGAAATAAATAAAAGATAAATCAGTATCTATGTATGTGACACAGTGTAATCTGAATCCATATGAAATCCGTATTGGAATAAAATGCAACATGAGGGAAATAAAATTGTGAATCCATTAATGTGAGCAGTATCGAGAACGAAATGCAGAGAAGAAATATTGAGATGAATGATATGGATGAAAAGATTGAAGAAAGCCAACCTTGTGAAAATCAAGTTTCCATTACGGGGATTGAAGAGCTTTCGATCGATCGCGTCAGATGCAATGGCATTGAGAGTGAGAGAGAGAGACCCGTGAGATTTGGGAGAGAAGAATGGAAGATGATCAAGTGACGGAGAGAAGATGGTTCTATTCTATTACCAGAACCGCGCGAATACTCAGGGGGTGGCAATGTGGCATACTATTAATCTAAGATACACTTCCAGATGTAAATAAATTTATTTTATTTTATGTATATTTACGCACTATTTACTTGATTGATGGATGGCAAAAGAAAATAAAATGCACCAGAAAAATCACTAATCTACCCATGCGAAGGAACTCAGACACGTACCAGAAGATGTAATTTATGGAAACAAAATGGGTAATTAAGTAATTGACATGAAGAAAAGACATTAATTAAAATAAAATGGCCCATGCAGGTCTCGAACCTGCGACCTTCGCGTTATTAGCACGACGCTCTAACCAGCTGAGCTAATAGGCCAATGTTGTTGAGCTGCTCATTAAGAAATACTAAACACACCTATTAGTGTTTAAACTAGTGTTAAACAAGTGCTTAAAGTGTTTATCTTTTAGTACTAGCTTTTAAGGTCCAAGAATTAATAAAGGATCTACAACAAGTTAAGTTTTGAACCAAAGACGGCAAGATGTGGTTGCCAACTTGCCATGATTCATGCTATAAGTAGTCTCGGGGGTAAGGAGTAATGGATGATATGAATTTGTCCAACGTCCAACATCTTTTACAATGTCTAGTAATTCAGTAATTGCATAACTTATGCAAAAGTCGATAACTGCATAAATTTTGTTCTGTAATTCAGCAATTGCATAACTTATGCAAAAGTCGATAACAGCATGAGCTTCAACGAAATTTGTTTGGGATACCAGATTTTAGAAACAGAGAGAATAGAAAAAACAATGTTTAATTTGCTTCTTCAACGTCACTCTAAAATCTGCCCCATTTGACTTATGAGTTCACTTTTACTAGGCGATTTGAGCAGCAAAACATGATAGAAGGACTTGTGAAACATTTGTTGTCATTTTATCTTTAGCCCATTTTCATGTTCATCTCCCTTCACAATCAAGTAGGATAGCAGCAAAGGCAGAAGGTAAAAATATTAAGCGCAAAGCCGCAAAGTAAAAAAAAAAAATGAGGCAGCCACTGAACTGAAGACCAAGTACATTGACTACATTCCTCCTCATACTTCATTCATATATCATCAAAGCAATCAAAAAACAACATAAATCTATCATCCAAAAAAATATGGCTTCAAATCAAAGCAAATGAATCAATTGTAGTACCTCTCACAAGTTCTCCACATAAATTAAATACACCAAAATAGATCACAACAGAAATCCCCTAACCCTTACAAAAACAATGCCAGTGCACCTGAAACTGCCAAAACCAACTTACTCAAACCACCCAGGCTCATACCCTTAGGAGAAGAAGCTGATGAATCAGGTGAAGATTTCGGCGACGACCCTTTCGACCCTTTATCCGCCACAGTATCCGCCGCCGGAGCGATCTCAGGAGCCGGTGCCGGCGCTGGAGTTGGTGGAATGTCGGTACCAAAGATTGCTTCCGGCAGAAGCACTTTGTCGACTTGATAGAGCGCGACAGGGTCGGTTGAAAAAACGGCGCTGCTGACCTTGGTGTTAGCCCATCCAGAAGTCAAATGCACTGTCCCAGATTTGTCTGTGAAGTTCAAAGAGTAATCGCCACCAGCAAAAGTGCTGATTGGGCCGCTCGCGCTCAGGTTCTTGAAGTCTGCGAGGCTGTAGTAATGTGGCAAGGCATGGAAGAGGCAAAGGGACTTGATCTGGTCCTGGGTCAGGTTTGAGAGGGTTGACTTCTTGAGAGAGGAAAAGGACCGGTCGGTTGGGACGAATATGGTAATGCCTTCCTCGGTGTCGTTGGCTTGGTTTTGGAAAGTTTGGATGACTTTTGTCGACTGGAGGTAGTGGAGGAAGGTGTGGAATGGGCCGGCGACGGTGAGGAGTTCCGTTAGGTTTACGAATCCTGGGCCTGGGGCAGGGGCCGGAGTTGGGGTTAGGGATGGGGGTGCAGCAACTTTCTGGGCATATGCTGATGGGCTGCTGCACATAAGGACTAGTGTGATGCATAACATGAATCTCATAGTGAAGTCCATTCTTGTTGCTAAAATAGAAACTATTCGTTTGATTCGTTCGCTTACTCTTTCAGAATTCCTGCAATGGGAAGCCATGTATAACATTAGATCTCAGCTTCATTTTCTCGAATTCAATTTTCAATCAGAGGTGCTCTCTTAGTTTTGACAGCAAAATCGGATCCGAACCAATGGTTCTTGGTTGGTTTAATATACCCCCAAATCATAGTAGTTTTTTCCAAAAAAAGGAACATGGAAACATCAAACATGAGACCAATCTGAAGTTCATTGTTCATGTACAACTTCATACAAAGTACTAGCAAGGAGGCAGTCAATGAAGTGAGGGTCTAAAAAGACATGAAATCTAGAGACTATGGAGTTTAATGTAACAGTACACATTGCACACTTGCAGGTGTTCATACCCAGAGAAAACCTAGATTTCATGTCTTTCTTTAGACTAAATGTACCCTTAATTTTGCAACCATAAAGCAATTCATGTGAAGGAGAAGTTCCCAGCTACCCCACAAGATTCACATTCAGATCTCAAACATTGGAGAAGCAAGAACAACCAACAGAACAACAATGATGGGGCACTGAAAACCCACTAATCCCAACTAGATCTAGAGCAAAAACATGATCTCTATCTTCTCTTTTTCCAAAATTTAGCTTTTCAAGAAAAACCCTACTCTGGATCTTGCAAAATGGTCAAGAACAGTGGTTACTTGACCTGTCTGTGAACTCTATTCAAGAAACCCATCTACTAGCATCACTTCAGAAGAAAAATCAATTCTTGAAAAAACAGATCAAGATCCAAATATGATGAGAAATTTCATTACTACTAAGCATATACATCAACACAAATAGACTCTAACAATGTAGTACATACAAGATCTAGATCAACTCACACAAAACCCAGATGCTGAAACTAGTTAAGATGAGTAAAAAGATCAAGAATTGGAAATGATAGAGCTCTGAAAATGAACAATGAAAAAGAGGAAGCATATCATCACACTTTATGGAGAAATCAAAAGATGGGTACCTAAAACAGAGAGGGGGGAGGTACTCTGCAATGAGAGATGAGACACTGACCTGAGAGCTGAAACAGAGAGGAGGAATTCAAGAGAGTGTTGGTGGTGGGTGTTGCTAAGCTAATGGCACTGGTTTATAAGCATGTGATAGTCTTCCATGTATATTAAAAGGAAATCATTTTATATTATTAGGAAAGTTATACTTGGAGGTGCAATGGAATTGGCCTGGTGGAGAGATAAGCTGATGTCTAATTGTGGTTTAGTACTAACACTCTGATTACGGGAACAAGATTTTCCATTAACCACCACAAAATACTTCCTCTCTTTAATGTATTTCTTCCTACTTTGACTCTTACCTTTATTTATTGGGTCGCTTTGATCGATAATTTAATTAGCGATACAATATAATTATTTAGTAATTTTCCATGGTGTTGTAGAGTAAAGTTTACTCTACAACACCACAAAAAAACGTCGGATAGAAGTAACATAATTGCGGATAAAAAAGTCAAAACTGGAAGAAAGAGAAGAAACGGACCAAATAACCAACTTTGGCAATCATCGATCACATCACAATTTGGAGAGAAAATTAACTACGGCCCTATTTGGTATAACCCGAAATTCAGATAAATTGGCTGAAAAAAAATTTTAACTGAAAAAACAAGTCGAACTCAACTTTTAGAAATTCTACAATTGCACTAGGATTATTTTAATATGCACATTTTCTAACGTAAAATTTTGTGTCTAAAGTCTAAACAAACAAATTTTCTAAAAATACATTTTTAATCTAAACTTGATTAAAACCGGCAATACCAAATATGCACTACTAGCAAGAATAAATATAACCAAAAAAAATCAGTTGCACCACCTTGCTAGCTTAGTGGCGGAGCATATTTAGCCCCTGCACGAGTATTCGAGTTCGAACTCTGTAGTTGTGGAGTACAAATATATTTCTCTCTTATAATGATGTTATATGTACATAAAAAAATCGGGTGAAAATACACAAAACACAAACACAATAATTTTGAAAGCAAATCTTATAATCGAGACGATGAGTTGAGATGTCATATTTTGTGTACTTTTTATTTTAGTGCATTTTCACCGCAATTTTAAAATTATGCCCAATAGACAATAGTAATTTCAATTGTATCTTCTAATGTTATCAATTGTTTTATTATTCACTTGTTTTCTTAAAGGAAAAGAAAATAGTACAACGTTCATTTTTGTCTCTTATTGTAATGTAATTGGCTTGAAGTTACAAGAATGTGTGTATTATCTAGAAAAGAAGCAATAATTTCTTTTTTGAGGAAATAGAAGTAAAGTTTTGACAAGAAAAGGAATACAAGTAAGAAATGTGTTGAACTTTCTTAATCAAACTCTCTCAACCACTTAGCTCAAAAAAAAAAAAAAAAAAAAAAAAAAAAATGCTCTCAAGTCTCAACCACTTAATGCCTATGCCTTAATATATGTCAAGTTTTGGGGGTCTCCAACCTTTCACTCTACCCTATCTTACCTGTAAATCAAGACATCCATTTATATATATGTATAGGTTTCTTCAATTCTCAGGATTAGAAACCCTGTCATAGGTGCTACTAACTTCATACAAGTATTAGATAACTTTAAGATCAAAACACATGTGAACAATTTGGTCCTAAATTTATTATGTATTTTTGCTTCTATTTTAGTTTTCTTACAACCTAAGTCACAATAAAAAAGAATTTAATCGGTAAGTATTCAAGTTCAATATTTGAGTCAGAAGATGTAAATGAATCACACAATGAGTAAGTTGCCCGTTATTCTAGAAAAAGTAAGCTGTCCGTTGGGATTCCAAGTTCCCGATCACTATAGCGCATGAATGTTTTATTGTAAATTATCGCCCATCATCTTGTACTTAAGAAAAACCCTCCCCTTTCACGAATTATGTGATTGCTATAAAATAATCATTGGTGAAAGATATCGTGTTTGGTATTAAAAAATCTTTTACACTGGTAAAAGGTCAAGATTCATTTAATCCAAACATTACAAGGATATTATAAGTACAAGATGATGAGCCACAACTTAAATCGACTTAAGTTCTACTCTATATATTATACACGATGCACCATGGTGAGAGTTGACCCAATAATTTGTGCGTGATTAATAGCAATTGTAAATTTACATGTCATTTAACACAATCTAGAAGTGATCAAAGACATCAAACGACAACTCTGAGCAAATAATTCTCGCAGATGAGAGTAATGAAATTTTACTAATAAGGATGAAGGGATTGATTTGCCATAAGTCTTATACCAACTTTTTTAGAAGGAAGCATTATCATTAATTAAACAATAACAAAACAATTTTCATGATACAAAGATGATCTAAGGATAACAGGGTTGCAACATGTTACTACTACTGGCAGCCAAAGCTCACAAACTACAACTACAACTACAACGATGATTAAAGTAAAAATGAGATGATGCTAAATGCTGAAGAAGTGACAAGCCATGACTAATGTTCTTTCTGATACGGTATGTTGCAAGGATTAATACCCGACTGTAAAAGTTGCCGGTGCTGAGAATCTCGATGTGATGGGGACAAGAAGGGGTTGATTGAGCTTTTACCGATAGCCTAAAATTCTAAACTACGGGAAATTACTCAAAAAGGCAAAAATGAACTAACAATATATTTTACTAGCCTAAAATGTTCTAAGATAAACCCAATTGATGGAACATCGATTGGGCATTTTCATAAAATAAATAATTAAATAACTTTTTCCTAAAAACAACGAAAATGTTGATTCAAAGTCTCAGATGATCGAAAATGTTTACACTCAAAATAAGGTATAACTCGATCATAAATCTGACACATTCAATCATTCTTTTGATTTTTTCGATAGATCGAAACTATTTTTCTATTTTCGCCAATATTCTCCATAAACTGTGTCCTATATTATATTTTTTTTTCAAAAAAAGTAAATTATTTAAACAAAAAGACAACAACATTCATGTTATGAAAAAAAAAAAGGATATTGATTCTTACAAAGCAGAAAATTATTCTTACAAAACTATTAACATTATTTGTATAATTTCATTGGTCATTAGATGCATGAATAATGTTAGCGACTTTATAAAAATAATTTTCTGCTTTGGAAGAATCATTATCAAGAAAATGACTGTGTTATTAGACCGATCACAATATTAAACTGTCATTAAAGTTTAATCAATCACGATAAGTCACGTGAACTGTGGAGCTGAGTACTTGTGGCCCACTACGAAATCTGGTCCAGCTAAGCACCCGCTGTGTCTGTCTGGTTTTGCTTTTACCAGAAGCCAGCTTTTTTCGTTTTTGTTTTTGTTTTTGTGCATTTTTTACTAGGTCTAGAAGCCAGCTTTTTGGGTTGTTGTTGATGTTCTTGTTGATGTGTTTTTGCTTTTTAACCCGACGCCGACCCATATCCTAATCATTCGCCAAACATTCGCACAGCGACTCACAGCCTACCTACACCGCCGACACCTCAAAAACATTATTTTAAATAAATTTTCTTCCCACATAATTTTGTCGTGTTTAAATAAATAAGAACAAGATAAATTATCAAATCAATATCTACATAATAACTTGTCATGGCGAATAAGCTATCCACTAAGATGTGACATGTGGAATAGCTTATCCCTACCATATCTTAAAGATCAAACATTTTATTAAAAAAGTTTAAAAAAAACTACATAATACGTTGCTAAGGGGAATAAAATATCCACCAAAATGTGTCATGTGTAATAGCTTATCCCCATCATTTTTTAGAGACCAAACACTTTATAAAAAAAATTAAAAAATCTAAAACAATTTGAAGATATATCTTCTTTTTTGGGGGCACATGTTATGCACTAGTTTCAAACATGATATGTTAACGAACATCACAATTGTGTGTTTTGTACTGTGGTCAAAGTCAAACGGCGATATATTTTCGGTAACATATGACGAACGGTAAGTGTATTTTGAAAGTTAAATTAAAAGTTCAATAATTTTTTGATAACAAATAGCAAGCTGTGACTAGGTGTACGGTAACTTGTCATATTTTCAAATCGTACAAAATGACACCGTGTGAGTAGATGCTTCATAGAGGAAAGAATATGAATGTGCAATGCTAGCTGCAGTTGTTAGAAACTGGGAAGGAATACTTCATGCTTGATTGAGAGCTTCACTTCTGGAGCTTTGTCTTCATCTGCAAGAAATGGAGAGCTCCTAGCCAATAGCCATCATGTGGTGCTTGTAACTACCTGGTGGATCTTCAAATTAAACTAGCCATTAAAGTGACTCGATGAATAGTGATAAAAATCAAATTAAGAAGAAAAATAAACTTCAAGCATTATTAAGGCGTTTGCCACTGAGTCCATGAAACAGGACGGATAATTCCTGACGAATGGGCCGCTCACTCCTGAAAGAAGAGGTCTCTCTATGACTGTGTGAAGAGTGATTGTCCAGATGCAGTGTTACGTGCACCAAGTAGACATAATAGACCCATTATTTTTGTTGTTAAGACCGCAAAGAATATCATCAACATACTTATTGGTGTTACTAATGTGTTGAAACAAAATCAAGGTGCGTTTGGTATGTTAGATTATATTGGTTTATGGATTATAAATCAAATAAATTATTTTAAGTGTTTGTTTACAGTAGTTTAAAAATCAGATTTTAGTTTGACATTTGGCTTTGTGAAAAAAAAAGAAACTCAGCTTTTGATTATTGTTTAGATTATTTTGTAATACACCAAGGCAATATTATCCTCGCACTATCTTCATAGTATTAAATTAGAAATTTGACCTCCTTTTTTGTAATTGTTTGGTTTTTCAATCATCGAGGTCATTAAAAAAGCGCAGTTTTTTTTAGGGCTGTAAGAAAAACCGAATAAACCGGTCGAACCGACCAAACCAAACCGAAATGCTTGGTTTTGGATGGTTTTTTTGAACGTTCGGTTTATCAACGGTTCAATTTTTTACTACCCGGTCTATTCGGTTTGGTTTTTGGTTTGTAAAAATATCACACCGCACCAAACCGAACCGATATGTGCTTAACGTACTTTTACTACAATGTATATTGTGTAAATTATATTAAGTAATCTAGAAAAGAGAATCACGAGTAGATAAATCAATTAAAATGATTATATCAATCTTAATCTTCTTCATTTCTCTCACGTTTCATCATATTTTCTTTCTAAAACGATAGTTGTGCGTATTATTTTAAGTATATTTAATTTATTTTTCACTTCAAACTTGAAATTCGTTGACAAAGTAGTATTGTAATATCTATTCGATAATTTTTACGCAAACCGACCGCACCGAACTGAACCACACCGATATTTTCGGTTTGTTTTGGTCTGGTTCATCCTTTCAAATGGTTTGTTTTGGTTACAAAATTAGTAAACCGATGTATTCGGTTCGGTTTATGGTTTTAGCAAAAACCGCATCAAACCGAACCGCTTACACCCCTAGTTTTTTTCATCTATATTTTTACCATTTCTTTTTATAAAACTCAATTAGTACATATTTCAAACTATATATGATGTCTCGTATTTTTATTATTTAAAATCAACCAATTATTGTGGTGCATTTTTCTTATTTGATTATATTTTACTATCACCTAGTCAGGTTGGATCAAAATGATTATGTTTAGATTAATGTTGGAAGTTACTGAATTTATTAATATTACTTTCGCAAGTAACTACCACTCTGTCCCAGCTCTTTCTTCCCAATTTGACTTTTGTCACTATTCACTGGGTCACTTTGACCCGGTGATTTGAATAGTATACCGATGTAATTTTTTGATAATTTTTTCATGGTGTTGTAGAGTAAAAGGTGCTCTATAATATGATGAAAAACTTATCAAAAAATCGTATTATTTTGCTATCCAAATTACCCGGTCAAAGTGACTCAGATACGAGTCAAAAAAGTCAAACGGGAAGAAAGAGCTGGGACGGACTGGTATTATGTAATGTATATGAGGACAAACCTGTCATTTCATCTATTGCATCTAGTTTAAAAAGTACAACAAAATATATTTAAATTGAGTTAATTTAGTTTAAAATTCATCACCCAACACACGGGAATAAAAAAATCTCCAGAATACGAAGACCAGTTTGAGAATGATGTGGCGTTTTAAAAATCTGTTGCGTAGGAAGTACCGTGAAAAAGTTGTTAAAATTTATACAAAAAGTGTTTGGAAAACTTCGTACATAATATACTGTGGAAAAACACTGTTGACATTTTGTATTTGGTAATAAGTGCTTTAGACATTCAGTTACATTTTTTTGAGAAATATGACGTTATGATGTTATTTTCTAAATACAATATGAGACGTGATATAATAAATAATGTTGTTACAATAAAAAAATGATATATTTATTAATGGATATAAATGTCAAACATTACATTTATCAAAAAGCAGGTCTTGGAAAGCAACACTTCTCCTGCTTCTCAAAAGCTGTTGTGAGAACAAAGAAAACAACTGCTTTCCAGAACGCAAAAAATAAAAGTTTACTAAACACATAAATTAAATTTTTGAATTCGAAAAGCAGCGTTCTAAAAAACTAACTATTACCAAACGGGCTCTAAAACTTCTGTTCCTTAATCTAAAAACTACTTTTCCACCGAAAACCATTCTACCAAACTCACCCTCAATCTATTTTTTCCGCAACTGCCAATAGCCACAAATGAACAGAGGAGAGTGTGAGTTTTTAGTCATAGTGGACGGTTGTAATTGTCCGATCGGACACATGAAAAGATTGAAATTTCCAGATCTAATTGGCAGACAACGTTGTTGAGAACATCCTAAGCTCCCTCCCCCATGACCGTTTCCCCTGGTTTGCAGCCATAGTGGAGGCCACGAATCATCTTGAAAAATACAAGTACATCCTTACATTAGTCTCCCCATTGTATTAACCTTCCTACTAAGAGTGACAACGTCAAAAAAAAAAGTGATTTGGTAGGTGGTGTCTACTTGTTGTCGGTTCAGAGTCTACAAATTATTCCCTCCCATAACCCCAGCTGCAAAAAATGCCATAAATTTATTGCGACAAAGAATCTCCAAAGAGAATGAACCACGCTATACCAGAATTCATGGCTTCCCACTTTGTGTTGAGGTAATTCATACTACTAGTTCAAACAATACCTTGCATGCAATAAGAAAATGTAAACAGAATTTAACAGCATCAGTAGTTGATGGAAACAGCTCGGAGCTTTGTTTGGTAGTATCTGTTTAAAAACAGAAAACAAGTGAAAGAAGATGTTGAAAAAATATTGATAGATATATATATCAAGGATTCTTGGATTACTTGTGTAATATCAAGAAAGTTTATATAGTTACAGTTAAGAGTTTGCTAGCACATTTTGGTAGCTTATTATATAAGCTTTGTAAGATCATTTCACAAATCAATGAAGTTGTTATAAACTGAAGAGTAGAGATGAGAGATAGCATATAGGGGAATATCAAAACCTATTTTATTCTCTACCAAAGCACTCTTTATATAGAGTGTGGGAGCCAATCATAATCTTCTAAGAGTCAATAATAATATACTAGGAGTCAATCATAATCTACTAGGAAATATTCATTATAATATTCCATAACACTCCCCCTTGAATATTCACTACTACTAACATGATGACTCGCTAAAACCTTGTCGAGCAAAACCCGTTGGGACAAAAACTCTTACGAAGGAAAAAGAGTGCATCTTATGAGCGGGAGCTTGGTTCAATCTTGAACTCATCCATGGTTGCATGTCTTGTGAAAACCTTGCCTGAAAAAACCCCGTGGGATAAAAAATTCAGCTAAGGAAAAATAGTACAGCGCCTTGTAATTTAGTCTCCCCGTCTTTGCATCATCTTGATGTCACACTTCATAACTGAAAAGTGAACTTATAGAAAATACATAACGTGTAACATAATATGATGCTACATGATCATTCGAAATAGTGATAAAAATTATCAGTATGACATGTATATACTCATGACATTTCACTACTAGAAAAACTGTCACAAAGGGCGCTTACAAAGCGCCTTTAATAGACAAAAAAACCGCCCTTTATTTCCTTTACGGCGGTTCTTACGGCGGTTTGGCAACTGCCGTTTAGCTAACTGTCGTATGTACCTTAACGGCGGTTCGAAGCGCCGTAAAATTTAAGGGCGGCTGGCGGAAGCGCCCTTAACACTATCGGCGGATTACATAAGCGCCCTTAACAGTAACGGAGGTATTCTGAAAACCGCCGTTTATATAATTTCTTACATTTTTATATTTAATCAGCCATCGTTTTATTTATTTTTTTTTTGAACAAAGCCATCGTTTTATTGAAGTTTTTATATAATGTTTTTTAGTTATTTCGTTTATTACTTCAAATTTTACAGTTCTTTCTCATCAAATTTTAAAACCGAATTGTTCCAACTTTTAAAACCGAATTGTTCCAAATTTTACAGTTTCTATCTTCTTCTCATCTGAAAATTTTCGTCTTGATTTTCAACTCATCCCATCTCAAATTTTCAACACACATCCTTCAACCCATCTAAAATCTTCTAATTCATCCCATTATTTCTCAGATCTAGAAGGGAGAAGAAGATAGAAACTGATAGACAGAAAAGCGAGAGAGATGGGTCAGAGAAAGAGAGGGAGGGGATCGAGACGTACGGGCTTCCGAGATTGACACAATAAAGAGAGACGGGGAGGACGGAGAGACAGAGGGGACGGAGATAGGAGAAATAGACGGACAGAGGAAAGCCAGAAACAGAGAGGTAGGGAGGGAGAACGGAGATGCAGAAACAGAGGGAGGGAGAGAGAGAGAGGAGACACATAAACAGAGTGAGGGAGAGAGAGAGGAGACACAGAAACAGAGGGAGGTAGGGGATTGAGCTGAGAGCTACATACCTGATCGACGGAAGGAGGCGACCGCGGAGGGAGGAGCCATCACCGAACGTAGAGAGAGAGAGAGACGTGTGTTTTCTTTAGGAGGGAGGCGGCTATTTTGGGGGAGGACTGGGGAGGGTGATGTGTTGGTTTATAAACAAATAGGGTTTCAAATTAAAGGTGGAGATTTAATCTAAAAGTAAGTGATTTCTTTAAAAAAAATCAATTTACGGCGCTTTATCATTATTGCGCCGTTTGACTTAACGACACTTCCTACATAACCGCCCTTTGTAGTCCCTATACGGCTCTTTGGTGACAAGCGCCGTTAATGTTAACGGCGCAATCAACAAAACCGCCCTTAGCAATATTACAAAGGGCGCTTTTTGACAAACTGCCGTTAATATAACGGCGTCTTACATGAAACCGCCTTTTGCAATATTACAAACGGCGGTTGAGCCCAAAGCGCCCTTTATGGATTTAGAAAACGGCACTTTCAAAGTACAAGCGCCGGGAAAGGCACTTTTTCTAGTAGTGTTTGTCATACTAAATAATATGTATATGCACCTAAACTACTCGCGAGTATCTTCGACTTGCTTTAGCAAAGAAGTATATCTCATGGGCAATAGCCTCCATGGATTTCACATATAGTGATTCGTACGATCATTTTGTGTAACTAGTTACTTTTATATTTGTAGTCTTCTAGACTAAACGAAATATCGTAATCACTCTTATAACATAGAGGATCTGTTGGTTATAATTATAACCATGAGAAATATATGGGCATTGCTTGCAATTTAGCATGTTTCTCTTTCAATAGTCTCACGCATTCAACCATTAGGGTGCGGACATTTGAATATATTGTTCTATACGAACATGGATGCTTAATGCATCTCAAGTACTTAAAGTACTTCACATATATGCTCGATGCAATAACTACAGAGCTCGTGTATATTTACATACATGGGTGTTGACTTTGATTTTGGCCAATAAATAATCAAACACAATTCCACTCGTAGTGGTGGAAATCATATGATTTCAAGCGCTTTTGAAAGTGAATATCATCAATGATCATATACATAGACTCAAATGTAGGTACCTCTTCATCTACATGAGTTGTTGCCTCTTTAATGGCATTGATTTGATCATTTATTTATGATTCTCTGTGTTCTCAATTTCTACGGAATTGGAACTAACAAGTTCATGATCCTTATCGAGGATATTTGTAGTTGCATAAGCAACATTTACATGCTTCATAAATCTCATAATTTATAAGAATATTTTGCATCAAGTTTGAATAAGACATTTAAATTAAGATTCATGTCTTGTAATAGGGTATCTCCTCCCCCTCATGACATGAACCATATGATCAATGTCATAAAGATATGCTTTCAGCATATTTATATACTCGAGCCAAAAAAATCTAGGCGAGCATGTATCTCCTTAGAAGATAGAATTTGTCATAATTCAAACTTGTAGTTCTCAAGAACTCTAATATACTATCATCTTTGAGATAGGAGTTTCACTTATGAGAATACATTAATCTTATGCTCTTCCTTTAAAGGGGTTCAAATGAGATAAATAATGTGCATAAAACATGTAGATATATAAAAGTTCATCCGATTGGATAATATTGCACAAGGGTAAAAGACACTGACCACCCCTGAGTTTAGGGATAATTCCACTCCGCTACCCTGGGTTTTGGATAAAGACAGTCTGCACCTTTTTTTGGATGGAGACTAACAGTTGACTAACAGCACGGTGGAAAGGACCATTTTACCCCTGAAATGATATAAAATTACTTCCCATATATATTACCCTCACCCCAATTTCATTCATTTCTAACCCTATTTTTCTCTCTCTTACCCCCTTTTTCTCTTCCCCCTTACGGTGAAACCAGCAGCCCCAGAACACAGAACACTCTCCTTAATTCTTTCATCTTATCCCCTCTCTCCCTCGATCTGAATCAAAGGCCACACACCACCCCTCCCTCCTCCTTCTACACCCCACCCCTCGCTCCTGTGCTTGAATCGACGGTTGTGGCTTTCCAGATTGATGAGCAAACCCAGAAAAAGCTATGAAGCCCACCCCCTTACGGTGTTTGAACTGGCTATGAAGCCGCCGGTCTCTCTCTCTCAATTTCAAGTCGGGAAAGGCAGAGAGACAGAGAAATCGATGGTCACGGCGACCAATCGAACACACATCTGAAACCACAGTCTTTTTCTTCTCCAATCTCCATCTCCGTCTTCTCCTCCTCCTCCTTCTCCCTTCCCCCACAAATCGACGTCGCTGCCGTCTATGTGCTTCCGTGTCTTTCCACCTCTGTGGTTTTTCGCAGAAATACGGTGGCCGGCGTCGTCCTTGGCGGCTGTTTGGGTTGTGTCAGGCGATGGGGACGATGGCGCCAGCAGCTTCCAAATTGGGCTCAGGAGGACGACGGCGCCAGCAGCTTCCAGAAATACGTTGGTCATCATCGTTTATTGTCTTCTTCTTCTTCGACACACATCTGAAACCCCCTTTTTTTTATTTTTCTGATTCGGTCATTAGAGCACTCTAAGTGCCTATGGGATTTGGGAGATTGATGAACAGGTGGTGGTGATGTTGAGGAGGGATCTGCGAGGGGTGGTGATTTGGGGGTTTGGGGATGAGGGTTTGTTGATATGGAGGAAGAAGAGGGTGGTGGAGAAAATTATTAGTGAGATTGATGGGATTTTGAGAGAAGAAGAAGCCATGCCATTCCAGACAGAAATGGTTTCCTTCCTCAATGGAGTTTCCTTCCTCACTGGAGTGTTGACTGCTTCAGTATTGGTTGATGAAGAAGAATTCCCCCTTTGTCTTGTTCTTTGCTTTATCTTGGATTGAACCAGCTCCTGATGTATATGCGATGTTCAACATATTGCAGTTTCTCCTTCCTTTTTTATGATATTTTAGATGGAATTTTGCGGCTGCACATTTTACTTTATAAATGTAGAATCTGTAAATGTTAGTAATATATTGGTCAAAGAAATGTACATGTACACTGAACTTTCATTCTAGTATTATGATTTTTGAGAAATTTTTGGTGTTCTTGATATTCTCGGCTTGGTGTTCTTGGTGTTTTTGATGTTCTTGGCTTGGTGTTCTTGGTGTTCATGATGTTCTTGGCTTGGTGTTCTTGAGGATAAATGTGAGGAAAATGTCAAAAAATTACACAAGGGTAATACAGTCCGCAAAAAATCAGTCAACCATTTTTCTGACGGAACCTAACAGAAGGGTGCTAAGTGTCCAAGGAATATTCCGTTAAATGGTGCGGAGTGTCTTTATCCAAAACCCAGGGTAGCTGAGTGGAATTATCCCTAAACACAGGGGTGGTTATTGTCTTTTACCCTATTGCACAATTCCTTAAGAAGTGCATATATGGTCAATCTAATAATTATGAAGACTATTCGAAGTCTTAAATCAATTATTCAAGCAACAAATCACTTTAAGTGATGTCAACGGTGACAAACTCAATTGAGGAATTTCTTCATGAGTACATGTCAAAAATCATTGATCTTTTCTAGAGACGATATGTCTTCTAGGTGATCGATATAAGATATGCACATTTTTCAAATGTGGGGTTGACAACATCCAAGCCACTTTAGAGGCTGAATAATAAATTTTGGATGTTCAATGGAATCACAACGCTAAAATAGGCGTCGGTTGGGCGATGCAATGCATCAAGCCATTTTTATGACAAAATTCTCTACGTTGGATAGGCGATGTAATTGAAATCAAGCCATTTTATGAAGAAATTGTCTACGGAGAATGTCATTTATTTGAATTATACGAAACCACTTGGCATGTCAATAAATGCAAGTATAAAACTAAAAAAATTTCATTACTTTGAATCTCAATATTCAAGGGGATAATTTGTGTTTCATGAAACACACGGTGCTAAAAAGCTACCATTGTGAGCCTTAAAGGTCTCATGTACATCCTTGAATAGAGTTTTTTTTTTTTTTTTTTTTTTTTTTTTTTTTTTTTTTGACAAATGTAGGTTACCTCTTGTAGGGTACCTTTTCATGAAGTCAAATATTTCATAACTTTGGGTATGAAATATATGCTAATAAGCACAGCCGGGACATACGCATTTTCTGCTGTTGTCTCTTTTTTTTCTCTTGTGCGAGCCATCAAAGAAATAGAGGCATCATAAGAACCAAGAAAAAAAAAGATTAAGATGTAGAGAAAAAGTAATAGAAGGAGCTAACCTTTATACTAATGAACCGCTTATTACGTATGATTTCTCTAGAATTAATAAACAAGTGAAAGAATTATTTTTTAAAGTGCAAAAATATGCAACTTCACAGTATTATGTATCTTTAAAAAAAGTTACATGTAAAAAGAAAACATTAAATTCCAAGATTTACCTCGAAGGGATTCTTTTAAGAATTCATAATTTGATAAATATATAATCGTGAATCCAATTGTGTTGCCAAAGAAAATGCTCTGACAAGTTCAATGTGGAGCTTGTAATTGCCAATGAGTTGGGAGGATCTTGAATCACTCAATCAAAAAAAAAAATTGCATAGACATTGGGAGGATCTTGAATCACTCAACCAAAAAACATTACAAAGATATTGGGAGGATCTTGAATCACTCAACCAATAAATTATATAGATATTGGGAGGATCTTGAATCACTCAACCAAAAAAATCCCATAGATATGAGCAGAAGCATATCGGCGTATGACAAGTACGCGATCATGACCACTTAAGGGGTGGCTTATTTGCAACCTTTATTTATCTCTCCCTGTTTTATGCAGTCTTTTACTGCAAAGGGTATTATAGGGGATCAATATGAGATCCTCATGGTACCAAGACCATCCAACAATCGCAACTAAGTCTGTGACTGTGCAGATTGTTTCAACCATATAATTTATTTGATTCGTTTTAGGGGATGGCTCGCTATTAACTTTAAGGAATCTAGTCGTGCATAAAATCAATCATCCACTCCTGAGATCCGATGCCATTTTTTTTAGAATTATTGAGAAATAAACTTGAACAAATATGAGTGCATATTATTACATATTCTTTTTTTTCTTCCATGAATGTAGGTTATGGATAAAATGGAATAAGCATAACAATTGCTTTGATGTTCATATCTGTCAATGATAGGCTCCTCGCAGCATTTTTTCGTAAAGAGGAGTAAAAATAGCAATACAAAATGAGGGGTAAAAAAAGAAAAATATGAAGACATGGTTCGACTAAGCATATGAATAGCTTAGGACCAATGTATGATTATGGGGTTCAACCTCTCATGGAGTTCCATTTTTTCTTCGTAATATACCAAGTGACATTCTGCCATGTTAAACATTAAAACAGAGTGTAAAATCAATAATGACTGTCATATTTTCCTCATTTTTTCGTTATTTGGATGGTGACGAGTGCATATCAAACTCGAGTAATTTTTTTTTAATAGACAAGCTGAATAAAAAACATTGAGAAGTCCGCCACACTTCAACGATAAAGTCACGAGTTAGATACTCTTAGTGTTCTTTTTTTTTCTTTTTCTTTCACGAGTTCTATGCTCTGTCGACTTTTCTTCGCATAATCAATATAAGAAATTGAAAATATCACAAGGATAACAATATGTTTCAGCCACAAGCAATGTTTTGGCCGTTGTGGTCACGAGTTAAACCTCTAGTGACTTCTTATATTTTTTCAGAGAGAGTATCAAAATAAACCCCACGACAAGGCACTAACCTGCGGGTTTGTGATTCGATTATCTGAATCGCGCTTTTTTTTCAAGATAATAAACGCATCTCTGTCTTTACCATATGACTCATAGCACCAGTTTTAGAGTCCGAGCCTCCAGATTTTTTTTTCCACATGAGTTAGCCTAAACAGAATAAAAATGCATGATGCAACAGACAAGTGCACTCATACATATGCGCAGTGATGCTTGTAATTTTGGATTTGAGCCTCAATAACAGCGCATATGTTGTATATTTTTTTTTTCTGAGAAACACCCACAATAACTAATGAGTGCGCTTTGATCGCAACCGGCTATGTTTAGCTTAGATGGCAGAATTAAATTCAATGGTTGCGCCGCCACAGCCTTTTCCTTTTTTCAAATGCGGCATGTGTCTGCCTCCTGGGTTCAAGATCCGACGGAGCCTCTCCCTTTTTTTTTTTTTTTTTCAGAGAGCTTATAGGATTATAAAAAAATGCACATCCGTCACAATGGTAAACAAAAGCCACTAGTTCACACGGCCATCTCGCGCTTTAGCTCGTCGGGGCTGGGCTCATGGCTCAAGTTCGCAGCTATTCTTTCTTCTTCTTCTTCTTGGGTTCAATATGCCCACAGTACACCATAATCCATGAAAAAAAAATTCATCTTTTTACCGTGGTGAATAAAAATTGAACTTATTTTGTCAAGCTCGAATCATTTATGGACATATAAGGACATAAATTATATATTTCGCGTTATCATTCAACTACGGTGTGAAAGCAATAATAAAGATTATGACATGAACGGAAAAATAAAATGTTACTGTACCTATTACTAAATAGAGAAAACAAAAACACAACAAGCAACAATGTAACACCCGGGTCAGATGGTCTTGTGCTCAACCAACACTAAAGTAGCAATTTTCTCTTTTTAAGGTTCGGGTGAGATTTTTTTTTGTTTTTTTTTTTTTGGAAGAAAACCACGCATCATAAAAACTGAACACGCAATAGTTTGAAGCCTGATCTCAGGTCAGATGGCAATATGCCCACAGTAGAGGCTCTTGCGTGTGGGCATCAGTGCTGGGTTTGCACCTCATAAGTTGCAATTTTTTTTTTCACTACCAATAAACAATACATATTGCTCACATAGAGTCGAACTCCTATTCTTTTTTTTTTAGCAGCAACTCATAATTTAAATCCCTCACATGGAGTCTGATGTTCGAGCTTATTTAGCCAATTGTTTTTTTTTCTTCTGGCCCCCTTTTTTTTCGATCCATTAGAACCCGCGAAAAAGATTTTTCTTGTAAAGAAAGTAAATATAATTTGTATAGTTTTACTCGCATGATTTGAATCAAGCTCGAGTCACGAAAGAGACGAGAATAATCAAAATCAAAAATTTGATATTTTGTTTGATTATTCTTTTTCTCAACAATAATCATAACAAAAAAAATAGTACATTTTCTTTAGTCGATCTTCTTGTCGGTAGAGCGAGCGTGCTGATAACGTGTTATAAACTCAAGAGTAGAGATGAGAGATAGTATATAGGGGATTATCAAAACCTATTTTATTCTCTACCAAAGCACTCTTTATATAGAGTGTGGGAGTCAATCATAATCTTCTAAGAGTCAATAATAATATACTAGGAGTCAATCATAATCTACTAGGGAATATTCATTATAATATTCCACAACAAAAGTTAGTTTCTTTCTCTCATTTCTGTTACAGTGTTTGTTATGGTATCAGAGCCATTGCCTCACGGCTTTGGTCTTCGTTTGTTTCTTCTGCATCATCTTCTCTGATTTCATCGTCTTCCTTTTGAAGCTTCGTCCATGGCGGACTCATCGTCCTCTGAGTTACCTTCTGGTTTGCGTTTTCTTGTTGCCAATCTCAAATCACTAGTTCAGCTCAAACTCGACTCAACAAACTACTTAATCTGGAAAGCACAACTTCTAACTGTTCTAGAAGCAAATGATTTGCTCACTACCGTCACTGAAACACCGCCTCCGGCGACTATACCTTCGCCGTCTGGTTCACCGGTGGTCAATCCACTGTATCGGGAATGGAATCTGGTTGATCGTCATCTCCGATCGTGTCTCATTGCTTCAATTTCACCATCTGTGCTGCCTCTGGTTCTCCATTTGACATCTGCCAATGCGATCTGGACCTCCCTCGTAACGAGGTTTTCATCTTCATCTCGCTCTCATGTTCATCAGCTAAAATCACAGTTATGGACTCTCACCAAAGGATCACAACTTGTTGCGGCATATCTGGATGCTATCAAACACATCTTCGATCAGCATTCTCAGATCGGTGAGTTCATCACTGATGAAGATTTGATTCTTCACATTCTTCAAGGACTTCCACCAGAATTTAATATCTTCAAATCCACAATTAGGACTCGTGGATCTCCAATTTCATTATCTGAATTTCAGAGTCTGTTAATTTCTGAAGAATTGCATCTATTTCCAACAAACTCTTCATCTTCTCCCTTAATTGATACTCCAGAAATGTTTTCTGCTCTGCATATCTCCAAGAACCCTAACCCTAGCCGATTTGGGCAAAACCACTACACACCAAATTACAACTCCAAACCTAGTGCGTCTGGTTCGCAGGGGTCTCAATTTCATGGTTCTGGCAATTATCGTCCTCAATTTCATGGTTCTTCTTCAAGTTATGGCACCAGTCGTATGAATAACCACAACCATGCCTCTCCTTTCGTCAATTCGTCTTCAATTATCTGTCAAATCTGTAACCGCTCACGCCATTCTGCTCGAGATTGCTGGTATAGAATGGATGCAAACAAGTTTCAGAGTACAAGACCTTCTAAACAGGCCTATTTGGCCTCTGCTATGACTGCTAACACCAGCCATTCTACCTCTCCTGCAAAACCTTGGTGTGTTGATAGTGGAGCTTCTCACCATATCACTGGAGATTTGTCTACCTTCAATCAATTCTCTCCCTACACTGGTACTGATACAATTGCTGTTGGAAATGGAGCTGCTATACATATTCATCATTCAGGAAATGGTATTCTCACACTCTCTCCTCCTTCTCCTTTATCTTTGAACTCTTTATTTCACTCACCATATATCTCTGCCAACTTATTATATGTGTCTCAAATCACAACTGATAATGATTGTTCCATTGTTTTTCACTCTAAAGGTTATCACATTGTGGACAATTCCACTCAGACAACCATATTCAAGGGCCCATGTGAGAATGGCCTATATCTGCTACCATCCACGCTCTCTCATTTGCATTCCAATCAAGATCTTGGTAAGCATTCAATCCACAATGCTGTTCTTCATCATGTTCCTCAACCATCCTTGTGGCACTTGAAGTTGGGACATATTTCTTCAAGTAGCTATAATAGTGTTGCCAAACTATGTAACTTTCCTTCTATGACCAGTTGTGTATGTGAATCATGTAGTGTTGCTAAAATGCATAAGCAACCATTTCATGTTTCTCAGTCTGTCAGTTCTCATTTTTTTCACCTTGTACACGCAGATATCTGGGGACCCTCTCCTCTGCCTTCTTTTCAAAATTATAAATACTATATCCTGTTTCTTGATGACTACTCTAGATTTTATTGGATTTATCCTCTTAAACTCAAAAGTGATGCTTACTCTGCATTTGTGAACTTTAACAATTATGTTCAAACACAGTTTCATACAAAGATTCAACTATTCAGAACTGACAATGGTACTGAATTTGTCAATTCTGCTTTTGGTTATTTTTTACAAAATCTTGGTATTATCCATCAAATTTCTTGTCCACATACCCCTGAACAAAATGGAAGAGCAGAGAGAAGACATCAACATCTTGTTGAAACTGCTCTATCTCTTCTACACCAAGCCACTCTGCCTTCTTCATTTTGGCTTGATGCTCTTATTACTGCCAATTTTCTCATCAACAGACAACCCAAGGATATTCTTTCCCACAAATCATCATTTGAGTGCCTATATTCAAAATTCCCAGATTATCATGCTCTAAAACCCTTTGGGTGTCTTTGTTTTCCCTGGATTAAACCTTATACTCCTCATAAGCTCCAAAATAGATCCACAAAGTGTGTGTTCCTTGGATACTGTCCTACGACTAAGGGGTATAGATGCCTTGATCTTAGCACACACATAGTATATGTTTCCAGGCATGTTAAGTTTTATGAACATATATTCCCTTATGCTTCTACTGTTTCTTCTTCACCTCCTTTGTAACACCCCTAATTTTTGAGGCTGTTCTTAAGTGCAATATCAAGTCTTTGGGGGCGAATTTGTAAATAGTTTGTCACGGCTTTAAAGTGGCCATTTTGGAGTTTTGGCGATATTTGGACGTTGTTAGAATGACTTTGAAACACTAGAAATGTTCGGGGTGATTGTGCAATTCTCTGAAAATTAGTAGTTTTGCAATTCTAGTTAGTACCCCCACACTTTAGAAAACTACACTTTCACCCTCCCATGCATGCTTGCCACTTGTTCAAGCCATTTTGACACATCCTCCTTAGGTGGTAACATCTCCAACCTCCCTCTTCACCAGCCCAATCTGAAAAAAAAAAATCTCTCTCTCTCTCATCCATCCTCTTCTTCTTCTTCCTCTCTCTTCACCATGTAACCACCAAGAACACCACCACCTCCACCAAGGAACTACCACCAAAAAACCACCAAATTCCGACCTGATACCACCTGGAGTAGCCCTCACCACAAGGATCAAAACGCCCCAAACAGTTCGGGATTTCATCAAGAATCGATTGAGAAATTCGGGTTTGAAGGTAAGAACCCTAGTTCGGTTTTTCGTCGATTTCTCCCTCCTCGTTGCAACCCATCACAATTGACCCACATATTCTTGTTCCTTGTGTCGAGGCGAACCTGGGAAGCACAAGCATGCCCTGCAAATCGCCGGATTTTGCTCCAGCCACCGTGCCGCCGCCGCCAAACCTCCATGGCCGACCGGAAATGGTAACTCCTTCATTTCTCTACCAAATTCGATGTTCCTCACATCAATGTGATCCCCATGAACTTAGGAATGTATTATAAGCATCGAAACCTGCCCATATTTTGGTTAGCTTCGAGTTTGATTTCATGTTTCACTCACTTTGTTAGTTTTTCCGACATGCAAAGTGCCCCTGTTCAATTTTTGTATCTCCCTCGTTTTTTATACGATTTGAGTGATCCTAGACTTTCTGGAATCCTCAGATGATTGGCTACAACTTCCATGTTTTAAATTTTGTCAAAATCGGTCTCTAAACCACCCAAAAATTGAGTTGAAGTCGCTGCATTTTTGTCCTTGAATCTGTCCAGATTCGAATTTTTTTCTAAGTGTTGGATTTTTGATTGGAACAGCCAAATTCAAACAAACATAACTCCCTCCATTATTCATGAAATCTTGTGTTTCTTTCTCCTATGTGTAGTTGGTATATAATACTTCAAATCATCGTCTTTGGGTCATGTTCAAATTTTAACGGATTGCTCAGAAAACGAGCCTAAAGTTGCTAGTTTCAACTCATGAAACTTTCTTGAATTATTCTAAGTGTTGAATCGGAATTTTTGTCCAACTTTGAGTAGCGATATCTATTTGAATACTTAGAGTTTCTAGGAGTTCAAATATGTTATGGAATCCTTGAACTGTCATCTTCAACGCCCTATTTCATGTTTCATAAAACTCCTTCTCAATTGATCAGAAATCAGTCGCAAAGTTGACTACTTGAAACGACTTTTCGCTATCTTTGATATTCGGTTTTGACCATTTGAATGACATTTCTGGCCTTAGCGTTCTTCACGAAACTTGTTCGTATTCATATTCTGAGTCTAAATATCAAGTTTGACCAAGTTTGACTTTTCGAAAACCCTAGTTTGACTGAATTGTATAGGAGGGGCAAAATAATAATTTCACTTAAAATTTGAATTGAGATTAGTTTAGTAACTTCGAGTTTGTCAGCATGTCATGTATGCGTATTTGGAGTACTCGTATGTAATTCTGGGCTAGTGTCGACCAAGTCAAATGTTGGGGTCTTTTTGAAGTTTTACTAAACTTCGAGGGCCTATGTGCATTTAATTAAAACTTCACTCCTGAACTACTTGAGACTAGGTTAATGTTTTGAGACCAACAACCTGACTTAGTAGGATATTTGAAGTCTCAAGAAGGAAGTATTTGACTCGGGAGTTATCAAATCAATGGTGGGAGTCTTTCTGTAATTTTAGCAAACTTTAGGAGCCTAAGTGTAATTTATTGAAAGTCGTAGATTTCAATGCCAAGTTCATATGGGAGAGTTAAGAGTCATTCTTGCATGTTGTTGGGCAAGTATGAATGTAATTTGGAGTCCAGGCACAGTCAGGGACTGTACTAGAGAGTTTTGAAGTATCAGGGACATTTTGGTCAAGTTAGCTTGCATGACCTGCATTTTATTGCATTCTTTCATACAACCTCATATAGAGGGTATATGCTAATAGGTTCTATAATTTACTTGTGTATATCCAGCCGTTATTAATGATCCTTCGAAGTAGACGTACGTATTAGTGTTGCTTCCTGTGAGACTCAGAGACGAGCGTTGTAGGAGTGCTAGCGTTTCTTTGCGCCTTTCATGGCTCAGAGGTAAGTACATATGTACGACCTTTTCATATCAAATGTGCGCATGTGTGTGATGTTTCAAATGAATGCTTGTTAAATGAAAAGGTATGAGAACGCATGTTTTCCACTCGAATGTTGTTAAACTATTTTATTCATCTCCTTTGAGAACTCTCGGAAATTACTTGTGAAATATTGATATTCTGATTCTGGTTATGTGGAAGAGAAGAAATAAAATACCTCTAATAGACTTAGGACGATGTACAGAGTACTGTTATTAATGGGAGGCGTCAAGCGATCCTCCATTTTCTTATGGCTAAGACCATTGAAGCAATGCTTCTTATTATTGGATGGAACGTTAATGTTCACAAATCCGCCCCCGATGAGCCAAAGTGTATAAAAATATTGAGGCCAAGGGGTTTATAGAGCTATAGAGTGCTACTTATACTTGTAAGGGTCACTACGGTATAGGGGTGTCGACACTTAAGGCCTTTTAGCTAATGTTGTGAGCGGGGTTGACGAATGGGCTCCCTTAACGCTCGGGTGAAATAGGGTTTGATAGACCCTAGAAGGAACCCTTAGTGATTATTTCGTGATCCCTCTCTCTACATCGATCCTGCTGGTGGCTCTGGACATGCCTCGGCTAAATTAAACTGTTGATTGAAGTCGAAATTAAAAATTGACTACTTTATTAATGTTGTTTGTGGCTCTGGATTGCCCTAATCAATTGAAATGATTTGAAATGCTTTGGCTACTCATGAAATAAGTATGTTTACTCTGGATATGTTACCAACTACTCGTGGTTTCTCAATGTTATTAAATTGAGAGGTTTTTGTTACTCGGTTACTTCCAGTTGTTCCAAATTCTCCAACATGAGAGTTTTACTGTTTAAATCTTCTGATTTATTTCAACTCATGCTTCCGTGCCACTCGTTGCTTTACATGTCGTAGTATGTATTGACTCAGTTTTTACTGATCATTTCTTCAAAACTGCGTCGGCTTTTGCCATTTTAAAACCGCAGGTCGTCAATCAAGTTTGGGGAATGGGAACGCGGATCGAGACGAAGAAGTTTAGCTTAAGTCAGATCACTTAGTAGATCACACACGATTTGTTTTAGATTGTACTTATTAACGAAATTTCGTTATGTACTTTAACCGAAATGTAAACTTAATAGTTAATATTCTACTTTTGGTTATCGAATGTCGCGTTAACCCTTTGAACCGAGATCCCGGGTTTTTTCATCCTTAATATACCCCAAGTTCTAAATTTCTTTTCCCATCTCTTTTCAATTCCAATCCACATGTTCCTGCTTCTCCATCCCTGGATCCACCTTCCTCTCCTCCTTCCTCAAATTCTATTTATTCACCTACCTCTTCCTGTTCTCCTACTTCAGACTCTTCCCCCTCTTTGATCTCTTCTTAAACTCCAACCCCAACTCATTCTATGACCACTAGACTCAAAAGTGGAATCACTAAACCCAACCCTAAATATCATGCTCACTCCACCACCATTCTCTCTGAACCTTCTTCTTATTCTGAGGCATGTCATGTTCCTGAATGGAAAAGAGCTATGCAGGATGAGTTTAATGCTCTTCAAGATCAACACACCTGGACACTGGTTCCATCACCTTCTAACAGAAAACCTATAGGCCACAAATGGGTTTATGACACGATTTCTTACGTGTATACGCAAGTGCACGATCAAGTAGTAAAAGGAGTATTTTACGACTCCGAGTATCGAACCCAAGGGAAATAGACGACTACTAGTTAATTAAGAATCAATTAGAAGATACCTAAAGAACCGGTAAGAAGTGGTTTGAGTTTGAATGTTCGTCGCCCACAAAGAAGCGACTAAATAAAATGAATGTAGAGACAATATTTATGTATTTTTCAATTAAAATAATTTAATCAAAGTATGGAGAAAACTAGGCGATCTATGAATCACCTAGGGTCTTTAGACAGTTCCGGAATTTGTATTGAAACACATTACGCACTAACTGATTATGCCGGGTAATAGCACTTACAATCTTCTGTCGATCTCATGTAATTTTACGTAACAGTTTACTTTGGGTCCTGTCGGTCCACCTCCATCTACCGTTACATTCTAGCTGGCTAGTCAACTTCGTTCACCGGGTCCTATCGGTCCACCGATTCACTCAGCTAACTAGTTCAACCGAATCTACCGACACATGACTACTCCTATTCATCTCACCTATCGGTCTCAATGATTCGGGAATAAAAAAAATGATCTTATTCGTAACCGGGTTAAGTCTCTGTCGAGCACCCACCTAGTTCACTAACAACTCCGGTTCGCGACTCCCTTGTTGCTAAGAATTAAGCCTAGATCATGATTTCTAATCAATTAGTTTGTAACTTTAAGCTATGAATTCAACTAGTTCATCATCTTCATCTAACATGGTCATTCCATTCATCACTAACACGTGTCAATAGCCTTAGCTTACGGATTCACAATACAAGATGAAGAATAATAAACATTAATTGGATCAAACGCATGAATCAATCAACAAAATCCGGAAAATAAGTCTAAGTCATAACCCTAGGCTCTCCATAGAGCCTAGCAAAGAAATTAGCTACTCATTGTTATGCCAAAATCACAAGTATTCTCCATAGAATGATAAAGAGAGGGTAAGAGAAGAATCAAACGATGAAATCGCCAAAGCTTTGGCGAATCCGTGCAATCCCCAAGCTCCTAGGTGCTCTCCAATGGCTCCCGTACGTGAATCTACTGTTCTTAGGTCGTCTATGCCCGTATTTTACCAGCTGGGCACGCTTTTTAATGAAAACTAACCGAAATTGCACTTCAGCCCCTTTACTTTGTAATTCCCGGACAGAATTATTTGCTGATTTTGCGCGGGCTGTATCTCCCTCATACAGACTCGTCTTCGGGCCTACCATATACCGTTGGAAAGCTACGGATGTCTACTTTCCAATGCCGCAAGCCTTGCTTCAAAATTCTTTGTAGATTTTCCTGTGCATCGAAAAGAGTGCAGGCTGGTCCTGTGTGACTTTTCCAACTTTGCTTCGTTTTTGCGTCTCCTTTTCTCCTCTTCATCTAGCTCCATTCCAAGCATGTCCAAGCATCTCATAAGCTCCAATGCACCTCTTTTCCCTGATATACACAACACTAAACAACCCGTGCAATTATCATAGCAAATATGAGAGAAAACTTGCACAAATAAGCTAGAAACACAACTTTCACTCTTAGGCTTAGAAATAGTCCAATTCACATATTTGTGCAAATATAGCATATAAATCATGTGAAATAAGCCTATTACAAGTATATGGAAGTATAAAGATAACTCCTAAAAGAGAGTTATCAAATACCCCCACACTTACCTTTTGCTCGTCCCGAGTAAAACCACTATTTACTAGCCGACTCAAGACGCAAACGACACAAGACTCGACAATGCAACAATATGATGCAAATGCAAACTACGACTCGATCCTACACAAACAAATATATACACAAAACACACTTTTTATCTTTTGGTTGAGATCGGGCAATCTCCATTGGCTTAAATCGGGTATCATGAAGTGATGAGAATCCTAGGAACAAAGCATGAGTTGAAACTAAATTCGACAACAAGACTCTCCCCTAGTTAGTATAGAAAGCCTAACTTTACTAAGTACAAGAGTACGCTACCTCTTCGCGTGTGCCACGAAATAAGAGACTACGCTAGGCAAAGCCACATCCAAGGTCCGAGCTCCTCATCCGCTAACGGTTTTCACATGATGAGGCTTAGGGACATATAGATAATCTCGTCGAAATCAAGTCCTAAGCGTCACATTCTCACATCAATACCCACATCTCACACACCCTCACCACAATGATAGGAACCAAAACCCAAAGCTCACCAACTCCGGCCCTCAATTCCCTCAAACCCCGGTACACTAGTGATCTCCGTGGCCATCGTCGTTTGTCGTGCATGAAATGTGAACCGTCGTCGTCAAAGTAGCTCCACCACTCGTTCCAATTCAATTCCAACTCAAACTTTATTTAATCTCTCCTTTTTCTTTTTCTTTTTGTTTTTTTTTTCACAATTCTCTCAAAATCCCATCAAAATCCAACAATAATATCCGAGTGATCTTTAAATCTAATCAAATATGCTAGGAGAAGGAAACATGTAAATCGATGAATGAATATCACATAAAGAATATCATCTCCTCCTAACTCAATCAAAGTCCATGTCAAGTCCAAGCCACAAAATCAATGATGTAAATGTGTGGGAATGGAGTCGTCGCAAGCTCACACTCAATGTCCGGAGTCAAAAGTCGACACCCCCACACTCGAATGTCACCATATCCCCTCTCAAGTAGTCCCGAAGATGAATGTATCTCGTGCCTAATCCAACCGATCCTCCTACACCAAAGTAATCAAAACCGGTACCTAGCACAATCCACCAATTAAGTTCTCCCAACCCAATTCCGTGCGTATTAGATTCACGCACTCACGGCTCTCCACAACTGTGTCCATGATGTAATGGCATGGAACACCGCCACACCGAAGTGCGCAAGCCTACTCACTCACCCTCGCATCCCCTCGTAGATAATCAATGAAGTGCAAGCGAGATGTAGAATTCAACGAATTGTATAATCACTCCCTCATCTACCCCCTCAACTACACAACCCCCTCGTGACGCACTAAAGTG
Source organism: Linanthus parryae (assembly GCA_023055425.1). Taxonomy (NCBI): domain Eukaryota; kingdom Viridiplantae; phylum Streptophyta; class Magnoliopsida; order Ericales; family Polemoniaceae; genus Linanthus; species Linanthus parryae. Next base: position 136,871,877 of record JALGPY010000004.1, on the reverse strand, counting down.
GTGATTCTAATCAATTTGTGATGAAGGCCAAGAATCGTCACCCTAGGTCCGAAGGCTAGCAAAGAATCCAAGGTTCAAATTGGGGTGTCTACTGGTCCTACAAGGTGAGTTTTAAAAGCAGTGAGTGCTCTAATACACGTCCTCGCACAGCTGTTTCGTGTGCCACTACGAGGCGGGTTGGCGACTACCTAAGACGTACACATGGATGTTCGGCTTGTTTAGCTCACACCTAGCTCAGCTCTTGTAAGAAAATAGGCCCACACTTTGACTTTGAAAATCACGTAAGTGTTAAAAATAGGTAGGCACTCCCGCAAAGAAAGTCTCTCTATACCTACTAGGGGGGACTCACGTCGTCACTCTCGGTCGCAAATCATGCCCTATTCCTAAAATCCTCACACTTCGCGATTTATCAAAATTTAGCCTCTTTTGATTGCCCTTTTCTCAAAATTTTCTCTTTTTAATTTTTTTTTAATTTTTTTTTTCATATAATTCCTACACTACATGCAAGCCGACACGAACGAAACTACACAAAACAGTCGATAGGGTAGGTAGACTCAAATAAGAAAACGTGCATATTAAACACAAACACAAACAAGTATATACACTACACGACTAACATATCACAATACGACATACTATCACAATATCACGACACGGACCACATAAATAGACACAATACGACACGAACATACTATATGCAGACATGGCGATGCAAACACTGACTGGCTAGTCAAGACTAAAACTCCCCCCACACTTGAGCGCTTCGTTGTCCTCAACGAATTTAGAGATTAACCAAGAAGACTCAGCATTCAAATGCAAGGGGCGGTGATTCTACTCGGAGTCAACGTCACGGCACAAGAAGGTAGCTACAATAAATTTAGAGATAATTCAAGCTACGTGCACGTGATCGAGTTGTGTGTACCGAAGTTAAGCAAGTACTCAAGTAATTCCCTAGAATTCGAAAAATATATTCCTAGAGCAAGTACGATGTGCCTAAACGGTAAGTAAAGAGAGAGAGAAGAATACTCACAACCGACACAAGGTCGGGGACGAAATCCGATAAGTGCTGACTGAGATAGCGAGAACAATCCCCAAGCAAACATTGTGCGGAACAATGCAAGCTCCCTTGCGGTCGAGTGTGCGGAACACACCGGGGTCGATTGATCCATTGCTGCTGATGCAAAGAGAACGAAGAATCCCCGAGCTCACATTGCGTAGATCAATGCCAGCTCCCGTGATGGTCGAGTGTGATCTAACACACCGGGGTCGATGTCTTCGTCAAATTTCTCGTTATTTTTCGAGCTATGGCCACCTGTATCAACTGCTCCTTTGCTTTTTTAGAGTGTTGAACACGAGTAGCACCATGAATTTCCTTGCTCAAACTTGTTTCAGAAAATCTCAACACAACCGGAAAGCTGCCTTCGTATCACAATCACAACCAACGTATAACATACCAACATCCCACTTGACAAAATAACCCACTGCCTAGACCAACCTTGCCAACAACTGCTACCTAAAGCCATGAAACTCTATACCAGTTGACCTCCATAAGCTTCATAACAGCCCCTACTCTACAACATGTCCACCTCATCACAACAAATCCACCAATTATCCAATTCACTACCTGTAACTTCCATGAAGCTATAATCAATTCACCAACAAACCTACCAAGTAACTACCATTTCACCACATGACCTTCACCATTTCTCACCACTGTAACAAACCAAAATCACCTACCCACTTAACCAAACCTATCTCCTGTAACCCTCTACAACTCACCATGGCCATAGCCTTCACCTTCAATCTCCTAATTCCACCATAACCCACTCAGCCACACCACAAATAACACCAATTCACCACAAATTCACCCACCTGCTGCAAACAGCAGCAGCAGCCACCAAACTATCTCCACCTCCTACGCCATCTTCAACCCTGCTGCTATCACCACCATAACCAACTTCTTCAATACACCACCAGACCACAAATTCTCCATTCACCATCACCAGTATTACACCAATCCACCTCCAATGCCAATTAGCCCCCTTAACAAATCAACTCAATAACCCACCTGCACCAAAACAGCGACCAGGGAGGAAGAAAGAGGAAGAAACAGAGCAACAACCCAGACTCCCTGGTGGTCGGAATTCGATTGGGCGTGTTTTGGGAGAGAGGTGGCCTGGGTTTCTGGTCGGAGAGAGGAGAGGAGGTGGTGATGGTGGTTTCGTGAATTGGAGGTGGGTTACGGCGGCGGAGGGCTGGGTTTGTTTCGAGTTTATGGAATTAACCGAGGAAGGAGATGATGGGGGAAGAAGATGAGCAGTGGATCTGGTGGGTTTCTGGTTTCGATGGTGGCTATGGTGGAGAGGACGTAGCAGAGGAGTCGGCGGTCGGAATCAATGGAGGGTTCGGCTGGTTGAGTTGATGAGGTCTTGCGGTGACTCAGAGGCCACTGGTGGTGACTGGGTTTGCGTCGGAGGAGGAAGATCTGTTGGCAAGGGCCGTCTACGGCTGGGCTTCGGCGGAGGGACGAGAGGAGGCGGCGTCTCAGGTGGTCGGAGGGACGAGAGGAGGCGGTGTTGGTGGTTCTGGTGCTGTGGTGAGTTGTTAGAGGTTTGGAGGACGAAGCAATTGGTGGGTCGATGGAGGCTACTGGGGGATCGGGGATTTGTTTCCGTCGGCAATTGAGGCGGGGGTTCTGCAGTTTCTTGGTCGGGGAGAAGAGGGAAGATGACTGCTGGCACGAACAAATCTTTGTGTTCGTAAGATTCAGCAGTGAATTTTTGAGGGCCTCCTGTTCGTGTGAACACAGGGGGTGTTCGTGCGAACACCCCTGACTACAGTTTCAGATTTTTTTTTTTTTTTTTTTTTTTTTCAAATTTGCTAACCCGGACTCCGATGCGTGCGTGTAATATAGCGTTGGAAAGCTCGTCTCGCGCCCGTTCTGATTTTGCACAAGTGACTCCAAATTTTCTGGAGTAAACTCAGAATTTATGACCTCAAAGTCCGTGATCGTTACGCCGCTTTCTCAGTTTTTCTGCGTTTCCTCTTTTCACGCATCAAGAAGGGGAGTCCGGACCGCGTCTTCACCCTGTAACCTGTAGAGACTCATTTCAAACATGAGATCCTCACTCTCGCCTCTCAAATAAACTATATAATATGAAGAACACACACGACAGTATTTAAAAACTTACTCTCTACACTAAAGCATGAAAATACGTTGGGTTGCCTCCCAACAAGCGCTTGTAATTTACGGTCGACGGCCCGACCCAGTTACCTCTGCCACCTCACGAGGGTGGTCTGGCACATTGTGCCGCTTCCAGCTTAGCTTTCCGGTGTTGGATTTGAAGCACTGCTTCATGTGCGTGCACCGCTGATGGCTTATTTCTTTCCCAGTAATCAGGTGGATCCCCTTGCGACAACTCTGGGATTTGGCGCTTCACTTGCACAGCAAATGGAACACCTGGTTGATACTCCCATGAACACTGGGGTGACGGTTTAAAGACCCGAAAAGTCTCCATGTCATCGTGTACCCTCATAATCAGTTCTCCATTCTCTACGTCAATGAGAGTACGACCAGTCGCCAAGAATGGCCTACCCAGAATTAGCGGAACATCACCTACTGGCATATCCAATATTACGAAGTCAGCTGGAATTATCAGGCTCCCAACTCTCACAAGCACATCTTTTATCATCCCACATGCTTTCTTGGATGACTTGTCTGCAAATTGGAGTGTTATCCAGGTTTTCGGGGGCTCCCCCACACCTAACTTTTTGAATACCGACAACGGCATCAAATTCACGCTCGCTCCCAGATCACAGAGAGCTCTTCCAGTGTAGGAATCACCCAATGTAGCCTCAATGACAAAGCTACCTGGATCCTTCTTTTTCTTAGGTAACCCATGCAAAACACATGAACTAACATGTTCATTTAAGTTTACTCTCTGAAATTCATCCACCCCTTTCTTTCCAAGAACTGCATCTTTAATAAATCGAGCATACTTAGGCATCTTTTGAAGTGCCTCAATCAATGGGATATTGATATGCAGTTTAGAGAAGACATTCAAAAAGCGCTTGTATTCCTCAGAATCATCCTTCTTCTTCCTAGTACGTAATGGAAATGGTAGTTCTGAAGAAGAAGGAGAAGATGGAAGTGGTACCTCGGTAGATTTCTCTGCATCCTGGTGAATCATGCCCTTTGATTGGGGGATCATGACCGGTGTCTTCTCAGAATCGAAGACTTCATGTTCCTTCGCCTTTGAGGCTTCCGCTCTGGCATGACTCGGATATGGAGGATCTGTAAGTGCAATACCACTTCGAGTGGTGATGGCTTGAGCCTGTCCCTCTGATGTGTCAACAATGCTACCCAGTGCCCTTTGTTCAAGTTGTTCCTTTAGATCTTTTATTTCTGCTTGAGCAACTTGAAGTGCAATTGCTACAGAGCTTACCTGTGTGGACATGTCTGTCATGTGCTGAGCCATCGTCTTTATTATTCCTGTCATATCGGTCAACTCTAATGGTGGTACTGGCTGCTGCTGATGCATCTCTGAAACATTTGCTTCATGCACTACCTCTATCGCATTCACCTGAACAGTGTTATAAGCCATCTTTTCATCTCTTACCAGTTCCATGTGCCTGTACTGGTAATCCATGCTCTCTTCTTGCTGAACCAAGCATCTCATCAACGCATATGCCCCTTCATGATCACAGTTAAATAAGAAGTTTCCCCCAGCTTCTATATCCATCTTGTCTCTATTGGGCTGTCCAAGTGAATCATAGAAGACCTGGATTAACTGTCGCTTGTCAATACCATGGTTGGGACATCTACGTAGCAAATGATTGAAGCGATGCCATGCTTTGACAAGTGATTCATCCTTCTTTTGCCTGAATGACCAAATCTCGTTCTGCAGCTGAATCATGCGTGAGATGGGAAAGAATTTACTCATGAACTGGGAGGCACAGTCTTCCCATGTCTTGATTGAGTTGGATGGCAATGAATCCAGCCAATCCATAGCAGCTCCCTTGAGGCAATGAGGGAAGAGCATCAGTTTTATTGATTCGGAAGTGACCCCACTATAACGGATTAGCCCACAGTGGCTCTGAAATCTCCCAATGAATGCATGTGGGTCTTCCTCGTCTGTCCCAGCAAAAGTGCACTGATCCTGAGCAAATTGAATTGTGCGCAGCTTGAGACAGAAGGTTTCTGCCTGAATTGGTGGCACCACAATTGCTGGCTCCCTTCCTTTAAGATCCGCCTCAAATGCTTGGATTATTGCTTTCCCTGATCGATTATATGGCATTGAGGTCGGGCGCGGTATAGATGTTGTTGCCAATGCTTTCTCTACAGCTTCAGCCACCAAAGCTTGTAGCTGCTCTGTGGTGAGGCTAATCTGTCCTTGGCCTTCCGCCATCGCTACCTGAGAAAACAACACTAGCACACCCGTGAGGTAAACAGAAAGTAACAAAAAGAGAATAAAAGAAGTATCCTAAATTAATTTTTAACTAAACTAATAAACCGTTTAAGTCCCCGGCAACGGCGCCAAAAACTTGACACGATTTCTTACGTGTATACGCAAGTGCACGATCAAGTAGTAAAAGGAGTATTTTACGACTCCGAGTATCGAACCCAAGGGAAATAGACGACTACTAGTTAATTAAGAATCAATTAGAAGATACCTAAAGAACCGGTAAGAAGTGGTTTGAGTTTGAATGTTCGTCGCCCACAAAGAAGCGACTAAATAAAATGAATGTAGAGACAATATTTATGTATTTTTCAATTAAAATAATTTAATCAAAGTATGGAGAAAACTAGGCGATCTATGAATCACCTAGGGTCTTTAGACAGTTCCGGAATTTGTATTGAAACACATTACGCACTAACTGATTATGCCGGGTAATAGCACTTACAATCTTCTGTCGATCTCATGTAATTTTACGTAACAGTTTACTTTGGGTCCTGTCGGTCCACCTCCATCTACCGTTACATTCTAGCTGGCTAGTCAACTTCGTTCACCGGGTCCTATCGGTCCACCGATTCACTCAGCTAACTAGTTCAACCGAATCTACCCACACATGACTACTCCTATTCATCTCACCTATCGGTCTCAATGATTCGGGAATAAAAAAAATGATCTTATTCGTAACCGGGTTAAGTCTCTGTCGAGCACCCACCTAGTTCACTAACAACTCCGGTTCGCGACTCCCTTGTTGCTAAGAATTAAGCCTAGATCATGATTTCTAATCAATTAGTTTGTAACTTTAAGCTATGAATTCAACTAGTTCATCATCTTCATCTAACATGGTCATTCCATTCATCACTAACACGTGTCAATAGCCTTAGCTTACGGATTCACAATACAAGATGAAGAATAATAAACATTAATTGGATCAAACGCATGAATCAATCAACAAAATCCGGAAAATAAGTCTAAGTCATAACCCTAGGCTCTCCATAGAGCCTAGCAAAGAAATTAGCTACTCATTGTTATGCCAAAATCACAAGTATTCTCCATAGAATGATAAAGAGAGGGTAAGAGAAGAATCAAACGATGAAATCGCCAAAGCTTTGGCGAATCCGTGCAATCCCCAAGCTCCTAGGTGCTCTCCAATGGCTCCCGTACGTGAATCTACTGTTCTTAGGTCGTCTCTGCCCGTATTTTACCAGCTGGGCACGCTTTTTAATGAAAACTAACCGAAATTGCACTTCAGCCCCTTTACTTTGTAATTCCCGGACAGAATTATTTGCTGATTTTGCGCGGGCTGTATCTCCCTCATACGGACTCGTCTTCGGGCCTACCATATACCGTTGGAAAGCTACGGATGTCTACTTTCCAATGCCGCAAGCCTTGCTTCAAAATTCTTTGTAGATTTTCCTGTGCATCGAAAAGAGTGCAGGCTGGTCCTGTGTGACTTTTCCAACTTTGCTTCGTTTTTGCGTCTCCTTTTCTCCTCTTCATCTAGCTCCATTCCAAGCATGTCCAAGCATCTCATAAGCTCCAATGCACCTCTTTTCCCTGATATACACAACACTAAACAACCCGTGCAATTATCATAGCAAATATGAGAGAAAACTTGCACAAATAAGCTAGAAACACAACTTTCACTCTTAGGCTTAGAAATAGTCCAATTCACATATTTGTGCAAATATAGCATATAAATCATGTGAAATAAGCCTATTACAAGTATATGGAAGTATAAAGATAACTCCTAAAAGAGAGTTATCAGTTTACAGGGTTAAGAAGAAAGCAGATGGTACTCTAGATAAATAGAAAGCTAGGTTGGTTGCCAAAGGCTACCATCAACAACTAGGAGTGGATTTTGAAGAAACCTTCAGCCCTGTCATCAAGCAACAAACAGTTCGAGTGGTTATTACACTTTCTCTTCATTATAAGTGGCCTATCAGACAGATAAACATCTCTAATACCTTTCTCCATGGACATCTGGATGAAGAGGTTTATATGACTCAGCCTATTGGATTTGTTGATAAACAGCATCCTGATTTTGTGTGTCATCTTCACAAATCTCTATATGGCTTAAAACAAGCCCCTAGAGCTTGGTACACTATGCTTTCCAAGTTTCTTTTTACCTAGGGGTTCACTCTAAGTACTGCAGATGCTTCTCTTTTCATCAAGAAGAATGGTTTGATGACATTCTGGTTACAGGCTCAGACTCAGCCCAAATCCAGTCACTTATCTGTGCAATGCAGCAAGCTTTTGCTCTTAAGGATCTGGGTTCTATCTCTTATTTTCTGGGTATTGAGATGAAACACACTGCACATGGCAGTCTCTTCCTCAATCAACATAAATATGCAGTTGACCTGCTCTGTAAAGCTGGTATGCAAGATTGTAAACCCATAGACACTCCCCAATCTTCTAAATACAAACCTCTTTCTTCTGGTGCTCTGGTGCTCTTTCATGATGCCTGCTTCTATAGAAGTATTGTTGGAAGTCTTCAATACTTGACCATTACAAGACCAGACATTCAATTTGCAGTAAACTCTTTATGTCAGCATCTTCATGTACCCAGAGTTGCAGATTTTCAGGAACTCAAGAGATTGTTGAGATATGTCAAGGGCTTCATCAAGGACTTCATTATAAACCCAGTACTGCTCTGAATATCGCAGCCTTTACAGATGCTGAATGGGCTTGAGATGTTCACACTAGGAGGTCAACCACTGGGTTTTGTGTCTTCTTGGGATGTAACTTGGTGTCATGGTCTTCCAATAAACAAGACACTGTTTCAAGATCATCTACAGAAGCATAGTACAAAGCATTAGCTGATACAGTAGCTGAACTAAAGTGGTTCAAGTTTCTTCTCAGAGATCTTCATGTTTTATTTCTTCAATCTCCTCATATCTGGTGTGACAATACTTCTACAATAGCCTTAGCCTCCAATCCAGTATTGCACTCCAAGGCAAAATACATTGACATAGATCATTGTTTCATCAGAGAACAAGTTCTTGCCCAAACACGTCACTATTTCTCATATCTCTTCAAGTGATCAAACTGCTGATATTTTTTCCAAAGTGTTGCCTACTACACAGTTTGTTTTTCTCAAGTCCAAGCTGTGAGTTACTTATGCAGATCTTCTTTCACAACAAATAGAAAAGCAGGGGGTGTGATAGATATATATCAAGGATTCTTGGGTTACTTGTGTAATATCAAGAAAGTTTATATTGTTACAGTTAAGAGTTTGTTAGCACATTTTGGTAGCTTACTATATAAGCTTTGTAAGATCATTTCACAAATCAATGAAGTTAGTTTCATTCTCTCATTTCTGTTACAGTGTTTGTTATAATTTAAAAGAAATTGTTTGATACATGTAGAAAATTTTTTGTTAAAAAAAAATACGTTTGGCTGCAACATCACTAACTTCCAATGGTAATATGACAAACATATAAAATACATTAACTTTTGTATTCCAAGAAACAAGCGATTTTAATTGTTTATGTTTTTATACATTGGTGAAATTGTCACTCCAGTCGCGTTATCTGAAAACAGTGTTTTTAAACAAATTTATTTGAAAACATTGACACAAAACAAGCATCCAGTGGTCAAGGACGATCCCTCAGTAAATCTTCTCCATCATTATAAGTCTATCACTCATTATTTTTCAAGGCTCAGACTTGCACACTCATTGGTAAAGCAATATGGCTGCAAATGCTTTGACGGCTTATGGGCATGTTTGTCATTGTTATCACAATTTTCAAAACCCACCGAAGTTACCAACTTACCATCAACAATTATTAGACTTTGCTTTATTAGATCATATCTACGCGGGTGGTGGATTACTGTCGTATGCCTCGCTGTTTAAACTTTAAACTGCAAATTTTGATATTGTACGTGACAATTGATTACTGCCATACAACACAACACATGTGTTGTATGAATTTGAGTACGGACACATCTTTTATTCTGAAGTACATAATAATTAGTCCCTACGAAGAAGTTTTCGGGACTGTAGTAATCTAGAATCACTACAAATACAACTTTTAATCTTATTTGTATTAATTACACACGGTGGGTGACGAGATATTGTGTTCTGTCCGTATGCATGTCCCATGGGTTAGTCCAAGTGCTGATATGCGGGGGCTAAATTCCCAACTCAACTATTCGATTTAAAATTGCAATTTCAACCTGAAGTTTATATGAAGTTCATTTTAGCCTCCGTTGAAATGGAACAGTAATCCCCACTATTTGAGTTTACCAATCAAGATGTCCATTCTTTCAATTTTGCTCTAACTCTCGCAAAATCCTGGGTCCGGCCCCGTGGGTATTCCATTGGATATTTTCCTGTCCATTCTAACAGTGTCATTTTTTATCATTTGTCTTAGAACCTCTTTGACAGAGGCTTGTTATACCAAACAGGCAAACCTGAATTGGAAAAGATAACTCTCCAAAAGTTTGCATGGTCAACAATGATAAAAGTTTAACCCCAACCACCCTTTTCTTCAATGATTTTGTTCACAAAAAGAGAAACAAAATCACTCTGATCCCTAGAGATATCTCTTTAGTTTATCATGGAACAATACCACATCAGCATCAACAAGTACATGGTTCCACAATCCACACAACTACTGTATCCTTTAACTTTAGAAGATAAGCAAAAAAAAGATAGCAAAATATCAACAAAACTGCACTAATCTGCAGGTTAGAGTATATCCGAACGTTAAATCTCGAAATTCACGGCAACGTTTCTATTTATCGAGGAACAGCAACCACAACGAAAGTACAAGAGGTGCTGGATTTATTACGAAATCTGAAAACATGCTGGATTCGTGGAACTGGTGACGCTAACCATCTAATAAAAACAAAGACTTTGAGAAATATCCCATGGATTTCTGATTTTGGTTCAAAGTGGAAGTTTCAAAGGGAGGCCCAATCCTTTCTGATGTTGTAAGTGTAGTTCAACTCGAAATAGCATTTCTCACCATCACAGAACTGTTAAAAAAAAGGGGACAGAAATCACTAAAATTATCAAATGTAAAGAAAGATAATTACACAGAAAAGGTATCCGAATTCACTCACCTTTGCTTTCACAGAATATGATGAACTTCTAGCCAAAATGCCAGATGGGGTGATGTCGTCAGGTATCACATGTGTGTAAGGTTCTTCGCGAGGACTAAATGTTCCGAGAATGTCCTCTGTGCGGTCCACTGATATAACCCAAAGATAAACCGAGTTAATTAATTAAATTTTTTGCGAGAGCCTTTTTGGGTAACATTAAATAAGAATGGCACGTTACATTTACCTATGCGGCCACCTTTCGAAACAGTGCTTATGTACCTGATTTCAGATACAATGTCACTACTGACTTTGAAAGAGAATCTCAAGCTGTATCGGCTTCCTTCTTTCAACGTAAACCATAAGCCTTTGGGCTTCCCGTCTTCAGGAATAGGAAGAACAACATCAGCTCTATCCGGCGAGAGGATTGCGAGGGAGAGGAATTTGATTTCTGGTTCAAGCATTTCTGCAATAAATGAAGCAATCCAAGTTGAATGGCATATACGATTCACCACAGAGAAGTAAATCCGATAGTGAATTTTGATTCGACACCAGAGCTTCTAATGGTGATTTTTCAACTGTACCCTTAAGATATGATATTTTCTATTAAAGCAGGATTTTAAGGATATTTCAAGATAATTCTAATCTATTTTTTGTCAACTTCTATTACTTCATTCTTATTATACAGCGTCATTTACAGCAAACAAATAAAACATATTTTAACTGGTATTTCCAACAATGTTTTCACCAATATCTCCGTGGGCAGTTTTGCAATCTACAAATAGAAGATTTTCCCATTGGGCAGAAGTAATTTATTTTGTCAATTATGTTCACGATCAAACGAAACGGTAAGTCAAAAAAAGCAATATCTAACAAACAAGTGTCAAGTAGTGTGATCAATATGCTCCGTAGTTAAAGTTGTATAACAAGAGTAAGTAGTTAATTACTACTACCTCTGTTTCTTCTGTAGCAGCCTACTTCACTTTTTGTCACTATATTCATTGTGTCACTTTGACCCGGTAATTTGATTAGCAAAACGATAGAAAATTCGGTAATTGTTGCATGTTTTTTGTAGAGTAAAGTTTTGTAGAGTAAAGTAATTTTACTCTCTAACACCATGAAAAAGTTGTCTAAAAATTACATAATTTTGCTATCTAAATCACCGAGTCAAAGTGATCCAGTTACGGGTTGAGCAGTCAAACCAGGACTATACAGAAGAAACGGCGGTAGTATTAGGTAGAGTCAAGTAACTAGATAGTAATAATACCTGCAACATTTTTCAGATCTATAACCTTAGCAGGAAGCTGTATCTGCTGGGCATATGCTGATGGGGGGCTGCTGCACAGGACTAGTAGTGTGATGCTGCTTAACATGAAAATCATCATCATATCGGAGTTCATTCTTGCTTGCTAAAAATAATAGTGTTTTCCTTTTGATTTGTCGTTTGCTCTTTCGAAATCCCTACAATGAGAAAGCATGGATAATAACATAATTAGATCTAAGCTGCTTCAATACAACAGAATCAAATCCGTAAGCAATGGTTCTTGGTTGGTCCAATATCTAATACAACAGAACGAAAAATGGAGAGCTAGCAGCAGATAGAGGAAGCATATCATCATCATCATCATCACACTTCATAGAGAAACCAAAAGATGGGGAACTAATTAAAACAGAGAGGGAGGAGTTACTCTGCAATGAGAAGAGGAGGAGAGCTGAAACACTTACCAAAAGAATTCAGAGGCACTGGTTTGCCAAAGTTAAACTTGGACCTGGTGGAACCTGGTAGTGGTGAGATGATGAGTTAATTAAAGTGCTTTGATTGTGTTTTAGTTCTGCATCAAGAAACAAAATTTCCTTTCAAGTTTCAACCACCACCACTACCACAAAAAAAAAGTCACTTGCCGAACATGCGCAAATCGAGCCTAACTATTTTAATCTTCCTTCTCACGACCTAATTGTGTTCAAATCTAAAAATATATATTAAACATACGAATCGGTAACTGATATGTCGTAATTAGGATGCTTTGTTTTGCATTCATCAATTTTTGACAGTAGAGGAATAGCATTCTTTTTACTGTCTGAATTCGAGCGCAGTTGATTTTGAAATATGGAATACAGTTATTATTATCATTATTATTAAGTCTCTGCAAATTGTTTACTTCTTCTATCTATAAACATACTAATCTTACGGTTTTAGGTGAAAGCACGTGAAGTCAGTCGGAATCTGACGATTAAACATATTTTTAAGTTAAAACTTTTAATTCTCAACTACAAGAATCGAGGATTAAGCACGTGAAGTCATTGGAGGTACATCATTGATTTTCATTTTGGATTTTCAGTTTTTGACCAGTTGTGAAGGGGAGCTTTGGCTGACCGGAAAAGTTGTTGCCGTGTGACCAGGAGGTCACGGGTTCAAGTAACGGGTTCGAGTTGTGAACCAGCTCCTTACAAGTAGACTCCAAAGACTTGTAAAGCTGCGTACAGTAGACCCCCAAAGTTGGTCCAGCCCTTCTTCGTGCACCGGACTATCATTTTTAGTTTTGCCCAGTTGACATCTTCTTCTATATTTTCTTCCACTTTTTTTGCATCAGTGTGATGATTTTTTCTTGATCCATCAACGTTGTGATGGTTAATTGTACAAGTTGGGATGATTTTAATGAAGTTGGGATGGCTGTAATCTGGTAGACAAGGAATAGCAAACAAAAATTGGCTTCACAAACAAATTATGGTGTAAGAAGCTCTTTCACTGGTGTAAGAGTCACTACCCTTTGATATAACTTATTAATGTCTATCTCAGATTTTGTAACAGTAGTAGCTATATACTCTCCCGTCCCAGCAGGTTCTTATGATCTATGATTTAGTTAATAAAACGATGCACGAATTTTGTAATTTTTTCATGGTGTTGTGGGTAAACTTAACCCTACATCACCATGAAAAGCTTACCAAATTCTAGCATCGTTCCGGTAACCTAATCACCGGGTCAAAATGACTTGAAAAAGTCAACTTTGAAGAACCCGCTGGGACGGAGGGAGTATGTTATTATCAAAATCAACGGATAATGTATCAAATGGTTCCATCCAATACTTGCAGCTGCTAAAATGGTTTTGATTCATCAGTTGTTTTACAACTATATCCATGATCTAGACGATTGCGTATGCAATCATAGTCGCAGGAGTAACACATACACCTCTGTCCCAGCTCTTCCCCATCATTTTGACTTTTACCACTATTCACTGAGTCACTTTGACTCGGTGATTTGGGTAGCAAAGTAATTTAATTTTTCGATAATTTTTTCATGGTGTTGTAGAGTATAAGTTCCTCTATAACACCGTGAAAAAATTATCGAAAAATCGCATTATTTTGCTATCGAAATCACCCGGTCAAAGTGACCCATATACGAGTCAAATATTCTCAATGATGGGCAAGAACTGGGACAGAGCTAATAAAGACTTCAGATTTGGTAGACGAAGCTAATATAACAAAAGTTCAACACAACTACACTACAGTTGAGTAATCTGCACTTAAGAGGATCAGAATGAAAATCTCCAAAAACAGAGAGGGCAAGATTTCTATTTATTGAACAGCAATCACTAGGAAATAAGAGGCCAGTGCTGGATCAATACGAAATCTGCCAAACATGCTGGATTTCGTGCAACTGGTTACGCTAACCATATAAGGAAAAACAAACCAAATCCTATGTTGTACGAGCAAATTTCGAGAAATATTCCATGAGAGTTATTAATCTAACACTAGCCGGATCGTTGAAGTTTCAAGGGGAGGCCCAATCCTTTCTGATGTCGAACGTGTAGTTCATCTCCAAATAGCATTTGTTATCATCATCAACAAACTGAAACCACAGACAAAAAAAGCAGAAGCACCAGTCAATCAAAATATTATCATTTGTACAAAAAGGGAGAAATATTATATATGACCATGAAGGCATCACGCCAAGCATTAATATTCTGTTGCCAAGAAAATCACGAAAGAGAATGGCAAGACTTGGTTTTTGGTGAGTGTTGCATATACGACGATAGATGCAAAATCAACTCACCCAGTGGTCTGTTCCAAAGAGACCACAGCTCTCCTAGGGTTTTGCTGAAATATATCTCCCAAATCAGCAATAAGCTTTGGGGGAGTAGATTTCAACTCTCACTTCATCTCAGATACTTGTAGAGGTTATAACTTAGAGCACTAGTAGTCTGGGTAGAGCTACCTGATTTCGTACAAGGAGTGCTCTGATTGTCAATGGCGAGATATCTTTCCAATGTATTATCGGATGAAATCTAGTACAGATCAATTTATCTTAAGGTAGTGCCAAGCCTAATCTGTCATTTCAGAGAAATAACAGCAGTCTTTGTTACACCTGTTAAGCTAGTCCTAGGCATATAAGATCATCTGTTTTAAGCTACTAACTCATGCATTTGAGATGCTACAATCATGAGGTGCTAGAGTTCTTCGTAGGCAGTTCTTTTATGCGTATTGTGGAAGGAAACATTGTAGAAAACAAATTTATCTTAAGGTGAGCGGCAAGCCTGATCTGTCTTTTCAGACAAATATTAGCAGTCTTTGACACCTTTTATGCTAGTACTCGGCATGTAACAACTTTCGCAAGGTAGTACTAATATTGGCTATTTTAAAACATTATTAACCAATATAAGAAACTAGCACTTAATCTAGCATTCTGGAAATTTCCAAATCATGCTTCTATTAACTCCTAGATTTGCAGATGCTAGAATCATGTCATGCTGGTCCAGTACATCTTTTGCTCAAGCAAATAGGAAAATGGTCCCCAAACCAACCTATTCTTTCTTGTTCCTACTCATTTCCGAGCACATTGACATATGAAAACTGGGAATACTGCCTCCCTAGGTACAAGTTACAGACTCTCTATAGGTTCCCCTAGAGTTTGAATTCATTGACCTCAAGAATCATATCTAACACACAAAAACACACACAAACACAAAATCTAGAGCATAATCATTGTGATTACCACTAAGATGTATTAAAAGGCATACTAAAGAATTGTGTAGTTCAGTGATTTCAACTGCAGTTTCAGCTTGTCTTTTGGGTGACATTAAGAATTGTTATCAAGTGTTTGTCTATCCTACCCAACATGCCAAAGATTTATAGCTGTTCCTAATCAAGGTCTTTCAAAGAAGTGATAACACAATGATGGAACTTTGAAACAGAAAGAAGCATCGGATTCCACTCACCTTCGTTTTCGCAGAATATGAACCTCTCGCAAAAAACCCAGACGGGGTGGTGTCTTCAGGTATGACATGTGTGTAAGGTTCTTCCTGAGGACTAAAAGTCCCAAGCATCTCTTTTGTGCTGTCAACTGAAATAATCCCAAAGATAAAATTGACTCATTCACACTTTTTGAGAGAGCCTTGAAGGTCAAATTAAGAATGGGGAATACATTACCTTTCAAGCCACTTTTCCAAACTATGTTTGTGTACTTGAGTCCAGATACAATGTTACTCCCGACTTGGAAAGAGAATCTCAAGCTGTATCGACTGCCTTCTTTCAAAGCAAACCATGTGCCTTTGGGTTTCCCGTCTTCAGGAATAGGAAGAACAACATCATCTCTATCAGGTGAGAGGATTGTGAGGCTGAGGATCTTCACTTCTGGTTCCAATGTTTCTGCAAGAAATGAAACAATCCAAGCAATGTTACAGCCCAAAAATTCACTAGAAAAGAGAGACCAAAAAAACACACCAGTGCACAACTGAAGACTAAAACACCAATGGCATTTTCTATCACGTTAACACCGCAGCTAACTTTTGAGCAAACAGTAGGATGGCTCATTACTAGACCACCATTCTGATCACCGTGTATGGAAAAATGGAAGGCATAGTTTTGCATATATAATAGTACTATCTAATTCCTATATTCAGAAGGAGTGGTATTTGTAAAGATATGTTTCCTCGGCGTTTTCTTTCTTTTTAGGCACAATTCCTTTTGCATTGCAGCTAGTACAACTTAAATCATATGATCAAACTGGGGTCTTCATCTGAGAAACTATCAGGTAGAGTGATGTTTTATATGCATTAGAGTTGGGTTTTCAAAAGGCTAACTCTAGAAATGACACGGGGAATGCCCTTTGACAAAATCACAATAATTAAGAACGAAGAAAACACAAATGCATGGACTAGCCTCATAACCTACTACAAATTTGCAGAGAAACCATAGATAGTGCATGATATACAATCATTGATTATGGGATCATAACAGAAGTTCTCTGTTTCTAGAAATGAACCGTTGATATATGTTACTGATTCTTTTCAAGCTGAAGCACCTCTCCATCATACCGCAAACCAAGAGAACTTAACACACTAGTTTTTTGTATAGTGGCTCAAGAACCAGAGCTAAGAGCAACATAAGCAATTAAAGCCTGTAAACAGTTTATGCAAGTAAAAGGCTGCTCAGCTAAACGGAAAGCAAAAATTACAGATCCAGCTACAACTTTTAGTTAACAGCAACAATGTAAATTGAGAACATAAAAATGAGATCCCGATTCCAAATGAGCAGGAAGTGGAGCCAGCAGGATCACCATGAGCTCCGCAGAATTTTGGTTCGACGCCAGAGCTTGTAATGGGTTTTTCAATTGAAATCACACACGGCGATGAAACTTAAGCATTCCTACAAAATTTATAATCTTGACTACTAATGTCATAAACATGTCACTATTAGATGGATACTTCTCCCCAATTCTCCATGGGAGATTCCGCAATCTACAAATAGAAGATATCCCATTGCCGAAGTGATTTATTTCACCAATTATGTTCACAAATAAAGTGTAAAAGCCACAACAGTTGGTATGATCAATGATGTATATCATGCAAATCTAGTACTACTGACAATTTAATAGGTGAAGTTGAACTAGTCCATCATTAGGTAGAACCAAGTAGATAACAATACCTGCAACATTGTTCACATCTATGCCTCCAAGAAGCTGTTCCTTCCACTTCCTCAAACTCTCATCATCCTGCAAGAGATAACATCAACATTCCAAGACACAGTTTGAAAAAAAAACATTAAAGCAGAGATTGAGCAAGAACAAAACCTTATCCCTCTCAAGCTGTTCCTTAAGAGTGCACTGAGGACCAAGCTCAAGCTTGTGACCCTCATCATCTTCATCTTCTTCATCTTCAGTCACATAAACAGAACTATCACTCATGGTCCTTCTCTTGACATACCCTCCTCCATCACTCTCATCTCCACTCCCTTGAACTCCACTCTTCTCTCCTCCACCCTCATTCTTCTCATCCAGACCCATGTTGTTCTTGGATTCAGGAACAGCTTCAACCGCCAGAGACATCAAATCATCAAACAGTAAGTAACCCAAATCAAGAAGAACCCAGAAAAACCCAGATAGCAATAACCACAGAGATCAAAACCCAGAAACCCAAATCTCAAGAAATCAATCAAAGGAGACGATTTATGGGTGAAAAGACTAGAAAAAATGGAATCCCAGAAAGGGAAATCTTGTCTGTGCCCGAGAAATTCCAACAATTGTGAACCCGAATCGAGGCCGTGAGAGAGGATAGACTATAGAGAGCCCCACCAAGAAAAAAAGTGAAAGACAAAAGGGGGTCTCCCACTGGTGTGGTTGTTTTCTCTTTTCTTTTTCTCACAGTGCTTTTTTCTCGTGGTGGTGTTGAATATCTCAATTTTCTTGATTCTTGATTAGGGTTTTTGGAGAGAAGGTCTTGTGGTGATCCTGAAATCTCTGCGTAATGGGAGAGACTGAGGGAGAGATTGAAGAATTTTGAGTAGAAGGGCCTTAGGATTCCTTATTTTTCTATGGGCTCCTCTTTTGGGATTGGAAGATCTTTCCTCTATTGGATGAGGTGGTCCCTTTCTAGTTGAGCAATTTATTTGAGTGGTCCCTGGTTGATTTTATTATGTGATGTTGACCACTTTTTCTCCAGATTTAGTGTATGTTTGGTAACCATGATTGTAATCAGTTTTTGATTAAAATTGACACAAAATTTTGGTAACCATGATTGTAATCAATTTTGTTATGACACAAAATTTTAATCTATAAATCTGCAGATTATAATCTCAATGCAATTGTAAAATTTCCAAAATTGAGAATTGTGCTACTGAAAATTCCACATAAAATAAATTTGAATGTGTTTTTGACATTAAATGGCCATAGTTCATTTATAAGTGTGTGTATTCAAGAAATTGAAGATATAGCTCTTTAAATTTTGTCTAATGTCAAATTAACAATCTATAATTTCAGTTCAAAACAAATGTATTTTGATTTTTAGTTCAGCTGGATTATTCATCCAGAATTATTTCAGCCAATTTTTCAGACTTTCAGCCGATACCAAACATGGCCTTACTTTGACATTGATATAGATATGTGCTAAGTTACTTGCAATGGGAGCGGAAGTTAATGTGGCTAGGGGACCGGCCCATCCTAAAAGGAGCTAGGCCTGGCCCCATACCGGCCAGTCCCCGAAACACGTACTTCGGCTGTAACGAGCAATGTGGGTAAGTTTATTTTTTGCCGGAGAAGAAGAACATCAATTAATAATAAGGTAAAGTACACATTACCTACATACTATTACAATCATCCCAAAACAACAACTACTATTAAGCTAACAAGCTACACAGTAGACCAAGAAAAAAAGCTGGAGCGACTCTCCAGAGAATGATGGGATTCTCAAAACATGAAAAGAAATACGAGCTTTCTTAGCAACATGTGAAAACCCAGAAGGAAGAACCCACATATAATCACAACGTCGTTTCTTCAGCTAGATTTGATGAGAAATCACTGGTTCTTCAATGATCACAACTTTCGGCTAACCCACCATTGAAATCAGCGAATCGCATTCTTTGTCGTGAAAAAACATGGGTGCGTTTTCATCAAAGGTACCTGCCCGTGAAGAGGATTGAGGAACTTTATGTGTCCGATCTATAACTGGAGCATCAGAAACGCGAGGCTGAGCAGAAGGCTTCTTATGGTTCCTTTTCTTTCCGAGGAGAATCTGACGGAAAACTGAGTAAGCGACCCGAATTGGACCCGTTTGAGTTCCATGTATCTGCTCGGATCGGCGAATCTGCCTCTTATACCATGAATAATCGACTTGAACCACCTGATTCGTCTGTCGCTTCACAAAAGTGAAACCTTCCCCTTGGTTTTGGACACAAGAATTAGCCAGGGCGTCATTGACTCCTTTGCATGCACTCTGAAACTCTGCTTTCGGTGGCCGGGAGAATCGAAAACTAAGAAGTTCCGATCGAGTGTACCTATGAACAACGAAAGATAAGCGAGAACCGCTGAAGTTCACATTTTCTCTGAGTCGCTTGGATGTACAAACCTCCACATTCCACATTCGATGACGTTTTCTGGTAAGATTTTTCAGTGTGAGAGTGCCCTCTTCTTTTTTTTTTGTTGAGAAGAAAGACTAGACAACATCCTTCGCCTTTTGGCGCAGTGGCTTATTTGAGGAACATAATCGAACATAGAGACAATCTGTAATACCCCGGCGTTTTGGGGGTATTTTTAGGAGTTTGATAAATATTTTGGGATATCATTGCGAATTATAAAAGTAATGTTCTTAATTTTTATGTTACCTTTATACATATTTATATTTGTATAAATATTTATTAAAATAAAATAAAATAATAAACTTTTTTTTATATATATATTTTATTTTTAGTTATAGTTGTGGTTGTTAACTAAGTATTTTTGTTATTATAAGTTACGTGTCGTATAACGTTTTAACGTGACCAAAATATGACTTTTAGATAAATTTACGTGTTGGACCACCGCGTGACCCATGCACCTTGCCACACAGGATAACTTCAACTATCATCTTCCCCAACCTCTTCCAGGAGATGAACTCCTCCATCTCCGCCTCCGAATCCAAATCAACTACCAATCGCCGCCTCCAAACGCCACCATTACAACCCAAATTCCGTCCCAATTCAATCCAAACTCTCCTAGGAGCAAATATTTCTCTCCAAGAAATCAATTTCACCCAAATTGTCATTCCGATTCAAACCCGGAAATCTCTCTCGCCGGACTCCTCTTCGCGATCGAATTCATCACCCAAGGCCTATATAAACGCCTCAAAAACGGAGAGGAAACCCACACCCTCTCTCGCTCTCAAAATCGCTCTCTCTCTCCCCGTTGATTTGCCGAAGCAAACCCGGCCGACGAAACCGAGCCGAGCTCCGACGAAGGAAAAACCCAGCGCCGCCGGCCTTCGTCCCTCTGTTTTGCGAGCTCAGCCAATCCCTCCGACGCCTCTCTGTCCCGACGAGCTGTAGCAGCAGCTGATGCCACCAGGAGTCACCATCGCCGCCGTCGTCCCGAGCTTTCCCGTTTGGTAACGCCATTCTTCGTTTTCTTTCTCTGCATACACAATTAGATATACATACATACATAGTATATAAGTAAATATTTAGAGTTGTTTGTGTGATATGAGGGTCTCTCGGTGTGTGTTGTGCGAGGGAATGAAAGAAGAGAACATAGAAGGGTTGGGGGTGTGTGGTCTGGTGGTGGAAAGGATGGTAGTAGTAGTAGTATTATACTACCTCCGTTTCTTCTCTTTCACCTTAGGTTGACTATTTTACCCGTAATTGGGTCGCTTTGACTCGGTGCTTTGGATAGCAAAACGATATAATTTTTTGGCAATTTTTTCGTAGTATTGTAGAGTGGAGTTTACTATACAAGATTATGCAAAGATTATCAAATTTGTGTACTTTTTTGTTAACCAAATCACCGGGTCAAAGTGACCCAGTGAATAGTGTCAAAAAGTGAAGTGAGATGAAAGAGAAGAAACAGAGGTAGTAGTAGTCATGATAGTAATAGTATTATAATACTAGTAGTAGTAGTAGTAGTATTATAGTAGTAGTAATGATAGTAATAGTATTAATACTAGTAGTAGTTATACTTTTCTAGTTTCTTATAGTATATATTAAGGTAATATGAGGAGTATTTACTTCTATTTATTTTATTTTCTAATTCAATTCTTCATGTATTTTGTGTGTGTATATATATTATATATATACATATATATATATATCATTTTTAAAGTTTTAGATTTCAGAGATAAAAACGTCGTTTGTCGTAAATAGTTACTTTTCGGGTCAACCCAATTTAGAGAAGAATACACGAGCTTTTATAAATTTTAATATTTATATTTTCCCTACATGTATAGTTGTTTAACTCAGAAATTTATACAAGATGAATCTAGCTTCTTAAATAAAATAAATTATTTTAGAATATTAAATACAAAGTTTCTTTAATGCAAATTTTATTCTCTTATTAAATTTAATTGTAATAACAAATTGTATTTCAGTTTCGGGAGGTTAGTGGGGTTACACTTGCATTGCATATAGGGCCTTGTGTGCATTATAGCAGTGTTAGCAATATATTGATTAGGAGTAATTGTTGTTGTAGACGCCGAGTTCGTAGACTGCGAATTTGTTAAAGATACGTACTTGCTTTCGTGTGACGAGCTCACTTCAAATCCAAGTAAGTTTATATGCACAACACCTTCAACTATCAAAATATGTTTGGCGTGTGTTACTTGTGTATCGTGCAACTGTTTTAAACTTTGAATTTTGAAATCTCTCTTGCAAATATATCTTTCAAAAGTATGCGGTTACTTGTGGCCATGTGATATATTAATGAACGATAAATGATATGGGGCGATGTACAGAGGATGTGTGTGAAGGCTACGGCCGGAGGCGCACGTGAGACGAACCTCCTAGGGTTTCATACCCTACCCTATGTGGGTCTTTATATTGTGAAAGCTATAGAGTACTACCTATGCATGTGTGGGTCACAACTGTATAGGGGTGTCGACACTTAAGGTCTCATAGTTAGTTCAGGGGTGAATTGGGATGGACTGTGATATCCCGAGAGGTACTCTAATTATTATTTATTGCATCGTGACCTCTCTGTGGGCATTCGTTACCCGCTGGGCTCTAATATGCCTCAGCTCAACTAATGATTAAATGTGAAGTTACTTCAGTTATATTGTGATCCAGTCTTTTAGCCAAAACTCTGTTTTACATGTTGTGGTATATGCTTACTCAGTTTTTACTGATAAACGTTTTCTGCGGTCGGCTGTCGCTATTTTAAAACCCGCAGGTTATGAATAAAGTGGGGGAACGCGCACAAGTGATTTGAAGACTAGGATCAGGCAGCTAGGAATATTTCATTTCATTTAGGAAGCAGATTTCTAGAATTTAGATTTGAACAATGTCATTTGTTTTATTTCAAATTATGGTTGGAGAATTTTCTCCGGTTTTCATTAATAAATGCACTTTTGGATTATCGTTTGGTCGTACTAGCAGGGAACCGTAGGTTCCAGGGTTGTTTCAGTTGGTATCAGAGCCGACGGTCCCAACGCTAGTGCGACCTTATGATTTCCATTAAAAATAGAAATTTAAATTAATAACTTTTCAAATATTTAAAATTAATATAGGCTAACTAAAATTGGAAATAAAATTTAGACAAGTCGGGGTTGTGGGATAGTCTAGATGTATTCTTAGCCACCTTTTTGAGATCCCCTGATTTTTCTGGATTGGATCGTTATGTGCTATGGATATTACTGTGATAGTTGCTCAGCTTATGTTATAAATGTGGTTGACTATTTTAGATTATTTAGATTAATTTCGTTAGGATTTTGAGTGTATCCGTGGCGTAGGATATTACTGAGATATTCTTTTCTCTTCTCATATGGCTGGCCTATCTGCAGCTGCTCCACAATTCTTTGAAGATGTATACCCTTCATATGGCATGTTTATTTTAAGCCTATGTTTTGTGTGTGAATACCTTAGATTGTATTAAGTAAAGTTATATTTAAAAGGTACACTGCAATATTATACCAGGAGTCGTTCAAGACAAGTAGGAAACCAGAGTCGGGGAACTCAAGGAACCCAAGAAAACCAGCAAGTTCCGGTACCTCAACAGTATGACCTAATTCGGTTCCAGAATCTGGAACAAGCGACCCTAGCCTTAACCCAACTCCTACCCCAATATATATCTCTATCTCTGCCCCTAATGGAGAATTCATATATTGTAATACCATGTCTCCTGGAGTCAATCTATAGATCTTAGGATCCAAGCTACATTCTGACCCTATTCTCTTATATCTAGAAAATCTAGACGTCATCTTAGGTATGAACTGGCTTAGAAAATACAAAGCAACCATAGAATGTACCAACCAAAAGGTTAGATTTTGTGGCCCGAAAGGTGAAAGCTCATCATATAACCAGTGGACCCAAAATCCATATAGTGTCAGCCTTATCCAGCATATCCTATGTGAAGAAAGGGCATAAAGCATACCTCTGTACGATCCATGATCAGGAGAAATAAGGGATAAACTAGAGGACATTCCAGTGGTGAGAGAATTTCCAGACGTCTTTCCGGAGGAGCATCCGGGAATGCAACCTAAGAGAGCCGTGGATTTTGCAATATATTTAGTACGAGGGACTGGACCAATATCGAATGCACCATATAAGATGGCACCAACCGAGCTCAAGGATCTACAAGAGCAGCTTAAAGAGTTATTAGACAAAGGATTCATCAGACTTAGTGTATCACCCTGGGAGCATCATTTTTGTTCGTAACGAAGAAGAATGGAAGTCTAAGAATTTTCATAGATTACTAGAAGTTAAATGGTGTAACCGTTAAGAATAGATACCCACTTCCTAGGATAGACGACTTGTTCGATTAGTTACAAGGAGCCGATACCTTTTCGAAGATCGATTTAAGGTTAGTGTATCACCAGCTTAGGATAGCTGAACAAGATATTCCTAAAATGGCATTTCGGAGTCGGTATGGGCACTACGAGTTTACATTAATGCCATTCGGTCTCACCAATGCTCTAGCAGGATTTATGGAGTTGAGGAATCGCGTTCTTCAGAAGTACATAGAAAAGTTTGTTGTCGTTTTCATCGATGAAATTCTAATCGAGTCGAAAGGGAAGAGTAACACGACCAGCATTTGAGGAGGTATTGGAAACTCTAAGGGAAGAGAAGTTGTTTGGAAAGTAATTAAAAATGTGTTAAGTCGTCAAGATTTTGGTAGTTTTGGATAGCATCTATTATGTGAGAAACCCCTTAGAGGATAGCCATAGGAAGTGAGTACTACCACACACCCTCTCCTAGCTAGGAGTTTTGTCTTACCCGATTAGCTGAGGATTTAAATTGGAGACTTTATTTGGAGTTTGCCTTACTTGGCTATAATTTAGGTGATTGATAACCTGACAGTTCATGTTTGGAGTGCATTTTTTTTGGAGTCCGCGTTTAAAAGTTCTTGTAGTATTCTCTGGAATATTAACGCATTATGGGATCATGTCACTGAAATTTTAAATGAAGATTGTTTTGGGAATATGATGCTTATTCTTATAACGAAGATCGTCTCAATTATGGTTTGTAATGCATATATACTTGGCGTAATGAGAGACTTATGGAGTCTATCTCTCTGTTTTTGGTAGATGGATAGAACGAGGTCAACCGTGAGGAAGACTAGTAGTAGTAGGCTTATTTTGACTTCGTAGACTTTAGTTTCATTCTACATTTACTTCGAGTAAGGCCATGAAGCCAAACAATGCCTTGAGGTTTCTTAAAATGATTTAGCATGGCCACGTTTGGCTAAGGATTTTCTATGGATAATTCAATTAGGCTAGTTGTTTTCGTAATGGAGAATGACATTGATGCATTTGAGGATCCGTTTTGGAATTTAATAAGATTATGTTTCTTTGAAGTTGAAGTATGGTGTGGAATTGAGGAGATGTTTCAAAAATTTGGAGTAGTGCATGCTCAACACCCTAAGTGATGGTGCATATGAAGTGTTCATGAAGTTAAAACGTGAGAACATTGATTTTATGGTGATTAGTAAACCTATAGGGCTATACCTAGGAGAAAACCTAGCCCATTTTCGCAAAGTTAAAGTGAGTTTAAGGCCTTGTAAAGTTGATGCTTCTGTTCTGATGGTCTATGTGACAGCAACGATGTGATTTCTGGAGAAGTTTGAGTTCTACAATATATTTTGAGTTGATTCTTCTAGATTGTGAAAGTAGACTCAGAGATGATGATGCACACCAAGATTCAAAATTTTGCTTGCCGATTGATTTTCTTTTCAAATTCCAAGAGAAAGAGATATAGGACATGTTCAGCTTATATGAATTGCATAGTAAATGATTAATTGTCGACCAATGTGTTATATGCATAATTGCACATTTTATGTCATGTATTTCATTTTTTTACTTGTAGTTCATGATATATTAAGAAATGATACAATAGGTTATAGTGTAGGACAATAGACCACACCCATGCAAAACTGGAAACAATCGTTGTAATCTATGTTGTATTAGGAAATTTTGGATGTTTATATCGAGTCCTAGGGTTGTTGAGTTGGCTACTTTTGGGATTTTAGCTCGCTTAAATTCTTTTATTGATATAGTTCGGGTGTTTTAACGTGGCGTGGAATATTAAAATCTTCACATATTATTTGGAGTTCTATGAATCGTTGTTATACCCGGAGAATTTATGCTTCCTTTACTGATGACAGTTTTTCACAAACTTCTCCTTTAGAGTGTTGTTATCAGGGCTATAGTTTCGAAGGTTTTACTGTTTAGATTTGTTTTGAATTTGGGCTTCAGAGTCTCATTATTTCAGGACCTGTTTTGGAACCTCAATAAATTGGTTAGAGATCGATCTCCAATATCGTGATGTCTCTTGTACATGTTGTAAAGCTTTGGGAGTTATGGGAGGAAAAAAAGATTAGAAAGAGATGAATGTAAAAGAGTAAAGGAAAAAGGGGGCTCACTCTTGTGAAACTGAAGTTGAGGGGGAGGGGCTAAGTTTTGTTTGTTATCCTCTAAACTATTTGATTTACCAAAAACGATGTTGTGGGTTGCTAAGATGTTAATGTTTACATTGGAGGTATATGTCTGGAGTTTTATTACTTATATATTATTTGAGGAACGGGTCATCTTCTTGTTAATGGTTTGTTCTTGGTGTTGTGTAAGTTGTTGGGATGTATCATCTTTATTTTGTAAGGCGTAATATAGTTCGTTTATCATTCATTCACAAGCTGGGTAAGATGTATTGGACCCCAAAGATGTTACGCAAAGTTTTGGTGTCTCATGCAATGGTGAACCCGTGAGAAGAAGGGAAAGCTAGATGGATTACACCTGCGACATGTCCAAGAAAGGTTGTGTTAGAAGAGGTACCCGTAACTAATGAGTGACTTCTCGAATTTACATTCGGACGATTCAAGTAATACTACCGAGAAGACACGTAGAATTTACTAGGTCAGATTACCATCATCTATGACCAACCGAGAATAAAAACTCAAAGTATTTACAATGAGAAAAAGATCAACCAATTTGGAAACCAAAGACAATACAATAGCTGGTACATCCCTATCCACCTTAACGCTTTAGCTTGCCTAAATTAGGAGCATCAGTTTCGACACCTCGTCATTGCTAGCTAATGAACTAAATTTCCAAATTCATAGGTGTGTGCGTAGTCGAGTGACGGGGACGTCACTCCTTTTAAGGGAGATGTGATTTAACAGCCGTACATTTGATTACCCATCCTGTCTTGTTAGTACTTGTCTTGTTATTATATGTGCATTAGAACTGTATAATTACATTGGAGGAGTTACTTTAAGCTTCGGGGACGAAGCTTTATTTTAAGGGAGATGTGATGTAATACCCCGGAGTTTTGGGGGTATTTTTAGGAGTTTGATAAATATTTTGGGATATCATTGCGAATTATAAAAGTAATGTTCTTAATTTTTATGTTACCTTTATACATATTTATATTTGTATAAATATTTATTAAAATAAAATAAAATAATAAACTTTTTTTTTATATATATATTTTATTTTTAGTTATAGTTGTGGTTGTTAACTAAGTATTTTTGTTATTATAAGTTACGTGTCGTATAACGTTTTAACGTGACCAAAATATGACTTTTAGATAAATTTACGTGTTGGACCACCGCGTGACCCATGCACCTTGCCACACAGGATAACTTCACCTATCATCTTCCCCAACCTCTTCCAGGAGATGAACTCCTCCATCTCCGCCTCCGAATCCAAATCAACTACCAATCGCCGCCTCCAAACGCCACCATTACAACCCAAATTCCGTCCCAATTCAATCCAAACTCTCCTAGGAGCAAATATTTCTCTCCAAGAAATCAATTTCACCCAAATTGTCATTCCGATTCAAACCCGGAAATCTCTCTCGCCGGACTCCTCTTCGCGATCGAATTCATCACCCAAGGCCTACATAAACGCCTCAAAAACGGAGAGGAAACCCACACCCTCTCTCGCTCTCAAAATCGCTCTCTCTCTCCCCGTTGATTTGCCGAAGCAAACCCGGCCGACGAAACCGAGCCGAGCTCCGACGAAGGAAAAACCCAGCGCCGCCGGCCTTCGTTCCTCTGTTTTGCGAGCTCAGCCAATCCCTCCGACGCCTATCTGTCCCGACGAGCTGTAGCAGCAGCTGATGCCACCAGGAGTCACCATCGCCGCCGTCGTCCCGAGCTTTCCCGTTTGGTAACGCCATTCTTCGTTTTCTTTCTCTGCATACACAATTAGATATACATACATACATAGTATATAAGTAAATATTTAGAGTTGTTTGTGAGATAGGAGGGTCTCTCGGTGTGTGTTGTGCGAGGGAATGAAAGAAGAGAACATAGAAGGGTTGGGGGTGTGTGGTCTGGTGGTGGAAAGGATGGTAGTAGTAGTAGTATTATACTACCTCCGTTTCTTCTCTTTCACCTTAGGTTGACTATTTTACCCGTAATTGGGTCGCTTTGACTCGGTGCTTTGGATAGCAAAACGATATAATTTTTTGGCAATTTTTTCGTAGTATTGTAGAGTGGAGTTTACTATACAAGATTATGCAAAGATTATCAAATTTGTGTACTTTTTTGTTAACCAAATCACCGGGTCAAAGTGACCCAGTGAATAGTGTCAAAAAGTGAAGTGAGATGAAAGAGAAGAAACAGAGGTAGTAGTAGTCATGATAGTAATAGTATTATAATACTAGTAGTAGTAGTAGTAGTATTATAGTAGTAGTAATGATAGTAATAGTATTAATACTAGTAGTAGTTATACTTTTCTAGTTTCTTATAGTATATATTAAGGTAATATGAGGAGTATTTACTTCTATTTATTTTATTTTCTAATTCAATTCTTCATGTATTTTGTGTGTGTATATATATTATATATATACATATATATATATATCCTTTTTAAAGTTTTAGATTTCAGAGATAAAAACGTCGTTTGTCGTAAATAGTTACTTTTCGGGTCAACCCAATTTAGAGAAGAATACACGAGCTTTTATAAATTTAATATTTATATTTTCCCTACATGTATAGTTGTTTAACTCAGAAATTTATACAAGATGAATCTAGCTTCTTAAATAAAATAAATTATTTTAGAATATTAAATACAAAGTTTCTTTAATGCAAATTTTATTCTCTTATTAAATTTAATTGTAATAACAAATTGTATTTCAGTTTCGGGAGGTTAGTGGGGTTACACTTGCATTGCATATAGGGCCTTGTGTGCATTATAGCAGTGTTAGCAATATATTGATTAGGAATAATTGTTGTTGTAGACGCCGAGTTCGTAGACTGCGAATTTGTTAAAGATACGTACTTGCTTTCGTGTGACGAGCTCACTTCAAATCCAAGTAAGTTTATATGCACAACACCTTCAACTATCAAAATATGTTTGGCGTGTGTTACTTGTGTATCGTGCAACTGTTTTAAACTTTGAATTTTGAAATCTCTCTTGCAAATATATCTTTCAAAAGTATGCGGTTACTTGTGGCCATGTGATATATTAATGAACGATAAATGATATGGGGCGATGTACAGAGGATGTTTGTGAAGGCTACGGCCGGAGGCGCACGTGAGACGAACCTCCTAGGGTTTCATACCCTACCCTATATGGGTCTTTATATTGTGAAAGCTATAGAGTACTACCTATGCATGTGTGGGTCACAACTGTATAGGGGTGTCGACACTTAAGGTCTCATAGTTAGTTCAGGGGTGAATTGGGATGGACTGTGATATCCCGAGAGGTACTCTAATTATTATTTATTGCATCGTGACCTCTCTGTGGGCATTCGTTACCCGCTGGGCTCTAATATGCCTCAGCTCAACTAATGATTAAATGTGAAGTTACTTCAGTTATATTGTGATCCAGCCTTTGAGCCAAAACTCTGTTTTACATGTTGTGGTATATGCTTACTCAGTTTTTACTAATAAACGTTTTCTGCGGTCGGCTGTCGCTATTTTAAAACCCGCAGGTTATGAATAAAGTGGGGGAACGCGCACAAGTGATTTGAAGACTAGGATCAGGCAGCTAGGAATATTTCATTTCATTTAGGACCCTCATACTTCTTCTTTATCCCCTCATACTTCTTTAACTGGATGGAAGTAGATGAAACCCAGGGAGTTAGGGAAACAAGAAATGATCGAAGGGAACATGGCGAAACAAGACTGGATCAGAAAGATCTGGTCACGATAGAGAGTGAAATTGAAAAAAACTGTGGAGAATGATGGAGGTGAGCCCGGCGACGGCTCAGACCATGATAGACCGGGAAGGGATAAGGACTAGGGTTTCTAGTGATTTGAGAGAGCGTTTTCTCTCTCTAAAAGCACACCCTTGTTATGTGGATTTTATTTAACTCTTCTTACAATGTGGGTAAGTTAGGAAAATGGAATTCGCAGTAAGCCTGAAATTGATCAAGAGTCTAGCCATGATTCTATGTTGTTGCATAAATTGCAATGAAAAACAAAAGAGAAAAACTCTCTCTATATTACAAGGTTTGCCGTGGAGAAGTTGAAAGTGGTGTGATTGTGGAGGTATGGAATGTTTGCATTTTATTGGCACATTATGGGTCCTTTTTTCATGTTTTTCTTTATGGGTCAAACCTTATAATATTACAGTTTGTCCAATTGGGCCATGTTCCACGTGTACGAAGGGAAAATAATGCCGACAATTTTTATTGAGTTAGATATAAATTAGATGAAAATAAAGTATAAAAATGAAAAGCCATTCATCAATTATCACTACAGGACAAAAATAAAGCTTATTAAATTAATTTCTCCATTAATTCCGGGAGTTCATGTCGGGAGGCTGAATTATACATTATAAATCTTAATAATTCAACATAAGCTTCTAAATGACAAAAAATTATAAATAAAATTTATCTTTACATCCCATCATTTTTTTTTGTCAGGACGTCATTTATCTTTTCCATAATTGTAAAATTTATGATTATCATTTAAGTCCTCGGTTACCGCAGTTGCTACAGTACTCAGTGCTTTTACAAATTAGTCCGTGGGTAAGACAATTTGTTGTTGGGTCAGTCCGCCATCTGAACCACTTGAGATACTGACTTTCCTGGGTATTCTAGTTCATCCGTATGGGTTGTTGAGTGTCTAACAAATGAGGCCATCTATATGAATGACTCAAGTCCAGCACAAATAACCCTTGGTAGAATTCTATTGTATTTGTTAGATGAAGATGTTGACCTGCATGTTGCATGTGTGTTGGCCGCTCGGCTAACATGCCATACATCAACATCGGCCTATTGAATTCAGGACTACGTATAATAATTTTAGGCTGATAAAATTTGAGAGGGAGAGTATGAAATCGTACTTGATTGATGTGTGTTCTATGGTATGAGATTACAACAATATATAGAGGATCACAAAGATAACAACATGAAGATAACAATAGGATCTTCTATGCTAACAATAAGAGTCTATCCTCTATCATAACCGTAAGAGTCTATCCTCTAATCTAAAGATAGATAAATGTATATATTCCAATACTCCCCCTCAAGTAGGAGCATGGGGATCGATCATGCCCAACTTGGACACTAAATTAGCAAATTGAGCCTTGCCAAGGGCTTTAGTGAAGAGATCAGCCGGCTGCGTAGTGGAAGCGATATGTTGTGTGATCACATTGTTGTCCTGCATTTGATCACGAACTAAGTGACAACCGATCTCAATATGCTTTGGTGCGCTCATGGAACACCATATTAACTGCGATGTGCAAAGCCGCTTGATTGTAACCATATAAAGATTCATATGTTGCGAGTGGGCAATGCCGAGAGAGAGAAGCAGCGACTTGAGTCATAAAAGCTCACAACATGCAGAGGCCATGGATCGATATTCAGCCTCTGTAGAAGATCAAGAAATTGTGACATGCTTTTTAGTCTTCCACGAAACAGGAAACACACCCAATTGGATGAAGAAGCCGATCACAGATCGACAAGTCATAAGGCATGATGCCCAGTCAGAATCACAAAATGCACGTAACTGTAAGGAGCTGGACGATGATAGCAGAATACCTTTGCCCAGACTGCCCTTGATATAATGCAATAGGCAGAGTGCAATCTCAATACCCAAAAAGTACTTCAAGACACCCAAGTTCTTCATATGAAAGCAGGAACTCAAGTAGTCCTTGAAGCGAGCAATAGTATCAGAGCCGTTGCCTGCAATAATAAGATCATCGACGTAGACGAGAACATGAATACACGTCTTGAATCGTGAATAAGAAAACAAAGAGTAGTCGTCATAACTCTTCTGAAACCCGTACCGGCAAAGTGCGGACGCCAATTTGGTGAACCAGTTACGCGGTGCCTGACATAGACCATAAAGCGATTTGCGAAGTCGACAGACATGCCCCGAAGGAACACCAAGGAAACCAAGCGATGGTGTAATATAAACCTCCTCGTCCAAATCACCATGAAGAAAGGCATTGTGAACATCCATTTGATGGAGCTCTCACCGCTTAACAGAAGCGACATACAAGAAAACACGAACCGAGGCCATGCGCGCAACGGGAGAAAAGGTCTCGTGGAAATCAACTCCTTCGACCTGTCTATTTCCAAGAACAACCAAACGAGCTTTATACTGTTCGACGGTGCCATTAGAATTATATTTGATGCGGTAAGCCTACTTAGAGCCATTCAGATGCTTGGCGGAGGAAACGGCTGAAGCGTCCACGTGTGGTTGGCCGTAAGCGAACTCGACACTCATAGCGCCGCGCCAGTGTGGATGAAGAATGGCCTGTCAAAAATGAGTGGGTTCCTCTCCCGAAGTTACAGCTGCAAGAAAAGCACTGTGGGAGGTAGAAAACTTAGCACAAGAAATAAAGTTCTGGATAGAAAACCGAGTACCTGAGGTAAGTGAAGACGGCGTGGGTGCTGATGAAGGGCCGACGGGGTCTAAATGGCGAGTAGTACGATAAACATAGTCGCTGAGATGAGGCGGCGGTCGACAAGGCCAAGTAGCACGCGGAGGAGCAACCGTTGCTGGCTCGGCAGGGGGCTGAAGCACCTCTGACTCAGGTAAGGCGAGTACATCCGAACTCCCCGTGGCAGGTGATTTTGCTGATACTGGCACATACAACTGATAAGTCGGCAATATTGGCTAGACATCGAACATAGCTGGAGATCTATCCGAGGGAGATGCTTGCACGGGCAAAGAAACATTAGAGAACTGAAAATGCGATTCCTGAAGCACACCGTCTTGGCTTACAAAAGTGACCCGCTTTTCAAGATCATATAGAAGCTAACCCTTCTTGCCAAGATGGTAACCGACAAAGATACACTTACGACTGCGGCTTGCAAACTTGTCACCATGGTACGAAATCTGAGCGAAAAAGCAAAGAGAACCAAAAACGCGCATGCCATCATAAGACGGAATGCGACCATAGAGAAACTCATAGGGGGGTGCGGTTAATAAGATAAGCAGCTGTAGAAACGCACTCACCCCAAAAATCAAGTGGAAAGTGAGCATTGAATCACAAAGCACGAGCAAAATTAAGAAGATGGTAGTGCTTTCCTTCAACTCTTCCTTTATGCTGCGGAGTTGCAACATAACAAGTCTCAAATACCACGCCTGTGGAGGCGAAAAAGGGTCGAAGAGTTAAGAACTCAGTGCCGTTATCAGCACAAACACGACAAACCGTCTTGCGGGACTGAGTTTGAACCATAACTAAGAAATTACACATCAAATTCGGAACAACAGACTTGGAGGCAAACTGATGCCCCCAAACAACGCGAGAGTAGTCTTCGAAAATAGTTAGAAAATAAGACGCACCACCAAAGGAGCGGGTACTGTAGGGACCCCAAACGTTACAATGAATAAGCTCAAATAAACTATCTGCTTTGTTAGAACTTGAAGGGAAAGACAAACGAGTTTTCTTGGACTTATAACAAACGTCACAAGGCGTTATGGTAGACAAGCTAGAGCTATCTATAGCTTACTGAGATATAGATGACAAAACTGATGCTGAAGGATGACTGAGTCGTTGGTGCCAAAGACGAGCCGACGAAGCCGCGGACTGAGCAAAGAGAGCAAAAGCCTCAGAGGAGAACGTCAACAACCAATAGACCCCGTTTTGCGGCTTACCCACGCCAGTCACTATTCTCGTACTGATTTCCTGTAATACAACCACCCGAGCAGTCATGAGCACAATTAAGTGAAGGTCATTGATGAGTTTATAAAGTAGCAACAAATGACAATCCAAATCTGGAATATATAGAACATTGTGCAACTGGATGGCACCGAAACAAAATTAGCCTGCATGAATAGCCGACGAGACACGGCCATCCGGCAGTGTAATAGCCACAGGAGACACAGAGACGACATCCTGAAGAAGGGACCGATTGCGGGTCATATGAAAGGACGCGCGCGTGTCCAAAGAAGTTTACCTGATTTATCGGACGAGACTTGCATAGAGTTGTAAAGATTTAAAACTGCATTCCATTGATCATTAGATAGTGCAGGACCAAAGGATTTTCGATCAACAGTGGAAAGCGTGCTGTCAGGAGCAGTAGGCTGTACTGAGTTGGCGGTGATCGAGTTTCGACGAGACCCGCGACCAGATGACGCAGACGCGGGTGCCTGAGTCGTCGGAGCGGCAACATAGCGAGCAACAACGCGTTCTTTTCCACCAATCATGATAGCCGTGGATCTTAAAACACGTAGAGATATCATGACCCTTGTCATAACAGTGAGTGAATCGCAGGTTTTTCTTGTCAAGAAAGCCAGTAGCTTTGGGCGGCGGTGCGGTTGTACGAGCAGCAAAGGCAGAACATTCAGACGGCGCCTCGTGGCTTGTAACAATGGTCTTCAAATATTATTCTTGAACAGAAAGAGAATAGATCCGAGCAATGGGCAAGAGCGGTTCTTGAGCCAGAATAGTCGACCGCAGCGAACCGAAAGTTGAATCGTCAAGACCAATTAAAAATTGATGAATCTGTTCTTCTTCCCGCTCCTTGATAATAGAAGTAGTGATGCCACAAGAGGAACATCAGTGGATAATTCCTCCCAAAATTTCTTGATAGCCGAGTGATAGTCAGACACTGAGCGACCGTTTTTGACGACAAGAGGCAATTTCGTAGCGAAGCTGCAATTTTCAAGAATCGTTTCCAACAGAGAAATGTTTCTTAATATCATCCCACAATTCCATGACCGTGGAGAAGTATGTAATAGAAGAACGAAGCGAAGGATCGTTCAATTGAAAAATCCAACCAATGAGAATAGAATTTACCATCTGCCAGTCCTCAAGCAATGGATCATCAGGAGAAGGCAATTTAATTTTCCCATCACCGAAGCTTTGCGTTTCGCCATCAAGGAGTTTAAAATAGCCGAAGACCATTCTTCAAAGTTCTCACCTTTCAAAACAACCAGGCAGATTTTATGTCCCGGGTGACCCGAAGGATGAAGATAGTATGGAGACTTGAAATTTGAAGCAGAGGCAGCGGCGACAGCACCAGCGAGAGCAGCGTTGGCCTGGGCGTCTTTGTCCTAGTTCTCTGGGTTAGTCACGTAGAAGGGTTGTGTTTAGGTTTGGTAGGGGCGGCGATATCCTGGCAGCGGCGGCAAGAAGAACCGCGGCGGCAGAATAGTGCGGCGGCGAGAAAAAAATTGTTTAGGATCTTGGCTCTGATACCATGATAAACTTTGAGTAGGAGAGTATGAAATCGTGCTTGATTGATGTGTGTTCTATGGTATGAGATTACA
The DNA here is from genome assembly GCA_023055425.1 of Linanthus parryae. Lineage (NCBI taxonomy): Eukaryota > Viridiplantae > Streptophyta > Magnoliopsida > Ericales > Polemoniaceae > Linanthus > Linanthus parryae. The sequence goes on along the minus strand of JALGPY010000004.1, from coordinate 136,836,315 downwards.
ACAATATATAGAGGATCACAAATATAACATGAAGATAACAATATGATCTTCTATGCTAACAATAAGAGTCTATCGTCTACCCTAACAGTAACAGTCTATCCTCTAATATAAAGATAGATAAATGTATATATTCCAATACAGGCATTTTAATTGCTATATTTCCTACGCTCTATGAAGCAGTCATTTTCAAATTTGCCATTATTTGAAAAAACCTTGCAAGGGTCATCAAGTTAGACTATTCGAGGGTATATTGTGCTTTCCATAGACAGTTGCCTTCCCTAGAGGAGAAGTGTGAGTTTGAATAAAAAATTGCATCATAGTGGCACAATATAGGAAAGATAAACTCTGCATGTATGAAATTGTGCTCGGTCAGCCTCGTATCATATAAAGAAATCCTCACACGACGTGTTTGAGCTGAAAGGTGGATCAAACTATTCAGCTGCCTCCATGCTTTCCGTTTCCGCTTTTGTTGACCCATATTTTCCCTATATATATATATATATATAAATATTTGATGACAAATGGTTAATTGATATTGAACCTGAGCACTTGTTTGCTTTTATATATATATATATCAATTAACCATTTTTCATCAAATATTTCTCCTTAAATTGACATTTTCCATGCCCACTTGGCACTTAGCCAATAATTATTCGCCAAATGAAATTTTACTAATACACATAAGTTGTCAGAGTAGCACTTTCATTTGACCATTAAAGTGTAATTATTATTTTAACTTACCTTTTACTAATACATTAAATTCACATTTGTTAAGATAATATTTTATTATAAAAATAAGCTACAAACCTCCACGTATTTAAGGCACAATTTATATTTTCCAAAAAAGCACAATTTACTTTGATACATCATTTTTTTTGAGCATTGAGTGGGAGGCAATTAAAACATCTTAAAATTAAGATTATATTTGTGAGTTGATTCTTACAAATCATATATTGATTCTTACAGAGCCACTTAGTAAGTTTTACTTTCAATTCCAAATTTACCATTCTTTTACTTGTCATGTATTATACTACCTCCGTTTCTTCTCTATAGCACCAATTTGACTTTTTGATTCATATCTGGGTTACTTTGACCGAGTTATTTGGATAGCAAAACGATGCGATTTTGTAATAATTTTTTCACCGTGTTATAGAGAAATTTTACTCTTCAACACTATTAAAAATTATCAAAAAATTACATCATTTTGCTATCCTAATCACCGGGTCAAAGTGACACAGTGAATAGTGGTAAAAATCAAAACGGTGTGATAGAGAAGAAACGGAGGTTGTATCTCTTTCATTGGTAAATGCAAAAAACTCAGTTTCCCACCAACTTTCAATGCTCAAAGTCATCTCCATTTTAAGTTGGAAAATATTTGACTTCCGATCGCCTTAAGATTATCTCATAATACTTGGCGGCGACCGGGAAATCAAAGATGCGGGATGAAGAAAAAACATCGCCGGAGTCCCAAACCATATCAGATTCTTTGCATTACAACCCCACCGATCATCTTTCCTCTTCCTTGCCAGAATCGCTAGTCTTCGACCTCAGTTCCATCTTCAATCTCGATCGACACATAATTGACAATGCTTGTCGTCCCTTATGGCAATTTCCGAAATCGACCAGAGAAATTCGTTGCAAAACATATCTTGATAAGAAATAGCAAATTTTTGAGGTTAAAATTCGAAAGGTTAAAAAAGCCATGTTAACTCGGAACCTATGTCCAATATTCATTACCTCAATAAATGAAATTTCTCAATTTGAATCCTAGTATTTTTGAAATTTTTGTAATACAATTGCACAATTAAGAATCAACCGCCAGATTCTCTTTTATTCTTTCCAAGCAATCTGCATACAATGAGTTGAATGGTAATGCTAGCAAAATCCTTCGCCGAAACTTCATTTCGATTGCACTAATTTATTTCATAGTCGTGGTCGTCATGGCCAAGGATTTTCATTTCTTTAATTCTCATCGATGGTTTATTACATGAACAACAATTACAAAATCAGAACTTGGTCGATGAGGAAGAGTAACAGAGGAACATTTTTGTGAGAGAGAAACAGAGTGCAGGAAGCCAACAAGAGATTGAAGATTTCAACAATAAAATAGGTGTGTACTTTTATGAGGGCTAAATTTTTCATTAAAGCCACAAATACAATTAGTGGCTTTGTAAGGATCAAATATTGCTTTGTAAGAATCATCACCCTTATATTTTTCACTCTTCCATAAATAAGCATTTGTATTGCATACATATTACATAAAACTTATAAAATTTTAATATATGACCGATGATTTATCATTTATTTCACTGCTTGCAATTTTCTATTATTACTAAAATAAGTCTAAATTTTACATGTATTACAATTGTAAAAACTATTTCAAATTTGTTCAATTGTAGTATGCGACCACCAGTCTATGATATTTTCGTCTCATTATTCCCGCCAAAAAATAACTAACCATGGCCCATATGACCGGGAAAAATATCATGTGTCATGTTTGTCGTCATACAATTGAATTGGACCATTGAAATCGACAGTGAGTCATGTATTTTTCCTTCACATGAGAGAGAATGTATTTGCCAGAGTTACTTTTCAAATTATTCAAACTAATTAACACTAATTGTCTTTAAAATTTCTCTAAAATTATCATTTTGGAGCTTTATATTTATGACTTACACAATTGCAAAACAGATCTTTATTGTCGTTGACTATTCTTTCGATCTTCTTAACATTTATGATAATTCTAATATGCCTACACTTGAAATAGTTAAAAAATAAATTATTGCTAAAGCACAAGAAAATAGCACCATGAATGGTGTAGAGCACCACGTTGCATGCTCACATTGTGCTCTTGGAGCAAATAAAAAATTCTCAAGAAAAAGACATGCAAACGGAAGAAGTGTAAATTTACGTCTACGTAAAAGTAGGAAATCAACGCCTACAAAAGCGGAATTTTTAAACAACGCATATGTATACCCTAGAGGTATGTCTATGCAAAGTCTCTCCCACCGTACTTTTTAAATTTTCATGGGGTGCCTTATATTAGTTTTCAAGAGAGATATAAATTTCTAACTTCAGTGGCTACTATTCTGCGTGAAGTGTTCAATGTTGTGTTTAATAAATCTTGCTTCATCTTTTGCATTTTTAGTCTAGAGCAATTGTTGTTTTTTCTTATTGTGATTTCTTTACATATTAATCCATTTCTTTTTCTTTTTAGCTGCATGTAGAACCAACAGCAAACCAATCCGAGCAACCTTGAAGTCCTATATAGAATTTCCGACTCATAACTCATGACGAGTTATTGAATTTTTCAATGTCAACGTGATTTTTATCTTACGAAGCTAAATAATTATGCATTCAATTAACTAATATGCTCTTAGGAAGAATACAATTTTTAAAACATTTTTTTTTAGTTGGAAGTGTATGTGATGAATTGATGTCACTTCGATAGTTTCCTTCATTTGACAAGAGTTAGTAGACATATGTGTTATATGTATATATATATATATATATATCTATATAATAAAATAGAACGGTGTTTCCCGCCAAAACGATTGCAAAGGAGCAATCTTTATCGTTGATTTTCCCAACTTTTAATCTCGACCGCTCTTTGTCTCTTGATATATTTTGTAAATAACCATATCTTTACTGTATATTACAAGACTGCCATTAATTTAAATATGGAATATACATAATGACAATCCAATCATTTCTTATTCCTGCTCCATTTCTTCCAAAATATTCTCTCCAAATTGAAAAGTATCATTTACTCCTTTAATCATTTAATTATATAGAAACGGAAAGTAGTAATATATTGTTGCTACTCTTAGTAATCATTCAATTGTGTCTATAAGGATATTTCTATCATTTTTTCCCTGTAATACCTCCATGATTTCCTTTCTTAACGTAGAAAACAAATTGCAAAGGAAAAATTAGCAATTCGAAGAAAATGATGAAAAGTTACATAAAAAAATAAATTCTCTACTTAACGTTAATTATATGTTCTCTCAAAATATCTTATATTAGTCCTTTGATCCTGTAATTATTCATTGGTTTAAAAAAAATGATTCATTGACTTTGAGCTGCCTTTTAGTTTAATGTTATTTTTGTCTGCGATTTCGTTTGGTTATTACAAACAAAAAATAACATTACAACTAAAACGCAACTGAAATAGGGAATTTGAGTTTTTTTCGGGTGAGTTTTTTTTTCTATTAGATCGATTGGATACATTGCTATTTTTGTCTTATGCATGTTCGGTTTGTATTCAAATAGGGAAATTGTACATTTGTTTTGTTTTTAAGTAAATTATCTCACTCCTGCATTTCTATAAACTCCCACTTTCATTTTGCGTCTTTGTTTCACTGTTAGTTTTTCAAGTGGATGGAAGCACGATTCAAATGGTGTTTTATTTTTCAAGGATCATTTGTAGATTCATGAAAATGCTATGAAAAATAATCATTCTGCTAAAAATATTATATCAAGGTTTTAAAAGTTTTATCTTCGTTTTCATTGTGTTGATTTCCTTAAGTTTCCTTTTGCATAGTGCCCTACGGGCACAAGTAATTAACTTGTATATATATAAAAGCAGAGAAGCGCTCATGTTCAATATCAATTCGCCATTTTTCATTAAATATTCTCCTTAGATTGACATTTGTCATGCCCACTTGGCACTTAGCCAATAATTATTCGCAAAATGAAAATTTACTTATACACATAAGCTACCATAGTGGCTATTTCATTTCATCATTAAAGTGTAATTATTATTTTAAGTTACTTTTATTAATACATTAAATTCACATTTGTTAAGATAATATTTTATTAGAAAAATAAGCTACAATGTAACCTCCATGTATTTAAAGCACAATTTATATTCTCCAAAAAAGCACAATTTACCATGATACATCAGTTTATTTTGAGCATTGAGTGGAAGACAATTAAAAAAATCTAAAAATTAAGATTATATTTTCACATTTTTTTTTAATTTCTTCCATAAATATGCATTTGTATTGCATACATATTACATAAAATTTATAAAATTGTAATATATGATCGATGATTTATCATTTATTTCACTGCTTGCAATTTTCTATTCTTACTAAAAGTCTAAATTTTACATTGTATTACAATTGTAAAAATATTTCAAATTTCTTACATTGTAGTATGTGACCATCAGTCTATGATCTTTTTGTCTTATTTTTCCCGTTAAAAATCAATTAACCATGACCCATATGACCGAAAAAAAAATCATATGTCATGTTTGTCGTGATACCATTGAATTGGAATACCATTGAAATCGACAGTCAGCCATGTATTTTTCCTTCACATGCGAGGGAATGTATCCATGATTAGTTTTTTGCCAGAGTTACTTTTAAAATTATTTAAACTAATTAACACTAATTCTCTTTAAAATTTCTATAATATTATCATTTGGTAGCTTTAAATTTATGACTTACACAATTGCAAAACAGAACTTCATTGTCCTTGACTATTATTTTGGTCTTCTTAACATTAAGGATAATTTTAATATGCCTACACTAGAAATAGTTAAAAAATAAATCATCGCGTAAGCACAAGAAAATAGCACCATGTATGGTGTAGAGCACCGCGTTGCATGCTCACGTGGTGCTCTTGGAGCAAATAAAAACTTCTCAAGAGAAATACATGCAAACGGAAGAAAAGTAAATTTACGTCTACGTAAAAGTAGGAAATCAACGCCTACAAAAGTGGAATTTTTAAACAATGCATATGTATTACCCTCGAGGTATGTCTATGCAAAGTCTTTCTCACCGTACTTCTTAAATTTCCATGGGCAAGCCTTATATTAGTTTTCAAGAGAGATATAAATGTCTAATTTCCAGTAGCTACAATTCTGCGTGAGGTGTTCAATGTTGTGTTTTATAAATCTTGCTTCACCTTTTGTATTTTTAGTCTAGAGCAATTGTGGTTTTTTCTTATTGTGCTTTCATTACATATTAATTCATTTTCTTTTTCGCTGCATGTAGAACCAACAACAAACCAATCCGAGCAACCTTGAAGTTCTAAATAGAATTCCGACTCGTAACTCATGACGAGTTATTGAACTTTTCAATGTCAACGTGATTTTTTATCTTACGAAGCTAAATAATTGTGCACATTCAATTAACTAATATGCTCTTAGGAAGATTACAAATTTCAAATCATTTTGTTGTTTTAGTTGGAAGTGTATGTGATGAATCGATGTCACTTCGATTGTTTCCTTCATTTGACAAGAGTTAGTAGACATATGTGTTTGCATAAGAGGCAATAGATAAACTAGTTTTACATTTATATGTCATAGTTCGTACAAAGTCTTTTTTTATAATGAACGTTACAAAATTAGCGGTTTGAGATGTGCTACATCTCATCCAATACCAACTTAGTAAAGATTAGCTCATAATTATAAATCATCTATTTGCCAGGAAGAGTATGAAGATGTTTCTCTACAATTTATAAGGTTAGGTATAGACAACTGATTTCTTATCTTATTGCCTACCAATACAAGGTGATGTTATGTCAATAAAACAACATATAATTGGACAAAAGAAATATGATCTTTGTAGTTGTAAATTGAACTCAAAATAAAAGCAATCATCACGCAAACTATAATTTGTGTTGACAAACTCATTGAAGGAATATCTTCTTACTGATACTAATAAACAATTTGTATAGCATATAAATACAAATCCCGCGCTTTAGCGCGAGGTGCCGCCTAGAAGCAATAATACCCATATAGAAATGTATAGGAATTTATCTTACAATAACCTCAATGTTTTCATCTATGATTTATATTGAAGCACCGACTAGTTCTTGATTCAGCGAAATGCGGTGAAATTTTTCTTCTAGCTGTCTAATACGGTTTGCTTCCGCCACTTCCTTCGTCTGAATCATTCGAATTGATGGATTCAACAAAGCTATGATACCAAAATGTTAGGATATGAAATGGAGCTTCAAAACCCTAACGATGGTGGAATGCTCGATTGGAGAGTTATCCAGAGAGATTTATGAATGAGAGAGTAACAAAAAGATAGACGAAAGAGGAGAATTTATAAGAAGAAGAGAATCAATAATTTCATTCATAATCCTCAAATCTCATTTCTGGGTTATATACAGAAGAGGGAAGAACAACTTGAAGCTGTTGAATATAAGGAACTCGGTTGTTAGCATTGACTTCAGCCAATCGTCGGCTCCCGCGTTGCTCCAATCAAGATGTTGAAATTTGACTTGCAATCAAATTTGTCAAGTTTTTTGGTCAAAGTCAAAGTTGTTTTGGAAACACAATTGTTTCCAAATTGGTATCTCAAAAGGGGCAGTGGCTTTATTTGTCTTGGCAGTATATATAGCCACTAAAGCTTTTGGTTTGTAGCACAGCACACACAGACGGGTTGGAGGGCAACATTGTGAGCTTTTGTGTGTGTGTTTTTGGGTGGGTGTTTCTGGCCGCCGCCGCGGCTTTTGTGGCCACGGCGTTCATTGTAATTGGGTTCCATTCTCAATAAGATATCTGGTTCTGGCCGTGGAGGTAGCTAGCGGGTTCGTTGCGAATTCGTTAGTGAACCATGTTATATCTGTCTCGTTCTTGTTTTGCTTCGTCGTTCTTGCTCGAATACCCCAAGGTTATAACAAACTAGTATCAGAGCTCTGAAACAGGAGTTCTGTTACAACACAAGACTATTCTTCAATGTCTTTCCCAATTCTGCCCTTCCTTACTAGATGCCACTTTCTTATTTACCCTTGGTTATGTTTAAAACATTTGAAACATAACAGTTCGGTCATGGCACAAGAGTTAGAATCTGGGCCTGTTTTTTATGTGGGTAATGGTGTATGAAGATGCAATGTTTGTTGTTCGTGTTTTAGGTGAAGATTGATGAACTCCTGGGTTTTGATGATTGCATGGACAGGTTCGCAGACAAATAGACAATGCAAGTCCAATCCCAAAATTTAAAATAAGCAATTATACATGACTCAATTTCAATGAAATCTGGCCTCATGGTTGGCTTTCCTCAAAATCTTTCTTAGCGCGACATTACTGTCATGTTCCTTCCCGGGTTATGTAGGAGAAGGATACTGATTAGCTCTTGCTGAGCTATTAACAAGATTCAAATTCACAAGGTAGATTTTCAAGTTTGGAAAGGGGCAGATGGATGAAAAAAGCCCTGCATTCTCAGAGAAAAGGCTCTAAGTTTCATTGCTTTAACTGCGTACTTACCCTTTAATGGGTCGTTGTTCAACCATACAAATATTGATCAAAATATTACCATTATGTGACATCTAATACAGGGGGACTACTCTTGGTATCTCCACTCTGCAACAACGTACTGAGAACCAATCACGGAATAAAATCATACCGAGTGATAGTTTAATGGTTCAACACATTCACTAAGATTACAAACGTAATTTTGAAACGAAATACTAAGAAATAATAGCTAATGTTTTACGCCCACGTAGGCGACAATGAGATATTGCTTCCTTTCACTTACGATTAATTTGGTGGTATAAGCCACAAACTGAAAAAAATAAGCAAATAGCAGGGAAACATAATCAAACATAAAACAATAATTGCTTCCCTTCCACTGTTTTTGGGTCTACTGCAAATCGCGTTCTCTTCTTCACACCTAACTCCACTCTTCTTTGAAACAACATCCTCTCCACTCTTCTTTGAAACAACTACCTCGTCTTGGTCAAGCAACACAAGGCTCTCCCAGTAATTGAACACTTGTGCATAATATTCATCATTCTCTCCGCAACCAACATTCTCCAAAGGAGGTAAAGCATTCTTCACTAGTCCATTCGTTGTGGGATCACAAAGAGAAAGATTTCCACCGTTTTTTGGAAGTAAAAGTTCATCGTCCTTTGTAAACCAAAAGATGGGACTACTAGCTCTGAAACTGTGGAGTTTAATCCAAGAGTTACCTTTCCTCAACCAAAATTCACAAGCATCACCACGGAGACAACTGATACCAAGTGAATCTCTGTACTCGCAAACTCTGAAATTCAAGAAGTTGTCCGGGACAGTTATTTCATGGAACACCTCGTCATCCAAGTTGAACCCTAGAATATAATGATAACTAGTAGTAGTGGAAATAGCTTTTGATGTTACCTCGGCCCGCCAATAGGAAACCCCATTCACGCATGCTGTTGGGTACTTTTTAATTTCTCCCGAAACGTTGTTGTGGATCCTTCTCCATGAATTCGAACCCAATGTGTAGACATCAACTTCATGCGAGATCTTCCCTGGACCAGTACTAGAGCAGCATTGCTTCAATCTGACCAACTTGAAGTCGTTTATCCGTGGTACAAAGCCATACCCGAAAGCCACCCAAGACGCGGGAGAAGGTGGCGGCTCGCGGTAAAGGACTTTTGTGGTTTTGCACATGCTTAGAGCAGGATTCCAGAAATAAACATTGTATTTATTACTCATACATACCAACCCCCTGAAACAACCTAAGACTGTAACATTGTTAGTAGAATCATCAAAAGGAAATGTCACGTCATACCTCCTGGAGAAGGTCTGGTCATGTAAACGAAAGTAGTTCTTTGAGTGCTTGGTTAAGATACAGGGACCATCTACGTCAGGGCCCTTTTTATGTGGGTGATGGTGTATGAAGATGTAGTCTTCTTCATGTTCTTGATGTTTGAGGTGCAGATCAATGAATTCATGGCTTTTGATCATTGTACGGAAAGATTTGCAGACAAGTAGACATTGAAGCAGAGATCTTACGGGTAATCGCAGGAGGATGGTTATAATAAGATCCCTAGGGAGGTCTGTTATGGTGGTGTTCATGACCAACGAGCTCTGCCTTATCCTTAGGTTGGAAGTTAGACGCCAGAAGATGCCAAGAATAACATCCCTAGTCGGCGAAGGTACGGCCAGATCAGCTCCGCTTCAAATCTTAGGGTTTCAGAGAGATAGATGGAGACGGAGTGAAGGAGGATTGCTCAAAGTGATACGGTTGATTATTATTATCTTTATTAATTATCTAGAATTACTCGTTAATTGTTTATTTATTTAATTAGTCGTTTATTTAATTAATTAGTAGAGCGGGCCTAGCCCATTAGGTCAAGGTTAGGGTTAGCTATTTTACTATTTAAACAGTGTAGTTCTTCAGTTTTAAGCAGGGAATAAGAAGTTATTATTTATTTTGTTCCGTTTATTTTTTTATATCGTAATTTTAGTTCTCACCGTAGCAATACGTGGTTCATCAACGATACTGGTTGTATCATTGGTGCTTTCATTGACGAATGGCGGACTTGGGTGGTCTCCCTTGCGCCGTTCTCTTTCTCGAAGATCCCGAAGACATCGAAGAACTCTGTCAGCAAGTTAATGCAAAAATTACTTATCTCACCATGGCAGAGTTGGAACACCTCCAAGCGAGGGGGTATCTAACAATGACAGATCTGGAAGACGTTAAAGCCAGTGAGGGACGTCTTTGAGTGGTGACCACTGAGGAGTTTGATCGCATCCAGGAGCTGATATACGAAGGCCGCTTGCCGGCGCCAACGTTGCAGCAAAACCAGCAAAGACACGAACAACAGCAGCAGCTGCCATGGCAGCCACAGATCACGCAAACTCAGCTTGCCCAGATCGCGCCAACCCAGCAGTAAGAAGAAGATCTGGAGCACCCTCTGCCGGTGCCATCCCAGCAGGTCACGCCGCCAGCAAACCAGCAGGTTCCAGACCCGCCATCACTGCAGGGCACCCCACAGCAGCAGACGACCCCGCCACCAATCACGTCACTAGCGCCAACGATTTCGCCCGAGCCGACGCCGACCCCTGCTACACCGTCGGCGCACGATTCTGATGATCCGCCGCCAGAAACTCCAGATCCAACAGAGGACCAGCGGATTCCTAGAACTGCCTTCTCCGGCGAGTCCAACCACTCTCCGGATAGCTTCACCAGCAGCCATGGCCGCCGGCATGAGCTTCCGACGGGACACCATCCTCTAATCGCCTCCACGCCTCCACTCCCATCGCTCCCACGAACGGCGGGACCAACCCAGCCATCGTCTGCCCTCCATCCCACCACCGAAGGTCTCAACCACCACCAATCGGCCGACGACCTGGTCTGCCTTGTGCCATTGCAACCCAAACCCTCTGAAATTCGGCTCCGATTAGCCATCGGGTTGAAAACGGCTCGCAAGCGGCTCGATCTAGCGGCTGATTGGCACACAGCTCGGCTTGAGCCGTCCTCTTTTACGCGGCTCGGCTTCCTTCTGGCTCCTCTTGAGCCGTCGGCTCCATCTTGGCTCCAAGTGAGCCAATTATCTATTTTAAGCTTTTTTTTAGCCGCGTTGATTTTTTTTTTCGAGCCACGGGCGCTCTAAGATTTTTCGACCTTTCGAGTCCGTTTCCGGCCTCAATTTTTCAAGATTTGGCGTCCAAAGTACTGTTCCGAAGGTCATCATCCGTCCATTTGATCGGGGCAAACTTGTGCAAGAAATACAAGACGTCGCGCATATATTCAACTCATCCACCTTGAGGACAAGGTGTTTTTTCGAGCGCGGGGGAGTTGATACGGGTCAACCGTATCAGACGGGACACCCATATTATTATCTTTATTAATTATTTAGAATTACTCGTTAATTTTTTATTTATTTAATTAGTCGTTTATTTAATTAATTAGTAGAGTGGGCCTAGCCCATTAGGTCAAGGTTAGGGTTAGCTATTTTACTATTTAAACAGTGTAGTTCTTCAGTTTTAAGCAGGGAATAAGAAGTTATTATTTATTTTGTTCCGTTTATTTCTTTATATCGTAATTTTAGTTCTCACCGTAGCAATACGTGGTTCATCAACGATACTGGTTGTATCACAAAGCCTCAAAGAGTTTGTAACACTTTGAGCTTCTTAGTGGAGCTCCAAGGTGAACTCTGTAAATACAAGTATCCGATAGTGTTCTTAATTATTTGGGTTACAAATACTTTGACCCCTTGTCAATAGGCATTAGGCACAAATACATATTGACCCAGATTATACAAGCAAAAGTTTTTTAAGAAACCTACACGGTGGTAGGACGGTATAAACCCGCTTAGACTAAAAACGGTTCCAACCCAGAAATACAAATAGAGGGACTAGGCCTGACCCAACGTAGCAAACAGATCAAAGAACAAATTCCAAAACTATATATCACAAATCTAAATCATGGGCTAAATGGCCCGCGAGAAAGTCAGGTGGATCAAACAAAAAATGTAGCCCACTTCTTCTCCAGTAATCCAAACGTTGCCAGCTGGGGAGCCACCTGGTTTGCAGTCCTTCTAATTCCATTCATAGCATTAACAACACCGTTTCCCAGACTCATCTTCAATTCGTTCATGTATCTCCCTTTCTCGGTCATATCGATCGTCTTCTTCCTCAAACACTGAATCAACGTCTGGGAGTTCGTTTCAATCTGAATCGTCGCTGAGGAGAAGCTTTTTGAAACTGATTTCTAGAGCTTTTGCTTCGCACATAGTAGAATCCACAAAGAAAGGGATCTGACCAATCATAGATGTCACGAACTTGCTTTGATGATCACTGATCACGCATCCAGCCCAGGCGATACAGTTCTCCAAATCAATAACAGCATCTGTATTGATCTTGAGCGAATTCCTCGGCGGGGGGAACCACCGACTGGGAATAGGATCTCTCGGCAACATGCGACACTGGTCTTGAACAAAAGCTAAGTCCACTTCTTCTAGATACCAATTTGCTTCCTTGTCAATAGACAAAATATCAAATCTTTTACCTTCCATAACTAATCCGTTTCTTCGACTCCAGATCAGCCAACTGATGACAATGAATTTTGTGAGCTCTTGGGTATTGAAGTTTCGAGCCATTTGAAGCTCCAGACGACTAAGCTCTGCACAGTACAACTTTTGGCCCAAAGGTGAATTTTCCCACAAACCCTATACCGAAGAACAACCCAGAAAGCGGTGATGCCTATCTTCGAAAACCTTATTACAGCACAAACAAGAAGCATGTATATTCATACCCCTCGTCCTTAGATTAGTGTTTAGTGGAATGAAATCTATGAATAGCCTCCAGACTGCCCTCCTGAACATCATGATGAGAGTGAGTATCACAAAGCTTAAAAGCAATATGATAACCAGAGGCCATGGAGTAGACACCCTTCCTTGTATGGCCCCAAATTAAGCTATCTTCCACCTTGTTTTGACAAAGAGGGATCTGCAATATACTTTGTGCTTCACATGTAGCAAAAGTCTGTAAGATTGACTCAAAATTTCACTGACCCTCTTCATTAAATAGGTCAGCTACTTTAGCATCCATCACAAGAATTGGATAACTGAAAACCTTCCTGCCCCCATAGGAAGCCATATGTGTATTTAAATTTCTGTGCTTTGGCCATCTCCAATAACATGTCTAATTCCAGCATAAAATACTTGTCTTCCTAAAAGAATACTTCTCCACATAAAAGAAGGTCTAGAATCCAGATGAGCAGCTAAGAATTCAGAATTTCTAAAATACTTCCTTAAACTCTAGCAGCAAGTGAAACAGGATTACACATAATCCTCCAGCCTTGTTTAGCTAATAGAGCTAAATTGAAGGCTTCTAAACATCCGAACCCCATGCCACCTCCCCCTTTCTTAGTACACAACTTTTCCCATCTGCACCAATGAAGTTTCCTTTTATCTGCAGTAACCCCACCAGAAACTTGTAGTTTTTGCTTGTATTTCTGATAAGAGGGATTTAGGAAGCATAAAACAGCTCATGATGCAACTAGGCATTGCTTGTATGATTTGACAATCACCTCCTTCTAGCAATACTCAAGCCTTTTTCAGACCAACCAAAAATTCTTCCAAAGATTTTCTCTTTTACCCCTTGAAACAAAACATTCTTATTTCTTTCCACACAAGTGGGAATGCTAAGATATTTCGAATGGCCATCCACGGCAGGTACACAAAGAATATTAGCAATCTCCTCTCTTCTGGCTAACTCAACTTTAGGATTGAAACAAAGAGCTGATTTATGATAATTAATACACTGTCCTGAGGCCTTTTCATAAATATCCAAGTTTCTTTTCATCTCCAGAGCTTCCACCACTGAGGCTTTTCCAAAAAATACACTATCATCTGCAAAAAGCAGCTGTGTAATAGATGGACAAGTTCTTGCAGCTTTCACACCTTTAATCTTTCCATCAGACTTAGACTTATTCATCAGATTTGTAATGCCTTTAGTACACAACAGAAATAGGTAAGGAAATATAGGATCCCCTTGTCTTATACCTCTCGTTGGTATAATCTTGCCCACAGACTGGCCATTAACCACCACAGAGAATGTAAAAGTCTGCACACACACCTCATAACAAGATGCACATGAAGTCTCATGAAAACCCAATTTCCCCATAACAACTTGCAAAAAACCCTATATTAAGCCTTAAGCCATATCTAGCTTTAGGGAGAAATACCCTTTCTTTCCGTTAGATTTTTTTTTTATAGTGTGCATTGTCTCAAAAGAGACAATAACATTGTCTGTTATTAACCTTCCATGGATGAATGCACTTTGAGTAACATCAATAATTTGATTCAACACCAGTTTAACTCTATTTGCTAGCATCTTGGAGATAGCTATTGGAATTGTTCCCTAGAGGTAATCAATTTATCGTGACAAATATATATGGACTTACGATTCATTATGTTATCGATATGGAGATATGTTAACATGAATGAAGTCATTAGAATATAAATGTTATATTCTTAAATATCCCTAGTCAATTATATTTATTAACAGGACAATCAACTATAGACTAGTATGGGGTTGGATTGATATGGAGATATCACGATCCAACACATGGGTATACATTAAGAGTAATGGTATACTGGATTGACCCACAACAAGAAGGCTACATTAGATTATGTTAAAGTCACAAAAGCTTCTCGTAGTGCTAATGGTATTGTAATCCATAGACTTGAAGTTACTAGATACTCTAGTTGTGAAATATCATGCTTTGATATTATCAAACGTTGCGCCTTAACCGACAAACTATAAAGATAGTTATCGGGCATGATAGGAAGCAAGCTTAGAGATCATAGTCACGTAGCCAGGGTTTTTCCCTACCACATAATGGGAGTAAATATCCGTGGGCCACTCGAGGGATGGTGCTGATAGAATGTCTGGCCAGACTCAGATAAATCAATATGGAGATATTGATGTTATCTGCATGGATAAGCATATTCTCAGGATTGAGAAACTATGGATTCGATATACGAGTGTGACTAATATGCCTCGTGTCCAATCCGAATATGGAGACAAAGGGATAACACAATACATGAACATTGGGCACAAGGTTTGTCGGATGACTATTTCTATTATTTGGGTAGCGTGGATGTCTTGCTAGAGGCCGCTCAATGTTAGTATTTATTACTACCAACTAAGTATAAACCTATGGGTCACACTCCCTATGGATTATACCGGACTTTTTTTTTTTTTTGAAATGGATTCCATTGGATTAATGATCAAACATGGCACTGTGGCCCAATAAATCATTGTACAAGGCTTGATTATACCGGACTTGGGAAGTAATTAATATGATTGTTTAGAAGGATCAATACGCAACTACTTGCACACTTAGTAGGACTAATTTGCATGTTTGAATAATTCGTGTATGGACATGATTAGGATAGGGATTTTATGCAGTCAACAATGAGTTGTTGGACTATATAAAAGAAACTCATAGCTACCTTCCCACACTAATGCTCATAACACATTGAGTGGGAGGGAGAATCAAGGAGAGAGAGAAAATCCCAAGGAGGTCGAACCCCCTTGGGACCGCCCCTACCCCGCCGGCCACAAAGAGCGCCGAGCCTCTCTCTTTTAGTGTTCCTTGTGTCTTCTTCTTCTTCTTCTTCTTCTTCTTCTTCTTCTTCTTCTTTTCTTCTTCTTCTTCTTCTTCTTCTTCTTCTTCTTCTTCTTCTTCTTCTCTCTCTTCTTCTTCTTCTTCTTCTTCTTCTTCTTCTTCTTCTTCTTCTTCTTCTTCTTCTTCTTCTTCTTCTTCTTCTTCTTCTTCTTCTTCTTCTTCTTCTTCTTCTTCTTCTTCTTTCTTCTTCTTCTTCTTCTTCTTCTTCTTCTTCTTCTTCTTCTTCTCTTCTTCTTCTTCTTCTTCTTCTTCTTCTTCTTCTTCTTCTTCTTCTTCTTCTTCTTCTTCTTCTTCTTCTTCTTCTTCTTCTTCTTCTTCTTCTTCTTCTTCTTCTTCTTCTTCTTCTTCTTCTTCTTCTTCTTCTTCTTCTTCTTCTTCTTCTTCTTCTTCTTCTTCTTCTTCTTCTTCTTCTTCTTCTTCTTCTTCTTCTTCTTCTTTCTTCTTCTTCTTCTTCTTCTTCTTCTTCTTTTCTTCTTCTTCTTCTTCTTCTTCTTCTTCTTCTTCTTCTTCTTCTTCTTCTTCTTCTTCTTCTTCTTCTTCTTCTTCTTCTTCTTCTTCTTCTTCTTCTTCTTCTTCTTCTGTCTTCTTCTTCTTCTTCTTCTTCTTCTTCTTTCTTCTTCTTCTTCTTCTTCTTCTTCTTCTTCTTCTTCTTCTTCTCTTCTTCTTCTTCTTCTTCTTCTTCTTCTTCTCTTTCTTCTTCTTCTTCTTCTTCTTCTTCTCTTCTTCTTCTTCTTCTTCTTCTTCTTCTTCTCTTCTCTTCTCTTCTCCTTCTCCTTCTCCTTCTCTTCTCTTCTGCTCCTTCTCCTTCTCCTTCTGCTCCTTCTCCTTCTCTTCTCCTGCTCCTGCTCCTTCTCCTTCTCCTTCTCCTTCTCCTTCTCCTTCTCCTTCTCTTCTCCTTCTGCTCCTTCTCCTTCTCCTTCTCCTTCTCCTTCTCCTCCTTCTCTTCTCCTTCTTCTCCTTCTCCTTCTCCTTCTCCTTCTCCTTCTCATTCTTCTTCTTCTTCTTCTTCTTCTTCTTCTTCTTCTTCTTCTTCTTCTTCTTCTTCTTCTTCTTCTCTCTTCTTCTTCTTCTTCTTCTTCTTCTTCTCTTCTTCTTCTTCTTCTTCTTCTTCTTCTTCTTCTTCTTCTTCTTCTTCTTCTTCTTCTTCTTCTTCTTCTTCTCTTCTTCTTCTTCTTCTTCTTCTTCTTCTTCTTCTTCTTCTTCTCTGCTGCTGCTGCTGCTGCTGCTGCTGCTGCTGCTGCTGCTGCTGCTTCTGCTTCAGCTTCTGCTCTGCTTCTGCTTCTGCTTCTTCAATCCTAGCTAGCACAAAGGTTTGAAGGATCCGGTCTCAATCTAGGAGTGGACTAGCCATAGAGACGTGAATACTATTTCACGTGTGAAGTCATCATATGAGCAGATTAATTTTGTTATCTGCTGTGTAACCTGCATCAAAACCCAACAGTGGTATCACAACCACATGTCGTAGAGCATAACGTAGTTTATGTGTTACGATTTTTGTTGTTTTACACTTAATTATTGTTTATCGCGTATAAAACGGACAAATCAAGCATATTGATACAATTTGTGAATATGATTCAAGCCAAATAGATCTAGTATTACATAGGATGTAAGGATTAGTGAATTTGGATCACATATGATGTGAAAATTTTGGATCTAGAAAACTAGGGTTTGGGAACAACTTGGAAAAAAGTTGTTTTCAAACTTGGAAAGAACTAAACTTGGGCAACAGGAGAAAGTTGATTTGGAAACAACTAAAATTGGGCAACAAGGAGAAAGTTATTTTGGAAACAACTAAACTTGGGAAACAAGGAGAAAGTTGTTTTGGAAACAACTAAACTTGGGCAACAAGGAGGAAGTTGTTTGGAAACAACTCCCATAAGAGGTTCGCCCCCCCTTAGGGGACCACCCCTCTCTTCCTTGCCGCCCAAGAAAGCCACGGCCAAGGGGCCGGGCCTCCCTAGCGCACGGCCTAGCCATGTGGGCTAGGGGCCGGCCGGCCCCAAGGCCTTGTGGTGGGTCCTTTAGGATTTTGGCCATGTAATGGTGGGCCTTCTTGGACTGTTTTGACCCTAGTTCATCCAAAATCAACTTAAATTGACCAAGCGCGTTAAAATTGGATTTTAACTGTTTATGTGCTATATGCATGGTGATTGGATATGGCCTTTGGTTGTGGTTTGTTGTGGATGTTTATTTTGTGGTTTGTTTTACGACAGCGAGCTGATAAAATTAATGTAATAGTTAATTAGGTTTTACGGCCTGCGAGCTGGTCCTTCTTCTCAACTTGTGAGATCTTTTTATTTAGTATAGATGCTAGCTAGTATTAGATAAAATAGAAAATAGTCAAGATGGAGAAGAAGAAGCCTAAAGAATTATAGAAACCACAAGATGGAGCATTCCACAAGGCTAAGGAGCATGGAGCATTCCACAAGCTATGGAGCATGACCAAAAGATGGCGGCACATGGAGATGAGCTTGCTATTTTAGGGTTCATAGATATTCTCATTGGCTTGAGAATATCTTAGTTTAGAGGACATATCCATATCATGTTTAATTTTGTTTGTGGTTGTTTATTTATTGTCTTGTTTTTTTTGATATACCTTATTATTTTATTGTTGATTTATGGATTACGCATGCAAAATTGAAATAAGATAATTAACAAACCGGATCTTTTATTTGTGAGTTTGCTCAACTCAAAATAAGTAGATCAGTTGATATGGATCAACAAACAATTAAAAACTGGAAAAGTAAAATTCCTCAATTTTAATATTGCATTTTGCCTTCTCGTTACTTAAACACTCATCATGATCGTGATTACCAAGCTCGTGTGTGCAAAGAAGGACGACTTGGTTTGTCATAATTGTGTTGCGATGGCACAAGCAAGTAATGTGCAACTGCTTAAGTAAGAGGTTGGACGCAACTATGTGACTTTAATGAGATTAAAACCTAGAGGCAAGGGATAGATAAATAAGGAGTTATTTGCCCAATTGAACCAAGAGTTGCATGAGATGCAATTGAAATTGTTCCTACCTAAATAGCTAATTTTGAGTGACTCGCCTAAGCAATCTCAAAAGAAGTAAAATATGGATCTTGACCCACTAGAAAATATAATGATATTTTCCGCATTAATATGGAGGGTTATTAATACAAGAAAAATAGTGGGAGCTTATGTTTAACAATTTAAGTCGTTGTTAGATATAGTCATACGTCACATTATACTACAGGAAATAATGCTTTTTGCGAGGGTACAATAATATAACAGAAGGAGAACACCCTCGCAAAAGGTTATTTGTGAAGGCATTTTGCCCTCGCATGGCGTCGCAATAGCTATGGTAGGATAAAGCTTTTGTGCGACGAGCCGTCACAAATTTGGGGTTTGGATACGGCAATATGCCGTCTCAAAATAGAAAATATCCGTCATAATACACGTATTTGTTAGCGCTCTTTCTCGTTGCAAAAGAATATGTGTCCACACAATTATTCATATAGTGAGGACCATAACATATCTTAAAATCATCACGCCTCACAAAAATCTGTTTTTGTGAGAGCAAAGAACCGTTGAAAATAGTAGAGTTGTCACAAATTTAACATTTCCAAGAGATATGGGTTGTACCAAATCGTTTCAATTTACCTTAGAAAGTCATTTTGCTGAGGCATTATATTACTATCATCAAAGTGTAAAATACAATACGTGTATCTTCATTAATAAACATAACAATCGAAAAACTAAAAAGTTTTTTTTTCCATTAAATACTAACATATTCTTTTACAATTTTTTCATATCTAAAGATGTACGAACTATAAGCTGAATCCAGACTACATGGGCAACAATTTTCCTCCTTGGATGAGTAATGTTGTTGTCTTTCAAGTCACTATCTCATGATGCTTGCAATTCTCCCCTTTCCAGGTAAATTGTTGATAACCTGCAATAGCCAAACAAATCAATGGTTAATTTTTTAGAATAAACTTCATGTACTTTGAAATTTAAAAATCCTTTAATATATAATAAACCAACCTCTTAGATATATCCGGCATGGTTAGTTTGAGGCGTCCGGCCCCAATAAGCCATTGGTCAAAAGAACTCCTATTCAGCTGCCACCTTCGTCTCCGTCAATGTTACTCGATGGCTGGGGATTCACTGCTCTCTGGTTGATGCCTTTCCATGGCGGTTCCTCACAACGCTCGATTTTGCTCTCTATCTATCCCTCTCTCTCAGAGAGAAACTCACGCTTGGTGGAGGAGAATACTTCTTCTATGAAGAAACCAACTAGTCGTCAAAACAAGTCCCCAACCCTAGTTTATTATTAGATAACACACATTGGATCATTTGATCTGACCACTATTAAAATATAAATAATGAATAAAATCAAATAAAACATTTATATGAAACCTAATTGAAATCATAAAAAAGGCCACAAATCATAGAAAGCATGAGATTTTATGCATTCTGATGTGATTGCAAAACTTTCTTAAAAAAAGCTATGATTGCAAAACGGTTTTGGACTTGATACAAACTCTTACCAAACAAAGATTTCATATTCAGAAAAGTAATTGAAATATCATGATATCATATATGAAACCCTAGAACACAGAGAGCAAAGATTTCGAGACTTACAACACTTGATATACTTTACTTACAAAAGTGTTAGATCTGAATTCAAAATAATGATGAGGAACATACAGAGACAAAGACAGACACCGAGAACGAGAATCAGAGCGGGATATAGGAGAGGAAGGACGAGGGGTAGAATGATACCTGAGAACTTGCTCGTCAATCACCATCAATTGGTTACAGTAGTGCAGATTGATTTCTCCACAAATCGATCTTCTTCATGATTCAGACCTTCCGTCTGTCCGCCTCTCGACGGATATGCTCTGTCGGGTTTGATCCTTTGATACTCGTTTTATTTTAGAAGAAACCCTGTCTTCCCTTTGTAGTGATAAGTGTAGTATTATCAAAATTATATATATGCAGGCCATGTAGTATGGGTTTTTACCAAAAAAAAGTTCCTAAGCAGTAAGAAAAAAGTAAAATATAGTAGTCAAGTCTAATTTACCTTCTAGATGCTGGAAGTGCGCCACTAACGACAATGCATTTAACTTTTGCAGCCAAATCAAATCTTGATTGGATTGGCGCAAATTTTCCCTCCAAAGTTTGACTACTTTCAATGAGATCTTAATACTGATCTTAATTAATACTTTTTAAAAATTGGCATCCAATTTTCCCTCCATAAAAATTGGATTTTGCGATAGACGTTTTACTTTTCTCGAGGGGAATTATGTGTCATCGCTAAAGAATTGATATTATTTGTTTCATTTGTGATGGTACTATTTTCTGGTCAAAAACAGGTTCTTTTGAAACGAGATTTTCTAACCGTTGCAAACTCTTATCGCAAAAGATTATTTTTCTTGTAGTGTACTTTGCATAAATCTTTTTGTGTTGAATACCCCTGGCATTAAACAAACGAAACACGAATTTATTTCCTCGGGAAGGACGAGATGTCTGGAATATAATTTCTAGACTGGTATAAAATTGAGAAATATTCTCAAATGAAAGGATAATGATGTACATCGTAGAACATAAAGCTCTCTTCCCACCGACTACCAAGACACACTATGAGCTTGACATGAAAGGCTTGAAGTGTTGCTCTACTTTCCACTCTCTTACTTAGCACTCGTCATGATCAATATGGAGTGAGTTCGGGCTTGCCAAAGCAAGGCGACTTGATTCATCGAGATATGACGCGACGACACAAGCTAGTAATGTGTGACTGCTGAAGCAAGAGGTAAAGCGCAACTAAGCTACTTCAATAGGATTGAAAACTTAAGAGACTGCGAGTTCTCTATGAGATAGATAAAGAATAAATAATTATTCTCCAAAATGGACCGGAGATTGCATTAGATGCAATTATAGTTTTTGTTCAAAAGTGATTTACTCAATATGATTGAGAATCGCTATACAAAGCACTCATAAAGAGATAAAGGCAAAACATGTTAATGGTTAACAACACGGGTAAAGGCAAAAAGGTTTGCGCCGACCCCACGGGGATAAAACAAGCTTGTTGATAAAACCAAGTTGCCTTATAGGTCCCATAGGTGGTGTGGAGGGAGAGAGACTGCTCAAAGTACCTGGATGAAAATAATAAAGGAATTATAAATTCCAAATTAGGTATTTTTGTTATAGAAGTCAATTTTCTATTTCATCATCATGAGTATATGATACTAGATAAGGATCTCACATTTATAGAAATGTGGAGGATCTCAAGAGATGTAGACAATTGGATAAGGAAGAAATAAACCTACACGTAGGGCAATGAAGCAAAGGGTTGCTGAATTAGGCGTAGAGAATTATTTATACCTTTTTGGAATTATCTATGAATTAGACAAATACGATTATGTCACTGCTTTGAGTAGGGACATTATCAAAGTTTCTTGTTTTGAAAAGAAAAAAATATTCTATTAAAATAATGGAAAAATGTTGTTCCATTTATTTTGATAAAATGCATTATTGTAATGCACTTTTGTCTAAATGGATTGTACATCCTTGATCATGATAATTTCATCTATAATATTAAAACCAAGAGGCTTGCATATAATGATATGAACCTAACTTATCTTTTGCATTCTTGTTTAGGCCACATAAATGAGAAATGCATATCTAGGCTCCATATAGATGGATTTCTGGACTCATTTGATTTTGAATCATATGAAACATGTAAGACTTGTTTAGTGGGCAAGATATTGTTGGAATAGATGCCCTAGAGGCAATCTAGTTTAGTATGAATTTGTAATTGGCTAGAAATTCATTTATTATTTATTGGATATTTAATATAATGAAGTCCTTAGATTTACAATCGTGTTGTTTATCTTAAATATCCCTAGTCAAGTATAATGATTAAATGGGACAATCATCTATAGACTAGTATGGGGTTGGATTGATATGGAGATATCACGATCCAACACATAGGTGTGCATTACGGAATGTTGCACTGGATTGACCCATTACCGAGAAGGCTACATACACGTTATGTTGAGTCACAAGTGCTTCTCGGGTACAATGGTATTGTCATCCTTAGACTTGAAGTCACTAGATATTCTAGTTGTGGATCATTGTGATCTTGGTAGCGTTAAACGCTACACCGTAACTGGGTAGTTATAAAGGCGTGTACTGGATACAATGAGAAGCAAGCTTAGAGATCGTAGTGGACGTAGAGAGGATTTGCCCCTCCCACATAACGGGAGCAAATATCCAAGGCCACTCGAGGATAGTGCTTATAGAATGTCTGGCCAGACTCAAATAAATCAATATATGGGATATTGATGTTATTTGCACGAATAAGGCTATTCCATGGATCGAGGAACTAGGGATTGGATATACGAGTGTGACTTGTATGTCTCGTGTCCAATCCGGATATGGAGGCAAAGGGATGAGACAATTACTTGTACAAGGTTGTCTAGATGACTATTCTATTAGTTGGCTAGAATGGATGTTTTGCTAGAAACCGCTCCATATTAGCAAAGAGTTGCTACCAACTAGATAGAACCTATGGGGTCACACGCTATATAGAGTTGTACTAGATTATGGAATTAATTAATTAGATTAATTAATTAGAAGGATCACTTTGCAAACCCTTGCAAACTTAGTAGGGACTAATTTGCAAGGAAGGGACTAAATTGGATTCTAGTAGGACTAGAATAAGTCCTTTAGGTAGTTAACAAGGAGTTGTTGGACTATATAAAGGACCCTCCTCCTTCCTTCCCTACACACTTATACACTTATGCTCTAAGAGAGAACATAACAAGAGTAGGAGAGAACAAAGGAGAGAGAGAGCAAGCAAAGAGGGACGCCGCCCCCTATTGCCGCCGCCCCTTGTCCCCGACGCCACAAAGGGTGCCGAACCCCTTTTGGTGTCTCGTTTTGCGTGATTTCTTCACCCTCCTTTCAATCCGGGCTAGCACCAAGGTGATTGGAGATCTAGAAACAACTCTAGGCGTGGATCAACTATAGAGAACGTGACACTATTCGCGTTTGAAGTCATCAAGGAGAACCCAAAGGTGTGTTTATGATTTCTTACCTTCACTATCGTTATGCATCTAGACTTGTGATCCTTGGAGGGTTTTGCATGGTTGTTTGTTTGATTATGCTTCCGTTTGCGCGATCCATGAATCAAAACCCTACAGTGGTATCAGAGCCACAGGTCATAGAGCATAAACGTAGTTTATGTGTTACATTCTTGTTGTTTTACACCTTAATTTGTTGTTTATCGCGTAAAACAAGACAAATCAAGCATTGGATGCAATTTGTCAAAGAATTAATCATAACAAGACCCAATTATTGCATTGGATGCATGAATTGGTGAGTTTGAGAAATTTTAGGATCTTAGATCTAGGGTTTGGGCATCCTTGGGGAAGAAGGAGTTCTCCCACAACAAGGAAACAACCAAACTTGGGCTCCAAGCAAGGAGGTTGTTTTGGAAACAACCTCCACAAGGAGGTTCGGCCCCCTAGGGAGCCGCCCCCTTGCTTGCCGCCCAAGCTTGGCGCCCTAAGGGGGCGGGCGGCCCTAACCCGCGGGCCTAGCTTGCGGGTTTTGGGCCGGGCCGGCCCTAGGGCTTTATGGTTCACTTATTTGGGCCCGGGCAATTGGATTGTTGGGCCCATGGACCGTTTTAACCCTAGAAATCCTAAAATCAATTAAAATTGACCAAGCGCGTTAAAATTGGATTTTAACTGTTTATGTGCAAATCACATGGTGATTGGATATGGCCTTAGGATGTGGTTTGATGTGGATGTTTAAATTTTGTGGTTTGGTTTTACGGCCTGCGAGCCGATCAATTAATTGTAATAATTAATTAGGGTTTTATGGCCTGCGTGCCATTTTTTTTCTCAACTTGTGAGATTTATTTTATTTAGTATAGATATTAGCTAGTGCTAGATAAAGTAGATTGTTAGCCAAGATTGAAGAAAAGAAGCCCAAAGCCAAAGAAGCCACAAAAGATGGAGCATGGAGCATGGAGCATTCCACATGACTATGAAGGATGGACCAAAAGATCAAGACGCATGGAGATGTGTGTTTGTTTAGGGTTCATAGATAATTCCATTGGCTTGGAATTATCTTAGTCTAGAAAAGGCCATATCCACATCACGTTTAATTTCTGTTTTGTGGTTGTTTATTTATTGTCTTATTATTTGTGTGGTTGGTGTATGGATGATGCATGCAATTAGGATAATAAGATAATTAGACAACCCGGATCTATTATTTGGAGTTGTGCCCAAACTCAAATAGATAGATTAGTTGATATTGATCAACAAAATAATTAAAATTGAAGAAAAATCCCTCAAATTTTAAAAAAAAAAAAATATTGTGTTCTTGCCTTCTCGTTATTTAAACACTCATTATCATCATTATTTATCAAGTTCGTGCGTGCCAAAGCATGGCGACTTGGTTCATAATGATGGAATGCGATGGCACGTAACAATGTGCAATTGTTTAGATAAGAGGTTGAACACAACTAGGCTATTAATTTGATTAAGAAACCTAGAGGCAATCAATTGGGATTATCCATGTGGATGGATAAATAAGGAGTTATTTGCCCGATTGAACCAAGAGTTGCATATGGGATGCAATTGGAATTGTTCCTACCTAAGAAGTAATCGAATTATGGGTGACTTGCCAAAGCAAGCTCATAAGGAGATGAAAAAGATGGATCTTGGCCCACTAGAAAATATAAGGATATTTTCCGCATTAATATCTTGAGGGTTATTAATCCGTAGAAAAATAGTGGGAGCTATATTTAATAAACTAGCCATTATTAAATATAGTCAAAAATTCACAAATACTAAAACTTGCGTATTTTCCTTTTTGTAGAATTCCAAATGGCAAACAACTCATCGAGTTCACAACATTCCCTACGATCTGTCCTTGAGAAGGACAAGCTCTCAGGAACCAACTTTCTCGATTGGTACAGAAACTTGAGAATTGTTCTCAAGCAAGAAAAGAAGCTGTACGCAATAGAGGAGCAAGTTCCAGAAGGTCCAGACAATCAGACACCTGCTGCCTTAAAGGCGTATCAAAAGCATGTTGATGATGCTAATGATGCGGCCTGCCTAATGCTTTGCACCATGACCTCTGAGCTTCAGAAGCAACATGAGAACATGAATGCTGTCGATATGATCGAACATCTAAAGCAGCTCTTCCAAGAGCAGGCGAGGGTAGAGAGGTATGAGGTCTCAAAGGCACTGTTCAAATGTCATCTGGCAGAAGGGAACCCGGTGGGACCCCACGTACTCCGAATGATCGGGTACTTGGAGAATCTCGCCCGGCTTGGGTTCCCGGTCGGCCAAGAGTTGGCAACGGATCTCGTGTTGCAATCGTTGCCCGAGAGTTATGGACAGTTCATTATGAACTATAACATGAACGAGATCGTTAAGCCACTGCCAGATTTGCTCAACATGTTGAGGACGGCTGAACAGAGCATCAACAAGGGTAAGGGCAAGGCCATTATGATGGTGCATAAAGGAAAAGGTAAAAAGTTTGCCTCTTCCTCCAAGGGCAAAGGCAAGTCAGTTGCTAAGTCCAAGGAACAAGCCCTTAAGCCTGTTGGTGGGATTGCCAAGGTCGTGACTAAGGGTGAATGTCACTACTGTAGTCAACCTGGACACTGGAAGAGGAACTGCCCAAAATATTTGGAGGACAAGCGGCTTGGAATAGTGATTCCACCACCACCAGGTATTTTTGTTGTAGATGTCAATTTAACTGTCTCTACATCATGGGTATTAGATACTGGATGTGGATCTCATATTTGTCGAAATATGCAGGATCTAAAGAGAAGTAAAAGATTGGCTAAAGGGGAGGTAGATCTGCGCGTTGGGAATGGAGCAAAGGTTGCTGCGTTGGCCATAGGCGTTTGCGAGCTATCTCTGCCTTCAGGATTAGTTTTAGAATTAAATAATTGCTATTTTGTCCCTGCTATGAGCAGAAACATTATTTCTATTTCTTGTTTGGACAAGGAAGGTTTTATTATTTCAATAAAGAACAATTGTTGTTCCTTTTATTTGAATAATATTCACTATTTTAGTGCGCAATTATTTAATGGACTTTATGTCCTTGATCTAAGTAATCCTGTCTACAACATTAATACCAAGCGGATTAAAATAAATGATTTAAATCCTGCTTATTTATGGCATTGTCGTTTAGGCCACATAAATGAGAAACGTGTATCTAGACTCCATAAGGATGGATTGCTAGACTCATTTGATTTTGAATCATATGAGACATGTGAGGCTTGTTTATTGGGAAAAATGACAAAGTCCCCTTTCAATAAGAAAGGTGAGAGGACTAGTGAGCAATTGGCGCTCATACATACTGATGTGTGTGGGCCATTTGCCACGCCTGCCAGGGGTGGTTATGTCTACTTCATTACGTTTACTGATGATTACAGTAGATATGGATTTGTGTACCTTATGAGGGCAAAATCCGAATCCTTTGAAGTGTTCAAGGAATTCAAGAATGAAGTAGAGAAGCAACTTGGCAAAAGTATCAAGGCTCTACGATCGGATCGTGGAGGAGAATACTTGAGCCAAGAGTTTGACGACTATCTTAGAGAGTGTGGGATCGTGTCCCAACTCACTCCACCCGGAACGCCACAATGGAATGGCGTGTCTGAGAGGAGGAATCGAACCCTATTGGATATGGTTCGGTCTATGATGTGTCAAACCGATCTTCCATTATCGTTTTGGGGCTATGCTCTATTAAGTGCAGCTTTTACCATTAACCGTGTTCCATCTAAATCAGTCATGAAGACACCATATGAGATGTGGAGTGGGAGGCGTCCCACACTGTCGTTCATGAGGATTTGGGGCTGCGATGTCTATGTAAAACGTTTACAATCAGACAAGCTAGGGCCTAAATCGGATAAGTGTAAATTTGTGGGGTACCCTAAGGAAACTAAGGGATACTACTTCTACAATCCAACCGAGAACAAAGTGTTTGTTGCTCGGACCGGCGTGTTTCTAGAAAGAGAGTTTGTCTCTAAAGAAGCAAGTGGGAGGAATGTAGAACTTGAAGAAGTTCAAGAACCACAAATTACTGAACCGATTATGGAACATGAACAGGAATCACAAGAAGTTGTGGATCCACCTGTTCAGGTAACACAAGAGCTTCGTAGATCTAGTAGAGTGCGTCAGGAACCCGAGAGGTATGGACTTCTCGTAACTGATTCCGGTGACACGATGCTCATAGATGATGAGCCTACTACCTATGAGGAAGCCATGAATGGCCCAGACTCGCAGAAGTGGCTTGAGGCCATGAGATCCGAGATGGAATCCATGTATACCAACAAAGTATGGACTTTGGTGGAACCACCTGATGGGGCGCGACCCATAGGGTGCAAGTGGGTCTTCAAGAAGAAGATCGACATGGATGGTAATGTGATTACCTATAAGGGCCGATTGGTGGCTAAAGGATTCAGACAGATTCATGGTATTGACTATGATGAAACCTTTTCACCAGTCGCTATGACCAAATCCATCCGAATCCTACTTGCGATTGCAGCATACTACGACTATGAGATTTGGCAGATGGATGTCAAAACAGCATTCCTTTATGGGAATCTCCTCGAGGACGTGTATATGATACAGCCGGAGGGTTTTGAGGATCCAAAGCAAGCCAACAAAGTCTGTAAACTGCAACGATCCATTTATGGGTTAAAGCAAGCTTCTAGGAGTTGGAATCGACGTTTTGATGAAGTGGTCAAAGAGTTTGGCTTCATCAGAAACGAAGATGAGTCTTGTGTTTACAAGAAGGTTAGTGGGAGCTCTGTAGCTTTTCTGGTCTTGTATGTGGATGACATACTGCTCATTGGAAACGACATTCCCATGCTGCAATCTGTGAAAGATTGGCTAGGAAAGTGTTTCTCAATGAAAGACTTAAGGGAAGCAGCCTATATACTCGGTATAAAGATCTATAGAGATAGATCTAAGAGGTTGCTAGGCCTAAGTCAAAGTACATATATTGACAAGGTGTTGAAACGGTTCAACATGCAAGATTCCAAGAAGGGATTCTTGCCCATGTCACATGGAATCACTCTTTCAAAGAGTGGTTGTCCTTCCAATGAGATTGAGAAGGAACGCATGAGTAGGATTCCCTATGCCTCGGCCATAGGATCCATCATGTACGCCATGTTATGTACTAGACCAGATGTGTCATATGCCTTGAGTATGACAAGCAGATACCAATCCAATCC
The DNA here is from genome assembly GCA_023055425.1 of Linanthus parryae. Classification (NCBI taxonomy): domain Eukaryota; kingdom Viridiplantae; phylum Streptophyta; class Magnoliopsida; order Ericales; family Polemoniaceae; genus Linanthus; species Linanthus parryae. The sequence goes on along the minus strand of JALGPY010000004.1, from coordinate 136,807,209 downwards.
GGGTGAGAGTCACTGGATTGCTGTCAAGAATATCCTAAAGTACTTGAGAAGAACTAAGGATGCCTTCTTGATGTTTGGCGGTGAGGAAGAGTTGCGTGTAAGGGGTTACACCGATGCAAGCTTCCAAACCGATAGAGATGACTTTAGATCACAGTCGGGATATGTGTTTTGCCTGAATGGAGCAGCGGTGAGCTGGAAGAGTTCCAAGCAAGAGACGGTAGCTGATTCTACAACAGAGGCTGAGTACATTGCTGCAAATGGCGCAGCAAAGGAGGCTGTTTGGATCAGAAAGTTTGTTTCTGAACTTGGTGTGGTCCCTAGCATTGCGGATCCAGTGGAGTTGTTCTGTGACAACACTGGGGCGATCGCGCAATCAAAGGAACCCAGATCGCACCAGAAGTCCAAGCACGTGCTCAGGAAGTTCCATCTGATTCGAGATATTATCGATAGAGGAGACGTTCGGATATGCAAGATTCCTACAGATGATAATCTGTCAGACCCGCTTACAAAGCCTCTCACGCAGTGGAAGCATGAAGGGCACACTAGGAGTATGGGCATACGAGATGCGCCAGATTGGCTCTAGTGCAAGTGGGAGACTGTTGGAATAGATGCCCTAGAGGCAATCTAGTTTAGTATGAATTTGTAATTGGCTAGAAATTCATTTATTATTTATTGGATATTTAATATAATGAAGTCCTTAGATTTACAATCGTGTTGTTTATCTTAAATATCCCTAGTCAAGTATAATGATTAAATGGGACAATCATCTATAGACTAGTATGGGGTTGGATTGATATGGAGATATCACGATCCAACACATAGGTGTGCATTACGGAATGTTGCACTGGATTGACCCATTACCGAGAAGGCTACATACACGTTATGTTGAGTCACAAGTGCTTCTCGGGTACAATGGTATTGTCATCCTTAGACTTGAAGTCACTAGATATTCTAGTTGTGGATCATTGTGATCTTGGTAGCGTTAAACGCTACACCGTAACTGGGTAGTTATAAAGGCGTGTACTGGATACAATGAGAAGCAAGCTTAGAGATCGTAGTGGACGTAGAGAGGATTTGCCCCTCCCACATAACGGGAGCAAATATCCAAGGCCACTCGAGGATAGTGCTTATAGAATGTCTGGCCAGACTCAAATAAATCAATATATGGGATATTGATGTTATTTGCACGAATAAGGCTATTCCATGGATCGAGGAACTAGGGATTGGATATACGAGTGTGACTTGTATGTCTCGTGTCCAATCCGGATATGGAGGCAAAGGGATGAGACAATTACTTGTACAAGGTTGTCTAGATGACTATTCTATTAGTTGGCTAGAATGGATGTTTTGCTAGAAACCGCTCCATATTAGCAAAGAGTTGCTACCAACTAGATAGAACCTATGGGGTCACACGCTATATAGAGTTGTACTAGATTATGGAATTAATTAATTAGATTAATTAATTAGAAGGATCACTTTGCAAACCCTTGCAAACTTAGTAGGGACTAATTTGCAAGGAAGGGACTAAATTGGATTCTAGTAGGACTAGAATAAGTCCTTTAGGTAGTTAACAAGGAGTTGTTGGACTATATAAAGGACCCTCCTCCTTCCTTCCCTACACACTTATACACTTATGCTCTAAGAGAGAACATAACAAGAGTAGGAGAGAACAAAGGAGAGAGAGAGCAAGCAAAGAGGGACGCCGCCCCCTATTGCCGCCGCCCCTTGTCCCCGACGCCACAAAGGGTGCCGAACCCCTTTTGGTGTCTCGTTTTGCGTGATTTCTTCACCCTCCTTTCAATCCGGGCTAGCACCAAGGTGATTGGAGATCTAGAAACAACTCTAGGCGTGGATCAACTATAGAGAACGTGACACTATTCGCGTTTGAAGTCATCAAGGAGAACCCAAAGGTGTGTTTATGATTTCTTACCTTCACTATCGTTATGCATCTAGACTTGTGATCCTTGGAGGGTTTTGCATGGTTGTTTGTTTGATTATGCTTCCGTTTGCGCGATCCATGAATCAAAACCCTACAGATATGATCTTTGGAAATCATACATATTGATGTATGTAGGCCGCTAAGCACAAATGCAAAAGATGGTTTTCTGTACTTCATCATATTTACTGATGGGATCAGAGAAATACGGATTTGTGTATCTTATGAAGAAACAAATCAGAATCCTTTGAAGAGTTGAAGGAATTCAAGAATGAAGAAGAGAGCCAGCTTGGAAAAAATATCATGTCTCTACGATTGGATCGTGGAGGAGAATACTTAAGCCAATAGTTTGAACATCGAAGTATGGGATGTGATCCCAACTCACTCTACCTAGAACACCATTATGGAATGGGGTATTTGAGAAGAGATAACGAACTTTGTTGGACACGGATCGGTCCATGATGTGTCAAACCGAACTTCCAGTTTACTTTTAGGGGCCAATGTTCTAATTACAACGAATTTCGCCCCTAACCTTGTCCCATCTAAATAAGATATGAAGAACTCCATATGAGATATGGACTGGGAAGTGTCCCAGTATGTCATTCATAAAGAGTTTGGGTTATGAAGTTTATGTAAAAGGTTTACAGATAAAACTTGAACCTAAGTCGGATAAATGTACTATGTGGAAATATCCTGCGGAAACAAATGATATCATTTCTGCAATCCAATCGAGAACAAATTGTTTGTTGCTCGAACCACAGTGTTTCTAGATATAGTTTGTCTCTAAAATAAATAGTGGGAGGACAGTAGAACTTGAAGTAGTTAAAGAACCACAACAGAACATTGATAATTTTGACGGAACATGAGCAGGATCACAAGGTGTTGTGGAGCAACCTACTCAGATAACACAAGAACCTCGTAGGCCAGGTAGGATATATCAAGGGACTAGGGAAATAAGGATTTCTCATAACCTGGTGATATATTGCTCATAGATATGAGCCTACAATCTATGAAGAGGCCACGAGTGGGGCAATACTCTCAGAAATGGCTTGGAGCCATGGAATACGATATGGAATCCATGTATACCAACAAAGTACGAACTTTGGTGGGACCATCTGAATGGGTAGGACCCGTAGGTGCAAGTGGGTTATGAGTAAACCTACATGGATGGTAATATGATTACTTTTAAGGGACAATTGGTTGGAAAAGAGTTTCATGTGAGTTAAAAGTATAGACTATGATGAAATCTATCCCTATTTGTGATGCTTAAATCCATTCACATCTTGCTTGTAGCAATCTGTCTATAGATTGAGTCAAGCTTCTTGGAGTTGGATTTTTCGAATTGATGATGCAATCAAAGGAGTTTGGTTCCATCAAATTGAAGATGAGACTTGTGTATACAAGAAGGTTAGTGGGAGCACATTTTTATTTCTGTTCTTGTATGTGGAGACATACCAATCATTGGGAATAATGTCTCTACTCAGCAATCTTGTAGAGATTGACTAGAGAATTGATTTTCAGTAATAGACTTAGGCAAGAAAATTTATAAAGATCTATGGAGATAGATCAGGGGTAGTTTTTCAGCTTGAGTCATGGTACATATATTGACAAGGTGTTGAAATGGTTCAACATGTAAGAATAGAGATTCTTACCCATGTCACAAGGAATTAGTCTTTGGAAAAACTAATTGTCTTTCCAATTAGATTGAGAAAGGGCCGTATGAATGAGATTCACGAGATACGCCATGTTATTTACTAGGCCAGATGTGTCATATAGTATGACACGAAGATACTAGTCAAATCCGGGTGAGAGTCACTGGATAATTATCAAGATTATCCTTAAAGTACTTGAGAAGAACTTAGGATGAATTCTTGGTAAATGAAGGATAGGAAGAGTTTAATGTAAGGGGTTACAGTGATGAGAACTTCTAATCTAACAAAGAAGATTTCAGATTATTGTCAAGTTTTATGTTTTGCACTAGTGGGAGGGACTGTGAGCTGGAAAGGTTCCATGCAAGATTCAGTTGCCAATTCTATCACAGAGGACTGAGTATATTAATGCATAAGATGCATTTACTCAAAATATTCAAACTCAATCAAATTGTTGATAGAGGAGATGTGAATATCTGCAACTACCAGCATATGTATTTCTTACCTTGCGAAGTAAAATCACGAGGGTCGCGCTATATCAATAGGCATATGATGCAGGAGATTGACTCTAGTGCAAGTGGGAGACTGTTGGAATTGTGCCCTAGAGGCAACCAATTTATCGTGACAAATATATTTGGACTTACGATTCATTTTGTTATCGATATGGAGATATGTTAACATGAATGAAGTCCTTAGAATATTAATGTTATACTCTTAAATATCCCTAGTCAATTATATTGATTAACAGGACAATCAACTATAGACTAGTATGGGGTTGAATTGATATGGAGATATCACAATCCATTGCATGGGTATACATTAAGGGTAATGGTATACTGGATTTACCCACAACAAGAAGGCTACATTAGATTATGTTAAAGTCACAAGCGCTTCTCGTAGTGCTAATGGTATTGTAATCCTTAGAATTGAAGTTACTACATACTCTAGTTGTGAAATATCATGCTTTAATATTATCAAACATTGCGCCTTAACCGGGTAACTATAACGATAGTTATCGGGCATGATAGGAAGCAAGCTTAGAGAACGTAGTGACGTAGACATGATTTGTCCCTCCCACATAATGGGAGTAAATATCCATTGGCGAATCGAGGGATGGTGCTTATAGAATGTCTGGCCAGACTCAGATAAATCAATATGGAGACATTAATGTTATCTGCACGGATAAGCATATTCCCAGGATCGAGAAACTATAGATTGGATATACGAGTGTGATTAATATGTCTCGTGTCCAATCCGGATATGGAGACAAAGGGATAACACAATACATGAACATTGGGTACAACGTTTGCCGGATGACTATTTTTATTAGTTGGGTAGCGTGGATGTCTTGCTAGAGGCCGCAGCATGTTAGTATTTATTACTACCAACTAAGTAGAAACCTATGGGGTCACACTTCCTATGGATTAGACCAGACTTGGAAAGTAATTAATATGATTAATTAGAAGGATCAATACGCAACTACTTGCAAACTTAGTAAGACTAATTTGCAAGTTGGACTAATTCGTGTATGGACATGATTAGGATAGGAGCTTTTATGCAGTCAACAAGGAGTTGTTGGACTATATAAAGGACACTCCTAGCTTCCTTCCCACACTAATGCTCATAACACATTGAGTGGGAGATAGAAGCAAGGAGAGTGAGCAAATCCCAAGGAGGTCAAACCCCCTTGGGACCGCCCCTACCCCGTCGGCCACAAAGAGGGCCGATCCCCTCTCTTTTGGTGTTCCTTGTGTGATCTTTTTCTTCTTCTTCCTTCAATCCTAGCTAGCACAAATGCTTGAAGGATCTAGTTCAATCCTAGGAGTGAACTAGCAATAGAGACGTGATCACTAAAATCCTTTACTATCGTTATGTAGTCTCTTCCTGTGATCCTTGGTGGGATTTTAGCAGGATTAATTTTGTTATTCCGCTGCGTAACCTGCATCAAAACCCAACAATAGCTTTATAACACACATTGGTTAGACTTATAGGTCTAAATTATTTAACAATACTTGGGCTATCGTGTTTAGGAATCAACATAATATTTATAGAATTAAGACCAGATAAATCCATACCTTGATTTATAACCATAAGTGCCAATCTCACCAGATCAGACCCCACTCTCCTCTAGTAGTGCTGGTTGATACGGGTCGCCATAGCGATATTATCCATTAATTAGTTTATTAGGTATGTTGATTTATTTATTTGTGTTATTTAGTTAATTAGTGATTCGGGCTTTGCCCGTTAGGTTAGGGTTAGTGACACAAATTCTTACGTGTATGCGCAAGTGCACGGTCAAGTAATATAGGGTAATATTTCAACCCCGAGGTATCGATCCCACGAGGACAAGCTTGAGATTATTTAATTAATTATTAGCCTAGAATATAGTAAGGAGGAAGAATTTTGATTTTAAGAGTTGTCACCCTCAAACAGGTGACTGACATAGAATAAACTACTAAACTAATATTTTTGGGTTTTTTAATTTATTAAACAAATTATGGAGAAACTAGGCAATCTCTAGATCACCTAGGGCTGTAGATGATTTCCGGATTAGCTATGTAACACGTTCACTCTATTCTAGTTAAGATGGGTAATAGCAGTGACAATCTCCTCTCGGTCACATGTCGTTCTACGTCACGGTTTACTTGGTGTCCTGTCGGTTCACCTACATCTACCGGTCCGTTCTAGTAGGCTAATGACAGTGCACGGAATGATGTCCTCTCAGACCACCACCACACGAACACCTCAGTATCTCCTACCGAATCTACCCACTAAGGCCAATCCTACACACTTATCTTCTCAGTCTCCGTGATTGAGGATTGTTGTTCATATCTCATCACAACTAGGTCTAAGTCGCTCTCACGCACTCGCTAGCTAATTAACAAGTCCGGTTAATTACTCCATTCTTACTAAGGATTAAGCATAGTGTATGAACAATAACTAAAACAAATATTAACATTAAGCAAGATCACAATGTAGGAATAAACCCTAAGTTCATGAATATCAATTCCTAACATAGCCGTGTCAATAAACTACGCTCATTAACAAGTTCATGAAATCAAACTTCATCCAGTAGATCAAAATCCAAAAGCCTGAGACAAGTCTAAAATCCGGAAAACATAATCGTCTACATAAACCCTAGGCTCTCTAGAGACGCCTAGCAAAACGTCTAGCTACTACTAAAAATCGTAGCAACGCAACAAAGTTTCTCCATACAAGTGATTAAAATAGGGAAGAAGAGATCAAACGCTAGAAATCGTGAAGATTGGCGCGATCCGGGCTCTTCTCCTTGATCGTGGTTGCTCCCAATGGAGTCTCCTTGCTCTCCTCCTTGATCGTAGCTCTCAATAGGCGTGAATGGTGTGTTTTTTCGTCCCTAGGTCATCCTTCCTTCATAACCCGCAAAAGTCTTCAGTAATTGCACAATAGCCCCCTGAAATCTGCTCCTGACTTCGATATGCCATATCTTCTTCGTCCGAACTCGGATTTAGCTCCGTGACCTATCGTTGGAAAGATATCTGAGTCTACTTTCATTTGGCACCTGTATCATCCCCAAATTAATTATATAAATCCAGAAATGATCAAATGAGTGCAGACTAGTCATCCAAGCTCCTCCAATTCGGCTTCTCTTGACTCCACTTGAGCTCCCGTCGTTTCCGAAGTTCATTCCATGCTTCCTATCAACCGATTAGCATATGTTCCTGCCAAGAATCCATGAAAAAACATACCAAGCTATTATATTTTACAAATAACAAAGAAATATGCATAGAAACACCCGGACTAACAATATAGCACATGGTGAGCAACAAGTGAATAAACGAACTCTATTCTCTACTTTTAGGCTCAAATCACTCTCAAATACCTATTAACATGTGGTAAATGCTAAAGAATTATAGCCCCTAAAAGGTGCTATCAGTTAGGCTAGTTTATTTGTCTATTTAAAAAGATGTAATCTCCAGTATTAGTCAATCAATAAAGAAATTACTCTCTTGTCTCCGTCTCTGTCTCCCTACTATCTCTGTCTCCCTTTATTCAATCTATTACTCTCGTCTTGTCTCAATTCTATTCTAAATCTATCCTCTTATTCATTTCTTGATACGTTCTCCGTATTATTGGTGCTTTTATCGAGTTCGTCGGACGCCTTCGTGACGAACACGAACTCAAACGCCGCCGTCATCACGAATCACCTCCACGAATCCATATTCAGTCATGAAGAGCGCGACATCCTCCACAGGCTCCTCGACAAGATCAATCATATGGTTGCTCGAGCCGCGTGTTGGGCAGACGAAGACGCCGCCCGAGCCGCGCGTTGGGCAGAAGAGCAAGCCGTCGCCTCGCAAATATGGCTGCCGCAGCCATTTCCGTTGTAGGAACAGCCGCCGTTTCCGTCCCCGCTGCCATCCCAGCAAACAAAGCTGTCGGCGATTCAATCTCATTCGCCTCCGCCGGATGAACAGCCGCCATCGTCGTCTACCCTGAACCACATCCCGCCGCTGCTGCCTGACACACAAGAACAACCATCAATGGCCGCTATGATCCCGACGAAGACCCAGCCGTCTATCAAGCCCGTGAATCCACTCGAACAACAGCCCTTCTTGCCTGATCTGCGAAATCCCCCTCCCCAGACTTCTACCGGAGAACCCCCGATCTCCGGCGACAACCGCACGTCAACCACCGGCGTACGCTAGGGGTTTACAATATTTTTTTAAACCCGCCCAACCCGACAAATCCAACCCAATCCAATCCAATTTTTCCGGATTGTTATGGACTGGGCTGGTTGCAGATTTTATTTTGGTCCAACCCGATGTCTTGGATTGGGCCATGGATTTATATAAAGAATCCAAATATCCATCCAACCCAGTCCAAATATAACTAGTATTGTGGTACATACAAAGTACCATAGTGCACCACTAGTCAACCACTCCACTAAGTAATGCCAGTAACACATATCCAGTAAATCAAGGAGATCCCAAATCAGAGACTCTTTGAAATCTCCGCTAGGCCTAATCTCCTTAAGTCATGAAGCCTTCAATTTCGTACAATCACAGAGAATTCATACTTCTTTCTCTCTATCGTATCACCGCAAAATCGTGAATCACGAAGGAGGAATCAAAGATTTCTTCTATTTCCTTCAGCGATTTCCAGTTTATAAACATGTTCACCGATTGTGGGATACTCGCACTCGCTCTCTCATCTTCGACTTTCTCACATCAACTGGGATCCACGCATCTACGGTGAGTTCTCTACCCATATCTTTCAACTTTCAAAGAGATCAACTGGCAATTTGTAATTTTCTTTTGTGAATTGTGGATGATTAGTTTTGGTACTGATTTTTTTTTCTTTTGTGATATGTGAATGATTGGTTTAGAATTAGAAATTACGAAGCTTACAATAATACATGTTATTTACGAAATTTTGTTATTTCAGAATCATATATTTTCACTTTGTCAATTTCAGTAATCTCTGGTACTGTGTCTATTGTAGATGGAACTGGAGAGAGAAAAAAGCTCTTTTACTGCGGGTGATGCTAATCGTGGTCCTATATCATCTTCTGCAGTTCCTAATGCTGAAAAAGTTCAGGATATGGGAAAGAAAATTCCTCCTATTCCCAAAAAGAAATTGAAATCTGGTGTTCCTAAGAGAAGTGAAAGTTCAGGTAATCGAAAAACTTCTGATATGTGGGATCACTATACTATGGTTGAAATTGATGGAAAATCTAGAGCTTCTTGTAATTATTGCTCCAAAACATATGCATGTGATTCAAGAACTCATGGGACTAGCAATTTGTGGTCTCATTTAAATCATCAGTGTTCTAAGTATCCCCGTAGACTTCTCCACAAGAAGCAAAAGACCTTATCTTATGATCCTATGAATGCATCTGTGAATGTTGATGGTTTAAGTACTGGTTCTTTAAAGCTTGTTAGTTACAATGCTGAGGAGTGCAGGAAAGAAATGGTCAAAATGGTAATCATAGATGAGTTGTCTTTCAGATTTGTAGAAGGGGAAGGGTTTCGAAACTTTGTTAGAGCATTGCAGCCTAAGTTCACGATACCATCTCGTGTTATAATTGCTAGAGATTCATTGAAGTTGTATGAAGAAGAGAAGTTAAAATTGAAAAAGGTTTTGAAGTCTCAACGATTGTGCCTAACTACTGACACATGGACGTCGATCCAGCAAAAAAATTATATGTGTATTACTGCTCACTGGATTGATGAGGATTGGAACTTGCACAAAAGAATAATAAGCTTTTGTCAAGTTCTCAATCATAAGGGAGAGACCATAGGTAAGATGCTTGAGACTTGTTTATCTAATTGGGGTGTGGATCGAGTGTTTACTATCACTGTTGATAATGCTAGTTCTAATGATGGTGCAATTAGATACTTGAAAAGGAGAACCAAGGATCGAAAAAGTACCATTCTAGGAAATGAATTTCTGCACATGAGATGTTGTGCTCACATAGTGAATTTGATGGTGAAGGAAGGATTAGAAGAACTCCATGAATCAATTCTCAAAATACGAAATGTAGTCAGATATGTTAGGTCGTCTCCCTCTAGGTTGCATCTTTTTAAGTTATGTGCTGAACATGCGGGGATGGAAAGTAAAGGACTTGTATGCTTGGACGTTGAAAGAAGGTGGAACTCGACTTACTTAATGTTGGAAACCGCCGAAAAATTTGAAAAAGCATTTAAGTTAATGGAGGAGGAGGATGAAAATTTCTTAGCCTATTTTCAAGATGAGGATGATGATATATATGCAAATGGGAAATCTGGAAAGAAAGGCAAGGGTAGAGGGAACAAACATATCGGTCCTCCCACGGAAGATGATTGGAAAAAAGCACGTGTTTTTGTAAACTTTCTTAAGCTATTCTACAATGTCACATTGAAAGTTTATGGCTCGTTGTATGTTACTTCCAATGTCTTCTTCCACGAGCTTGTTAATGTGGAGAGAAAGTTGTGCCAATTGATTAACAGTGGTGATGTTCTCTTGGCTTCCATGGCTGAAAAGATGAGTCAAAATTCAACAAATATTGGGAAAATTATGACAATCTCAACCTTCTACTGTATGTTGCTGTTGTTCTAGATCCTCGCTACAAATTGAAATATGTTAGGTGGTGTTTTGGGAAAATGTATGATGCTTCTAAGGCTGCAGAGATGACTTCTTTGGTTGAAACTGCTTTGAAACGACTATATGAGCACTATAAAGATTGTCATCTAAAGCATGTTGTAGAAGAGTGCAGTCCAGCGGTTACACCTATGGAGATTAAAATAGAAGATGATGAGACTATTGAATCCGAGTTTATGAAAAATTTGGAAGAAGAAGATAGCATGGATAACAAATCAGAGGTGGTTAAATTTCTTGGGGAAGCTTGTGAGTTTAAAAATAGTGTGTTTGATATATTGTCTTGGTGGAAGACTAATTGCAAGAGATTTCCGGTTCTTTCTCAAGTCGCTCGCGATGTGCTTGATGTTCCAGTTTCAACAGTAGCTGCTGAATCATCATTCAGCACAGGTCGTCGGATACTTGATTTATTTAGAATTTCACTTTCTACCGAGATGGTCCAGGCTCTCATATGCTGCCAAAATTGGTTGAGATCGAAGCCTGCCCCAATCGATCTTCGCGAAGCAATGGACGAAATAGAAGAATATGAAGATATCGAATCAGGTATTTTACTTTGTTTACCAATGCCTTGTTTCTACTTACATTTTTTTTATTTATATTCTCATACTATAACATGTAAAATAATTTGTATTTTGCAGAGCTTATGAAGGATAAATCAAGCACTACCACTGAAGCAAAAAAATGATCAAAATCTCCATGGTATCTGAATTCATAGTTCCAATTAAACTTGAATTATTATAGTTAGTTTCGATGAAAAAATTAAGTTGCATTGCATTTCATATAAATAACATATTGTGTTTGTTAATTACAGGTTTCAAGAGTCAGTAGTGATGGCATTTTGGGATTGACTTGAGCTGTTGGAAGAGTTTGAAGCTTTATACAAATCTGTTGCGTTTTCCTTCAAGAATAATGACACATACCAATCTGTTGCGTTTTCCTTCAAGAATAATGACACCTTTCTTGGTGCTAGATCTTCTTTTATTTTCTTTATTTTGATGTGTTTTTTTTTTTTTTTTTTTTTTTTTTTTTTTTTTTTTTTTTTTTTGCAAATGTTATGGCAGATTGGTGGACAAGTATTTTTAGATGTATTTGAATAATTCATCTGGAATCTCTTGGTAGTATTTGAATGTTCATTAGTTTTCGTTATAGAATAAACATGTTACGCTTTCTGCGATTTCATCATCCATATGTTAAGTAATGAGCATTAGTTTTTCAGAACTTGTCTAAAATCTAACATTTTCATTCGAAATATTCAATGGGAGATACATTTGTAGACAAACCGATAAATCCGCCCAAACCGAACCAATCCAAGTTGGTGGTTTGGGTTGGTTTCATAAGTAGTCAGATTGGATTTGGATTACATTTATGTCACCCGAATTATTTTGGATCGGATGCTTATTCTTGCCTTAAACCATCCAAACCGAACCGTGTACACCCCTAGCGTACGCACCCGCCTCACCGCCTTAGAGCTCCACCAAGCCACCCCCTCTGTCGCTATTTTCGCCGACGCGACCGCCAAAGGCCATCATCCTACCGCCAAACACACCCAACACCAAGCCAATGGGAGGACATTGGCTTCTAGGCGGCTCGATCTAGCGGCATATTCTCATTTGGCTCGGGTTGAGCCACGCGCTGCTAACCGGCTCGACTCCAGGGTCGACTTCCTTCCGGCTTGGGTTGAGCTGTGGGTTCTCAGATGGCTCCAAGTGAGCCATGAACATAATTTTGGCTCATTTTTGAGCCGCGGATCCAATTTTTTAAGTCCCGGACTCGATCCTAGGGTTTTTCAACCTCACTAACTTTCATGGTAATTGTACCACAACCTCATCCATGTGAACAGTACCAGATGTGAATAATTCTTTGTAGTAATCAATGAACATTCCCAGAATATCACTCTCATTATCAACCCAATTACCATGAGTGTCTCTCAGCCTTGTAATTGTATTTATCCTTTTCCTTTGAGTTGCTCTTCTGTGAAAATAAGTTGTATTTTTATCCCCCTCCTTAAGCCACACTTCACGAGAAGATCGTCTCCATTTTAAATCTTCATCAGCTAACACAGAATTGAACTGACGTTCAAGATTTTTTGATTTTTGCAGATTTGGAGCTGATGGAGGAAGCCTTGCAGCAATATCAATTGCTTCGACAGTTTATCCTTGGCCACTTTGCTAAAAATTTTCATCTTTTGCTCCATGAGTGTAGCTCTTTTCCAGTTTTGTGAACTTTTTGTAAAAAGGACAGAGAACAGAAATTCCCCTGGGTGGAACTCCAGCTTTTTGCTATAATATCAGCACATTCACTGTATTGACTCCATTGCGCAGCAAATCTAAAAGATTTTTTTTGAAATACCTTTTATCAGTTTCAGATTGCGCTTGAATTAACACCGGTCATTTGTCCGAAATAGTGCTCACCATATGTGTAACTATCGTTGCAGAGAAATTCTGTATCGACATATAGGAAGCAACATGCCTATCAAATCTTTTTTTTTGACATTAGCTTGCCCACTTCGATTTTGCCAAGTAAACTTATAACCTTCAAAACTCCGGTCGGTTAAATCACAGTGATGCAAAGTTTGTGCAAAATCATTCATCAGTCGTTGATTTGGCGAAGCACACCCTTAATACTTGTCAAAACGACGAGTATGAATCTACAAACTCGTCATACTCGTCAAAACGACGAGTTTCATTAAAATTACCAAAAACTATCCAAGGTACATCATTTCTAGACTTCTTCAAACGACGAAGTACTTCCACGACATAAACCGTTGACTAGCATCGGGATTACCATAAATACCCCTAAAATAAAAACTAGAATCCGGTGAATCTACAAAGTTCACCCAAGCATGAATATAAAAGTCGTGATAACACAAAATAGTAACATCAACAACGTAATTCCAAAGCAGAGCTAGACCCCCAGCTAGGCCTAGTCGAGGCACCCACAAGCCACTTTGAAAGCCTAGCTTACACCGCATCTCATCTCCTTTATTCTTACCTAACTTTGTTTCAGAAAGAAAAACTAAAGCAGGACGATGACTCCTCAGAATAAATTGAAGAGCGTTGAACGTGCATGAATTAGTCAACCCGCGCACGTTCCAACTTAAGAGATTCATGGATCTCGGCGGGGATGATCCTTATCACCCTCCGCCGTTTAAAATGGATGTCTTCATTCTCCACATCCGACTGCGCTCTAACCCTTTTTCCCCCCACAATAGGTCCCTGTCCTCCCGACATCTTCAAAATAGCACCACCTTCCGGTTCTTGAATTTCCACCGCTTTGCTTCTTCCACTTTTACTGTAAGGATTAAACCTTGGCACCTCCTCCACAACCATGATAGCTTTACCCTTGTCTATGGTTGAAGAGTTAGGCGGAACCACGTGCTCTTACCCCTAAACTCCCCCATCCTCCTGGAATTGAACCCCAAACATAGCAAATCCCTTCAAGTCCATCCAATTTATCTTCCCCATATTCCATAAAGCATCCATGGACACCGAAGCACGCAACCAATACCCATAAAACTTTGTCGCCTTTGCCAACATTCCATTCATCTTTGGGCATTTCGTAAGATCATGCCCCACCACACCACATCCTTCACACACAAATTGCAACTTTTCGTAGCGAAAATCAACCCAAGGAACTTGACCCCCTTGTAGACGAACTTTCCCTCCCTTTCGCAAAGGTATGGTTAAATCCAACCGAACTTTGATCTTCAAACACTTTCCTTTTATTACCCCTTTATCAGGGATTGAAGCCTCCACAAAATCCTCTATATCTTTCCCAATATTCCTTTCCGAAGCGACCGTACACCCCTCTGGAGGAATACCCCACAGTTGAGTGGAAAATAAACCCCTCGAGTAATCAACAAATTTCATATCCACACCCACCTTCTGAAAACTCAGAAGAGTTTTCTGGGTTTGAGAGAGAGAAGAGAGAATAAGTCGGCGAGAGAGAAGGAGAAGAATAACGCCGTTAGGTTTTCCATTCAATGAACAAGGAGTATAAATACATGGGTTATCGAACGGTCAGAAAATGATCCGTTCGGAACCCTAAAGGTTATTACAACTTAAGTCCCTAAAGTTTGGAGAGAAATGCATTTAGATCCTTCTGGAAGCAACTCTTCTAATTCTTCAATAAACATTGGGCTTGGGTTGATTTATACAAGCCCAATGTAGTCCAGTTCTGTGAAGCTTCATCAGCAGCCCAAGTCCTAAAGCAAGCCCAATCTTTTGATCTCTTAACAGCCCCCTTCAAACTCATGGTGGTGATGAAACCATGAGTTTGTCTTTCAATTCAGTGAAGCATGGTGTGGGAAGACCTTTTGTGAAAATGTCTGCAAGTTGATGTGTGCTGGAAACAAAAGAGATAGTAAGTTCCTTACGCAGAGCTTTCTCACGAACAAAATAATAGTCTACCTCAATATGTTTAGTTCGTGTATGCATAATAGGATTAGCAGTCATTTTTATAACAGAGGAGTTATCACACCAGAGAGTTGGAGGACAATTAACACGAATATGGAGATCTTTAAATAACATATTAAGCCAAGAAAGCTCAGCAGCAGTTATAGCTAATGCACGGTACTCAGCTTCAGTGCTGGACCTTGCTACAGTGGGCTGCTTCTTTGCAGCCCAATGGATAGGGTTAGGCCCAATAAAAATGACAAGACCAGTAGTACTTCTGCGATCAGTGGGATTCCCAGCCCAATCTGCATCAGTAAATGCATTGATTGGGCTTGGGCCTTTGGTATAATAAAGCCCATTGTGTTGAGACCCTTTTAGATACCTTAAAATACGTTTAGCCCCTATAAGATGCATTGAAGTGGGCTTATGCATAAATTGACAAAGATGGTTTATGGCAAATGCAATATCAGGTCTAGTGAATACTAAGTACTGTAAAGAGCCAAGTAATTGTCTAAAGACAGTAGGATCTTTAAGGGGAACTCCATCTAAGGCATGAAATTTACCATTTGAAGGCAAAGGATTTGGACAAGGTTTGCAATTGGTCATATTAAACCTCGCCAAAACATCATTTATATATTTGTTTTGATTGATGAAAATTCCAGATGAAGATATGGTAATTTCTAAACCCAGAAAATAGTGAAGAGGACCCAGATTGGTCATATCAAATTCAGAAGAAAGAGCTTTAACAAGAACAGTTAAGTAACTGGAATCATTACCTGTGAGAATGATATCATCTACATAGAGAAGAAGAATAGTAATACCAGAAGAAGTATGTCTAATGAATAAAGAGCTATCTGCAGCAGATTGTGTGAAGCCAAGAGAAGAAATATAAGTAGTAAATCTAGAAAACCATGTTCTTGGAGCCTGTTTCAAACCATAAATTGATTTGTGAAGTTTGCAAACATGGTTGGGTTTAGATGGATCAACAAACCCAGGTGGTTGTTTCATATAAACATGTTTTTGAAGATGGCCATGTAGGAAAGCATTTTTTCACATCTAATTGTTGAAGTGACCAATCAAAAGTGGCTGCTAAGGCAAGTATAGTTCTAACTGTAACATGTTTAATAACTGGGCTAAAGGTTTCATCAAAACCAATTCCTTGAGTTTGATGAAATCCCTTTGCCACTAACCTAGCCTTGTACCTTGAAACTGAACCATCAGGGTGATATTTGGTTTTAAAAACCCATTTATTACCAACAATGTTGGCATTTGGAGGAGGTAGAACAAGACTCCAAGTTTGTTGATTTATGAGGCTAAGGTATTCATCAGCCATGTCATTTTGCCAGTGTGAGTGTTTCTTAGCCTCAGAATAGCAAGTTGGGTCAGAAGCAGAAACATTTAAAGCAGTAATAGAGTTAGGAAATCCAGACAGTTTGGCAAAACCAGTAAAAGTATGCATTTGTGAAGAGAGGGGGATCAGAAGTACCACACTTAGAAGCAAAATCAAGAATTTTTCTTTTGAAAATACCAGACTTGCTTCTAGTCTTCATTGGATGACCAGGTGCTGGAGAGGGCACTGATGATTCTGTTGGTGCCATGTCAGGGATGGGGGATGATGGTAGTACCTGTTCTGGTATCTGTTCTGGTATCTGTTCTGTATCATCTCCACCATCACTGAGCTGCACCTCAGAATTAGAGTGACTCCCAGCAAGGTCAACTGCAGAAGGGGAACTGACTTCATCATTTCCTGGAACAGGGACAGTCATAGCAGTGTCAGTAAACAGAGGAGCATCAATAGCAGTAGAAGAGGCAGCTGGTAAGGTGTAAGGAAACAACAGTTCATTAAACACAACATCTCTACTGATATAAAACCTTTGAGAAGCTTTGTGATTACACAAGTATCCTTTATAATTATCAGCATAACCCAGAAAAATGCATTGAACAGTTCTAGCATCAAGTTTAGATTTAATGTAAGGCCTAAGATTTGGATAACAAGCACAGCCAAACACTTTGAGAGATTTGTAATCAGGTTTCTTATGAAAAAGTAGTTCAAATGGTGATTTGTGATTAGTGACAGTGCTAGGCATGCGATTAATTAGAAAAATAGCAGTAGCTATAGCATGATACCAAAAACAGTGAGGCAAAGAAGCATGTTGGAGCATGGTAATAGCAATTTCAATGATATGCCTATGTTTTCTCTCAGCAATGCCATTTTGCTGAGGTGTGTGTGGGCAAGATTTTTGATGTGTAATGCCATGATCAGAGAGATGTTTTTGAAACAGAATAGAGACATATTCTCCTCCACCATCAGATCTTAAAATTTTAATTTTATAACCCAGTAAGTTTTCAACATGAAGTTTGAACTTAGGAAAGACAGAAGCAACTTCAGATTTATGAAATAAAGGAAACAACCAAGTATAACGTGAGTAATCATCAATAAACAGTACATAAAATCTATAGCCATGAAGTGATTTGGTAGATGCAGGTAGGGGTGCACAAAAATCCGTCAATCCGCACCGATCCGCAAATCCGTTCGATCCGTGACGGATTGGGTCCGAACCGATCCATGACGGATCGGACTAGGATCAAGAAACAAAAGTCCGATCCGATCCGTCAATCCGTTTGATCCGTTTATGCTTATTATTATGTTATTTTTACTAATTTCATCAATATGATTTATTCTAATGGTAACTTTAACTTAGTAATGTCATTACTTATCAATATTGTGTTGAATAATTTTGATTTTTGATGATATAAAGAGGAAGATATTTCGTACGTTAACTAAAAGTTATACTAAATAATAATTGTATAATATTGTTTACTTTGTTAGTTGAACATATTTAAAAATATTCAAAAAATTTACGATCCGCGGATTAATCCGGTCCGATCCGCGAAACCGTGGATCCGATTGGATCCGATCCGTTTTGATCCGTAAACCGGCGGATCGGATTTACTAAGCCTCAATCCGGACCGATCCGATCCGTGTGCACCCCTAGATGCAGGTCCCCATACATCAGAATGAAGAAGGTGAAGTGGTGTGTGAGTGACATTTGTAGATTTAGTGTAAGGTATTTTATGAATTTTCCCTTTAAGACAAGATTCACACATAGAAGATTCAGAAACAGAATTGAAAGAAGAACCAAACAAGGATATTAAAATGTCTTTGGCTGGATGACCGAGCCTGGCATGTATCAAAGAAACATTATCTTTAGCACCCAAACAAGCCTTGGGATTTTGAACAGTAAATGGACAAGTATAAATAGGGTAGAGGCCATTTTCACTCAAGCCTGTGTAAAGGATTTTGCCCGTAGCCAGATCCTGAATAGAAAAGGATTTGGCATTAAAATTAAAACAACAGTTGTGTTGATTGCAGAGTTGGTAAATTGAAAGCAAATTTGATGCAAGTTGTGGAACATGAAGAGTATTAGAGAGATCAAATGTATGAGTGTGTGTTTTTAAATAAGCAGTACCAGTATGTGTGATTTGTGCAGCTTGACCATTGCCCAAAGTGACTTGATCAGAGCCAGTATAAGTATCAGCCAAAGAAAGGTTCCTTAAATCAGCAGTCATATGGTTGGTAGCACCAGAGTCAGAAAGCCAGTAGTCAGGAATAGAGCTATTAGAAGAAGATGAAGCATTGTATGCAGTCAACTGATCAGATGGAGGTTTCCCACCTTGATAGGAATAGTCCATCCTATGCCAACAATCAGCAGCAGAATGGTAATCTAGGCCACAGATTTGGCAGTTAATAGGTGAAGTGGTTGGTCTAGGTTTTGGATTGTAACGATTGCCATTACCTCTGCCCCGTGAGGAGCCCCTTTGACCACCACCACCATGGCCTCTGTTAGAGTCGTATCTACCTCCCTGGTTCGTATGACCCGGTCCATTGGACCGTCTATAACCCCAACCGGTTCGACCACCACGACCGGATTGAGGTCCAGGACCACGAACACCCCGTCCTTGGCCACGACCAGATCCTCGGTAAGAATTAGAAGAGGCAGAGTAGGCAGTAGAAACATTCAAGGCAGAAGAATTAAAATCAGCAGATTGACTTTCATGCATTTGTTCTTCAGCTTTCATTAACACATGAACTTCATCTAGACTTATAGCATCAGATCTACCACGAATCGTAGTGCGAAAAGCATTGTATTCAACAGTTAGACCATTCAAGGCATATAACAGCATATCCTCATCATCAATTTGAACAAGAGACACAGCAAGTTTATCACGAATGGATTTCAACTTTTGCATGTATAGATCTACTCAATCAGAACGTTTTCTTATGGTTTGAAGGTCATTTTTGAGTTGAAGGATATTAGATCTGGTAAGAGATGCATACCTCTCCTCAAGCGCGAGACAGATGGCTCGGGCCGAGGTCTTACCAATAACGTGAGAGAGAGCTTCTGGTGTAAGGGTAGCGTTGATGATGGTCTGGAGCGCTTGATCTTGCTGAAACCAGTCTTGGAACGCCGGATTTGGACTGGATGAGCCATCAGAGCCGAGAAGCGTGGCCGGAGGTGGGGAGACAGAACCATCAACGAAACCAAAGAGACTCTGTGTGCGAAGAATCGATGAGAACTGGTGTTTCCATAACACATAGTTGTTGTTATCGAGTTTATAGGGCATCAAATGATGGATATTGGTGAGAATATAGAGTGGATTTGAGGTTGTGAGAGCCATTGTTGCCAGTATATGGCTCTGATACCATGAAAACTCAGAAGAGTTTTCTGGGTTTGAGAGAGAGAAGAGAGAATGAGTCGCCGAGAGAGAAGGAGAAGAATAACGCCGCTAGGTTTTCCATTCAATGAACAAGGAGTATAAATACATGGGTTATCGAACGGTCAGAAAATGATCCGTTCGGATTCCTAAAGGTTATTACAACTTAAGTCCCTAAAGTTTGGAGAGAAATGCATTTAGATCCTTCTGGAAGCAACTCTTCTAATTCTTCAATAAACATTGGGCTTGGGTTGATTTATACAAGCCCAATGTAGTCCAGTTCTGTGAAGCTTCATCAGCAGCCCAAGTCCTAAAGCAAGCCCAATCTTTTGATCTCTTAACACCTTCCATCGCTGATGAACAACCAGACAATTTTTATTAGCCATGGCTGACCCGACATCACCCTCTCCAAGTATCTATTGTCCCCAAAACAGAATTGAAAAATTCCATCTCCAATAGGATTCACAGCAAATTCTTTAGGTTCATTCCACACAACCATCATGGCCTACAGAAACCCAACAACATTCATCATGTTCATCGACCAAAACCTTTTTTAAAAAGACTATTCTTACACACCTTGATCCTTGAGTTTAGCTTCCAGCGCCTCCATCTTGATCCTTCTAGCAACAGAGATGTATATGAATCGAAGAAAGAGAAAAAACAAGAGAAGAAATAACCTTGATCAGTAGTTCAAACCAGACTCGGTAGTTTACGGTGGAGATTGGTGTCACATAAATAAGCGAACCATAGAACATGGTTGCTAACTGCCAGAAACGTGAGGCAGTGGTGGTTAACTGTCAAAAACCACCCAAACTTCCACTAACATCATGGGCATCGTTGAAGAGAGGGGAGAGAGCGTGCGCTGTTGGAGGAGAAAACCAAGATTCTCCGTGTTTCTAAGTAATTTAAGCAAAAGTTGATTCTACGTAAAACTCAAATTTTAGAACCCATAATAAATTTAGTAATGGAGACCAAGTGAGAGAATGCTTCTGTTTCAGCAAAGCTGACTTCCCACAGTAAAAGCAGTTTTAGCGCGTTTGGTAAAGAATATAATCTCGACTTTTCGGACAGTTTCTGCTGTCTCACAACAGCTTTCAGGAAACAAGAGGGAGATGCTTTCTCGAAAGTGATTTTGACTAATTTATCTACAACCAATTTTAACCTTACAATTTAACCTTACAAATTTGAAAAATCTCAATATTTATCTTTACGGAACTGATACATGTAATATATTTTTGTCATTTTACCTTCGCACAGTAGGTTAGGTTCACAGTTGATTTAACAAACACGAAATTACTATGTCAATATCTCACAGTAGCTTTCACATAATATTTACCAAACAATTTTTTTAACTAAAATTCACAGCAACTTTTTCATAGTAACTCTCCCACAACAGCTTCTTGCACTGCCACGACGTTCGCAAATTAGCCCTACCAGCCAAGCCATCCAACACGATATCAATAAAGTAAGTGAAGAAGGAGAAGCACGACGAGGAAGACATGCACAACCACTGCAGCATCTCTAGCGACTAGATTTGGATTTTGCCTCTGTCTTTTCTATGCTGTCACCTCTGGGTATGAGCAAGCTAGGATAGGCGTAGTTACAACCAAAAATAAATAATCATCCCCAAGAAGATCCAAAGAGGCCTGAGTATCCTTTTTGTGGAAGTTAAAATTCCCTGAAATTTGTGTTTTTAATTCGCAAAGCTCACAGAAATAGAATCCCCACAAAAAATATGCATAGATGAAAAACTATGTCCTACGATCTATGTTGACACAGATGACAAAAAATATGCATAGATGAAAAACTATGCCCTAAAAGATAGGAGTTTAGCAAAGAAATTCTAGAGAACTATTCTCACAAAGCAACACATGTGATCTCCAGAAATAGAGGCGCTCAGAAACTGGTTGGAAGAAACGTTCAAATGCACTCATCATCAAGCCAGAGATGAAATGTGTGTGGCTTTATAAACAATCTCCAGAAACTGTGGTCCTGCGACCCTTCGTGTGATGCAGGAGCGGATGATCCAGATGAAGCTGAACTATCAGACGCGACTAATTTGCCGCTTCCCTACCATGAGATGGAGGATAAGAGCAAGGGTTGGAAGAAATTGCAGCTTTTGTTGTCGCCGCACTCTTTGGGCCATAACTTTGGCTACGGTCATCAGAATGATGCGAACTACCCTAATTCGGAAAGCTCTCGAAAACACGCACAAGAGCTTAATGGGTCGGGGTCCGTCTTCTACCTCAAATTCTGCTGTTTGACTAGACAAACGTTTTAGTTAAATTTTAACTATTTTTTAAATATGTCTGTTGCTGATTAGGACCTCGATTTTAACCTTTTTAGGGTTAATTTTTTTATGTGTTTCTTTCAATAAGGCCAAACTGTTGGGTCAATTCCGAGATTTTGCCATTTTTTTGCATACGTTAGGGTTTTTAGCCATATATGCCCGGCTTGTTGACAGAATACGTCAATTCAGGATTATTATATTTTTCTTCAAAACCTAGACATCTTCTCTATTGGTTCATGCCTTTATGTTCGTTGTTTCTGTTGCATTGATCCTACACCTTGATTAGATTCGGCGTCAGGTTGGTATCAAAGCTAGATTCAATGTGGGAGGAAGATCATCATCTGCGATGGCTCATGCACGTGGGAAGCGAGATGATGAAGACACCCCCGAACGAGAACGTAGCCTTGAGGACGTGATGGTGATAGAAGATTTTCGACGGAAGAACCAGGCTCCAGCAGCTGATCGAAGAGCCGACATAGAGCTTGGCGGTGCAAGATCTGGATGATCGGGAAACAAAATCCTGTGGAGAACGTCGTAATGAAAAGAGTAGTTGTTTGTGCGTTCAGTTATGAAACCGGCCTAAGCATCTGGACTTGTTTTATGTGGGTAATGGTGTATGAAAGATGTAGTCTTGTTGTTGCTGACTTGCTGTTTTAGGTTTAGATCGATGTTGAACTTCCGGGTCTTCAACATTCTCTGCAGTCACTAGGGTTTCAGAGAAGTAGATGCAAGATACTACTAGGACCAGAAGTTTCTGGAGCTAGCTCGGAGTAGTATGTGACCTGTTGCTGTTGCTATCTATTACATTGGACAACTCCACTCTGCGACAACTGAGGACCAATTTTATAGAATAAAATCATACGCATGATAATATATGGATTCAACACATTCACTAAGATCACGAAAGGTAAATCTGAACATGAATACATTCTAAGGAAAACACTAATGTTTTACGCCAACATAGGCGACTACGAGATATAGTTTGCATACGGATGGATGAGGATTTTGATGAATAGAGAGGATTCGCGGCCGCATCTTCAACAGAATCTAAATTTTTTTTGTCTCAATTTTAATTTGTATAAGGGCTTTGCTCTAGGCTTACATGTTATCATATATTTTCTTAAGTTCATGTTTCAATTGAACTCCAAATGCAAAGAACTTGTGCATCAAAAAGTCCATCTTTGTGCAAACTGCGGTACCATTAACAAGAGAAATTGCAACATCAAGTTAATAGTTCTTCTTGGTGCAAATCACTGAATAAATTTTTTCAAATCTACTAATGAAATAGCATAAATGAAAACAAAAAGAAATTAAGAATACCAGTCTCTAAACTATGATCCTTGGTTTTCGCTCAATCTTCAACAACCCTCGTTACCTCTTGCTCGTTTAGTAAGTAAAGGCTTTCCCTATAGGTATATATACTTGGAGGTAAACAGTTATTCTCCTGAATATCAACATGTTTGAGGACTTGAAGATCTTTTGTAATCTGTCCACTCGTGGTATCGTACAGTGCAAGATCTCCTCCCGGTTTCCAATTTAAAAGTTCTCCATTCTTGATGAATGACAACGGAAAACTGAAAAACATATCATTATCTCTGAATTTGAGAAGTCTAGTCCAAGAATCAGCTTTTCCGTACTCCTTCATCACCCAAATTTCATGGTCGCCATCAGGACCAAAAAAGTGAACACAGAGGGAATCATTATAATTACGTACAAACATGCTCCGGGCCTGCATGGGGAGAGTTATCACATGAAACAGCTCCTCATCCATGTCAAAACCTAGAATGTAGTATCCGTGATCTGGTTTTACACTGGCTAGCCAATGGACAACCCCTTTCACAGTTGTCGAAGGTCCTCCTATCGTCCCCTGAGCTTTGTTTTCTACCCTTTTCCATGAATTTGAACCTAGAGAGTACACGTCAACTTTATAAGAAGCCCTACTGGGGAATCTTTCATGTACGGGCGCCAGTTTAACCACTTTGAAGTCTCTGCCCTTCTGTGAAAATCCAAATCCATAAACACTCCCATGTAAGACTTCATCCCCTGGATGCGGTACTACTTTTGATTTATTAATGGTGGGATTCCAGAAATAAATATCAAAGGGATCAGCCAAACACACGAGTCCGCGGCAACAACCCACGGTGTTTAACCACATTGGGATAGGGGAATTAGTCTGGAAGGGGCAATCAAGCTCTCTGTTGATTGTAGAGAAAGTCTCGTCGTGGTACGAAAAGTAGTTTCTTCTAAGAGGGGTTTGGTTATCTGTAGTGGAACCGGAGCTTCTGGTTTGCCGATTCTGGTGGATCATGACATAGTCCTGGTTTGTGGGTTTTTCTGAGTAAAGGTTGATGAAGTCTGAGCTGGTGATGGTTTCTTTGAAGGATTTGCTGAGGAGTTGGCAACGGAGGACGGAATTGATGGGTAAAAGCAGAATTATTTTGATGACGACTTCTTTGGGTAGCTCAGCCATAGCACAGAGACGACAATGGTGAATAGGATTTGGGCAGAGATTTGTAGGAATGAGGAAGGGGCAGTGTACATGGATCGTTCAAGGGATTTTGGTGGTATTTATATTACGATGTTGTTGAGGTTGAGTAGTCTAAACAGGACTCGGATACCTCATCTAAACCCTAAAACGAAGAGGCTGTACGCAGTCTGTGTTGCAGTGGGGCTAAATTGGAAAAATTAAACAAAATAAGCATAAAACTTAGATTTTATAAAATTGAGTGGGGGCAAAAGTTAAATTTTTGTAGGGCTAAACTGAAAAGTCTAGACAATAGAAGGTTTAATTTTTTATTTCAAAAACTCGAGTGGGGGCTATAGCCCCCACGTAGAGCCATGTAGATCCGTCCTTGGCTGTATACATATCTTAGAATTATAGGACCACCATAGCTTAATATAATTTTGACACCCGGTTTTGGGAGCTGACCCGGTTTTATTTGTTCTGTAATGTAAAATAATCCGGATGCTGCTTCAGTTTTGGAGCTGATTCCAGTTTTAATTGTTTTTTATGTAAATTTTTTTTGGTGTCTCGTCAATTTTGTTCAAAACCTTTTTCAAAATCGTCTTGATATGCAATGACAGTCGACTCTTGTTTCAATTCAGACAGCTGGCAAGATAATCATGATTATATTTCACATCAAAACGAACTTTTATCTCGTTGAGAAACGATGGCCAAGTCGTGAGTTGATGGTTGTTTTGTGTTTAGCAAAACCAATCCGCATCTTCTCCACTCAATAAAACCCCCTCAAGCTCAAGTCGTTCATCCGGTGGAATGCAAAACTAATCGAAAAACTGTTGAACTTAAAACATCCAAGTGCGCGGGTCAGTACCTGAGATATTTGGCGGATCAACACGGAGCTTGTGTCCTCTGCCGTCATTAGTAGGCAGGCGAAGACGACCACGACGATCGCCCTACATAGTTTGCTTGTCGTAACTCGCTACCTGACAGGAGGTTCTGGCGGCGCAGAATCACCTCTAGCGTCATAACTCGAATCCCAATAGTATTCTTTGTATATGCCGGCGACGGTAATCCAACCCCAAGTCTGCTGATGAACTCCGTCGATAGGTGGGTTGCAAAAACCTGTGCGGTTGATTCATGTCTATCGACAGGTGGTAATGCTTTTTCTTTTCAGGATGTCCTATTCGATAAATATATTATTTGACATTAAATATCAATAAATATTTATTGTAATAATATTATTAATCATATAATATCTGATATTGTCATTTCGAGTGTACCAACAACTCTAAAACATTCATTACCGAACATATATAAAATGTCAAAATGGCTTTCCCCCATTAGCTTAAATACAAAATTGGCTTAATTGCTGATTGCATACCCCCATTTTACCATAATTACAAGCCCCAATTCTAAAATAAGCTGATGGCATCCCCCATTTGCAATACTACTAGTAGCTTATTGAAACTGGGAAGAAATTACCGTTAGTCATGTTAAAGAATATTCTGTTATTTGCCGTTTATGTCCTATTTTGTGAGGGTAAAATTGTCATTTTCACCCCTTTCTCCTTACCCTCGTCTCTCTGTTTCTTCTCTCCTTTCAACCTCCATCTGATCAAGCTCTCCCTCTGAATCTGATCTCCTTCCCCACCAAGCACCACGACAAAGTTATATCTATGTGGGCACCTTCGGGGAAGAGACGACTGACGATGTCAGAGGTAATGACGGTGGTTTCGTAGGTGACGGTGGACGAGGCATGTAACTCAATGGTTCTGTTCGGTTTATATTTCCAAATGATTTGGGTCGGTCATAAAATAAGTAGACCAATATTCGGCTTGACTTATGATTTCTGCACAAACTGTACCAAATCGAACCGCTTACACTCAACATTGAACATCCAATTCAAGAAAGTGAACATCAAAACCTCTCAAAGTTAGACCAAGAATCATAATCCTTACAAGCAAAATAACACAAACATTACCAATATAATAAGAAGTAACTCTATTCTGCGACAAGTGAGAACCAGTAGCAGATGTTGCACAAATTATTTCAGTTGATATCTTTAAACACAACTTACTCTTCATATTACTATTAGAACTACTCTTCTGGGGATGAAGGATCCATCAAAATTGTTGTAACATAACTTCTGTTTTAGGGCTCTGCTACCAGTTTGTTATAGCGTGGGGGTATTCGAGCAAGAATGACGAAAGCGAAACAAGATCGAGACAGATATTTAACGTGGTTCACTAACGAATTCGTAACGAACCCGCTAGCTAATCCACGGCCAGAACCAGATATTTTATTGAGAAGAGAACCCGATTACAATACATGCCGCCGTGGCCACAACGGCCACGGCGGCAACCCGAAAGAACCCACCCGAACACACACTGCCAAACAAAGCTCTCAAAACCTCACCTCTCTCCGTGTGTGTATGTATTACAAACCAAGCATTGGTGACTATATATATTGCCAAGACAAAAAAGCACCGCCCCTTAACTAGGAAACAATTTGTTTCCTTGTTTCCAAATTTGATTCCTTTGACTTTTAAACTCACAAACTTCCCAGATTTGATTGCAAGTCAAAACTCCAACAAATCTCCACCTTGACTTGAATCATCTCAGCAACCCGACACCAGAACCTGATGCTTCTCTTCTCAAACCTGAACCGGATGCGTCTCCCAGAACATGAAACGAGCACGCCTACTCAAACAGATTTTTCGCAGCTGTATGGAAACCCGAATCGCCAAATCGTTGCTCCAACTACCATGCGTTCCTGCAACGAATGCGCCTGATGTGGTTGCACTTCCGGAAATAGAAACAAGTGCTCCACCCAGAACCAGACTCGAATACATTCACTAAGAGAACAAGACCGAATGTATTCTTGATGCGCCCAATTGCGCCAGACATATGCACCATGACAGAATGCCCAGATGTCATCCAGACCAGATGCACCGATGACGAGTGCCCAAATTGTCATGCCCGATGCGCCCCGTATGCCTCAGATGCGCCAGATGCTCGCCAGAAACAGATCGCGGCAGATGCGAGCTCATGCGTGTCATGGTACACGCTGTAAAACCAGATGCACGCCAGAACAAACTCGTGCATAATGCGCGCCAGAACCAGAATCAGATGTGCGTGCCAGAAATCTCACGTGCCACATGCTCCATGTCGTTGCTCCAACTCCAACGAGTTCCTGCAACGCATGAGTCAGAACCAGATTCTATTCACACGCCAGATGCTCCACGTCGGGAGCCGGATTGCGCCTGAACCTCAATCACCATAACTCCAGATGCGCGTGAACCGCCAGATTCGCGCCAGTACTGAATGCGTGCTGGATTTGCCAGATCCCTTACACGCCTAGTCAGATGCGCGCCAGATTGCTCCGACAGGAGCCCGGATAGCCCCCTCGGCTTCAGATGGTGAGTGCTTGTCTTTCACTAACAGATCGATCTTGATCGCCAAACCAGACATCGTTCTTGGCAAAATCTCGAAACCCAACTCCCGATAGCCTGCTCCACCTGAATCGTGAAACCCTAGCTTTGAGTTCCACCAAAACGTGAAACCCTTGCTATTGGCTCCACCCTGATCTTGGAACCCCGGCTCTGATACCAGTTTGTTAAAACTGGTGATCCCCTGACCTAGCTCTGATACCAGTTTGTTGTAACAAAACTCATGTTTCAGAGCTCTGCTACCAGTTTGTTATAGCGTGGGGGTATTCGAGCAAGAACGACGAAAGCGAAACAAGATCGAGACAGATATTTAACGTGGTTCACTAACGAATTCGTAACGAAACCGCTAGCTAATCCACGGCCAGAACCAGATATTTTATTGAGAAGAGAACCCGATTACAATAAACGCCGCCGTGGCCACAACGGCCACGGGGGCAATCCGAACACACACTGCCAAACAAAGCTCTCAAAACCTCACCTCTCTCCGTGTGTGTATGTAATACAAACCAAGCATTGGTGACTATATATATTGCCAAGACAAAAAAGCACCGCCCCTTAACTAGGAAACAATTTGTTTTCTTGTTTCCAAATTTGATTCCTTTGACTTTTCAACTCACAAACTTCCCAAATTTGATTGCAAGTCAAAACTCCAACAAAAATAATGCAATTTACATATCAACAGAACTGTAGAAAAGAAAAGAAAAATAGACACGGCGATTACCACTTCAGAAGCCCAAATACTAAGAAGTAATTACTAATTTGCTTTCTCTGCTCTGTGACTAATTTGGCGGTTTAAGCCACAAATTGGGAAAAAGCGCTGAGCAGGAGGCATACTTAAACATAAATTACTAATAACTCCTATAATTCCTTTCACTGTTCTTCGTCCCACTGCAATTGCACTTCGTTTCTTTGAAATAACTTGGTCAAGCAAAACAAGGCTCTCCCTGTAATTGAATACTTCAAAATAATATGTATCATTCTCTCCGCTGCCGACATTCTCCAACGGGGGTAATTCTTTCTTTACTTGTCCATTGTTTATCGGATCACGAAGAGAAAGTTTCCCACCGGCTGTTGGAACTAAAAGTTCATCGTTCATTGTCAAGTAACAGGCGGGAGTATTGCTTATGAAACTATGGAGCTTAATCCAAGATTGTTGTTCATGAGTAGTACCAGAACCTTTCCTTAACCAAACTTCACAAGTATCATCGCGGAGACAGCTAATACAAAGAGACTTTTTGTACTCGTAAGCTCTGAAGTTCAAGAAGTTGTCCGGGAGAGTAATTTCATGGAACACCTCGTTATCCAAGTTGAACCCCAGAATATAGTGATTACCTTGTGATGTTACCTCGGCGTGCCAGTAGGCAACCCCATTCACACATGTTGGGTATTTAATTTCGCCGGAAACATTGTTGTTGATCCTTGTCCATGAATTGGAACCCAATGTGTAGACATCAACTTCATACGAGATCTTCCCCGAACCAGCGGCGCAATATTCCTTCAATCTGACCAACTTGAAGTTGTTTATCCGCGGTACAAATCCATACCCGAAAATTATCCTAGAGGCTGGAGAAGGTAGCCATGGAGAAGTTAGCCACTCGCGGTAGAAGACTTTTGTAGTTTTGCACATCTGCATACACTACAAAAAAAATAGGCAAATACGACGGCCGAAAACTGTCGTTTAAGGGTAAAAAACCGTCGTATTAGATAAATACGACGGCCAGGTGGCCGTAGTATCGTAAGGCGTCGTATTAGAAGATACGACGGTTAATGACCGTTGTTTCTGCCAATATCCGACGGCTGAAGTTGTGCGTCGTTATTGAGGGCCTAATACGACGGTGAAACCTGACCGTCGTATTCTACAGACAAATACGACGGTAAAAAGTAGCCCGTCGTTTTAGAATCTAATACGACGTTTCTGTGACCGTCGTAAATAAGTACATTTTTGTTAAAAAAAATTATATAAACTTACAATTTGAATAAAATATACACTGTTAAGTCAACAAACAGAGCACACTGCAAGAAAATCTTTCATTGAAGTCCAACAAAATCCAACAAAAAATAAATAAGTTGCCGTAGCAGTTGTCTATTACATATGGGAAATGAAAAACTGTAAAACTCTTCGTCTTGCCCAACTTCTTTGACGGCAACCAATCTGACATACACAATCAAAAAGATGTCAATATATTTATAAAACTACTAGGGTTTATCCCGCGAGGACCCCTGTGAATCGATTGCGATGACATGAGATTAAATATGCAATGTTAATAATAATACAAGAAGTTACCGACATAGCAACTGAGAAAGGAAGGTGCAGAAGTTCTCGGAGAGAGGTTTACAAATTCAAAGGCCTGAAACCTTAGTTCTACCGGATAGTCAGCCACACAACGGATTCTTGGACCAGCACCAATTGACCATCTCCGTGACAAATGATCACCCAATTCACACCTTTTTTGGAATTAATCCGTTGCATTACAGTTGTCCGCGGCACCTCAGGCCTTGCGCTCTAAAGGCCCCCATATAAAATGAGACTGTTGTAAGTATCGAAGACAGCGAAATCAAAGGAACTTGCAGGAGGATGGAGTTAAATCACTGCCATATTTATTCCCCAATTGATCAATATTGCATTTCTATACATTTCTCGTAACCTTTATCGAGCTATATGCAAATTTCTGACATAATGTACTATGAAGACGACATAGCTTGTATTAGATGAGCAAATTTCCATGGTAAATATCCATGATTTCCAGTAGTAGTGTATCTGTGAAGATTGATATTTGGATACATACCTTGCCTGAGTTCATAACCTTACTATATTATGAATATGAGAAATAAAATAAAAAAACATAATATAAGGAGATGGCATACCTCATACAACTGCACTCTTCACAAGAGGTTAGAGGTGGAACAGGGACATCATCTTCTGATTTGCTGACCTTCCTGGTGTACAAAACAGAATGTATGAAAAAAATTTATGAAGGTGTTTAATAATTAGGCGTGCAAAAGATAACAAATGAAAAGGCAAATGGCAGCGAGTTTGCATTAAACATCGAGGCTGTGAATCCTACAGAGTCGTAGGGTAATGTCCCCAATTCAGCTATGGATGTAAGGGCAAATGAAACAACTAAAACACAATCTCACACATATTTGAGCATTGTACCCCTGTATTGCTATCACCATGAGTCCATGACTCAAACCATTATTTACACGCATAGCAAACCATGGATGTGCTCAGTTCATAAACCATAACATGAAAACATACAACTTGCAAACTGAAACAGGATTGAAATGGGCCAATGGCCATGTAGCCTTCGTTACATTAGTGGTTGTACTCATATTCTGTCCAGACTCCGTCACCATACAGTAGAGGAAAAATTACACCAGTGCTAACCATTTCTTTGGCTCATTTGAAACAAACACAACGCCTAGAGTAACGTACAGTCATATGTAAGATGAAGTGCAACAAAGACAAGTGACCAACATCCCCAATTTAGTGGTATAACCTAAAGTTCAGATTCCAAACAAACATACAGTAATTTGTAAGATGAAGTGAAATTAACAAGCAATTCATAATAACTATTGTGCTTCAATACTTCCATTTGGTTCTCACTTACATGACGGTAGTGAAATCAAAAGTGACTTGACTGAAGCAATTCGTAAAAACTCTGCATAAAATTTTCTTAGAACAACACATAACAACATTGAATTAGTTTGTTGTTACCTTCAAAACTATCATTTGGTTAGGGTATGGCAAGGTCATCATGAGAAGGAGCCGAATCATTTGTGTCAATACAAGTTGATTCAATGCTAGGCCAGAAAAACAACCAATTGTAAGAAACAAATTGAACTAATCTCTAATTGAACTAATCTCCTACAAATGTCTTACTTGCCAAATCCAAAAAAATAAATCTAAACAAATTAGTTCTATAAAACACATTTCAATTGAGCAAATATCCGATTGTGGCCAACATGTATCAAAACCATTAGCCAACAATTTATTATCAAAATTAACATAGGCTAATACTATATATAATAGACATACTAGCCAGCATTCAAACATAAGAGACATACATAACAGTCAGCACAAAAATAGCCCTCCTACTTTATTTTTCTTGCTCATGTAAAGAATCTCATCCATTCAAACATAAGCGGCATAACAGTAAGCATTTGGAAAACAATAAGAAAAATTTGTGGAAAGAAAAATTAGCCTGTGAATATAAAAAACATGAACCAGTTGGGAGTGGTGTGTGGTTGGAGTGAATATAGAAACCATGATCGTGTGAATATAAAAAATTAGCATGTGGAAAGAAACTTCATCAATAACCTTTATTATTCAGTTTTCCTCTTCAGGATGAGCAGCCACGGTAAAAATAATAGTTTGGCAGTCACGAACACCAGCAATCAATTATGGGAATACTAAGATGAGATATTGGCAACTATTTTAATGCTGGATAATCCTTGTTGTCACTTGATTCTATGAATTATGTGCAGAAAGATGGAGCATAAGTGAAAAGTAACTAAGTGTTGGAAACTTGGGTCTGTCCTAGCTTAAATTAACAAGTTGTAGGGCTGACAAAACCCACTGTATACTGAAAACATGTACCACACACAAATAATAATAATAATAGGAACTGATGGAGATCTAACAGCCCAGTCCTTCGACTAGCGACTCTGCAGGGAGTCGAAACCACCAACTGGAAGTCTATTACGATAGCTCTCCAGGCAGCCTATTATATGCCTTTTCTGACACTGTGAACACTAAACTGGCTAATTAACCCACACCCAATCTGGTTAATTAGATTAGTAATCATCAAACATCATATTTGTTTGAATAGGAAAGAACTTTTTTCTTCATAAACTGGCTATTAAGAAATTAACTAATTAACCATCCTCAAACTTAAAGCCCCATCACAATCAGCATATAAGTACTCCCCAATCTGAGACTGGAGGCCTGTTGAACCAACACATGCAGAAATCAGTTACTGGTACCAGTACTGAAGAAAAGGTCATCCTAACTAATCAGGTAACAATCTTCAATTGAGGAACGCTGACCATTGCCCATATTAGGGTTCAGTTCTCTTAGACACTATGCTATGGTGGCCAATCGAGAGGACTACAGTGAGAGAACGTACAGAGATGAGCGTACCTGCAGCGTGAACAAAAGCTAGGGCTTCTCCGGAACGTATGCCTCAACGCGCGACGGAGAACGTACAACCCGAATTGATTAGACGAAGCTTTGATTCAGCAGCAAGAATGGAAAATCGATTCGATTAGACAGAGAGACGTTGGAGGATCGATTGACCTGCTCTTGACTCCATGGCTCCCTGGGAGACTGTATGAGGAAACCGAAAAGGCCGAATGAACGTGGTACCGAATAAGCAGGGTATATCCTTTTTTTTTTTTATAATACGACGGTAAGAAGAAATTAAGTGCAACGGTAGCACAATGACCTGTCGGTTATAAATCTATTTACTACGGTCAAAATATTTACCCGTTAATTAATATCTAGAAATACGACGGCCAGTTTTTTGGCCGCCGTTTATAAATCTTATGCGACGGCTAAGTGGTGACCGACGCTTAATAATCATATACGGCGCCTTTAATGACCGTCGTATATATTGGCCGTCGTATTTGGACCTTTTTTTTGTAGTGATAGCAGGATTCCAGAAATAAACATTGTAGTAATCTTGCAAACATACCAACCCCCTGCAACAACCTATTGGTGAAAGATAGTCGTCAGTAGAACCATCGAAAGGGAATTTTAGATCATACCTCCTAGTGAAGGTTTGGTCATGAAGAGCGAAATAGTCTTTTGAGTACTTGAATTCACCATCTACGTAAGGTTCTTTCTTTAGGGGGTGATGGTACATGAAGATGTCGTCTTCTTGTTCTAGGTGGTGTTGGTCGTCATGTTCGAGGTGAAGATGAATGAACTCGTGGGTTTTGATGATTGCACGGAAAGATTTGCAGACAAGTAGACATTGGAGCAGAGATCTTACGGGTAATCGCAAGAGGATGGTTATGATAAGATCCCTAGGGAGGTCTGTTATGGTGGTCATGGCCGGAGAGCTCTGTGCTCTAAGTAATTACATGCAAGAAGAGTCTAAGAATAAAACGTCCTACCTACCGAGTTTAGATATCGTCGTCTTCCAATCACAGGGCTGGAGCTCCGTTTCAATTCTTAGGGTTTCCGAGAGATTGTAAGAAGTAGGGAGCCTCAGAGAGTTCGTCACACTGTGAGTGGAGCTCCAATTGGTGAACGCTTTGAAGATGCGACAGTGGTCCGTTCTTTATATATCTCTATTATTAAAAAAAGTTTGAAGTATTCCAAACCTCTAAAGTGTTCCTAAATCCTAATACAGGATGTATTTTGTTCCTCAAAAGAAAAATACTATATTGTTATGAAATATGTAATTGGACTGATGTGAATATCCACCACATAGTTGGGGGTATTTTGTATAATTATATTTTGGTTCAGAAGCCCACCTAATACCTATATAAGGAGGCTTAGCGTTGGAGAATAATATACATCTCAATACTCTCCTCCCTACACTATTGTCTCTCTTTATTTTCTGTCTCTCTCAATTCTCGTTTCACAACATATATGTATTTCTATCTCTACTATATAAAAGGTTGAAGAATTCCTAACCCAAAATTGTTCCTAACTTTTTTGGGACTTCCTAAACTACCCCTGATTAAAACCCTCAATTGTCAAAAATGCCCCTCAGTAAATCTTTCTAGGCAAACGGTGACCCAACTCCTGACAACATCGAAAGTCATCTCTAACTGAAACGCTTCTAATTCACCAAGTGTTGCGACGCTTTAAACCGACCGACTCCATAGTCTAGATATACATCGCTTAAACCTACATCGGCCGTCCTCAATTCCCGTCATCGCACATGATCCGGTGAGGGATGAAATTCGAGAGTTTGGAGAAGCTATTAATCTAGCTGAGGACATGCTTGAGATGGTGACCGAGTTGACGATTGAGTATAGGCTATAATTGAATCTTTTGGAATTCCCAAGCAGATTGCGATACTAAGCCGCTCAGTGATTATGAGTCTTCTGGATGAAAATGATAGTTAAGCCACTGGTCGCCCACAAGATGGCCAAATCCAAAATATGTCGCTGGTGTACAAGGAGGATGGGTTGAACAAGCTGGAGACGCTGATTGTCGAGCAAGAATTCGTTGATCACGGTAAATTCATCAGAGTGTATTTTGTTTGGGGTTATGTGAAATGTGTGATGAGGAAGTTTTCGCCAGATCTTTGAAAGGAAGAACAGAGAAGCATGGAGGTTCCAATCGTTTTTGTGTTTACTGTGCTGCTATGATTCAAAGTTCGTGCGGTGAGTCCAAATTCCCCAATGTTGTTGTTTTCATGGTCTTTTTTTTTTTCATCTTCCTTTTGTTTTTTGTATGATCACTCACTGTAACCTTTTTCCTGATAACTTTAATGAATTGCAGCCTCGGAATGAAATTCAAATTCATCTTTATTTCATCAGTTTCAAGTTCCACTCTTCTGCTGTCAATATGATATTTATCATCGTTGATTACATTTTTGGACCTACTTTCTTTCTTGCTCTCTTTTTCAGTTTTTTTATGTTTACGGTTATTTTTGTGTTGTGAGATGGAGTTGAAGTTCTTGATATATATATATATATATATATATATATATTTTGTATTGATTTGATCGATCCAATTCTCTTTGATCTCTTACCACAAAACTCCCAACTCCGTTTAGTACCAAAATCACTTTGTAATTTTCTAGATCAATTGCTTAATCAGGTAAATGTATTGAATTACACTATTTGAATCCTTGAACCAATATAGTTCATTTGGTGGGATGTAACTAGAGTTTTGGTGAGATGTTTCTGAGGCTTTGCAACGCTCTCACAAGCAACTGACCCGTTGCTTCATGTAGCTCGCGTTATGTGCTTCCACTTTTACCATTTTTAGTAACAATTTCAATCAATATAGGTGGTTTTTTTGGTAGGTTCTTGAAGGAAACATGAAGAAAGGATGGAAAATGAGTATTTGTTGGCTAAATTAGATGGACCCTTAATTGGTTTGGTTTAGCCCAGGAATTTCATTTCGAAGTATCAAAACTCATGGAATCCATGTGACTTCTGATATACTTTATCTTCAATCTTAATATTGTTACATTGCAGTGGGGAGTTAGTGGCGTCAAGACAGTAATACACGACTTGCCTTTGTGTGTATTCTAGCTAGCCAAGTTTAATTTGGCTATATCGCATGAGCAAACAAAGTTTTCACCCGCTTTCCATATCGTCCACGTGCAACGCACGTGGCCCTTACTAGTTATACTTAAATGAACCAAATTGCCCCTCTTAAATAGAACAAATACCGTCTTGTGCCCCTTAATTTCTACGGTTTATCCCAATTTCTACTGTAAACCAAAACGACGGTTCCTGTCGACGGCTACAATGGTTCTGCACTTCTACCCTATCTTACTTTGTAATATTTCTTCACGAGCTATTGAAATTGCTCCAGAGGTACCCACAGTTTGCAAAAACAGACAAGTGGATATCCAAATTTTAAAATCGTACACCACATGTCCCAAACTTAGGATTTTTGTGCAAATGAATACCCTTCCGTTAACTTTGCGTTCATATTGGATGGAAAAATATAAAAAGACTATTGTGCCCATCAGTTTCACCTCCAATTTTTTAAAATACAAGTTTACTAACAAATCTTAAACAAATAAACATAATAAAATTTTAATTTAATAATTTGATATATGTAAGATAATGCAATATATTTCATCAAAATTACATATTTTTACAACATTTCAAAATATGATATATAATTTTATTAAAATATATCCGTCAATCTTAACGTCTAACTTTTTTAACAGATTTAAAAGAAACTCAAAATTTCACAATTTCACAATTTCACATGAATTTTTGTAATGAAGCAATAACATACAAGTATCTTTGTTAGGCCCGTCAATTTCAGCCCAACCCGCCAACCTGCCCGCGTCCATAGTGATTTAATGGGTTTTAACCCACCTGTATAACTCAATGGGCTATATGGGCTCGCCCATCTTAATCCATGCCTGAAATGGGCGGACATGTGCTGATAAACGAGCCCATCTAACCCGGTTTTCTAGCACCACCAATAAAACCATACGACAACTCCTCACTCCAATTTTCATCCATTCAAACCTTCTCTCTAACCTTATCATCTTGACCCTCTCTCTATAGAAACACAAATGCTCTTCCCCTCCCCCAATCAACTCCCGGAGAGAGAGGCAGAGAGAGAAAGAGATTGAAGGGAGACGGTGATGAGGAATCAATAACAAGGAAGAGGACTCGAAGGCAGTGAAGAGGACTCGACGGCGGTTAGGACCATTATTTCCGACGCCATTCTAGCCTCCGCAATCAAGAGACTTGGGAATTCGCTTTCTTATGTATTTTTATTTGTTTTTAGAGTTTGTATTGGGTTTTCAAGTCCAGGTGGACGGGTTCTCTCCAAGATCTGAGAGGCGGAGGTGGCGAATTCGGCTATGGAGACGGCGACCGAGGTTCTAGAGACGGCTGCGGTAGCAGTGCTCTTTCCCTCTCTCTCTGAATTCTCTATTACGGTGACAGACCTATCATCATCATCATCATCATCATCATAATCATCATCATCATGCTTCTTCTTCTTCTTCTTCTTCTTCTTCTTCTTCTTCTTCTTCTTCTTCTTCTTCTTCTTCTTCTTCTTCTTCTTCTTCTTCTTCTTCTTCTTCTTCTTCTTCTTGTAATTTGAAACTGTAAATTTTTTTGTGCTACATTTTTTAGATGTGTAAATACTAGTTTCAGATCTGTTTGTGTTTGTGGTGGTGCTGGCGGTGTAAACAGCGGGAGACTAGCTAGGAAGCAGAGTGAAGGACATATGAGGGTATTTTTGTGTGAGAAGAAGGGCAAAATGGACATTTTACGTGTTTTCTTAATCCACACAAGTACAGTGAATGGAAGAAAGAAGAGAAACAAAATGGTCTGGTTTTGAGTAATATAATTTGCCGGGCTAAATGGGCGGGCACGGGTTTCTATAGAACAATCATAGCCTTCCCATTTGACATATTCATGTTAGACGGGCAGGGCGTGCTACATTAATTTGCAATTGAACCCTTTTATAAATGGGCGCAACCCACCCAACCCGCCCGTTTGACAGACCTAATCTTTGTGCATTTTATACAATAATCTTTTTTTACATTTGCATTAAAATATAAATCATTACAATAAAAACTACTCAAGAATGTCAGGTGTTAAATCTTGCGTCAGTTTTTAATATGCACGAAAATAACTAAGTGGATTGGTGAAGCCATGAATCCTATCCAAATAGGGGCATGGCCTAAGTAGAGCCATGAACTGAAAATGAGCCGCAAGGAAGCCGCGAGGAAGCAACGTAGCTGGGTTCGCTGAGCCGGCTGACAAAGAAGCGCCGGAAAGGAGTTGCGAGTCGAGAACTAAAGTCGTAGCTCACGCGGAAGTTGCGAGCCAGTCACTAAGCCTGGCTAACACGGAAGCCACGAGATGTGGGAGCGAGCTTAGGTGCATGGCTGGGTTGGAGTGAGGCTGCTTGTGTTGGAATAGGTTCCCTAGAGAAAATCTAGTTTAGTATGAATAATAAATTGGCTAGAATATTCATTGTATTATTTATTGGATATTTAATAGGATTTTTTACCCTAAACCTAACTGCATTATTGAACTTGTAACACTTAACCTACTGCATTATTTATTTACCATGAAAACCACCTGCATTTTTCAAATCTGTGACAATTAACCATTTTTCGTTAACATCCGTTAATTAACTAACGGTACTGTAACAACGTGATGGGTAATATATAGTGTCATTTTACATATTCATATTAATAATCATTTAATTAACATTTTCTCCTAATTAAAGAGCAAAAGAAAAAAAAAATTGGATGTTCACAGGTTAGAAAAGCCCTGGAGAACCTAAGGGGTTGAACTTACATATATTTTCAACCCAACTGAAAAGAGCAAAAGAAAAATTAAATCCCTATCTGATTATGGTTAAGAGAACCCAAAACAGTCCCTAATCATCTCAAATCCAGCGTTCATTAATTTACATAGGTCATAATTTTTTTTATCAGTTCAGTCACAGTTAAACAAAAAGCTCACGAACAATTTTTTATCAGTTCACAAACCTCAGGAAGATAATACACATAGTAATCAAGAAACCCCCTATTTTTTATAGTATAGAAACCATAAACTGGAACCCAAAAATTTCAATAGAAATTCAATGCTTGCAGCAATCCCCACATTCAAATCGGACAAGACAAACAGAACAAGCCAAAAAAAATTTGCGAAGAAGATGAAAAACGAACATACCCATGATGTTGGCTTCGAATATGGTGAAGAAATTGACAGAAATCGATATGAAAAAGTACCGAGTGAGTACGCCGTCAACCGTCGGATCTGTACGCCGCACAATCGCAGGAGGGAGCGAAGCTAGTTGGTTGTTCTCCTCGCCCGATCCGTCACGAGTTCCTCTCTCAGTCGTACATCGTTCCCCTTCCCTCTGTCTCTAATGTCTACGTTAGACTGAATGAACAAGAGGACATAGGTTTTGACCTTGTTTTCTTTTTTATTAATTAGGATAAAATGATAATTAAATGATTATTTTAATATTAATATGTAAAATGACACTATTACCCATCACGTTGTTACACTACCGTTAGTTAACTAACGGATGTTAAAGGAAAATGATTAATTGTCACGGATTTGAATAATGCAGGTGGTTTTCATGGTAAATTAATAATGCGGTAGGTTAAGTGTCACAAGTTCAATAATGCAGCTAGGTTTAGGGTAAAAAATCCTATTTAATATAATGAAGCTCTTAGCTTTACAATTGTTTTGTTTATCTTAAATGTCCCTAGTCCATTAAAATGATTAATGGGAAAATCATGTATAGACTAGTAAGGGGTCGGATTGATATGGAGATATCATGATCCAACACATGGGTACGCATTAGGAGTTATGACATACTGGATTAACCCATCTCCAAGAAAGCTACATACAAGTTATGTAAAGTCACAAGTGCTTCTCGTGGTGACAACGGTATTGTCATCCTTAGACTTGAAGTCACTAGATCATCTAGTTGTGGAGTATTGTGTTTTGGTAGAGTCAAACGCTACACCATGACTGGGTAGTCATAAAGGCGCGTATTGGATACGATATGAAGCAAGCTTAGATGTCGTAGTGATGTAGATAGAATTTTTCTCTCCCTCATAATGGGAGCAGATGTCCTAGGCCACTCGAGGGTTAGTGCTTATAGAATGTCTGGCCAGACTCAAATAAATCAATATGGGATATTGATGCTATTTGCATGAATAAGGCTATTCCCAGGATCGAGAAACTATGAATTGGATATACGAGTGTGACTTGTATGTCTCGTGTCCAATCCGGATATTGAGTCAAAGGGATGAGACAATACTTGCACAAGGTTTGTCATGATGACTATTTCTATTTGTTGGCTAGAATGGTAGTTTTCCTAGAGGCCGCTCCATATTAGTAAATAATTACTACTAACCAAATAGAATTTATGGGGTCACACGCCATATAGGGTTGAACTAGATTCAGAATTAATTAATTAACATGATTAATTAATTAGACGGATCAAATCGCAACAACTTGCTAACTTAGTAGGACTAATATGCAAGTTGGACTAAACCGAACTTGAGTAGGATTAGGAGAGGGCCTTTATGTAGTAACCAGGAGTTGTTGGACTATATAAAGGATGCTCCTAGCTTCCTTCCCTACAAATAATGCTCATAACATACAGTGAGTAGGAGAGAAGAAAGGAGAGAGCAAGACAAACAAGGAGGCCGAAGCCCCCTTGCCGTCGGCCCTACCCGTCGGCCACAAGAGAGGGTCGCCCCTCTCTTTGGTGTTCCGTTGCGTGATTTCTTCATCCTCTTCCATCCTTCCTAGCTATCATAAGGCGTTTGGAAGATCTAGGTCTCAACTCTAGGCGTGGATCAACCGTAGAGACGTGATAATTTTCGCGCTAGAAGTCATAATAGGAGACCTCCAAGGGACATAACACGAATCTCTTACCATCGTCGTGATTTTTCTTCTTGTGATCCTTGGAGGGTCTTGATCGGATAAATTTATTGTTTTTCCGCTGCGTATCCATGATCAAAACCCAACAGCTTGCACGTGAGCCGTCGAGCCGCAGCGCAGGAGAGGCAGCGAGCGCGTGGATCAAAGCAATGCACATATGCATTAGCATTTGGAGGTGTGCCCGGGCACGCCAGACCTATGAGTGGAACGGACCGGGCAGTGACATGAATGGGTGACTGGAAGAGGGCTAAACATATACCAGTCCGTTGGTATACACTGCAGTGGTGACTAAACCGAAAATGAACGAGCATAAACAAAAAAAACTAACAATTTCTGCGAGCGACTAGGAGCTATGATACCACGTTAGATTTATTGAACTGTACGTTGAATATATACAATGGGGGCCGTTATATAGGCAAACCATGACTTCTTCACTACTCAACCTAAATTAGAAAATGACATCAAACAAAATAAACAAGGCAACACAATAACCCTATTTTTTCTGATTAGTAATTAATTCGAAATAACCAGAAAACTGAATATTGAGATAATAATTCTAATGTCTCTAACAGTGATATATGAGATTATTTGCTAATAAAAATGCACTTGTAAGCCGAAGGAAAGGGGGCCACTGCCCATGCTAGGTTGAATGTGGTTCTGTCTTGGCATGGCAGATACTGATTTGACAGCCGGTCTCCATCACTAAGTATAATATGGGGTTTTAGAATTTGGGTTTCGCTTAAAGTCAACTTATTCCTGCCTTGCCGGACAAAGGGGGGCTAGGGGTGGCCATGGCCCCTCCTAACAATTTTGAAAGTTTTTGAAAGTATTAAGAGATTAGCCCCTACAAGTCTCATAAAGAGAAATGGTGGACGTATCTAGAACTCTTACAATTTAAGTCTATGTCCAATTCAAACACTAAGTATTGTTAAAGAGTCATGCAATATGATATGTATTCATTCTAATTAAAATAAATAAATGAAATAAACAAAGACTACTAGACTCTTCAGATAGTGAAAACAATGAATTTTAAAAAAAAGATAGTGAAAACAATTGAAAAAAAAATAGGACCATTGTTAACAGAATGATAAGAGTCCAAATAGAACAAGGAAAAGCAAAAACAGTATCTTAAAAGAAGAAGAAGAGAATATTGAAAAGAAAAAAATATAAGAAGAAAATAAAATCAAACCAAGCGCTTCTTTTTTCGGGGAAAACCAAGTGTTTCTCCGATAACCAAGCGGTTGCTTTGTGCAAGTCATAGTTAGTAAAATACGGGACGGAAATAAATCATGGTACGGTACGTAAGTGTATTATACGATTTTATGTTAAAAATACATTAGAAAAAATTCGACTTAAAATACGGTTAATTC
Source organism: Linanthus parryae (assembly GCA_023055425.1). Lineage (NCBI taxonomy): Eukaryota > Viridiplantae > Streptophyta > Magnoliopsida > Ericales > Polemoniaceae > Linanthus > Linanthus parryae. The sequence goes on along the minus strand of JALGPY010000004.1, from coordinate 136,764,735 downwards.
GAGTATTCTATACGTACGTGTATAATTCGTATACTAGTTATTCATTCGGAATTAAAAATACGGGTGCATTTCTTAGTATTTTAGCATATGTAATGAGTTATTTCTGTCCCACATTGCCATCTTTTCATATTTCTATCAAATATCTAAAAAATAATTAGTAAAACATAAACTCATTTGTTTATCATTTTTGATAAATACACTATTTACTCATGACCAACACATTACTTATGTAAAATAATATCAAACTATTTTTTATCAAAATTTTTATAAAAAAGCTACTGCGCATTCCATGATCTTAAGTCTTAATTATTTTGAAAATTAATAGTATAACACATAAGACTCAAGATGCATGTACATATATACACATTCATATATATATATATATATAGTTATTTTAAAATACTTTTAAAGTCTTATAATATTTTTTTAAAGTCTTATAATAAATACTTTTAAATGTTATACTAATATAAACATTTAATAAAGAAAATATTATTCTTCACACTGTTATTCTTTCAAAAAATATTTATAATAAGGAAGTAAGAAAATATTTAGTTATAAATAATTACTATAACTTATGATATTTTGGATGGCAATTTATTCGCTGCAATTTGTATGGAAGAAGTTTTATTCGAAAGTAGTATACGTTAAAACGTTAAATACGAGTATTAAACTTTTTTGGTAAAAAAATCGAGTATTTTTCATTAGATCCAGCAATAGTACGAAATACGGAAGTAATTTTTATTTATACGTGCGGATGAGTATTAAACGGAAAAAATCGGAGTATGTATTAACTAGGGTGCCAGTTAAATTTTCCAAAATGTTTTAGTTATCTTTTTAGTAAAAAATGTTGTTTACCAAACTTCTATTTTATCTCCTAAAAACTAGTTTTAAGTGGCAAAGATAGAAAAAGATTGAGTTTGATAAAACTAACTTTTAGTCGTATAAAAAGATACAATTGTTGTCTACAAATTTTTTTGAGAAAAAAGAGTAAAATATAACTTATTATAACTTAAAAAAGATAAAACGTCGTATAAAATTATGTAAAGAAAAAGCGTAGCCTAAATCGTGATGGACTATTTTGGTTGGTGATGTAACATTAGAGCTTATGATTTTAGATACTATGATGTGTCTCTTGGCCTGCTCATTGCTGAAATCCTGCGTCCGCCACTGAGTCTTCCTATAATACGAGGTTCTAGAATTTGGGTTTTGCTTAAAGTCAACTTCTTTCTGTATTACTACCTCCGTTCTCTATCTATCTTCACAATTTGACTTTTTCTTCCGTAATCGGGTCACTTTGACCCAGTGATTGGGATAGCAAAACAATGATTTGTTTGGGTAATTTTTCAATGGTCTTATAGGATAAAGTATACTCTACAATATCATGCAAAGATTATCAAATTCTTGCATTGATGTACTAATTAAATCACCGAATCAAAGCGATCCAGTAAATAGTGGTAAAATGAAAACTGTGAAGATAGATAGAGAACAGAGGAAATATGTGGGTTCCATACACACAAAGTCAGATTTATAGAGTCAACTTTTGTCTGATTTTACAGGCTGCTTGTGGTTGTAGTGGTGGTGATGGTGGGTAATATGTGGTAGCTAGTGCAGTACAGGTGGTTGTTAGGGTGCAATGGATGTGAATTAAGGGTAAATAAATAGTCACAAATATGAAATAAGGGTAAATAGTCACAAATAATGGTGTTAACTTAACGCACACCACGTACAGGACTAATTGGGTCAGGAGGTAGGGGTAGTCTTAACGTTTGGCAAGACCCCGGGGCAATATGTATTTGTGCCTAAAGACAAGGGGTCAAAGTATGTTTAACTCAACTACATAAGAAGCTCACCGTGTGTTACAAATTCTTTCAGCCTGCCTTCTTCTCTCTCTGTCTCCATCTATCTCTTTGAAACCCTAAGAATTCAAGCGGAGCTAATCTGGTCGTGCCGTCCATAACAATGCCGACGAAGACGACCATGATATCTAAACTCTGTAGGGACGATGTTATTCTTAGCACAACAGACCTCCCTCGGGAACTTATTATATCCATTCTCGTGCGGCTACCCGTGAAATCTCTGCTCCAATGTCTACTTGTCTGCAAATCTTTTCATGAAATCATCAAAAGCCACGGTTTCATTCATCTTCACCTCAAACATCAAGAACATGAAGAAGACCGCATCTTCATATACCATTACCCACTTAAAAAGGGCCCTGACGTAGATGGTGCCCATATCTCAACCAAGTACTCAAAGAACTACTTTCGTTTACATGACCAAACATTCTCCAGGAGGTATGATCTGACATTTCCTTTTGATGATTCTACTGACAGGGTTACAATCCTAGGTTGTTTCAGGGGTTTGGTATGTATGTGCAATGAAGACAATGTTTATTTCTGGAATCCTGCTCTCACCATGTGCAAAACCACAAAACTCTTTTACCGCGAGCCGCCATCTTCTCCTAATTGTTGGGCGGTTTTCGGGTATGGATTTGTACCACGGATGAATGACTTCAAATTGGTCAGATTGAAGCATTACTGCTCCGGTACTGGTCCAGGGAAGATCTCGCATGAAGTTGATGTCTACACATTGGGTTCCAATTCATGGAGAAGGGTCCCGAACAATGTTTCCGGCATAATTAAGTACCCAACAGTATGCGTGAATGGGGTTTCCTATTGGCGGGCCGAGGTAACATCCAAAGGTACTGCTACTACTACTACTACTAGTTATCATTATATTCTAGGGTTCAACTTGGATGACGAGGTAATCCATGAAATAACTCTCCCAGACAACTTCTTGAATTTCAGAGTTTACGAGTACAAAGAGTCACTTGGCATCAGTTGTCTCCGTGGTGATGCTTGTGAATTTTGGTTGAGGAAAGATTACATTTGGATTAAACTCCACAATTTCATAGTTAATTGTCCCATCTTTTGGTTTACAAAGAACGATGAACTTTTAGTTCCTGAAAACCATGGAAAACTCTTTCTTCGTGATCCGACAAAGAATGGACAAGTGAAGAAAGCTTTACCTCCTTTGGAGAATGTTGCTTGCCCAGAGAATGGTGCATATTATGCACAAGTATTCAATTACAGGGAGAGCCTGGTGTTGCTTGAGCAAGACGGAGTAGTTAATTCAAACAAGAGTGGAGTTAGGTGTGACGAATATAACTTGCTTTGCACTAGGCTCATGAACAGTCGGAGGAAAGGAATTTTTACCGAATATATGTTTGATTATGCTTCCCTGCTCAGCACCTTTTTTTTTTTTTTTTTTTTTTTTTTTTTTTTTTTTTGTGTGTGTGGCTAAAACCACCAAATTGGGCGCAAGGAGAAAGGAAGCAATATATCGGAGTCGCCTATGTTGGCGTAAAACATTAGTTTTTCCTTAAATTTATGTTTTAGATTTAACTTTGGTGACTGTAGTGAATGTGTTGAATCACTATACATGGGTATGCTTTTATTCTGGATTTAGGGAGAGTTATCTTTCTCGCCATTATACATAATATTATTTCCATTTTTGGTCTATACCTACGGAAATACACTTTTTTTTTTTTTTTTTTTTTGAGAAGTTGTTGAAATTTCATTACTCAGAAACACTTGATATTACATTTAGAAAAGCATCTTTCTCTATTATTCTAGAAACCCAGTTGGGAGCCTCTTCGATCCACGTGCCAGTCATGCCTGAAACCGCGTGGTGCGCTAATTGATGCGCCACGCCATTGATTTGTCTTCCCCGTGCCATTATCTCGAGCCGTGTGAAATTGTTGACTAGCAGAAGTGTTTCATCTATCAATTCCTTCAAAGTCCCTTCCTCTTCTCTCCGTCTTCTTCCATTTCTTGCTTCCTCCAACTGGCCGATTACCTGGCTAGCATCTCCCACCAGCAAAATCCTCTTGTCCTTCCACCGGAGGCTTGAGCGGAGTGCCAAACAACAAGCAAACATCTCAGATTGGTGGGCACTTTCACATCTAGGGGATTCTTCAGCTCCGGCCATGAGGAGCTCCCCTGAGCTAGATCTGAGGACGGTTCCAGCTGCCGTCGCTCCGGTTCGGTGGTCCCAGCTTCCGTCAAATTGTAAGATTAGAGCACCATCATCAAACTCCCCTTGCCGCCGTTTCTGCTCCATACTTTCCAGGTTCGCAACTTGTCCTTTCCGTATCTCTTGGTCTTGCAATTTCCTGAAAATTAAGCTTCGAATTGAGTCTGTGTCCACTTCTTTTGCTTTGAATCTTCGGGAGTTCCTTTCTTGCCAAATAGCCCAGAGGATGATACTATACTTTGCCAGATCTTCATCTTTTAATCGCATAATGTCCGATTTGATACGTTCTGATGCTTCTGCTTGATTTTTTGTAAGGATCGCTTCCCAATCTTGGGTCTTCCACACCGCCTTCACTGTTGGGCAAGAGAAAAAGAGATGTTCAGCAGTCTCAGTTCTATCTTTGCAGAGGCCACATTGACTATCAACATTTATCCCCCGCTTCCTTAGATTCTCTGATGTTGGGATGAGGTTTCTTGCTGCTCTCCACACCAGGTGGCAGATCTTCTTCTCTAATTTTTGCTTCCAAATTTTTGTAAATGGATTTTTTAACTGCTCTGATGCGTCCCCTGAATTGGACTGGTGTCGCTTTTCCTTCATTCCCAGATTGTACCCCGATTTGACTGTATAGATCCCCGTGTCTGTATAGTGCCAACGAATTGTGTCCTCTGTGGCCTGCTGAGGAAGACGAATCTGACTGATTTCTTGCACATCAAACTCAAACAGGTACTCTCTTAGCTTCTGTGTATTCCAGCTCTTTGTCTCCTGATTGATGAAATCTCCCACCTTCATATAGTTAATCATACTATTTTCCGTGACCAGCTTGAAGGAAGGCTCTCGGGGTATCCACGGCGCAGTCATATGGATAGAGTTCCCGTTCCCAACTTGCCATCTAAGACCTTTAGCAAGCAGCTTTTTCCCGAAACAAATGCTCCGCCAGGCGTAGCTAGGTGAGTTTCCTTCTTTCGCATTCCATATGTCTGAATCCGAAAAATATTTTGCTTTAATAACTCTGCTCATAAGTGATTGGGGCTTATTGAAAATTCGCCAAGCCTGCTTGGCGAGCATAGCTTGATTAAAAATCTTAAAATCTCTGAATGCAAGACCCCCTCTTTCTTTGGTATCCTGCATCATCTCCCATGAGAGCCAATTAATTCCTCGTTCCTTCTTGGAGTTACTCCACCAAAATTGTCGAATTTTGGCTTCAATTTTGTTGCACACACCTTCGGGAAGCTTGAAACATGACATGGCGTAGCTCGGGATTGCATTTGCCACTGCTCTTATTAAGACCTCCTTACCCCCTATAGAAAGAGACTTTTCCTTCCAACCTTTGAGTTTACTCTCAATTCTGTCGAGGATATACACAAAGGTTGTAATTTTTTGTTTACCTATTGTTGTTGGCAACCCAAGATATTTATCATGTGCTTCTGTTTCAGGGATGCCGCAGCAGCTCTTTATCTCCTCTTTCAGCGCTTCGGAAACATTTGGGGAGAAAACGATGGCGGATTTCTCGAAGTTGATAAGTTGGCCCGAGGCTTTACAATAGGTGTCCATAATTTTCTGTAGATTTGTAATCTCTTGTATTGTAGCCTGTAGAAAGAAAATAGAATCGTCAGCAAAAAATAAGTGGGAGACCACTGGTCCTCCCCGAGATGCTGTCACTCCTGCAAGGCTTCGGCTCCCAATAGCGGAAGTGATGGCACTCGATAATACTTCTGAGCATAAGACAAACAAATAGGGAGATAGGGGGCACCCCTGGCGTAGTCCTCTCTCCGGAATAACTTTCCCGGTAAGGACCCCGTCTCTAACAAACTCAAACTGTGCTGTTGTAACGCAGCGCATAAAAATTGAGACTAGGTTGTAGCCGAAACCCAGTTTTTGTAGTACCGCTTGGAGAAAAGCCCACTCGACCCTATCGTAAGCCTTCGACATGTCCACTTTGATTGCCATAGCACCTTTCTTCCCCTTCTTCCTCGTCTTGAGTGTGTGAATGACCTCAAAAGCGGTTAGGATATTATCTGTAATAAGCCTCCCAGGGACAAAGGCTGATTGGTTTTCAGAGATTATGTTGTCAAGCACCGTCTTAATCCTATTTGCCACAGCTTTCGCCACAATTTTATAAACAACAGAGCACAAGCTAATCGGTCTATAATCCACCGGTTTTCTTGGCTGTTTTGTTTTAGGGATTAGAGCAATAACAGTGTGGTTAAAGTTACCTAGCCCCGCACCGTCATTTAGGATTGCCAGACACGTCTTGACTGTATCTTCCCCCACAACTCCCCAATGCTTTTGGTAGAACCCTGCTGAGAAACCGTCTTTCCCGGGAGCCTTGTCCGGGTTCATCTGAAATAAAGCACCCTTGACTTCCTGTTCGGTAAACACTGCATCCAGGCTCACTGCATCCTCCTCGGTGATAGCCCTGTGGATTAGATTGTTGGTGACCGTATTTACATCATCTTCGGTTGGCCTGCTGGAGGTGAAAATTCCTCTAAAATGATTTTCAAGGCATACGGTGATTTCCTCGTCTGACTGTACCCATTGTCCGGTCTCATCCTCGATACCTTTAAGCCCGTTTCTGGCTTTGCGAATTGATGCTTTTTGATGGAAAAATTTGGTGTTTCTGTCCCCAAATTTTAGCCAATCTGATCGGGCTCTCTGGGCCCACATTATCTCTTCCTTTCGAAGCAATTCGTCGTATTGCAGTGATAACTGCTGTAGCTCCTCTCGAACTGCTCTGGTTTGCGTCCCACTTTCTAGTGTATCTTTACGAGTACGCAAGGCTTTAATCTGGCCCTTGATACTGCCAAAAGTAACTCTATTCCAGATACGACACTGATTTGCCAAACATTGCAGTTTGGAATACAAGCTGTGTCTCTCTCCCCGATTCCAGCAGTTCGCAACTGTTTCATGAAAATTACTATGGAGGTTCCACATTTTTTCATAGTGAAACCTTCTTTTTTTGTACCTTTTTTGCGCTTCACAACTCCACTCTAACATGATCGGTCTGTGGTCCGATCTGAGGCCCGTCGAGTGAGAAACCCTAGCTCCTTGAAATTTGTACATCCAATCAATTGTAGCAACAACTCTGTCTAGGCGAACTTTTATGTGCGATTCTTCCTCTTGGTTGTTTGACCAGGTAAATTCCGGGCCTGCAAAACCAAGATCAACAAGGCTAAGATCTTGAAGTACCGAGTTAAACGCATGCATTTGACTATACCGTCTTTCCCGTCCCCCTTCTTTCTCCATATTTGATCGTATCTCATTAAAATCCCCACAAATGCACCAGGGTCGATCGCTCATGGGGGCAATTCTTCTCAAAAGGTCCCAAGAGTTATGTCTCTGCTCTCGATCGGGGTCTCCGTAGAACCCAGTTAGCCGCCAAATAAAACCATCCGCCTCCTCTACTAAAGCATCAATGTGGTGATGGGACAACTTGATTAGCTTGACTTTAACTCTAGAGTCCCAGAGTAACGCTAATCCTCCCCTCCTGTCTTGAGCCTCAGCATAGACGCCGTTTGCATACTGCACCTTGTTCATAACCTTCTCCATCTCATGATTGTTGAGTTTAGTCTCCATGAGAAAGACTATATTTGGGGAAAGGAGCCTCAACTGCTCCTTTAAAGCTCGGACCGCACGTGGCTTCCCCAAACCACGTACGTTCCAGCTTAAGAGACTCATTGTGCTCGGCGGCCCTGCTTGGCAGGTGCCGCCGTTGGTGCATTAGTAGGTTTTGGGGAGCTTTCATCCTCAGTGTTTTTCGAGTTCATAGCAGATAAGAGTTTCTTCTCAAGGTCAATTGCTCGACTCTTGATTCCCCCCTTTGAGCTGCTGACGGTATTAGGGGGAGGGCTAAAGTTGAACTGGTTTCCTGCCTTCCTCTTCGGGGATTGGGGCGCTTTATCTCGTGCTTGCATGGCTTGTCTGGCCTCCTCTTTCCAGTTTCTCCCCGTTCCCACTTTTGGTAAAACCACCTCAGGAACTTGGGATTGTGTATCGGTATTAGCAGCTTCTAGGTTATTGACCATGTTTGCCACCCCGCTGCCTTCCCTATTGGCCCCAGGGACTCTCACCTCTTGACCCGAGTCCTTGCTGGCCCCGTTTCCGTCCATTGCAGTAGCCGGCTGGGTGTCCAGAATTTCCATGTCCTCCACATTTTCTGTGTTTTCCCCGGTCTTTTCCTTCCCATTGTCCTTTTTTCTTTGCTTGTCAACATCATTCGGTTGTGGTGTCTCTCCCCTGGCTGCATTGCTTTCCATGCTTCCCTGGTTTCGCCCCTTTGCTTGATTCCCCATCTCCCTTTTCTTGATGGGTGGCTGGTATAATAACCAGTCCCCATACCCAGGTTCCAGATCTTCGTCTAGCATTTGTTGCCTTAGTGCACAATCACCGCTTGGGTGCTCCATCTTACCACACCAGTAGCAAACCCTAGGAACCCGTTCATATCGGAAATCTAGCCAGGTTTTACCCTGATCAGTATTGATATATATGCCCCTGCGTAGGGCTTTATCACAGCGGATCCGGGCTCTGACGCGGACATAGTTCGATATCTCATCATAGTAAGATTTCGGATCTGAACCAAGGATTTCTCCAATGGCTCTAACCGCCTTCTTTCCTGATTCTTCTTTAACCAGGTGTATTGGGAGGTTAAGAACTTGGATCCACACGTCGAAGGTGTTAAAGTCAATCGTGTCAACATCCGTTCCAATCTCCCATGGTTGAAATAGAAGGATCTGGCCTTCAAAAGACCACGGCCCTCCTCCATGCACCCTTTTGAGTACATTCTCAGACGGGAATCGAATGATGAAAGTATTAGGTTTTACCTCAAAGAAGTTGATCCTTTCCCCTCCGATCCAAATCCTTTGAAAGTACTGAACCAGAGCACCACCATTGACTTGTTTCTTCCCCATGACTTTCCCAGCAAGGCAGTTGGTGAACTCCTTTACTGCTTGTTCACAATACTCTTCCTCGAACTCAACAATAACCTCTTCCTCTTCCTCCGTGCGCACTGGTAGTCGTCGATTTGCTTTGTTCCCGTCGTCCATGGTTTACGGCAGCTAGGGTTAGGGTTTTTTCACGGCTATCTCTAGAGAGCTTGGTTTTTCAGTGGGTTGATTTTGGTGAAATACACTTTTCTTGCCGTTATTAATATAATAATTTTTTATGGCCATATTAAAAAAAAGAACATGGCAAAAAAGTTATTGACACAAAGAATATTGTTGTTTATGTGAATACTAGTAGTACGTGTATCTATTCCCACTGAAGTTGGTTTGTAACGTCTCAGGCTACTCGTTGCATCTCATTGCCACTGTTAATTTCAAGTGCATACCAGGTGTTCAGTGAAATTCCCCACCCGATATTTGGTTTCATAACCTGAACTATTTCTTTCATTGTGTGTTTTGAATGAGTAAATCCTGTTTTCCTGTGCCGGATTAATCAGCGCAACAACATCCAAATCCTCTAATAGCAGCGAACCCGGAGCATGCATGGTCTTTGCCATCTTTGTTCAAGTACTTCTACTGTTCTACACTTCTAGTTTTACTGTCTGTACTAGAGGTTCCACTATATGGTAAGAAACATAAGAAGTGAACTCCATTCTTGATTCAAAAAGATATGTTTTGGCATTGTTTTTCGAAACATAATGCAAATACACTGGAGCGATACTTTCAAGGCTTTTTTCTAAAGTTATCGTAAGCTTTTAAAAGTGTAAACACCTGGATTGCTTATTCCTAAAACCTATATACTCCAATAACAACGAGAGTAGGAAAACTAGGATACTATAAAGCCTTTACTCCGTGCCTCGAGTGACCTTTTGCAACGTAGAACATTCAAGCTCATACACCCTCACAACTGAGGACATGATTTTCAATGATTCATGATAGGAATGGATGGATAAAGATTTGATGAATGGAGAGGATTCACGGTCGCATGTTCGACAGACAATCAAAATGCTTTCTTTTTTCCTCAATTTTCATTTGTACAAGGGCTTTGCTATACGCTTACATCTACATGTTATCTTATATTTGAAAGAAACCATAGGGTTTCTAGAGAGAAGGCAGAGAGAAAGAAGATTAGTGAGAGAAAGATAAGTGTACCGTGTGTATTCCCAAACGGCGAAGAGAGGATTAAACATAATAATCCAACCGTTGGATGTACGGAAGATCATCGAACGGTAGGAATAAAACCCTAGCTAATAACCCTTATATGGACCGGGCTTAATACAAGCTGTAGTAGACAAAAAGAGTACTGGGCTTGAGGCCCATTGCAGTAGGCTTAGGGAAGACAGTGGGCTTGTGTTCCTTTGATGGGCTTGATCAATTTTGGGTCTTATTACCCTCCTGTAAACTCATGGTGGTTGAATGCAAACCATGAGTTTATGCTTGTGGCCTTCAAATTGAGCAGCAGTCAAAGCTTTGGTGATACATCCGCTACCTGATCTGCACTGGAAATAGGTACAACAGTAAGATGTTTTAAAAGTGATTGCTCGCGAACATAATGATAGCCAATTTCAGTATGTTTAGTGCGAGCGTGAAAAATTGGATTATTTGTTAATGTAAGAGCATAAAGGTTATCAGTCCAAAGAAGAGGAGGATCGGGTAAACGAAAACGTAAATCGTGTAGTAATTGTCTAAACCAAGATAAATCGGCTGCAGCCGTGGCTAAGGCCCGATATTCAGCCTCGGTAGAAGATCTGGCAACAGTGGGTTGTTTCTTTGAAAACCAGTGGACCGGATTGGGCCCAAGAAAAACAACTAGGCCCGTAGTGCTTCTCCGGTCAGTTGGATCGCCGGCCCAGTCCGAATCAGTAAAAATTTGTAAGGGTAAGTGCCCTTGTTTGTAAAATAAACCATGATTTTTAGTTCCTTGTAAGTAATGTAAAATCCGTTTGGCACCACTAAAATGCAATTGAGTAGATGCATGCATGAATTGGCAAAGGTGATTCACCGCAAAGGCGATATCGGGACGGCTAAATGTAAGATATTGCAAACTGCCAAGAAGCTGTCTAAAGGGTGTAGGATCAGCAAGAAGATCCCCTTGAAGAGCATGGTATTTCACACCACCAGCAAGAGGTGTGGGCCTAGATTTACAATTGGACATGTTAAAACATTGTAAAAGATCACAAATATATTTTTCTTATGTGATGCTAATGCCTTGTGAGTGACGGTGAATTTGTAAACCAAGGAAATAAGTGAGGGGACAAAGATTGGGCATCTCAAATTCAGTTCCAAGGTTCCTAATCATAGTGTTAATGTAGGGAATATCATTCCCGGTAACAATAATATCGTCTACATACAACAGAAGTACCGTAAGACGGTTGTTGTTGTGACGGATAAAAAGTGAACAATCAGCATGAGATGCTACAAACCCAAGTGATAAGAGATAAGCTGTAAAACGCTCAAACTAAGCCCGAGGGGCTTGTTTTTAGGCCATAAATGGACTTATAGACAAACATGTTTTGGATATTGTGAATCAATAAACCCAGTAGGTTGCTGCATATATACAGTTTCACGAATAAACCCATGAAGGAATGCATTTATAACGTCTAGCTGTTGTAATGGCCAAGAAAAAGATGCAGCAAGAGCTAAAATTGATCTAACAGTAGCATGCTTCACGACGGGACTAAAGGTTTCATCATAATCAACCCCTGGGGTTTGATGAAAGCCTTTAGCCACGAGGCGAGCTTTATAACGAGCAACTGACCCATCAGGGTTAAATTTGGTCTTAAACACCCACTTGTTGCCAATGAGATTGGCATTTGGGGGAAGGAGGACAAGGGACCAAGTCTTCTGTTTTTGAAGACTGCAAAATTCAGCAGTCATGGCATCACACCACTGCTGATGTTTTGCAGCTTCAGAATAAGAAGTTGGTTCCAGTAAGGATTGTAACCCAGAATATAAAGCAAAAGAGGAAGAAGCAGTAGTAGGAATAGCATGATATAACAGTTTCTTTTTTGAGATACCCGACTTGCTGCGTGTTTGCATAGGATGAGAATTGGTGGAGTGAGAAGGGGGGTGGGGGGGATCATCACTGGGGAAGGTGGAGCTAATCCAGAAGCTGGAGATGTGCCTCTACCACCAGCTGGACTTGTAGTATCTGTGGTAGCATATGTGGTAGTATCTGCAGTCAGGGGAGCAGAGACACAATCCCCAGTCGGATGCTCACCTTCATATCCCTCAGATATGTTGTTTTTTCTGGTATAAAACCAGTGTAAGGGTCACCACTATTGTGGTAAACAGGACCTGAAACAATAAAAGGAGAATGTGAGACAGTAGGAGATGAAGAATTATCTGCAGCAGTAGAAACAGAGGCATAAGGGAAAGAAAATCATCAAACAGTACATCTCGGCTTATATAAAATTTGTCACAAGATTTATCATAGCATACATACCCTTTGTATCCAGAAGCATAGCCAAGGAAGACACATTTACGTGTTTTTGGATCAAGTTTTGATGAATTAGTTGCAGTTAATCGTGGAAAACAAGCACAACCAAAAACTTTTAAGTGGTTGTAGTCCGGTTTAGCATGAAATAAAAGTTCATAAGGTGATTTATGTGAAGTGACTTTACTAGGCATGCGATTAATTAATTAAGTGGCAGTTGCAACTGCATGATACCAAAATCTATGTGGTAAAGAAGCAATTTGTAACAGAGTGACAACAGTTTCTATAATGTGACGGTGTTTACGTTCTGCTAACCCTTTTTGTTGGGGTGTATAAGGGCAAGACTTTTCATGTGATATGCCGTGGTCACTTAATTTTTTTTGGAAAGTATAAGCTATATATTCACCTCCTCCATCAGAACGTAAAATTTTGATGTCATAACCTAGTAATTTTTCAACAAATGTTTTAAATGTCATGAAAACAGAGTGAACTTCATACTTAACTTTTAGAGGAAATAACCATGTAAAACGAGAGAAATCATCAATAAACAACACGTAATATTTGACACCTTGATAAGATAAAGAAGATGCAGGCCCCCAAACATCACTGTGAAGTAAGTGAAGGGGTTAGTAATAGAAGCACAGAAGCAGTATAAGGTAATCTAGATAATTTTCCAGCAAGACAAGCTTCACAAAGAGAACCAACAGAGTTAACATATTGTTTTAAATAAGTAACACATTTAGACTAGATAGAGGCAGAAGGGTGTCCCAGACGAGAGTGCCACAATTGAGACTTGACATGTTGACCCAAATAGGCTTGATGACCATGTTGAAGAGAAACAGAAGAGAGGGGGTAAAGTCCATTTTTACTGGGGCCCTGAAAAAGGGTTGCCCCCGTGACCTTGTCTCGAATATAAAACAGGTCTTTATCAAAAATAAATCTAACATTGTTGTCTTTGCAAAATTTGTTAACTGAAAGCAAATTTGCAGATAAATGTGGTACGTGTAATGTATTTGAAAGTGTAAAAGTAGAATTAGAAGTAGTAAGATAGGCAGTACCAGAGTGTTGGATAGGAAGAGAAGAGCCGTTACAGACGGTGACACAGTCTTTGCCGGTGTAGGGTTCAGCCAGGGAGAGGTTGCTGAAGTCTGCAGTCATGTGGTTGGAAGCTCCGGTGTCAGTTAACCTGAGGTCGGAGACCGGTGGCTGCTGAGAAGAGGTAGAGATTGCCATTGCGGAGAGCTGCTCTGGTGGGTGTTTGCCTTGATACGCATAGTCCATACGATGGTAGCAATCGATGGCAGAATGAAAATCATACACACAAATCTGGCAGGTTAAAGGAGAGGAGACATCACGACCTGAACCAGAGTACCGGCCCCTTGAACCGGAGCGACCCGAACCAGAAGAACCGCGACCCGAACCCGTTCTGGACCCGGATCCGTAACTGGTACCATACCCGGATCCGTAACCCGAACCATACCCGGATCCGGATCCGTAGTTAGGGTACCCAGATCCGTAACCCGACCGACCGCCTTGGAAATCAGACCGCCCACCTCCGCGTGAACCGGATCGACCAGAACCACAGTGGCTAGAAGATTGACGACCATCACGACCGCCGCGAGACATGAAAAAGGCGGTCGGAGAAGATAGATTGGGCGCCGGAGATTGAGATTCCAGCATCTGCTCTTCAGATCGGAGAAGAACATGGAGCTCTTCAAAGGATAATGGCTCGGATCTGATGCGGAGCGAGGATCTGAAGACGTTGTATTCGAATGGAAGGCCGGAGAGGGTGTACAGAAGCATGTCCTCATCATCTATCACCACCGATGAAACTGCAAGTTTGTCTCGAAGGGTCTTGAGACGTTGCATGTATAAATCGATGGTGGAAGACCCCTTTTTGAGAGATTAGAGGTCAGACTTCAACTGTAAGATGTGAGATCTGGACAACGAAGCATACCGCCGTTCAACAGCCAGTCAGGCCTCGCGAGAGGTGCTGGATCCAATCACTAAAGTCAAGGACTCTTGGGAGAGAGTAGCATAGAGAATCGAGAGGACGGCTTGATCTTGAAGGATCTATGCTATGAACGCTGGATTAGACACCGGAGCAACAGATTCAACCGTCGGTGGAAGAAACTCATCTGGGCAAGGTAAGGAACCATATAAATACCCAAACAGAGAGTGTGTGCGAAAGATGGCGGTAATTTGGTGTTTTCACAACACAAAATTTGTGGAATCAAGTTTAAACGGGAGAAGGTTGTGTATATTAGAGAGGAGATACAGTGGTGGAGACGCCGAGAAGCGGCGGAGAGAGCCATAGGGCTCTGATACCATGAAAGAAACCGTAGGGTTTCTAGAGAGAAGGCAGAGAGAAAGAAGTTTAGTGAGAGAAAGATAAATGTACCGTGTGTATTCCCAAACGGCGAAGAGAGGATTAAATACATAATAATCCAACCGTTAGATTTACGGAAGATCATCCAACGATAGGAATAAAACCCTAGCGAATAACCCTTATATGGACCGGACTTAATACAAGCTGTAGTAGACAAAAAGAGTACTGGGCTTGAGGCCCATTGCAGTAGACTTAGGGAAGACAGTGGGCTTGTGTTCCTTTGACGGGCTTGATCAATTTTGGGTCTTATTAATATTTTCTTAAGTTCATGTTATGAATTGAATTCCGAATGCGATAAGTACTTGTCCATCAGAAAGTCCATATGTATGAAAACTAGCAAGTAAATGCTTTCCCTGTAGGTAAATATACTTGAAAGTGAACAGTTATTCTCCTGAATATCAACATGTTTCAGGACTTGAAGATCTTTTGTAACTCGTCCACTCTTTGTATCGTACAGTGCAAGATCTCCTCCCAGTCTCCAGATTAAAAGCTCACCATTCTTCATGAATGACAACGGAAAACTGAAACACATATCATTATCTCTGAACTCGATAAGTTTAGTCCAAGAATCAGCTTTTCCGTACTCCTTCATCACCCAAATATGAAGATCGCCATCAGGACCAGAGCAATTAACACAAAGGGAATCATTGTAATTACCAACAAACATGCTCTGGGCCTGCATGGGGAGAGTTATCTCATGAAAAACCTCCTCATCCATGTCAAAACCCAGAATATAATATCCGTGATCGTGTTTTACACTGGCTAGCCAATGGACAACCCCTTTCACAGTTGTCCAAGGTCCTCCTATCGTCCCCTGAGCTTTGTTCTCTACCCTTTTCCATGAATTTGATCCTAGAGTGTACACGTCAACTTTATAAGAAGCCCCACTGGGGAATCTTTCGTGTACCGGCGCCAGTTTAACCACTTTGAAGTCTCTGCCCTTCTGTGAAAATCCAAATCCATAAACACTCCCATGTAAGACTTCATCCCCTGGATGCGGTACTACTTTTGATTTATTAACGGTGGGATTCCAGAAATAAATATCAGAGGGATTAGCCAAACACACGAGTCCGCGGCAACAACCCACAGTGTTTAACCACATTGGGATAGGGGAATTAGTCTGGAAGGGGCAATCAAGCTCTGTGTTGATTGTAGAGAACACTACAACAAATATGACCTTTGTTGACAGTTTTTTTGTCGACAGACGGTTTTATGCAGCTAGTTGTGCGATTAGTCGACAATATTTGTTTTTGTCGATGCATATGATTTTTTTTGTCGACATTTTAGTTTTTCTTTTATTCTACCCAAAAATTTAGTCAAAGATTGTGACTATTTATTTAAGTTTAACAATTAGTCTTATGGTGACATACCCAATTGTCAACTCCTGCCAAAAAATTAAATAAAAAATTGGAGGGTAAACAATTGGTGTTTCCCACACTCCCAAATTTTGAGGAGGGAATAAAAATTAATTTCGCCACTATCACACGTTTTGCGAGAAGACTCATACGGACTCTCACAATTCTCAAACCTCCTTCGTCACCTGTCCACCTTGTCTCCTGTTCTCTCTCCGGTTCGGCGACCACGACTGCGACGAGCATGGCTTCTTCGCTGTTCGACGGGGAGGGAGCCGTGGTTGCTTCATTCATCTCTGCCATCCTCTATGCTACGCCTCTCTCTCTCATCTACGAAGCCCTCTCCATCATCACCCTATTAGCCCTCTTCGTCGAGATCTCCGCAGAATCTTTAATTCCCCTCGCCCAATTCAAGACCTGGTAAGCATCACAAACCCTCAATTTTGTCTCGGTTTCCATCGAATTCCAGCTCTGGTAAGCAAAACCCTAATTTTCATCGAATTGTTTGTTCAGGCCGGGAGTTTCTTCGGGGAAGCTGATTGTGGGTGTTACGTTGCCTGTTGTTATGATCTCGAGGTCGATCCAGCTTTCTAGATCACTTTCGTTACCGGAAGTTGGATTGCAAGGGACTTAGAGACTTCTGCCACCACATCGAACAAGAAAAGGTACACTTAAGTTTCCTGAAATCTTGTTATGTTATCAGAATGCATATTGTCCCTAATTTCAGCACTCCTTATCTTGGTTGTAGAGGGTGGTGGACACCGTTGCTATTTACCGCTGGGATTGCATCTGCAAAGTATTTCCTTGACCATATGTCAAGGAAAAATACTCTTACACAAGCTCGCAGAAAGATCTCGCGCCATTATGACCTGGTATTCAAAAACTTCGTCAAGTGATATATTTCCATAGTTCTAAATCTCATACAACGCATATTGGGTTTCTGAGAAGCATAGTTTTGGTCAATTGTGTTACCTGTCACTTTTTGAATTTGTCTTTATTTGTTTGATCCAGAGCAATGAGCTATTTTCTCTGTTCTTGGATGAAACAATGACGTACTCGTGTGCCGTGTTTAAGGTATAGGTCCCATATTTTTAGACATTTTCTTGTCTTCTAACTATGAGCTCATCTGCTTAAGTTTCCTCAAGCTTACTATAGTTCCCTTTTCATGCCATAATTGACAGTCAGAAGACGAAGAGCTAAGAGTTGCCCAGATGAGAAAAATTTCTGCTTTAATTGATAAGGTACTGCGTCACATGGCTTACACATTTTGATAACAACTATGAAGACAACTTCACTCCATATTTGCAGTCATCAGTGCCACCATCTATATTTGCAAAACACATAATTTTTACACTCTTGAGTGACTGAATAGTTAGTAGCCGAAGGTTGTTCGTTTTTTCTCGAGGTATGTACATAGTACCTTAGCTGAAAGGAATCACTGAGGAGGTTTAATTTATAAGACTGTGCAGCAACAACGAAATAAAACAACATGAATACTAATTATATTTGAATCAATGTTTTATATCTTGGGTTTTTTAGCTCGATATCATGCTTTTCTTTAGTTTCGAGATATGAATTTGGTTGTTCCTATTCCTACGCGCCCAAAAGCTCACACCCATGTCTATTTCCCCTTTACCTGTACGGCCTCACTATAGAATTCCCAGTGTGACCAGAAAATATTTCAGAACGGAAATGGATTTAGGTCTCTGCAGTTGCCTAAGATTTTTATCCTCAAAAAAATGAAAATAAGATTTCCCTTTGCCATCAATAATGTCCCCATGTTCTTTTTCTAAACTCTTCTTTGGGTTGCTTTTTTCCCCCTTTACTTGAATTTATGAAATTTGTAGTCTAACATTCATTTCTTACATGCTATTATTGTTATGCTTTGTAGATCGGATTGATTAAGTACTGAACAGAGGCATAGTGCTCTCTTCTCTGGACTCTGTGACGTCTTCTTTTTCGGCTCCTTCACCAACAAAGAAAATTATACATTTATACACGTGGATTCAATCTGGTAAAGCGACGATACAATGATTTCGGTGTGCAACGCTTCATCTCTCAAGTAGCAAAACTGGGCACAACGTGTTTTACACTCAACAGCCAGTGAGTAAGTCTCCTTCGACTAGCTCTCTGTTTAAACTAGATTATTTGGGTTGTTGCTCTCTTAAATTCACCTTCTCTTACTCATCTGCCTCTTCCGTCTCAATCCTTCTCTCTCTTGCTCACGCTGAACAAAACTCACTTTGCAGGCAGCTCACCACCAATCCGGACACTCCTTCCTCCTGTCTCGATGTGGCGAATAAGTGGGTATCTTTCTTCTTCTAACTGTTCTCAGTGTCACCAGGGAAGTGGAATCATAAATTGAAGTTAGCATGTAATTTTTTGGTTCCTTTTCTGATTTGAAGGGTATCTTTGATGCCCAGATGGCTCCGATGACTGGTATCTCAGTTCGCTAAGGATATAAGATGCCAAATGGTGCAGCAAGCTTTGTCAGGTATCCATCCACGGCTTCACATCTTTCACTCTTAATTTCCATGTCTTTGGGATTTGGTTTACCTCCTTATTATCTATATATATATATATATATATATATATATATATATATATATATATATATATATATATATTTTCCTTTGTAAGGGATTCTGGAATTTACTTACTAACAAATATTTCGCTTCTACAGAGCTATGGACGCCAAGAGTGGGGTAAACATCTGATTTCTGCACGTTTAATTTTTGCATATTGTTCACTTCTAGCATCTATGTGTTTCGTTGCTCTCCATTCTAAATGTAACAATGTCTACTTAAGTTAGCCAGGCATGAAAGTCACAGCCTGGAGGTGTTTCATTCATTTCCATAGCAACCGGAGTCAAATTCTGGTAATTTACATGAGAACTTTTTGCAAGTATCTTTTGTGCACTTTCAATTTCTCTTCTGTGGCTTCACTACTGAACGTAACTTAAACTGAAGTGGTGTCAATTTAATTAGCAAAGGGTTCTTTAACAAGGGTTTTCTAGGAAGACCATCTTGGCGGTAGTTTTGGGAGATTGACTACGAGAGATATTTTGCATTGTTAGATCAACTTAAGCTGCTCGCAAATACGTCCATCTCTCTACCAAATTCGTCCACCAGATCGCCTTCTCTCGGCTTTCTCAAGCATCACACCCAACAATATGTTCTCCCTCTATCATCTCTCTTAACTCCTTACATTTTGCTTAGTTCTTCTTCATCCCATAAAGCCACTGACTGACTTCTTCGTTCACCAGATCGCCTTCTTCCGCCACTGCTCATATTAGAAGGTTGATATCAATGATATGTAACTCAAGACAAAATGTGGTGGAGGGTTATGTGTTCTAAGATCATTCTGTACTTGCTTATGTTCAAACAGTTACTTATATGTTAAGAATCTCTTTTTCACAGGTTTGAATGTCAAGCAACTTTGCTGCAGAAACATGCAGTCCTTGTGCTTCGAAAAAGCAGACACTCTTCTAGCTTTGTAGTTTGCTTTTGCTTGACAATTTCAGTAAAGTTTGGGTTATGACTCGCATTTATAATCAACTGTATTACCAGTTTTAGAAAAAAATGGTACCCGTGGGTTTTTATAATATGTACTTTTTTATGAACATTGAGTTTTACAGGTTTATCTGGACTTCCATATGAACATGGGGTTCATGAAAAATTACCACATAGTATGTTTTTATAATATGTACTTTTTTATGAACATTGAGTTTACATGTTTAATCTATGTTTCGAATCTGTCAGTTAATGAGGTGGCCGTGCCCTCAGGGCACGGGGTATTCACTGGTATTTTAGGTATATGGTTCCTTCTTATTATTGAGAATACAGCTGGGGTAAGTGTTTGTCGCTTATATCAGATATGGATATACACACAAGTAGTTATGTGTAGGGTCTTTTCTAACATCTTCTTATCCTTGCTCAGGTAATTGATTGACATGGGCATACAACATCATCTGAATGAGATCGGATCGATAGACTTCTGCAATGCTTAAGGAAGACCATATGATATCACTAACACACTCCGACAAGCGGTCTTATCCTGGGAAGACATAATGCTATTTGTTTTGTAATAGTTTTTGAACTTTGAAACGCAAACTACTTGTTTTGTTAACTTAATACTGCTTTAATTTGTATGACCCTTTAATTTGTACGACTCTTTAACTCGGCTAAGGATGCAAAATAGTTATTATGCAATATTATTTTTGTTTGTGATGTAAAAAATTCCACTTTTGGAGGGTTGATCTTGGATTTGAGCACAATTGTGCATATATGTTTGAGTAGTGTTGGAATTTTGGATGCATGTCCGCATATTAGTAAAAAATCCTATTTTTTTTTATTTGGTCGTGATACAGCCGACAAACACGTGTGTCGCGAGGAAGATGTAATCATATCTACTAGTGACAAATATTTTTGTCACTTATCTACATAAACGACTAAATTTACTTGTTGGTAGTTTTACAAGCGACGGAAAAAGTTTGTTGTTAGATTTAAATTGTCGACAAAAACTGATGTCGTTTCTTTTTTTTTTTCTGCCAACGTAATTGAGATTTGTCGGCCTTCATACTAACGACCGACTTGTAGTGACCATTTTCCCTCAAAAAATTATTTGTCGGTAGAATTTCTACCGACATATTTGGCCTTTCTAGCGACAATTTTTGCTGTCAACGGAGGCAGAATTTGTTGTAGTGGAATGTCTCGTCGTGGTACGAAAAGTAGTTTCTTCTAAGAGGGGTTTGGTTATCTGTAGTGGAACCGGAGCTTCTGGTTTGCCGATTCTGGTGGATCATGACATAGTCCTGATTTGTGGGTTTTTCTGAGTAAAGGTTGATGAAGTCTGAGCTGGTGATGGTTTCATTGAAGGATTTGTTGAGAAGTTGGCATCGCAGGACGGATTTAACGGGTATATGCAGAATGATGTCAGTGACGATTTTTTTGGGTAGCTCAGCCATAGCAGAGACACGACAACGGTGAACCGAATTTGGGCAGAGATTTGTAGGGGCAGTGTACATGGGATTGTTCAAGGGATTGTGGTGGTATTTATATTACGATGTTGTTCGGGTTGTGTAGTCTAAACAGGACTTGGATACCTCTTTGTGTTGATGAGTATACCTAAACCCTAAAACTAAGAGGCTGCATGAATTATAGGACCATAGCTAAATATAATTTTGACATCCGGTTTTGGGAGCTGGATCCGGTTTCATTTGTTCTTTAATGTAAAAAAATCCGGATGCTTCAGTTTTGGGAGCTGATTCCAGTTTTAATTGTTTTTATTATGTAAAAAAATTTCGGGGTCTCGTCAATTTTGTTCAAAACCTTTTCAAAATCGTCTTGATTTGCAATGACAGTCGACTCTTGTTTCAATTCACACAACTGGCAAGATAATCATGATAATATTGCACATCAAAACAAACTTTTATCTCGTTGAGAAACGATGGCCAAGTCGCGAGTTGATGGTTGTTTTGCGTTTAATAAAACCAATCCGCATCTTCTCCGCTCAATAAAACCCCCTCAAGTTCAAGTCGTTCATCCGGTGGAATGCAAAAATAATTGAAAAACTGTTGAACTTCAAACATCCAAGTGTGCGGGTCAGTACCTGAGATATTTGGCGGATCCACACGGAGCTTGCGTCCTCTACCGTCATTAGTAGGCAGGCGACGACGACCACGACGATCGCCCTACATAGTTTGCTTTCCATAACTCGCTACCAGACACGAGGTTCTGGCGGCGCAGAATCACCTCTAGCGTCATAATTCGAATCCCAATAGTATTCTTCGTATATGCCGGCGACGGTAAACCAGCCCCAAGTCCACTGATGAACTCTGTCGATAGGTGGGTTGCGGAAACCTGTGCGGTTGATTCATGTGTGTCAACAGGTGGTAATGCTTTTGCTTTTCAGGATGTCCTATTCGATAAATGCATTATTTGACATTAAATATCAATAAATATTTATTGTAATAATACTATTTATCATATAATGTCTGATATTGTCATTTCGACAGTACCAACAACTCTAAAACACTCATTACCAAACACAAAATGTCAAAAGGGCTTTCCCGCATCTAGTTAAATACAAAATTGGCTTAATTGCTGATTGCATGCCCCCATTATACCATAATTGGCTGATTGCAAGCCACGGTTCTAAAATTTGCTGGTTGCACCACCTCATTTGCAATACTACTAGTAGCTTATTGAAATTGGGAAGAAATCACCATTAGACAATTAGACATTAGTCATTAGTCATGTTAAAGAATATTCTGTTAGTTGTCGTTTATGTCCTATTTTGTGTGGGCAAAACTGTCAACTTTACCTCTTTCTCCTTACCCTCGTCTCGCTGTTTCTTCTCTCCTTTCAACCTCCATATGATCAAACTCTCCCTCTGAATTTGATCTCCTTCCCCACCCAGCACCACGACAAAATTATATCTATGTGGGCACGAAGAGACGATGTCAAAGGTAATGACGGTGGTTTGTAGGTGAAGGTGGACGAAGCATGTAACTTGATGGGTCTGGTTTGATTTGGGTCTTTTGGGACCAGACACCACAATTTTCACCGTATCTTCCCTCCCACCTTCAACAGTAGCAGGTCTATATGCAGTCAAGGCCACCACAAAACTCTTTTATACTCATTTGCTAGACCATGGTGATCGAAAATCTGATAAGTGCTTCAGATTAGGGTCAGTCACGTTCAAATGAGGTTCAAATTGAGTTAGGATAAAAGTTCGACTGGAAAGGTAAAGGTCTAGTTTGGTGAGTCCAATTTGAGACCCAGTGGTTGGTTGTTGGACATTCGAGGTGAGGTATGGAAGACGATGGGGTCTTGGGTTTCTGAATTTTCATTGAAATTTTTCAAAATTTGTTCTCTTTGTGTAAATGAAACATCTAGTGCAGATGATGTTTGCTTATTTTGGCTGAATTCTTACTCTACCGAAACAGAGAGAGATTGAGAAGGAGAGAGAGACAGATCAGGATGAAAAGGAGATTGAGAATCCGTTCATCTTTAAATTTGTTATGAAACTTGTATTTGGGCTTAGGGTGAATATCCACCATAGTGGGTAGCCCATGTTTTATGTTTTAGGGTTAGACCTATTAGTCCACCCTACTAAAAAGTTTGTAGTGTTCCTAACCTTTCATTGTTCCTACCCTTTTGAATGGACAAAACTACCCCTGAGTAAAACAATTTATACCGTACATTTACACTATGTTTGTGAATCAGGTGAGAAAAGAAATGATGAGAAACTTTAATTTATGTGAGAAAAAAAATGATGAGAAATGATTTAGATTTCTCACATACTTATTTGAATTACTTAGCTAAGAAATGATAAGAAAATATTATACTTTCTCACCTCCCTTGTTTGGTTAGCATATTAATGGAAAGGAAAAGAAACTATTTTAAAGATATTACCAAAATAACCTTCACTAATATTGTGATAAGGGAATGTTTTATTTTTTTATCGCTAATTCTGTCACAACGAAGTATTGACACTAGTCTAGTTTCTTTTCTCACCAAATCTCATCACTTTTGGTGAGACAGAAAAATTGAATTATGTGAGATTTCTTTTCTAATGTTTTCTCACGAATTCTCATGGATTCTCACCTAAAAAGTAATTCAAACACAAATGAGAAAACCTTTTCTCACCAATTCTTTTCCTTTCTCACCAAATCATGTAATCCAAACATAGTGTTAGTACTTCACCACGTCTCTGTTCATCACCTACTGAAACGATGCCATAGGTTCACAGCCGTTTGAAGCACAAACAACGGTTTCCGAGCGACACCTCCATAGTACAGATAAGACGGAGTCCTCCAAACATCCTATCGCTGTGCTCCCATCTATCGTGCTGTTTTCTCTGGGTCGATGTTGCTTGAAATGGACTAGCTATTGTCTGCGATTTTAACACCGAGACACTGTTTCATTGTCACTATTGTTGCATCATCTGATCGAACAGCCAGTACCACAACCACGACTATCAAACAAGGTATGTATGTCATGTTTGGATTCCAATTATCAATTTCAAATAACTATAAATCAATTACAAATTCTATAGTAGCGATGCCTGCATTCTATCACCTTCACATCATATAATAAATATTTAATTTGTAATTGGTTGTTTCGGTGTAGAAAGTGAGAATTTGTTACATGTTTGAACCAGTTTTAATTGGAGGGTTTCATTGGATTGCTCCAGAATATAAGCTATGGATAATTCTTAATTACTTTTTTCTGTATTTCGTTTGTTTTTTCCTTGAAGATACAAAATTTACTTTTAGGGTTATCCCAAAGTTCTTCGTGATTTAACCTAAACTTCACGATTAGTCCTTGGTGTAAACGTTTATTGTTGGTCTTTTTGTTCCTGATTGTTTCGCAGCACTAGCATATGGGATTTCAGAATTAGGGTTCCAGTTTGAGATTGATATGTTTTAATTTTGCTACTTTTTAATTTTATAAAAGATATTAAATCATTTTTTTATTAGGTCGTTCAATTTTTGGGCATAGATTGTGATTGTGTGTTTCGTTCATTAACATGGCTCCTACTAAGTCAGTGCACCGACCCAAGACCCCAAGGAAGAAACCCGCCACCAAGGTCCGCATTAACCAGTCAATGTCATTTTACTTCCAAATCACAATTTAACTTTTGAGTAGTTCTGGCCTTATTTGTTGGAATTATAGTGTTGTTTTACCTAGAATTTGTTTATATATCTCATATTAGTTAATTTTTTTGTTTCATGATGCTCGTAGGTCCGCACTGGTGAACTGAAGAAGCCGTAAAGATACGAACCACGACTGGTTCCTTTTTGTTTAGCGTCCCAACTTTAAGTAATGCATTTTTTTTCTTTTCATATATCTGTCTTCGTTTATTATGTCTCGATTAGTTAGTTTTAAACATTCTTTTAATCTCCCATCACTTCTTGTTAATGTTTGCTATTGCAAACCTTATACCCTAACAAAATAACTATGGGCATAAACTCAAGAAGGAGAAGCACACAACTGTAATTTTAGCTTTGTTCTAAGTTTTACTGTATTGATTTCTTCTATGTTCTTACATTACTCTATTCTGTTGAGTTCAATCTCAAGACAAGTTGAAATGTAGTTTCCATCTTAGATTTTATATTCTCTTATTTAGTGTTACAAGATTTAAAATATGTAACTAAGGCTCCGCTCCTATATTGTTCCTACAATGGATAGCAATAATACATTCACATAGAATTGATTTAAACCTGGACATTGTATTCTGTCAGCTATGCTAACCATTTACTTGGCCATAGTAGTAACCCCTTCTTGTCCTTCGAACACCAATAAAATTTAGATTGAAAAAGATCATAAATTATAAGATGTAAGAATCATGTTACCCAAAAAATATGTAAGACCGATTGTTTGAGCCTTATTGCTGGATTGCGACCCGGTCGATATAACCTAAGTATCAGATATGGGTGTAGATTAAATTCTCAACGCTTTTGTATTCCTTTTGGGTAGTTCCTAGACCTTGCTCACTTCTGGGTAGTTCTTTACCTTTCCTTTGTGGGGATCCTTACATGTGGAGTGATAGTGATAAACATCCCCCCCCCCCCCCCCGCGACGTCATTCTACGACTATTATTATTATTGTTACTGAGCGAGAAGTGAAAGGGGTATACCGGACACATTAATATATTTTAACAGGTAATATTTCTATATGTATGAATCGATCCTTGTGACAAGAAAAGCATATGTAAGAGAAAAAACAATTCCTCTTTAAAATGAAAAGACATGTTTGTGTGTTTACTGATTTCTCATATGCAGGTAGTACAGATTTTTTCCTAAGAGGATGACGTTGAACTTTCACTATCATACATTTTTTCAAGAAATATTACCTGGCTCTACGGAGGAAAAAATATTCCTGGATAAATTTTTTTTTGAAACATATTCCTTGATAACATTGGCCATTAGTAATTCTTTTATAAAACAAAATCAGCAGGCTAATGTTATACTGATTATACTTATGTATGGCGTATGGATTATTCTGAATCTCATCATGTTCACAGTATTGAAAAATGATTGTATTCTAACAAGAGGGGTTAAGAAGCTTTTGTGTAACAATGATTTTGGTCGTCCTATTAAATATGAGGTAACTATAGATAAACCAATTTATTGTTTTAATGTATATTTCTCAAAAAAATAAAAACACCGTTGTATGAGAAAGAAATTTTGAATTTCTGTGAACACTGACACACTTTCAATGAATATTTCTAAAAAAAAATTCACATAAGTCTTCAAAATAATTATGAAATTATTATTATTATTATTATTATTATTATTATTATTATTATTATTATTATTATTATTATTATTATTATTAATTATTTTTTATGTGGATATCTCGACTGTTATCTGGCTATTTTAATGTTTTGAAGAAATAATTAAAAAAAATGCCATTATTATATTTAATTGTCGGAGTTACATAAATTTACTAAGCATTACACAAATCAACGTGGAGGACCATCTATGACAATGGTGTTTTGGTGCTTAACATATTCACTTGCCTACACTCTCTTTCAACAGTATGTATGTTATTGCCTTTGATTTGATGTTCCCCACATACATATATCTCCCTCCTCTGTTATCATGTCTAAGTTGCAACATTACATGCATTTTTTTTAGAATAACATAACATGCATTCACTCGTCTATGATGTTGATTTCATATATGCAAAATGTTCGCTTAATCCGTTACTTTTCCATTTTAAACGACAACTTCAAATATTCTTATCAAAATTTCAATTCCTTTCATTAATGACAAATTGCCGCAAGCATAGAGACAAAAACACTAAATCAAACAGATTCCATGACATAAGTTCCATGAGGTCGTCAAAAAGAAACATTATGGTGAAGAAGTCTAATCAATATGATATAAGAAGACAATGAGGTACAATAGTCTCAAACATCCATTGGTCTATGAAGTGTAGATTGAAGCTGCTTGGACATTAATGATGTATTTACTCTGGTACAATATTAGTATGCAACATAAGGTTAACTGCCATTTAATGCTGAATAAATTCGTTAATGGTTTACATTTATTTTAGCATGTTTCATATACTCTTTTGATTCAATAATGTCAGCAACACAAAATTACCCCACGTGCAACGCACGTGCACTCAACTAGTCTATATAAAGGATGTAGGGTTGGAGACTATTTTACACACATCAATAAGATCTCTTTTATTGTCTCTCAATTATTTCTCTTATTTTCAACACGTTATCAGCATGCTGCTCTCGAAAGAAACTTGAAGATCTGAACTAAAAGGTAATATTTTATTATACATCGCATACCTGAAACTGTGAATAGAGGTAGAAGAAAGTTTGATGTCTTATGGCACTTCAGTTTTTCTTTACGATCCTCGACATTTAAATCGAAAAACAACATCTTCCTTTTTTGTTTCTCTCTCGTGTGTAACTCCAGATCGCTTGTACTATTCTTTAGTACAAAGAAGAGATACCAACCCCCTTTTTTTAATTGGACAAACAAGTCAGTACGTGTGTAAGTTCCTAAAGGTTACCAAGGTGTTAGGTTTGACCTAGGTTAATACTTTGGCTACTAGTTAGGAGCACGTGCGTTGCACGTGGAAGGTATAATTTTCTTTAAGAAATATGGTCTATGTAGTGTCTTATCGAGTAGTAATTATTATTGCAAAGAAATCAAATCATTATTTACATGTGGCGGTACCAAGAGTTTGCAACGCTACTAAAATATGCATAGCTAAATGGCGCAATTCAAAAAATTGAATATAGAGTATCTCTTATTTGAAGAATGCTCCTACTTATTTACACTACACCATGACTTATAAAACTAATTTCAAACAAAGTTCATTGTTCAATATTTGATTGATTACTAACAAAAAAAAAATACTTGACTGTTTGAAGGTCATAGAGTAAAACAAGTGGGATGTATGGTAGCCTAAAATAGTTGAGTTTGCTACAGAATTATTTATTTATTTCTTTTTTTTTTAAATTGTAGCATTCAATTAAAAGAGACCATCACAGCCTAACAAATGTGAGGTCAATAAAGACCCGAAATAGTTAGACGCACAAAGCAACTTGGGCTTATGAACTAACCCATTCAAATTTTTGGGAGTAAAAGAAAGAACACAAGAGGAAATATCCTTACCCAAGTTTCTGCAGTCACAGGAGCAGTGACATGCAAATTTAGATTTGATGGCTTCAAAAGCTAGTTTGGAGTCTGTATGAATGATGAAATTTCTCAAACCTTTTTCCTTAGATTCCAAAAGAGCGTTTTTGATACCCAAAGCTTCTAGAGTGGATCACATCAATTTTCAAAACATCCAAACCAGCTTTGTTCATTACATTCATCTGCATTCGTCAGAACAATTCTAAAACTTCCTCTATTATGAGCTTTGTCAGTTGCTGCAGCTGTGAAGAACTTGAAATCTGCAATAACAAAGAGAAATCAGCTGCAACAAGTGTCTTGATCAAAGTTTTCTACGAAATTCTTAACATGACATGAAAACTAATCTCCTATTCAAATAATAACTCATGTTTCTAAACTGTAGTGAGAGAAAAATTCACAGTATGACATTACAAACTGATTTCCTATTCAAATAATTACTCATTATAGTCAACCGTTGCTTTTCCACCCAACAAACTACAATCCTCTGATCATGAAACTACTTCTGGTTTGCTTGCCGCTCAATAATCGCACTATGAATGGTCAGTTGATAATTATGCAGCTCGAGGCAACCTTAAATAATGAATCCACGCTCTCCCCGGTCATTAAAATGCTACTGAATTCATGGTTGAGTGTAACTTCTTCTATTGTTCCCAAATAGTCCAGGAGAATCGAAGAGTCATAAAAAAATAGTAAAAAAACAAATAGTAAAGTACATAAGAAAAAAACTGAAGTGCAACAAAATGAGAAAACATAATGCTACTTATTAGATGAACCTTTACAAAATAAAAAGAAAATAAGAACGTAATAAGAAGATGACAAGGAAGATGAAGGGACTGGGATAATCAATTGGTTTCTCCCTCTTTCATATGGCTCTCAGTCGAATTCTCTGTGCTCTCTCTCTCTCTACATTCTCTTTTTCTCTATCAATCTCTCCCTCACTTCTATCGTTCTCGTCTCGCTTAGTCTCTGTCTCTCGGTCTTCCTCTACAGCGTGTCAGTTGAGAGATTGAAACAAAGAGAGATCGTGACAATGTGTTTGATGGAGTCGTGTCTTCAAATTCCGTCTTTGGTGGAGATTGACATAACGTCTACGCCCAATTTCTCTCGACGATGTAATTGGTGCAGGCGGTGAATCATGGCGGGATTGTATGGGTTTTTGTGAATGACTGAATTTGGATTGAATTTTGGGTCGCTACGGGGTGTTGAATCATGTCTGATTCAAATCTAATTAAGAGATTTATTCTAGATTGAGTCGACGTCGAGAAGGAGTAGTGTCCAAAGGTAGTCTTTTAGCCGATTTTCTTTCTGGTTTTCTTAAAAGACAACCGATGTTGCACGGTGATAACGGTGACTGGAATATGAGTTTTGATGACCGGAATCTGGGTAAGGTTGCGGTAATGGTGGTGATCGCGATGGTGAATGTGATGTTGTTCTTAGTCATGAGGGTTACAACTTTACCCTTATACAAAATGACATGGATGTCAATGAAAGGTTTATTCCCTTAAATATGTGACATAATCTTTTTATCAGTTTGAGAAATTGATGTTTTAATTGAAAATAGGGGATGCAGTCATCGACTATTAGAGTTGGGGATCGCAACGAGATAATTTCGAGATACTGCGTATGCATTAAGCAATTAAGCCATTAGTTTATGATTAATTATCTGAATTTCTAAACTGAAGGACCAACTCGTGTAGGTTAGCAGTAGCGTTAATAGAAGAAGGGGATTCATATTGTTCATGGATTTAGTTTCTTCTTTTGATAAACTAATTAAGAAATTAACAAACAATAATGCATAAGATCGACTATATTTCATAATACTTCCAATAAGTTACCGGACACCATAGAACCCATAGAATACGTATCTATGTTAGTGAGCTAGCTCTTGTAACCACTGAGCATGACATAAAAAATGAGTACAACCTCCGTTTTTTATATTATAACTACGTTTGACTTTTCAATATGTAACTGGATCACTTTGACTCGATGATTTGAATGACAAAACGATGTAATTTTGTTACATTTTCCATAGTGGTGTAGACTAAAGTTTACTCTACAAGACCATGCAAAGATTACTAAATTTTTGTATAGTTTTGCTAATCAAATTACCAGGTTAACATGACCAAGTGGATAGTGTAAAAAAATGACAGAATTAGCACCTTGGAAGTTAGCCTTAATTAATATCTCAAATAAGGAGGTAATATTATGCAATAATTCACTTTATAATACTTTATCAATAACTAAGTTGTGCAATACTATAAGAATTCGAACAGAGCATATAAGTTTGGGTAGCACAAACAGATCGTAAAACAAATTTGTAATTTTATGATAAATAAGAATGTGAGGTAACTAAAGCAAGCCTAGTTTTGCATATTGGATTTAGAACTGGGAATCTAAAAAATAAGCCATGCGAGTTCAGTACCATTGACATAATGGTCAACATCTATGAGATAAAGAAGACATGAACTGACATAAGTCTTTTGAGAAGTAGCAATCCACGCACATAATTTCATATGTCAAAGAAGACACTATTAAAGAAAAGAAATCAACGAGATAGTCATTCCCTGATACTATTGGTTTTTGATTCATTGGTCAACCCAGCCTTGTTATT
The DNA here is from genome assembly GCA_023055425.1 of Linanthus parryae. NCBI lineage: Eukaryota > Viridiplantae > Streptophyta > Magnoliopsida > Ericales > Polemoniaceae > Linanthus > Linanthus parryae. The sequence continues at coordinate 136,733,806 of JALGPY010000004.1, read as the reverse complement.
TTCAATAAGAGATGGGAGAAAGATCATATTTATGTTGGGGATGTTGGCAGAATTTGCAAGAAGCTAACTACCAGAATATTTATTTAGATTAGGATAATTATTGTGATGCAATACTATGAAATCAGCAAAAGTACCGGAAATTTGCGGATCTCTTTTGCATTGAAACTGTCTATTTGCTGGCAGAAGCCATCTAATTTCACAAAAGAACATTTCATTCTCAACATGCACTTGCTGTGTTAAGATACTTTGAATACGAATTAATGAAAATCCTCGGCAGAATCACTGCCTTTAATTTTATTTTGGGAAGAGATACTTGTACATGGAAGAATGTTTAATAACATGTTCCATTAAGGACTTACTTTGATTGTGAAACAAAGATGTGACACCAAGAAGCTAACTACCAGAATACCGTTTGATTGGTTTCCAATACCATCTCATTATTTAAAAACACAGGTCAAAGAAGCATGGTTTAGTTTAGATCAGCGACAAATGTTATGAAGCTAGGGCAAAAAATTAATAAAGAGCTTATGAACCGAATAGTGCGCAACTGTATATCTAACCCCCCCCCCCCCCCCGATAAGACTAAGCGCATACCTATTAGCCATACCACTGGAAGAAATCGATAGACAATTTCACAATATAGAATGGAGTTCTTCCATACCTGCTGGGATCTCGGGAAGTGACTTTCTAACATGTCAGCGATTTGTGAAACTTCAATTGTCTCTGTTGAGTTTAGGTTGTTCAGGAGTCAGTACCTGGAAAACATGTGTGTGATAAGGATTTTCATAGAGGGACAAGAATGAATAGTTCCAATACCTAGATCAATATGAACCTGGCCAAGAAAACCGTATTAAACGCCCAAAATAAGTAATTGTAAGTTGAAATTGCTACCTGCTAAAGGTCAATGGTACTCGATTATACGGAGGTGTAGTTGAACAATTGACAAAGCAACATTGATTGTATTTGCAGTGTCTAACATATAAACACACGTTCATCCATAACTCATGCTCAACTGCGGATAATTCTTATCAGACCTTATGCTTATCAGGGGAAAGCAAGGATATCAAAATCTACCTTCGACGGGCAGTGAAGACTTTCGGTAAAAATATTTGTGGATACTGATGGATGTAAGCAAGCGAATCACATCACCTGCATGAAAAATAAAATTATTTTATGCATAGAGTAATACGTAGAGCATAATGAAGTATCAAGTAAAATTTGATATGAATAATTAGTATTGATGTGAATAATAGAACAAATGCTTCCAATGTGCAATCCTCGTATGGTTCACATCAATTCGTCGCCGAAATAAGAAACTAATACTTTACTCGTATGTCAAGGTTTGATGAAAACAAAAAGAGTACCTAGTAATACATATATTTATTCTTATAATTCCTTGAATATTTTTACTGAATCTTGCCAAGACTCTCTGTTTAGCATAGATATTTCTCATAATTTCGTCGACCTGAAAAGCAAAACTTGAAGGCATATCAAACAATTACTCTACACTGGAATGAACTTTATAATCAGAAGGTACCCTTGAATTGTATTATAAGAAGGTGCACTTGGGCTACATTATGATCCAATATAGTTCCTTATACCTAAAGTTCGATCAGAACAAACAAAACATCAACCTTTAGTTAACACCAACCTTTATGAATTTTTTGAGACTCATAATACCACCCTCAAACCGATTAAGAACCAATGATTCTTCCTCAAAAGTAAATAAAATATAACATAAGAAGAAGTTGTTGATGATGAGCAAAAACTGATCTTGTGGCGGTAATCAGATCTGGGAGAAGGAAACTGAACTTGTTATTGCAAGACGTTTGAATATCAAAATTGTAAACAATAATGAAAAGTGTAATTTTGTTTTCATTTTTCTTTTACCGATTTCATGAAACTTAGATTGTTTATTTAAATAAGAAGGAACTTTCATACCCTTTTAGTTCATACCTTGTTTATATACCTGTCTTGTGCATGACCACCAACAGAAGACAAAGCCACCTACAATTAATTATGACAGCAACAAGCAGATTATAAGCAGCCAAAGGAAGCAAAATATAAAGATCGAGTTTTACAACAGCAATCATAGGAAAACAAGGCAAAAGTTTGGATTATGTGCAGAATATAAAGTAAAGGAAGCAGAGACGCATAATAGTGTACAACTACACAAAGACGTGACCATAACCCTAACCCTAATTAGTATGTGGAAAAAAAACCCACTGATCGAAACAAGAAGATAAAAACACACCTAATATTGTGAGCCTTCATTATGAATTTCGTTTCAGAACACCGTGAATATGGCTGCGACCGGCCTAATTACAAACATAGACGAAATCCATGAAAAGATTTCGTCAACAGAGACATTCGATTGCCTAGAGCGAAGACGATCTCTTTAATTTCGGTGCTTCGTTCATGAAACCAAATCAAACCAAACTACAGAGAGAGGAAAAATTACATAATCATGGAGGACTTACAAGATTCCTTCCGCATCCAAGGAGCGCAGCCCGAACTTGAACAAACTTCCTTATTCATGGTCTGTGGACGTAGAATCCTTGATCACCGATAAGGCAGACTTCTTTACGTTCGGAGGAACAGTCGTGAAAGAGTCTATTGAAGACTAACCTACGTGAGAAGGAATAGCCGCCTAGGGGCTTTTTTTTCTCTTCTAACAAGGTACTTCTGTAATAAACAAATTTAAGGATGTAATTTTGTAATAAATGATCTTAAAGAGTATCAAATCTTAGGGTTAAGAATAAACTTATGTAATTATAAACTTTAGGGAGGCATTTCCGTAATAAATGATCTTAGGAGTCACTTTTATATTCTTCACTCTTTTAAGATAGTAAAGATTCTTGACATGCAGCGGTTTGTTTCTTCTTTTTGTTTTCTTTATTATTTCACTAATTTTCGTTAGTATTTTGTTCTCTGCCCAAGTAGACATCTACTTCAATAGTTTCACAATATTATGTTGACTGATTGATTGCCCATTTGGTCAGTTTCATATTGACTGATGGTTTGAGGCTACTTGTGTTATTTTAATGCAAGACTAGTGGCTCATTCTTAATTTTTAGTCTGTTAATCAATTTTTTTTCTGCCTATGAACTGAAATATTTGAAGATTTCTAATCATTTAATATATATATATATATATATACAAGCTTTTGATATGCTTAAAAGAGTTCTAGTCCATACCCGAAGTTATGGATTACATGGAAAATTAATTGTAACCTGAAGTTACAACATAACTAAACAAGTGCATCGGGTAGATGCATCTATTTTCATGGCTTGTAACCTGAAGTTACAACATAACTAAACAAGCGCATCTAGAAGATGCAGCTACTTCATGGCTTGTAACCCGAAGTTACAAACAAGCGCATCTAGAAGATGCAGCTATTTCATGGCTTGTAACCTGAAGTTACGTATTATTAGATCTCCAAAAGAGACGCTTTTACAATTCTAGCCATTTTTTTCCAACCTCCTGAAGAGGTTGCAGTCTGTTTATTTTATTATATCTAAATGTTACGCAGTTCTTTTCTTTTATATATTTATGTCATTTGTTCATTATGGATCAAAAACACACCTCTTGAAGAGGTTCATAATCGCAATGGATATTAAATCTGGCCATGTCATATGTACCCGAAGTTACATATTACATGATATCATAACTTGCAGTTATGAATCTTAGACCCTGCAGTTCTAAAATATTTAATTAGAAATCTCCTGAAGAGATAGCTAAAAATATTGAATAATGATCCACCCTCCTGAAGAGGATGAACTGCATTTACTGTTTATTTGTCCTTATTATTATTATTTTGTTAATTAGAGTTACATTACTTGTCAAAACTGGTTAGTAACTAATTTTTTTTTTATATAACATTGTTGTAGATGTCATTCATCATCAATCCTCAATTGGTCTCCGGTGTGGCCCCACCCCCTGAAGCGGGTGGAAGCGCATTCCCTGAAGTGAATGCTGCTGATTTACAAGTTCAGAATAATTCACGTGACCATACTTTCGGTCGTGGAAAACGCCAGAATAGGGGGAGAAAATATGGGAGAAGAAACTACAATGCACCAGAAGTTGCAATTGCCCCCCCTACAAATATAAATATTTGTCGTCGATGTGGCACAAGTGGGCACTGGTCTCGTACCTGTCGTACACCAAGACACTTAGTTGCCCTTTACATGGCATCTCAAAAGGAGAAACCCGAGTTCAATCTCGTGGAATTTGAGGCACCACTCGCGGAGTTTAACGTTGACGATCTCCTTTCCATTGAGACAGATTTTGACGCTATGATTGATGACACTACAAACTTTTAAGAAGTTCATTAAATTTATTTGAAGTTTGATTTAGGATTCTTATTTCATCTATTTAGACTTTTGAGTTGTGTTTTAATTATTGGTTAGTCTTTTTGGGCTAAGAAATTTGAATAAGAGTTCTAGTTATGGAGCATAATTTTGAATTTCTATTTACTTATAGATTGTCTTTTAAATTATAGATATCATGGTGATTGGCAAAGACACGTGTTTGGTGGATAGTGGAACCTCACATACTATATTCCGCCATAAGGAGTATTTCTTGAATTTATCACTAGTTCAAGCAAATGTACATACAATTTGTGGTATGTCTAGTCTAATTGAGGGCTCCGGAAGAGCATCAATTATTTTTCCGGGTGGAACAATACTCCATATAAAAGAGGCTTTATATTCTAGCAAATCCAGCAGAAATCTGCTAAGTTTTAAAGACATTCGTCTCAATGGATATCATATTGAAACTCTCGATGAGTACAATATGGAGTATATGTGCATTATTTCTAATACTTCATGCCAGAAGCATGTATTAGAAAAATTTCCTGCTTTATCCTCTGGATTATATCACACTTCTATCCAAGCAGTTGAAATAAATGCCAGTATAAAACCAAGTGATCCAGAAAAATTTATGCTTTGGCATAATCGACTTGGTCACCCAGGCGCCACCATGATGAGGCGTATTTTTGAGAATTCAATTGGGCATCCCTTAAAGAACCAGAAGATTATTTTACCAAATGAACACCCATGTAATGCGTGTTCTCAAGGGAAACTCATAATACGACATTCACCAATGAAAGTTGGTCTTGAATCTCCTAAGTTCTTAGAGAGGATTCAAGGAGATATATGTGGACCAATTCATCCACCTAGTGGTCCATTTTATTATTTTATGGTGTTAGTAGATGCATCTACTAGATGGTCACATGTGTGCTTATTGTCCACACGAAATGTTGCTTTTGCCCGTCTTTTGGGCATGATAATTAAATTAAGAGCACATTTTCCTGACCATCCTATAAAGTCGATACGACTAGATAATGCTGGTGAATTCACATAACAGTATTTTGATGATTATTTCATGTCAGTTGGTATACATGTTGAGCACCCTGTTGCCCATGTACACACCCAAAATGGTTTAGTTGAATCTTTTATAAAAAGAATTCAATTGATAGCTAAACCTTTGTTGATGAAAACAAATTTGCCCATCTCAGTTTGGGGACATGCTGTTTTACATGCTGCCGCTTTAATTCGCTTGCGTCCTACTTCTTATCTTAAGAACTCCCCTTTACAACTTGTACTTGGCCAACCACAAGATATTTCCCACCTACGTATTTTTGGGTGCGCTGTGCAAGTTCCAATTGCGCCACCACATCGTAGTAAGATGCGTCCCCAGCGGCGAATGGGTATTTATGTGGGATTTGAGTCCCCTTCTATTATTAGATATCTGGAACCCCTAACAGGGGATTTATTCCAAGCACGCTTTGCAGACTGTCATTATGATGAGACAGTATTCCCGAAATTAGGGGGAGACAAGTCAGAGCCTGAAGCTCGACATGTAACTCTTGGAATACTTCAACGATATCACACATGGATCCACGAACTAAACAGTGTGAATTTGAAGTCCAAATAATTCTTAAGCTGTAAAGCATAGCAAATGAAATGCCTGATGCATTTGTGGATACAATTAAAGTTATAAAATCCGATATACCAGCTGTGAATGCTCCAGCACGGATAATATTCCCAGTAGGACAAGATTCGAGCATAAAAGCGAATGAATCTAGAGCACGCCAGAAGCGTGGAAGACCTGTAGGCTCAAAAGATTTAGTTCCTAGAAAAAGGAAGATAAATCAAGCAACTGTAGTAAATCCAAGTGATTCTACAAAGACAAAAGATAACACCGATGTTGGTGATGAGTTCCCCAGAGTAATTGATCTAAATGTAGCCCCTGAAGAGGCAATGGTACCTGAAAATCAAGAGATCTCGATCAATTACATATGTTCCGGACATATATGGGAACGAAGCAATGTTGTCATTGATGACAGATTTGTCTTTAATGTTGCACTTGAGATAAGTGGTGACGACCACGAACCACGATCGGTTGATGAGTGTCAACGACGTGTGGATTGGCCAAAATGGCAAGAAGCAATACAGGCTGAATTAAAATCTCTAGCAAAGCGCAAGGTTTTTGGACCAGTAGTTCAAACTCCAAGTAATGGGAAACCCGTTGGATCAAAATGGGTATTTGTGCGGAAACGCAATGAGAAAAATGAGATTACAAGATACAAAGCTCGACTTGTAGCTAAAGGTTTCTCGCAGAGACCAGGCATTGATTATGAAGAAACATACTCGCCTGTTATGGATGCGACAAGTTTCTGATTTTTAATAAGTTTAGCTGCATCCGAAAATTTGGACATGCAATTGATGGATGTTGTGACAGCATACCTATATGGGTCACTTGATAGCAATATCTACATGAAAATCCCTGAAGGATTTAAGTTGCTTGAAGCAACACAACCACGTAGTACATATTCAATTAAACTCCAGAGATCATTGTACGGATTGAAAAAATCTGGAAGGATGTGGTATAATCGCTTAAGTGAATACTTATTGAAAGAAGGGTATGTCAATAATCAAATATGTCCTTGCGTATTCATAAAGAAATCTCTTAAGGGATTTGTGATAGTTGCAGTATATGTAGACGATTTGAATATCGTCGGAACTCCTGAAGAGATTATAAAGACTGCTCCATATCTGAAAAAAGAATTTGAGATGAAGGATTTGGGAAAGACTAAATTTTGTCTTGGTTTACAAATCGAGCATTTGAAAGAAGGTATTTTACTTCATCAATCAAATTATACTAAGAAAATACTTGAGAGATTTAGCATGGACAAAGCACATCCATTAACTACCCCGATGGTAGTTAGGTCACTTGATGTAAACAATGACCCAATTCGTCCACAAGAGGATGGCGAAGAATTACTTGGTCCTGAAGTACCATATCTTAGTGCAATTGGTGCTTTGATGTATTTAGCAAATTTTACTAGGCCAGATACTGCATTTTCTGTTAATCTATTGGCCAGGTTTAGCTCAAATCCTACTCGCAGGCATTGGAATGGAGTTAAGCACATATTGCGGTACTTGCGTGGATCCATTGATTTGGGATTGTTCTATCCTAGAGGTTCAGATGCTTCTCTAGTTGGATATGCAGATGCTGGCTACTTGTCGGATCCACACAATGCAAGATCACAAACAGGATATTTATTCAGCTTTGGAGGAACAACAATATCTTGGCGATCAATGAAGCAGACAATGACAGCAACTTCTTCTAATCATTCTGAGATTCTTGCAATTCATGAAGCTAGCAGAGAATGTGTATGGCTGAGATCAATGTTGCATCATGTTAAAGAAGCTTGTGGATTATCATTCAACAAAGAAGGCCCAACGCCATTACATGAAGACAATGCTGCTTGCATCACACAACTTAAGGAAGGGTTCATTCAAGGTGATCGTACTAAGCTCATCTCTCCTAAGTTCCACGCATGAGCTCCAAAAGGAAGGCATAGTCACTATTCAGCAAGTACGATCAAGTGAGAATCCTGCAGATTTGTTTACGAAAGCACTACCAGCCTCAACATTGAAGCTACATATCCGAAAGTGTGGAATGCGCCATCTCAGGGAGATTTTATGATTGATGCCATCATGAGGGGGAGTCGGTATTCTTAGTGTTTGTACTCTTTTTCCTTCATCACGGTTTTTCCCACTGGGTTTTTCGTGATAAGGTTTTAACGAGGCAAACCATACCGGTCTCCCATCACCAATGTACTCTTTTCCTTAGTCATATATTTTTCCCATCGGGTTTTTCTTGACAAGGTTTTTAACGAGGCATAGTCATGGTGATATTCAAGGGGGAGTGTTATGAAACTTGTATTTGGGCTTAGGGTGAATATCCACCATAGTGGGTAGCCCATGTTTTAGGGTTAGGCCTATTAGTCCACCCTAATATCTATATAAAGGGTGTAGGGTTGGAGACTATTTTACACACATCAATAAGATCTCTCTTATTGTCTCTCTCAGAGCTTGTTTGGTACAAACTTAAAATCTCAATAATCAGCTGAAAATAATCTGTAAAGAAAATCCAACTTAACTGAGAATCACTAACTGTTTGGTATGAGCTGAAATTATAGATCACTAACTTGATCCATTTAATTAAATTTAACGAGCTCTAAAGTCAAATAATTGAATACACATATTTGCAACGGAAATGTGATCATGCTAATGTAAAAAGAAAATCAAAATTATTTTTTTAGAGATTTTAAGCTGCATAATCCCCAATTTTAGAGATTTTACAATTGCACACAGATTATTTTAATCTGCAGATTATCAGATTAAAATCTGCAAGCATAACAAACGAGATTGTTGAAAAGAGACCGATTTTAATCCAATTGAATTAAAATCTGAGATACCAAACATGCACTCAATTACTTCTCTTATTCTCAACAAAATTTTTATTTATTTCTTATTTTTCAGTATTTTTTAATATTAGGTTACATACCTTCCATTCAAAGGTAGTTTTTGGATGGATTTTTTTTTTTTTTTTCAGTTTCAATAAACTAGTAGTATTGCAAAATGAGGGATGCAATCAGCTAGACTTGCAATTATGCAATTATGCTATACTGGGGTTATGCAATAAGCAATTAAACCTACATAATTTACTAATCACTTTTTGTGTATATTTCTAAAACAACTTTTTTACGGTACTTCCTATATACAGTAGCTTTCTAAAGTGCCACAACATTACCAAACTAGCAATTAGTCAAATATACCACCGGTGCAACAATTTCCAAAATGTAGGCATTGCTGATGCCAAAATTAAAAATGTAGGTATGAAAGTGTAAAAGAGCGTATAATAAGGGTACCACTGGTGCAATTTTGCCTCACATATATTGTACGAAGTATATGAAACAATTTAAAAGTGCATCCAAAATAGATAGTTTAGTCAACTACAATGACCCAACTGATGTTAGCTTTCTTAATTTTTCTCATGTTCTATCATATCTGTATCTAAAACTATAATTGTGTAAATTCACTATGTAAACTTAATTTATTTCTTATTCGAAATTTGACTTTTTGAAATACTACTGTAGTGATAACCGCTGAAAAATGATTAGGTTAACTGACCGAACTAAACCAAACCAAAACTTTTCGGTTTGGTTCTGTTCTGTTTATATTTCCAAATGATTTGGGTCGGTCATAAAATAAGTAGACCAATATATTCGGCTTGACTTATGATTTCTGCAAAAATTGTACCAAATCGAACCGTTTACACTCAACATTGAACATCCAATTCACGAAAACGAACATCAAAACCTCTCAAAGTTAGACCATGAATCATAATCCTTACCAGCAAAATAACACAAACTTTACCAGTATAATAGTCTATTCTGCGACAAGTGAGAACCAGTAGCAGATGTTGCACAAATTATTTCTTGATATCTTTAAACACAACTTACTCTTCATATTACTGTTAGAACTACTCTTCTGGGGATGAAGGATCCATCAAAATAATGCAATTTATATATCAACAGAACTGTAGAAAAGAAAAGAAAAATAGACATGGTGATTACCACTTCAGAAGCCCAAATACTAAGAAGTAATTACTAATTTGCTTTCTCTGCTCTGTGACTAATTTGGCGGTTTAAGCCACAGATTGGGAAAAAGCGCTGAGCAGGAGGCATACTTAAACATAAATTACTAATAACTCGTATAATTCCTTTCACTGTTCTTCGTCCCACTGCAATTGCACTTCGTTTCTTTGAAATAACTTGGTCGAGCAAAACAAGGCTCTCCCTGTAATTGAATACTTGAAAATAATATGTATCATTCTCTCCGCTGCCGACATTCTCCAATGGGGGTAATTCTTTCTTTACTTGTCCATTGTTTATCGGATCACGAAGACAAAGTTTCCCACCGGCTGTTGGAACTAAAAGTTCATCGTTCATTGTCAAGTAACAGGCGGGAGTATTGGTTATGATAATATCCCTAGGGAGGTCTGTTATGGTGGTCATGGCCGGAGAGCGCTATGTGCAAGAAGAGTCTAGATAAAACGTCGGACCTACCGAGTTTAGATATCGTCGTCTTCCAATCACAGGGCTGGAGCTCCGTTTCAATTCTTAGGGTTTCCGAGAGATTGTAAGTAGGGAGCCTCAGAGAGTTCGTCACACTGTGAGTGGAGCTCCAATTGGTGAACGCTTTGAAGATGCGACAGTGGTCCGTTCTTTATATATCTCTATTATTAAAAAAAGTTTGAAGTACTCCAAACCTCTAAAGTGTTCCTAAATCCTAATACAGGATGTATTTTGTTCCTCAAAAGAAAAATACTGAATTGTTATGAAATATATAATTGGACTGATGTGAATATCCACCACATAGTTGGGGGTATTTTGTATAATTATATTTTGGTCCAGAAGCCCACCTAATACCTATATAAGGAGGCTTAGCGTTGGAGAATAATATACATCTCAATACTCTCCTCCCTACACTATTGTCTCTCTTTATTTTCTGTCTCTCTCAATTCTCGTTTCACAACATGTATGTATTTCTATCTCTACTATATAAAAGGTTGAAGAATTCCTAACCCAAAATTGTTCCTAACTTTTTTGGGACTTCCTAAACTACCCCTGATTAAAACCCTCAATTGTAAAAAATGCCCCTCAGTAAATCTTTCTAGGCAAACGGTGACCCAACTCCTGACAACATCGAAAGTCATCTCTAACTGAAACGCTTCTAATTCACCAAGTGTTGCGACGCTTTAAACCGACCGACTCCATAGTCTAGATATACATCGCTTAAACCTACATCGGCCGTCCTCAATTCCCGTCATCGCACATGATCCGGTGAGGGATGAATATCCAGAGTTTGGAGAAGCTATTAATCTAGCTGAGGACATGCTTGAGATGGTGACCGAGTTGACGATTGAGTATAGGCTATAACTGAATCTTTTGGAATTCCCAAGCAGATTGCGATACTAAGCCGCTCAGTGATTATGAGTCTTGTGGATGAAAATGATAGTTAAGCCACTGGTCGCCCACAAGATGGCCAAATCCAAAATATGTCGCTGGTGTACAAGGAGGATGGGTTGAACAAGCTGGAGACGCTGATTGTCGAGCAAGAATTCGTTGATCACGGTAAATTCATCAGAGTGTATTTTGTTTGGGGTTATGTGAAATGTGTGATGAGGAAGTTTTCGCCAGATCTTTGAAAGGAAGAACAGAGAAGCATGGAGGTTCCAATCGTTTTTGTGTTTACTGTGCTGCTATGATTCAAAGTTCGTGCGGTGAGTCCAAATTCCCCAATGTTGTTGTTTTCATGGTCTTTTTTTTCATCTTCCTTTTGTTTTTTGTATGATCACTCACTGTAACCTTTTTCCTGATAACTTTAATGAATTGCAGCCTCGGAATGAAATTCAAATTCATCTTTATTTCATCAGTTTCAAGTTCCACTCTTCTGCTGTCAATAAGATATTTATCATCGTTGATTACATTTTTGGACCTACTTTCTTTCTTGCTCTCTTTTTCAGTTTTTTTATGTTTACGGTTATTTTTGTGTTGTGAGATGGAGTTGAAGTTCTTGATATATATATATATATATATATATATATATATATATATATATATATATATATATTGTATTGATTTGATCGATTGCTTAATCAGGTAAATGTATTGAATTACACTATTTGAATCCTTGAACCAATATAGTTCATTTGGTGGGATGTAACTAGAGTTTTGGTGAGATGTTTCTGAGGCTTTGCAACGCTCTCACAAGCAACTGACCCGTTGCTTCATGTAGCTCGCGTTATGTGCTTCCACTTTTACCATTTTTAGTAACAATTTCAATCAATATAGGTGGTTTTTTTGGTAGGTTCTTGAAGGAAACATGAAGAAAGGATGGAAAATGAGTATTTGTTGGCTAAATTAGATGGACCCTTAATTGGTTTGGTTTAGCCCAGGAATTTCATTTCGAAGTATCAAAACTCATGGAATCCATGTGACTTCTGATATACTTTATCTTCAATCTTAATATTGTTACATTGCAGTGGGGAGTCAGTGGCGTCAAGACAGTAATACACGACTTGCCTTTGTGTGTATTCTAGCTAGCCAAGTTTAATTTGGCTATGAGCAAACAAAGTTTTCACCCGCTTTCCATATCGTCCACGTGCAACGCACGTGGCCCTTACTAGTTATACTTAAATGAACCAAATTGCCCCTCTTAAATAGAACAAATACCGTCTTGTGCCCCTTAATTTCTACGGTTTATCCCAATTTCTACTGTAAACCAAAACGACGGTTCCTGTCGACGGCTACAATGGTTCTGCACTTCTACCCTATCTTACTTTGTAATATTTCTTCACGAGCTATTGAAATTGCTCCAGAGGTACCCACAGTTTGCAAAAACAGACAAGTGGATATCCAAATTTTAAAATCGTACACCACATGTCCCAAACTTAGGATTTTTGTGCAAATGAATACCCTTCCGTTAACTTTGCGTTCATATTGGATGGAAGAATATAAAAAGACTATTGTGCCCATCAGTTTCACCTCCAATTTTTTAAAATACAAGTTTACTAACAAATCTTAAACAAATAAACATAATAAAATTTTAATTTAATAATTTGATATATGTAAGATAATGCAATATATTTCTTCAAAATTACATATTTTTACAACATTTCAAAATATGATATATAATTTTATTAAAATATATCCGTCAATCTTAACGTCTAACTTTTTTAACAGATTTAAAAGAAACTCAAAATTTCACAATTTCACAATTTCACATGAACTTTTGTAATGAAGCAATAACATACAAGTATCTTTGTTAGGCCCGTCAATTTCAGCCCAACCCGCCAACCTGCCCGCGTCCATAGTGATTTAATGGGTTTTAACCCACCTGTATAACTCAATGGGCTATATGGGCTCGCCCATCTTAATCCATGCCTGAAATGGGCGGACATGTGCTGATAAACGAGCCCATCTAACCCGGTTTTCTAGCACCACCAATAAAACCATCCGACAACTCCTCACTCCAATTTTCATCCATTCAAACCTTCTCTCTAACCTTATCATCTTGACCCTCTCTCTATAGAAACACAAATGCTCTTCCCCTCCCCCAATCAACTCCCGGAGAGAGAGGCAGAGAGAGAAAGAGATTGAAGGGAGACGGTGATGAGGAATCAATAACAAGGAAGAGGACTCGAAGGCAGTGAAGAGGACTCGACGGCGGTTAGGACCATTATTTCCGACGCCATTCCAGCCTCCGCAATCAAGAGACTTGGGAATTCGCTTTCTTATGTATTTTTATTTGTTTTTAGAGTTTGTATTGGGTTTTCAAGTCCAGGTGGACGGGTTCTCTCCAAGATCTGAGAGGCGGAGGTGGCGAATTCGGCTATGGAGACAGCGACCGAGGTTCTAGAGACGGCTGCGGTAGCAGTGCTCTTTCCCTCTCTCTCTGAATTCTCTATTACGGTGACAGACCTATCATCATCATCATCATAATCATCATCATCATCATCATCATGCTTCTTCTTCTTCTTCTTCTTCTTCTTCTTCTTCTTCTTCTTGTAATTTGAAACTGCAAATTTTTTTGTGCTACATTTTTAGATCTGTAAATACTAGTTTCAGATCAGTTTGTGTTTTTGGTGGTGCTGGCGGTGCAAACAGCGGGAGACTTGCTAGGAAGCAGAGTGAAGGACATAGGAGGGTATTTCTGTGTGAGAAGAAGGGCAAAATGGACTTTTTACGTGTTTTCTTAATCCATGCGAGTACTGTGAATGGAAGAAAGAAGAGAAACAAAATGGTCTGGTTTTGAGTGAAATGATTTGCCAGGCTAAATGGGCAGGCACGGGTTTCTATAGACCCATCATAGCCTGCCCATTTAACATATTCATGTTAAACGGGGAGGGCTTGCTACGTTAATATGCGATTGAACCCTTTTATAAATGGGCGCAACCCACCCAAACCGTCCGTTTGACAGGCCTAATCTTTGTGCATTTTATACAATAGTCTTTTTCACATTTGCATTAAAATACAAATCATTACAATAAAAACTACTCAAGAACGTCAGGTATTAAATCTTGTGCCAGTTTTTAAAATGCACAAAAACAACTAAGTGACTTGTTGAAGCCATGAATCCTATCCAAATAGGGGCATGGCTTAAGTAGAGCCACGAACTGAAAATGAGCCGCAAGAAAGCCGCGAGGAAGCAACGTAGATGGGTTGCTGAGCCGGCTGACAAAGAAGCGCCGAAAAGGAGTTGCGAGCCGAGAACTAAAGCGGTGGCTCACACGGAAGTTGCGAGCCAGTCACTAAGCCTGGCTAACACAGAAGCCACGAGATGTGGGAGCGAGCTTAGGTGCATGGATGGGTTGGAGTGAGGCTGCTTGTATTGGAATAGGTGCCCTAGAGGCAATCTAGTTTAATATAAACAATAAATTGGCTAGAATATTCGTTGTATTATTTATTGGATATTTAATAAGATTTTTACCCAAAACATAGCTGCATTATTGAACTTGTGACACTTAACCTACTCCATTATTAATTTACCATGAAAATCACCTGCATTATTCAAATCCGTGACGATTAACCATTTTCCGTTAACATCCGTTAATTAAACTAACGAAACTGTTTAAAATGCACAAAAAGACGATTTTGCCATTCGTTAATGAAGGGTACTGTAGTATTACTTTTATACCCATCTTTCTGAAATAAATTTGCCACACAATGGCCCACTAAAAAGATGTTAAAAGATTGCCAAAATAGTTTGTAAAAAATACCAAAAAGGCAATTTTCCCAGGTTACTGCAGTGTTTCTTTAACACCCATCTTTACGAAATACATTTGCCGCAAAATGGCACACCAAAAGACTCCAAAAAAAGTTACCTAGTTTCATTTTTCAAGAAGATACTAATAAAATTGCCAGTAACCACTCACAAAGTCAGCAAGAAGTCTTTATTTTCTACAACGACAACCTAAAAATGAGTACCCAAACTGAGTACAAAAATTAAATATCCACTGCCAAGTGACAAAAATGGCATATAATTCAACATCCACGGCCCAAAATAAGTACACAAACCAAACGGATAGCTTAAACCTAGTTGTGAGGTGAACCTAAGAAGATGAATAAACTGAAAGCATGCACCCTTCCTTCAATTTTGCTTCCTAAGCCTTGTGAAAGTTGGTACATTGAAAGTTGGTACATTTCCAACAGCATGTGGTAAGTTAGTAACACTTGACTGTGAAGTTTGTGTTGGGGCTGATTGTTCAGCTTGTGTTGGTTACCTTCTTGTAGCCTGCCTTCTTGAAGATCCAACATTGTATCCGGGGGTAGAAGAGGCTTAAGCAATTGTACCACTAAACCCTGATGGAGCATAAGAAGATATTGTAGCTGTTGGGGGAGGAATAAGGACATCGCCATATGGCCACTTCTTTGGCCTTCCTCCCTTGTTTTTAGACAATGGCGCTGTATAACTTTGAGCTGATTCTCTTGCCTTGGCCTCTTCTACCTACAATAATTGAATAACACAATAATAAGATACAACTGCAAATAATTTAATTGGAATAATTAAATACAATAGTATGTAGCTTACCTTATCCTTCCACCTAGGAAGAGTGTTTTCTTTGATGGTCCAAGTTTGTGGGAATCTTGCAAGTCGTATAGTTGTGAGTATTTCTCCACAGTTGCTACATCTACTTCCTTTATTTTTATTGGTTCCTTTTTTCTTCGCTGATATGAATAAAGCAATAAAAATGTATCAACATGAGAATTATTGTACTTATGAACAATCATTGAGCAATTACTAATTTTAACTTACCAGCTTGCCTCTCTTCTGCTGTCATGTTTCTTTAAAGCTTTGGCCTTCCATGTTGCTGGTGATAAAATGGTGGCAATGGTGGTTTAGAACTAGTTCTCTCCCACAAGTCAGGTCCATTAATGGGGTAAATGATAACTCCATATGCTTTCATATAAGTGGAAACTAGATAACAATCATCCACATAGTCTTCTGGTTTCTTCCTTATAGATAATATTGCAGACATGGCATGACTACATGGAATACCAGTCAATTCCCACATTCTTCAACCACAAGACTTTTCTGATAAATTTAGGGGTTGGTATGTATGAATAATGACTACAATGTTTATTTCTGGAATCCAGCTCTAAGCATGTGCAAAACCACAAAAGGCTTCTACGCGAGCCACTACCTTCTTTCGGCTATAGGGTGGTTTTCGGGTATGGATTTTTACCACGGATAAACGA
The DNA here is from genome assembly GCA_023055425.1 of Linanthus parryae. Classification (NCBI taxonomy): domain Eukaryota; kingdom Viridiplantae; phylum Streptophyta; class Magnoliopsida; order Ericales; family Polemoniaceae; genus Linanthus; species Linanthus parryae. Next base: position 136,717,188 of record JALGPY010000004.1, on the reverse strand, counting down.
CTTCAAATTGGTAAGATTGAAGCGAAACTGGTCTAGTAGTGGTATGGTGAAGATTTCGCATGAAGGGGATGTCTACACATTGGGTTCAAATTCATGGAGAAGGATCCACAACAATGTTTCCGGTATAATTAAAAGGTTTAATTGCTTAATGCATACCCCCAGTATGTCAAAACTAGCACATTGAAACCCCCTATTCTAAAACAAGCTGATTCAAATCCCCATTTGTAAAATATATGTCAATGTCAAACTGGTAAAAAAATCATCCAAACACCATCCATCTAAAAAGGGTATATTTGTCAATACAGAAATAATACTGAACTTTTAAAATGAAAATAAGAAAAATAAAAAGAAAGTAAGAAGATAAGATCTGCTCCCATTGACCAAGACTATGAAGTATGAAACCCTCGATTTCTCTATACCCCTCCCGCCTCTCATGCTCTGTCTCTCTCTTCTTCTTCTTCGATGCACCACAGTGTCTGCAAAGGCAACAACTTCAACAAAAAAACTCGAACTAAATCCCCGAGAACAAGCCAGAATCATCCAATTCCAACCCAGAACCACACCCGCTCCTGAGATATGGAACTCTAATAACCTTGCCTAGGGTCTATTGGGAGTATCTGCTGAAAATTGTAGGTGTGCTCTGGGTTTCATCTTCGGTTTTTGAGTGTTTGATGTCTCCGATTGCAGGTAGTGTTAATCGGGTATGACTCGATTCTATGTGTTGATGGCTGGGTTCCTGGTATGGCTGGAGGTAGATGAAGGGTTGTCAGTTATGTGGTTGGAGATGACCTGGGTTGGGCTTAATTGGGGGATTGAAAGAAAGTTATGCTTTGATCTGCTCAGGTGGGTCTGAATTCTGAAGTTCGATTGAGTTTTGAATGGGTTGGTTTCTAATTTTTTTTTTATTAGGTTTTATTTTTTGGATTTTTTTGTTTCTTACTTTGAACTGAAATTACAAGAAGTTATTTTGGTCTGGGTTCGCAGCTGTGATGGTCGGATTCTGGGTTAGAGGTTGGTGGTGATGGCGGGGCCGAAGCGGTAATATATATAGTTCTGTTGGTGTTCATATTTTTATTGGGTTCACAATTTTACCCTCAATAAAATGGACTTGTTCGTCAACTAACGGACCAGTCCGTTAAGTAGTAGACGAAATATTTTTACCAGTTTGACATTGACATGTTTTTTTTGCAAATGGGGGTTTGAATCAGCTAGTTTTAGAATAGGGGGTTGCAATGTGCTAGTTTCGACATACTGGGGGTATGCATTAAGTAATTAAGCCTAATTAAAAAGTACCCAATAGCATGCATTAAGGGGGTTTCCTATTTGCGGGCCGAGCTTGTTAGATGTTAAACTTGATTTTTTAGTGTCACATTTTCTAGTGTGGTACTAGCTAGTTTCTAGAAAACGACTTTCAAAGTGTCATTGTTTGACTAGTAGTGGGACTTGATCCAAGTTAATAAGGTTGGTAGTTGCACCGAGTAAATGAGGTTGAACCAAATTAATGTAGTAGTTAGTGGGTAGAATGTGCTAGATAAATTAGTCCTATAAATAGCTATGTACTTTTGGGCGTGAAAATACAAGTCAATCAATAGAGTAAAATATTCTCCTCTACAAAATTAGTTGAGTTGTCGTGAGTAGTCCTCTTGATCCCAACAAAGTGGTATCAGAGCTGGTTGAGAGAGTGAGTCATGACTAATGGATATCAACCTCCTATCCATTCGCTCAACAATGACAACTATGATACTTTGTGTATACGTATGAAGGCGAAGCTTGGCTCCTAAGATGTGTGAAGTAACGTGGAGAATGGATTGGCGAATCCACCGATTGAAGGTTCTAAGAAGAAAGACCAAAATGCCCTTATGATGATTCATGAGTGTCTAGATGACACTATGATGACAAAGATTGCCAACGTCTCCACATCAAAGGAGGCGTGGGATGTCATTCAAAATACATTTCGAGGTGCCGATAAGGTGAAGAAGGTGCAGCTTCAAACTCTTGGGAGAGTTTGATTTGTTGCACATGAGGGAGTACGAGTAAATTTCAGACTATTTTACAAGAGTCTTGTTAGTTGTAATTCAATTAAGAAGATATTGTGAAGACGTGAAGGACAAGTCGGTGGTGGAAAAGGTTTTTTAGATCCTTGACCTCCAATTTTGACTACATAAGTGTGGCAATAGAGGAGTCAAAGGACATAGACTCCATGACGGTGGACGAGCTTATGGGTTCGTTGCTAGCCCATGAAGAGAGGCTAAAGAAGCCTAAGAAGGAGCCATTGGAGCAATTGCTTCAAACAAAACTTTCTCTAAACGGGAAAGATGGGCGTTACAAGTCTAGTTCAAGAGGACGTGGACGAGGCCGATGTCGTGGAAGAGGCGGCCAATCTTCCTACAACAAGGAGGAAAAGAAGCAAGAGATCAATTCCTCAAGAGGACATTGAAGAGAAAGAAACTCAAAACCCAATGAAAGAAGGTATGACAAGTCTAAAGTTGAATGTTATAGTTATCATAAATTTGGGCATTTTTCTTGGGAGTGTAAATATGCCTCAAATGATGTTGATGAGAAGACAAACTATGTGGAAGAGAAGAATGAAGAGGTAGAGTCAACTTTGCTATTGGCCTACAAAGGAGATTCCTTGGAGGCGACCAATACTTGGTATCTTGATACCTGCGCAAGTAACCATATGTGTGAAAACAAGAATATGTTTCTTGAGCTTGATGAGAAAGTTAGCGGCAAAGTCACTTTTGGAGATTCCTCTCAAATTGCGGTAAGGGGTAAATGTATAATTCTGATCTGTTCAAAGGATGGAAATCTCCAATGTGGAAGTTTGCTAGCAAAAGTTGCTATGTGTAAGAATCGGATGTTCTTGTTGAATATTCAAAATGACTTTGCTAAATGTTTGAAAGCTTGTGTGAAAGATGAATCTTGTCTTCGGCATATGCGATTTGGGCACATGAATTTTGGAGGCTTGAAGCAACATTCCGGAAACAAGAGGGAGATGCTTTCTCCGAAGGTGCTTTTGATTATTTTATCTACAACCAATTTTAACCTTACAATTTAACCTTACAAATTTAAAAAATTTCAATATTTATCTTTACGGAACTGATACATGTAATATATTTTTGTCATTTTGCCTTCGCACAGTAGGTTAGGTTCACAGTTGATTTACCTAACACGAAATTACTATGTCAATATCTCACAGTAGCTTTCACATAATATTTACCAAACAATTTTTTTAACTAAAATTCACATCAGCTTATTCATAGTAACTCTCACACAACAGCTTCTTGCACTGCCACGGCGTTCCCAAATTAGCCCTACCTGCCATGCCATCCAACACGATATCAATAAAGTAAGTGAAGAAGGAGAAGCACGACGAGGAATACATGCACAACCACTGCAACATCTCTAGCGACTAGATTTGGATTTCGCCCCTGTCTTCTCCCTGGTGTCACCTCTGGGTATGAGCAATCTAGGATCGGCGCAGTTACAACCAAAAATAAATAATCACCCCCAAGAATATCCAAAGAGGACTGACTCACCTTTTTGTGGAAGTTAAAATTCCCTGAAATTTATGTTTTTCATTTGCAAAGCTCACATAAATAGAATCCCCACAAAAAATATGCATAGATGAAAAACTATGTCCTTCGATCTATGTTGACACAGATGGAAAAAAACCAGAAACACGATACATGCCCTAAAAGATTGGAGTTTAGCAAAGAAATTATAGAGAACTATTCTCACACAACAACAAATTTGATCTCCTGAAATAGTGGCTCTCAAACAATGGTTGGAAGAAACGTTTAAATGGACTCATCATCAAGCCAGAGATGAAATGTGTGTGGCTTTATAAACAATCTCCAGAAATTGTGGTCGTGCGACCCATCGTGTGATGCAGGAGCGGATGATCCCGATGAAGCTGAACTATCAGACGCGACTAATTTGCCGCTTCTCTACCATGAGAAGGAGGATAAGCGCAAGGGTTGGAAGAAATTGCAGCTTTTGATGTCGCCGCACTCTTTGGGCCATAACTTTGGCTACGGACATCTGAGTGACGCGAACCACCCTAATTCAGAAAGCTCTCGAAAACACGCACAAGAGCTTAATGTGTCGGGGTCCGTCTTCTACCTCAAATTCTGCTGTTTGACCAGCTAAACGAGCATTTTAGTTAAATTTTTACTATATATGCCCGGCTTGTTGGCAGAATACGTCAATTTTTGATTATTATACTTTTCTTCAAAACCTAGACACTTTCTCTATTGGTTTATGCGTTTATGTTCGTTGTTTCTGTTGCATTGATCCTACACCTTGATTAGATTCGGCGTCAGGTTGGTATCAAAGCTCGATTCAATGTAAGGAAGATCATCATCGGCGATGGCTCATGCACGTGGGAAGCGAGCTTGTGAAGACACCCCCGAACAAGAACGCAGCCTTGAGAGCGTGATGGTGACAGAAGATTTTCAACGGAAGAACCAGGCTCAGGAGCTGATCGAAGAGCTGACATGGTGCTTGGCGGCGCAAGATCTGGATGATCCGGAAACAAAAACCTGTGGAGAACGTCGTAATGAAAAGATTAGTTGTTTGTGCGTTCAGTTGTGAAACCGTCCTAAGCATCTGGACTTGTTTTATGTGGGTAATGGTGTATGAAAGATGTAGTCTTGTTGTTGCTGTTTTAGGTGTAGATCGATGAACTTCCGGGTCTTCAACTTTCTCTGCAGTCACTAGGGTTTCAGAGAAGTAGATGCACGATACTACTAGGAACAGAAGTTTCTGGAGCTAGCTCGGAGTAGTATGTGACCTGTTGCTGTTGCTATCTATTACATTGGACAACTCCACTCTGCGAAAACTGAGGACCAATTTTACAGAATAAAATCATACGCATGATAATATATGATTCAACACATTCACTAAGATCACCAAAGGTAAATCTGAACACGAATACATTCTAAGGAAAAAAACTAATGTTTTACGCCAACATAGGCGACTACAAGATATAGTTTGCGTTCGGACGGAAGAGGATTTTGATGAATAGAGAGGATTCGCGGTCGCATCTTCAACATAATCTAATTTTTTTTTGTCTTTCTTCAGTTCATGTTTTTAATTGAACTCCAAATGCAAAGAACTTGTGCATCAAAATGTCCATCTTTGTGCAAACTGCGGTACAAATATATCAACAACAGAAATTCAAACATAAAGTGAATAGTTCTTCTTGGTGCAATCACTGAATAAATGTTCTCAAATCTACAAATGAAATAGCATAAATGAAAACAAAAAGAAATTAAGAATACCGGTCTCTAAACTATGATCCTTGGTCTTCGCTCAATCTTCAACAACCACCGTTACCTCCTGCTCGTTTAGTAAGTAAAGGCTTTCCCTGTAGCTATATATACTTGGAGGTAAACAGTTATTCTCCTGAATATCAACATGTTTGAGGACTTGAAGATCTTTTGTAAACTGTCCACTCTTTGTATCGTACAGTGCAAGATCTCCTCCCGGTTTCCAATATAAAAGTTCTCCATTCTTGATGAATGACAACGGAAAACTGAAAAACATATCATTATCTCTGAATTTGAGAAGTCTAGTCCAAGAATCAACTTTTCCGTACACCTTCATCACCCAAATTTCACGGTCGCCATCAAGACCAAAAAAGTGAACACAGAGGGAATCATTATAATTACCTACAAACATGCTCTGGGCCTGCATGGGGAGAGTTATCTCATGAAACAGCTCCTCATTCATGTCAAAACCTAGAATGTAGTATCCGTGATCTGGTTTTACACTGGCTAGCCAATGGACAACCCCTTTCACTGTTGTCGAAGGTCCTCGTATCGTCCCCTGAACTTTGTTCTCTACCCTTTTCCATGAATTTGAACCTAGAGAGTACATGTCAACTTTATAAGAAGCCCTACTGGGGAATCTTTCATGTACGGGCGCCAGTTTAACCACTTTGAAGTCTCTGCCCTTCTGTGAAAATCCAAATCCATAAACACTCCCATGTAAGACTTCATCCCCTGGATGCGGTACTACTTTTGATTTATTAATGGTGGGATTCCAGAAATAAATATCAAAGGGATCAGCCAAACACACGAGTCCGCGGCAACAACCCACGGTTTTTAACCACATTGGGATAGGGGAATTAGTCTGGAAGGGGCAATCAAGCTCTCTGTTGATTGTAGAGAAAGTCTCGTCGTGGTACGAAAAGTAGTTTCTTGTAAGAGGGGTTTGGTTATCTGTAGTGGAACCGGAGGTTCTGGTTTGCCGATTCTGGTTAATCATGACATAGTCCTGGTTTGTGGGTTTTTCTGAGTAAAGGTTGATGAAGTCTGAGCTGGTGATGGTTTCTTTGAAGGATTTGCTGAGGAGTTGGCAACGGAGGACGGATTTAATGGGTAAAAGCAGAATGATTTTGATGACGACTTCTTTGGGTAGCTCAGCCATAGCACAGAGACGACAATGGTGAATAGGATTTGGGCAGAGATTTGTAGGAATGAGGAAGGGGCAGTGTACATGGATCGTTCAAGGGATTTTGGTGGTATTTATATTACGATGTTGTTGAGGTTGTGTAGTCTAAACAGGACTCGGATACCTCATTGTGATGGTGAGTATCTAAACCCTAAAACGAAGAGGCTGTACGCAGTAGTAGTAATCAGTGTTGCAGTGGGGCTAAATTGGAAAAATTAAACAAAATAAGCATAAAACTTAGATTTTATAAAATTGAGTGGGGCAAAAGTTAAATTTCTGTAGGACTAAGCTGAAAAGTCTAGACAATAGAAGGTTTAATTTTTTATTTCAAAAACTCGAGTGGGGGCTATAGCCCCACGTAGAGCCATGTAGATTCGTCCTTGGCTGTATACATATCTTAGAATTATAGGACCATAGCTTAATATAATTTTGACACCCGGTTTTGGGGAGCTGACCTGGTTTTATTTGTTCCTGTAATGTAAACAATGCTTCAGTTTTGGAGCTGATTCCAGTTTTAATTGTTTTTTATGTAATTTTTTTTTGGTGTCTCGTCAATTTTGTTCAAAACCTTGTGATATGCAATGACAGTCAGACTCTAGTTTCAATTCAGACAACTGGCAAGATAATCATGATACTGTTGCACATCAAAAAACGAACTTTTATCTCGTCGAGAAACGATGGCCAAGTCGTGAGTTGATGGTTGTTTTGCATCTAGCAAAACCAATCCGCATCTTCTCCGCTCAATAAAACCCCCTCAAGTTCTAGTCGTTCATCCGGTGGAATGCAAAACTAATTGAAAAACTGTTGAACTTAAAACATCCAAGTGTGTCGGTCAGTACCTGAGATATTCGGCAGATCAACACGGAGCTTGTGTCCTCTGTCGTCATTAGTAGGAAGGCGACGACCACCACGATAGTTTGCTTGCCGTAACTCGCTACTTGACATGAGGTTCTGGCGGTGCAGAATCACCCCTGACGTCATAATTCGGTTCCCAATAGCATTCTTCGTATATGCCGGCGACACTAATCCAACCCCAAGTCCGCTGATGAACTCTGACGATAGGTGGGTTGTGGAAACCTGTGCGGTTGATTCATGTATGTCGACAGGTGGTAATGCTTTTGCTTTTCAGGATGTCCTATTCGATAAATGTATTATTTGACATTAAATATCAATAAATATTTATTTTAATAATACTATTTATCATATAATGTTTGATATTGTCATTTCGACAGTACCAACAACTCTAAACACTCATTACCAAACATAAAATGTCAAAATGATTTTCCCGCATCTGCTTAAATACAAAATTGGCTTAATTGCTGATTACATACCCCCATTATACCGTAATTGACTGATTGCAAGCCAGAGTTCTAAAATTGGCTGGTTGCATCCCTATTTGCAACACTACTAGTAGCTTATTGAAATTGGGAAGAAATCACCATTAGACAATTAGACATTAGACATGTTAAAGAATATTCTGTTAGTTGCCGTTTATGTCCTAATTTGTGAGGGCAAAACTGTCAACTTCACCTCTTTCTCCTTACCCTCGTCTCTCTGTTTCTTCTCTCCTTTCAACCTCCATCTGATCAAGCTCTCCCTCTGAATCTGATCTCCTCCCCCACCCAGCACCACAACAAAATTATATCTATGTGGGCACGAAGAGACGATGTAGTGACGGTGGACGAGGCATGTAACTCAATGGGTCTGCTTTGATTTGGGTCTTTTGGGACCAGACACCACAATTTTCACCGTATCTTCCCTCCCACCTTCAACAGTAGCAGGTCTATATGCAGTCAAGGCCACCACAAAACTCCTTTATACTCATGGTGATCGAAAATCTGATAATTGCTTCTGATTAGGGTCAGTCAGGTTCAAATTGAGTTAGGATATTGATTGCGATGGATAAAAGTTCGATTGGAAAGGTAAAGGTCTAGTTTGGTGAGTCCAATTTGAGATCCAGGGGCTGGTTGTTGGACATTCGAGGTGAGGTATGGAAGACGATGGGGTCCTGGGTTTCTGATTTTTCAATGAAGTTTTTCAAAATTTGTTCTCTTTGTGTAAATGAAACATCTATTGCAGATGATGTTTGCTTATTTTGGCTGAATTCTTACTCTACGGAAACAGAGGGAGATTGAGAAGGAGAGAGAGACAGATCAGGGTGCAAAGGAGATTGAGAATCCGTTCATCTTCAAATTTTTATTTATTTCTTATTTTTCAGTATTTTTTAAAAGTAATGCTACATGGACATAATTTTAGACATAAAGCTCGACATAATATGTAGTAAAATCAAACCCTATTATAGAAATACTTAACACTTAAGAAATATTAACACCTAATAAAAATCACTAAAAGGGGAAATTCTGTCTAAAATTCTGTCCCTTTACAATTATTCATTTTTTTAATATTAGGTTACATACCTTCCATTCAAAGGTAGTTTTTGGATGAATTTTTTTACCAGTTTTTTTTGAGAAGAAAATTTTTATTAATCAAGGGGAGTCACCCCCATAAGATCACAATTGTGAACTTGTTGCGCCCATTCCGGCGTTTGTGAATAATAAGAAATATCATCCTCTACCAAAGCTCTATCAGCTACTAAGTGAGCAAAAGAATTACCCTCCCTAAACACGTGGGAGAGATTGACAGTATGAAACCTTGCTAGCAACACTTTACAAACTTGAATCTTTTCCTTGAGCTCAGAAAGTGGTTCACTATGCTGCCTTTGCTACCGTTGACGTGGTGCTTCTTCTCTTAATAACTTGATGGCCGATAAGCAATCTGATTCCAGCCAAATTTTCTCCTTCCCCAGTTCTGATGCCATTAGCAGACCCTCCGCTAGTGCCGTTACCTCTGCAAGCAACGGTGATCGTTGCCGTTAACTCTCCGTTGACGAGCTGCCACAAAACCCCCGGATTCATCTCGAATTACTATTCCCAACCCCGTCGCCTGACTATATTCCTTCCACGAGGCGTCTGAGTTAACTTTGAAAAACCCCACTGGGGGTGCCTTCCACGTTGAGCTGCTGCTTTCGCCGGAAACTATGGCGTTGTCCTCCAACTTACCCGTGAGCTTTGCCTCCCTGAACCAGAGAACATATTCATTGCATTTGAGAGCCACCTCCGCCGGCGATAATCTACTATTATTGAAAACGGCTTCGTTCCGCTGCTTCCATGTGGCCCAGATTGTGGCAACGAAAATTTCACAGTGAGCTTTGTTTGCTGTCGTCAAAAAGTGGACGATCCACTCTCGAAATTCTGCCTTTCTATTTCGAAACAGCTCCTCCCCTAGTATAATCTTCCACACCTCATCCGTGTAGTAGCAGCCGGTAAAAAGATGATTAATAGTTTCTGGCTCCATCTCGCAGAGTTTACAGCAGAGTTCCACGTTGATCCCTCTCGATCTCAGCTTGGTGGTAACTGGGAGTGACGAGTGCCATGCTCTCCAACAAGGAACTATCAACTTCTTTGGGAGATTAAGCTTCCAAAGCTTATCCAACCAAGGTCCGTTTGAAAAGGATCCTGAAGAAGAAGGAGTAGAACAAGACAATTTCCTCTGTGCTTTGTACCCGGAGTTGACGGAGTAAAATCCATCATCTGAATGAACCCAGCTGAAAGTATCTTCATCATTATTTGCGTAAATTGGTACCTTGAGAACTTCGTCCACATCAATAGTCCAAAACAACTGTCGAATCTTGTCCTCGTCACACGTTTGTGAATCCTCGTCTATCAACTCGCTAACCATTCTGTTTTCTGCTCCCAAAGGACAGGTAGTAATTGGCGCAAAGCTGTCAGGTCTCAAAAGCCATTTATCAACGAATATTTTCACCTTCCTACCGTTCTTTATCTTCCAAACCAGTCCCGTTTTCAGCAAGTTTCTTCCTGCAATAATACTTCTAAAGGCATATGAAACTTGGGAAGAGGAGCTCAAACTTACTTCAAGTAACGAACTATTTCGGTAGTATTTGGCTTTAAATATTCGACTGACTAGAGATTCCGGTTGAAGAATAAAACGCCATGCATGCTTGGCAAGCATTGCCTTGTTAAAATCTTGAAAATCCCGAAAATCAAAACCTCCTTGGGTTCGGCTATCCTTCATCTTACTCCATGCTATCTAATGAGTTTTCCTTGTCTTCTCGTCCCCTCCCCACCAAAACCTTCTAACAACTTTTTCAATGTCTTGGCATGTTCTAGCCGGTAGTAGAAAACAACTCATTGTGTAGTTCGGGATCGCTTGTACGACTGCTTTGACGAGAACCTTCTTCCCTATGCTTGATAAAGAAGCTCCCTTCCAACCTTTCATCTTCCTATACACCTTTTCCACCTAAGGACTGAACGTAGTAGTTTTACTTCTCCCTATTTGGATTGGAAGACCCAAATAACTGTCAAACTGAGTCTCCAATTGAACCCCGCATAGGTTTGCGAGGGTAGCACAATGATCTTCCTCCACATTATCTGAAAAAATAACCGATGATTTTTGCAAATTGAGCATTTGTCCCGACGCTTCTTCATAATCACGCAGAATTCCCCTCAAAGCAGTGATCTCATCTGGTTTAGCTTTCGCGAAGAACAAGCTGTTGTCTGCAAAGAAAAGATGAGAAACAACCGGACCTCCTCGTGACGCACTGAGGCCTGAAACACGTCCATCCTGCACCGCAATTGTTAGACATCGAGAAAGAGTTTCACTAACAAGTAGGAAAAGATGTGGGGACAAAGGACATCCCTGTCTTAACCCTCTTTCTGGTGCTATTTGACAGTGAACCTCCCCATTAACTATCAAACTATAAGAAGTAGTGGTAATACATCTCATAATTAAATCAATCAGTCGAAATCCAAAACCCATTCTTTCCATCACCGCTCTCAAAAAAATCCATTCCACCCTATCATAGGCCTTGCTCATATCAGCTTTCAAAGCTAGAAACCCCGTTTTCCCCTTCTTTCTGCACTTCATTGTATGAATCAGCTCAAAAGCGGTTAAAATGTTATCAGTAATCAATCGCCCGGGAACAAAAGCTGACTGATTCTCAGATATGATGGAACCTAATACTTGCTTCAAACGGTTAGCTATTGCTTTCGTGATGATTTTGTAAATCGTTGTGCAAAGACTAATTGGACGGAGATCAGAGGGTTTCCTAACCTGTTTGACCTTCGGAATCAGAGCAATCAATGTATGATTATACTTTGACACGTCCCCTTCCTGGTTGAGAATTTCAAGGCAAAGTGCCTCCACCTCTCCTCCAACGATGGGCCAATATTTTTGGAAAAAAGCTTCCGGGTAACCATCCGAACCCGGAGCTTTGATTGGTGCTAACTGGCGAAGTGCTTCCCGAACCTCTTCGGCTGTGTACGGTTCATCTAGTGCCGTACTCTTCTCAGCCGAAAGTAAACTCTCCACGCCTCCCAGCATTCGTTCCATTTGAAGCCACTGCGGGTCAGACGAAGTAAATAGTTTATCAAAGTAAATCTCCAAAATTGATATTACATGATTCTTCTCGTTGACCCAGTTCCCTTCTTCATCTTCTAATCCTTCAATATTATTTCGGTTTCTTCTGATCGAAGCTCGACGATGAAAAAAGCCCGTATTTTGGTCTCCTTTGCGCATCCATTCAACTCGGGCGCGTTGACGCCACATCTCTTCTTCTTGTAACAAAATTTGTAGAATAGAACAACGAATGGTTCTTGTTTCTGTTACCGCAACGGCTGTTTGGATACCCTCGGTCAAAAAAGCTAATCTAGCTCTCAATTTTTTCAATCGGGCCTTGATGCTTCCAAACACGTCTCTGTTCCACCTGATTAAATCCACCGCTAGCTCTTTAAGCTTTCCGTCAACATTATGATTCGAAACAGTCCACCTTTCGTTGATGACGGTAGAGCAACGATTGTCCTGCATCCACATCGTCTCAAACTGAAAGCGACGATTAATTTTCAGATTACGAAGTATACCTGAATTCCAAGTCGCCTGAATTGGCGTGTGATCCGAGACCTCTGCTGTGAGGTGATCCACCCTCCCCCATCCGAAAACATCAACCCAGTTATCTGTAACCAAACATCGATCAAGTCTTTCTCTAATAGTCCTGTCATCTCCTTGATTATTTGTCCATGTATATCTGGACCCCGTGAACCCTAGGTCTCGAAGCTGTAAACGGTGAACTATGCTGCTAAAGCCGTCTATCTGGCTAAAGGAGACTGGTCTTCCTCCTTCCTTGTCCAGAGTAGATGAGAAAGCATTAAAGTCACCAAACACACACCAAGGTTGATCTTGTGGTTGCAAACGCTCCAACAAAGTCCATGAATTGTGTCAATAAGCTAGTAGTATTGCAAATGAGGGTTGCAATCTGTTAAGTTTAGAACAGGGTCTTGCATATAGGCAATTATGCCATACTGGGTGTATGCAATTAGCAATTAAACCTAAAAAATTTACCAATCACTTTTTGTGTATATTTCCACAACAACTTTCAGAGTAGCTTTCTAAAGTTCCACAACATTACCAAACTAGCACTTAGTCAAATATACCACCGGTGCAACAATTTCAAAATGTAGGCATTGCTGATGCCAAAATTAAAAATGTTGGTATGAAAGTGTAAAAGAACGTATAATAAGGGTACCACTGGTGCAATTTTGCCTCACATATATTGTACGAAGTATATGTAACAATTTAAAAGTGCATCCAAAATAGATAGTTTAGTCAACTACAATGACCCAACTGATGTTAGCTTTCTTAATTTTTCTCATGTTCTATCATATCTGTATCTAAAACTATAATTGTGTAAATTCACTATGTAAACTTAATTTATTTCTTATTCGAAATTTGACTTTTTGAAATACTACTGTAATGATAACCGCTGAAAAATGATTAGGTTAACTGACCGAACTAAACCAAACCAAAACTTTTCGGTTTGGTTCTGTTCTGTTTATATTTCCAAATGATTTGGGTCGGTCATAAAATAAGTAGACCAATATATTCGGCTTGACTTATGATTTCTGCACAAATAGTACCGAACCAAACCCTTTACACTCAACATTGAACATCCAATTCACGAAAATGAACATCAAAACTTGACGCAGATCGGAAAACGAAACGAAGATAATAGAGATGACAAACGTCAATCTCTAAGGGTAAAAAGACTCTCAAACTGAGAAATCTGAATTGTATTCAATAATAGGAGAAAAGATGAATTGTCCAAAGACTTACAATGCTTAAATAGACTAAAAAATAATAAAAATACGAATTTTGCCAAAAATAGAAATATTCCTAAAACCACCAAATTCAGAAAATATGAGAGATTACGAGAAATCTCCAATTTGCGGAATTTGATTTGGAGTTTCCTACTAAAAGTTATTAGCTAAAGAAATACTGCCAAAAATAGTCTAACTGCTGATTTGGTGGTCAAGATGGACGAATTTGACCAAACTGGCATGGTGCTCATTCTCAAAACGTCGTTTGGAGTCAGAAATATGTATGGTTCGGCCATATATCAAATCTCTTCAATTCTGCCCCTGATTTTGCGTACTGACGGAAACTGTTTTCCAGAACTTGATATTTTCCATAATTCGTGTCCTACATCAGTCACCCTTTCTTGGAAAGAACTCGTCCACGAGTTCACTTTAGAAGCTTGGTACCTTCCACTCCAATTAAAAGATACTTTGAATATTTTGCCCGCAAAATCTTTAACTTGTCAACATAATTGCAATTGTTTAATATCTGCATCCTCTCCATATGTTTCAACTTGTTGACAAGATTAACTAACAGACGCGATGGATAATAAAAATAATCCACTCCAAGAAAATCAAAAGTACCGTGGTTGATATTTGATGTTGGCAAAATCTTCGTTGGGACGTCATTCACATTGTCCAACTCAGAAATTCGATCCTCCTTTGTAGCTTGAACCTTATCTTTATTTTTTTTCCTCATCCTTCTTGGATTGACTATTCTTTTCTTCAAAAACGTGATGTACTTCATCCTTCCTTGAACGTTTGGCAATTTTATGAGATTCCCATGTGAAGAAATATGCATTGCGACGTTTACAATAAGAACCTTCGACATCATGTTGCCAAGAACGCCCAAGCAACAAGTGACAATCATCATCCATGTCACAAACGTCACAAACAATTTCAGTCTTATAAATATTTCCGAGAGAAATCTGAACCCGGCATATTCTTGTAACTTCTGAAACTCCATCGGGACCGTCTTTAAGCCCATTGATAAGATACGGTGATGGATGCTCATCGGTATGTAAATCAAAATACTTCACTAACTTAGTATTCAAGAAATTAGTGAATGTATCATCAATATCCATATTACATACCGTGTTTTTGATGGTGTAAAGAGTATGAAAACGATCGGTAATGCACCTCCACCTAGGAACTGGCATAGAACGCTCAACAGGACTGCCATGGCTATCCATGCGCGGGGTACCTGTCAAAGATGGACTCCCTAGAGAATCTAGAGTTCCTAACCCGCGAAGAACATCAACGGGGATCTCTTCTCCACCTTGCCGAGCAGCCATGAGCGAGGCCAACCAGGCTCTAATACCACTTGACGCAGATCGGAAAACGAAACGAAGATAATAGAGATGACAAACGTCAATCTCTAAGGGTAAAAAGACTCTCAAACTGAGAAATCTGAATTGTATTCAATAATAGGGGAAAAGATGAATTGTCCAAAGACTTACAATGCTTAAATAGACTAAAAAATAATAAAAATACGAATTTTGCCAAAAATAGAAATATTCCTAAAACCACCAAATTCAGAAAATATGAGAGATTACGAGAAATCTCCAATTTGCGGAATTTGATTTGGAGTTTCCTACTAAAAGTTATTAGCTAAAGAAATACTGCCAAAAATAGTAAAACTGCTGATTTGGTGGTCAAGATGGACGAATTTGACCAAACTGGCATGGTGCTCGTGACTAAAGTCACGAGTTATTCTCAAAACGTCGTTTGGAGTCAGAAATATGTATGGTTCGGCCATATATCGAATCCCTTCAATTCTGCCCCTGATTTTGCGTACTGACGGGAACAGTTTTCCTGAACTTGATATTTTCCATAATTCGTGTCCTACATCAAAACTTCCCAAAGTTAGACCAAAAATCATAATCCTTACCAGCAAAATAGCACAAACGTTACCAGTATAATAGGAAGTAACTCTATTCTGCGACAAGTGAGAACCAGTAGCAGATGTTGCACAAATTATTTCAGTTGACATCTTTAAACACAACTTACTCTTCATATTACTGTTAGAACTACTCTTCTGGGGATGAAGGATCCATCAAAATAATGCAATTTATATATCAACAGAACTGTAGAAAAGAAAAGAAAAATAGACATGGCGATTACAACTTCAGAAGCCCAAATACTAAGAAGTAATTACTAATTTGCTTTCTCTGCTCTGTGACTAATATGGCGGTTTAAGCCACAAACTGGAAAAAAGCGCTGAGCAGGAAGCATCCTCAAACATAAATTACTAATAACCCGTATAATTCCGTTCACTGTTCTTCGACCCACTGCAATTCCACTTCGTTTCTTTGAAATAGCTTGGTCAAGCAAAACAAGGCTTTCTCTGTAATTGAATACTTGAAAAAAATATGTATCATTCCCTCCGCTACCGACTTTCTCCAATGGGGGTAATTCTTTCTTTACTTGTCCATTCTTCGTTGGATCACGAAGAGAAAGTTTCCCACCCTTTGTTGGAACTAAAAGTTCATCATTCATTGTCATGTAACAGGCGTAAGTATTGCTTATGAAACTATGGAGCTTAATCCAAGAATGTTGTTCAGTAGTACCAGAACCTTTCCTTAACCAAACTTCACAAGTATCACCGAGGAGACCGCTAATACAAAGAGACTCTTTGTACTCGTAAACTATGAACTTCAAGAAGTTATCCGGGAGAGTAATTTCATGGAACACCTCGTTATCCAAGTTGAACCCCACAATATAATGATTACCTTGTGATGTTATCTCCGTGTGCCAGTAGGCAACCCCATTCACACATGTTGGGTAGTATTTAATTTTGCCGGAAACATTGTTGTTGATCCTTCTCCATGAATTGGAACCCAATGTGTAGACATCAACTTCATACGATATCTTCCCCGAACCAGCTGCGCAATATTGCTTCAATCTGACCAACTTGAAGTCGTTTATCCGCGGTACAAATCCATACCCGAAAATTATCCTACTACAGGTTAGAGAAGGTAGCCACTCGCGGTAGAAGACTTTTGTAGTTTTGCACATGCTGAGAGCAGGATTCCAGAAATAAACATTGTAGTAATCTCGCAAACATACCAACCCCCTGCAACAACCTAATGGTGTAAGATAATTGTCAGTAGAACCATCGAAAGGGAATTTTAGATCATACCTCCTGGAGAAGGTTTGGTCATGAAGAGCGAAATAGTCTTTTGAGTACTTGAATTCACCATCTACGTAAGGGTCTTTCTTTAGGGGGTGATGGAACATGAAGATGTCGTCTTCTTGTTCTAGGTGGTGTTGGTCGTCATGTTTGAGGTGAAGATGAATGAACTCGTGGGTTTTGATGATTGCATGGAAAGATTTGCAGACAAGCAGACATCGGAGCAGAGATCTTACGGGTAATCGCAAGAGTATGGTTATGATAAGATCCCTAGGGAGGTCTGTTATGGTGGTCATGGCCGGAGAGCTCTGTGCTCGAAGTAATTAGATGCAAGAAGAGTCTAAGAATAAAACGTCGGACCTACCGAGTTAGATATCGTCGTCTTCCAATCACAGGGCTGGAGCTCCGTTTCAATTCTTAGGGTTTCCGAGAGATTTTAAGAAGTAGGGAGCCTCAGAGAGTTCGTCCGTTCTTTATTTATCTCTATTTTAAAAAAAAGTTTGGCAAAGTTGTACCAGAGGTACCCATAGTTTAGTTTTCTTGTGAATTTAGTACCCATACTTTAAAATCATGCAGTCACGGTACCAAACTTTCAAATATCATGCATTCAGGTACCCACTATAACTCCGTTACATTTAGTGGATGATTTTTTTTTAAACTGGGTTCTTTGTCATTTCCCACTTTTGTTGGGACTAGAAATAAAAAAAGAAAACTCAAAAAAAAAAAAAAAAATCTGTTGCACCTCTCTATGTCGTCGATTACCGCAGCACCGCCTCCTCCTTTTTTTGTTTTTCTTGAAATACACCGCCTCCTCCTTCGTTCTCCTTTGCCGACGAAAACCCAGCCAGCCTGAATTTGACCAATCAACTGACCATAACCCTAACATGGAGGCTCAAGTTCGAAAGAGGGCCTACGATTTCAACAACTTGGTACTGAATTCGTAGCCCTAAAAATCAAATTCAAAAACCAATTGGTACATAAATGGCACAGCTGCTGCTTCTTCTAGGTCGCCGGTCAAAGAGGCGACAACATGGAGAGAGAGAGAGAAGAACGGCATCAGGTTTTTCTGGGTGGGGCCTGGGTTTCTTTTCCGAGGTGCAAGGCTGCTGTGCAGTTGCTGTTCATCCATTGCTTCTCGTTCGGAGGTTTGCTTCGTCAAAGTCGTCCTCACTCTCTGTATTTGCTGCTCCACGAAGCTCGTTGATTTTGCTAGCTCTAGCGAATTCCACGAGAAGCTTAGTCCAGTGGTAGCATTTGAGGTAATCAAGCTCTTCAGTCATATACACAAAAAACCCAGACAAACTTGATTTCTCTAAATCTTACTAGAAAAACAATTAGGTCTTATTCATTCTTCTTTTCCCCTTTCTCTCTGATTTTGCTCGAAATAGTTATTGGCTCAGTTTGTTCCAAATTATTCAATTGGTTCGATATTCCCTGTTACAAACTGAGTTAGGATTGCCTCAAGCAAATTCAAGTAAATGTTGGATACCTGTACAAGAATCTGAATCTGAATAAAGAACAGTAAAGGTAAACTTACAGAGTTTGGAGAACTGCACTGAGACAGAGATGATCTCGTGCATATACACGATGGCCTTAAGGCTTTATTCGCTCCCAATTGGTACTGTTGATCCGGAGCGAAGGCCTCCCAGGATAATCACCTCTCACCGTGCAAGCAGAAGTACCGTCTGGAATTGCACCCTTCGAACCTGTTAAGTGGTGTGATAACTCTCTGTGTTTGTGAGGAAGAAGAAGAAGAACTGTCTGGATTTCGGAATGATGAAACAGAGGAAGGTGTCTGCCTTTTAAAGAAGACAGACACCCGTTAGGAACAGTTGGAAACGGTTGGGTAACGAAAACAGTTGTAACTGTTCAAAGAGCAGTTACAAAAACCGGTCTGGTGAAGAATTATTTCCGGGCTGATTCAATTCTGAGAAGGAGTTGGTTTCTGGCCCAAAAAGATTAAGTTGTTATTTAATCAGGCCCAAGCCCACACCACACCACGTCACGGCCCGGCCCGTGCCCGAGACCGAGCCGAGCCGGCCGTCCGGACGGACGGCGACGACGGCGCACGCGCGTGTGTGTGGTGATTCGGACCATAGGTAGGTCCTCTCTCCTACACAAAATGTGTACCACCCAAAGGGCGTGCCCTATAGTGAAAACTTGAACTACATAAGGTGAACAAGTTTGTTCTTCCCTCCAATGTGGGATGAATTAATTTTCCCACTTGAACTTGCCTTCTTCACCTTCTTGAGGTGCCATCTTCACCTATGAATTTTTTATTCACCCGAACTCGATTTGGGTCAAAATAAAGTAGTAGGACGATAACCTCGACATAAGGTTTCCAAAACTACTTTCACCTCGACGAATCGATAACCCGATTCTTCACAAATCGGGTCCAAAGTCGACCCAAAATCGATATTTTCCAACAATCCCCCACATAAATGATAAAATTGGCTGAGTAGCCGGGATGTCAAAGGATTGAGAGAGATATCACGCGAACGATAATCGCATCGAGAAGGTAGTCAGAGACTTTGAACGTTCTCTTAGTGAAGTACCAACGGGTATACTGGCTTGTCAGTAGCGAATCGCCTTGAACTGCTTGTCGTGACGTATACCTAGTCATTAGCACCCACACGGTTATCATTCTTCCAATTACGGTTCTCATTGTCGTGCCCGTTTTGGCCATGGAACACTTATGTCCTGGTTTGATGAGTGGTCTTAGAGAATTTAGCCTCGTCATTCTCCTAGAACCGGCCCCCAGTTCCCACTCATATAGGTGAGTCTCATAAAGAGTATCTTGCCATACTCCACTTGGTCGTTTAACCAAGATATGAGCTCATTAAAAGCTTTAATGCTTAACCTTGTCCAATGCAAGCGTCACTCGGCGTTCACCCTATGAATAGGTTAGGAAATTAAATTTCCTCAGTGACTAAATATTTGCACGATAGGTAGGTTGGCCCTTTGAACTCAGTTATTGGGATCTCCAATCTTCTAAGTTGGGTTTCCGCTATGTGCAACTCGGTGAGATAGGCTTTAGTCCCATTCCCCTCGATGAACTAAACACTTGCTCTCTCGGTAATCCCTTTGTTAGAGGGTCTGCTAAGTTCTCCTTAGACTTCACGTAATCGATCGATATTATTCCATTTGAGAGCAATTGTTTAATGGTGTTGTGTCTACGACGAATATGTCTAGACTTACCATTATAGATACTATTTTGCGCCCTTCCAATTGCCGATTGACTATCGCAATGGATGCAAATAGGTGCCATTGGTTTTGGCCACATTGGAAGTTCTTCTAAAAATTGTCGAAGCCATTCTGCTTCTTCCCCTGATTTATCCAAGGCAATGAATTCGGATTCCATTGTGGATCTTGCAATGCAGGTTTGTTTAGAAGACTTCCATGACACGGCTGCACCTCCTAGGGTAAAGACATACCCACTTGTGGATTTAGAATCCCTTGTATCCGATATCCAATTGGCATCACTATACCCTTCAAGTACGGATGGGTACCTAGTATAGTGCAGTCCGTACGTTAAAGTATGTCTTAAATACTTCAGCACCCGAGTCAATCCTTTCCAGTGATTTGCACTAGGATTGCTCGTGAAACGACTGAGTTTGCCAACTGCTTGAGCGATATCGGGTCTGGTGCAGTTCATGAGATACATTAGACTTCCGATAACTTGAGCATATTCGTTTTGCCTTACACTGGCCCCATGATTCTTGGCGAGGTGTAGATTAAGATCAACAGGAGTCTTAACTTCCTTGCCGTCGTTCTTGTCGAATTTCTCAAGTATCTTTCCAACATAGTGTGACTGAGATAATGTGTGTCCATTTGATGTTCTAGTGATTTTCATCCCTAGTATAACATCTGCGATACCCATGTCTTTCATGTCAAACTTTGTCGTCAACAATTTCTTTGTTGAATTGATGATATTCTTATTACTTCCCATAATTAGCATATCATCGACATATAAGCAAACAATGACATAACCATCACGAGTGGTTTTGTAATAAACACACTTGTCACATTCATTTATATGAAAGCCATTTGATAACATTGCGTTATCAAATTTGACATGCCATTGTTTTGGTGCCTGTTTCAGCCCATAAAGAGATTTGACTAACCGGCAAACCTTGTCTTCTTGTCCGGGAACATGAAAACCTTCAGGTTGCTCCATGTAAATCTCTTCATCCAATTCACCGTTCAAGAAAGCAGTCTTTACATCCATTTGGTGAATTTCGAGGTTATTTATAGCGACAAGCGCTATGAGCATGCGAATGGATGTAATCCTTGTGACTGGTGAGTAGGTATCGAAATAATCGATACCTTCCTTTTGTTTGTATCCCTTTGATACAAGGCGAGCCTTGTATTTTTCGACAGTTCCATCAGTTTTAAGCTTCCGCTTAAAAATCCATTTGCAACCTAATGGTTTGCATCCTGATGGAAGACTCACCAATTCCCATGTGTGATTTTGAAGTATTGATTCAATTTCACTATTTACCGCTTCCTTCCAATATGACCCCTCACTGCTAGACATAGCCTCCTTGTAGGATTGAGGCTCATTTTCTACCATATAGGTAAGAAAATCTGGTCCAAAGGTCTTTGCTGTTTTGACCCGCTTGCTACGTCTAGGTTCTACCTCTTCTTCGGACTGTTCAGACGTGGAGTCACGAGTTCGTTTAGAACTTTCCACATTCTTGGTTTTGTACGGAAATACATCTTAAAAAAATGTAGCTGAACAAGACTCAAAAATAGTATTTTCGTGTATATCTTCAATTTCTGATTTTACAACCAGAAATCTATATGCACTACTATTATGAGCGTACCCGATGAAAACGCAGTCCACCGTTTTCGGTCCCAATTTAACCTTTTTAGGTTCCGGTATTGCTACCTTTGCGAGACACCCCCACACTTTGAGGTATTTGTAGGACGGTGCTTTTCCTTTCCATAGTTCATATGGAGTTTTGCTAAGCCTTTTCCGAGGAATCCTATTAAGGATAAGGTTAGCGGTCAGCAGGGCTTCCCCCCACAAGTTCTGAGGTAAACCCGAACTTATAAGTAATGCATTCATCATTTCTTTTAAAGTTCTATTTTTCCTCTCCGCAACGCCATTTTGTTGTGGCGAATACGGTGCCGTAGTTTGATGAATAATCCCACTTTCTAGACAAATGTCCTTAAGTGGTGATTCATATTCACCTCCTCGATCTGAAATACCCCGTTTTGTGACTACGGGTATTTTGTGATATTATTTTAAGTATTGGGAAGTTAAAGTAATTATAGAGAGTTAATTATAATGCTTTGAGAGTTTGGGGGGAACTTGGTGACTTTAATCAAAGGTTTTAGTGTCTTTTACTTGAGTTTGGGGGAGGTGTTTGTCTTTTGGCAAAACTAAGGGGAAATAAGTGTCTTTTGACCTAAATTTCTTCCTACATAAAAGTTTCCTAATCCAGGAGGGTTTCCTACTTATGAAGTTAATTTTAATTCTAACTCTCATAAAAACCCTCACTCTCCTATTTTTCCTAATCTCTCCCTCACGTCCCTCACTCTCACCCGTCCCTCTCTCTCACTCTCTCTCCCTCTACCCGACGGCACACCCCCACTGCCGCCGCTCTCTCTCTCTTTTCCGGCAAGGTAATATTTCTCTCTCTCTCTCTCTCTCTCTCTCTCTCTCTCTCTTTTTCTCTTTTCTTTCTTTCTCTTTTCTTTCTCTCTTTCTTTCTCTACCCCGTCCGCCTCTCTCTCCGTCCGCCTCCATGGGCGGCGGGTTTGAGCGGGGTTGGGTTGTTTTGTTCTTCTTCTCTTTTCTCTTGTTGATCTCTTGATCTTGTGATCACTTGTTCATGATTCATGTAGGTTGCATGTAATCTTTAAATTTCAGTTTGTTATTGTTAGGATCATTGCTCATGTATTCGTAAGATTTATAATCAAGTTTTAGGGTTTATCATGTTCTTGGGTGTTGGGAAGAAACCCTAGTTTGGAAGAGAAGTTTGATTGAATGATTTGGGAGTTTGAATGATCATAATAGGTGGGTAACAATCTGATTTGAATGTGGGAATCATGTTATATTAGGTTTAGTATGATTATAGGATGAACTAGATGCTTGGGGGAAAAGTTTCATGAAGATTGACAATTCCCGTATTGATCTCTATTCATTATATACAATATTAATCTCTCATGCAGCAAGTTAGTTTCTTTGTTTGTTTGGTATTTTTTGTGTTCTCTTCATTTTATTTATCCTCACTTGATTCACTTTTTTTATTTTATTTAGTTAAAGGTGTTAATTTGCAAAATGTGAAATAGGAGATCGATTTTTCTTTCCTCTCTTTTCTTCCTTCTTTTCATATATTAATCAACTTTTGTTAATTTTCACAATTCACAAGGTATATTTTCCCTTATAGTGTAATTCAAATGTCAAAAGATAAATGGATGATAGATAGATAATATATAGATAGATCGACAGATACATTGTAATTGTTGAATCAGTTTGTTTCGGATGTGTTACACCAAACTCAATTTATCAACCCATACAATTGTGCACTAATAAACTGACATGAATAGAGGTCGTTTCCGTGCATCGCACGGGTTCAAAGCTAGTAATGTACTAACTTCTTTTTAATTTTATTTTTTAATAACAAATTTGTGTGGGTTACCTCTGCTCTCTTTTTTTTTGTGCCGCTGAAGACAATAAACCTAACTGCTGCCGCTCTACTCCTTTTTGACGCCGTCAAACATAAATTGCCGACCTTCACTCCTACTCACGCCGCAGCCGCTGCTTTGCTCTGATTGCGGGAAAAAAATCGATTCTCTGCACCGTTTCGACGTGGCTCTGATACCAATTGTTAGGATCGATCTCTGGAGCGATTTAACAACGCAACGAAAAGCAAAACGAAATCACACGAACAAGAACACGACGATTTACGTGGTTCACCAAATTGGCTACATCCACGGTCCACACCCACTTCACTATGATGAATGAATAAAGAAGTACAAAAGATCTCTCAGCCTCTCTCTGTGATGTGATGAGTTACCCTAACCCTAGAGCTAGGTTAATATATATAGAGATAGTAATACATGAATTGCTTGTAAGCCCCTCTACTTTAGACTAGGTTACAAAACAGTCTTCACACTTAACAGGAACATGATAGAGAAACTATACATCATCCTATTTGAGATAGGGTCATCTGTAATATGAAAACAAAAAATAAGAGGTTGGTCTCATGTAAAAGGCTAGTATATCTCATTGGAAGGAAATTACACAAACTATGAACAATTCTCATGCCCCATGATGGCCATGAATTAGGCAAGTCAAGAACGTAATTTTATTGATGTCATCTTGTCATGCTTGAAAAAGTTAGAAAGGGATAACTTATTAATTCTTTTGAACCAACACTTCAACGCTTATAGAAGTTATTGCTTCATCTGAAAGATTTTTCTTTTACTTCAAAACAACCCACTCTCCTTTGAAGGAACACGGGAAACATTTTTATGGTCACATCCCCTTTTTGTACAGAAAGCACCCACTCTGTTTGGAAGAATCGGGCGTTGAATTTCCTACCAACTGTTAAAGAAATGAGATCACGAGAGAACACTAAATTTTAAATATAAGTTCATAGCTCTCACAGTGATCGTATTCTAATTTGTGGTTGTAATACATTTTTTTTTTCTGAATGTGAATAACTGCGTTCCCTTCATCACAAAACTGAATTTTAGAAATTTTGCACAAACATATCAAAGGTTAAAGGTGAATACACCTCTTATGATGAATGACTGAAGTACAACCTGATAGATAACACTTGGTTCTCCAGGAAATCTATGCAAGAAGAACTTTCGAAATTAATGCATAAACAGTTTCACATATTCAAATTGAGTAAACTTCTATGTAACTCCAAACACTAATTTTCAATTAAGTTTCCATGGGAGAAAATCTTTATGCCTTGCACTTCAATTTTAAAAAAAAACATTTGCATTATTGCAAAAAATGAAGATACCAAGTAAATTTTCATGTTCAGAAATTTAATGAATCAATAAAAAATACAAAATAAATAAATAAATTGTTTTGAGTACTTCCGAACTGGTAGTTTGATTTTCCCCCAATATAAGCACCAGAATAGCTTTCTGTGCGACTACAATTTCGAGATATGACAACCTACTGTGAATAGTATGCAATTGCAAAATAAAAAATTCATGTTGATGCTTACCAAAAAATCTTTATATATATAAAAGCAAGGGAATGAGTCTCTCCTTGCGCCATGTGTACACTATTGAGCTATCACTTGGATGACATGTGTCATGTTATTTTTCCATGTGGCATACATGTGGTAAGTACATACCAATTAAATCTTGCCAAGTTAGATTTTTTGACATGTAATCATCCCATTTGTGCACCATTCATTATTGAGTTTTCCACAATAACTTTTAACTTTCCATTACATTGAAAGATGAACTCTCCACCCAAACATTTGCTTCCTGTACATGAACTTTGAATGAAGATCTAAACAGAACTTTGTCCATCCAATGCAACATTAAGTTTGATTCATTGTATTGAAGTGATATGGTCCAACTCCAATGTACCCAGAGGACATGGTTCTTAAATGGCATTTTATGTCAAAAGTCTCAGTATTGTTTCTTCACTTTCTTATACTTCAAATTGAAATCTTATGGAGCACTATTGAGGTAAGCTCTTTCATATTTTACATTTTTGATCGATTGAATTTCTTATATCATGGAATTTTTGAAAATATGCAAGACGTTGCCTCCATATGTCTCTCCCTACTGCAGACGTATATATATTCCGACTCATGATTGTCATGAAGTACAGGCTCGATGCACATGTGGAAAATTCATGAGGTTTATTATTAAATTGTTAAGGTAGAAACCAAAAATAACTAAAATGGCCTGAAAATTATGTTAAATAGTTATTAATCCAGCTAAATGCTAAGCCTACTGGTGACCATAGTTTTACAAATTAGAGAGGATTTTTAAATCTCAGGTCGTCATAGGCCGATTGCAAGTCGTGGCTTCACAATGTTTTTTATATATTTCTTTAGGCATGGATAAGATTATACCAAGCTTTGTTTTCACAAATAAAGCATAACCTTTTGATTTTATTAAAGATCATTCCCTAAATTGTACCGTGTAGTAAATTGTACGATGCATTGTTCTATTTTTTAAAGTTCTGACAATGTAGCGACTTCATTTGGCATTTTATGATTCGATTCATCATAAATATGAAATTTTTCTCTCTCCGAACTATTTATGAGGTCAGCCACCCTACAATAGTGTATTCGCTTGGCTAGACAGTGAGTTAATGATAGTGAACATCACTCTTTATGATGTCAGCCACCCTACAACAGCGTATTCGCTTGGGAAGACAGTGAAGTAAGGAGACTAGACGTTTCTAAGGCCGTAAGTTATTGCAATAATTTTCTTTAGCCTACTAGAGTTTTTTCTGAACTATGTTTTTGACACATGATATAACTTATGGATTTGATATGAATATAGAAGAAAATATAACGACCAATCTTTCAAAGATTGAACTGAATGAAGACAAGACATTAGTAAGGAAGAACATTATGTAACATGAGGGAAAAAAGAGAACTTTCTGATGGCCAATTATTGATTGGTATCCCTATGGAACTACTGGTTTTCAAGACCTAGAATAAGCTTTAAGGCATCAACGCAATATTCTTTCAAAAAAATTACATTTTCACACCCTTCTTACGTTTGAAACTTTTCCATGTGGACATCTCTATACATATATATATATATGTATATATATATATATATGTTCTACCAAAGTTAAATTGTTTGCTAAAGTTGCATATATGATGTCGATTATATGACTCACTTGATTAACTATGATGATAATTTGAGCCATTGAGTATGTTTAGGCATCATATGTAAACACTATTGAACAAATGTTGGTACTTTTTAAGGGATGAGGTGATGAGTTCAAAATTTTAAAATAGCAATCATCGTTATCTAACCAAAAGTAATATGGGTTTGCTATCTTTAATAACAATGATACACATTCTTGTAAGTGTTTAAATCTACTCAAAACTAAATAAATTTTGCACATTTAGAAATCTTTTATTCCAGTTAAAGTTCTAATTAGTAAAACGATATTAGACCGACCCGCGCATGCGCGGGCTCACGACTAATAACGATGATACACATTCTTCTAAGTGTTTAAATCTACTCAAAACTAAATAAATTTTGCACATTTAGAAATCTTTTATTCCAGTTAAAGTTCTAATTAGTAAAACGATACTAGACCGACCCGCGCATGCGCGGGCTCACGACTAGTATATGTATAAAATATAGACCAAAATATACAAACTGAGCAACCAAACAAAAGGAAAACAACCATAAAGAGAACCATGAATTTGAGTCTATGCTTTTGAGAGCCATTGGATCTATATATTGTTAGGAGGGAACTTACAGTAGGTTTCTTTGAATGGAAGAAAGAGCGCAATCGATCGACTGCTCTATGTGTTCCATATGAAGTTCTTTTGATCATGTTGCCAACTGATTAGCATATTCCACAGTTTTAGAAGAAAACACGGAACGGGTCGATTAGGCCTGTAGGCGCTGAAAATATGTTGTAACCCGCCATGTCAACACACTGTCCATGATTCCCAAACGAGTCTTCGTCCCTCTCTCTTGATACAACGTTTCTGGCAATGGCCTTTCAGAGACTTCCAGTCAATGTAATTATAGGGAAACATGAAGAGACATGTCTCTTCAGTTTTTTGCAGTTGGTTTAACTGTAAGGCTATTTTAGTAATTCATCATCTTAAAGTTAAGGGTATTATTGTCAATTTAGAAGTATCAGGAACAATTCATGGTTAGGAACACTACATGGTTAGGAACACTACAAACTTTTAAGTAGTAGAGATATTGAAGCACTGGCTTGATCTTGATTCTGCGAAATGCGGTAAACTTTTTCTTCTAGCTGTGTAATCCGGTTTGCCTCCGCCACTTCATTCGTCTGAACCATTCGAATATTCGGACCCAACAAAGTTATGATACCAAAATGTTAGGATATGAAATGGAGCTTCAAAACCCTAGCGATGGAGGAATGCTCTATTGCAGAGGAATTGAGAGAGACTGATGAATGAGAGAGTAACAAAAAGATAGACGAGAGAGGAGAAAGAATAAAAGGAAGAGAATTGGTAATTTCATTCATAATCCTCAAATCCCATTTCTGGGTTACATACAGAGAAGAACAACTTGAAGCTGTTGTATGCAATGAACTCGGTTGTTAGCCTTTGACTTCAGTCAATCGTCGGCTGCCGCGTTGCTCCAATTACCACTGTGATTCTTCGATGTGTTTCCCAATTCTGCCCTTCCTTATACGGTGATTTTCATATTTAACAGTTCGGTCATGGCAAAAGAGTTATAATCTGAGCCTGTTTTTACGTGGGTAATGGTGTATGAAGATGCAATGTTTGTTCTTTTTTTATGTGAAAATTGATGAGCTCCTGGGTTTTCATGATTGCATGGACAGGTTTGCAAACAAATAGACATTGCAAGTCCAATCCCAAAATGTAAAACAAGCAATTATACATGACTCTATTTCAGTGAAATCAGGCCTCATGTTGGCTTTCCTCAAAATTTTCTTAGTACGGCATTACTGTCAGTCTGTCATGAACCTTCCAGAGTACGTAGGAGAGGGATATTGATTAGCTCTTGCAGAGCTTTAACAAGATTCAAATTTGTACGGTACATTTTCAAATTTGAAAAGGGGCATATGGATGAAAAAAGCCCTGCATTCTCGAGAAAAGGCTCGAAATTTCATTGCTTAATTGCGTAGTTACCCTTTATTGGGGTCGTTGTTCAACTATACAAATATTGATCTCAAATGTTACCAGTATGTGACATCTAATAGAGATGGTATCTCCACTTTGCATTAACTGAGAGCCAATCAGGGAATAAAATCATAGGAGTGATGGTTTAATGATTCAATATGTTCGCTAAGCTAAGATTACAAACGTAAATTTGAAACGAAATACTAAGATAAAATAGATAATGTTTAACGCCCAGATAGGCGACAATGAGATATTGCTTCCTTTACCTTACGTTTAATTTGGTGGTTCCAGCAGGGAAGCATAATCAAACACACACATAAAATCAGTATAATTCCTTTCCTTCCACTGTTCTTGGGCTACTGCAAATCAAGTTTTCTTCTTCACGTCGTCTTGGTCAAGCAACAGAAGACTCTCCGTGTAATTGAATACTTGTACATTATATGCATCAATCTCTGGGCGAGCAACATTCTCCAAAGGAGGTAAAACTTTCTTCACTTGTCCATTCTTTATCGGATCACAAAGAGAAAGTTTTCCACCGTTTTTTGGAACTAAAAGTTCATTATTCTTTGTAAACCAAAAGATGGGACTATCAGCTATGAAATTGTGGAGTTTAATCCAAGAGTTATCTTTCCTCAACCAAAATTCACAAGTATCACCACGGAGACAACTGATACCAAGTGAATCTTTGTAATCATAAACTCTGAAATTCAAGAAGTTGTCTGGGACAGTTATTTCATGGAACACCTCGTCATCCAAGTTGAACCCCAGAATATAATGAGTAGTAATACCTTTTGATGTTACCTCGGCCCGCCAATAGGAAACACCATTCACGCATGCTGTCGGGTACTTTTTAATCATGCCGGAAACATTGTTGTGGATCCTTCTCCATGAATTCGACCCCAATGTGTAGACATCAACTTCATGGGAGATCTTCCCCGGACCAGTACTAGAGCAGTATTGCTTCAATCTGACCAACTTGAAGTCGTTTATCCGTGGTACAAATCCATACCCGAAAACTGCCCGAGCGGCAGGAGAAGTTGGCGGCTCGCGGTAGGAGACATTTGTGGTTGTGCACATGCTGAGAGCAGGATTCCAGAAATAAACATTGTAGGTACTACTCACACATACCAACCCCCTGAAACAACCTAGGATTATAAAACTTTCAGTAGAATCATCAAACGGGAATGTCAGATCATACCTCCTAGAGAAAGTTTGGTCATGTAAACCAAAGTAGTTCTTTGAGTACTTGGTGATTGGGTGATGGTGTATGACGATGTAGTCTTCTTCTTGTTCTTGGTGATTGAGGTGCAGATGAATGAATTCATGGCCTTTGATGATTGCACGGAAAGACTTGCAGACAAGTAGACATTGGAGCAGAGATCTTACGGGTAATTGCAGGAGGATGGTTATAATAAGATCCCTAGGGAGGTCTGTTATGGTGGTGTTCATGGGCATGGCCAACGAGCTCTGTCTTATCCTTCGGTTGGAAGTTAGACGAAAGAAGATGCCAAGAATAAAATCCCAACAGAGATTAGGTTTCATCGTCGTCTTGGTCGGCATTGTGGTCGACGACGGTACGGCAAGATCAGTTCCGCATCAATTCTTAGGGTTTCAGAGAGATAGATGT
This sequence comes from Linanthus parryae, assembly GCA_023055425.1. Lineage (NCBI taxonomy): Eukaryota > Viridiplantae > Streptophyta > Magnoliopsida > Ericales > Polemoniaceae > Linanthus > Linanthus parryae. The sequence goes on along the minus strand of JALGPY010000004.1, from coordinate 136,686,954 downwards.
AGACGGAGAGAAGGAGGCTTGCTCAAAGAGTTTGTAAAACTGTGAGCTTCTTAGTGGAGCTCCAAGGTGAACTCTGTAAATATAAGTATCTGATAGCGTTCTTAATTATTTGGGTTACAAATACGTTGACCCCTTGTCTATAGGCACAAATACATATTGTCCCAAGATTATACAAGCAAAAGTTGGTTCTAACTTCTATGTAAAACTCAAATTTTAGAACCCATAATAAATTTAGTAATGGAGACCGAGTTTGAGAATGATTCTGTTGCCACCAAACCTGCTTTGCGACGGTAAAAGCAGTTTAGCGCTTTTCTAATTCTCGACTTTTCGGACAGTTTCTAATGTCTTACAGCAGCTTTCAGGAAGCAAGGGGGAGATGCTTTCTCCGAAAGTGCTTTTGATTAATTTATCTACAACCAATTTTAACCTTAAAAAATTTGTGATCAACTGAATCAGACAGCTCTCTCTCTACAGGAAAAAGCTCTCTCCCAAAAAACCCTAATCCCGCCTCCCTCCGGTAGCGGCAGCTTCTCCATGGAGCTGCTACCCGCCACCCCCCACCACTAGTACAACTCGTCGCCCCCTCCACCCACGCCGCCACTACCTAATCAGTCATCTCCGCTCCAACCGGCTCCAATCGTGGCCTCTCCAGCCCGTGCCGGATAGCATCGGACTCGCGCAGCACCGACTCTCCCCCGGTATCGAAGTCGGGAGCGCCCCTCTTCGACGTCCCAGTGGGACTCCAGGTTTGTGCTTCCAACTACCCTGACCTCCCCGTTCGTTGCCGCCTCCACCGCCTTGGCCAGATCGAAGATCCGACGCCCACCTCCATGGATGCCGCCGTTGCCGCCTGCCTTGGCCGTCGCCGACCTCGCCGCCGCCGTCTCCTCTCTGCCCCCCTCCACCGGCCCCTCCCCATGGGCTTGGCTTCACCATTTGGGCTCTGCCTTCCTGAACTCACCCATCCCTTCCCCATTTTCAGATCTGGCCTCAGTAGCCGTCCCCCCTCCCCCGGTTGTGGGGCTGCCCCCCCCCCCCCCCCTTCCCCCTTTCCTAGGATGGTCCCCGGACTTGGAAAGCCCCCCGGGGCAGTCCCCTCACCGCACACCGACACTACTGAGAGCCGCATCGATTTCGGCCCCCGGGTGATGTTTCTGGATCCTCTTGGCTCACGCGGCACCAACCCTTGTGCTGGCCTGTGGAAGCTGGTAGAGATGTTCTCCTGCTGTGACGGCTTCAAGGTCTGTTTGCCCCTACGTGTTGCAGTCGGCTCCGCAGCAGCCTCCTCTGCTTTGGCCGTGGAGGTGCTTTGCTTTGCTTGGTTCTTGTTTTGGGCTGTCTTTTGGGGCGCTTTGATGTGGAGATTGGAGGCTCTTGGGCCTTCCTGGGCCGATTCTGAACATGCTTTGGTTTGTGTTTTGGGAGCCTTTGTGCTTTTTTTCCATTCGGTTATGACTGTGTTTCATAGATAGTGGTATGCTTTTGGTAGGAGGTTTGGTCTTGTTTTCTGCTTTTCCGTTTTGGGGTATGCCCCATTCATATTGTAATCGTTTCTCTAGTTATAAAATCTTTCGTTTCTGGTGAAAAAAAAAATAACCTTAAAAATTACAAAATCTCAATATTTTTTCACGGAAATGATACATATAATATATTTTTGTCATTTTACCTTCGCACAACATGTTCACAGTTGATTTACCAAACACAAAATTATTATGCCATTATCTCACAATAGCTGTCATATTTACCAAACATTATTTTAACTAAAATTCACAACAACTTTTTCATAGTAACTCTCACACAGCAGCTTCGTGCACTGCCACAACATTCCCAAATTAGCCCTACCTGCCATGCCATCCAACACGATTTCAATAAAGTAAGAACAGAAGGAGAAGCACGACGGGAAATACATGAACAACCACTGCAGCATCTCTAGCAACTAGAATTGAATTTCGCCTCTGTCTTCTCCCTCTAGCTACCTCTGGGTATGAGCAAGCTAGGATAGGCGCAGTTACAACCAAAAATAAACAATCATCCCCAACAAGATCCAAAGAGGCTTGACGCACCTTTTTGTGGAAATTAAAATTCCCTGAAATTATGTTTTTCATTTGCAAAGCACACAGAAATAGAATCCCCACAAAAAACATGCATAGATGAAAAACTATCTCCAACAATCTATGTTGACACGGATGGCAAGAACCAGAAACAAGAGACATCCCCTAATTCTAGAGAACTATTCTCACACAACAACAAATGTGATCTCCAGAAATAGTGGCTCTCAGACAATGGTTGGAAGAAACGTTCAAAAGCATGCATCATCAAGCCAGAGATGAAATGTGTGTGGCTTTATAGACAATCTCCATAAATTGTGCTCCTGCGACCCTTCATGTGATCAAGATGATGCTGAATTATCAGACGCGACTAATTTTGTATTTCTCTACCATGAGATGGAGGATAAGCGTAAGGGTTGGATGAAATTGCAGCTTTTGGTGTCGCCGCACTCTTTGGGACATAACTTTGGTTGCAGACATCTGAATGACGCTAACCACCCTAATATTTTTTCTATTTTTTTTAAATATTTTCATTGCTGATAGGACCTCGTTTTAACCCATTTTATGTTAAAATTTTGTTTATGTGTCTTTTTTAACAAGGCCAAGCTGTTGGGTCAATATTGTAATTTCGCCATTTTTTGCATACTTCAGGGTTTCAGCCATATATGACTTGCTTGTTGGCCAGAATACGTTAATTTTTGAATTATTATACTTTTCTTCAAACCCGAGACACGTTCTCTATGGTTTATGCCTTTCTGTTCATTGTTTGTATTGCATTGATCCTACGACTTGATTAGATACGGCGTCAGGTTGGTATAAGAACTCTATTCAATGTGGGAGGAAGTTCATCATCGGTGATGGCTCATGCACGTGGGAAGCAAGTTGGTGAAGACACCCCGAACAAGAACGTAGCCTTGAGGACGTGATAGTGATAGAAGATTTTCCGGCGGAAGAACCTGGCTCAGTAGCAGCGGATCGAAGAGCTGACGTGGTGCTGGCGGTGCAAGATTTGAATGATCGGGAAACAAAAACCTGAGGAGAAGGTCGTAATGAAAAGAGTAGTTGTTTGTTGCTGTTTTAGGTGTAGATCGATGAACTTCGACCTCTTCAACATTCTTTGTAGTTACTAGGGTTTCAGAGAAGTAGATGCAAGATACTACTAGGAACATAAGTTTTCTGAAGCTAGCTCGGAGTAGTATGTGACCCGTTGCTGTTGCTATCTATTACTACATTGGACAACTCCACTCGGCGACAACTGAGAACCAATTATTACAGAATAAAATCATACGCATGATAATATATGGATTCAACACATTCTCTAAGATCACCAAAGGTAAATCTGAACACGAATATATTCTAAGGAAAAAACATTATGTTTTACATCAACATAGACGACTGCGAGATATGGTTTGCATTCGGATGGATGAGGATTTTGATGAATATAGATGATTCACGGTCGCATCTTCAACAGAATCAAAAGGTTATTTTTTTTTTCTGAATTTTAATTTGTATCTTCAACAGAATCAAAATTGGCTAATGACATCTCCCATTTTGCAATATTACTAGTAGCTTATTGAAACTGGGAAGAAATCAGCGTTAGTCATGTCAAAGAATATTCCGTTATTTGCCGTTTATGTCCTATTTTGTGATGGCAAAATTGTCAACTTCACCTCTTTCTCCTTACCCTCGTCTCTCTGTTTCTTCTCTTCTTTCAACCTCCATCTGATCAAGCTCTCCCTCTGAATCTGATCTCCTTCCCCACCCAGCACCACAACAAAATTATATCTATGTGGGCACGAAGAGACGATGTCAGAGGTAATGACGGTGGTTTCGTAGGTGACGGTGGACGAGGCATGTAACTCAATGGGTCTGCTTTGATTTGGGTCTTTTGGGACCAGACACCACAATTTTCACCGTATCTTCCCTCCCACCTTCAACAGTAGCAGGTCTATATGCAGTCAAGGCCACCACAAAACTCTTTTATACTCATGGTGATCGAAAATCTGATAATTGCTTCTGATTAGGGTCAGTCAGGTTCAAATTGAGTTAGGATATTGATTGCGATGGATGAAAGTTCGATTGGAAAGGTAAAGGTCTAGTTTGGTGAGTCCAATTTGAGATCCAGGGGCTGGTTGTTGGACATTCGAGGTGAGGTATGGAAGACGATGGGGTCTTGGGTTTCTGATTTTTCAATGAAATTTTTCAAAATTTGTTCTCTTTGTGTAAATGAAACATCTAATGCAGATGATGTTTGCTTATTTTGGCTGAATTCTTACTCTACCGAAACAGAGAGAGATTGAGAAGGAGAGAGAGACAGATCAGGGTGAAAAGGAGATTGAGAATCCGTTCATCTTCAAATTTTTATTTATTTCTTATTTTTCAGTATTTTTTAATATTAGGTTACATACCTCCATACAAAGATTGTTTTTGGATGGATCTTTTTACTAGTTTCAAATATGCAATTATGCTATACTGGGGTTATGCAATAAGTACTTAAACTTACATAATTTACCAATCACTTTTTGTGTATACTTCCTATATACAAAAGCTTTCTAAAGTGTCACAACATTACGAAACTAGCACTTAGTCAAATATACCACCGGTGCAACAATTTCAAAATGTAGGCATTGCTGATGCCAAAATTAAAAATGTTGGTATGAAAGTGTAAAAGAACGTATAATAAGTGTACAACTGGTGCAATTTTGCCTCACATATATTGTACGAAGTATATGTAACAATTTATACATAAAAGTGCATCCAAAATAGATAGTTTAGTCAACTACAATGACCCAACTGATGTTAGCTTACTTAATTTCTCATGTTCTATCATATCTGTATCTAAAACTATAATTGTGTAAATTCACTATGTAAACTTAATTTATTTCTTATTCGAAATTTGACTTTTTGAAATACTACTGTAATGATAACCGCTGAAAAATGATTAGGTTAACTGACCGAACTAAACCAAACCCAAACTTTTCGGTTTGGTTCTGTTCTGTTTATATTTCCAAATGATTTGGGTCGGTCATAAAATAAGTAGACCAATATATTCGGCTTGACTTATGATTTCTGCACAAATTGTACCAAACCGAACCGTTTACACTCAACATTGAACATCCAATTCACGAAAATGAACATCAAAACCTCTCAAAGTTAGACCAAGAATCATAATCCTTACCAGCAAAATAGCACAAACGTTACCAGTATAATAGGAAGTAACTCTATTCTGCGACAAGTGAGAACCAGTAGCAGATGTTGCACAAATTATTTCAGTTGACATCTTTAAACACAACTTACTCTTCATATTACTGTTAGAACTACTCTTCTGGGGATGAAGGATCCATCAAAATAATGCAATTTATATATCAACAGAACTGTAGAAAAGAAAAGAAAAATAGATATGGCGATTACAACTTCAGAAGCCCAAATACTAAGAAGTAATTACTAATTTGCTTTCTCTGCTCTGTGACTAATATGGCGGTTTAAGCCACAAATTGGGAAAAAGCGCTGAGCAGGAGGCATACTTAAACATAAATTACAAATAACTCGTATAATTCCTTTCACTGTTCTTCGTCCCACTGCAATTGCACTTCGTTTCTTTGAAATAACTTGGTCAAGCAAAACAAGGCTCTCCCTGTAATTGAATACTTGAAAATAATATGTATCATTCTCTCCGCTACCGACTTTCTCCAATGGGGGTAATTCTTTCTTTACTTGTCCATTCTTCGTTGGATCACGAAGAGAAAGTTTCCCACCCTTTGTAACTAAAAGTTCATCGTTCATTGTCAAGTAACAGGCGGGAGTATTGCTTATGAAACTATGGAGCTTAATCCAAGATTGTTGTTCATGAGTAGTACCAGAACCTTTCCTTAACCAAACTTCACAAGTATCATCGCGGAGACAGCTAATACAAAGAGACTTTTTGTACTCGTAAGCTCTGAAGTTCAAGAAGTTGTCCGGGAGAGTAATTTCATGGAACACCTCGTTATCCAAGTTGAACCCCACAATATAATGATTACCTTGTGATGTTATCTCGGTGTGCCAGTAGGCAACCCCATTCACACATGTTGGGTAGTATTTAATTTTGCCGGAAACATTGTTGTTGATCCTTGTCCATGAATTGGAACCCAATGTGTAGACATCAACTTCATACGAGATCTTCCCCGAACCAGCTGCGCAATATTGCTTCAATCTGACCAACTTGAAGTCGTTTATCCGCGGTACAAATCCATACCCGAAAATTATCGTACTACAGGTTAGAGAAGGTAGCCATGGAGAAGTTAGCCACTCGCGGTAGAAGACTTTTGTAGTTTTGCACATCTGGATAGCAGGATTCCAGAAATAAACATTGTAGTAATCTTGCAAACATACCAACCCTCTGCAACAACCTAACGGTGTATGATAGTCAGTATAAGTATAACCATCCAAAGGGAATTTTATTTCATACCTCCTGGAGAAGGTTTGGTCATGAAGAGCGAAATAGTCTTTTGAGTACTTGAATTCACCATCTACGGTAAGGTTCTTTCTTTAGGGGGTGATGGTACATGAAGATGTCGTCTTCTTGTTCTAGGTGGTGTTGGTCGTCATGTTTGAGGTGAAGATGAATGAACTCGTGGGTTTTGATGATTGCACGGAAAGATTTGCAGACAAGTAGACATTGGAGCAGAGATCTTACGGGTAATCGCAAGAGGATGGTTATGATAAGATCCCTAGGGAGGTCTGTTATGGTGGTCATGGCCGGAGAGCTCTGTGCTCTAAGTAATTAGATGCAAGAAGAGTCTAAGAATAAAACGTCCTACCTACCGAGTTTAGATATCGTTGTCTTCCAATCACAGGGCTGGAGCTCCGTTTCAATTCTTAGGGTTTCCGATAGGGAGTTCGTCACAGTGTGAGTGGAGCTCCAATCGGTATGGGACAGTGGTCCGTTCTTTATTTATCCCTACTATTAAAGAAAGTTTGAAGTACCGTCTTAAATAGAACAAATACCGTCTCGTGCCCCATAATTTCTACGGTTTGTCCCAATTTCTACCGTAAACCAAAACGACGGTTCCTCTCGACGGCTACGATGGTTCTGAGGTACCCATAGTTTGTAAAAAAAGACAAATACGTACCTAAATTTTAAAATCGTGCACCTCATGTCTCAAACTTTGAATTTTCGTGCAAGTAGGTATTCTTTCGTTAACTTTGCTAGATGGAAAAATATTAAAAGTCTATTGTACCCTTATTTTCACCTCGTTTTTTTTTTTAAATACAAGTTTTAGTAACAAATCTTACAAAAAAAATTAATTTAATAATTTGATATATGTAAGATAATGCAATTTCACATGTATTTTTGATATATGTAAGATATATGAAATATGTTTTTATTAAAATATATCCGTCAATCTTAAACTCTTTAACATTTTTACGTATTTATCAAAATACTCAAAATTTCATAATTTCACGTGTATTTTTTTAATAGAACAATAACATGCAAGTATCTTTGTTAGGCTTGTCAATTTCAGCCCAGCCCGCTAACCCGCCCGTGCCCATAGTGATTAAACGGCTCTTAACCCGCCCGAATAACTTAATGGGCTAAATGGGCTCGCCCTTCTTAACCCATGCCTTAAATGGGTGGACATGGGTTGATAAACAAGCTACACCTAACCCAGTTTTCTAACACCACCATTAACCCATCCAACAACCCCTCTCTCCAATTTTTAGATGTTCAAACCTTATATCTAATTTTATCATCTTGGCGGTGAAGAGAACTCAACGACAAGAAAGATGACTCGACGGCGGCGAACAGCACTCGACGGCAGTTGCGACCATTATTTCTGACGCCATTCCGGCCTTCGCAACCACCAGACTTGGGAATTCGCTTTCTTCTGTATTTTGATTTGTTTTTAGAGTTTGCATTGGGTTTCAAGTCCAGGTGGACGGGTTCTCTAGTAGATCTGAGAGGCGGAGGTGGCGGATTCGGCAATGGAGACGGCGACGGTAGCAGTGCTCTTTCTCTCTCTCTCTCTAATTTCTCTATTACGGTGATAGACCCATCAGCTTCTTCTTCTTCTTCTTCTTCTTCTTCTTTGAAACTGTAAATTTTTTTTTGTGCTACATTTTTTAGATCTGTAACTGCTAGTTTCACATATGTTTATTTTATTTGTTATTTTGGTGGTGCGGTGGTGATTGTGGTGATGCTGGCGGTGTAAATAGAGGGAGACTAGGAGGTAGAGTGAAGGACATAGAAGGGTATTTATGTGAGAGGAGAAGGGCAAAATGGACTTTTTACGTGTTTTCTTAATCCACCCGAGTACAGTAAATGGAAGAAAGAAGAGAAACAGACCTGGTTTTGAGTAAAATGATTTGACAGGCTAAATGGCGGGCACGGGTTTGTATAGACCCGCCATAGCCCGTCCATTTGACAGGTTCATGTTAGACGGGGAGGGCGGGCTGGGTTAATTTGTGTTCGAACCCGTTTATAAATGGGCGCAACCCACCAACCCATCCGTTTGACTGTTCTAATTTTTGTGCATTTTATACAATAGTCTTTTCTACATTTGCATGAAAATACAAATCATTACAATAAAAACTACTCAAGAATGTCAGGTGTTAACTCTTGTGTCAGTTGTTAAAATGCACGAAAATAACTAACTTGGTGAAGCCATGAATCCTTGCCAAATGGGGTCATAAATTAAGTGGAGCCACGATCTTGAAAGAGCCGAAAGGAAGCCACGAGGAAGCAACATAGCTCGGTTGCTGAACCGACTGACAAAGAAGCGCCAGAAAGGAGTTGCAAGTCGAGAACTAGATTCGTGGCTTAGGCGGAAGTTGCGAGCCGGTCACTGAGCCTGGCTAACACGGAAGCCACAAGCTGTGGGAGCGAGCTTAGGTGGCTGGGATGGAGAGAGGCTGCTCGCACGTGAGCGGTCGAGCGCGTGGATCGGAGCAATTCACATAGGCATCAGATTTTGGAGGCGCGTCCGGGCACGTCATACCTCTGAGTGGAACGGACTGGGCAGTGACATGAACGGGTGACTGGAAGAGGGATAAACATATTCCAATCCGTTGATAAACACTGCGGCGGTGACTAAACCGAAAATGAACGAGCAGAAACAAAAAAAACTAACAATTTTAGCGAGCGACTAGTGGTGGTGCCGCTCACCGATGGCGGATGCGCGATTAGGTCGCTAGGAGCGTAGGAGCTCGGATACCATGTTTGATTTATAGAGAATATAACATATTATTGAGCTGTACGTTGAATATGTACAATGGGGTACGTTATATAGGCAAACCCTGACATCTTTGCTACTCAACGTAAATTAAAAAACGACATCGAATAAACTACAACGTAATAATTCCATTTCTCTGTAGTACTACAATATTCAACTAATTCGAAATAACTAGAAAACTGAATATTGAGATAATAATTCTAGTAAGTGATATATGGGATTATTTGCTACCACTACATCTCCGCTCTTTGTTTCCAATTTTCTTTTTGGCACGTCTCTCCTCTTTGTTCCCACTGTCATTTTTGGTAATCTTAACAAACGGAAAAGACCAAATTTACCCTCCTAAAACAATATCTATATCCATTCCACTCCTTCACTTTTATCCAACCCTATCCAAATCTTTCTCAAACCCATCTCGCACCACACAGGACTACACAGAGAGGGAAAAAGAGAGGAGAGAGAGGGTCACGACAGTGAGAGGCGGAGAAGAAAAGACGACGGTGGATAATGGCGGAGAAGAAGAAGACGACGGTGAATGATGGCATAGAAGAAGAAGACGACGATGTTGCCTGAGAAGAAGAAGACGACGACGCCGGTGAAGAAGACGACGAGGATCAGATCTGTTTCTCTGTCTCTTCCTCTTTCTTCTTCTTCTTCTTCTTCTTCTTCTTCTTCTTCTTCTTCTTCTTCTTCTTCTTCTTCTTCTTCTTCTTCTTCTTCTTCTTCTTCTTCTTCTTCTTCTTCTTCTTCTTCTTCTTCTTCTTCTTCTTCTTCTTCTTCTTCTTCTTCTTCTTCTTCTTCTCTCGATCTGCACCCAGAGGCGACCCAGGAACGACCCAGAGACGATCTTCTCTCGATCTGGCGGTGGAACGATGATTCGGGCTCCGATCGAGGACGAGGATTCCGACGATTCCCCCCCATCTTGTTCTGGATCTTCTCCTCCTCTGTTGTTTGATTTCTCCCCCATCTTCTTCTGGTTCTTCTTGAAATACCCCACTTGTCTGTTAGGGTGAAATTGATAATTTTCGATAGTAGTGGCTAATTTTAGCAATTCGAAGGCTTTTGGAGTCGAATTGTCATGTTGTAGTAATTAGACGTCGAATTAATATTTTTAAAGTTAAGTTCCCAAAAATATTTCCTTGGATTTTGTTAAATTTTTTGTTCTCTTATTTTTTTGTTACATTTTCTATTTAGCTTTAGCTAAGAATTTATTTAAAAAGTTATAACTTACATATTAATGGGTGTAACACCCAATTATTTTCTCCACCCTCCCCGTACTCCACACAAACTAAAATCTTTCCTTTCCCTCATCTTCAACCTCCCTCACCTGCGAACCCACTGGACTCCACCTCCCCCTTCTCCGGAAACAAACCCAGCCGAAAACCCACTTGTTTCTCCCTCATTTTCCCCTCAATTCCCCCAATTCACCCCACGTTCACCCTCAACCCCAACCAAGTATAAACCCATAACAACTCCTCCCATCAAAACCCATCACCACCCAGTTCCAGAATCACCAGCGTCGTCAGCGTCGCCACCGCCGCCTTCGCCATCCACCGTACGCTCTCTCTCTCTCTCTATGCAGTCCGACAGAAACCCAGAGCTCTAATCGCCGTTCACCTTCGCCGCCGTTCCCAGTCTCATTTGTCGTCGTTTGCCGTCCCCTACACCACTGTTTCTTCTCCGGCTTCTCTTGCTTCGATTTGTTCTCTGTCGACTTCCACTTTCGGGTCAGTTACTGTGTTTTGTTTCCTCGGTTTTTGGTTTTGTGTTCATCCCCTTTGTATTTCTCTCTCTCTATATCTCTCTCTCTTAATTAATAGTAGTACTTCCTATACCCATCCGGGTGTAGTTGAGTTGGTCGGGTGAGCATTATTAAGACTTTGGACAGTTTTTTTGAGGTCTTGAGTTCAAACCTTGGGGCAACCCAAGGGCAGCCTATTAGCCTTCTCAACTGCGAGCCTGTAAGCCCAGGTTTTTTCAGGTTGGTTCGCCTCTCTTGTGTGGTTTGCATGCTATTGCACTATAACGAGGGTTTACCCAGTGCGTACCCGAAGGGTAGTGGCTGCGGATTCCCACGTCATCAAAAAAAAAATAGTAGTACCACTCCGTTTCTTCTCTTTCTCCCCATTTTCCTTTTTCGAAATTTCTTCTCTTTCTCTCCATTTCTTTATTTGACAAATTTAATGAAGCATATTGACCTTTTTACCCTCACAAACATACCCCACTTTTCCCTTAACCCTACCCATTCCTCCTCAATCCTACCTATCTTTCTCTCTGACCCTCCGCTCACACAAAAAAACACAGAGAGAGCGGCTGAGAGTGAACGAAGATGGAGAGACTACAAATCAGACGAGGAAACCGGTGGAAGTGGCTGATGAAGACGCTGACAAGGACGCCGGTTCAGTGACGTTCGAAGATGCCGACGATAGAGGCGACGACGTCCAGGTACGAGATCTGATCTCTCTCTCTCTCTCTCTCTCTCTTCTTCTTCTTCTTCTTCTTCTTCATTTGGCCTCTTCCTCTATAGATCCATTCTTGATGATTCAAGATCTACTTCTTTAGCAGGTATTGGCTGTGGCGAGGCGGCCGTAGCAGAGGCGACGGCGACCAGACGATGGTGGGACAGCTTTGATTTGTTGCTTCTCCTCCTTCTTCTCTTCTTTCTTCTGTTTCTTTTCTTCTCCTTCTAAGATCTGTGGTGGAGGATTATTGTTTATGTTGTTAACCAAAAAGTCAGAGAGAGAGGGGGGATCTTCAAGATCTGTTGAGTTTGGCTATGTAATTTTGTTTTTAATTTACCTATATATTTTTGTTTAGATCACCGAGATTATAATTTTAGAATTACTTTTTGTTTGAATCTACATTTTTTGAACATCTATATAATAAAAGAGGACGGTTGACTTTAAAATGTCTTTTAGGCCATTAGATTGAAATCACCCCAACCCTTAGATCTCCCCAATTGTAGCTGAAATACTCTAATACTCTTGACTTTCGCTACTCTCTCTCACACGATGAAATAATATTCAGTTTCTCTTCTGCTCTCACACGATTTGATTCAAGCGTAATGGACTGGTGGTACTCTCTCTCTCTCCATTCTTCGGAACCCATCCTGCTTGAGCCGTAACTGGCAAACCCGTACTCTAGGGTTTGTTCATCGTTTTGTCCTCTTTGAAATTGAAGAAACCCTTCCTGTTAGATCCCTCACTGGAAAAGCCCCAACTCACGACCTCAGACAATTGACCACACGATCGCAACTCAAACTCTCAACCTTCTTCCCTCTCTCTCACTTCCATCTCTCTCCGTTCCTACTCCCATGACCGGAGGATTGCATCACCGGTATCTTCTTCTTCTCCTTCTTCGCATTCCTCGCCGGTGACCTGATCGATGGAAAACAGAGACGACGGAGCTATCTATTTTCCGAAGTAAGATATAGTACTCTGTTTTTTTGAAGTAAGTTTGTCGATTTCAGTGATTCGGTTGAACATAGCTTCGTGGAATCGTAAGCTATGCTTTTCATTTTTGTTGTTCGTTCATTCATTCTTCAGTAAAAAAACTCCAAATCGCTACCCTGTTGAGTGTGTGTGAAACATATAGGCTTGCAATTTCAGCTCTGTTGTCGAGATTTCTTTTGTTTTCGGGCGTCAATTCTGCTTCTGATGAACTTCTATTCAATATTTATGACTTGATGTCGAATCCTACAATTTCATTGCCTATTTTGATGCGACCTCAATTTTTATTTGTTCTTACTTATACTTTAGCATAGGTAAGATGAGAAGTTTCCCTGAATTGTGTTGTTACAGTCAAACCAGTAGTTTGATAATGCGATTTTTTTTACAGCCAAACCAGTAGTTTGATAATGCGATCTTTATTATATAGATTGCTTTCAGAACTAAGAGTGGTACCGATTGGTACGGGGACAAAGTGCATTGGGCGATCACTGTTGAGTCCAAAGGATGACACTGTGAATGATTCCCACGCAGAAGTCATAGCGAGAAGATCCCTACTGAGGTCCTGCTAATTTGATGACTGCTTTAAGTGTTTTTGTATTGTAGAGAAAGTATGTACTAGCCTAACAGATTATTTCTTATACCGAGACTTAACTGGATTTTGCAATGTTACTAAGCCATACTGTAAATTTTCGCTTCTCGATTCTATAATTTGTGTCGGTCCTTTTTTGTGGAATGATTTTCGCTTCTCGGTCCTAAAGTTAATGCCTTCGCTTTGTTTTTTTGTTGTTGGAGGCAGGAAATCTTATTGGGTTGGTCTACTGATCTTTAAGCTATATTGGCACTGGGTTTGTTTGGTTTCAGTTTCTTATCAAAGGTACACAATTTGGTACCACAAAGCTAATGTGTTTGGCTAAATATGTTTTGGCTAAAGTATCAGTATAAAGAATGGTCCTTGGTTTATCTTATCTCTGTGAACTTATCTTCTGTCTTTGCTATGGTATATGAATTTGGTAGTTCAACTGCTTTCTGATGTTCATTTTTGCTAGAATCAATACGGGTCTGAATCTGGGGAAACTAGAGAAAACTGTTGTTGTTTCATTGGCATATAGGGAGTTTAAGATTTTCTCTAAGAATGGTACATTGCTTAGTGTTATTTTTACATTTTGATTTTATTATGCCTTATTAATTCAGATGAACTTCGACTCTAACAGTTCAATTTGCCAAGTGCTATAAGTTGTTCTACTCATAGTTTAGGTGTAATGCTTTATGTGCGGGCTTTAATTTTTACAGGGTTTTCAAGTATGTCTATCATAAGATCCTTTCAATTTCCAAAGGGCTCTGTTAGAACTCATTACAGATTTTGCCTTTTTTTGGAAGATGGTGTGGTTGTGTTGCCTCCTGCTCCTTCTGCTTCGTTCCATGCTTCATCTCTTCATATTTTACACATCGTTAGTACTTCAAAAAGAATTGATACAAACATTAATGTTTTTAGCTTACATTATAAAGTGTGTTGACACTGAATTAGATTTTTTTAGTATACCTCTGTAGTTGGGGATATATAGATTTTCCCTATTTGGTTAGCTGCAGTTGTTTTGTTTCTTTCATGACTTCGTTTTGATGAGAACTTTCGCTGGCTTCTATTTTTCTTTTTCATAATTTCAGCTACTGCTGCGATTTGAGAATTGACTTCTCTGCATTCCTTTGTTGACATGTCTTCTTTTCATAGCTCATAGCATCATGTGTATGGTCAAGTTCAGTTTAGTTCAATTTTTTACGAAGACTAAAAGGAGCAAAGTGGCCTGAAATAGCAGACGAATGACTTGATTGCATTCGTTGATTTCTAAGGCAATGTGGTGATGAATTGTTGTACAGATTCAGAAAATAGTGATGCTTACTCCTATTGAATTGGCAAGTGAAGAATTCTATGTTTGCTCCCGTATGTGTGACTTTCAATAGGTAGATTATTGACTCTTATGTAACGATGCTCTTGAACACTTTCAGGTTCAAATTCTTCAACGACAGGATGGATTCTTACATCCATTATGTATGTAGTCATTTCCTATTGTTGATGGAGCTGATCAAGAAAAAAGAGAAGATTAAAGAAGGGATGTCACCAAGTGAAGGATAAATATTTGTTTTCAGATATCACATGAAAATGCCTGTTAAGTTCTTATTAGTGATTTTGATGGATTCCATTTCAGTAATTTTGGAGTTTCTGAAAATAAACTTAACTATGCATCATGTTTGTAATTTTTTAGTATAAAATCAAAGTATAAACGTATGATGTTTGTACTATTGTTATCCTTTAATTTGTTCCGAGTTACTTATATTTTCTTCGAATTTTGTCAGAGTTGTTAGATAAAGTTCTCATTTTGTTTAATTTTTTTCCCATTTTGTTTTGGAGTAGTGTCCTTGGGCACGGGCAATCCCCTAGTGACTGTTAAATTGGTGGTGGGGGTTGTTTTTTGCTGGGTGGTGGTTGTGGTGTTGAAGGAGGACCAGTGGTCGTATTTGTGAGAGATCTGAGAGTTGGTTGTGGGAGAGAGAAAGGGGTAGAGAGGAACTTTTTGGGAGAAGGCAGGGACAAAATAGTCAAAAGTGCACTTTCCTTAATCCCTGTGCCACTCCTCAATGGGAAGAAAGAGAAGAATCGGAGTGGTACTTCCTATCCATAGTTGTATTATTATATGTAATGGTAATTTTATTATTATATGTATTGTACATAAAATATTTATATTATATTATAGGTATTATATGTAAAGTATACATATACTGTATACACTTGAAATAATAGGATAGTTATACATATCCCCTTTATTATATGTAGTATGTATATTTTATTCCATATGGTAGTTAATATTACCCCTCCATTATATGTAATATATTATATATGTGAGTAAATTATAAACACCATCTTTGTTATTTCTCACATAAGGTAATTTTTGTGCAGTTAAAATTTTAATATTTATTATTACTAAAGTTAATATAACGAATTATTTCGTTTCCTACACCTTGGAATACCATAAAACAATGTAATTTCCGTTACACGCTATATAACCTATTTAATTTATTTTATTACCACTTAGTATGATAATTTTATTTTTACAAACGAAATTAAGCGCCAAATTTTTACCTTGTAAATTTCCGATTTGTGAGAACGCATCACTGGAAGCATATAGGACATACTGCATGAACATGTATCAATTAAATGTGTTGTTGCTTAGGAATTTATAATTTGTAGGAAACGGTTTTGTAGACGAAGGGTTCATTCATATTTGCTATTTTTCTTTGAGGTAAGCTAATATGCCAAGTCTTGTGTGCATATCATTCCCTTCATGTCGTACCTGTTTTAACTGTTAAATCATGCTATTACGTCAATACTGATTTTACGCGCTTTATTATTTTCGAACCTTGTGTTTTTGGAAGCCGATCTTGAACTCAGTGGCGGAGCTAGGAAATCAAGTCAGCCGGGGCAAGATTCACGAAGACAAAAGTCAAAGTCAACAATCAAAAAGTTTCATAGTGAACGGTTGAAACTGTTCTTATATAGCAAGATGTTAAAGAATTTTGAAAACTTTACATTTGGCGCAACGTTTAAGGCTTCTTCTTGCAAGTGGGTGGTCGCGGGTTCGATTCTTACTGACTGTACATTAACTTTTTAGAAAAGGAAAAAAATCGGAAACAAAAAGCATGTTGACAGCGAGGAGATTCGAACTCGTGTAGTACATTTTGACAAATAAACAATTAACCACCCGCGCCACTAGGCAATTTAGAATTTCAGGGGGGGGGGGGGAATTATATATACCAAAATTTATAGTCATTAAAAATCAATAAAATTGAGAGTACTAGTAGAAATTTTCAAATTTCGGGGGGGGGGGGGGGGGGGGGGCAACTGCCCCCCCCCCCCCCCCTTGCCCCCTACGTAGCTTCGCCCTTGAACTCTCACATGAATTTAAAATGCACCATAAATTAAAGAAGAAACAGTTGTACGGGGAATCTGATTACTCTATTTCTTGGCTTCGGTCGTCTGCGGGTGAGCCTAGCAGACTTATTCATTATTTTGCCCAGTTGGAATTTGGCCTGGGTGTCCATATTTATTACTCTCACGGGACAACATTTTCCTTCGTAGGGGGTGTCGACGCTAAGGTATTTAGTGGGCTGGGGATTTATATTTAGGATTCTTATTGGTACCCCGTTACAACATAATGAATTGAATCTTTCATAATTATGTGATATTGGATCACATTTTGGGAAGGCCTAAACGGGCCACTGTTGATTATCAGAAATTGATACTTGGAATACATGAGAAATATTGGTTTCACTTCCGCTGTACAATATTGTTAAAGAGCATGCTTTTATCTTCTTATCGAATACTTTCCTCATAATCTGTTTATATGCTTGGGTGTTAGTTTACTCAACTTTCGCTGACGTTTGAAAAAAACTGTGGTCTGCTTTTGCGCTTTTGAAAACCCACATGTTTTGATGCTAGGAACGTTGGGGAGCGTGGATCGCGACTGCATAGTTCGGCTAGCACTTTAGTATTTAATAACACTTAGTCAATATTTCTTTTCCTTTTCACAATATCCGATATGCCTGGTTTGAGGCAAAGTTTGGAGGTTAGTTTGACTCATGTAATAATTAAATATTCTAGTGATTTGGATTGGTTGCTTGTTTTGATTTTCCCTTGCATTCTGAGAGTAAAATCATGGACTGCGAAAACTCGATTTCCGGTCCGTGAAAGTCGGGGGGTTTTACACTTCTTCTTCTCCTCCCCCTTTTCTATTTTCTCATTTAATTTTAGATATGTTGATGGATTTGTAAAAGAAATTGAAATATGTTGTAAAGAGTTGATTTTAGGTCTGATTTGTTTTTAACTGTTCATGGTGTTGATTTTTCTGTGGCTGTTGATGGTGGTGGCTGGTGGTGGTGGCGGTAGTCTCACTGTTAGGAGACGTGGTGGTGGTTGTGGTCAGTGATTGACATATGTGTAATTCTTCAATGTGTTCGGGGCATTTTTTTCTTTCTGCCTCTCTTCTTAATCCCTGTGCCCATTTGCAATGGGAACAAAGAGAAGAGACAGATTGGTAATACAAATGCACTTGGGGGCCACTGTCCATGCTAGGTTGAATGTGGTTCCGTCCCTGCATGGTTGGTAATGATTTGGCGGTCGGTCTCCATCACTAAGTATAATACGAGGTTCTAGAATTTGGGTTTTGCTTAAGTCACCTTCTTTCTGTAATACTACCTCCGTTCTCTATCTATCTTCACAGTTTGACTTTTTCTTCCGTAATCGGGTCACTTTGACCCAATAGCAAAACGATGATTTGTTTGGGTAATTTTTCAATGGTGTTATAGAATAAAGTATACTCTACAGTATCATGCAAAGATTATCAAATTCTTGCATTGTTTTATTAATCAAATCACCGAATCAAAGCGATCCAGTAAATAGTTATAAAATAAAAACTGTGAAAATAGATAGAGAGCAGAGGAAGTATGTGGGTTCCATACACACAAAGTCAGATTTATAGAGTCAACTTATGTCTGATTTTACAGGCTGCTTGTGGTTGTAGTGGTGGTGATGGTGGGTAATATGTGGTAGCTAGTGTAATACAGGTGGTTGTTAGGGTGCAATGGATGTGAATTAAGGTTAAATAAATAGTCACAAATATGAAATAAGGGTAAATGGTCACAAATAATGGTGTTAACGCACACCACGTACAGGACTAATTGGGTCAGGAGGTAGGGGTAGTCTTAACGTTTGGCAAGACCCGGGGCAATATGTATTTGTGCCTAAAGACAAGGGGTCAAAGTATATTTACCTCAACTATATAAGAAGCTCACCGTGTGTTACAAATTCTTTCAGCCTGCCTTCTTCTCTCTCTGTCTCCATCTCTCTCTGAAACCCTAAGAATTCAAGCGGAGCTAATCTGGCCGTGCCGTCCATAACAATGCCGACGAAGACGACGACCATGATATCTAATCTCTTTAGGGACGATGTTATTCTTAGCATGACAGACCTCCCGCGGGAACTTATTATATCCATTCTCGTGCGGCTACCCGTGAAATCTCTGCTCCAATGTCTACTTGTCAGCAAATCTTTTCATGCAATCATCAAAAGCCATGAATTCATTGATCTGCACCTCAATCACCAAGAACATGAAGAAGACTACGTCTTGATATACCATCACCCGCATAAAAAGAGCCCTGTTATAGGTGGTCCCTGTATCTCAACCAAGCACTCAAAGAACTACTTTGGTTTCCATGACCAAACGTTCTCCCGGAGGTATGATCTGACGTTTCCTTTTGATGATTCTACTGACAATGTTTCAGTCATAGGTTGTTTCAGGGGGTTGGTATGTATGAATAATAAGTACAATGTTTATTTCTGGAATCCTGCTCTAAGCATGTGCAAAACCACAAAAGTCTTGTACCGTGAGCCACGACCTTCTACCGCCCCTGGGGTGGCTTTCGGGTATGGATTTCTACCACGGATAAACGACTTCAAGTTGGTCAGACTGAAGCGAGACGGCTCTAATACTGGTCCGGGAAAGATCTCGCATGAAGTTGATGTCTACACATTGGGTTCAAATTCATGGAAAAGGATCCACAACAATCTTTCCGGCATAATTAAAAAGTACCCAACAGCCTGCGTGAATGGGGTTTCCTATTGGCGGGCCGAGGTAACATCCAAAGGTATTACTACTCATTATATTTTGGGGTTCAACTTGGATGACGAGGTGTTCCATGAAATAAATCTCCCGGACAACTTCTTGAATTTCAGTGTTCACGAGTACAAAGATTCACTTGGTATCAGTTGTCTCCGTGGTAATGCTTGTGAATTTTGGTTGAGGAAAAATTATTCTACAGCTGAAAATTCTTGGATTAAACTCCACAGTTTCATAGTTAATAGTCCACTCATTTGGTTTACAAAGAACGATGAACTTTTAGTTATAAGAAGTGGTGGGGAACTTTCTCTATGTGATCCAACGAAGAATGGACAAGTGAAGAAAGCTTTACCTCGTTTGGAGAATGTTGGTTGCGGAGAGAATGATGCATATTATGTAGAAGTACTTAATTACAGGAAGAGCCTTGTGTTGCTTGACCAAGACGAAGTGGTTGTTTCAACCAAGAGTGGAGTTAGGTCTGAAGAAGAGAACTTGATTTGCAGTAGGCTCAAGAACAGTGGAAGGAAAGGAATTAGAATGTTCTTTGCTTCCCTGCTCACCGCTTACTTTTTTTCAGTTTGGGGATTAAACCACCTAATTAGTCATAAGGAGAAATGAAACAATATCTCGTAGTCACTATATTGGTGTAAATAATTAGTTTTTTCCTTAGAATATATTTATGTTCAGATTTACTTTTGTTCATCTTAATGAATGTGTTGAATCATTATACTGTTATGATTTTGTTCTTTATTAATTGGTTCTCAGTTGTTGCAGACTAGAGTTGTCCAATATATTAAGTACGTAGCAACATCAACAGGTCACGTATTACTCCGAGCTAGCTCCAGAAAACTTTTGTTTCTACAAGTATCTTGCATCTACTTGTCTGAAAGGAATTGGAGTAAGATATGGTCACATATTCCATTACTAGTCCAACCGATTTAAAACAGGATTAGGATTAAAAAGAACTTCAACTTAAGATGACCCTATGTATCATCGCTGCCACAACAATCCTAAAACAGCCAGATATCAAAACCAGCATTCTCTCTCGATGCCTTCTAACACACCTTCGTTTTAGCTCCGGCACCGTATCACTTGTGTTCTATGCCGCAACCGATTCAAATCTGATGAATCCCAATCTTGTTCTTGATTCTCATATTTGGATACACATTCTTGTTCTTCCCTCCCCTCCATAAGAATTTGCTCTCTAGATTAGTTGTAAAACTATTCGATTAAAAGCAAAACCGAGACAACAATGGAGTTTCTCGGTGAGTTCAGATCCGAATAAGGCCAGGACGAGCAACATCTTAACGATTTAAGCTAAAGTTTCTCTCGCGCTCTCTCTCTCATCTCCCTATATAATATTTCCTCCTATTGCTTCGATTCCGTCAACTGGACGGGAGTGATGGTTACATGGGTTTGAGAAACCCCATGTAACCATCACTCCCGGTAAACTGGAACATATAACCATGAGTCACAGATCGGAAGGTAACCATGATGGTTACATGGGTTTGAAAATCTAGAGACCTTCCGGTCAACTGGATGGGAGTGATAGTCACATGGGTTGTGTTGCCAAGATTCAAACAGCTTCCGTCAGGAGTCGAGCATCCGTGACTTGGCTGAAACAATTGAGAAGCCATGTAGGCATTGTCGTTCCCATGTTTTCTTGAATTCAATGGCTTTCTTTTTTCATTGCTTAAATTCGTTGGCTCTGTGTTTTTAAAAAGTTTCCCTTCTTCACTGTATTGGAGCCCAACTTTTCTCAATTTCATTATAATTTGCCTAACAAAATTAGTTTGCATAACCTATTGGAGATGCTCTTAATCTCCCTGCTGTAATCAAGCTCTCTCTTCTTTTTTTTTTGTGTGTTTTGTCTTTTAATTTTCAAAGTTCAACTGCTATAGGAATTAGTAATACCATCAATTTCAGTTTATACTCATCCTTTTCCTAATAATCTACCTCAATTGTCACTGACCACCATGAGTGTAAAATCTGTGATGAAAAGATTTCCACCAGAAGTAGACATCTAGCTTCACTGTCTGCTGCAGAGTACGGGGGCTTGGACATACGAATTTTGTGGCGTAATTGATACATGAGTGACGACTAGGTCTACTCTCTCATATCAAGTATGAAATTTCATTCCATGTGTCGTAATGTTTCTGGATTGATGGCTTGCCGATAATGAAATGTTAGGCAAAGATCCGCGTGAAACAACCTACTAAAAATAAAATGGAAGAGCATACAATTACAACAAGTGTTACCTAAAAATCTTTTGATATTTTGAGAGAACTTTTTAATGTATGAATAAAATAAACTCCTATATTTTTCCGCCATTGCTTTGTCTTTTTCGGTTGAGTAGCTTTGGCTTCATTGAACGGTTGATGCCGAACAGCTTTGGCATCATTAAGGAAGACTAGAGTTTCAGCATACGTAATGCACTCAATATCGGAGTTTGCAAGACCAGCAAGGAGTTCGTACTTCGTGGTTTCTGCACTCTTGAGATTGTAAATAGCACAAGCTTTTTGATCAATGTGTACTAGAAAAATGAAATCGTTAGCCATATACTGTACCATGTCATAGTAATGCACATAATTGAAGATAATGATGGTGAGTTTAAACCAAGAATCTGTAATGCCATAGTCTTTCATCACCCACAAATCGATGCCATCATCAGAGAAGTTGCTGATGCAGATGGAATAACCTTTATAACTGCATATTGACATACTATCGTGTGAGGGATGGGGCTGGCACGGGGCAGAAATAACCTCAAACACCTCATCGTCCATGTGGAGTCCCAAAATCACGGCTTCACCTTCAGTTCCATTCGCCATCGCCTTCCAACGGACAACTCCACTAGCAACGACTGAAACGGCGTCGCAGAGTTTGCACGAAAGATTGGTGATCTTCATGCTTCTCCATGAATCTGAACCCAATGTGTAAACATCAATTTGAATAGGGGTTGAGCCTTCATTCAGTTGTGAACCCACGATGACGCGAACTAATTTGAAGTCATTGACCCGCGAAACAAAGTCAAACCCTAGTGTAAATTCATGAAGATCATAGTCGGGCGGTAGGTCAAATGTTCTGGATACTTTGATAACGGGATTCCAGAGATGAATGATAATTGAAATAACACACCTACCCATTGCTTGAACCGACTAATATCATATGTTCTTATCCAGTTGCTTCTTCAATGTGGTTACAGATCCAGAACGGAGATTTCCTTGTGTCGGTGGCTGTAGATATAATTTGCCTGAAATAGCCTCGTCCAGTAGATTGTATACAACGGGAGAGATTCTGTCAGGAACTAGAAGTTCCTGACCTGAATCGGAGAGATTTTCTGGCGAACGGAGAAGAAGAAGAAGAAGAAGAATCGAGAGAGAGATTCCGAGAAGAAACTGTGGTTTCATTTCATGCCCTAATTCAGAAACAAAAGCCCCTTTTATCTACAAGGGTGCAAAACAAGAATATGAGAAACAGTAGGGCAAAAGTACAATAATCGAAAGTAAGTAACGGCCTCTCCCACGTCATCACAGGGTGATGACACGCTTGGACCAATCACCGCCCTCCGTCTTGCCAGCTGGACGCCAACTCAGCACCCTCCTCCCCGCCATGAGTGGAACGACAGCGTTCCACTTATGTTTTAAACCTCCAACGGTATAATCAATCGGACGGCTACCATTCTTCCGCTCCTGTGATCCAACGGCTACTGCTATCCTAATTTCATGTCATTAGTTTTCATCCTCTTTTACTTCAGTCCTAATTATATGTCATCACTTTACAATTCCTTTCACTTTGGTCTTCACCTCCTCACAAAGCACCCCCTTTGAAATTCATGTCCTCATGAATCTAGGGCAGAGAATTGCCTTTTAAGGGGCAAGTACTCCTCCCAAGTAGCCTCAGAGGGCAATGTATTAGCCCACTGCACCAGGACCATCACCATGGGAGAATTATTTCTCTTGATCAACTTTCTGTCTAAAATGGCTAATGGTTCAGCTAGCAATTGACCATCATGACCAGTTTTAGGAAGAACATGAGAGCTGCTGAGAGTTTGGCCTTGAGCCTTCTTGAGCTGAGACACATGGAACACTGGGTGAATCTGAGCTCCCTGAGGCAGTTCCAACTGATAGGCCACCTTCCCCACCTTTTGCAGAATAGTAAATGGCCCATAGAATTTAGCAGCTAGCTTGTTGTTTGACATGGCAACCACTGACCCCTGTCTATAAGGCTGTAATTTAAGAAATACCTGATCCCCCACTGTGAATTCCCTCTCACTTCTGTGTTTGTTAGCATAATGGCACATTCTCTCTTGGGCTTTGGCCAAATTGTGCTTGATGACCAGCAGCATCTTCTTTCTCTCTTCAAGGAATTGATCCAATTCAGCTACCCCACTGTTGTTGAGCTGATGAAATGAAGGAGAGACTGGGGCATAACCATACAAAGCCTCAAAAGGGGAAATCTGCAAACTGCTATGAAAGGAGGTGTTATACCAAAACTCAGCCAAAGCTAGCCATTTAGCCCACTTGTGAGGTCTTTTAGCTGTGACACACCTGAGATAAGTCTCCAAACACTGATTTAACCTCTCAGTTTGACCATCAGTCTGGGGGTGATAAGCAGTAGAATAATGCAACTTGGTGCCTGAGCTTTTGAACAAGGCACTCCAAAATTGACTAAGAAATATACTGTCTCTATCACTCACAATAGTTTCTGGCAACCCATGAAGCTTGTGAATATTGTCGAGGAACAACTGAGCAATGTCAGCAGCTGAATAAGGGTGAGTGAGAGCTATGAAGTGACCATATTTGGCCTATTTGGAATACCCATCAATGACCACTAAAATGGATGTCTTCCCAGCTGATTTAGGTAATCGTTCCACAAAGTCTAAACTGATGTGAGTCCAGGGCTTGTTTGGCACAGATATAGGTTGCAGAAGCCCAGGGTAGGGAACATGTTCCCCTTTCATTCTCCGACACCTGTCACACCCTTGTACCCGTTGTTTCACTTCCTTGTGCATCTTTGGCCAAGTGAACATAACAGCCAATCTCTTATAAGTTCCCCTGATGCCAGAATGACCTCCCACCCCACTGTTATGCATTTCAGCAATGAGAGTGGTTCTCAGATTAGTGCTGAACCCCACATAAATGGTTTTGCCTTTCTTGAGCATCCCATCTTGCAATTGCCACTCATCCATCAAACCTGCATCAATTGACAATTGTGCTATTTTCTGAACAGCCCATTCATCTCCCTCATAGGAATGCAACACCTCAGATATCCATTTAGGAACTGCTACTGACACAGCATGGCATTGAGATTCAGTCATAACCCTAGAAAGAGCATCAGCCACCACATTTTCCTTTCCATGTTTGAAAACAATTTCATAATCCAAACCCATTAGCTTACTTACCCACTTCTGCTGCAAGAGAGTGCTGATCTTTGTTCCAAAAAAGAACTTGAGACTGTAATGGTCAGTTCTAATCTGAAATTTAGCAATTTTCGGATAAGACCTCCATTTATTCACAGCTTGCACCACTGCTAAGAGTTCTTTTTCATAAGTGGAATACCCCAAATGCTTGTCAGCTAGAGCCTTGCTAAAGTAGGCTAGTGGTCTTCCCTCTTGCATAAGAACAGCTCCAATTCCATGATAGCTAGCATCAGTTTCCAACACAAACATTTTAGCAAAATTCGGTAATGCCAGCACAGGAGTAGTCTACTCATAGCTAACCTCAAAGCTTCAAAAGCCACTTGAGCTTCTTCAGTCCAGCAAAAAGCTCCTTTCTTCAACAAGGTAGTCAATGATCTAGCAAGTACACCATAAGCTCTGACAAACCTCCTGTAATAACCAGTCAAACCCATAAATCCCCTGAGACCCTTGAGGGTTTTAGGAACAGGCCACTCCTCCATGGTTGTGATCTTGGCTGGATCTGCCCTAACCCCTTCCCCATCAATCAAGTGTCCCAAATACTCAATGGTGGTTTAGACAAAAGAGAATTTAGATAACTTGGCATGCAACTCATGCTGCAGCATTACCCCCAAAACAGTACTCAAATGCTGCACATGCTCCCCTCTAGTTTTTCTATATACCAAAATGTCATAAAAAAATACCAACACAAACTTCCTCAAATAGGGACTAAACACCTGATTCATGAGACTTTGGAAAGTGGCTGGTGCATTAGTAAGGCCAAATGGCATCACCTTGAACTCATACAACCCCTCATGAGTTCTGCATGCAGTTTTATGAGTGTCTTCTTCAGCCATTCTCACCTGGTGGTAACCAGCTCTTAAATCCAGCTTAGAGAATCAAGTTGCCCCATGTAATTCATCTAAGAGCTCATCTATAATAGGTATGGGAACCTTGTTTTTAACAGTTGCCTCATTTAAGCCCCTATAATCCACACAGGATCTCCAAGAACCATCCTTATTCTTTACCAGAAGTACAGGAGATGCAAAAGAGCTTGTACTGTGCTGAATTACCCCATTTTCTAACATCTCTTTCACTAAATTTTCAATTTCTGTTTTCTGCACATAGGGATATCTGTAGGGCCTGAGACACACTGGTTGAGTCCCCTCCTTTAGTGGAATATGGTGGTCATGACTTCTAGGAGGAGGCAGCTTCTTTGGCTCTTCAAACACCTTGTTGTACTTGTCCAGCACTTGCCTAAATTTCAGGGGCATTTCAGTAATTTGTATTGGCTGAGTTCCACAAATATTGTATAAGTGTCCCATGATAACACCCTGATTTGTGGCACAATAGGAGTGAATAGCATTGAGGTTTGCTGCCTTGTACTGACACTCCTCTTTCTCAGCTTTGAACTGAATAGGCTTACCCCCAATGTGGACAGTCACAGTCATTTTGTTGAAGTCAAGACTCACTGGACTTACTTCTTTGAGCCACTCCACCCCTAACACCATGTCACAACCCCCAAGAGAAATGATTCTCATCTCTGTTTCAATGACTTGACCTTGCAGCTTCAGTTTCACCCCTGGACATACCCCTGAACTCTCTATCTGACTGCCATTGGCCACTGTGACTCTCATAACCTGGCTGTGAATAGTATCACATTGAACTCTTTTAGCTGTGTCCAAATCCATAAAATTATGAGTGCTGCCAGAATCTATGAGTACATGCACCTTGTGTTTGCCAACAAACCCTTGGAGCCTAATAGTTTGAGCTCCACTATTTACAGAAATGGCATGAAGAGAAATTTCCATTTCAGCAGCTGTAACAGCTTCCTCCTCATTTATTTCTTCTTCTTTAACATTACTGTTCTCTTCAATTCCAGATGTTGATCCATCCTCACCAGAAATGAGACATAGTTGTGGTTTTTTGCACTAATGTCCTAGTACATACTTCTCCTCACAAAAGTAACATAAGTTTTTGGCTCTCCTATCTCGCATTTCTTCTTGTGTGAGCTTCTTAAAAGGTAGAGCTGCATTAGTAGTCTTATCTTGACTTTCTGCATTGTAAGGTGTGTAGGACTTCAACTGAGAGACTTTAGAACTGTTCTTCATCATTCCACTCACTGTTTGAATCACATTTTGGTGATAGTGGTTACAAGAAACTTCTTGTAATTTAGCCATAGCTTTAGCTTGTGCTAGACTGCTTGGAGCTAATAACTGAACTTGAATTCTTATTTCCAGTTTCAATCCTCCCAAAAATATTTTCAAAAAATATTTGTCATCAGCCCAAGGGAACAAAGCCTTCACCCTAGGTTTGAGAGTATCAAACTTTGTTTGAAATTCCATCACACTTCCAGTTTGCTCAAGTTTCTGAAATTCAGCTAGCACATTCTCATGTCTAAGCTGTAAAAATTCTTCACACACTATTTCACAAAAATCACTCCATGTCAAAGTGTCAATTGACTCAAATTCAGCACTAAACCAGCTCTCAGCTTCACCACTTAGGTTGAGGGACACTAGAATCAGTTTTTGAAAATTAGTTAAGTGATGCAACACGAAATATCTGTTAGCTTTCATGATCCAGTTCATAGGATCAATGCCAGTGAATTTAGGAAATTCTATCTTAGGCATTGGAACATTAAAGTGAGTTGAAACCCTAGGTACCTCACTGTGAATTTCCTCAGGTCTTGCAGGCACTCTAGACCATAAGGAGTTCCATTAGAGTGCATTGGAGCTTTTCCTTTGCCTAACAAGCTTGCTGGAGATCTAGTTGCTGAACTGGAGACCTCCATTCTTTCCTTGTCTCGGTCATTTGCCATCAAGTTGAAGCTATTAGCCAATTTCTTAAGCTCCTCTCCAATTTCTCCAATTTGGTTCAGCTGGACCAGTTGTCCATGGATGAGGACCTGACCTTGCTTCAGTTCATCATAACCTTGTCTCAGCTCCAGTACCGCTCCGTCGACGGCGTGGAGGTGGTTAATGATGCCTTCAATTCCATCATTTTCCACCGAAATGTTGTTCTTCCTTTGTCCCATGGCTCAGAGACACAGAGGGAAGCAAGGCTCTGATACCAATTTGTCAGGAACTAGAAGTTCCTGACCTGAATCGGAGAGATTTTCCGGCGAACGGAGAAGAAGAAGAAGAAGAAAAAGAACTGAGATAGAGAGATTAAGAGAAGAAATTGTGGTCTCATGCGTCCTTTCATTTTTCCCCAACCTGTCCGCATAAATCTCTCCCGTTGCAATCAATGAACGTTGTATTAATGCTGCTTGTTGCAACACTCCCAAGGTTTTGGCAGGTTCATTTAACCTCACAGCATGGTTTGGTGGAGGTGAATGTGGGGTTAATGGGGAAAGGACTGAAGTGGGAGAGTTAAATGAAAGTGGTGAAGTGTTAGATTCATCAGAAGATGTGGAGCCTGCTGAATCCACATTAAAGACAAGGTTCTGATTTCTTTCTATAGAAGGTGGGGGGATTGGTTAAGTTGCTCGTTTAGATCATGCACCATCACTTTCGTAGACCTGTTAGGGCCAAAAAAGGCAAGCCCTGAGCCTTGGTGAGAATAGAGGGTACTAGTGCTCAATCATAGCTGGTACCACATCTCCAAAACCCGCTTCATGGTATCTATGGTTAAGATTCTCAACCACTATCCAGTCTTCCCAGTCACAGCTAGAGATCTTATGCCCAATTCTACCACACTTTAAATAGACTTTAAAAATCCTCTCATGCCTGAAAAACAACCACGTTGGTGATCCATCTAGCAAATGAAGAAAAACACCCGACATCAAGGGTTGATGCAGATCAATTCTGATGGGATCCTGAAAAAATCCATGTTCACTACCCTTTGGTCATTCCAGTCAATCTCCAAAATCTCTCCCGCTAGTTTCCCAAGATCCTCTGCCAACTCGAATACAAAGTATTCCATTGGCACGCCATGAACTTGCATCCAAACCTCAGTAGTAGGAAACTCCACATCAGCCAGGACTAGGTTTGGGCTCCTTTCCTTTAATATTAGTGCCTTCCCCCTTATAGACACTAAACTTTCTCTTAGCAACGCTTCCTTGTCCTGTGGATCCAGACAGTGAAACAGGTACACATTCTGCTTCTTTCCACTACTATCATGTTTAGAGTCCCCAACTTGCATGCACTTCTTCCTGCACCACCGTTGAAGGGGGAGGGCTCTCATCGAAGAACTTCCCAAGAAATGTGTTGTGCCAAAGGTTTCTAAGCAAAGAAACGATAACTGGGTTAACGTACATTGTTGGGCCTTGTCTTGGTAGGGGAATGAAGTTAGGATTGAAAACTTGGTAATCCGAACTTGAGTCTGGTGAGTTGTGATCCATAAGTTGTTTGAACGGGAGAGAGAAAGGAAACAAACCCTAATAAGGAGAAGAACTAGATACAAACCCTAGACCCTAAGAGCTCTATACAAACCCTAGAATGAACTTCATTGGTGGATTTGGGCGGCATGCAAGACTAAAGAAACCCTAGCAGAGATGCAATCACACCGACCAATTAACCCTAGTTAAACCATGAACTGTGGTTAAGCCATGCAAACTCCCAAAAAATCACTTTAAGCTGTACAAAACTTGAATGCTTGTTGCAGTGGCAGTGATGGCAAGAAGTAGTAGCCTTAGCTTCTCTTGATGGACAAAACCATGCTTAATAATGACCTAGATCATTGTGAAACTTGTGATGGATCTCGCAGACCCACTCCTCTGTGAAGCCCGTAAAAGCCTAAATGAAGACTAGTCACCAAGGCGATCCGAACCACTTAGAGATAGTGATGAAGTAGGACCAAGATGCAGAGTAATGGAAAGGTGAACCAGTAAGGGAGAAAGAAAGAAAAGAAGGAGAGAAGAAAGAAGAAAAGATTTGGTAAACAGTCTATGGAAGATGAAACGATTCTAGAGAGAGAAAGAATTGAGAAGCTCTAAACCAGAGCCCTTTCTGTTCCATTTTAATACAAAAAGTAACATAATGTGTGTGTGTATGTCCTTGTGCTCTTATTTGTGTACTTTTCTTGGGAAGTGGAATTCTGTGTTGGAATTCCGATTTTGGAATACAATTATGGAAGGTGTATATGAAATAATATAGGGTATATTGTAATGTGGGATATCCAAGTCCAAGGGAAGTCGTAAAATCTTTCATGAATATCCTTCTCTCCTCTAATTTTCCATCTTATGGACTTATATTCTGTACTTTTTTGTCTTAACAGAAGAAGATAGGTAGCCAAGCTAGATAGGGCTAAGGTGCTTTGAGTGGCCATATCTTCAGCATTCCCAGAGGAGAAAACATAAACAAAGCTTACACAAAAGAACGATGTGGTTGTGGTTGTAGTTGTGATAGCACCTTGTTGTATTCAGTGGTAAAGAAGAGAGTAGGAAAGAAGTCGTTTGTGTTCTTGGCATCACCGATGGCGATTTGGTCATGAGAAATTCTATTCGGGAAATTTTTCCAAAGGCAAGACATTGCTTTTTTTCTTGGCATCTTTTTCAGAACGCCGGGGTCAATCTCAAGTTGGTAGCGGCATTCATTTCTGATTTAAAAAATGCTTGCACAGTAGGAAATCCGATAACTTTTGACATGATGATTGGCATGCAATGGTTAATAAATAGAACATCACTGATAGGAACTGGGTCCAGGTCACCTATATGAATCGGAACTTGTGGGCGGACACATACTTGAAGTACAATTTTTTTGCCTTGCAAACAACAACCTCAGTGTCTTCAAGGATTTTATTTTCTTCTTAGATAAATTGATCGATTTTTGCAAGGAATTCATGACTTGGGTAGATAAGCTACGCAACAACAAGCTTAAGGAACACTACTACTCCGACCAATAAATCAAAACCTCTCAACATTAGACCAAGAATCATAATCCTTACCAGCAAAATAACACAAATGAGAACCAGTAGCAGATGTTGCACAAAGTATTTCAGTTGACATCTTTAAACATAACTTACTCTTCATATTACTGTTAGACCTACTCTTGACATTACTATCAGAACTATCAACCTCTGGGGGAAGAAGGATCTGTCAACATAATGCAATTTATATATCGACAGAACTATAGAAAAGAAAATAAAAATAGACATGGCCATTACCACTTCAGAAGCCATAATACTAAGAAGTAATTACTAATTTTCTTCCTCTGCTCTGTGACTAATTTGGTGGTTTAAGCCACAAACTGGAAAAAGGCGCTGAATTCTAGTCTGTTTCTTTGAAATAACTGCTTGTGCTTGGTCACGCAAAACAAGGCTCTCCCTGTAATTGAATACTTGAAAATAATATGTATCATTCTCTCCGCTACCGACATTTTCCAATGGGGGTAATTCTTTCTTTAGTTGTCGATTCTTTGTCGGATCACGGAGAGAAAGTTTCCCACCGTTTGTTGGAACTAAAAGTTCATCATTCATAGTCAAGTAAGTGAAGTAAGTATTGCTTATGAAACTATGGAGCTTAATCCAAGATTGTTGTTCATGAGTAGTACCTGAACCTTTCCGTAACCAAACTTCACAATTATCACCGCCGAGACAACTAATACAAAGAGACTCTCTGTACTCGTAAACCATGAAATCATCCGTGTTGTCCGGGAGAGTAATTTCATGGAACACCTCGTCATCCAAGTTGAACCCCAGAATATAATTATTACCTTGTGATGTTGCCCCGGCGTACCAGTAGGAAACCCCATTCACACATGCTGTTGGGTAGTATTTAATTTCGCTGGAAACATTGTTGTTGATCCTTGTCCATGAATTGGAACCCAATGTGTAGACATCAACTTCATACGAGATCTTCCCCGATCCAGTACTAGAGCAGTATTGCTTCAATCGGACCAACTTGAAGCCATTTATCCGCGGTACAAATCCATACTCGAAAATACTCGTAGAGATTGGAGAAGGTAGCCATGGAGAAGGTAGCCACTCGCGGTAGAAGACTTTTGTAGTTTTGCACATCTGCGTAGCAGGATTCCAGAAATAAACATTTGAGTAATCTTGCAAACATACCAACCCTCTGCAACAACCTAATGGTGTAAGACAGTCAGTAGCAGTGGCGGAGCCAGGATTTCACCGGAGGGGGCACAACTCGGCTAGTACTTGTACTCTATTTAAATTAATATTATGTATCAATAACATTACTTTCAGTGTTCTACAGTAAAACCTCTATAAGTTAATACTCGATAAATTAATAATTTCGATAAAATTAATAATTTGTCGAGTCCCAACTTGGGACCAGTACAAAATTGGGCCCCAATCGATAAAATAATAAGATAATAACTTTTTTGAAATCCCAGTGTACATATATTGGTCCCAACGAAACTATAAATTAATAATCACTAAAATAGTCCAAATATTCTAAGATTGTCTTGTTAGAAATGAATCTATATTCACTTGTTTTTTGTTGAACTTCAAGTATATAATGAATTCATCTTTAAATCTCATCCTTGCACTTACATGTGAAGAAAAATAAACCATTATTTAACTTCCGAATTTAATTTAAAGATGAATATGTGTTGAGCATAGTGTCTTCCACCCTTGATGATAACGGTTCAATTATAACTACTACTACCTCCGTTTCTTCTCTATCACACTGGTTTGACTTTTTGACTCGTATCTGGATCACTTTGACCGAGTGATTTGGATAGCAAAACGATGCGATTTTTTGACAATATTTTCACCGTGTTATAGAGAAACTTCTACTCTACAACACCGTGAAAAAAAAAATATAAAAAAAAATTGCATCGTTTTGATACACAAATTATCGGGTCAAAGTGATCAAGTGAATAGTGCGGACCACAAAATGGTCCTCTATACCTGTGCCTGCACCCTTATGGCGCAGTTCCCTAGCATGGAGTGCCGATCTCACCTCCTCTAGGGATAAGTCATCCTTGTTCACAATGAACTACTGCACGAAGTTCTCATATGATGGAGGTAACGAGATCAATAACAAAAGTGCAGCATCCTCATCCTCCACCTTCTCGCCAATATTACGCAAATCTAACAGAATTGTGTTCAATTGATCAAGATGGTCCTTGAGAGCCGTACCTTCGAGCATCCGCAGGGTGAAGAGCCTTTTCTTTAGCATCAAATTGCTAGTGAGACTCTTCATCATGTAGAGACTCTCCAACTTGAGCCAGAGCTTCACTGCTTCCTTCTGATCTGCGATCTCGATGATCACGTCATCCGATAAGCACATCATAATTTTTGCGTGTTCCTTCTCCTCTATCGCCTTGAACTCCGCTGATGCAACATTCATGCCTCCCTTGTCCGCGGTCAAAGGTGCCCACAAGCCTTGCGATTTGAGCAAAGCCTCCATATTTATCTTCCATAGACTGAAGTTGTTCCCTCCAGTGAACCTGTCGATCTTCAACATCGATCCGGACATCGTTCTTGGTGGATCTTGAACTCTAGTCACGTGCCCCACCTAGATCGCAAAACCCTAACTTTGATTTCACCAAGTTGTGAAACCCTAGGTTTGCTCCGCCTTGATCTTGATCTTGAAACACCGCCAAACCCGAGCT
The DNA here is from genome assembly GCA_023055425.1 of Linanthus parryae. Lineage (NCBI taxonomy): Eukaryota > Viridiplantae > Streptophyta > Magnoliopsida > Ericales > Polemoniaceae > Linanthus > Linanthus parryae. The sequence goes on along the minus strand of JALGPY010000004.1, from coordinate 136,653,664 downwards.
CTGATACCAGTTTGTTATGTCAAACCACCTCACGAACGAAGAACGAATTAAAGAAGAACACGAATATTTACGTGGTTCGCTAGCAAACTATTTTCTAACTACCTCCACGGTGGAAAATCACTCTTTATTCACTTAAGAGGAACAATTACATTGTTTTTGCATACCTAGTAGAGAGACTACTAGCTTCTTTATATAGTACCCTAGAGGAAACCCACAGGCCAAAGGTTTCCAAAACCAAATTGGAAACAAACTTGCTGCCCATAAGTTTCCATCTTTGATATGGAAACAATTCCTAACAATTGCTACCTCATTATTCCACCGCCTTTGACTAATTCAACACATTCAAGGCACCTCCTCAACACTAGACTTACTTCTGGTTGTCATAGCATGAACTCGATGTGGAGATAGAATGGTGGGCATCACTGGACTAGAGGAAGATGCCAAGTGATTACTGGATGAGGGTTGTGCCTCCTGACCTGAGACTGAAGTCACAAGGGTAGCAGAGTTGTCAGCAGTAGGCTGCATCCCTCTTGAATCCTCAGCATTATGGAGATCATTATGGGAAGATGATCTTGTAGAAGGGGTGGGGGGAGGGACAGTGGTGGGGGGAGGGACAGTAGGTGTAGTATCTGTTCCTGGAAAAAAAGAAGTAAAGTCAGTACTTGAATTAGGAGGAATAGGAGCAGAATTGATATTTTTAGAGTAAGGAAAGCAATATTCGTCAAAGATTACATCTCTACTAATATAAAACTTCTTGTCATTTTGATTAAAAACCAGATAGCCATTAAACCCTTTAGCATAACCCAAAAAGATGCAAGTTTAGTTTTTGGAGAAAGTTTGGATGAATTATAAGGTGTTAAACGAGGATAACAAGCACAACCAAATATTTTTAGTTTGGTATAGTCAGGTTTCTAGTCAAATAAGAGTTCAAAAGGTGACTTATTTTTTGTATTAACACTAGGCATTCTGTTAATAAGATATGTAGCAGTAGCAATAGCATGATACCAGAAATAAGAGGGCAAACTTGCATTATGCATCATAGTAACAGTTGTTTCAACAATATGTCTGTGTTTTCTTTCAGATATTCCATTATGTTGTGGTGTGTGAGGACATGATCTTTGATGTCTAGTGACATGAGTGCTAAGAAAAGTTTGAAACAAGTAAGACATGTATTCTCCACCACCATCTGTTATGAGAACAGTAATAGAACAGTTTAGCAATTTTTCAACAAAAGCTTTGATTTTCTGAAACACAGAAGGAACTTCAGAATTATTATGAAATGGAAATAACCATGTAAATCTAGAATATCCATCAATAAACAGAACATATAATTTATAGTCATGATAAGATCTTGTAGTGGCTGGACCCCAAACATCAGAGTGCAGAATCTCTAAAGGTCTTTTCACAACAGTATGAGATTGTTCATAAGGTAGCCTAGTAATTTTTCCAGCAAGACAAGATTCACAAAGAGTACTATCATTTTTTGATTTAACAAAAGAACACTTAAAACATTTTGATAAAACAGAATTAGAAGGATGCCCTAAACGGGCGTGCCATAAAGGAGACTTGACTTGTTGACCCAAGAAGGCTTGAGGAGAGGACTTGACATGTATAGATTGAGACTGGATGGGGTATAAACCATTTTTACTCAAACCCTGGTACAGTATTTTCCCCGTAGCCATGTCCTGAATACAGAATGAGGTTTTATCAAAAATGAATCTCACATTGTTGTCACAACACATCTTATTCACACACAATAAATTTCTTGATATATCAGGCACATGTAAGGTATTTGCTAAATGAAAAGAGCAAGAGCAAGAAGAGGTTGAGATAATAGCAGTACCAGAGTTCTGAATTGAGAGAGATGAGCCATTACCAATGGCGACTGTATCATTACCATTGTAAGGATCAGATAGAGAGAGATTCTTGAGATCAGCAGTCATGTGCGTTGATGCACCAGTACTAGTGAGCCAGAAGTTAGACGGGGACACCTGAGAGTTTGTGCTGGCAGCCATAGAGGCTAGTTGTTCTGGTGGATTTTTGCCTTGGTAGGCAAAGTTCATTCTGTGATAGCAGTCTATGGCTGAGTGATAGTCGTTCCCACAAATTTGACAATTGATGGGAGTCTTGAATCCTTTATTGTAATTGGCAACACCAGAGTTGGAGGTATTTGTGCTGTACTGACCATTGGAGTATCCACGACCCTTGTTGAAATTAAGGTTTTGGCCATAACCACTTCTCTGACCACCTCGTTGACCATAGGATCGACCCCTGTTGTGGTCAAAAAGACCACCGCTATTTCTACCATACCCAGGGTTTCGATTTTCCCCATGAAAACAACTGAAACCCGTTTGACCACGACCCTGAGAGGATGAAGAAAAATTTGAGTAAAAGGCAGTAGGATTTGCAGAATCAGTGAACACATTTTGGGAGTCAAGCATTTGCTCTTCGGCTTTTAGGAAGACATGAAGTTCTTGAAATGAGAGAGGGGTGGAATGAGGTCGTAAAGCAGAACGAAACGCATTGTATTCACTGGGTAAGACATTGAGGGCATATAAAAGCATGTCTTCTTCATCAATTTTGACAGAACAAACAGAAAGTTTATCACGAGTGGATTTAAGCCTTTGCATGTATAGATCTATGGAATCAGAAAGTTTCTTTGTATTTTGAAGGTCAAATTTCAATTGTAAAATATTTGCACGAGAGAGAGAGAGGCATAGCGAGATTCTAAAGTTAGCCAAGCAAATCGAGAATCAGGGAGACCAATAACCTGAGATAGAGCTTCCTGGGACAGAGTGGCGTTAATCAGGGTGAGAAGGGCCTGATCTTGTATTTGCCAGGCGATGTATGCCGGATCTGTATCACCAGTGACAAAGCCATCATCGCCAGTGAGAAACTGAGGCGGGCATGGAGATGAACCGTCAAGAAACCCAAACAGAGACTGGGTTTTAAGGATGGAAGTGATTTGATGGTTCCAAAGAATGAAATTTGTGCCATCGAGTTTGTGGGGCATAAGATTGTGTATATTGGAGAGCAAAGCAAGAGGATTTGATGGGTTCGCCATTGACGAGATTTGAGAAAGCATGACAGAGGTTTAAAGCTCTGATACCATGAAAGATAATCAGAAATGCAGAAGTAATGAACACAAAGAGGCAAAAAGTATTAGGATTTTCATTATAGAAGAAGAACTGAACCGATACAATTAATTGTCATACATGAATCGATATAAAAGAGGGGACTAAATACAGAGAGAATTGCAACGGTTGGATTTAATCCAACGGATGGATACCAACGGATACAAAGGAAGGATCTAGAGACTAACACTTGAGATGCCCTAATAAGGTTGGGTCATGACCGTGTGGACTTTGGGCTTTGAGAGAGATGATCTTGGTTGAGCAGCCTTCTGTTCTGAGAAGCCCGAATGATTAAGCCCAATCCATTTTCTTTAACAACAAGTACCACCGCGGAGGCAGCTAATACAAAGAGACTCTCTGTACTCATAAACTCTAAAATTCAAATTCAATAAGTTGTCTGGGAAAGTAATTTCCAAAGTGCTTCCCAAATAGCCAGATAGTTTAGTCAACTACAATGATCCAACTGATGTTAGCTTTCTCCATTTTTCTCATATCCTATCATATCTTTATCTAAAACTATAATTGTGTGAATTCACTATGTTAACTTTCCCCTCTATTACCCTGGTGGATGTCATGACTGCCCTCCATGTAAAACTTATCTTTATATCCTATTACTTTTTTTTGGCCCGAACGTCATTTCCCTTTTCCATAAGTGGAAATTTATGCTCATCATTTAAGTCCTCTGTAACCACAGTTGCTACGATATTCACTGCTTCTGTAATTAAGTGTGTGGGTACGAAAATTTGGTGACGGGTCAGTCCGTCATTTGAACCCGCTTGAAATATTGACTTTCCTAGTCTTCGAGCTCCTCCAATGGGTTGTTGAGTGTCTAGAAAATGAGGCAGCCGATATGAATGACCCAGTTACAGGACAAATAACCCTTGTTACAGTTTTATTGTACATGTTAGATGAATATGTTGACCGGCATATTGCAGGTGTGTTGGCCGCTCGGCTAACATGCCATACATCAACATCGGCCTCCTTGAATTCAGGACTACGTATAATATTTTAGGCATTTTAATTGTTGTACTTCCTACGCTCTTTGAAGAAGATTTCTTCAGATTTGTCTTTATTTGAAAAAAATCTTGTAGTGGTCATCAAGTTAGACTCTTCGAGGGTGTAGTTTTCCATGAACAATTGCTTTCTTTGGAGGGGAAGTGTGAGTTTGAATAAAAACTTGCATCACAGTGGCATTATATAGGAAAGACAAACTCTGCATGTTTGGAATTGCGAACGGTATTATATAAAGCAATTCTCACACGACATGTTTGATTTGAATGATGGATCAAACTATTCAGATGAGCCTCCATACTTTCCATTTTCTGCTTTTGTTGACCCAGATTTTCCACATGCAACACTATAACTAATAGCAATAGTATCGATAGAGAAATGTAAGGATTTATCTTACAATAACCTCAATGTTTTCATCTATGATTTCTATTGAAGCACTGGCTAGTTCTTGATTCTGCGAAATGCGGTGAACTTTTTCTTCTGGCTGTGTATTACGGTTTGCCTCCACCACTTCCTTCGTCTGAATCATTCGAATTGATAATTTTAATAATTTTAAACGACAATAATATTTATTGCCACAAAGAATATCGCTGTTTATGTGATTTTTTTTGTGAGGTAGTGCGCGTATATTTCCCGACTGAAGTTGGTTTGTAACGCTTCGGGCTACTCGTTACTCCTCATTAACGCTGCTAATTTCAAGTGCAGACCAGGTGTTCAATGAAACTCCCCACCCGATATTTGGTTTCTTAACCTGAACTGTTTCTTCCATTGTTTGATTTTGAATAAGTAAATCCTCTTTTCCCATGCCGGATTAATCAGCGTAGCAACATCCAAATAATCTAATAGCTGCGATCCTGGAGCATGCATGTTCTTTGCCATCTCTGTTTAAGCACTTCTATTGTTCTATACTTCTAATTTTACTTTTTTACTGGAGGTTCCAGACTTCTTTGTTCGACACTTCTAGTTTTACTGTTTTTACTAGAGGTTCCACTATATGGAAAGAGACATAAGGATTGAACTCCCTTATCGATTTGAAAAATATACGTTTTGGTGCATTGTTTTTCGAAACATAATGCAAGTACATTGGTGTGATACTTTCAAGGTTTTTTTTAAAGTTATTTTGAAAGTGTCGCACACCTGGATTGCTTATTCCTAAAACTTATATACTCCAATAAAGACAAGAGTAGGAAAACCATTATACAATAAAGTCTTTACTCAGTGCGTCTAGTGACCTTTTGCTACGTAAAACATTCGAACTAATACATCCTCACAACTGATGACATGATTTTCAATCATTCATTATAGGAATGGATGGATGAGGACAATCAAAATGCCTTTTTTTCCACAATTTTAATTTGTACAAGGGCTTTCCTATACGCTTACATATTATCTTATATTTTCTTAAGTTCATGTTATGAATTGAATTACGAATGCAAAGAACTTGTCCATTAAATAGTCCATCTGTATGCAATCTGAACTACCACAAAATCAACTAGAGAAATTCCAACATCAAATTATTAGTTCTTCTTAATGCAAATCACAGAATAAATTTTCTCAAAAATACTAATATAATTAAAAAAAATGAAAATAAAGAGAAATTAAGAATACAGATCTCCGGAGTATGATGTTGACCCATCGTCTTCGCTCAATCTTCAGTAACCTTCGTTACCTCTTGCTCGTTTAGTAAGTAAAGGCTTTCCCTGTAGGTATATATACTTGGAGGTAAACAGTTATTCTCCTGAATATCAATATGTTTGAGGACTTGAAGATCTTTTGTAAACCGTCTACTCTTTGTATCATACAGTGCAAGATCTTCTCCCGGTATCCAATTTAAAAGTTCTCCATTCTTGATGAGTGACAATGGAAAACTGAAAAACATATCGTAATCTCTGAATTCGAGAAGTCTAGTCCAAGAATCAGCTTTTCCGTACTCCTTCATCACCCAAATTTCACTGTCGCCATCAGGACCAAAAAAGTGAACACAGAGGGAATCATTATAATTACCGACGAACATGCTATGGGCCTGCATGGGGAGAGTTATTTCATGAAATACCTCCTCATCCATGTCAAAACCTAGAATGTAGTATCCGAGATCTGGTTTTACACTGGCTAGCCAATGGACAACCCCTTTCACAGTTGTCGAAGGTCCTCCTATCGTCCCCTGAGCTTTGTTTTCTACCCTTTTCCATGAATTTGAACCTAGAGAGTACACGTCAACTTTATAAGAAGCCCTACTGGGGAATCTTTCATGTTCGGGCGCCAGTTTAACCACTTTGAAGTCTCTGCCCTTCTGTGAAAATCCAAATCCATAAACACTCCCATGTAAGACTTCATCCCCTGGATGCGGTACTACTTTTGATTTATTAATGGTGGGATTCCAGAAATAAATATCAAAGGGATCAGCCAAACACACGAGTCCGCGGCAACAACCCACAGTGTTTAACCACATTGGGATAGGGGAATTAGTCTGGAAGGGGCAATCAAGCTCTCTGTTGATTGTAGAGAAAGTCTCGTCATGGTATGAAAAGTAGTTTCTTCTAAGAGGGGTTTGGTTATCTGTAGTGGAACCGGAGCTTCTGGTTTGCCGATTCTGGTTAATCATGACATAGTCCTGGTTTGTGGGTTTTTCTGAGTAAAGGTTGATGAAGTCTGAGCTGGTGATGGTTTCTTTGAAAGATTTGCTGAGGAGTTGGCAACGGAGGACGGATTTAATGGGTAAAAGCAGAATGATTTTGATGACGACTTCTTTGGGTAGCTCAGCCATAGCACAGACACGACAATGGTGAATGGGATTTCGGCAGAGATTTGTAGGAATGAGGAAGGGGCAGTGTACATGGATCTTTCAAGGGATTTTGGTGGTATTTATATTACGGTGTTGTTGAGGTCGTGTAGTCTAAACAGGACTGGGATACCTCATTGTGATGGTGAGTATCTAAACCCTAAAACGAAGAGGCTGTACGCAGTCAGGAACCTGTGTTGCAGTGGGGCTAAATTGGAAAAATTAAACAATATAAGCATAAAACTTAGATTTTATAAAATTGAGTGGGAGCTGGAGTGAAATTTTTGTAAGACTAAACTGAAAAATCTAGACAATAGAAGGTTTAATTTTTTATTTCAAAAACTCGAGTGGGGGCTATAGCCCCCACATAGAGCCATGTAGATTCGTCCTTGGCTGTATACCTATCTTAGAATTATAGGACCGTAGCTTAATATAATTTTCACACCCGGTTTTGGGAGCTGACCCGGTTTTATTTGTTCTGTAATGTAAAAAAATCCGGATGCTGCTTCGGTTTTGGAGCTGATTCTAGTTTTAATTGTTTTTATGTAAAAAATTTTTGGTGTCTCGTCAATTTTATTCAAAACCTTTTTCAAAATCGTCTTGATATGCAATGACAGTCGACTCTTGTTTCAATTCAGACGGCTGGCAAGATAATCATGATTATATTGCACATCAAAACGAACTTTTATCTCGTTGAGAAACGATGGCCAAGTCATGAGTTGATGGTTGTTTTGTGTTTAGAAAAACCAATCCGCATCTTCTCCACTCAATAAAACCCCCTCAAGCTCAAGTCGTTCATCCGGTGGAATGCAAAAATAATCGAAAAACTGTTGAACTTAAAACATCCAAGTGCGCGGGTCAGTACCTGAGATATTTGGCGGATCAACACGGAGCTTGTGTCCTCTGCCGTCATTAGCAGGCAGGCGAAGACGACCACGACGATCGCCCTACATAGTTTGCTTGTCGTAACTCGCTACCTGACAGGAGGTTCTGGCGGCGCAGAATCACCTCTAGCGTCATAACTCGAATCTCAATAGTATTCTTTGTATATGCCGGCGACGGTAATCCAACCCCAAGTCCGCTAATGAACTCCGTCGATAGGTGGGTTGCAAAAACCTGTGCGGTTGATTCATGTCTATCGACAGGTGGTAATGCTTTTTCTTTTCAGGATGTCCTATTCGATAAATGTATTATTTGACATTAAATATCAATAAATATTTATTGTAATAATATTATTAATCATATAATATCTGATATTGTCATTTCGAGTGTACCAACAACTCTAAAACATTCATTACCGAACATATATAAAATGTCAAAATGGCTTTCCCCATTAGCTTAAATACAAAATTGGCTTAATTGCTGATTGCATACCCCCATTTTACCATAATTACAAGCCCCAATTCTATAATAAGCTGATGGCATCCCCCATTTGCAATACTACTAGTAGCTTATTGAAACTGGGAAGAAATTACCGTTAGTCATGTTAAAGAACATTCTGTTATTTGCCGTTTATGTCCTATTTTGTGAGGGTAAAATTGTCATTTTCACCTCTTTCTCCTTACCCTCGTCTCTCTGTTTCTTCTCTCCTTTCAACCTCCATCTGATCAAGCTCTCCCTCTGAATCTGATCTCCTTCCCCACCAAGCACCACGACAAAGTTATATCTATGTGGGCACCTTCGGGGAAGAGACGACTGACGATGTCAGAGGTAATGACAGTGGTTTCGTAGGTGACGGTGGACGAGGCATGTAACTCAATGGTTCTGTTTGGTTTATATTTCCAAATGATTTGGGTCGGTCATAAAATAAGTAGACCAATATTCGGCTTGACTTATGATTTCTGCACAAACTGTACCAAATCGAACCGCTTACACTCAACATTGAACATCCAATTCAAGAAAGTGAACATCAAAACCTCTCAAAGTTAGACCAAGAATCATAATCCTTACCAGCAAAATAACACAAACATTACCAATATAATAAGAAGTAACTCTATTCTGCGACAAGTGAGTACCAGTAGCAGATGTTGCACAAATTATTTCAGTTGATATCTTTAAACACAACTTACTCTTCATATTACTATTAGAACTACTCTTCTGGGGATGAAGGATCCATCAAAATTGTTGTAACATAACTTCTGTTTCAGAGCTCTGCTACCAGTTTGTTATAGCGTGGGGGTATTCGAGCAAGAATGACGAAAGCGAAACAAGATCGAGACAGATATTTAACGTGGTTCACTAACGAATTCGTAACGAACCCGCTAGCTAATCCACGGCCAGAACCAGATATTTTATTGAGAAGAGAACCCGATTACAATACACGCCGCCGTGGCCACAACGGCCACGGCGGCAACCCGAAAGAACCCACCCGAACACACACTGCCAAACAAAGCTCTCAAAACCTCACCTCTCTCCGTGTGTGTATGTATTACAAACCAAGCATTGGTGACTATATATATTGCCAAGAAAAAAAAGCACCGCCCCTTAACTAGGAAACAATTTGTTTCCTTGTTTCCAAATTTGATTCCTTTGACTTTTAAACTCACAAACTTCCCAGATTTGATTGCAAGTCAAAACTCCAACAAATCTCCACCTTGACTTGAATCATCTCAGCAACCCGACACCAGAACCTGATGCTTCTCTTCTCAAACCTGAACCGGATGCGTCTCCCAGAACATGAAACGAGCACGCCTCCTCAAACAGATTTTTCGCAGCTGTATGCGAAACCCGAATCGCCAAATCGTTGCTCCAACTACCATGCGTTCCTGCAACGAATGCGCCTGATGTGGTTGCACTTCCGGAAACAGAAATAAGTGCTCCACCCAGAACCAGACTCGAATACATTCACTGAGAGAACAAGACCGAATGTATTCTTGATGCGCCCAATTGCGCCAGACATATGCACCATGACAGAATGCCCATATGTCATCCAGACCAGATGCACCGATGACGAGTGCCCAAATTGTCATGCCCGATGCGCCCCGTATGCCTCAGATGCGCCAGATGCTCGCCAGAAACAGATCGCGGCAGATGCGAGCTCATGCGTGTCATGGTACACGCTGTAAAACCAGATGCACGCCAGAACAAACTCTTGCATAATGCGCGCCAGAACCAGAATCAGATGTGTGTGCCAGAAATCTCACGCGCCACATGCTCCATGTCGTTGCTCCAACTCCAACGAGTTCCTGCAACGCATGAGTCAGAACCAGATTCTATTCACACGCCAGATGCTCCACGTCGGGAGCCGGATTGCGCCTGAACCTCAATCACCATAACTCCAGATGCGCGTGAACCGCCAGATTCGCGCCAGTACTGAATGCGTGCTGGATTTGCCAGATCCCTTACACGCCTAGTCAGATGCGCGCCAGATTGCTCCGACAGGAGCCCGGATAGCCCCCTCGGCTTCAGATGGTGGGTGTACCTGCTTGTCTTTCACTAACTGATCGATCTTGATCGCCAAACCAGACATCGTTCTCCGCTGAATCTCGAAACCCAACTCCCGATAGCCTGCTCCACCTGAATCGTGAAACCCTAGCTTTGAGTTCCACCAAAACGTGAAACCCTTGCTATTGGCTCCACCCTGATCTTGGAACCCCGGCTCTGATACCAGTTTGTTAAAACTGGTGATCCCCTGACCTAGCTCCGATACCAGTTTGTTGTAACAGAACTCCTGTTTCAGAGCTCTGCTACCAGTTTGTTATAGCGTGGGGGTATTCGAGCAAGAACGACGAAAGCGAAACAAGATCGAGACAGATATTTAACGTGGTTCACTAACGAATTTGTAACGAACCCGCTAGCTAATCCACGGCCAGAACCAGATATTTTATTGAGAAGAGAACCCGATTACAATAAACGCCACCGTGGCCACAACGGCCACGGGGGCAACCCGAACACACACTGCCAAACAAAGCTCTCAAAACCTCACCTCTCTCCGTGTGTGTATGTAATACAAACCAAGCATTGGTGACTATATATATTGCTAAGACAAAAAAGCACCGCCCCTTAACTAGGAAACAATTTGTTTTCTTGTTTCCAAATTTGATTCCTTTGACTTTTCAACTCACAAACTTCCCAAATTTGATTGCAAGTCAAAACTCCAACAAAAATAATGCAATTTATATATCAACAGAACTGTAGAAAAGAAAAGAAAAATAGACATGGCGATTACCACTTCAGAAGCCCAAATACTAAGAAGTAATTACTAATTTGCTTTCTCTGCTCTGTGACTAATTCGGCGGTTTAAGCCACAAATTGGGAAAAAGCGCTGAGCAGGAGGCATACTTAAACATAAATTACTAATAACTCCTATAATTCCTTTCACTGTTCTTCGACCCACTGCAATTGCAGTTCGTTTCTTTGAAATAACTTGGTCAAGCAAAACAAGGCTCTCCCTGTAATTGAATACTTGAAAATAATATCTATCATTCCCTCCGCTACCGACTTTCTCCAATGGGGGTAATTCTTTCTTTACTTGTCCATTCTTCGTTGGATCACGAAGAGAAAGTTTCCCACCCTTTGTAACTAAAAGTTCATCATTCATTGTCATGTAACAGGCGTAAGTATTGCTTATGAAACTATGGAGCTTAATCCAAAATTGTTGTTCATGAGTAGTACCAGAACCTTTCCTTAACCAAACTTCACAAGTATCATCGCGGAGACCGCTAATACAAAGAGACTCTTTGTACTCGTAAACTCTGAAGTTCAAGAAGTTGTCCGGGAGAGTAATTTCGTGGAACACCTCGTTATCCAAGTTGAACCCTAGAATATAATGATTACCTTGTGATGTTACCTCGGCGTGCCAGTAGGCAACCCCATTCACACATGATGTTGGGTAGTAATTAATTTCGCCGGAAACATTGTTGTTGATCCTTGTCCATGAATTAGAACCCAATGTGTAGACATCAACTTCATACAAGATCTTGCCCGAACCAGTACTAGAGCAGCATTGCTTCAATCGGACCAACTTGAAGTCGCTTATCCGCGGTACAAATCCATACCCGAAAAATATCCTATAGGCAGGAGAAGGTAGCCATGGAGAAGGTAGCCACTCGCGGTAGAAGACTTTTGTAGTTTTGCACATCTGCATAGCAGGATTCCAGAAATAAACATTGTAGTAATCTTGCAAACATACCAACCCTCTGCAACAACCTAATGGTGTAAGATAGTCAGTATAAGTATAACCATCCAAAGGGAATTTTATTTCATACCTCCTGGAGAAGGTTTGGTCATGAAGAGCGAAATAGTCTTTTGAGTACTTGACTTCACCATCTAGGTAAGGCTCTTTCTTTAGGGGGTGATGGTGTATGAAGATGTAGTCTTCTTCATGTTCTTGATGTTTGAGGTGAAGATGAATGAACTCGTGGGTTTTGATGATTGCATGGAAAGATTTGCAGACGGAGAGACACTGGAGCAGAGATTTCACGGGTAGCCGCAGGAGGATGGTTGTGATAAGATCCCTAGGGAGGTCTGTTATGGTGGTCATGGCCGGAGTGCTCTGTGCTCTAAGTAATGACATGCAAGAAGAGTCTATGGATAAAACGTCGGACCTACCGAGTTTAGATATCGTTTCAATTCTTAGGGTTTCCGAGATATCGTCGTGACAGTGTGAGTGGAGCTCCAATTGGTGAACGCTTTGAAGATGCGACAGTGGTCCGTTCTTTATATATCTCTATTATTAAAAAAAGTTTGAAGTATTCCAAACCCCTAACGTGTTCCTAAATCCTAATACAGGATGTATTTTGTTCCTCAAAAGAAAAATACAGGATGTATTTCTATTATCTTTAAATGAACCAAATTGCCCCTCTTAAATAAAACAAATACCGTCTTGTGCCCCTTAATTTCTACGGTGTATCCCAATTTCTACTGTAAACCAAAACGACGGTTACGATGGTTCTGCACTTCTACCCTATCTTACTTTCTAATATTTCTTCACGAGCTATTGAAATTGCTCCAAACCTACCCACAGTTTGCAAAAACAAACAAATGGATATCCAAATTTTAAAATCGTACACTACATGTCCCAAACTTTGGATTTTCGTGCAAGTGAATACCCTTCCATTAACTTTGCGTTCTTATTTGATGGAAAAATATAAAAAGACTATTGTGCCCATTAGTTTCACCTCCAATTTTTTTAAAATACAAGTTTACTAACAAATCTTAAAAAATAAACATAATAAAATTTTAATTTAATAATTTGATATATGTAAGATAATGCAATATATTTCATCAAAATTACATATTTTTACAACATTTCAAGTTATGATATATATTTTTATTAAAATATATCCGTCAATCTTAACGTCTAACTTTTTTTAACAGATTTGAAAGAAACTCAAAATTTCACAATACATGAATTTTTGTAATGAAGCAATAACATACAAGTATCTTTGTTAGGCCCGTCAATTTCAGCCCAACCCGCCAACCTGCCCGTGTCATGGTGATTTACTGGATTTTAACCCACCTGTATAACTAAATGGGCTAAATGGGCTCGCCCATCTTAATCCATGCCTGAAATGGGTGAACATGAGTTGATAAACGAGCCCATCTAACCCGGTTTTCTAACACCACCAATAAAACCATCCAACAACTCCTCACTCCAATTTTCATCCGTTCAAACCTTCTCATTAACCTTATCATCTTGACCCTCTCTCTATAGAAACACAAATGCTCTTCCCCTCCTCCCAATCAACTCCCGGAGAGAGAGGCAGAGAGAGAAAGAGATCGAAGGGAGACGGTGATGAGGACTCAACAACAAGAAAGAGGAATCGAAGGCAGTGACGAGGACTCGACGGCGGTTGGGGCCATTATTTCCGACGCCATTCCAGCCTCCGCAATCAAGAGGCCTGGGAATTCGCTTTCTTCTGTATTTTGAGTTGTTTTTAGAGTTTGTATTGGGTTTTCAAGTCCAGGTGGACGGGTTCTCTCCAGATCTGAGAGGTGGAGGTGGCGAATTCGGCTATGAAGACGGCGACCGAGGTTCTAAAGACGACTGCGGTAGCAGTGCTCTTTCCCTCGCTTTCTGAATTCTCTATTACGGTGATAGACCTATCATCATCATCTTCTTCTTCTTCTTCTTCTTCTTCTTCTTCTTGTAATTTGAAACAGTAATTTTTTTTGCGCTACATTTTTAGATCTGTAAATACTAGTTTCAGATCAGTTTGTGTTTGTGCTGGTGCTGGCAGTGTAAACAGCGGGAGACTTGCTAGGAAGCAGAGTGAAGGACATACGAGGGTATTTCTGTGTGAGAAGAAGGGCAAAATGGACTTTTACGTGTTTTCTTAATCCAATACAGTGAATGGAAGAAAGAAGATAAACAAAATGGTCTGGTATTGAGTGAAATGATTTGCCGCGCTAAATGGGCGGGCACGAGTTTCTATAGACCCATCATAGCCTGCCCATTTGACAGATTCATGTTAAACGGGCAGGGCGTGCTACGTTAATTTGCAATTGAACCCTTTTATAAATGGGCGCAACCCACCCAACCCGCCCGTTTGACATGCCTAATCTTTGTGCATTTTATACAATAGTCTTTTTCACAAATGCATTAAAATACAAATCATTACAATAAAAACTACTCAAGAATGTCAGGTGTTAAATCTTGTGTCAATGTTAAAATGCACAAAAATAACTAAGTGACTTGGTGAAGCCATGAATCCTATCCAAATAGGGGCATTGCTTAAGTAGAGCCACGAACTGAAAATGAGCCGCAAGGAAGCCGCGAGGAAGCAACGTAGCTGGGTTGCTGAGCCGGCTGACAAAGAAGCGCCGCAAAGGAGTTGCGAGCCGAGAACTAAAGTCGTGGCTCACACGGAAGTTGCGAGCCAGTCACTAAGCCTGGCTAACACGGAAGCCACGAGATGTGGGAGCGAGCTTAGGTGCATGGCTGGGTTGGAGTGAGGCTGCTTGTGTTGGAATAGGTGCCCTAGAGGCAATCTAATTTAATATGAACAATAAATTGGCTAGAATATTCATTGTATTATTTATTGGATATTTAATAGGAGTTTTTACCCTAAACCTAACTGCATTATTGAACTTGTGACACTTAACCTACTGCATTATTAATTTACCATGAAAACAACCTGCATTATTGAAATCCGTGACAATTAACCATTTCCCGTTAACACCCGTTAATTAAACTAAGAAACTGTTTAAAATGCACAAAAAGACGATTTTGCCATTCGTTAATGAAGGGTACTGTAGTATTACTTTTATACCCATCTTTCTGAAATAAATTTGCCACACAATGGCACACCAAAAAGATGTTAAAAGATTGCCAAAATATTTTGTAAAAAAATACCAAAAGACAATTTTCCCAAGTTACTGCAATGTTTCTTTAACACCCATCTTTACGAAATACATTTGTCGCAAAATGGCACACCAAAAGACTCCAAAAAAAGTTACCAAGTTTTATTTTTCAAGAAGATACTAATAAAATTACCAGTAACTACTAACAAACTCAGCAAGAAGTCTTCATTTTCTACAACGACAACCTAAAAATGTGTACCCAAACTGAGTACAAAAATTAAATATCCACGGCCAAGTGAAAAAAATGGCATATAATTCAACATCCATAGCCCAAAATAAGTACACAAAACAAATGGATAGTTTAAACCTAGTTGTGAAGTGAACCTAAGAAAATGAATAGACTGAAAGCATGCACCCTTCCATCAATTCACTCTTCATTCAATTTTTCTTCCTCAGCCTTGTGAAAGTTGGTACATTTCCAACAGCATGTGGTAAGTTAGCAACACTTGACTGTGAAGTTTGTGTTGGGGCTGACTGTTCAGCTTCTGTTGGTTTCCTACTTGTAGCCTGCCTTCTTGAAGATCCAACATTGTATCCGGGGGTAAAACAGGCTTCAGCAGTTGTACCACTAAACCCTGATGGAGCATAAGAAGATATTGTAGCTGTTAGGGGAGGAATAAGGACATCGCAAAATGGCTTATTCTTTGGCCTTTCTCCCTTGTTTTTAGACAATGACGTTGTATAACTTTGAGCTGATTCTCTTGCGTTGGCCTCTTCTACCTACAATAATTGAATAACACAATAATAAGATACAACTACAAATTCTTTTATTAGAATAATTAAATACAATAGTATGTAGCTTACCTTATCCTTCCACCTAGGAAGAGTGTTTTCTTTGATGGTCCAAGTTTGTGGGATTCTTGCAAGTCGTATAGTTGTGAGTATTTCTCCACAGTTGCTACATCTACTTCCTTTATTTTCATTGGTTCCTTTTTTCTTCGCTGATATGAATAAATCAATAAAAAAGGTATCAACATGAGAATTATTGTACTTATGAACAATCATTGAGCAATTACTAATTTTAACTTACCAGCTTGCCTCTCTTCTGCTGGCATGTTTCTTGAAAGCTTTGGCCTTCCATGTTGCTGGTGATAGAATGGTGGCAATGGTGGTTTAGAACTGGTTCTCTCCCACAATTCAAGTCCATTAATGGGGTAAATGATAACTCCATATTCTTTCATATAAGTGGAAACTAGATAACAATCATCCACATAGTCTTCTGGTTTCTTCCTTATAGAGAATATTGCAGACATGGCATGACTACATGGAATACCAGTCAATTCCCATATTCTGCAACCATAAGACTTTTCTGATAATTTACAGCAAACAATCCACCATGGTTCACAGTTACTTGAAAGTACCCTCTTGTACAATCGTTTGCAACACACTTTCCTGACTCAATCTTCAACCTTTCTACAATTGCTTGGATATTAGGACAAAATCTACCCTCATACTTGAGTATTAATCTTTGCCTTTCCACCAACCTGTCCACTAACAAATCTCTGATGCTCTCAAGCAGAGATAAGATTGGTTTCTCCCTAGTTTCTCTTATTGCACCATTAAGACACTCACAATTGTTGTTTGTTTGAATGTCAGACTTACAATGAGTCTTGTAGAAAGCCTTGGACCAATGTCTCGGTTTCAATTATCTTTACTCAACCATTTGAATGCATCAGGATCAGTACACTTCAACTCAAACATAAGAACATTTAACTCAGGCTTTGTAGTTACCTTAGCCAATCTGTAAAACATCTTCTTTAACAATAGTCCCTTGTTCTCAGTCATGAAGTTGGAGTAGAAGTGTCTAATGCAAAATTCATGGTTAGAACTTGGGTAATCCTCCTCAATTGAAGGTATAAGACCCTGAAATGTAGGAAAAGTATAAGTTAGACATATAATACTCAGCACACAATCAAAACGATTTGGAAATATATCACTTACTATAATTACCTTTTGCTTATCTTAGATAAAGGATTAATGATGTGTGTTATCAATCTCTAAATCCGTAGCAATTAACTTCAGGAACCACTTTCATGTATCTTTGTTCTCAATCTTAACTATTGCATATGCAAATGGATAAGTTTGATTGTTTCCAACCAACCCCACGGCACATAGTACTTGCCAGTATTGGTACCTCTTAAGTGTGCGCCACCAAGACCAATAATGGGCCTATAACCTTCCTTCATCCCTTTTTTCAAAGCACGAGACAAATGTCAACTCTTTGGAACACCTCTTGTCAATTTCCACCATCAACTGTCTTGATAATTGTAGTAGAACCAATGTTTGTCTTCCTAAGTTCATGACAATAGTGATAAAGTCTTCCATATTGTTGTTTGTCACACCCTTCAATTATTTCTCTAGAACACTTCCTTGCTCTATAAAGCTGTCTGTTTGAAGCATGCACAACCCAATCTGTTTGAAGCTTTACTTTCAATGTCTTATTTGACAAGCTTGTTGTGCATCACTCTTGAACACTTGTGCACATCATGAAATGTCTTCACCTGCAAAGGGTGTTCTCATTGTTCCTCTTGGAAACATATATAGTTCAATCACAACCATCTGCACAAACAGCTCTCAATTTGGCACTATCATTCTGATTCCACCTAAATCGCCCTACCATTTCTTATGGAATAGTCCCTCAATGCACCTCTGAATTTGTTGGATGTAGAGAATCCCAACCCCACTTCAAACTTTACATCATTCATGTCCACCTCTGCATTGAATTGAGGAAACTTTACCTGCATTACAAATAAAGAGCTTGTTACATTACATTACACTACATTACAGTGATTGCTAAGGTTAGTTATGTCAACTAACCTTAGAAGTGTCATCCTCATCTGATGAGTCAACAAAGTCTTGGTCCTCATCTATAGAACCACCATGATCACTGTCCAAGTGGTTAAAGTTTCCAAAATCACTAACACCAAATGGATTGTCCCTTGGCACTTCACCCTGTACTCCTCCCCATTCAACATCTCTATTAATGTTTCCATCAAAGTCCTCTTCATCTGATACAACACCTTCTTCATCACCCTCAAAATCACTATCACCATCTAAGACATTCACATCGAACAAGCCTTCTTCTTATCATAAAGAAAAATCACCAGATGTTAACGAAACTACAGAAAACGACACTTGTATTATGGTACAAGAAGATAACGAAACTACAAGAACCTACCAATTGATTAGTTAAATATAGCTCATATTTCGATGTTGGATGTTCACAGGTTAGAAAAGACCTGGAGAACCTAAGCGGTTGAACTTACATATATTTTCAACCCAACTGAAAAGATCAAAAGAAAAAATAAAGCCCTATCTCATTATGGTTAAGAGAACCCAAAACAGTTCCCTAATCGTCTCAAATCCAGCGTTCATTAATTTACATAGGTCAAAAAAAAAATTATCTGTTCAGTCACAGTTAAACAAAAAGCTCACGAACATTTTTTATCAGTTCACAAACCTCAGGAAGATAATACACATAGTAATCAAGAAACCCCCTATTTTTTATAGTATAGAAACCCTAAACTGAAAACCCCAAAATTTCAATAGCAATTCAATGCTTGCAGCAATCCCCACATTCAAATCGGACAAGACAAACAGTACAAGCCAAAAAAATTGGCGAAGTAGATGAAAAACGAACATACCCATGATGTAGGCTTCGAATATGGTGAAGAAATTGACAAAAATCGATATGAAAAAGTACCGAGCGCAACGCAGTCAACCGTCGGATCTGTACGCCGCACAATCGCCGGAGGGAGAGAAGCTAGTTGGTTGTTCTCCTCGCCTGATCCGTCGCGAGTTCCTGTCTTAGTCGTACATCGTTCCCCTTCCCTCTGTCTCTAATGTCTACGTTGGGCTGAATGAACGAGAGAACATAGGTTTCGACCTTGTTTTCTTTTTGATTAATTAGGAGAAAATGTTAATTAAATGATTATTTTAATATTTATATGTAAAATGACACTATTAGCCATCACGTTGTTACACTACCGTTTGTTAATTAACAGATGTTAACGAAAAATGGTTAATTGCCACGGATTTGAATAATGCAGGTGGTTTTCATGGTATATTAATAATGCAGTAGGTTAAGTGTCACAAGTTCAATAATGCAGCTACGATTAGGGTAAAAAATCCTATTTAATATAATAAAGTCCTTAGATTTACATTTGTGTTTTTTTATCTTAAATATCCCTAGACCATTATACTGATTAATGGGACAATCATCGATAGACTAGTATGGGATTGGATTGATATTGAGATATCATGATCCATTAATAAATATTAATAATATATTATTTTAATAGTAATATTTATCATATCATGTTTGAAATGGTCGTTTCGACGTTTACAACAAGTGTAAAACACTAATTACCAAACACAAAATGTCAAAAGTGCTTTTCCAAAGCAGGTTATATACAGAGTTTACCAAACACTTTTTGTGCAGATTCTCACAGCAGGTTTCTTACAGTGCTTCCTACACAGCAGCTTTCTAAACTGCCACAACATTACCATACTAGCCCTAAATCTTATCATCTTCAGCAATGTATGTGTTATCTTTATCTTTTTATGTAATTTGAGATTAATTAGCTAAAATAGCTCTTTCAATCATTATCTTTATACAAAACGGATATCAATGGTTTTTAAAAGATCCATCACATAAAATTGAAAAAAAATACTACCGTTTCCTAAATTAACTAGTCAATTACTATGTAAAGTTGTAAACTAATTAGTAGATCCAAATTTTGTAGGAAATTTGAAATGAAAGAAAACATGTTAAGCCGATACTTATTTACCTAAATATTTTTCTTTTATTCTTATTATTATTGCTTCTATATACAGTTTAATATTGTGGCAAATTTCTTTTGCCTAAATACTAATACTTTAGATTCATTTAAAAAATCGATAACTAGGCTGTCAAAATATTTACTTTAATTAATTTGTCTTCGAGAATTTTTATCTTTATAGCCGACTTCCAGTTGGAAAGTTTAGTAATAGAACGTAATGGAACGGGTAGTCGAACAAATATTCAATGTGGGTTCTCAATAAGAAAAACATCCATACAGATCCTAGTTATGTATTTTAATGGTCTTGTATAGTTTGCCCCCAACAATGTATGAATCCTCCTCCGCCACTGCTTGAATCAAAACTGGATCCGGTTTAGTTAAGTTTTTAATGGACAAAATATGGGGATCCTTCGGATTTGGAATTGGACCCTGTTATAACCCAATATCTCACACTAATTATTATTTAGCTCATTCAATTAGACCTAAGACTCACTCCTAAAAAAAAGACCTAAACAGGACTAACGGGTCAGGAGGTAGGGTATAAAGTCTCAACGTTTGGCAATATGTATTTAACTCCACCAAGAAGCTCACCTTGTACAATTAACTATTTCAGCCTGACCGTAAGGATTTAAGCGGAGTTAATAATTTGGCCGTGCCGTCCATAACAGTGCCGGCGAAGACGATCATGATATATATCTAATCTCAAGGAACTACTTAGCATTCCATGACCAAACATTCTCCAGCAAGTATGATCTGACATTCCCTTTTGATGAATCTACTGAGGTTTTAATATCCTAGGTTATTTCAGGGGTTGGTATGTATGAATAATGACTACAATGTTTATTTCTGGAATCCTGCTCTAAGCATGTGCAAAACCACAAAAGGCTTCTACGCGAGCCACTACCTTCTTCCGGCTATAGGGTGGTTTTCGGGTATGGATTTTTACCACGGATAAACGACGTCAAATTGGTCAGATTGAAGCGAAACTGGTCTAGTACTGGTACGGGGAAGATTTCACATGAAGTGGATGTCTACACATTGGGTTCAAATTCATGGAGAAGGATCCACAATAATGTTTCCGGTATAATTAAAAATTACCCAATAGCATACGTGAATGGGGTTTCCTATTCGCGGGCCGAGGTTGTTAGATGTTAAACTTGATTTTTTAGTGTAACATTTTCTAGTGTGGTACTAACTAGTTTCTAGAAAAATGACTTTCAAAGTGTCATAGTTTGACTAGTAGTGGGACTTGATCCAAGTTAATAAGGTTGGTAGTTGAACCAAGTAACTGAGGTTGAACCAAATTAATGTAGTAGTTAGTGGGTAGAATGTGCTAGATACATTAGTCCTATAAATAGCTATGTACTTGTGGGTGTGAAAATACAAGTCAGTCAATAGAGTAAAATATTCTCCTCTACAAAATTAATTAAGTTGTCGTGAGTAGTCCTCTTGATCCCAACAAAGTGGTATCAGAGCTGGTTGAGAGAGTGAGTCATGGCTAATGGATATCAACCTCCTATCCATTCGCTCAACAATGACAACTATTATACTTTGTGTATACGTATGAAGGCGAAGCTTGGCTCCCAAGATGTGTGGAACATCGTGGAGAATGGATTGGCGAATCCACCGATTGAAGATTCTAAGAAGAAGGACCAAAATTTCCTTATGATGATTCATGAGTGTCTAGATGACACTATGATGACAAAGATTTCCAACGTCTCCACGTCAAAGGAGGCGTGGGATGTCATTCAAAATACATTTCGAGGTACCGATAAGGTGAAGAAGGTGCAACTTCAAACTCTTGGGAGAGTTTGAGTTGTTGCACATGAAGGAGTACGAGTCAATTTCAGACTATTTTACAAGAGTCTTGTTAGTTGTAAATCAACTAAGAAGATATTGTGAAAGACATGAAGGACAAGTCGGTGGTGGAAAAGGTTCTTAGATCCTTGACCTCCAATTTTCACTACACGGCAATAGAGGAGTCAAAGGACATAGACTCCATGACGGTGGATGAGCTTATGGGTTCTTTGCTAGCCCATGAAGAGAGGCTAAAGAAGCCTAAGAAGGAGCCATTGGAGCAATTGCTTCAAACAAAACTTTCTCTAAAAGGGAAAGATGGGCGGTACAAGTCGAGTTCAAGAGGACGTGGACGAGGCCGATGTCGTGGAAGAGGAGGCCAATCTTCCTACAACAAGGAAGAAAAGAAGCAAGAGAGCAATTCCTCAAGAGGACATGAAAGAGAAAGAAACTCAAAATCCAATGAAAGAAGGTATGACAAGTCTAAAGTTGAATGTTATAATTGTCATAAATTTGGGCATTTCTCTTGGGAGTGTAAATATGCCTCAAATGATGTTGATGAGAAGACAAACTATGTGGAGGAGAAGAATGAAGTGGTAGAGCCAACTTTGCTATTTGCCTACAATGGAGATTCCAAGGAGGCGACCAATACTTGGTATCTTGACACCGGCGCAAGTAACCATATGTGTATAAACAAGAATATGTTTCTTGAGCTTGATGAGAAGTTAGCGGCAAAGTCACTTTTGGAGATTCCTCCCAAATTGCGATAAGGGGTAAATGTATAATTTTGATCCGTTCAAAGGATGGAAAGCATCAATTCATCTTCAATTTTTATTATGTGCCTAATATGAAGAGCAATATTTTGAGTTTAGGCCAACGTTTAGAGAAAGGTTATGAGACTCTCATGAAAAATAATTGTTTGCGAATTAGAGATGAATGTGGAAGTTTGCTAGAAAAAGTTGCTATGTGTAAGAATTGAATGTTCTTTTTGAATATTCGAAATGATTTTGCTAAATGTTTGAAAGCTTGTGTGAAAGATGAATCTTGTCTTCGGCATATGCGATTTGGACACATGAATTTTGGAGGCTTGAAGCAACTGGGCAAGGAGCTTTCAGGAAACAAGAGGGAGATGCTTTCTCCGAAAGTGCTTTTGATTAATTTATCTACAACCAATTTTAACCTTACAACTTAACCTTACAAATTTGAAAAATTTTAATATTTATCTTTACGGAACTGATGCATGTAATATATTTTTGTCATTTTACCTTCGCACAGTAGGTTAGGTTCACAGTTGATTTACCAAACACGAAATTACTATGTCAATATCTCACAGTAGCTTTCACATAATATTACCAATCAGTTTTTTTAACTAAAATTCACAGCAGCTTTTTCATAGTAACTCTCACACAACAGCTTCTTGCACTTCCACGACGTTCCCAAATTAGCCCTACCTTCCATGCCATCCAACATGATATCAATAAAGTAAGTGAAGAAGGAGAAGCACGACGGGAATACATGCACAACCACTGCAGCATCTCTAGCGACTAGATTTGGATTTCGCCTCTGTCTTCTCCCTGCTGTCATCTCTGGGTATGAGCAAGCTAGGATAAGCGCAATTACAACCAGAAATAAATAATCATCCCGAAGAATATTCAAAGAGGCCTGACTCACCTTTTGTGGAAGTTAAAATTCCCTGAAATTTATGTTTTTCATTTGCAAAGCTCACATAAGTAGAATCCCCACAAAAAATATGCATAGACGAAAAACTATGTCCTACGATCTATGTTGACACAGATGGAAAAAACCAGAAAGACGAGACATGCCCTAAAAGATTGGAGTTTAGCAAAGAAATTATAGAGAACTATTCTCACACAGCAACAAATGTGATCTCCTGAAATAGTGGCTCTCAGACAATGGTTGGAAGAAACGGTTAAATGCACTCATCATCAAGCATGAAATGTGTGTGGCTTTATAAACAATCTCCAGAAATTGTGGTCGTGCGACCCATCGTGTGATGTAGGAGCGGATGATCCCAATGAAGTTGAACTATCATATGCGACTAATATGCCGCTTCTCTACCATGAGATGGAGGATAAGCGCAAGGGTTGGAAGAAATTGCAGCTTTTGGTGTCGCCGCACTCTTTGGGCCATAACTTTGGCTACGGACATCAGAGTGATGCGAACCACCCTAATTCGGAAAGCTCTCAAAAATACGCAATAGAGCTTAATGGGTCGGGGTCCGTCTTCTACCTCAAATTTTGCTATTTGACTAGCCAAACGAGCGTTTTAGTTAAATTTTAACTATTTTTTAAATATGTCCATTGCTGATTAGGACCTCGATTTTAACCTTTTTTGGGTTAATTTTTTATGTGTTTCTTTCAATAAGGCCAAACTGTTGGGTCAATTTCCGGATATTGCCATTTTTTGCATACTTTAGGGTTTTAGCCATATATGCCCCGCTTGTTGGCAGAATACGTCAATTTTTGGATTATTATACTTTTAAAATAGACACTTTCTCTATTGGTTCATGCCTTTATGTTCGTTGTTTCTGTTGCATTGATCCTACACCTTGATTAGATTCGGCGTCAGGTTGGTATCAAAGCTCGATTCAATGTGGGAGGAAGATCATCATTTGCGATGGCTCATGCACGTGGGAAGCGAGATGATGAAGACACCCCCGAACGAGAACGTAGCCTTGAGGACGTGATGGTGATAGAAGATTTTTGGCGGAAGAACAAGGCTCAGCAGCAGCTGATCGAAGAGCTGACATGGTGCTTGGCGGTGAGAGATTTGGATGATCCGAAAACAAAAACTTGTGGAGAACGTCGTAATGAAAAGAGTAGTTGTTTGTGCGTTCAGTTATGAAACCGGCCGAAGCATCCTGACTTGTTTTATGTGGGTAATGGTGTATGAAAGATGTAGTCTTGTTGTTGCTGACTTGGTGTTTTAGGTGTAGATCGATGTTGAACTTCCGGGTCTTCAACATTCTCTGCAGTCACTAGGGTTTCAGAGAAGTAGATGCAAGATACTACTAGGACCATAAGTTTCTGGAGCTAGCTCGGAGTAGTTTGTGACCTGTTGCTGTTGCTATCTATTACATTGGACAACTCCACTCTGCGACAACTGAGGACCAATTTTACAGAATAAAATCATACGCATGATAATATATGGATTCAACACATTCACTAAGATCACCAAAGGTAAATCTGAAGATGAATACATTCTAAGGAAAAAACTAATGTTTTACGCCAACATAGGCGACTACGAGATATAGTTTGCATACGGATGGATGAGGATTTTGATGAATAGAGAGGATTCGCGGCCGCATCTTCAACAGAATCTAAATTATTTTTGTCTCAATTTTAATTTGTATAAGGGCTTTGCTCTAGACTTACATGTTATCATATATTTTCTTAAGTTCATGTTTTCAATTGAACTCCAAATGCAAAGAACTTGTGCATCAAAAAGTCCATCATTGTGCAAACTGCGGTACCATTAAATCAACAAGAGAAATTCCAACATCAAGTTAATAGTTCTTCTTGGTGCAAATCACTGAATAAATTTTCTCAAATCTACTAATGAAATAGCATAAATGAAAACAAAAAGAAATTAAGAATACCGGTCTCTAAACTATGATCCTTGGTCTTCGCTCAATCTTCAACAACCATCGTTACCTCTTGCTCGTTTAGTAAGTAAAGGCTTTCCCTGTAGGTATATATACTTGGAGGTAAACAGTTATTCTCCTGAATTTCAACATGTTTGAGGACTTGAAGATCTTTTGTCAACTGTCCACTCTTTGTATCGTACAGTGCAAGATCTCCTCCCGGTTTCCAATTTAAAAGTTCTCCATTCTTGATGAATGACAACGGAAAACTGAAAAACATATCATTATCTCTGAATTTGAGAAGTCTAGTCCAAGAATCAACTTTTCCGTACTCCTTCATCACCCAAATTTCACGGTCGCCATCAAGAC
Organism: Linanthus parryae; assembly: GCA_023055425.1. NCBI lineage: Eukaryota > Viridiplantae > Streptophyta > Magnoliopsida > Ericales > Polemoniaceae > Linanthus > Linanthus parryae. Next base: position 136,627,885 of record JALGPY010000004.1, on the reverse strand, counting down.
CAAAAAAGTGAACACAGAGGGAATCATTATAATTACCTACAAACATGCTATGGGCCTGCATGGGGAGAGTTATCTCATGAAATACCTCCTCATCCATGTCAAAACCTAGAATGTAGTATCCGTGATCTGGTTTTACACTGGCTAGCCAATGGACAACCCCTTTCACTGTTGTTGAAGGTCCTCCTATCGTCCCCTGAGCTTTGTTTTCTACCCTTTTCCATGAATTTGAACCTAGAGAGTACACAACAACTTTATAAGAAGCCCTACTGGGGAATCTTTCATGTACCGGCGCGAGTTTAACCACTTTGAAGTCTCTGCCCTTCTGTGAAAATCCAAATCCATAAACACTCCCATGTAAGACTTCATCCCCTGGATGCGGTACTACTTTTGATTTATTAATGGTGGGATTCCAGAAATAAATATAAAAGGGATCAGCCAAACACACGAGTCCGCGGCAACAACCCACAGTGTTTAACCACATTGGAATAGGGGAATTAGTCTGGAAGGGGCAATCAAGCTCTCTGTTGATTGTAGAGAAAGTCTCGTGGTACGAAAAGTAGTTTCTTCTAAGAGGGGTTTGGTTATCTGTAGTGGAACCGGAGCTTCTGGTTTGCCGATTCTGGTGGATCATGACATAGTCCTGGTTTGTGGGTTTTTCTGAGTAAAGGTTGATGAAGTCTGAGCTGGTGATGGTTTCTTTGAAAGATTTGCTGAGGAGTTGGCAACGGAGGACGGATTTAATGGGTAAAAGCAGAATGATTTTGATGACGACTTCTTTGGGTAGCTCAGCCATAGCACAGACACGACAATGGTGAATGGAATTTGGGCAGAGATTTGTAGGAATCGGGAAGGGGCAGTGTACATGGATCGTTCAAGGGATTTTGGTGTTGTGGAGGTTGTGTAGTCTAAACAGGACTCGGATACTTCATTGTGATGGTGAGTATCTAAACCCTAAAACGAAGAGGCTGTACGCAGTCAGGAATCTGTGTTGCAGTGGGGCTAAATTGGAAAAATTAAACAAAATAAGCACAAAACTTAGATTTTATAAAATTGAGTGGGGTCTGGAGTGAAATTTTGTAGGGCTAAACTGAAAAGTCTAGACAACAGAAGGTTTAATTTTTTATTTCAAAGACTCGAGTGGGGGCTATAGCCCCAACGTAGAGCCATGTAGATCCATCCTTGGCTGTATACATATCTTAGAATTATAGGACCATAGCTTAATATAATTTTGACACCCGGTTTTGGGAGATGACCCGGTTTTATTTGTTCTGTAATGTAAAAAAATCCGGATGCTGCTTCAGTTTTGGAGCTGATTCCAGTTTTAATTGTTTTTGTCATCTTCACCTCTTTCTCCTTACCCTCGTCTCTCTGTTTCTTCTCTCCTTTCAACCTCCATTTGATCAAGCTCTCCCTCTGAATCTGATCTCCTTCCCCACCCAGCACCACGACAAAATTATATCTATGTGGGCACCTTCGGGGAAGAGACGACTGACGATGTCAGAGGTAATGACGGTGGTTTCGTAGGTGACGGTAGACGAGGCATGTAACTCTGGTTCCGTTCGGTTTATATTTCCAAATGATTTGGGTCGGTCATAAAATAAGTAGACCAATATATTCGGCTTGACTTATGATTTCTGCACAAATTGTACCAAACCGAACCGTTTACACTCAATATTGAACATCCAATTCGCGAAAATGAACATCAAAACCTCTCAAAGTTAGACCAAGAATCATAATCCTTACCAGCAAAATAACACAAACGTTACCAGTATAATAGGAAGTAACTCTATTCTGCGACAAGTGAGAACCAGTAGCAGATGTTGCACATATTATTTCAGTTGACATCTTTAAACACAACTTACTCTTCATATTACTGTTAGAACTACTCTTCTGGGGAAGAAGGATCCATCAAAATAATGCAATTTATATATCAACAGAACTGTAGAAAAGAAAAGAAAAATAGACATGGCGATTACCACTTCAGAAGCCCAAATACTAAGAAGTAATTACTAATTTGCTTTCTCTGCTCTGTGACTAATTTGGCGGTTTAAGCCACAAATTGGGAAAAAGCGCTGAGCAGGAGGCATACTTAAACATAAATTACTAATAACTCGTATAATTCCTTTCACTGTTCTTCGTCCCACTGCAATTGCACTTCGTTTCTTTGAAATAACTTGGTCAAGCAAAACAAGGCTCTCCCTGTAATTGAATACTTGAAAATAATATGTATCATTCTCTCCGCTGCCGACATTCTCCAATGGGGGTAATTCTTTCTTTACTTGTACATTGTTTATCGGATCACAAAGAGAAAGTTTCCCACCGGCTGTTGGAACTAAAAGTTCATCGTTCACTGTCAAGTAACAAGCGGGAGTATTGCTTATGAAACTATGGAGCTTAATCCAAGATTGTTGTTCATGAGTAGTACCAGAACCTTTCCTTAACCAAACTTCACAAGTATCATCGCGGAGACAGCTAATACAAAGAGACTTTTTGTACTCGTAAGCTCTGAAGTTCAAGAAGTTGTCCGGGAGAGTAATTTCATGGAACACCTCGTTATCCAAGTTGAACCCCAGAATATAGTGATTACCTTGTGATGTTACCTCGGCGTGCCAGTAGGCAACCCCATTCACACATGTTGGGTATTTAATTTCGCCGGAAACATTGTTGTTGATCCTTGTCCATGAATTGGAACCCAATGTGTAGACATCAACTTCATACGAGATCTTCCCCGAACCAGCAGCGCAATATTCCTTCAATCTGACCAACTTGAAGTCGTTTATCCGCGGTACAAATCCATGCCCGAAAATTATACTAGGGGCTGGAGAAGGTAGCCATGGAGAAAGTAGCGACTCGCGGTAGAAGACTTTTGTAGTTTTGCACATGCTGAGAGCAGGATTCCAGAAATAAACATTGTAGTAATCTCGCAAACATACCAACCCCCTGCAACAACCTAATGGTGAAAGATAGTCGTCAGTAGAACCATCGAAAGGGAATTTTAGATCATACCTCCTGGTGAAGGTTTGGTCATGAAGAGCGAAATAGTTTTTCGAGTACTTGATGTCACCATCTACGAAATCGTCTTCCTCTATGGGGTGATGGTACATGAAGATGTAGTCTTCTTCATGTTCTTGATGTTTGAGGTGCAGATCAATGAACTCGTGGGTTTTGATGATTGCATGGAAAGATTTGCAGACGGAGAGACATTGGAGCAGAGATTTCACGGGTAATCGCAAGAGGATGGTTATGATAAGATCCCTAGGGAGGTCTGTTATGGTGGTCATGGCCGGAGAGCTCTGTGCTCTAAGTAATTAGATGCAAGAAGAGTCTAAGAATAAAACGTCGGACCTACCGAGTGTAGATATCGTCGTCTTCCAATCACAGGGCTGGAGCTCCGTTTCAATTCTTAGGGTTGCCGATAGGGAGTTCGTCACAGTGTGAGTGGAGCTCCAATCGGTATGGGACAGTGGTCCGTTCTTTATTTATCTCTACTATTAAAGAAAGTTTGAAGTATTCCTAACCCCTAATGCTAACGTGTTCCTAACACAGGATGTATTTCTATTAAATTTAAATGGACAAAATTGCCCCTCTTAAATAGAACAAATACCATCTCGTGCCTCTTAATTTCTACGGTTTGTCCCAATTTCTGTAAACTAAAACGACGGTTCCTGTCGACGGCTACGATGGTTCTGCCCTATTTTAATCTGTAATATTTCTTCATGAGCTATTGAAACTGCACCAGAGGTACTCATAGTTTGTAAAAAAGGCAATTAGGTACCTAAATTTAAAATCGTGCGCCACAGATCTCAAACTTTGATTTTTCGTGCAAGTAGGTATCCTTTCGTTAACTTTGCTGGATGGAAAAATATAAAAAGTCTATTGTACCCCTTATTTTCACCTCAATTTTTTTAAATACAAGTTTTACTAACAAATCTAAAAAAATAATTTAATAATTTGATATATGTAAGATAATGCAATTTCAGATGTATTTTTGATATATGTAAGATATATGAAATATGTTTTTATTAAAATATATTCGTCAATCTTAAAGTCTTTAACCTTTTTACGTATTTATCAAAATACTCAAAATTTCATAATTTCACGTGTATTTTTTTAATAAAACAATAACATGCAAATATCTTTGTTAGGCTTGTCAATTTCAGCCCAGCCCGCTAACCCGTCTGTGCCCATAGTGATTAAACGACTCTTAACCCGCCCGAATAACTTAATGGGCTAAATGGGCTCGCCCTTCTTAACCCATGCCTTAAATGGGTGGACATGGGTTGATAAACAAGCTGCACCTAACCCAGTTTTCTAACACCACCATTAACCCATCCAACAACCCCTCTCTCCAATTTTTAGATGATCAAACCTTATATCTATTGGATTGAATACTAAAAGCCATGCTTTTTGTATTGGATTATATGAATTTGATATTTATGAGAATAGTTTCGGGAAATGTTTTTGCATTATATTATTATTGTGCATAGTTGTCTATTGTTCTGCATAGTAGAAGATCTGGTGTGTAGAGTATAGCTTACACACAGAAGATCGTATCTTCGGTTCTTGTGGAATGAAAGTTGTGAGTTCACAATCTAGATGGAATTAGACAAACCATCGGAACGATTGTAGCACATTGTTTTAGTAGGTCTGTCTTGGCTACAGGAAACAGTATGGTTCATACTATAGTTTCAACTCAATGTGCTAGTATACTTTGTGTATATTGAACAGGACCTAGTTGAGATCATTGTCTTTGTACTGACATAATAAGACAAGCTATGTCTCATGGTTATTATGATTACTTATGCTCTTAATCCTTAGATAGTCAATGTGCACATGTATTTAGTAGTTATTGCTTTGACAAGTCAAGTGAGTGAGATTCCTATGGAATCAATAACCTCGATGAGTTGGGTGATACTATTAATTCCATTGTGTAATTGATATATCGAAGGAATCCATGTCCCGGTTATGGGATTGATGATATCCCCTTGATGAAGCTTATAAGTTTTGATTATGTCAAACCCTGCAGGTAGATTACTTGGTAATCTGGACATATCAAATAAGTGGTAAGGATCAAGGAAATGGGAAGAGGTCGATTAAATGAATTAGTCAGTAATTAATTTAATCGACGGATATCTGTAATCTTAACATGGGGAGATAATAAGTATTTAATAACAAGAGCTCGAAATATTAGTTTTGAGAATATGGACAGGAGTGCAATAACAATTATTTAGTGGTACTAACTGTTATTAACTTTATTTCGACTAGGTTCGGGTGGAACCAGAAGTCCTAATAAAGTTAGGAGCCTGATTCGTATTTTCTCCTCCAGGTCCCTCCCGTAGCCTATATAAGTGTCCTTAGTCTTCAGAATTCGTATGCTTAAGATACACACCAAAATCTAGGGTTTCGAGAGTGAGAGCAATTTGTCTGGAGGCCAAGAAGGATTCTGGAAGCAGCAAGCCCACACTTGCATCCAGGAGGAACTTCAGGAATACGGGAGAAGATCCAGAGTGTTCAGACCTACATCAGATAGCTTGGACGCAGGTATGAACCCTAATTCCGCCTAGTAGGGTTTCTAGCGTTCATGTTGAAACAAGTTTTAATCGGTATAGCAGACATGCAATCGAACTGGTCCAGGGATTCGCCTCCCTTCAATTGGTATCAGAGCCCCGTTTGACTCTGCATATCTGCTATACATCCATGTTGTCCAATAATCGAACCGGCTATGCATGTTAGAGTAGGAAGACTGCGATGTCTAACTCTGTTTTGCAGATTGAATCGTGTCCTGCTATTATGGTCATACTGTTTGATGTATGTGGTTTGATTTGGTTTTGATTCCCACGCTGTTTTTCGTGGATGAAAAATATTTGTAACCTTTTGTAATAGTAAACCCTAGGTTCTCTTATTCCAGTATTAGATGAACGTGTGAGCTCCTTGGTGGCATTGAAAATCTGTAGCAGTCTCTGGTACTCTGTTACAGACTGATTTGCGGAATCCATGGAGACTAGGGTTACTGTAATATTAGTGGAGACAGAAGGACGAAAGATTGCAGATCGTCAAGTTTTCCACAGTGACGCCATGGCGATTTTCGGAAAAATTTTTTCGGCGACCTTACCGGTAAGGTCGATCCCCATGTCGCTGGGTCACATGGGTCTTGCTGACCCGACTAAAGAAGCTCCGACCATAATAGCAGGGCTGTGTGTGGTTGAATGCTTAATACATGTTTGATTGTATCTATGTGTATGATTATTCTGAATGCTTGCATTTTAATCATGGACAACATGGATAAATAATTTAATTTGTATTAAATTGTTCAAAAAACTAAGTGGGAGAGGGAGTCTAGTGCTGCTAGATCCCGCGGTCTCCATCATTGATTTATAAGTGATGTAGTTGGTTGTGTGTGTTAGCCTTGGAGTTAACCTTCGTATCGAACATAACCACTACAGTATCACTGGTATAAATTTCTATGAGGATACTTCTAACAATTACTATTTATGTGTCATCTCTCCATCTGAGAGGCACGTAATGGGGTAAGGGGTTTAGAAGTAAAATGATGGTATACACTTAGATGTAAGTTATAGTATCCTCCCCATCGGAGTCACTGCTATGGCTTGCAGGACCAAAGGTACCATGTCTAACTATAGAATGAATGGTAGACGTCCACCCATCGTGGCATACTATTTTTATGTGTGTTAGACTATTGGTGGTTTACATTTTCCTTATATGTTTTATTTACATGATTCTCAGGTTCAAAAATGTCGAACTCATTCAACCCACTATCTATTCTCTTGAATCAAAACAAACTCAATGGATCAAACTATATTGATTGGAAGAGGAATTTGAATATTGTGCTAACTGCTGAGGATTACAAATTTGTGCTTCTTGAGGAATGTCCTGCAGAACCTCTAGAAGGGGCTTCTGAGGAAGAAGCCAAGCCTTATAAGAGGTGGCAGAAAGCCGATCAGATGGCTAAATGCTACATATTAGGCTCCATGTCTAATGTGTTGCAGCATCAGCATGAGAACATGGGCTCTGCCCTTGAGATCATGGAGAACCTCAAAGAGATGTTTGGGGATCAGGATCGTGCTGCCAGGCAGGTTGCTATGAAAAACCTCATGAACACAAAAATGGTTGAAGGGTCCTCTGTAAGGGATCATGTTCTGAAGATGATAAGTCTTCTAGGTGAACTAGAGATCCTTGGAGTTGTAATCGGTGAGGAAACTCAGGTCGATATAGTGCTCATGACGCTGTCTGATTCATTTAACAGTTTTCGGCTAAATTATAATATGAACAAAAAGACTTATTCTTTAGCCGAATTGTTAAAGGAGCTTCAAGCAGCTGAGGGACTCATTCAGAAACCGGTTAATGTAATGGTGGCTGAAAAGTCTTCTGCTTCTAGCCCTAGGGCTAAGAAGAAGAAGAAAGTTGCACAAGCAGTAGTTCCGAAGGTTGCTCCGGCACCTCAAGGAATAGCTCGTGGGCCACAGCCAGCACTTGCTCCTCAGGGGACATTGGGAAAGCCGAAAGGCAAGTGTTTCCTCTGTAACCAGAGAGGGCATTGGAAGAAGCAATGTCCAAAGTTCCTGACTCGTCCAATCCAGAACAACTCAGGTATATCTCTTTCACTAATAGTTGAATCATGTTTAGCGGTTCGATCTACTAGAACCTGGTGTGTAGATTCGGGAGCCACTGACCATGTCTGCAATTCATTGCAGGGGTTCCAGGAAACCAGACAGCTTAGTGATGGCGAGATTTATCTACACTTGGGCAACACGAATAAAGTAGCTGCAGTTGCAATAGGAATTTGTTTCTTACATTTTGGGAATGATAGGATTTTAGTTTTGAAAGATTGCCTTTATGTACCTTCCATTAGAAGGAATTTGATTTCAGTTTCTAAGTTGGTTAAGAATGAATATTCAGTTTATTTTAATGACTCTGTGGTTATTAAGAAAAATAAACGTTTTATTTGTTCTGGTACATTGGTGGATGGTCTTTACATTATAAATCCTGAGACTCCCATAGCGCAGCTATATGAACTGAATAACTCGGATAGCTTACCTAAAAAGAGAAAGGAACCTTGCGAGATAAACCAAACATATCTTTGGCATTTACGACTTGGTCATATCAATATAAACAAAATACAAAGGCTGGTTCAGAATGGACCATTAGGTTCATTAAAAGTGGAGGCACTACCAGCATGTGAGTCATGTTTAGAAGGTAAGATGACCAAGAGGCCATTTTTGGCAAAGGGTAATAGGGCCAAAGAACTGTTGGAGCTTATCCATTCAGATGTTTGTGGACCAATGAATGTTTAAGCGAGGGGAGGTTTTGAGTATTTCATTACTTTTATTGATGATTACTCAAGATATGGATATATTTATTTGATGCGGCATAAGTCTGAGGCCTTTGACAAATTTAAAATTTTTAAGGCAGAATCAGAGAAGCGTCTAGGAAAATATATCAAGTCATTTCGATCTGATCGAGGTGGCGAGTACTTCTTGGGAAAATTCAGGGATTACTCGGAGGAACAAGGGGTTCAATCCCAGTTGTCTGCTCCAGGTACGCCCCAACAGAATGGTGTGGCAGAGCGAAGGAATAGGACTCTTTTAGAAATGGTGAGATCCATGATGAGTTATTCAGATTTACCAATTTCTTTTTGGGGGCATGCTTTAGAGACAACTGCATATATTCTGAACTTGGTTCCGTCTAAGTCAGTACCAACTACACCCACAGAACTTTGGACTGGGCGCAAGCCTAGTCTACGGCATGTTCGGATTTGGGGTAGTCCAGCACATGTGCTGAAGGGGAACGCAAGTAAGTTGGAATCAAGGACAGAAGTATGTGTCTTTGTAGGATACCCGAAAGGAACAAAGGGTGGTTTATTTTATAGTCCGAAAAATCAGAAAGTCATTGTTAGCACCAATGCGAGATTCTTAGAGGAAGACTATATTATGGATCACAAGCCTAAAAGTAAAATTGTTCTGGAAGTAATGCGAGGAAATCAAGTAGTCCAAGGTCTTGATATACCAACTGTACAAGAAGAAATACCACAAGAAAATGATATCGACATTCAACTACCTTTGGGTGGTTGGAGAAATGTAGATACTCATGATACACAACAAAATAGTGTTGACATCCCACCACAAGAGGGCAGTGGGGGAAATGACAATACTAGTGATCCACAAGATAGTAGTGACATTCCGCCGCAACCGAGCAGTGGGGAAAATGTTACTACTAGTGAACCACAAGTACAGCCTCGTCGTAGTGGGAGGGTTTCTCGTAAACCAGACAGATACATGTATTTGGGAGAGTCTTTTAACAAGGTCCCTGATGAACATGATACTGATCCCAGTAACTATAATGAAGCTGTTGGAAGTACGGATGCGGAAAAGTGGAAAAAGGCTATGATTTCTGAGATGGAGTCTATGTACTCCAATCAGGTCTGGGATCTTGTAGATCCAACAGATGGGGTAAAACCCATCGGTTGTAAGTGGATTTACAAGAAAAAGAGAGGGGTAGACGGGAAGGTTGAAACCTTCAAATCAAGGCTTGTTGCGAAAGGTTTTACTCAGAGAGAAGGGATCGACTATGAGGAAACTTTTTCGCCAGTAGCCATGATTAAGTCTATCAGGATTCTCTTGTCCATTGCGGCTCATTTCGATTACGAAATTTGGCAAATGGATGTCAAGACAGCTTTCCTTAATGGAAGTCTTGATGAGTGCATTTATATGATGCAACCAGAAGGATTCGTAGCTAAGGGCCAGGAGCACAAGTTGTGCAAGCTTAAGAGGTCTATTTATGGACTTAAGCAGGCATCTAGATCATGGAACATCCGTTTTGATCAGGCAATCAAATCTTTTGGTTTTGATCAATGTCCGGATGAGCCGTGTGTGTACAAGAAGTGTAAAGAAAACGTTGTGGTATTCTTGATACTTTACGTTGATGATATATTGCTCACTGGAAACAATGTGGGTGTATTATCTAGTGTGCGGGTATGGTTATCAAGTCAATTTGATATGAAAGACTTGGGAGAAGCAGCATACGTTCTAGGGATCAAGCTTATGCGAGATCGGAAAAATAGGATGTTGGGCTTGTCACAAGCCAATTATATTGATACTGTTCTTGCAAGGTTTAGCATGCAGGATTCCAAGAAAGGGTTGATCCCTTTCAGACATGGAATCAGTCTATCTAAGGATCAGTGTCCTAAAACACCTGATGAGATAGAAAGTATGAAAGCAGTTCCTTATGCTTCTGCAGTAGGAAGCCTCATGTATGCGATGTTATGTACTAGACCAGATATTTGCTTTGCTGTTGGCATGGTTAGTAGATATCAGTCTAACCCTGGCAGAGAACATTGGACTGCGGTAAAACATATATTGAAGTACCTGAAAAGGACTCGAGACTATATGTTGGTTTACCATGAAAATAGTCTTGTACCCATCGGGTACACAGACTCAGATTTTCAGTCAGATAGGGATTCCAGGAAGTCTACCTCTGGATATGTTTTCACATTAGGAGGTGGAGCCATTAGTTGGAGGAGCATCAAGCAATCTTGCATTGCTGATTCCACCATGGAAGCTGAATATGTGGCTGCTTCTGAAGCTGCTAAGGAAGCTGTTTGGCTCAGAAACTTTCTAATGGATCTTGGAGTGGTACCGAGTGCACAACCGGCTATGACGCTTTATTGCGATAATAGCGGCGCGGTTGCAAACTCAAGGGAACCAAGAGCTCACAAGAAAGGAAAACACATAGAGCGTAAGTATCATTTGATTAGAGAAATCGTGCACAGAGGTGATGTGGCAGTGATGAAGATTGCATCAGCGGATAACCTGGCAGACCCATTTACGAAGTGTTTGACAGCTAAGGCTTTTGATGGTCACGTAGAGGGAATGGGTTTGAGGTGTGTTGCTGCATAGCTTTGAGTCTTAGTGGGAGATTGTTGGATTGAATACTAAAAGCCATGCTTTTTGTATTGGATTATATGAATTTGATATTTATGAGAATGGTTTTGGGAAATGTTTTTGCATTATATTATTATTGTGCATAGTTGTCTATTGTTCTGCATAGTAGAAGATCTGGTGTGTAGAGTATAGCTTACACACAGAAGATCGTATCTTCGGTTCTTGTGGAATGAAAGTTGTGAGTTCACAATCTAGATGGAATTAGACAAACCATCGGAACGATTGTAGCACATTGTTTTAGTAGGTCTGTCTTGGCTACAGGAAACAGTATGGTTCATACTATAGTTTCAACTCAATGTGCTAGTATACTTTGTGTATATTGAACAGGACCAAGTTGAGATCATTGTCTTTGTACTGACATAATAAGACAAGCTATGTCTCATGGTTATTATGATTACTTATGCTCTTAATCCTTAGATAGTCAATGTGCACATGTATTTAGTAGTTATTGCTTTGACAAGTCAAGTGAGTGAGATTCCTATGGAATCAATAACCTCGATGAGTTGGGTGATACTATTGATTCCATTGTGTAAATTGATATATCGAAGGAATCCATGTCCCGGTTATGGGATTGATGATATCCCCTTGATGAAGCTTATAAGTTTTGATTATGTCAAACCCTGCAGGTAGATTACTTGGTAATCTGGACATATCAAATAAGTGGTAAGGATCAAGAAAATGGGAAGAGGTCGATTAAATGAATTAGTCAGTAATTAATTTAATCGACGGATATCTGTAATCTTAACATGGGGAGATAATAAGTATTTAATAACAGGAGCTCGAAATATTAGTTTTGAGAATATGGACAGGAGTGCAATAACAGTTATTTAGTGGTACTAACTGTTATTAACTTTATTTCGACTAGGTTCGGGTGGAACCAGAAGTCCTAATAAAGTTAGGAGCCTGATTCGTATTTTCTCCTCCAGGTCCCTCCCGTAGCCTATATAAGTGTCCTTAGTCTTCAGAATTCGTATGCTTAAGATACACACCGAAATCTAGGGTTTCGAGAGTGAGAGCAATTCGTCTGGAGGCCAAGAAGGATTCTGGAAGCAGCAAGCCCACACTTGCATCCAGGAGGAACTTCAGGAATACGGGAGAAGATCCGGAGTGTTCAGACCTACATCAGATAGCTTGGACGCAGGTATGAACCCTAATTCCGCCTAGTAGGGTTTCTAGCGTTCATGTTGAAACAAGTTTTAATCGGTATAGCAGACATGCAATCGAACTGGTCCAGGGATTCGCCTCCCTTCAATATCTAATTTTATCATCTTGGCGGTGAAGAGAACTCAACGACAAGGAAGATGACTCGACGGCGGCGAACAGCACTCGACGGCAGTTGCGACCATTATTTCTGACGCCATTCCGGCATTCGCAACCACCAGACTTGGGAATTTGCTTTCTTCTGTATTTTGATTTGTTTTTAGAGTTTGCATTGGGTTTCAAGTCCAGGTGGACGGGTTCTCTAGTAGATCTGAGAGGCGGAGGTGGCGGATTCGGCAATGGAGACGACGACGGTAGCAATGCTCTTTCTCTCTCTCTCTCTCTGATTTCTCTATTACGGTGATAGACCCATCAGCTTCTTCTTCTTCTTCTTCTTCGAAACTGTAAATTTTTTTGTGCTACATTTTTTAGATCTGTAACTGCTAGTTTCACATCTGTTTATTTTATTTGTGATTTTGGTGGTGCGGTGGTGATTGTGGTGATGCTGGCGATGTAAATAGAGGGAGACTAGGAGGTAGAGTGAAGGACATAGATGGACTTTTTACGTGTTTTCTTAATCCACCCGAGTACAGTAAATGGAAGAAAGAAAAGAAACGGACCTGGTTTTGAGTAAAATGATTTGACAGGCTAAATGGGCGGGCACGGGTTTGTATAGACCCGTCATAGCCCGTCCATTTGACAGGTTCATGTTCGAACCCGTTTATAAATGGGCGCAACCTACCCAACCCATCCGTTTGACAGTTCTAATCTTTGTGCATTTTATACAATAGTCTTTTCTACATTTGCATGAAAATACAAATCATTACAATAAAAACTACTCAAGAATGTCAGGTGTTAACTCTTGTGTCAGTTGTTAAAATGCACGAAAATAACTAACTTGGTGAAGCCATGAATCCTTGCCAAATGGGGTCATAAATTAAGTGGAGCCACGATCTTGAAAGAGCCGAAAGGAAGCCACAAGGAAGCAACATAGCTCGGTTGCTGAACCGAGTGACAAAGAAGCGCCAGAAAGGAGTTGCAAGTCGAGAACTAGATTCGTGGCTTAGGCCGAAGTTGCGAGCCGGTCACTGAGCCTGGCTAACACGGAAGCCACGAGCTGTGGGAGCGAGCTTAGGTGGCTGGGATGGAGAGAGGCTGCTCGCACGTGAGCAGTCGGCGCGTGGATCGGAGCAATTCACATATGCATCAGCTTTTGGAGGCGCGTCCGGGCACGTCATACCTCTGAGTGGAACGGACTGGGCAGGGACATGAACGGGTGACTGGAAGAGGGCTAACATATTCCAATCCGTTGATAAACACTGTGGCGGTGACTAAACTGAAAATGAACGAGCAGAAACAAAAAAACTAACAATTTCAGCGAGCGACTAGTAGTGGTGCCGCTCACCGAAGGCGGATCCGCGATTAGATCGCTAGGAGCGTAGGAGCTCGAATACCATGTTAGATTTATAGAATATAATATATTATTGCATTGTACGTTGAATATGTACAATGGGGTCCGTTATATAGGCAAACCCTGACATCTTTGCTACTCAACGTAAATTAAAAAACGACATCGAATAAACTACAACGTAATAATTCCATTTCTCTGTAGTAATATAATATTCAACTAATTCGAAATAACTAGAAAATTGAATATTGAGATAATAATTCTAGTAAGTGATGTATGGGATTATTTGCTACCACTCCATCTCCGCTCTTTGTTTCCAATTTTCTTTTTGGCACGTCTCTCCTCTTTGTTCCCATTATCATTTTTGGTAATCTTAACAAACGGAAAATACCAAATTACCCTCCTAAAACAATATCTATATCCATTCCACTCCATCACTTTTACCCAACCCTATCCCAATCTTTCTCAAACCCATCTCACACCACACAGAAGTACACAGAGAGGGAAAAAGAGAGGAGAGAGAGGGTCACGACAGTGAGAAGCGGAGAAGAAAAGACGACGATGGATGATGGCGGAGAAGAAGACGACGGTGGATGATGGCATAGAAGAAGAAGACGACGACGCCGGTGAAGAAGACGACGAGGATCAAATCTGTTTCTCTGTCTCTTCTTCTTCTTCTTCTTCTTCTTCTTCTTCTTCTTCTTCTTCTTCTTCTTCTTCTTCTTCTTCTTCTTCTTCTTCTTCTTCTTCTTCTTCTTCTTCTTCTTCTTCTTCTTCTCTCGATCTGCACCCAGAGGCGACCCAGGAACGACCCAGAGACGATCTTCTCTCGATCTGGCGGTGGAACGATGATTCCGGCTCCGATCGAGGACGAGGATTCCGACGATTCCTCCCCATCTTCTTCTAAATCTTCTCCTCCTCTGTTGTTTGATTTCTCCCCCATCTTCTTCTGGTTCTTCTTGAAATACCCTACTTGTCTGTTAGGGTGAAATTGATAATTTTCGATAGTAGTGGCTAATTTTAGCAATTCAAAGGCTTTTGGAGTCGAATTGTCATGTTGTAGTAATTAGACGTCAAATTAATATTTTTAAAGTTAAGTTCCTAAAAATATTTCCTTGGATTTTGTTAAATTATTTGTTCTCTTATTTCTTTTGTTACATTTTCTACTTAGCTTTAGCTAAGAATTTATTTAAAAAGTTATTTTTAAACTCACATATTAATGGGTGTAACACCCAATTATTTTCTCCACCCTCCCCGTACTCCACACAAACTAAAATCTTTCCTTTCCCTCATCCTCAACCTCCCTCACATGCGATCCCACTGGACTCCACCTCCCCCTTCTCCGGAAACAAACCCAGCCGAAAACCCACTTGTTTCTCCCTCATTTCCCCCTCAGTTCCCTCAATTCACCCCACGTTCACCCTTAACCCCAACCAAGTATAACCCATAACAACTCCTCCCTCTCAATATTTTTATCGGAAAAATCACAGCCCAGAATTTCACCGTCTCCTCAATTCCCGACCAATCAAAACCCATCACCACCACCACCAGTTCCAGAATCACCGGCGTTGTCAGCGTCGCCACCGCCGCCATCCACCGTCCTCTCTCTCTCTGCAGTCCGACGGAAACCCAGAGCTCTAATCGCCGTTCACCTTCGTCGCCGTTCGCCGTCCCCTACACTACTGTTTCTTCTCCGATTTCTCTTGCTTCGATTTGTTTTTCGTCGACTTCCACTTTCGGGTCAGTTACTGTGTTTTGTTTCCTCGATTTTTGGGTTTGTGTTCATCCCCTTTGTATTTCTCTCTCTATATCTCTCTCTCTCTTAATTAATAGTAGTACTTCATATACCCATCGGGGTGTAGTTGAGTTGGTCTGGTGAGTATTATTAAGACTTTGGACATTTTTCTTGAGGTCTTGAGTTCAAACCTTGGGGCAACTCAAGGGCAGCTTATTAGCATTCTCAACTGCGAGCCTGTCAGCCCAGGTTTTTTCAGGTTGGTTCGCCTTTCTAGTGTGGTCTGCAGGCTATTGCACTAGAACGGGGGTTTATTCAGTGCGCACCTGAAGGGTAGTAGCTGCGGATTCGCACGTCATAAAAAAAATAGTAGTACCACTCCGCTTCTTCTCTTTCTCCCCATTTTCCCTTTTCGAAATTTATTCTCTTTCTCCCTATTTCCTTATTTGGCAAATTTACTGAAACATATTGACCTTTTTACCCTCACAAACATACCCCACTTTTTCCCTTAACCCTACCCATTCCTCCTCAATCCTACCTATCTTTCTCTTTGACCCTCCTCTCACACAACATAACACACAGAGAGAGAGAGCGGCTGAGAGTGAATGACGATGGAGAGACTACGACTCAGAGGAGGAAACCGGTGGAAGTGGCTAATGAAGACGCTAACAAGGACGCCAGTGCAGTGACGTTCGAAGACGCCGAGGATAGAGGCGACGGCGACCAGGTACGAGATCTGATCTCTCTCTCTTTTCTTCTTCTTCTTCTTCTTCTTCTGTAGATCCATTCTTGATGATTCAAGATCTACTTCTTTAGCATGTACGACGGCGACCAGACGATGGCGGGACAATTTTGATTTGTTGATTCTCCTCCTTCTTCTCTTCTTTCTTAAGATTTCTTTTCTTCTCCTTCTAAGATCTATGGTGGAGGACATGTGTTTATGTTGTTAACCAAAAATTCAGCGAGAGGGGGGGGGGGATCTTCAAGATTTGTTAAGTTTGGCTATGTAATTTTGTTTTTAATTTACCTCTATATTTTTGTTTGGATCACCTAGATTATAATTTTAGAATTACTTTTTGTTTGAATCTACATTTTTTGAACATGACTGTTAAATTGGTGGTGGGGGTTTTTTTATGCTGGGTGGTGGTTGTGGTGTTGAAGGAGGACCAGTGGTCGTATCTGTGAGAGATGTGAGAGAGTTGGTTGTGGGAGAGAGAAAGGGGTAGATAGGGACTTTCTGGGAGAAGGCAGGGGCAAAATAGTCAAAAGTGCACTTTCCTTAATCCCTGTGCCACTCCTTAATGGGGAGAAAGAGGCGAATCGGAGTGGTACTTCCTATCTATAGTTGTATTGTTATATGTAATGGTAATTTTATTATTATATGTATTGTACATAAAATAGTTATATTGTATTATTGGTATTATATGTAAAGTATACATATACTGTATACACTTGAAATAATAGGATAGTTATACATATCCCCTTTATTATATGTACTATGTGTATTTTATTCCATATGGTAGTTAATTATACCCCTCCATTATATGTAATATAGTATATATGTGAGTAAATTATAAACACCATCTTTGTTATTTCTCACATAAGGTAATTTTGTGAAGTTAAAATTTTAATATTTATTATTACTAAAGTTAATATAAAGAATTATTTTGTTTCCTACACCTTGGAGTACCATAAAACAATGTAATTTCCGTTACGCGCTATATAACCTATTTACTTTATTTTATTACCACTTAGTATGATAATTTTATTTTACATACGAAATTAAACGCCAAACTTTTACCTTGTAAATTTTCGATTTGTGAGAACGCATCACTGGAAGCATATAGGGCATACTGCATGAACCTGTATCAGTTAAATGTGTTGTTGACTAGGAATTATAATTTGTAGGAAACTGTTTTGTAGACGAAGGGTTCATTCGTATTTGCTAATTTTCTTTGAGGTAAGCTAATATGCCAAGTCTTGTGTGCATATCATTCCCTTCGTGTCGTACCTGTTTTAACTGTCAAATCATGCTATTACGTCAATACTGCTTCTACGTGCTTTATTGTTTTCGAACCCTGTGTGTAATACCCCGTCAAATAGATAGGGGTAAATCAGTAATTTATAAAGCGCTATATAATTTTTATTAAGAAATTGAGACTCAGGTAAAATATTATATTTTTATAACTGAGAAATTGTCTAGGATTTTAGAAAATATTAAGTTGTATGCGTAAATAAATACGTGAGCTTATTTTATTTTTAACGCGGGTACAACCACCGCGAGATTGTGTGTGTGTGATACACTAGTGTACACTACCCGTTGGTGTGCCACCCACACCTTAATATTTCTCAATGCTTAGCACCTTCAACTTTCTCCATCTTCTTCGACAAGATTGCCTTCAGCTTGCTCGGCAAGATTGTGCCACCAAGCACCCTCCCTTCCACCAGAAGCCTCCTTCCTCCCCAATATAAACAGCTCCCTTCTCCTACAAGCTGATCCTCATCACCTTCATCATTACCATCTCCATCTTATTCCCCAACTACACCAACGCCGCCACCACCACCGAGAGCTCCATCACCACCATTCACCTCCATCTCCTCTCTAGTCTCTCTCTCTCACTCTCTCTCTATCCCTCTCTCTGTTCTCTGCCCAGAAACAGAGCACAGCAGCAGCAGCGGCAAAAGTCGCCACCACCGCCGCCTCTGTTCCCGACGGGAACCACCACCCGGAGCCGCCACTTCATTTGCTCCTCCCACCTTCGTATCTGCGGCTGTCTCTATGGATTTTCAGTCTATTTCGACCTCAAATCAAGGCAAAGAAGCCGCACTCAAGGACGTAGCAGCAGCCGACGAAGTTTTTGGCGAACCACCATTGAAGCCGGCGGGGAAAGCTTCACTGGAAGCAATCCGGCACCACCCAGCCTCGTTAATAATCGCCAATCACCTCCTAGAGGTCCCATAAGTTCAAATCGGACCCTACCCGAAGCCAAGAGTCCCTCCATCGCCGGCGACGAAGAGCACTGCGCGACTCACCGGCGGCAAACCCGTATAGCCTCGTTTCTTGATCGATTTCGGTCATTCTTGACCTTGGTATGCTCTAAATCTCGTCTAGATTCCGTTTAAACCATCAAAATCATACCTTGAATGCTTGAATTCATGTTTAGTTTGGTGAATTTGGAATTTTTGTAAAAGGGGGTTAAAGTGTCTTTAACATAAACCTGTTATAGTGTGCATATGGGGTACTATTTGTACTTTAGGGAGATCCTTAGGGGGGATGGTGTCTTTTAATGTAACTGTCTTGTGAGTCGAAAGGGGGTTCATAATGTCTTTTGAAGTAAACCCGGGGGATTCAGTCATTGTTTATATAAACTTTATATTATTCGCGAAAAATAAAATGTTATTTTTAGATTAAAAATATTTTATAAAAATAATAGCTTCCGTCCCTGTTACGGAAAAGTGTTTCGGGCATCGAAATAGTGACGAGTCGTTCGTTAAAAATTAAACAGTAATGTTTTATTAAAATTTAAATAAAGTTTGCTTTAATTACTTAGTCTTCAAATCGATTTTGTTCAATACATGTAAAAATTGATGTCGGCTAATTTATAAGCGTTATAGTGTCGTTTCAGAAGAAGTTTATTGACAACGTGCTATTTTAAATATCGTTTAAACCGTTATAATTACAATAAGTATTTTTCATAAATATAACTACCCGTTTTACTAATATTTCATGTCTTTTAATACCAACAATGTTTTAAAATAAATAATCACTTTTCTAAAACATAAAATTTAATAGTTGTCTAAAATAGATGCGTCGATTTATATATTTTCACTATTAAGAAATAACTAGAGAAAGAAGACGTTGAGTTCGGGCTAGTCTAAAAACGCTTAATAGGATTTTCTATAAGACTTGAAATACTATGTTCGGATTGTGACAATCTAGAAGCTCCGATTTGTAGGTGAAGTTTACATAGGCAAGGACTACGACTAGAACTTTCAGACGCTTCTGGACTAAGGTAAGTAAATATGCCTAGCCTAGCGTGCCTAGCTCATTTCGTGTCACGATATGATTTTTAATATTCGTCGCAAAATGTGTTTTGTGGCATATCTGTTTTACTTGAGATTGTTTAAGATTTGAAATGCTTTCTTGAAATCATCACTCAATAAATAATAAAACGTAATAACGTAAAGTGGAATGAGTTGTACGGGAGAAACTTATTATTAATGTCGTGTTGATTTCGGTCACTCGACCCCTATTATTTTAACCCGGTCGCAACCTGCCGGGTGTCTCCATGTACTCACCCCTCTGGCCGCAAGAAGTCTTTGGGGGCTGCCGGTAGTCAAGGTCATGGTAGCTAGTGATAGTATAGTAGATCTTTCCCCGTATCAACAAAGTTAAAAAGGACTTTTCTATGAGACAAGGAAGTTATAAATAGAAAGAAGAGCTATTCGGGATTTACTCCCCACTACAGAGCAAGAAAGGAAGTTTCAAAGATAAGAGGCCATTTACATTCGTATTTTGTTTATCAAGTTTACACTTTTATGACTGTTTCCTCCTTATGCTTTGACGTGAAATTAAATATTTCTCTCTTCTCTGTTTTACGAGCTAGGGTATTTAATTACTCAGCATTTCCCAGCTGACTTTAGAAACTGCGGTTCTGTTTTCTTTCCCACCGCAGGATTAGAGGAAGATGGCTATGGTATGACTGGGTACGAGTCTCACTAAGAAGACCCTGTGACGTGCTATAAGATAGTTTGAACAACGTAAGGATAATGTGTAATAGTAATGTATGAAGACTTGAAGTATTGTAATGTTTAATAGTATGTAATATAAAGGTTGGGATGTTGTGCTTTCGATTCTCCGCCGTTACATTTGAGCTTCGGCCTCCCCGATTCGTCCGAGTCGGATAAGGGGGTCGTTGTTGGTGGTATCAGAGCCGGCTATCCATTAAATGGGAATTAAAACCTGTAGGGTAACATAAAATGAACATAGGACAAGATAATTAAAATTGGAAAAGCCGTTCGGGTTACGGGTAGCTTATGCATAGGTCTTGGTATTTTCCTGCCCACCCGCAACCTGCCTCAAGAAGTGTTATGTGTTATAGTCTTATGTGAATAAGTTTTATTTGTGAGTGATTTTCATTGCCACGATAGGAAGAAGGATAAGAACAACATTTGATCTGTACTAGATGAATCATTTCATTTGCAGACACACGTTATATGTGCCTTAATGTAAAGTTGCTTGATAATATGCTCTATATGATAGTTGTGTGGTATATACTGTTAATTGCGCCTTTAAAAGATGAAATATCTCAATCTCTAAGACAGTGATAGCATAACCAAGGACATTATAGAAAGTGAGTAGCTGACCGTTTAAAAGGGTATGTGACTTCATGAGAAATCTGAGGATAGAGATATGATAAGAATATTGGGATACTTGACTGGCTAATCCGAGTTTCACACCAAATATTTGTAAAGAAATTTAGTGACGTACTCTAGATATTGATTTGGATTGTAATTTGGAATTGGGAGTCAAGAATGAATTAATCTTGGGAGTCTTTTCAAGAAATCAAATGGTTTATTTTGGAAGTAGACAAGGAAGGTCCCACCCTCCCTCACCTGATAATCAATGAGGTCAACCCGCAATTTTCGACCTGCTTCAATTGTAATTTTACGGCCTTAGTTATTAGAGGATCTCCAGGTGTTAACGGTTGATTGGAGTTTACTTCTGTAGATAGTGCTTTCTGAGCTAGCAGATCTTGGCCACGTGGCAACCATCCAGCACACCATATTGTGCTCCACACACACTGGATCACCAGCCCAGCTGATCCATGTGGGGGCTGCGAGACAGAGCCCTCGCATACCACTGCACGGGACTTGTAGGGACTTAGTGGTTTGGAGGCTAGAGTAAGTCCTGTCGCGTGCGAGCCAAGCCCGCGCGCGACCTTTAGTAACTGCTTTGAGAGATTTATGACACAAGCTCCATAAACCCGGTCAACCTCGTAACGGTTCCGGTATTCGCGCATAACGTGCTGTAACGGTCCCTATATACGCGGACGAACGTACCGTTGTGGTTAAGCTAATTAAGCCGTCATTAATGGGCGCATTAACCACACTGCAACGGTCACATTCTCGTTATATATAGGACGTTAACCTTTCCATACAAAGGAGAACACACTAGCCATACGCGGAAGTTCTGCCAAACCTCTGTCTCTCTCTCAGACATTACTACTGCCTTACTCTCTCCCTACACACAACCCAACTCTTCCTATGCTATCTCTAATCCTCTACTTACGGTGTACACGGAGGTCTCCCCGCCGGAATCTCTTGTGCACATTTTGGTGAACCCGACGTGAACTTACCAACAAAAGCAACCATGTCTCAGGAGGATGATGTCAGCAATAGATCGCCTTCCACCGAAACCGCCTCGGGAGAGGAGGCCCGCCGCACTCCTACGACCCCCGGTGAGGCACCGACGTTAGAATCCTTGGACGCCACCATCCAAGGTCAGGCGAAAGCCCTCAAAGCTCAATCTGCGCAGCTAGAACGGATCATGGCTGTCTTGGGGACTCTTACACCAAACCCTGCGCAAGCCACCGCCGTCTCTCCGGGAGGAGGAGCCCCTACCGCTCCAGCACCGGGAGTGTCAACCACACCTCCCAACCCTAATCTGCAGACTCCACCGGCGACCGCGCAGCTACCTTCAATTCAGGGGTCAACAGCTCAAATGTTGCCTCTCACCGCTCATACTCCTCAGCCTCCGGCTTTGGTATCTAACCCGGCTTCGCAGTATCCCTTGCCTCCTCCAACGGCAATCTGGGGCAATGCGAACGGCCAATATGTCCCCAACCCTCCGGCGGCATACGTGTCGCCTCCGCCTGCGGTAACCCCTCCTCCTGTTACCGAGAGAAGCATCCCAGAATGTATGACGTCTCTGCAGAAGCGCATGGACACTATTCTGGCTCACCAATCATTCGCGGATACCATCATCCCGAAGCTAGATAACGATCCGCCCATCCCGCGGGAGATCTATCTCATGCCTAACCCGGTGGGGTATAAGGCCCCTAAATGGGACAAGTTCGAGGATGTCAATGGAAACGCTCATGAGCATGTCATGCGTTTCATCGATGTCATGGGGCCATACGGAGCCGATCCCAAGCTGCTGATGCGAGAGTTCCCAAAATCCTTGGGGAACGTAGCGTACAAGTGGTACCAAACGCTGGAGGCCGGGTCCGTGAAGACTTGGGACGACATTGTCCAGAAGTTCTATACCAAGTTCTTCCAGATGGAAGAAAAGGTGACAATGATCCACCTCTCGCGGATGTATCAGAAGCGCGAGGAGGACGGGATAACTTTCATCAAGAAGTTCAGGGCGAAGTCTTTGGAATGCAAAGATCCGATGCTCGAAAGTCGGCTTGTAGAGATATGCCTGCAGTGCATGCGAGATGAATACAAAGGTATGCTCATCAACCTGCAAACACCTACGTTTTCAAAGCTAATCGAATGCACGAAGAACATCGAGCCTATAGTTGAGAGGCAGAAGAAGAAAAACGTTCCGGAACGATCTTCGAGCGGTACTACCTACAAGATTGGGAGGTTCAGTTACAAGAGGGGACGCGAAGCTGAGGTCAATTCAGTTTCACCCCAGAAGTAGGCGAAGATTGTGAACTTCGACGTACCACCTCTGCCATGTTCTGTGGAAGAGGCAAGCGACCTCTGCAGGCAATGGCGCAAGGACGGCGTCCTATCGCCGCTCGAGAAGGCACCCTCCAAGGAGATGGTGAGGGACCCGAAGTGGTGCGAGTACCACGGCAAGGTCATGCATCCCACATCGGACTGTAAGAAGCTCAGGATTGTATTCAACCAGAAGATGAAGAACGGCGAGCTAATCGTCAGCGATCACAGGAAGGATGTGCGCAACAATCCACTTCGTGCCCATGCGGAGCAAGACTCGAAAGGTAAAGAGGTCGCCATGATCTCGATTGTGGACCTGGAAGAAGTCGCAGAGGATGGTCTACCCATCATTGCCGAAGTCCATGATGACGAGGACTACAGCGTAGATACGGAAGACGAACGTGCTGACAGGATGAAGGGGTCACACGGCTTTAGCAGATTCTTCGACGAGATGAACTTCTCCGAGAAGTGCCGGACAGAAATGACGAAAGCGATCTTGAGGATAGCAGAGGACTACGAGGAGGATCTTGTAGTCTCCAACGGGAAAGTTATCAGGGCGTCTCGCTCTACAAAAAAGATTATGACCTTTTCTGCCAGCGACAAAAAGACAGATGCGAGCCACCAGAGGCTCCTGTACGTGACGGCCATCGATGGAGGAGCAGCGGTCAACGTCGTTTCGCTCCACACACTGAAGCTAGCAGGGATCCCTGAGTACAAGATTGTCAGGCGTCCATCTCCGCTGATGGGATTTGGAAGCGACTCCAGAATGACGATTGGATGGATCCGCCTGGGCGTTCAGATCGGTAAAATCAAGTGCTCAGCGAAGTTCTATGTCATAGATGCGAACACTACGTATCACATGATCATAGGTCGAGCCTGGATTCATCGCTTTGACGCGGTCCCTTCAACAGCTCACCAAGTCATGAAAGCTATCTGGAACGACAGAATAGTCGAGATACCGGCTTCAACGAATCCATTCAACATGGATGAAGCACATCTCAGCGAGGCGGTGTGGTTCACCGAGATGGCGGACGAGCAAGCGCCGGGACCATTTAACCCTACTCCTTTACCTCTTTGGGAAGATATCAAGGACCAGTCACCTGCGGGAGTGATGGTGACAAGAGAGGATGCCAAGGAAAAGCCGCCCACACGCGAAGAGACGCCGCGAATCGCTTACCAACGAAAGAACGTATATACTCTGAAGAGAATAGCAAAGCATGACCCTGAAGGCAAACAAATAGAGAGTTTCTACGCCAACGGGAAGAAGTGCTATCGCATATGAAGGTGCGCGGGGATGTCCTCACGCGGGCATGGGGATATCCCTGGGCAAATCAACCAAATCAAGCAGATTGCGGTAACAGAAAAGCCAATGCAGAGCACTCCGGATGAGAGGCTCAAAGAAGCACCCGAATGCATGGAAGACAGACCCAGACCACAGAAGCAAGAGCTAAAGGAAGTGTTCCTCAGCCCAAACGAGGAAAAGAAGAGGCCAGTCTTTCTAAGTGCGGACCTCACAAGCGATGAAGAGCAAGGACTACTGCAGCTCCTGACTGAGTACAAAGACGTGTTCGCATGGGAGTATGATGAGATGCCCGGACTGGACACAAGCATCACCATGCACCGTTTGGACATCATCCCAGGCTCTAAGCCGATAAAGCAAAGCACAAGAAGCTTCAGGCCGGAGCTTAATGTGAAGATCAAACAGGAGATTGTCAAACTCCTGGACGCCAGGTTCATAGAACCAAATCACCATCCCACACGGCTGGCCAATATTGTGCCAGTGGTAAAGAAGAACGGACAGCTTCGCATCTACGTGGACTTCCGAGATCTCAATCGCTTCTGCCCCAAGGACGATTTTCCGCTCCCCAACATCGATTTGCTTATCGATTCGACAGCGGGTCATCGCATGTTCAGTTTCATGGACGGCTTCAGCGGGTACAATCAGATCAAGATGGACCCCGAAGATGCACGAAAAACCGCATTCATCACCCCAGTGGGAGTGTTCAACTACACGGTGATGCCCTTTGGTCTCAAAAACGCAGGTGCAACCTACCAACGGGCCATGATGGCCCTATTCCACGACATGATGCACAAGGAAGTGGAGTTTTATGTGGATGACCTCGTGGTTAAATCCAAGCAAGAGGCAGATCACCTAGCAGATTTGCGGAAGGTGTTCAACAGATGCAGACGCTTTCAGCTGAAGATGAACCCTATGAAATGCGCATTCGGGGTAACATCAGGGAAATTCTTGGGATGCGTGGTACATCGCCAAGGAATAGAGCCTGACCTTGCGAAAGTTTCGGCCATCATCAGCATGACTCCGCCGCATGACCAGAGTGCCTTGAAGACATTCTTGGGGAAGCTATCGTATCTGCGAAGATTCATCTCAGCGATTGCTGAGATCACTTTCTTCTTCAGTAATCTTCTCAAAAAGGACGCCGCATAAAACTGGACTCCGGAGCACGAAGCTGCGTTCGGGAAGCTGAAAGAACTGCTGACGTCTTCAAAAATAATGATCGCACCTCAGTTGGGGTCACCGCTTTTACTGTATCTGACGTCAACCAGGAATCCATAGGAGCACTCTTGGCTCAGGAGTACGAAGGTCAGGAAAGGCCCATCTACTACATTTCTCGCATTGTGCAGCCCGCAGAATCAAGGTACACAGACATTGAGCGTCATTGCCTAGCCTTGTTCTTCATAATAGAGAAGTTGAGACACTACTTTGCGTCGCACAAAGTGGTGGTGGTTACAAAGAGTTATCCCATACGATATCTGCTAACTCACACTACTCCGGGAGGAAGATTGGCAAAATGGTATATAACCATTTCCCAGTTTGATATCACGTGCGTTCGGCCGCGGGCGATTAAGTCGCAGGCGGTAGCGGATTTGTTGGCGCAGTTCCCCGACAACAGTCATGAGCCCGTGATCGAAGAAGAACTCGAGGGACCTGAAATCTATGCAATCGATGTACCCTATTGGACGCTCCATTTCGACGGGTCGTCAACAAGGAAATGTGGAGGCATTGGGATAGTCTTGACCAAGCCAGATGGAGAGGTCATACAGATGTCCGCCAAACTTGACTTCGCAGTTACTAATAACGAAGCAGAATATGAGGCTCTCATCGCGGGACTCCGTGCGGCGAAAGCTTTGGAAGTAAGCAATCTGACGGTCATGGGAGACTCCAAGTTGATCGTCAAGCAAGCCTCGGGCGAGTATGGTTTGAAGGAGATTAACCTTCTGTCCTACCGGACTCTGGTACAAAAGCTGGTGCAGCAATTTTGCGACGTTAGGTACGAGCACAAACCTCGAGCGGACAATAGACATGCAGACGCTTTGGCAACTTTGGGATCCAAGGTTAGTTCAGACAAATGTCCCGCAAGAATCTCGGTCGAAGTGCGAACATCGTCGGCGTTAACAGAAGACGCGTGTGACGATGAACGCATGGACGATGCGAACTGGAGAAAGGCAATCTTACGACCAATCGTAGAAGGCACAAGCAGCCAGAGCTGGGCACTCACAAAGGGGTATTGCATACATGACAACACCCTTTACTACAAGGGCCTTGGCGGAATACTCATGCGATGTGTCTCCGAACAAGAGGGACAATTGCTGCTAGAGAAAATTCATCAGCATGCGTGCGGAGAAAGTGAAGTTTCAATCTATCGAAAGGCTCAGAGATATGGCATTCACTGGCCAGACATGTCAACAGCCGCAGCCCTAATACAGGGAAAGTGCGAGAGTTGCGCACTGATCAAAGATTCCTTACTCATCGCTCTAACCGACGATGATGCGGATTGGAGGAAACCACTCTTCGATTTTCTCACCTCACTACTGGAAAAATTGTAATAAACGACGGTATTTAACCGTAGGAAAAAGTAAAAAATCCGTAGTTTATAAGATATACAACGGTTTTATATTCCGTCCTTAAGAAAGGCGTCGGTTATACTTAAACGACGGATTTTACCGTAGCAAAAACATTTTAAACGACGGTTCACAGTATTCCGTAGGATATGAACAAATATACGACAGTAGATAATAAACCGTTGTATATGAATATAAACGACAGTTTATATTTCCGTCGGATTTCGTCTTAAGAGACGGTAATTTTTCCGTAGTTTTACCAAAAACTACGGTTATTGCCAACCGTAGTATATATTTAAAGCGACAGTATGTACCGTCGTAAATACATTCACGGCGGTGAACTTTACTGCTGGTAAAACATTAAACGACGGTAATTTTGTAAGGGCGTTTTTTATTTTTTACCGTAGGCAATGATTAAAACGGCGGTAAAAAACCGCCGTTAATGTTTTTTTTTTTTTTTTGGGTACCTGGACCTGTAATGAAACCTGGACCTCTAATGAAAAGATGCTGAATTCTTAAACAACCATCTATCTAATTAACCATTATGTGGACATGAAACCTACTGATTCAAGCATTAAACATCAGTCAACACAGAGATGAGAAATTTGAAGTTCGGGTAATACAAAACAGTGTTCGTCCAAATAGCAAAATACTAAGTTTAACAAAACTTCAAAGTTGTACACAGCGGCATTTGTTCAAAATCAGCAGCAGCAGCAGCATTTGTTCAAAATCAGCAGCAGCAGCAGCATTTGTTCAAAATCAGCAGCAGCAGCAAAAATATACGGCAAGAAGGATCGCAGCCGCAACATCAACTCCTGCATACAACAACAACATTATCAATGCACAACCCATATACGAATAGATCTAAAGCACACGATCAAAATATGAGATTGGGGGATGTGGATGGAGTGATTTATCAAACTCCCTACAAATCAAACACCAGCAAACGCATCTCGTGTAGGTAAAGGTGTAGTGGTATCCTAGTACCCACCTTGGGTACAGACCGGGTTTGATTACCTGGATGCGCATTTTATTCTATTTTTCTGATTAGACCTGTTTTTATGTATAGGGTGTAAGTCTTTACCTGTTTCACTCGGGATCCACATCAACTAACCACAAACGGAAACACGACCCAAAACACCACACTTTTCAGACAAACCAACATGGCAATTTATCAAAAATAACACAGAATAGTTTAATGTACAATTTTTCACATGGTTGACTGCAAAACATGAATTGTCCTAAGCGTGTCCCTATCAGTTCATTTCAAAATAATAGCATAAAGTAGTCTATGGGAGTGCACGGCATGTGAGTGTCGGTATTGTAGACTTGTATGGCACCAAGACGACTTCCTAGTTAGACGGCCCTCACATCAATGTCTATTAGCTAGGGCTCTCGTTGATTTCGGAAACAGATAACTGAATGAAACTACAGTGACAGAACACAATGAATACTGATTACAGACTATATCGAACTTTGTTATGATCGATTGATCTATTGATATATTTAGAAATTTTTGAATTCTTGTTGAATAAGCAGAGAGTCAAGTAGGGCCTGCCTCAAGTGACTATGCAGCAAAGCATCTTCACACCGAAAGGTTTTATTTTTTATAGGGGGGTGACAAGAACTGAAAGGACCCATGCTCCAGCAACTTGTGATTCACATAATAACAAAATGTTTATTTTTTCTTGGGACAAAAAAATATGGGGAGGTGTCTGACTAGGTTATGGGCCCTCTCAATGGTTTCCTACTTTGTTTAATCATGTTCCTCTTTTTGAAGCTATTTTATGTTTCACCCTCATCAGTTTGTCTACTATCTTCACTTTTCATCACAACAACCAGGCTTTCTAAAGAGAAAAGTTATCACTTTCCCTTTTTTCTACTTTCGTAATGGTATAAACTTCCTTCTCATGCAAGGCTATAGCTTTCATACATGTAAGCTGCTCACTGCATTGAATCAATGTGAATGGATCAAGAACGCTAAAAAAGGAAATTCTTGTTGGAAATAAGTAAGCTTTAACAGTAAAGCAGTGGCAGCTAAAATGAGAGCATGAAAATGTAGTTTATTGAAAGTTATTGAACCGCCTACCTATATCTAATAAGATAAGATAGAACGATCAGAGTTCAAAGGAGAAATTTCGTTTTCAAAATTTTGGGTTTCTTATAATATGAATTGTAAAATTTGTAAAAGTTATAATATGACCCACGGTTTTTTTGAAATAAACCACAACCTCTATAAAGTTTATACTGTACAATTTATATTACAACCATGACTTTTTTATATAATTTTAGGCACATATAATATCCATTTATGTAGTAGTATCTGATAAGATTCAAAGCAAAAACTATGAATGATTCATGAAGCTAAGGGACTTGGATGATCAACCAAATACTTCTGCGGCATGTTTTTGGTGAAAAGTGGTAACACAAATATGCAAGAGAACACGGCTATCAAGATTCAAAACTGAAGACCTGTCACTATTTCAGGTATTATCCTAATGTGATCCATCATGTGCCACACCCTTGTGCCTGATGTGACATGTTATGTCTGACGTGGCACACCCATGTATCCGATCATCCATTTCACTATTCTATGAAATCGTTTTCTCATCTATTACATTTTTGGAGAACTTCTTCCTGCATGCGATTAGATAAAGTTTCCAAAGCAAAAGGAGCTAGGGCGGTGATTGTTTGACCACAATAAGGGCACCCAAATAGCTTGAACGAAGACAGTTCTTTAGCGAAAAGCTTCTGGATTTAAACGAAAAAGGAGGTTTCAGTGAAGACAAAAGACGAATTGTTTACAATGAATTGAAATATAGTGAAGCAGCATGCATGATTGCTCTTCAGTACTCTACCGAAGTGCTACTTAATCATTTTGTTCATTAGACATTTAGACTCCTATAGTATAACATACCAGTCCTATTGTATCCGAAATCTTATGGAGAAGCGCCTCATAGGAAAACATTATCATTCTTTTTTGTGATTAAGATTTAACATGCTAGTTAAATCAAGATTCAACACAATTGCACAACGGGGTATGCATACTCTTTACTTACTGGTCACTACTCAACAATCACATAATTCAATACAGAATTACCTTAACTTGCTCACTTATTAATGCAAAAAAATAAGGTGCCACCGGAAACACAGCGAAAGATTGGTAAAACACAATTGTCCTATTCAGGTGAACTTGTATTAATTGTTTTAGCAACCATCCTTCAGCCTACATCAGCAGTACAAGTCATTTACCAATGCATGTTGGTCTTATGATAAAATGCAGCAATTCACATGTTCATGTCATCTGGAATCCAATATGGTACTAATCCCTAACACACAATATGGGACCATTAAGTGACTCAACTGAAACCAATTCAAGCTACCAGGTCTCAAAGTTGGGACATCAGGTAAAGAATAATTACTGCCTCTCTGTAAAATGAGGGGTTTTGACTAACTATGCTATTACCACTAGGAACATCTTGTGCATGTGGATTAAGGGGAATTTAAAACTAAAACAACAAGATTAGTATACACGTGCTTGGAATGCTAGTAAACTACTCTGTGCAAAAACACATAAAATAAAGCTTGCAGAAGGAGAAATTTGGATGCAATGAATTCAAATGTAAATCAACATTAATTTCTTACCTTCTTTTTCAACCGTACGTTACTTTTTCTTGTTTGCAGTGACGCGTTTGACCTGCAAATGTGAAACAAATAATTAACTCAGATTACGAAAAATTAATGAAGTTGTAATAAAAGCCAAGCTAAACATGTCTCACATACATTTGTCACAGACCACGCAACTGATTTTCCTGTCATGTTCTTCAAATTTGTTTCCTTCCCAGTCTGTCGGAACATTAGAAAATTTGACTTCACGACCTGAGAGATTTGCACCTCACAGAACTCTGGACCCAATGCAGCTCCCTGTACAATCTTATTGGGGTTCATCGACAAGACGAGACCACGTGCTGCAACTGTTCGTGGCTTGTATATTGAGATTAGCTCTACCATATCGCCTACTCTAACCTTTTCAGAAGAAACCAATATATCGTATGTCAGGCACAACTAAAATCAGTTCAATGCTCTAAAAAACTAAACATATGATCTTATAAATTGTTAATTAAAATTTACCTGAAGGTTATCATGTCGCACGCGACATGAAGATGAGGCATGGCTCTCATCGGTACCAGTTGTGGGCTGTATGTTTGACGGAGCCACTTGTGCGGGAGGATTAAAGTTGGTAGGTCGTGCAGGTCGATTGGATTGTCCACCCAGTGTCGGGTGCGTAGGCCTGGCAGTAGGTTCTGAAGGAGTAGATGACGGCACAACCAGCGGTGGAAAAGATGGCATGGCCAATGCATCCAATGATGTTCCAGTCAGCGAACATACTACACCTGCAAGATGTTTCATCTGAGCTTCCCATGTTTTAAATACATTTTGCATTTCAGCTTCCCGAGCTTGCCTCTCTGCGTTTTCAGCTTCCAATTGGGCTACTTTTACCTCCAAGTCAGCCACTTGTTTGTTGGAGCGGATTGACGAGGACCCGAGCACCTTCGTTGGACGTAGGCCAGAACCCATACAGCGGACGCGACCGTGATTGTCTGGCCCAAATGTTTCAACAAAACGATGCTCACGAACCTCTAGGTCTTGTTCTTCCTCTGGTGTGCCAATCTTCAAATGTTCCCTCAGCGTCGCCTGAAATAATTGAACATATATTACAGCATATAGTTGGCATAAGAATTGTAAATAACTAAACACCACTAAATAACATATTTTAGTATTTCACCAGATATGGAGCAGCAGCAGGATCTCTAGGTTGTCCGTTCGCATCCTCCCGTGTCCTCATATAAATTGCCGGACGATCATGTGGCAATCCCTTTTCCTTTAACTGCATCGTTAGTACAACAATTATTAATCACATACTGATATAGAAGGGTCTCAAATAAATACAAACAAACTGAATTAATACCTGTTGCTCAATTTGTTGAAACGGTGTCCTACCACTTCTTGGGGCATCAACTGATTTTTGTCGATTTTGCTTATTGGTCTCGCTCTTCTCCTATATATTATGAAATAGTGGAATATCAGTCTATGTGGAATATCAGTCTAGTTGACAGGATATGCAAAACTTTACCTTTGCTTCCTCATCACCAAACCATTCAACTAAGGTTGGCCAATGTTCGGGAAGAACTCTATCCGGACAATCAGCTAGACGCTCCTCGTCGGTGTCATGACGTGAGTAGTGATTTCTTTTTACCGTGGCCTTCCAATCTCTCCACATTTCGTCCATGGTTTTGAGACAAATCTCTTTGTACTCTTCCGGCACATCTCCATCTATATTGGCCTGTTGGAAATCCAACAAAGAATTAGCTTTAGTGCATGTATGGCAGAAAATGTGGTGGCAAGCCCTTGTGTTCATTACACCTTAGAGAGCAATTAGTCATGTATTCTGTTATTTTCATCTGTTTGAATCTCGAACCTCAAATTGCTAGATTCGGTTCCGTTTTTCTTGTTCTCGATTTATTCGTTACCAGCGTCAAAACTTTAGCTATGACTATCCTTTTTTTTGTGAATCGAGGACTTTGGTAGAGTTATGAGCATTTGCCTAAAGGAAATATGTTCATGCATAGGGTGAATTCAGAAACATACTCATGTCATTAGGCATCTCCAGTTACATTTTTTGGAAAATATCTCAATTTCTTACTAAGGCGGTGAGTGTACATGAACATTGAAACTTATTTTACACTTAGACAGGTTTCTAGCAAACATATTTTCTGTTGGTTGGGTAATTATTTCCTAGTCTTTAGGCTGGTACTATATGCTGCCTATTTCTGCAAGCAGTTTTGAACAATCTTATTAGAAAAGCATATGTATTTGGATTGTGAAATAACTGACTGGAACAAAGTCAAGATATACTGCACTTTGTTGCTACAGAAGTGAGACTGGAAGCCGCAAGGCTAATACCAAGAGCTACAGATGTCTCTTCTTAATTTTGGAATAATTTTTCAGAAAAGAAAAAAATAGTCAGATACTTCATTGATCCAGTAAGGAAAAGAGAAAAATATCAAGGGGCATTCCAAGAATCGAACTCGGGACCTCTCGCACCCAAAGCGAGAATCATACCACCAGACCAAATGCCCTATTACTGTTAGATTGCTAGACTCATTTCAGGTTTATTGGTCAACCTTGTTTTTGCTCGACAAAGAGTTAACTTTATTTGTTCTTTGAAAAGATATTTTCTGAAATTCGAAAGGACCAGACCCCAGAACAACCACCCAGACCATGACATTCCAGAAGAAACGGAGGTAGTAATAATTATGTGCTAAATTTCAAGCATTGAGGTCCTTCAGCATTCAAAGTTGCTTGGAGTTGGACTTGTTTTTCTTATTTTGTTAAAAGTATGCCATGTATTTATCTTATAAAGACAAGTTATTGGGTTGCAAATAGAAAGCAGTGATGTCAAATTCGGTACAAGATGCTTTAACTACACAAAAAGTAGTATACTTAATGTAGAAAGTAGCAAATCTCTCGCATAAATGCACAGCAATTCTCTAATGTCAGATGTCTCCTTTCAAAAGCAAGTGTCACCTGAGCAGAAAATAAATTCAGAGAGGACGAAGACACTGATACACATATTTAGTACAACAGGACAAGCACTACTGATACAAATATGTAACCTGTTGCCTGTAAGCCACTGCTGGTATACTTAGCAACTGTCTAAGTCTATTTTCAACTACTGATACAAATATGCTTTAACGTTTCTGAACTTGATATGGTTGACCAAATAAGTGACTCAAATGTGTAATACGACCAACAAAACTGTAGTTATCAGTCATTGTACTTATCCAATTTTTTTGCATCACACATATTACTATGATCAGATAATTAGGTTTGGCATGTGCTGCACTAGTTAAAACATCTAGTTTGTTTGTTTGGCATGTACTGATAACTGTGAGGTTGTTTAAATCAATACTCATTAAAGCTTGCTTCAAACACATACACATAGCAGGGTGTGTATTTAGATGGAAATAGTTATTTTCGTATATGAAATAGTTGAATGTTGCAATATCCAGAAATACAACAAAGGTGCAGGGGAAAGATGGAATTACAACATGTATATACAAATTCATAACACTATGAATACAAATATGATTTTACCATAAATATAAGATTAATTAAGTGCATACCTTGACTAGTCCCCATGCAATTTCCTTCCCTTCATCCAACCCCTTGTGTTTCCACGACGTGTAGATCAATGGAAATTTTGTTCCATTTCTCACCATTATTCCTAAATGGCTTGCAAGTTTTGCCTGATCCTTCCCTATTGGCTGAAATCTTTCATTGAATTGAACGTTCAACTTTGCCGTGCCTTGGGTCCAACCAGGTAGTGGCTGTGAGATTGATCTTCCCTTACGTTTCTTGTTTGGATCGTTGGAGGCCGACAATCCTAGAGAAAATAACAATTCGTAATCATTCAATACATAAAGGAATAGATGCTAGAAATTACAATAAATTGAAGTGACTACAGCAGTAAATCAATACTTAGTTAATTACCCGGGATACCTCCTTCTCCAAATGGTTCTAAAAATTCATCAGGTGGCTGGTCCTGATTCTGGGCAGTTGCAGGGCCTGTAGTTTGAGCCGGTGTAGGTGATGGTGCTACTGGTTGGTGATGAAACTGTGTAATTTCAGGTGGTGTCGGAGAAACCTGCGTAGGCGTCGGTGCATTTGGCTGGTGTTGAAGCAGGGTATTTTCTGTCCGAGTTGGAGAAAGACGCTTTGCTGGTGGTGCATCTGTTAGCAAATTTCGGCAAGGCCACTTTGCAGTTCTTTTAACCACCATGATAACCTGCAGGAAACCAATAAGTTAGTTTACTTTCACTACTTATATAGAATCTTTTATTCATTTTACCTTATGAGTCACACACAACACAAGAGATAATACAGTAAGAGCAAACAGTAAGAGAACATCACTGACATTCAATAATTATTCCAATTTAATTTCCAAGTAAACCAATAGAATTCCAATAACCATAAATCAAAAATTTCAGCTAAATCTAATCACTATCGTATTCTGTATTTGCATCTTCTTCGTCATCTGATTCTGAGGCTTCTTCGTAAGCTGATTGGGCGCCTTGGTCGTCATCTGATTTTGTGCCTTCTTCGCCACCACTCATATACATGTCGTCGTCGTCGTCGTCATCGTCATCCACGTCACCTTCCGCTGTAGGAACAGTATCTTTACCATCATCAACAACTATGACTCCACTGGTATGTTGTCCCATCCATCTTGTATCATTATTAATATTTGCTTCATCATCATCATCCATATTTTGATTCTGAAATGGCTCGGCTTGCGGACAAGTTATCAGAGACGTTGATACATCCTTTGCATACATATCATAGAAGTCTCGCGGAGTCATATTCACCACTACGCTCCAATCCGGCTCTACCACATCTTCCACGTACCAAGCTTGCTCTGCTTGGGATGAAAAAATATACGGTTCTGCTGCTATGTCATTGTTTTTATACATGAGACGATTGAAATTAACCATCGTGAATTTATAGTCATCTTCTTTCACACCCTGCTCGCCGTCCACCCATATGCACTTAAACATATCAAATTTGACATCCATGGAATAAGTCAACTGAATAACTTCTTTCAATTTTCCGTAGTACTTCAAATTTCCAGTGGCTGGCCGATTATCTTTCACTGAAGCATAACTCTCAGTTGACGCCTGTAGATACTGCTTTCTGACATGACAGATCTTGGCCACGTGGCAGCCATCCAGCACACCATATTGTGCTCCATACACACTGGATCACCAGCCGAGCTGATCCATGTGGGGGCTGCGAGACAGAGCCCTCGCATACCACTGCACGGGACTTGTAGGGACTTAGTGGTTTGGAGGCTAGAGTAAGCCCTGTCGCGTGCGAGCCAAGCCCGCACGCGACCTTTAGTAACTGTTTTGAGAGATTTATGGCACGAGCTCCATAAACCCGGTCAATCCGGTCAAACCCGGTCAACCCCGTAACGGTTCCGGTATTCGCGCACCACGTGCTCTAACGGTCCCTATATACTCGGACGAACGTGCCGTTATGGTTAAGCTAATTAAGCCGCCATTAATGGGCGCATTAACCACACTACAACGGTCATGTTCTCCAGTATATATAGATCGTCAACCTTTCCATACAAAGGAGAACACACCTGCCATACGCGGAAGCTCTGCCAAACCTCTGTCTCTCTCTCAGACATTGCTACTGACTTACTCTCTCCCTACACACAACCCCACTCTTCCTGTGCGATCCTTGATCCACTACACACGGTGCACACGGAGGTCTCCCCGCCGGAATCTCTTGTGCACATTTTGGTGAACCCGACGTGAACTTACCAACAAAAGCAACCATGTCTCAGGAGGATGATGTCAGTAACCGATCGCCTTCCACCGAAACTCCCTCGGGAGACGAGACCCGCCGTACTCAAACGACCCCCGGCGAGGCACCGACGTTAGAGTCTTTGGATGCCACTGTCCAAAGTCAGGCGAAAGCTCTCAAGTCTCAATCTGCGCAATTAGAACAAATCTTGGCCGTTCTGGGTACCCTTGCGCCAAATCCTCCACCAGCCACCACTATCCCTCAGGGAGGAGGAACCCCTACCGCTCCAGGATTGGGAGTGTCAGCCACACCTCCCAACCCTCATCTGCAGACTCCACCGTCAGCTACGCAGCTGCCTTCGGTTCAAGGATCAACGGCACAGATGCTGCCTCCTGCTGCTCACGCTCCTCAGCCGTCGGCTTTGGCGTCCAACCCAACTCTGCAGTACCCTTTGCCTCCCCCAACGATGATCTGGGGCAATGCGGGTAGTCAATATGCTCCCAATCCTCCGGCGGCGTATGTGTCGCCACCACCTACGGAAACCCCTCCGTCAACTACCGAGGGGAGCATTCCAGAATGCATGACGTCTTTGCAGAAACACGAAGCCTCTTCCTAACTTAGTCTTGCTGGAAGAAAAGCGAGAACAAGCCAAAAGGACTAACAAGCGGTACCAGGAAAGAATCGCTCGCGCCTACAACAAGACAGTCCAGCGAAGGGATTTCGCAGTCGGAGACTTGGTCTTGCGCGCATCTGACCGCTGTATGCGAGAAGCAACTCACCCAAAGTTCGCAGCTAATTGGGAAGGACCCTTCGAAGTCACAGAAGTCTTCGATAGTGGCTACTGCAGCATACGAAGGTTGCACGGCACAACCTCAACCCCGAGTTCAGTCAACATGCGCTGGATCAAGAAGTACTATCCCTGACTTCTCTCATTTCATACGTTCTATGATAACGTTGTTTAATGTCTCATGTGGCTACGATTTACGCAATCTCCTCTCCCATATGAGAGGATTATAATCTCATCTCTCCCATATGAGAGCGTTGTAATAAAAGAATTCTCCCAAATGAGAAGTTCACATTTCTAGCTGTTTATGGTACTCTATTCAGTTTGTTATTACTTTTAACAATGGTTTATTCGCCGCAATAGCAGCCAATGCAATGCGATCTTAAGTGATCATCTAAGCCTATCTCTTACGATAGCAACCAGTGCAATGCGATCTCAAGTGATCATCTAAGCCTATCTCTTACGATAGCAGCCAATGCAATGCGATCTTAATTGATCATCTAAGCCTATCTCTTACGATAGCAACCAGTGCAATGCGATCTTAAGTGATCATCTAAGCCTATCTCTCACGATAGCAGCCAATGCAAACGCGATCTTAAGTGATCATCTAAGCCTATCTCTTACGATAGCAACCAATGCAATGCGATCTCAAGTGATCATCTAAGCCTATCTCTTACGATAGCAGCCAATGCAATGCGATCTTAATTGATCATCTAAGCCTATCTCTTACGATAGCAACCAGTGCAATGCGATCTTAAGTGATCATCTAAGCCTATCTGTTACGATAGCAGCCTTTACAAATGCGATCTTAATTGATCATATAAGCCTATCTCTTACGATAGCAGCCTGTCTAAATGCGATCTTAATTGATCACCCAAGCCTATCTGCTACGATAGCAACTTATATGCAAAGTGATTTTAGTTAATCATCTAAGCCTATCTGTTACGATAGCAACTTATATGCAAAGCGATTTTAGTTGATCGTCCAAGCCCATCGGTTACGATGGCAACGCATGCGCAAAATGATCTTATTAGATCTTCTAAAAGTCTATCTGTTGTGATAGCGGTCTATGTGGGAAATGATCTCAATCGATTCTCTAATAAAGCCTATCTGCCATGATAGCAATTCGCACTACTTAACGATCTTAATTGATCTGCTAAAGACTATCTGCTACGATAACAACATTGTGGAAATGATCTTAAATGATCCACAATGGCCAACCACAAGCCCATCTGCCGGATGGCACAGCTGCGAAGCTACGATCTCGAACGATCTAGCGAAACACCCGCGAATCAATATATCGCAGATGCGAAACAATTACACAGCACTATGCAAGGCGAAATATGCCGAAACGCATGCGAAATTGTATTTTGTCGTAAAGAGACAGCAGATAATACAAAAAGCTACTTATCATTACGAGTCGAATGATTTACAATTTATCTGTCTAGATAGCAGCTTACAAGCGAAAAGCTCGAATCTAACTACACAGCCAACATGGCTTACAATACATTCGAAAAGTAACTCGCAAGCATGAAGTTACACATCGCGGGAATCCCGACTGAAAAAGGATGAACCCACCGGTTTCAACACCGGCTATGCAACACGCAGATCTGCGGCCAAAGATCCGTAGCAAAAGGGATGCTGCCGCGAAGAGATCAGCTTGTCATTCGCTACATCCCTAGCCGTGAAACCTGGGAAACGATACGCCCAGGACCCCAAGGGGTGACACAAGCCTCTGTATGATCAAGGTAGGCGCCGGAGGAGCTTCCTGTTTCGACATATGCTACTCTGCAAAACAGGCGAAGCAGTCATTCCTCTGGTGATGGATTCCTTGTCATGTTGGACAAGGGCAGTGACGAGCACCCTGAGTTCAAGAACGAAGAGGCAAGAAATCCTCCTCCAGGGATGCTGGAGGAGAATTTCGCCGTTCATTACGAGACGGTAGCACGGTCACTGCGGCGCTGCACCTCACCACGAGGCGGCCGGAAACATGACCTGCACACATAATACACGAAGAAATTTCTTCGAACACACATGAGATATTATCTGCATCTTCTTTATGATGGTTATAAAGAGAAATAAGCCTCATAAAGTGGATCTTGGAAACTATTTCTATAGCACAAAGCGCAAACTCAGGATTCAAAACTTGAAGTTGCCATGAATCAACGAAAAACAAGCGTTGAAGCCAGCAGTCGTAAGGACTCACGGCAAAGCACATGTTTGGGATGAAGAACCCAAATAGCAAAGACAGGGTTTATATAGACCCTGTGCAGACTCTTCGGTTGCCTAAGATGAGTCAGCAAAATTCAAAAAGAGGGTAAGTTCAATCACTTACGCCTTGAAAAGCGGTAACAATCAATTACCCTACTAAAGGCTACGACGATTCAGTTGCGTATCCTAATAAATGACGGATAGTCATGATTCGGATGGACTTCCCAACGGAAGCGTGCTTATCTGCCGAGAAATTAGCGCGAAAATCAAGCAGAGAATCAATTGCTGATGTCATAATTGGATATGCACAGAAATATCCAATCAAATCCCGGAAAAGGGCAAAACGGGAAAATTCATTGTTCTTGTAAAAAAAAAGGGGGGGAGAAACCCTAGCAGCATTACATTAATGTTCAAGACATTACATTAATGTTCCAGCCATTTTCTTGCTATTTTTTGCAAAATTCGAAAATCAAAGCAAATTCTTGACTAAGGAGTCTTGGGGCTCGAACTGCTCGCTCAGCTTCTCCACTTGTTTCACTTCTTGCTTCAGTAGCTCGCACCTGGCATTCATCTCATGATACAGCTTCAGAGCTTCATCAACCTTTTGCTTCTGCTGCTCCACCTTCTGCATCTCAGCTGCGAGATTCTGGTGTCCGAGTTTCAAAGTTATGGCTGCGCGAATCAGCGTGACTCTGTCCTTGAGAAACTTGAAGCCCATTCTACCTTGGACTTTGGTCACGAGATTTTGGCACATGCCACATAGCAATTCAGCACTCTGGACCGAAATGGTCGCAGGTGTAGCCGCAGACAGCTGCTCCAATATCCAAATGGCTTCAGTAAGGAACAGCCTCCTGTCAAAAGGCCCGATCTCCAGAGATCTCACAAATGATCGGGGATAGGTCAGACGCATTCGAACCACCCAGTCTACATCGGTTTGCTTCAAACCTGAGGAGACATCAAAAAATAGGTTATGATGTCAAAACTCGCAAGCGAATAATGCGACGTGCGAACAGTAAAGCTCTACTTACCAGTTCCTTCCAGAATCTCATGAAGGGAAGGAATGCGGGCTGCCGGGTTGTTCGAAGATTGTCCTCGCTCCAAAGCTCTCCTATCAGCTGCGAGCTCTAATCTCTCGTAGTCGGGAGGAAGAGTGTAGGCCGCACCAGCTGCGACTGCATTCCCAACCTGCGAGCCCCAAATGCTCCACGCAGGAATAGGTGCCTCGGGCTCAGTCGTCGCCGGAGGCGAAGGGACAGCCGAAGTCGCTTGGCGAAGGACGCTCTCAGATGCGAGAACATCAGCAGCACTTGTCCTTCCTACCTCAGCACTAACATGGACGTCTTCATCCATCAACACAGTGTCAGCTCCAGCATCGTCGGAAAGCTCGATGATGTCCTCAAGAGGCTCACCCGTGTGGTCAGCAGCTGCGACGGGCTTCTCGATATGGGAGCTCGGAATTGGAACATAGGACGCAGAAGGCTGCCTTCTCTGCTCCAACTATGGTTCTTCAGCATAACCTGCGACATTAAATGCGATGACATGAGGTAACTTGCGTTATAAGTTATGTTGCTATCTTTGCTAAAGCTAAGAGAAAGCACCTCCACGCGAAGGTGGGATTGAGGTATCCTCATCATACACTAAGGACGTGGAACCATGCCCTATCAGTGTGTCCTCACTAAGCAAGTCTTTAAGAGAAGCGTGACCTGGGATGCGAATAAGCCAGTCATGATTCTGCCTTAAGTTGCTAAGAGCCTAGTACGTGCGAATCACTCAAATAGTTACCTGAGGGTTCTCCGCATTTGCCTACTAACCAACGGCGAATGTCAGCCTTTGACACACCATGCTTTAACGCACCCACAATAACATCTCTATAAGTCACTGCGAGATTGAAGATCTCACCTTTATCGCCACCTGCGATCTCTTCGAAGTCTGCTTGGACTTGCTCCAAGGCCGCTGCATCCTCTCTGGGAACCTCATCCTCCTCTTCCGCATGAGGAGCCACTTCTTCGGGAAGCTCGTCTTCCTCGCCAACTGGACGCACTAAGTCGTCAACATGCTGCTCTTCAAGGCTCCGCTGTTTCACACGCTCGAGCTCCTCTTCCTCTCGCCGCCTTCTTCTTTCAGCAGCTTCCGCGGCTGTCTTCCGGGACTCAGCAAGAACGTCCTCGCTTATGGGCTCATCTGAAATGCCAGAATGGACATCTCTCTTTTGTCTCTTGGCCACAAGGCCACCA
This sequence comes from Linanthus parryae, assembly GCA_023055425.1. Taxonomy (NCBI): domain Eukaryota; kingdom Viridiplantae; phylum Streptophyta; class Magnoliopsida; order Ericales; family Polemoniaceae; genus Linanthus; species Linanthus parryae. Next base: position 136,586,448 of record JALGPY010000004.1, on the reverse strand, counting down.
ATGGTTTCATCATCATCATCTGCGAATACCCAATTGGTTTAAAGAAGAGAAGTGCAAAGAAGTTACGATAACGGGAAAAGAAATGCGACGGAGGTACCTCCTGATTCTTCCTCATGCATCACAACTTTTACTTCTTCTTCATCACTCGCTTGGGGCTCCCCCCTCTCTTCTTCTTCCTCTTGATTGAATGGAACAAAGGTCTCAACTGCGAGATCTTTCCGCACTTTGCTGGGCGTGCGACCTTTGCCTTTGTCCTTGATAGAAAGGGACCTCACTGGGGGAGAAGCTGGGGCATTCCTAGGGGAAGAAATCGTAATTCCCTTTTGCCTAGGTCTCTTCACTCTTGGCGCCGCAGTCGCTGGAGGAGACGGGTCATCTCCAGGAGGAGACGGAGCCGGAGGATTGTCTATCATCGAGTCAGCAAAAGCATTCATGACCGCGCGAATCTTCATTTCGAGCTCAGGTTCCATCCTCCACGATAGCCGGAACGACTGCCCTTCTCTCCTGGTGGCAACGATGGCGTTGACCAATGACTTGGAGCGATCGCCAGATGCGAATCGCCGCACATGACACTACAACCGTACAGAATAAAGATGTCAGCATAAGGAAACCAAGAAGCTTAATGCATGTGGAGAAACCGCTTACCTCCGCAAATGCCTTGCTATATCTGGCGACATGCGTATCGCCCTTCTTAATTGCGGCAACTTGCTCCTTCAGAATGACATCAGGGCACAAATGGTTCTCCCGATCCCACAATGAGTAACAACCATACTCAGACTCCCTCAGACTGCAAGTAGGGCGAAACGGAAAGGAGTTCCTTTTGATCAAGGGAGATCTACCTGGCTGCGCGGCCGACTCCGTCTCAATCCTCGTTTGCTGGGCAACCCAGTATGCGAGCCAGTTCTGGGAACAACCACCTTCGCGGGTTCCTGCAGGCTGCTCAAAAGGAAGGTTGTTCATGAAAACCGTCTTGCACTCCTTTGTTAGCAAGCGCTTGTAGCATCCTCTGACAATGGACTGGGGCCAGATTGATGGGGCCACCGCATCAAAACCAAACTGAGGAGAAACTCGAGTGGGGTCCACGTCCACGGTAAGCTTTTCATACCTCGGTGCGAGCTCACGAATATGCTCTGCAAGGGCAGGAAGGGAACCTCGCAGACATCAGCAAAAGAACTCGCGGTAACGCTCATGGAAATGAGGTCTCCCTTCAAAGAGAAGCTCTTCTAAAAAAACCATACCTTTAGAGGGGTACAGCTTTGGGAACCATCGCACATTCTCAATGCGCGTGGCATAGGGCCTGGCAGTAAACTCCTTCCGCTTGTCGCATATGAAACTCCAAACGCACTTGGTGTTGCCTGTTCCGAACCATCTCGCAGCTCTTCCGCTGTTGCGTGCTTCTGTCTCGCCTGGGGGACACCACTAATCAAGTTGGAGAGCAGTTGGAGCATAAGACGGCCAGCGCTCGAACACCCACATTGTCAAAAAGGAAATATTGACAAAAGTCAGTACATCGAGGCAGCCACGCGACTCCCTCATAGCCAGAACCAGCTGATCAAGCCTATAGTACAGCGTGCCCAAGACCAAGGGTCCGAGTGCGACCCTCTGGCCAAGAGCGAGCCTCACAGCAAGTGGCAACACATGGTAGAAGACTCCGTCATGGGGGTGACCATCAATCAAGTACCTCGACAGCCAGGCACAGAGAAAAGCACAAAGGGTCAAGCGATAACCCTTGCCCTCTACGTAATTCTCGGCCTCTGGATCTTCACTCAGAAGTTTCTTGGAAATGCTGCTGTTCGCATAATCTCGAAAGAAGTACTGCAACCATTTGTTCCAGGTATTCTTCGCGGATGTATCAACCAACTGCCAGTTAGGAAGAGGCTTCGTGGTGGTCCACCGAGTGGAGATTTTCTTCACCTCTGCTAGGCATTCCTCCATCTGCGTGTACAAGGCAATCTCCGCAGATGTCCTCAAGGGACTCAGAGGGTCCACCTCGCCCATGGGGGAAAGCTCGTACAGCATTTGAACATCCTCGAGTGTCGGGGCAGCCTCGAACTCAGCAAAATGGAACGTATGAGTCGCAGGCGAGTAACGGGACAGAAGGTCTAGAAGCATGGACTGATCCAACTTCACGGCAGCACCCTTCATAGCACGGATAGCAAAGTATACGCCGGCTTCATTAAGAGTCTCGGCGTGATGATCCAACACGTGGTCAATCCACTCATCCATATAGTCCAATTTCTGGACGAACGCCTGAGTAGAAATCGCAGTATATGGGAAGTGCCCGTTCTCGATCCCCAATCGAACTACATCCTCGGAACCAACCAACTCGAGCAAGGCTGAGTTAACTGGGCAAGTCAGCGTCAGCAATCGCTCAACTGGAACATGATCAGGCATCCTCTTCGCCTTTACCCTCGCATGGTAGAAATCTTTGCCGCCTAAAAAGGGGGCTTTTCGCCACAAGGCCTGCGGAAGGTCGGGTATCTCTTCATCTTCCTTCACGGGTCTGGTTACTCTTGTCTTGGCCATTCCTGTGGAAGAGCAAGAAAAAAGGGGGGAGAAATACCACACTTCAGTTTGAATTTTGGAATTCAAGATCTATGCAAAGGAAGACGAACAGTTCCGGTATCGATTTCAGAAATTGGGGAGTTGCAATATCCAATATTGTTGAAAGATTAAAACGAAGCAGGTTCAAAGATCAAAGCCTCTTCACAAATTTCATGGGTTTACAGATTCAACGCAGTTCAAGGCAAACACTGGTATCTTAAATCAAAAGTAAACGAGGCCAACCTTGTTTTCTTGAAGCCTGCTTGGATATGCACAATTGAAGAATACGATTTGCAGTCCTGAACTGGTGATTGATTATCTGGATCTGCTCTCGAAGATCTCCGGGTACCATTCACTTTAAGAGAAAGAAGTGATGCTTTGCAATAATGGGGGATACAAGGTATTTATCCAAAACAATGAAGGGTTGCGTCCTTTCGATAGTCGAATCGCAACCGTCACCGTCGAATCGCGCAATCACAGGACAAGCTGACGTCACACCTAAAACCTTAAAGGTCAGACGGCACGACTCTAGGGGTTTTAGGTCATAATGACACGCACGGGGGCTGAACTTACCCGTATTTGAATTGGTGCGTGGCGGCGACGCGTATGTTGGTTTCCGCGCATGGAAGTCTATACGGCTATGAGTCTTCACGCGCAGAAAGGGGGCTAATGTAGATACTGCTTTCTGACATGACAGATCTTGGCCACGTGGCAGCCATCCAGCACACCATATTGTGCTCCATACACACTGGATCACCAGCCGAGCTGATCCATGTGGGGGCTGCGAGACAGAGCCCTCGCATACCACTGCACGGGACTTGTAGGGACTTAGTGGTTTGGAGGCTAGAGTAAGCCCTGTCGCGTGCGATCCAAGCCCGCACGCGACCTTTAGTAACTGTTTTGAGAGATTTATGGCACGAGCTCCATAAACCCGGTCAATTCGGTCAAACCCGGTCAACCCCGTAACGGTTCCGGTATTCGCGCACCACGTGCTCTAACGGTCCCTATATACTCGGACGAACGTGCCGTTATGGTTAAGCTAATTAAGCCGCCATTAATGGGCGCATTAACCACACTACAACGGTCATGTTCTCCAGTATATATAGATCGTCAACCTTTCCATACAAAGGAGAACACACCTGCCATACGCGGAAGCTCTGCCAAACCTCTGTCTCTCTCTCAGACATTGCTACTGACTTACTCTCTCCCTACACACAACCCCACTCTTCCTGTGCGATCCTTGATCCGCTACACACGATGCACACGGAGGTCTCCCCGCCGGAATCTCTTGTGCACAACGCCCTTACCGTCACTCCTGTGTTTTGACTTTTTAATCTAGCACCATATGATTCAACATGTAATTTCAATCCATTTATTGTATAGCCTTTCAAATATCTTGTAGCCCACTCGTCCGGTCCTTTACTTAAAAGTTTTACCTCTTCTGGAATTGTTGGATCGTCTGATTGTTGTACCTGGGTTAATATATAAATGTTTATCATAAAGAGAATAACTTGCTTATATCTTATGATTCAGATGCCAACATATACGAACACAGTGACTTACATAAGTACGTAGCCAATTTGGAAACTCGGCATTATGTTTTGTTTTGAGCTGGTGAGAACGAATCCGACGATTCATATTTCTCAAATGGTCAATGTGGATCCTACATGTTCAAATACCCAGAGTATAACAAAGTAAGTTGATGTATTAATTAATATAAAATTCAAATATTGATGGTTCACATTTATCTTACTGCTTGAATGGTAAGATAGAATCAGTGTTGGCTAAGACATATCGATGAGTTTGCTCATACTCCTTGTTACTTAATCTGAATATTTCTGCTTTCCCGTTACCGCCCTCCTTGTACCTTGCAGGTCGTGTTAGTTTCGTTTCAACATCATCATCGAGGTAACGACTACAAAATGTAACACATTCTTCTGCCAAATACCCTTGAGCAATAGATCCTTCGGGAAAGTTCCGTTGTCTTACGTATTGCTTCAAAATGAGTAGGTACCTATATAAATCCATGACATTACTAACAATTAATGTGACTACAGAGTGAAAATTAGAAAACTATAATTCATGATACCCTACCTCTCAACGGGGTACATCCACCGAAAGCAAACTGGCCCGGCAATTCTTGCCTCCTCTGCCAAATGGACTGGCAAATGCATCATTATATCAAACAAAGCGGGTGGAAATATCTTTTCAAGCTGGCAAAGAGTTAACTCTATTTGTTCTTGCATACTTTCAATTTCAGGCACATCCATAACCTTTGAACATAGTCTCCTAAAGAACCCACACAGCTCAATTAAAGGCTTTGCTACATTCTTAGGCAAGACCTTCCTCAAGGCTATAGGCAGTAATTGTTGCATCAGTACATGGCAATCATGGCTCTTCAGGCCTTTGATTGTTCTTTCCTTCACATTGACACGTTTCGAAATATTAGAAGAATAGTTGTCCGGAACTTTAACATTCTTTAGTACTTTGCAGAAAGCTGTTTTCTCATCTTTAGTCATTGTAAACGCTGCAGGGGGTAATTCATATCTGCTATTGCCACGTGAAACAGGATGAAGAGACTTTCTGATTTTCAACTCTTTAAGGTCACGACGAGCACGCAAGTCATCTTTACTTTTGTTAGGGACATCCAACAGCGTGTTAAGTATACTTTCACAGACATTCTTCTCAATATGCATGACATCAAGGTTGTGGCGAAACAAATTATCCTTCCAATAAGGTAAATCAAAAAAAATGCTCCTTTTCTTCCAGTTATAAAAAGGGTTGCTCTCAGCGACATTAGAATCACTAGTTGAGTCACTACTTGATCTCTTTCTTTTAAGTGATTGTCCTTGTGGTTGTCCTTTTCCAAAACTATTCTGAATGTCGTCAATCTGCTTAAGAATATCCTCACCAGAGAGCGTAGGCGGCCTAGGACGGATCTCGACTTTGTCGTAAAAGTTGCTGGCATCTTTCCGGAGCCTATGGCTTTGGGGGAGAAAACGTCGATGACCCGCGTAGCAAAATTTACGACCATGTTTCAACCGGAGATAATCAGTTTCTTTGTTACATACAGGACACGCATATTTACCCCTCGTGCTCCACCCCGATAGGTTTGCATATGCTGGGAAGTCATTAATTGTCCACATAAGAGCTGCCCGTAGTTGGAACATTTCTTTACTCTCTGCATCATACGTATGAATACCTTCATCCCACAATTCTTTCAATTCATCTATTAACGGTTGCAAGTACACATCCAGATCATTTCCAGGTGCCTTAGGCCCATCAATCAGCATTGACAATATAAAAGATGACTGTTTCATGCATAACCACGGTGGATAATTATAATTAATCAACACAACAGGCCATGTGCTGTGAGGGATAGTTATGGTTCTATAAGGATTGAAACCATCCGATGCTAAACCAAGTCTAACATTGCGACGGTCACCAGCAAACTCAGGATGTTTCTGGTTAAAACTCTTCCAAGCTAAAGAATCTGCTGGGTGCCTTTGTATCCCATCATCTTCTCGTTCTTCTGCATGCCAACGCATTAGTGAAGCTGTTTTCGGGGACATGAACAACCTCCGAAGCCTTGGTTTTAAAGGAAAATACCGCATTTGCTTTTTCGGAATCCGTTTTCTCTTATGATTCCCATCAACACCCTCACCTTCTTCATCTTTATATCTTGGTGTTTTACAAATATCACAAGCGTCAAGGTTCTCTTTCTCTTTCCAATATAACATACAGTCATTAGGGCAAGCGTCAATCTTCACACAGTTAAATCCTAATGACTCTCTAAACTTTTTGGACTTATAATATGACTCGGGCAATGTTTCCCCATCTGGTAATGCATCTTTCAACAAAGTTAACAATTTATTAAATGATGAATCACTCCACCCGTCCAATACTTTGAAATGTAACAAGCGAACAAGGAAAGAAAGAGTGGTGAACCTCTTACAGCCAGGATACAACTCTCTCTCTGCATCGTCCAATAAGTTATAGAACTCTCGAGTCTCCTCGTTTGGCCCAATGGTCGTGTTTTCATCAGTTGGAACCCCAAATCCATCGTAAACCATATTAACCATATCATCCCCTATGTTATATCCCTCATGTCCACCAACATTCGTACCGTCGAGTGACTCGCCATGATTTGTCCAAACTACGTAGCCATTATCAAATCCATCGCATATGACATGCTTCAAAACCGAGTTTCGATCTCCGTAGTAACGGTTCAAACACTTCTTGCACGGACAAGTTATATTAGTCCCACCGTTGTTATGAGCGAATGCAAAATCCAAGAACTCCAACAGACCTCTTAAGAAAGGAGCTGAAGAAACTTTGCCTGACTGAATCCAACTCTTATCCATATTGATTGGTTAATCCTATATAAGCCAAATCACACATATTGCCAAATCACACATATTCAATACTATTGAAATGAGAATATGAACGGTAAATAACACAATATTTAACAATTAAGAGAAAATAAGTGTCTTAAAACTAATATTTATTATTTCACTAATATGTGACAAGTTACCATGTCGTCAAGCATCAATCAAGTCAAGTCAAGCATCACTGATCTATTACAAAAGAAAAGTTAGGTATTATTTATAGTCAAGCTTCATCACTGATCTATTATGAAAGAAAAGTTAGGTATTATTAATTTATAGTCAAGCATCTATTCTATAAAAAAGAAAACTTATGTCCCGTTTTCCCTGGTGTTTTCCAAAGGTTTTTATTTCCTCCATATTTAGAAGTGATGGCAAAACATTTTATCACAAACGGATTCTAACCAGACTCTTCATATTCCATGTTGTATGCATGTACATGTTTAAACTAAACGAATGGAACACCAAAGAAAAACACTAACCACGCGTGTTCTTGCTACGCATATACTTGAATTATAGTAGTAGTTGGTTCCTAGATGAATTCTTGAACCAATATGTACAACTAAGCTTCACTAATATGATGATGGATCATTCAATGGGAAGATTTCTTCAATTTTGATCAACTTAAAATTAAATTCTCAAGAGTAAAGAGAAAAGTAGAGTCCTTTCAAAAAAATAGATAAAAAGATACATGTAAATGCCGTAGTGTCACTCTGTTTCTCCCTATCTTAACTCGTATCATAATCTATTTGACCGGGTATTTTGTATCGCATAACGACACGATTTTTTGATAATTTTACCACCGTGTTATAGACCAATTTTTACTATAAAACCTCGTGAAAATATTATAGAAAATAATTCCATCATCGTAGAGTGGAGCGTAGTGTTAGTTAATCTTTGTCAAGTGTCCGGAGTCTGCATTAGATGATGTAAGGACAGTGCTATGTAGTTCTATCTACCTCATCCTAGAGTGGTCAAACTTGATGAGAAACATAAACAGATGACATTGCAGGATTAACTGAAGGGTATTGAAGTCATGTGTGCTCACAGTTAAGAATTCTTGTAATTCATTTAACCAGATGAAGTTGGAGAGCAATTCTAAACAGGTTCTAAACAGGTTCCTTTTCACTCTTCTGGTTCTAATTGCGCATATTGAAGTCATCTGGAAGGGGCAAGAAACCTGTTTATAGCCTACTTAGTTCCCTTTTCACTATGTTTACCCGTCAGAAAGTTTGTGCAACCGGAATTGATATATTTTAGGCCAACAACCTCTATAAACCCATTAACCCTAAATACGAACCAAACTAAACACAGTATCCTCACAATCGACAATCAATTGCTATATATAAACACCCATTGAGTCCAAAACGAAACTCAATTGCAGAAATCGGCAATCGACAATTGAAGAACACAGACAATAAGAAGAGGTCAGAAGAAGGAAAACTAAGTCAAACGATGGAAGCAACGACGTACCTGCAAAATCACTGGTGACTGTGAAGAAGCCGGCCGTTCGATTGGTGACTGAGAAGAAGCGGCCGCTTGACTGGTGACTGAGAAGAAATCCTGGGATGCGGCCGCTTGACTGGTGACTGAGAAGAAGCCGGCCGCTTCACTGGTGACTGTGAAGAAGCCGGCCGTTCGATTGGTTCTCCGCGCTGTGCCGCCTGGAAGAGAGAAACCTAGAACGATATGAAACGAAGAAACCGTCAATTGGCGTGTATAAAACAATGTATTTTTAATTATTAATATATTAAATATTTCTTTTACCTACGGTTTGTGAAACAACCTTAGGTTAAAATAACCTAATTCCCGACGGTAAAAATTATACCGTATTATTAAACAACCAAAAACTACGGTTCTATTAAAAACTGTAGTTTCAATAAAGTTTTTACAACAGTTTATTTATACCGTCGTTTTTAATTTTTTAACTACGGTTTTTGTTTCCGTCTTAAAAAAAAACGTAGTTTATAACCGTTTTTCTAGTAGTGCCTGGGGCACCGTACCCGAATCGAGAAAAGAAGCGGAGAAGTTGAAAAGGAAAGCATCCCGATATGTGGTGCAAGAGAACTTACTTTGGCGAAGAGGCCATGAGGGCAACTTGCTGCGATGTCTAGACGGAAGGGAAGCACAAGAAGTCATGGACCTTTCTCATCAGGTGGAACACCAAGGAGGTGCGAAATTATGCAGGTAGCTCCACTCAATTGGATATTTCTGGCCCACGATGGAGGCTGATTGTCGCACCAAAGTACGACGCTGCCAGGAGTGTCAATTCAAAGGAAACCTAGTGCACGCTCCTGCTGTGGATCTACATGCATTAGGAACGCCATGGCCATTTCACACATGGGCGTTGGATTTCATTGGTCCCATCCGACCAACTTCGCATGGGAACCATTTTATTCTCACGCAACTGAGCTGTTCACCAAATGGGTGGAGGCGATACCACTGAAGACAGCAAATGCGCTAGCTGTGGTCCATTTCATCCAAGAAAACATCATATGCAGGTTCGGAATACCCAACACCATCCTTTCAGATAATGGTACTCCTTTTGTTAATCGCCAGGTGGCTGCGAAGCTAGCAAAATACAACATCAGGCAGATATGCTCCACCCCCTACTACCCAAAGGGGAATGGTCAAGCAGAAGCGACCAACAAGACGCTGTTGAGGATCTTGAGCAAGATGGTCGCAGAAGACCACAAAAAGTGGGCTGATTCCCTAAGCATAGCCCTGTGGGCTTACCGGACTTCTCCAAGGACAGCCACGGGGGTCTCACCATTCCTCCTATGCTATGGGGCTGAGGCTGTAGTACCCGCGGAGGGGAAAGTTAATTCCGCAAGATTGGCCTTTCACGCATTGTACGACAATCAACGTGATCATGACTTAGTCTTGCTGGAGGAAAAGCGAGAGCAAGCTAAAAGGACCAACAAGCGGTATCAAGAAAGGATCGCTCGTGCTTACAATAAGACGGTCCAGCGACGAGATTTCGCAGTTGGAGATTTGGTCCTGCGCGCATCTGACCATTGCATGCGAGAAGCGGCTCACCCAAAGTTCGCAGCCAATTGGGAAGGACCCTTCGAAGTCACAAAAGTCTTTGACAGTGGCTACTACAGTATACGGAGGTTGCACGGAACGACCTCAACCCCAAGTTCAGTCAACATGCGCTGGATTAAGAAGTACTATCCTTGACTTCTCTCATTTTATGCGTTTTATTATAACGTTGCCTCATGTCTTGTGTGGCTATGATTCACACAATCTTCTCTCCCATATGAGAGAATTGTAAGCTCATCTCTCCCATATGAGAGCACTATAATAAAAGGATTCTCCCAAATGAGAACTTCATATTTCTAGCTGTTAATGTTGCTTCATTTAGTTTGTTAATACTGTTAACAATGGGCTATCCGCCACAATAGCAATCTGTGCGAACTGCGATCTTAATTGATCTTCTAAGCCTATCTGTCACGATAGCAGCCTATGCAAATGCGATCTTAATTGAT